>CM044004.1:87819565-89139565 GCA_024085815.1 Flaveria linearis
CGATAAAAATCTTAGTATGTTGGACCAGTCTGTTTGTCAAGATCTTGTAAGTTGGTTTTCTGATGTGGAAAATCCGCACAAAGTCGTCATCAACCTTAGAAAGGGAGAACGAGAGGCGTGGTATGGCTCTGATACCAGATATAAGGGGGAATAAACTAACAAGATGGAATATTTTTTGCAAAATAAAGTTAACATTATTGGTTGAAGGGTAAGTATGGACTGTATCCCATCCGTGTTAAATTTGATGGATAAAGGTTTTGATGTACCTTCCATTCATTGTCCTTTGGGTGTCTTTAATATTGTACACCCTTAGTTGAAAATATAAGTACATACAGTTAATATATGTAGATACGAGCTATTCTAAAAAAACTAAAGAGTTAAGACTGGACGTAATAGGAGGTGTGGGGCGTCAAAAATGATGACGTGGAAGGAAATTGTGGTGCCAAAGCCACTACGTGATGGTGAAAGGAGGCTCCAAGAAGTCATCGTCAAGTCCTTTACGGACGTGAAAGATTGTTGACTTTAGAACACACCCACGACCCACCCACTTTTGATGATTTTTAATTAAAAAAGATTTAAAACCATAAATTTTTAATTAAAAAAGATTTAAAACCAGTGCACTTATTTTAAAAAAAAATTAATGAATTCATATTTGGTTAGAAGTCATCCCCATGTTTTTCTCTTCATATCTCTCCGTCTTCCGTAAGACCATAACCACCTACGTTTGTTACTAAATTAGATATTTAAATATATTAAAACAAGTCAAATGAGTTCAATAGATTTGAGGGTACATACCGTAAAATTCCCGTATTTAAATCATAATTATTTAAACTATGTATTAGTTCGTCGTAAAAAAATATAAATTTATCTGAGAGAAAATTGCTTAAATAATACATATGGTTTAACTAGATTGCATTTTTGATCCATAAATTTTAAAAATTACATAATTAGTCTAAACTTTTGTGTAATGCATGTCTGATCCCTAACATAAAATTCATTACTTTTTTTGGGATTTCATCAAGTTTGGAGTACTTTTTAAATTTAACTATACAGACCAACGTGCAACATTCACATAAAACTTTAGACCAACTTTGTAATTTTTAAAATTTAGATATCAAATTGCAATGACTACATAAAAGTTTGGACTAATTTTATAATTTTTAAAATTTGGAAAACAAACATACAATCTGAACAAATCATAAGGACCATTTATGCAATTTTCTTTATATTATATACCCATTAGTGTCTATATTATTGTATTTGTTCTATGCACTTTTAATAAGAATCGTGTGTTTCATTTCTTATAAATAAGAAGTGTAATGTATATTCTTTTTATGAAACTTTAGAAAGAAGAGTATCAAACTTTATTTTTTTCCTAGGCATGTTAAAAGTATCATTTCTTTTAACACACTTTAAAGAGAACATTGCTTCTTTTCAAGACATTCGTTATTGTAATTTACCACAATATATGTTTCAATACTTCACTTCCTTTATATAAACACGAAAGGTGATGGGTCGGATATAAAATGACTTCTGTTAATTTTAGTCTAAATATTCAATATCTTGTATTTGGTACCATACGCATTGGATATTCGCTTCTCATTATCCATCGGATTCACGAGTATGGTTATAAATATTTATTAAGTTTACGTGGTTAATTATTATCCATTAGGTTATATACTTATATATATTACCTAAAACCAAATCTTAAATTCATCTTAAAAACCGACAAAATAACTCAAATAAAATTCTAAGAATCCAAAAATACTATTAATCATATAATGTTTAAAACAACATCAACATAATATTATGGTTTTTATAAGATTATAAATTATATTAATACATATGAGTAAAAAAGTTCAATAATCAAGCAGGTTCTCCTAATACCATCCCGTCTCAAGCCATGAATTACTATTCTAATTAAAAGGTTTGGTCGGTGGTGGATTTTTCTTTTTTTTTTTTTTTTGTTTTTTTGTGTTTAAAATTTTCTTTTGTTTATTTTGTTTGTGTTTTATTTTTTTTCTTTTTTTTGTTTGTGTTTTAATATGGTTTGTTTTGTGTGTGGGTTCGAGATTTTTGGATGAGGTTTTTTGTATCTGGACACGTATTTTTGATTTGCAGGGTTCGTTGACGTTGTCTTTCTCCGGGTTCCTGCTTTCTTTC
Organism: Flaveria linearis; assembly: GCA_024085815.1. NCBI lineage: Eukaryota > Viridiplantae > Streptophyta > Magnoliopsida > Asterales > Asteraceae > Flaveria > Flaveria linearis. The sequence continues at coordinate 87,821,729 of CM044004.1, forward strand.
TTTCGTTATCGCTACGCTGACGATTCTCGCTATTAAGGTTTGGGTTTTCCTTTTGTTTGCTCTTTTGGGGCTTTGATTTTCGTCGGTTTTCTATTTTGGACTGTGTCGCTTTCTTACGGCTTTGATTTTCGTTTGTTTTGTGTATGGTGTTGGGCTTTGATTTAGTTTTTGGGTTCTGCATGTTCTGCTTTGTTATGGATTTGGGGTTTTGGTGTGTTTTACTTTGTGTATTTTACTGATTTTATGGTTTTGAACTTTCATTTTGATTTTGATTTAGGGTTACATTAAAACTCGCATACGTGCGGCAGCGCGCGCGCCAAAACCTAGTTTTTATAATTAATTTCATTTGTGGTCCTCATATGTTTTGGGTTTTCACTTAAGAGTGATCGAAGTCAAATATAAAAATGTCGATCAATGATCGTCACATAAAGACGTGCATCAGCGGTCTTTTGGCTATCTATATATCAAACAAGAGAAAGATATAAGTTGGTTAAAACTATTAGGTCATAACGCAGATGATATTTTAATAAGTTTTGTTACAGTGTTCAATAAGCGGGCTTCAAAATTTCCAATGATGTTTAAAACAAAGAAAATGCAGCGGTCAAGGTGACGTGATACCTTGCCAGGTCAAGGAGCAAGGCTTGCAACACACATGTTTATGACTGTTCGTCAAAACTTTATTATCATTCATGAAACTTGTACCATTAAAAGGGTTCGACATACCTTTATAATGTGATTGGTGGACACCAGTATTCAATAATTTTTTACACTTTAGCTTAGGGCCCTCAATTCATGAAAAAAAAATTGTTTTTGTTATTTATGGTTAACTGCACTTTATCATATTGTGGCTATGTGGTTCGTGTGCATATACAAAAGCTCCAATTCTCTGCTAATAATTCGTAGTTTATGTAGAACTTCTCTTCAAAAAGATCCTTATATCAATTAAAAGAAGTTTATTTTTATAGTTTTCGTGAGTACAATATAGTTTATCAAGGTTTTACAAATAGTAAAATTGTACTATAAACGACACGTTTGACCTATTTTAGTGACTCGTTTGGCCTGTTTTAACAACCTGTTTTTGTTCGTATTGGTATTTTTCTTCGTCTTAAGCCTCAAAATGATTGAGCCTCCCTGGTACTACTATCCTTCTAATCATAATATACTTGCATGTCATCTAACAATCTATAGGTTTTTCAATCTAATATATAATTAAAAAATAAGATGATTTAATAAAATATGGTCACAAAGTAAAAATAATAATGTTTACAATTTCAGAGGGAGCATAGTTTAAACTTGTATCAGAATTTGGAGGTCCGTGAGACACTGAGGTTGATTCCTTCAATGATCCATCCTGCACATAAACTATGTGCACAGTGTATATTAATTTTTGTTTAACGAATAATTAAAACCTTAACTATGAATATCAATTAAAAATATAAAATTGTGCTAAATTTTATACAGAAATGATACCCTTTACAAATGTTGGAAGGGCACAATGATGGCCTCATCCAAATGTGGAAAGGCACATTGCTATAACCCCAGATTCCCTAGTGTTATTGGCTCTAGCTTAATACTATTCCACGTTCTTTTTGTTCTATTGAAGGAATAATATATATTAAGCTTAAGACTATGCGTTGCCGGAGCCACGAACCACCAAACCACATGCCCGGCCACCCTGGTCGAATATACCGCAACCAACGGGCGCGATCGTGAGGGCGTGAGGGAGGTTGAAAGGGTGTGAGTGAGTACTTGATCATCTGATCTACAAGAGGGTCAGGCTGATCATGAATTCTATTCAATTCCCAGTTAGCATCCAGTCAACGACACATGTCACAATATTACAGAATAACCTCACATGAGACTTTATCTCATAACACCCAGCCTAAGCTTCAACTAAAAGCGCGTCTTATTGAGGTGTATAGTAAATATGAATTATCTCATATGCTTGAGAATTTTAATCACGTAATGAAATATATATATATATATATATATATATATATATATATATATATATATATATATATATATATATATATATATATATATATATATATATATATTAAGAAATTAGAAAAAGTTTGAGGATGTGTCATGTGTGTGAGTGAGTTAGTTTAAAAAGGTATGATAACGTATAATTTCTTTATCTACTTAGAGAATATGTATCTTAAATAACAAATTTTATACTTTAATCCCAAGCAAGTTTGAAAAACTACTCACGAACATAAAATCGTAAGTAGTTAAATATATAACAAACAAAAATAGCATATAAGAAAGAATGACGAGGTGGGGAAGGGTGCTCGCGTTTGAGTCAAAGGTGAACATAGTTCGTGTGTCAGGTTGCATACTTATCGTGATGATGTTGAGAGACCTAGAATTTACAAATTAGAGACAAGTTGGTGTAAAAAAAATAAATTAGAGACAAGTTGGTGTAAAAAAAATCTAAACCTTTTTAAACAATCTGCTAAAGATTGTAAACGAAAACCTAAAACTTAAACCGGTTAACATGTCAATATGTTTAATTTAAAACAAAGTTACAAAGCACACACAACTCATTTGTTTATCCAACGAACATTGCTACAGAATTTGATTTGGAGATCTGAGTTTTGGACTTGAGTGATCATCTTCCTAGAAAGATAGTCATCATCAACAAACCGATGACTATATGCTATTCAACTCAATTGAAAAGAAATAATATAACGAAAGTTGTCACACCAAAGCAATTGACAAAATAAGAAACATACAAATATAGAGTCCTGTTCATAAACAGGCTATTTATATATCTTACAAATTTAACTTTTACCCACAAAACAAGTCCTCTAAAAAGCAAAAATGCATCACAATTTAGAATCATGACTTCAAACTTATTGATAAAAACAAACGCAAAGTTACTGAATCCAATTTTGTCAATACGATGCGTATTATTGAGAGGTGAATAGATCAATGCAATCAATTGTGGCTCGGATTATTCCTGCAAATTCAGATCAAAACAAAAATTCAAATTATATGATGATTGATGATGATTTGGAATGGCTTGTTTGGTCGCTTTCGGATCGTCAAACGAGATGTTTTGCTCGTGTATCAATTGATGGCATCATGACCTTCATTGATCATAATTATAAGAGAATAAGATGTGAAAACGATAATGATTTGATGAAATGCAGGTTGGGACTGAAACGCTTGCCATCTTGAGTCAAGAGGCAGTGTCGTACTAGTTGATCAGGGTTATGGGGCCGCTTAGTGTTATTTTGGCACTTAAGAAGACCCGATTTAAACATGCTACTAATACTATAGAGGTCAGCCATCGTTGTGGTAAAACAAGAATTTCTCTTTGAAATGGTATATTAAAAAAAGTGAAAAACGATAATTTGACTAGAAAGTTTTGGTAATACTAGTAGTAATATTGTCCCTTTCAAAAGCAGTTTCTTCACAAACACAAAATCTCATGTCAAAAGCACCTCTTTCCAGGTATTGCTTTTGTTTCCACTCCGTTTGTTCTGTTTCTACTCTGTTAACGTTAACGAATAATAACTTTGATTTATCGGTTGCAAATAATCAATTCAAAAGGCAAAACAAAATAAATCAAAGTTCTTATAAGAAAATTGATGTCACTCTAGCTATTGGACCTCGCTAGGGCTGCTGCCCCTTAGACCCTGCTACCAGGGCGATTTCCTCGGACCCCTGCCAAGGGGGCGTTTCCCACTTGGAACCCCCATTGCTTAAGGGCTACGCCCTTAATTAGAAAGTTCTAAGACTCAAACAAATATGCACTCTGGACCTAATGACTTATTTAATTTATGAATAGATCACATTGATCAAGTAGTCAATTAAATTATATTAAAAATATCTAACATATATCATAGGTTTTTGAATCAATAAACTACAAAAAGGGAATCATTTCCTCGATTAGGCGCTTGATTTTATGATTTTAAGGTGATTTTGACATAAATTTTTGATAATTGATCAGTTTTGTATAAAACAACAATATGTGAAAACAAGATATTATATCGTATGTGACAACACAAAATATAATAATAATAACACTAAATCACACAGTAATTACAAAAATTGTAAGCACAATACAACAAGCGTCAATCATGCAACCAATGTCACATGCTATAAATCAACTTATGGCAACCAGCAACGAAGTAAAAAGAGTACCACAACGACAAATTAAACAACTAGAAAATAAATATCCATCCATGTGCAAATGATCTTTCACAATATCTTTGTTTGAAGTCTACTTCTTGGAAGGTGGTGGAGCAAAGAAGGGGATTGTGGGAAATGTCGGTAGGTTCGGGATGGTTGGCATCGAGGGCATTGGTGGTAAGGAAACTCTAGGCATATTAGGGAGTGTCGGGATAGTCGGGATGGTTGGCATCTGTGGTTGTGGAAGTGTCGGAATGGTTGGTATCTGAGGTTGTGGTAGTGTGGGAATGGTTGGTATCTGAGGTTGTGGCATTGTTGGAGTAGCTTGCAATAAGTTACGTGAAGCGTGACACATCTCATTGCTTGTAAATATTGAAAAAGTCAGGAGGAACACACAAATGTATCCGGTGGAAGACATGGTTAATGTTGAGTAATGTGATTTGCTAAGAATTAAGGATTTATCAAATCTGCGGATAAATGTTATAAATGGAATGTATAATGATGGAGTTATAAATAGAAAGAAATTGCATTCAATTTCTTGAAGGAAGGTAGCCCTTGGTAGGAATTTAGTGAGTTACCAACATATCAACCCAAATTGTTGGCAAGAACAAGATGGAGTTGGGCAACAAACATAGTTACATAGGTCAACAATTTATCTACTGTAGATTTGGTTGTTGAACAACCTCTATACCCCATGTAGGTTAAGAATGTTAAATGAAAAAACCAACAAATAATTATTTATTTTTGCATGATTTCTAAGAGGAAATTGTGAGTATAGAACAGTAAATAATCACTCTAACATCCACATCCACATAAAAGTTGAGCATATACATAGGCGAATATACTTGGGGGCCAAGGGTGCCTGTCTCCTCAGTTTTTTCTTGCAAAAGTAGAAATTTATGTGTATTTCGTCTTAAATTTTATACTATCGCGTCCGACCCCTTTGAATTGTGTCTCGAAACTTTCACCCCTCCCCCCAAGTCACGTCATTTAACCAGTTTCATGTCACCTAATGACCCGAATAGAACAATACATACTTTAATTACTTAATTACAAAATAAAATGAAAACAATAAATTATATCATCTGATACAACTATGGCTGTTCACGAGCCGAGCCGAACCGAGCGGAGCTTTGCTTATGCTTGAGTTGTTTACAAACCGAACAGAGCCAATCGGCTCGTCTACGTCTGAGCGAAAAATCAAGCAAGCATTTTTCAAACATTAATTTTTGAGCGTTTTTCAAGCGGAGCGTTGAGCATCAAGCGATTTGTACATCACTAAGTTCAACATACAAGAAAAACTTTATCTTAAAACATTAATTGGTTCAAAATGCAAATACATCTAGAATGGCATGTCTGCTTAAATACATAAAAACTTCCATTGGATCATTTAACTATCACGTAACTCACTGGTTTGTACTTTGTTTCATAGATCTTGGTTAGGTTTTTCTAAAACCCATCTGAACACAGTTCGGTATGTGTCCTTGTTGCTCGGTTCTTACATTCTTTTGGCTGGAAACATAAGTGTTGGATATTGTCGTCCCTAGGATCCAGGAATTTATTTCTATGGAGTCACTATTTTAGAAGATTTAATTTTATAATAGCAGACATAAAAATTTTCAGGTTGATTTGTATCGAGTCAGGTTGGTTATATAATAAAAATATGATACAACAATAAAAAAAATATCATCATTAGAATGTAGAAAACAAAGAATATTTAGTGGGTATTGAGAATAAGCTTATTCAAAAAAATTAAATCATGAGCTTTATACGTTTGGGTATGTAAAGGGAATTGTCTTATATAGCTATTTAATTTATTAACTTTTTTTAAGGTTTGCAATTATATATTTTTTATAACTAATGGAATCACCATATAAAAAACATTGTTTTAGCTCGAAAAAATCATATATACATCTCCATATATTGGCAAAAATTAACTGTATATAGGTAACTACGATGGGTTCATGCTATGTTCTCGCCAGGATCCATCATGAGTTGGGGAATCTGCTTCATCAACAATGGTCTCTTTGTGGACGACACCTTGATTTAATTTTTTGATCGGAACTCAAATTAACGAATCTGATATGGTACATAAAGATTATAATCTTTTACTTCCAAATATAAATGTCATTTACAACACTCGGTAGATCTATAGATGACACATAAAAGATGATAATTTATACCGACTAACATTTAAATCTTTAATACAAAAACCCATCAGTGTGCTGCAGGACTTTCACTGGCTTTTCATCTGCCAAGTGTGAAAAGAAAAGGTTCATAAACTCAACACACCAAGTGAAAAACATCTGTCAGTGAAGGATAAACATAATCAATGGAAAAAGGTACATGTAGGGATTGAAGTAAACGTATGTAAACTTGAATAAATATATCTTAAAGAAAATCTATATGCTCAGTTATTGAAACATTCATTGAGAATGCATATGCAAACAATGACAAAGTGTGCACTTGAGTGTGTTCTATAGATACCTTAAAACAAGTCAACACATAATGAAAGGTGATGGTGTATCTGCTAGAAGCCGATCCATCAAAGTCGGGGCACCGATTTTTAATATTTTCTTTTATATTATATAAATTCTTTTATAAGAAAATAGTTATAAATTATAATCCAATAAAAAACTTAACCCAATTATGTTTTAAACCAAATTTAATTTTTTGGCCCCATTTTATTAACTCAATTAGAAGCCCTTTTTAAGAAAACAAAATACCTAAATCTCATAGGCCATGATCCATTATTACTTGTTTAATTATTTAGATGGTCAATTGAGGAGCCTAAAATATAGATGATTTTACTATGTTTATTGTAAAACGTTTGTTTTTGTTCAAAAATATTAGTTTACGTAATTTAATTCGTTAGGGTTAAGGGTTTTTTTTATTCGGCCCGTCCACAACACTAAAATCTTTAGGACCGGTCTTGCGATCAAACTATACGTAACAACAGTCACAACATAATCATATAATGACAACTTTGTGCAAAATGATATAAAAATCTACTTCTACTACACATCTAGAGCCCAGTTTTGCCAAACTGCTAGGTTTAATGATGCATTTATGATTTAATTTCTATGCAAGTGATTTGAATTTGAAACAAACCATTTTCAACACAAATTTGATGCTTATTAGGAAGACGAGGAATTATTTCACTTTGTTGCTTCAACTTCTTGTTTCAATCAACAATGAACTAGTTCCATCAGGCACTTTAGCTTTATATTCACTGAACAATCAACCTAACCAAAGATAAATGTATACGGTATTGGGTTATCAATATCCCTAATATTTGTAGAGATATTAAAACTGTATATTTAAAATTAGTGTTTGAACCCATCTGTTGAAAGCGATCAAAACCGCACAAAAAGGCTTTAGACCGAACTAGCTTGAAATTAACTGATCCTTTTTCCTCTCATAAATCGGTTTCAACTTTCAAACTGTATCGGTTTCCGTTGTTGACTCAAACGAACCGGTTTGGACCTGAAATGGATTAGGAACAAAAAAACGAATTTGGGCCCCTGTCTTGGGCCGTAGACTTCGCAAGTCATGACCTAAAAAGGGTTTTGGCCCACATAAATAGATTTAAAAGCCCAATTGACCATAACTTTGAACAAACCCTAAGTATCATACGTAACGTCCTTCTTGGTTATTTTTATGGAGCTTACGTATTTTCAATAATCATTATCTATTTTTTTAAAGTTCGTTTAAATTGTATGGTTGTTATTTAAATTGTTCATTTTAAACTCAATATACATCATTTTTAATCCTAACAGCACGTGTCAGCAAAGAAACGATTTTCTTTGATTTTTTTTTGTGAATTAGTGACTTTCATATGTGTAATCGATTAGTATATGTTTGTACTTTTTGTTTAGGACTTAAACTAAAAGACTAAGATAGTTCTGATTTTAAGAATGTCGTTTCAAGGCTTTTTTTTTTTTTAATTTTTTACTTTTTTTTACCTATGTTACATATTCGTAATGACTAGTTTGTTGTTTTAATGTGTGTTCAAGAAAGCTTAAAACATTGAAACTGTCATCAAGTAAGAAATTTGTGTCCTCCTTTTGTAAATATCATAGTGTTTTGCAGAAGCAAATGGCTCTTGTTAAAACCAAAGATTTTTAGGGCTAAAAATGGAAGAATCACGTTGAATGCTTCGTTTAGCATGTTTGTAAATAATGAATGAGCAACAATAAACTCATGCAACGTGCTATAAATAAGCTATGCATATATGTAATTCAAACATTTTTTTTAAAGTGGTCAATCAAGTGGGTGAAAAATTTACTTAATTGATTGAGCTTTAGAATTACATATGACACATTGACACTCGTGTCTCGTACTAATACAATGACAGAAGAAGACAGTAAATAGAATAACAGGAGGGTAAGTCATGTGTGTTTATATTAGGTATATAAAATTACATATATTATCAATACTATTTCAACGCACACTGCAAAGTTTCTATCTTTTCTTCATGTTTTTACTTCTACGTCACAATGGAAGGTAGGTATATTGATTTGTATTTAACTACCAAAGTGAGATAATTTGTCTAATTCGTATTCTATTCTTACGCTTCCAACCTTTATTCTCATCAACTAAAATCTACAAACATCTTAACGGTTTTCTGAAAACATAGTGATTGTATTTAACTACCAACGTATGATAATTTATCTTAATTCATATTCTATTCTTACACTTCCAACTTTTATTCTCATCAACTAAAATCTACAAGCATCTTAACGGTTTTCTGAAAACAAACCAGTAAAACGTCAGATTTATTATAACGCCCGGCTTACTATCCTGGTTGTTAAACGTGGTCAAACTAAAACCCTACTCCAGAAGCCAAAGGCTTTTGCACCTTCCCTTTCACATCTTCCCATTTTCAGATAAACCATTATTAATTTATTATCTCACATCAACTCTGCAGCAATGGCGAGGGTAGCATACCACCACATCGTCGGACTTCCATTGAAGTCATCCTTCATAACGAGGACTCCTTCAATATGTTCGCCGGAAACCTCTCTCTCCGTCGCCGTCCGTCGTCGTTTCTCTTCAAAGATCAGCATGAGCCTGAAAGCCGGAATCGTCGGTCTTCCTAACGTCGGAAAATCCACTCTATTCAACGCTGTTGTAAGTCTCAGCATCTCACCTATGCATTGATTGATATCTTCTGCTATATCGAATTTGTATTTCGATCTCAATTTCTGCTGGAATACTTGTTTATATGCGCATGTTGTAATTGAAATACGTCACGGAAACATTTCTAGTTGTTATCTTCTGCTATATCGAATTTGAACGCTGAATTCGATATCGAATTTGAAGTATGACACTGCAATTCGCTATTTCGCTTCACAGAAATTAGGTCTGAAGGTGATTATTAGAGGTGTGAAGAGACGGTATTCCTTTCTAATCCTCATGAAAGTGCATTTGATGTATTGTATTATATGTAATTTAGGAACACAAATAAATGCTACACAATAAGTTATACTTGTGTGATGTGGTATCCCGTGGTATGCTGTCTATGGACTTTAGCAATTTTAAACGATACTCTGTTAACTCTTGATTGGAGATGAACTTTGGATCTCTGTAAATTTGATTAGTATTAAGCTCAATCTGATAATGACAGTAATGTTATGTTTCTGGGAGATTTTGATGACCAACATTGTGAAGAACTCTTTTGTATGGAAGTTAATCTGAGCTTAGAATTTGAAGTTTACTATCTGGTTGATGAACTTTAGGTTCTTTCATGGAAGCACATTTTATGGTTTTAAGATAACAAATGATTTTGGTTTGATTGTGAAACCTTCGTGTTGACAAATTGCATCAGCTAGTTTTAGGAATTGTCAACGGAACTGCTGGATTAGGAAAAGCTGTAGTCATTTTGGTATTATAATCTAGTTGCTGAATTTTGGAAAGCTATTGGTAAGTTCTTATGAGGGTGGAATATTGAACCCTAAGCTAACCTTACCTCTATCTCTAGGGAAAGAGAGGCTGTTTTTAGAGAGAGAGACCCTTGGTTCCAGAATAAAAAATGGACGGACAAGTAGTACTAAACATATAAAATCAAAATTCCCCAAAAACAAAAGCAATAGTGACAGGATAGGTCATAGGTAGCACCAAATATCACAAAACAACTCATAAACATAAAATTTCAATAAGGCAATAACATGCAAAGCCCATTCAAAGTGTAGGTAAATTTAAGCCCTTAACACAAAGCTAAGCTCAATGGCGGAGGATAGCGAGGGCCAGGGGGGGCCGCCGCCCCCCCCCCCCCCCCCCCGATTTTTTTAGTCGGTAGTGTTAAATTTTAGCCCGTTAATGTAAATTTTTGGCCCGGTAGTGTAAATTTTTATATAAATCTCGAGTTCGCCCCCCCTAACAAAATTAGTTTCGCCCCCTGCCCCCTCTACGGAGATGTTCAAGCTCCGCCACTGGCTAAGCTACATCTACTCCCTCTCCTAAAAATCCTTAATCTTAATCTTATGTCTCCACGAACTCCTACCCTGTCAATGCAACTCTATCAAATCTTGTCGTATCCGCTTATCCCAAGTTAGTTAGGGCCTGGATCTACTCACCATCCCTTAACAGTGAGAGTTTCTACCTCTCTAACTAATGTCTTAGCTTTCATCCTCTTCACATGCCCAAGCCATTTCAATCTCTCATTCCTTATCTTATCTATACTAACTGCTCCTATCCTATCTCGAAAAACCTTATTTTGTTATCCACTCCAACAATCATTCTTATTTTTTCCATTTTAAACATGATTTAATCTTTCTTAACTCTTACAATAGTGTTATTAAACATGATTGAACAATAATTTGTTGTTTTATAGATAAATTTCTAAATTTTTTATTTTGGGTTGTTTTTAACCATTCAGTCAATTTTAACCACATAAATGTAATATTTAAACATTTATTTAGCCTTTCTAAGCTATTAAAATTGATCTAATGAGTCTAGCAGCACTTTTACCATGTTTGGGTTTAAAACCAAATTTCAACCAACAATGTGACGAAGAACACTTATAAGATGCATCCTAAGACCTTAAATAATCTTCTATGACGTTTTGTAACAATCCATTATCTTTAGTTTTTAGAAACTTGCCCCCCCTGTGCAATCTCCTCTTGAACCGTATGAAGAAGAGTAAGAATTTTCTGGGCTCTGCTTTGCAAGCTTTGACCAAAATCAAAATTTCACTCATATTTAACTTTGAAAATGGCACGCAAATGGCCCCTCAACTTGCTTTCTTTTCTTTTGATGTTCACTTCTGAGTATCGTCCGGTTATGTAGTAAGATTTCACATAGCCATGTACTTTAAAACTGACTTCCTTACCTTGGATTCACGAAGTGTGATACGGCTAGTAGATGAGGTCATGAAGATCACATAGCCATGTGGTGTGTTCTCCTAAAAAATTTCCCATCTTATCAACAAGTGGTGGCTGTGTAGATAAAAGTCACATAGCCATGTCCCGCTGATTTCCCAACTTAAAGCTAACCCCTTATATGTGGCACGACTATGTAGGTAGAATTCACATAGCCATTTCCTACATGCATAAACTTTCCAAAGTCCAAAGTTTTAAAAATAGATAAAATTATGAACTTTTTTTACATTAATTTTGTTAATATCGAATATAATAACCTAATATATTATATAAGATTTTCAGGATATTACAATATTAGTAAGAGAACTCAGGTTCTGATTCTTCTAGCATGAATGAGAACAAAATATGTTTTTCCTCCTTGTATGCATTGTGGACCGTAAGGTCATCCGCCATTTAAATGCTGGAAGTCAGATTAACAAGAGGATCATGTATCATGTTTTAAGAGTTATATGATTAAGGATTCATAGGCCCTGTGGTTGCTTAATTCTGTGGTTGTTCTTTCTAGTTGTTTATTTGTCCTAATGTAAACTTTGTTTCTAGTTAAATGAATGCAGTGAGTTTTACATCAACTATTGTCATCATCTATTGCCTTATCTCTGTTCCTAAAAGTCCCAAACATCTCTTCAGAATTTAAATACTCTTCATTGTTGTTCATACAAAAGAGCTGTGTACTAGTAATTACATACTATACTAGATTGCAAGTCTGTGTTGTTTACATTGGTTCCATATTGCATCCTAAATAATATGTAAGCTCATTTGATTCTATCTTTTGGTGCATCCATTATCTCTGATCTGAGTTAAATAAAAGAATCAGCATTTTATAATCTATCCTTTATAGGTTGAAAACGGAAAAGCACAGGCTGCTAATTTTCCATTTTGTACAATTGAACCGAATGTTGGAATTGTTGCTGTTCCTGATCCGCGTCTCCAAGTACTCTCTAATCTCAGCAAATCTCAACGGTCGGTTCCAGCATCTATAGAATTTGTAGATATTGCTGGCCTTGTGAAAGGAGCCAGTCAAGGGGAGGTTTGGAAATTTTTATTTTTTATTTTACTTCCAAGATAAGACCTTAAATTTATTCTAAATATTTTAAGTGCTTTCATTTATTAATAGAACTGCTTACCAATAATCGTCACAGGGCTTAGGTAATAAATTTTTGTCACACATACGTGAAGTGGATTCCATACTTCAGGTTTGTTGCTTATTTGAATATCTTGATTAATAAATTGTTTGCTTACTTAATCTGTTATAAAGCTTTAATTCGTTCTTATGTCAGGTTGTACGATGTTTTGAGGATAATGACATTGTTCATGTGAATGGGAAAGTTGACCCCAAGTCAGATATTGATGTCATCAACCTAGAGCTAGCTTTCTCAGATTTGGACCAGGTATTCTATCACAATCAATTTTTACTTTTGTACCAAATTGAGTTAAATTCTGTACATAGTTTTTGACAGCATGATATAGTTGTAGCATTCTATAATAAGTTGAACTGTTACAAGAAACGCAGATTGAGAAAAGATTAGAGAAACTCAAAAAGAGCAAAACTAGTAATTCACAAGTCAAAGCTAAGGTAAAACTGATTTCAGTCATTCACATTGATTAACAATCCTTCTTTTCATTAAATGATTTTCTCTTTGCAATTGTTTAAATTTCAGGAAGAAGCAGAAAAGTCAGCTCTAGAAAAAATACAAGCAACACTAATGGATGGAAAACCAGCAAGATCAGTGGCTTTAACAGATTTTGAAAAGGAATCTATAAATCATCTGTGTTTACTTACAATGAAGCCGGTGATTTATGTGGCTAATGTTGCAGAGTCTGATTTAGCTAAACCTGAAGATAATTCCTATGTCAAAAATGTCATGGAACTTGCCTCTGAATTACAGTCTGGCATAGTAACCGTCTCAGCACAGGTATTGCAATTTTAGAAGTGGTAACATTTGATTATCTAGAATGAAATATTTTTATATTAAGTTTTTCTCTTCTAAAGTTGTGCGAGTGTTGATGCAACTAAAATAAGGGCGTTACTTGCAGGTGGAGTCAGAGTTAACTGAACTCCCCTTAGAAGAAAGGGTAGAATTTTTGACATCTCTTGGTGTAGATGAGAGTGGACTTGGAAATCTTATTAGGGCGACATATAACCTTCTTGGCTTACGTACATACTTCACTTCCGGAGAAAAGGTTAGGGAAAGTAATTTCTTTTCTTAATTAGTGACTTTGTGGATATTTTATTTATTAGTGGATCTTTCTCATTCTATTTGCAGGAAACTAAAGCATGGACCATACATGCAGGTTTACGTTTACTCTTGTTACATACTTGCATGAAGTTTTTTAGGAAACTAAGCCTGTTTGACCTATTCCACTTTCATTCCATTGCATTGGTGTCCCTTTTAAAGCTAATTAAACAAATTATATCATTTGATGTGCTAGGAATGACGGCTCCCCAAGCTGCAGGAGTTATCCATTCCGACTTTGAGAAAGGTTTCATTAGAGCAGAGACGGTGAGTGTTTTGGAGAATAACTTGAATAACTTTTCAAAATGAATTTTATTTTGTAATTATTATATAGTTATGTTTTTCTTTCAATATTATCAGGTGGCATATGACGATTTTGTTGCTGCTGGTTCATTGTCAGCTGCAAGGGAGAAAGGACTTGTAAGTTGATTCTCCAATCATCTTTGTGATATTAATAATCATGACATCACATTAATTATTCATGAAAATTTCAAAAAATGAACAGAGTGTTAATGGTTTAAGCCAACCCTTCCTGTGCCATCTGGAATTTAGTGTGACATGTTTCAACTCGAACATGCTATGACCCCTTACCCAACCTACCCACACCATCCATCTTGCCAATTCTACTTGAAATCTGTTATTCAATATTCACTTCATGTCCTAATTTCACTTACAAAGGTCTATGCTTTATATATGCAGTTGAGATCTGAGGGAAAAGATTATGTTGTACAAGAAGGTGATGTTATGTTGTTCCGGTTTAACGTCTGATGACGTAACAATAAAATTTTGCCTCGCACAGTTATTAAGTTGTTCAGCATACAATTTTCTTGAGGTAAGCTACTCACACGATACAAGCAGTAATGACCGTATTTCAGAACTTAACTTACATTTATTCATTTTCTTTTCATAAAAACGATTTATCATCAAATTACAAAGCAAGGAACGCGTGGCGGACGGATGTATTTATTTGTAGACAAGGAACGTTGTGATGATTTTGATGGGCGGGGTTGGTAATTGGTTTAAGGTTTCGATACAAAATAGATTCAAATGGCATCATTTATATACTGTTAGTAGTGGTTTGTTGCCATTATTATAGTTTTGATTGATTGGACATTGCTATTGCTTTTAATCAAATACATTGTGACTTAGAAGGTAGCTAATGTGGATGTTTTGTGTCTTGCTTCCAACATCCACATATGTCAATAATCATATTTACTACTAAAATCTTTTTTGGGTAAAGAGATAACGTGCTTAAATTGTCAATACTCTTTTATATTTCTCTTTTTAACACTTTAATATCATTGGACATTATGTTTTTTTGTTCATTCTTTTATAAAGGTTTAAATTAAGTAGTGTTTAAATTGTATATTTATTGTGCCTATTTTCCACCACCTTTGTGGTAGGGTCGTATTGGGGATGTGGTGTGGGTAATAGTTATTTATAAACCTTATGGTGCACTACTAGACTTTGCCGACAATATCCTGCACCTCACGGTCCAAGGGGTCCTGGGCTACTTACTGGTCCTAAGGAAGCTATCTTTTTTCTTTTTTTAACTAAATTTCGATCGAAAGTTGTCGTATATGTTGACCACACTAGTCAACCGTGAATTGTTTAGCATTTTTATTTCATCCATACAGCCATCTTATGCTTGTACATATTTTATTTGATTGCATACATACTATCACTCGTATATCTACTGTTTTACCTTCCTAGATATACTCGTATACAGTGACGGAGCTTGAACACTCCCGTAGGGGGGGCGGAGGCGAAATTAATTTTTTTAGGGGGCGCGAACTCGAGTTTTATATAAAAATTTATACTACCGGACTAAAATTTAACACTACCGATGAAAAAAGCCCCCCCCCCCCCCAAACCGTGCTCCGCCAATGCTCGTATACACGAATAATAGCACGTACATGATATGGTGTTACGTATCACATTATTTTAAGCTATTGTGGTGGTAAAGGTTTAATATGTGAGTAAAAGTAGATAAACGACTCTAAGTGCAGTGCGTATCTTATGGTTAAATTGGTACTTTATTTCTTGGATGACCATGCATGACACCCCTAAACTCTTGGATCCTGCTTGGCTCGGGACCTCGCTAAGGGGGCAGATCGGCAATGCCTTGAAACTTCCGTGGTTTATCTTCTTTTGTTTTTTTCTTTGTTATTAACGGCTTTTTGGTAAATGAAGGGTCTATTTTGTATGAATGCGGGCGAAAAGTGAAATTGAGAAAGGGGTGTTGTCCATTTCTGGTGGTACTATATGGCAGTAGTTTAGATGGCCAGGTATATATGTGGCAGCCCTTGTTTCACGGTTATTGACAGAAACAGAGATCTAAATTGAATGAATTGCGACACTATTACGATTGCATACTAACAGTAACTTAAATAATCGCAACTCTTTTGCTAATCAACCTACTACTTTATATTCAGAAAAAGAATACTAGCAATGAAACAAGTTTTATTATTTGTTACTTGTAGGCAAATTTGGATAACTGTGGTTCTTAAGATTGATGCTTGCTCAGGTGAATAAGTTAACAAGGGCAAAAAGAGAGTGTGTGTGACTAGGAGAACTTAGTCTTTTACTTACCATCATCATTCAGGTGTATTATTTACCTAGGGTGACAATCGTATCAGTCTAACATGTTGACGGGTTGCAATTTTCTTGTTGAAGAAATCAATCATAACTTTAACGTGCTTCACATTGTGTAAGCCGAACACTACCTTTGTAACCCATTAATTAAAGGGAAAATGTCACAGAATAGTAATCAAGTTTTAAAAGTGTCATAATTTAGTCACTTATGCATATTTTTATCAAATTGAACCATCAAATGATCAAATCGAGTCATTATTAAATTTTCTTATGTCAAGTAAGTAACGATGGAGAAGACGTCGTGGTTAGAATTTGCAATATATAAAATTATATTAAAAAATAAAAAAAAAACTTGTTAATTATAAAAAAAATAAAAAAAAGTACCTAAAATTTACGTCAACGTTCCATATTAGCATCAAAAGATAGAAAAAAATATTTTGTAATTGAAACCAAAAGTATAACATGCTAAAAAACATGTTAAGGCTTTTAATTTATATAAAATATAAAAATTGAGTGACCTAACTAGAACATTTTTAAAACTTGAGTTACCTAATTAAAACACTTTTGAAAGTTGGTTATTATTTTACAAAGTTACCCCTTAATTAAATGTGTCGAATAATAACAAATTGTAAATGGAGTTGCAAGTCATAAGCATGCTAAATGTGTCATAAAGAGATTGTGAACGGATCGTGATGGTTTATATTTTAGATTCTAGCTTTAAACGTGCTAATGGACCGTTGGACAAGTTAAATGTGTAAACCCAAAAAAAAATGTAATTGAATGGGTAAAGTTTGAGCGCGATTATGAAAACTAAACAAATTAAACATGTACGTGGTTCGTTTATTATAAAAATTAGACACAACGAATCAAAGTTAAATTAGTTGTATATTAAGTTTCTATCGTCATGAATTCTCATTCCTATAGTATTACCCGACCCTATGGTGTTTCTCACTAGGTGCACCATTAAAGATTATCTTCAAAGAGTAAACATTTATGTGGTGTGGTTGGAGAATGAATACAAAATTGATAAAGGGTGAAGTGAAGAATATGAAAGGTGAGACTATATTCCCTAATAATAGAGGAACACCCATGTGACAATTGATTTGTGTTTGTTCCAAAATCAACCCTCATTATTCATCTTTCTATTTAATTTATATAATCAGTATACATGTTTGATTAGATATGAACTTGTGTGTATCATTTGTGAATAAAATACAAATAAATGGACAGATAAGACATGAGTATCTATTTATATTCTTGTGTCTCCCAAAAGGCAGTACAATTATATTGTTGGTTTCCCATCGCCCTTAACTTATAATCATTTGGTGTCTTTTAATCCAAGTTGAGATCCATGATTTGATACCGAATAAGTTCTGATAATCCCTCATTAAATTGGAATAATTCTACCATAAATATTCCAATACATCCCCTTTTGTAATTATTTATTATGGTTCGAAAATTATATTATTTATGTTACGATGATCTCAAATTGAACCATATCATTTAGGTAATACATATAGAAGTTTATAAAAAATAGAGGACAAGAGCACCGCTCTTTATTCTTCATAATTTTAGTTTTATTTAATCTAACTAAAGGGTATGTAGCAACAATTGATGTTGCTCTTGTCAAATTGAAACTGAAGGAGAGGGCTGGTGTCTGTGAATAACTAATTATTGTTGTATTTATGTGTCAATGATAATTAATCATCTAATTGTATAAATAGCTACTGATGGTGTATCTTTGTAAATTGCCATCCAGAGTTGTAGATTTGGCAAATCAAATTAAATCTTATCTCATCAATCTCTTTAGTTTTTTTATTTTAATAATGCTCAAAATATAGATAACGAGTTTCTTGTATTTAAATCTTCCATGATACTATTGTAAAGTTCTTCACTTTTTTCTTACTGTGCATTCTATGTAATAGAATGAATTGTTTTCCAAACTCAAATTCCTCTTCTCATTTACGTTCAATATATAGATACAGATGTTTCACAATGAACCCTACACTATGCAATATTAATTACGTGTGCTAATATACCCCCTCAGTCTAAGGGGAAGGTAAACGAACACTTAGACTGGATCGGAACTCCTGGAACAGTACTCGCGGGAGGCCCTTGGTAAATATTCAGCAATTTGGAACCGAGACGGGACATGTAGAATCCGGACTTGACCTCGGTAAACTTTTTCACGAACGAAGTGAATATCAATTTCAATATGTTTGGTCCGTTGGTGTTGAACTGGGTTACCGCTCAGATAAATCGCACTAAGGTTGTCACAGTACACCAAAGATGTGTGAGGAGGAGGGTAACCGAGCTCAAGCAATAAATTGCGCAACCAGCAGATTTCAGCAACCACATTTGCAACTCCTCTGTACTCAGCTTCAGCGCTTGATCGGGAGATAGTGGACTGTCGTTTCGATGACCATGAGAGTAAATTGTCCCCGAGAAAGACACAATAACCCGAAGTTGAGCGGCGGGTGTCCGGACACCCAGCGATATAAGAAACAAGTGTAGTAATGGGGCTGCGGGTTATTGCTAGACCCATGTGGAGTGTACCCTTGATGTACCGAATGATCCGTTTGATTGCATTGAAGTGATCAAGGCGGGGGGCATGCATATGCATGCAGATCTGCTGTACTGCATAAGAGATGTCGGGACGCGTGAAGGTCAAGTATTGGAGAGCACCAGTGATGCTTCGATACAGGGTCGGGTCATGGAATAGAGGGCCAGAAGCTGCACTTAGTTTACCAGCAGTGTCAACGGGCGTATGAACTGAGTTGCAGTGTTCCATCCCTGCGCGTTGTATAATTTCTTGAGCATATTTTTGTTGTGAAAGGAATAAGCCAGTGGATGTGCGAGAAACAGCAATACCCAAGAAATAGCTTAATGGACCAAGGTCTTTCATAGCAAACTCGGCGGAAAGAGTTTTCAGTAAATGTTGTTTGAGAGCTGCTGAAGAGGTTGTCAAAATGATGTCATCGACATACAAGAGGAGATAAGCGGTGTGTCCTCCATGATGATAAATAAACAGAGAGTGGTCACAAGAACTATGCGTGAAGCCCAGAGTCGTGACAAACTGCTGAAAGCGTTGGTACCAAGCCCGTGGCGCCTGCTTAAGGCCGTATAGGGACTTTTTCAAACGACATACATGGTGAGGATAAGAAGAATCCCGAAAACCTGCAGGTTGATGCATGTAAACAGTTTCTGATAGATAACCATGAAGAAACGCATTCTTGACATCCAGCTGGCTGATATCCCAACCATGAAATAAGGCAATGCTGAGAACTGTTCGTATGGTTGCTGGTTTAACCACCGGACTGAAAGTTTCATGACAATCAATACCAACCTGCTGAGACCTGCCATCACAAACCAAGCGCGCTTTGTAGCGCTCTAAGGATCCGTCAGAGTTAAATTTGTGCTTAAAAATCCACATGCATCTAGTAATATTTACCCCCTCAGGACGAGGTACCAATTCCCAAGTGTTATTGTCAATAAGCGCTTTGAACTCATCTGTCATGGCATGGTGCCAAACGGGATTGGTTAAGGCTTCTTGAGGGTTATGTGGTATGGGTTCAACTGGTGTAGTGGTGGTGGTATTTAGAGTGAAGATGTTTTTGGGTTTAAAGATGCCCGACATGCTACGGGTGGTTATGGTACATGGTGGGGGTGGTGGCAGTGGATTGGGAGGGGGGATGGAGTAGAGGGGACGTGGGTAGGGGAAGGGACGGGAGCGGTGGTATGGGTGGGGGATTGGGTCGCGGCTGGTGGTGTGGTTGTATTGGGATCCGAAGGTGGAGGGGAAGTGGGTGTAGTGGAGGGTGGCGGGGCTGTTGTTGGCGGTGATGTAAGTGGAGTGGTGGGTGGTGGGTTTGTGGAATGTGCGTTCGGTGATGTGAAGGATGATGAGGTCGCGGCTTCCCATATGTAGGGGTGAGGGTCGGAAGGGAGATTGGCATGAAGAAATTGATAGGAGAGAGGTGTTTGAGGAGTAGAGGACAAGGGAAAGATGTTTTCATCAAATACAACGTGGCGAGAAATAATGATTATACGTGTAGCAAGATCATAGCATTTGTAGCCACGGTGATTAGACGGATAGCCAAGAAAGACACATGGTAAAGAACGGTTGGCTAGTTTGTGTATGGAGGAGGAAGGAAGAATAGGGTAGCAAAGGCACCCGAAGACGCGTAAGTGGGAATAAGAGGGGTGTTTGTGGTAAAGAAGAAAGGTTGGGGTGTTGTTATGTTTGGTTTTGCTAGGAAGAATGTTGATTAGATAGGTGGCCATTTGAAGGGCATGATGCCAAAAGTTGTGTGGCAAGGACGCATGAGTGAGGAGAGTACGAATTATACTGTTAATTGATCTTATTTTTCTTTCTGCTTTGCCGTTTTGAGAAGAAGTGTGTGGACAGGAAAATCGAAAAGACATCCCATTGTTGGAACAAAAATTATGAAATGTTTTATTATTATATTCTGTGCCATTATCGCATTGGAAGGTTTTAATTTGGCGCTCAAATTGTGTGCATATGTAACGATGAAAAGATTGGAAAATAGAAAACACATTCGATTTATTTGCTAAAGGAAAAGTCCATAAGTAGTTCGAATAGTCATAAAGTAAAAGCATATAATAACGATGACCGCTCGAACTCACAACGGGAGATGTCCACAAATCACTATGAATGATATCAAAAGGAAATTGAGTAATAGATAAAGAATCATGAAAAGGAAGTTTCACATGTTTACCAAAAATGCATAACTGACAAATCCTTTTGGTTGAAACATTATTAACTGAAATAAAATTGTTAGTATTTAAAGATTGTAATAAAGCTGAGCCCGGGTGTCCCAGCCGTTTGTGCCATAGGTCAGACGAGAAAGCAGTAAAAGTAGAAGGTAGAGATGACTGTTGAACTGGGGTGGTGAACGGGTAGAGATCGCCGGTGCTGTTACATCGTAGGATAGGAGTCCGCGTCCGGTAATCCTTCACATCAAAACCAAATTTGTCAAATTCAATGGTTATGTTACTGTCAGTTGTTAAACGTCAAACAGATAAGAGGTTTTTAACGAGATCAGGAGCATAAAGGATGTTGTTTAAATGAAGGGGTGGGTAAGGAGGGCTTAAGGTGGAGTGTCCCGTCCCAATAATAGGTATTTGGTACCCATTGCCAACAACAATATGGTTTGCAAAACGATTATTGATATAAGAGTTAGGAATTGTACCTGTCGAATTAGTCATGTGACTCGATGCACCGGTGTCCAAATACCAATTTTGATCCGGGTTAAGCGTCATGGTGTGAAGAGCGTGCTCTATATTTGTCGGAGTATAATGATCAGTAGCATTGTAGGCTTGGTGGGATGGCGGTGGTCCAAGTATTCCGGGTTGATGATTGACGGGTGGGCGGGCGTTGTGAGGGGTGGGTGGTCGGTAAGGGGAGGTGGGATATGGAACCGGGGGAGTTGGCCATGATGCAGTGGGGTGGAGGTGGGGAGAATAGTTGTTGGGTTGATAGGTAGGATAATATTGGTGGTAGGATGGTGTGAAGCCTCCACGGCGACCCCCACGGCGACCCCCACGACCACGAGAGCTGCGCCCGCGGCCACGATAGTAAGTGGGATGGTAGGGGAGGCGTGGGTCGTGGGTTGGGTAGTAAGAGGGGCTGTTGTTTGTGTGGGACGGGTGGGCGGAGGCGGGGTTTGGGGTGGCGGGTGGTTTGGAGGATTGTGGAGGGTGGTTGGAAGGGTGGGGTGATGTGGTGACAAAAGCGACATTAGGTTGTTGTTTGTTTTTGATACGGTTTTCTTCAAGGATCAACTTTGAACGGGTTTCATAGAAAGTCGGTAAGGGGTGCATGTGTTGTATGAACATGCCAACACCATCAAAAGCGTCATTCAACCCGGAGAGAACTTGGAGCACCAATTGCTCATCCGTAACCGAAGATCCCACGTTAGCTAGTTGATCGGCTATCGTTTTGAGTTCCTGACAATAAGCAGCAACGTTAGAAAAAGAATCAAGTTTTGTATTTGAAAACTTGTTACGAAGATAGAGAGCTCGGGTTGTTTGGTTGTCATGAAAAAGGTTTGCAAGGCGTTCCCAAGTTTGTTGTGCAGTGAGATTCTTTTGCAACACTGTTTCCATCAGATCCGGAGATATCGTAGCATAGATCCATTGTTTAACTATGGCATCAAGTCTAGCCCATAGTTTTTGTTCTTCGGGGGATCGACCGGATGAAGAAGACGATGATGAATCTTCTTTATCGGGAGTAGGCGGTGAAGAAGAAGCCGGGTCCGGGATTATATGATCCAGAACATCGGTTGCACAACAATGGATCTCGAAGAGCTCGGACCATGAGATGTAATTCCCTTTCTCCAAATCAAGAATAATGTTGATTGAATTCTTGATATTGGATACCGCTTGAGCAGGGTGCAAACGATCACCGGTGAATTTATTGGGGTTTACGGGTTTTTCGGTAGACATAGTGGGTTGGAGGTGATCGGAAAATTGAAGAAGAAGAGAGGGGGAGAGATGGCCGACGGCCAAGAGAGGTGAATTAGGGTTAGGGTTTTTGAGAAGAGGTAATCAGAGAAAGCTCTGATACCATAATAGAATGAATTGTTTTCCAAACTCAAATTCCTCTTCTCATTTACGTTCAATATATAGATACAGATGTTTCACAATGAACCCTACACTATGCAATATTAATTACATGTGCTAATACTATGTGTTTGATAAAATGTTTAAAGAGTGTTCTTGTATAACAAGTGACACTAATTCACATGTGAACTAACATTGGTTCATAAGTTCATATGTCATATTACTCGGTTATTATTATCTTCAAACATTCAAGCACATATGAACTTTTACTTGATTCATAATATATTCAAGGAATCAAGGGTTAACTAATACGAATATAGCTTTTCTATACACATGGCTATGCACTTGTGCCACATATCAAGAAAAAGAAAAGGAGCTTTTAAGAAAATGACGGACTACATCTATGAAAATCTTTCACATTTTTTTGAAAGATTAATTTCTTTAATTGTGAAATCTTTTACCAAGTTAGTTGTTAGTGGGGTTCGAACCCCAACCTCCATGTTAGAATCCAAGGTTAGTGTCACCACACCACAAGGGGTGGGGCATGAAAATCTTTCACATAGTCGTAGACTTTAATATTATCTTTTCGAGAAATTTGGAATTTAGAATGACATGACAGCGTATTTTTGTATCACATAACTATATATTCTTTGGTAAGAATCTCTAAAGCCAGAGTAAACATTAAGTTTAATTTATAATAAAGTCATAGGGTCTAGCAGTTATCATTAAAACAAAAGGAACACTTTTAGAGTTTTAGGTGACCCTTAATCACATAGTGTGATATCATAATATTTGAGTTAGCCTATTGATATTATATGTTCAATAATCTCAATAAGATTTTTTATAATTTTAAAAGTTTATGTCCAAAAAAGTTGATTTAAGGTATATATAAGAAAAGTGGAGCACCTAAAACTAGAATAAATATAATTTAGCTCCTACCTCTTTCTTCAAACCGGTTACTAAACTTTTCCAACTCATCTTTTTATGATGAATTCTCTTCTGTAATTCTTTATATATAACTAGTTAATTAGCGCCGCGCGATGCCGCGGCAATGCTATTTTATGAATGTTTATGTTAGGTTGTTTGATAAAAGTAACAGCAACATAACGACAGAATAAAACCTGCTTAAAAAAAGCACAATATCCAACAGCTCCAATCCTTTTCATTCTTTAAAAACTAAAACCCAAACAACTTCAATGCAAAAAAATCAATTTTTAGCGTAAAGAAATGGAGCAAAGATGAGGCGGTGTCTGTGTTTGCTAGTGGTGAAAAAAGAAAGCTTAAAATGGGAGGACTTAAGCTTTCCGGTGATCGATGATGTAGCATAGATGCAATAACAAAGAATGTTACCTCTTCTCCCAACCTTGAAAAATCAACCCGAGAAGCCTTCACGATGGTGCTAATTGCTCTCCTAGATTCACAAATATAAAAATTCAGAATCTACATTAGAGATTTGAATTACAATACACGAGAATACAGTTTCCCTTGCATTTACCTAACAGTTCAAACAGAGCCAGATAAACAAAACAGTTCAATTTATTATTTGCCACATTCTTAAAGCCAATTCAATCAATCTCCAGGGAATAAGAAACAACAATCTCTTCTCTCATTGCATCAAAAAAAATAAGTCAATCTTTATGTTTATTTCTTATTCCGCTAAAAGAGTAATACTAAGTCATTTGCCACATTCTTAAAGCCAATTCAATCAAGCTCCAGGGAATAAGAAACAACAATCTCTTCTCTCATTGCATCAAAGAAAATAAGCTCCAGGGAATAAGAAATAACAATCTCTTCTCTCATTGTTAGAACTAATGTGCAAAAGAGTAATAATAAGATTACCAATAATTCATGGTATGCTGCGTAGTACTGTGGATACCTTGCCCTTGCTCCGCCAAAAGCTTCTTGCCAAGTGTCAATTAGAATTAATATCTTCTCTTTAACATGAAAATCAGGCTGCAGTGTCAATACAGAAATCAATATCATAAATAAAATTGTTAAAAATAAGCTGTGTAAATAAATCTAAAAAAATAATACTTACCTTCTTTTTCACTATTTTGACCATATCATGAAGCAACTCTCTCTCTGTAACATGCATATGAACGAAATCGCCACAATTCTTCATAATTGTTTCCAATAGCTTAACATAAGCAACAAACGAAGTAATTTTAACCAAGGTAACAACACATTGCACATAAATAAACAAATAAATTAAACTCTTTGGTTAGCATGAAACTTGGCCAGCGAGATATTATCTATATTTTTCACGTTTTGTCTCTAATATTCTAAAAAAAGTAATGGAATTTCAGCAGAACTTTTCCCCACACATAGATTCTCAGCTTTTTACCCCATATACTATTCCATTCAACCTCCTATTCATGCTCACAAATGTTTTTAGTCTCACTCTGTAAGTAAAGAATATGTACACAGCTAACAGATTTGCATGCGTAAGAAGCTTTATAAAAAGGAAAAAGGGGTTGCTTTAGCAACCAAAACCTTCCAAATCCAAAATACTTGCTATTAAAGGAGTGGGTGAATACCAAATAACTGAATAAGTACAACAAATATCACCTATTTGAAGAAAAAATCACGCACAAAAGAGAAGTACCCTAACCTGAGCACCACTATCAACCCTAATCTTCTCAATAATCTTCCCCCCTCTTCCCAGCACAGACCCAATCTGATGACCACCAGCCAGCAACCTACACACCACCGGTCCCTGCGGTATTCCGCCACTTCCCTCACCGGAGTTCTCTTCCCCACCCTCCCCCTCCTCCTTCAACATCTTACTCCGTTCTTCATCCACCTTCAAAATCCTCTCAAAAACCCTAATTAACGCCTTCTGAGCAGGCGATTGCGATTCCTCACAATTACCACTCCCTAACTCCTCACTATTACCATCATCATCATTGTTATTATTATTATTGTTATTATTAACAGTATCCTTGTTCCTAGGGTTAGAATCAGCAGCCACTATGAGAATCACACGCTCTTCGGACCCTGGGATGGACTCATCGATTCGAATTTTGGCACCGGTTTCTTCACGGAACTGACGGATGATCGCACCGCCTTTGCCGATGAGGCCACCGGTTTTGACGCGGGGCAGAGGATGCGGAATAGGGTTTCGCCGGAGGAGAGTTTGAAGGGGGCGCGAAAGGGGTTGTTGATGTTGGACTGAGGAGTCACCGGTGAAGATGGAAGATTGTGGTGGTGCTGGTGGCGGCGCTTGGCGGAGGAGGCGGTGGTCAGGTGGGAGTCAGGGCGGTCAACGGCGGAGTGTCATGGGCATTATAGTACTGTAGAACTGTTACTGTATTACTGTAGCTAAAAGTTTATATCTTTAATATATATAATAATGCCTATTCAGTTCTTTAAATTTATAATTCCATGTTAGTTAAATTATATTCAGAATCATAATATAATTTATTCTAAACAAAAAATAATTATATTTGAAACATATATAAACACATAAAATCAACACAAATGCAAACTAAAAAATTAATAATAAAAAGGATATCAACTCATACTAATAGAGGGACAATAAAGAGAAATGAGGAAAAGAAAAATATGTGAGAGAGAAACTATAATATTCTTAACCACAAGATCCATAACAGGCACCATAGGCTTTACAAGAGGAGCATGAGAAAAAAAGATATTAAACGTACAATCTCTAAGAGAGGATAAGGAAAGTAAGTTCGTGAAGTAATAGTCGAACAATGTTAGGTGACAAGTCCGTAAACCCTTGCAAATGATTAATTATTTTATTCTCACATCTAAATTCATATGCACAAGTGGATGAAGGAATGGAAAGAAGATATCCATGCATCAAAATCCCACTTGTACGTCTCATCCATTAAAACACAAATAATGATTAATAAATAACAAATTAACCAAACTATAATATGAAGTACTAATGAAGACAAAAATATTGGTAACCCGTTATAGTTGTTTAATAGTTAAAATAAGATAAGATGTTATTATCACATAAATTCATTTAAAACAAACGGGCCCCTCATCTTCCACAACCATCCACATAACACCCACCTCCATTTCCATATTTTTTACGAAAAAAATTCCAAAAATATCCTTTTTAACCTAAAATTACCTTAAAATATCCCCTAAGATTTTTTTACCTCAGAATCTCCTCTCCAGACAAGACGTCGACACCTCCTTAGACAGGGCGCAAACGCTTTGACAATTAAATCGTACAAGTTTCTGTGGAGGCGCCTATCCGTGCTCTAGAGGCGTCCGGCACCATAAAGGAACAAGTAAATGATTTTGAGTGGCCCACTATACAAGTGTCCACCGCAGTTTAAGTACACGTCGACGTCTTAACTAGAATGGACATTTTGAGAATAAATTATTTGAGGGACATTTCCAAGGACCAAAATGGGTATTAAGGTAATTTTCCCTATTTCCACACACCACCCTTCTTCTCTACGTGAGTATATATCAAGCATCCATCATCATCATCATCTCACCATCTTAACCTAATCACCTGCAACAAATCCACACAAATCATGAAGAAAATCAACCACATGCTCAGAAAATGCAAGACGCTATCACGTCAACTCGGCAGAACCTCCTCCTACACCTCTCTCAGATCCAAATCCACCACCGATCGCCGCCACCGCGATCAACCGCCGGTCGCCGGAGGAATAATGTGGAACACCAGCGCCGTCGTGATCTACGGCGGAGGAGATGAGCCGCAAGAGACGGTGTTCGTCGGAAGCACGAGGAAACGGTACGTCATTGATTCTAAGTACTTGAGTCATCCGCTCGTTAACGCTTTAATCGAGAAATCAACCTCCGTTGATGGCGATAATGCGGTATCGATTGTCAATTGTGAAGTTGTGTTGTTCGATCATTTGTTGTGGATGCTTGAGAATTCCGATTTGAATCTCACTTTCGATTCGTTGGATGAATTAGCTGGTTTGTACTCGTCGTAAATCGATTAATTCGTTCGAGGTTATGAGTTTATGATGTCTGATTCATATCTTTTTTAGATTTAGGTTTAATTGTGAATCGTTCTCGAGAATTGAGATGATTAATTTGATTCATGACTTGTGTTTGATTATTGTTTTGCGTATGTGTAGTCGGTTCTTTGTTCTTTGATGCTATGCAATAATTTGATTAATTTGCAATCGGAGTGGATGATATTATTCATTTATCAAGTGATTGCTACATTTCGATTGCAATTATGCATTATGATTTGATCTTTGGTTGGAATAAATGTTGTATAGGAAGCAAAATCCTTGTGAATCTAAGTTGATCCATAATTAGAGGTCTTAATCTAAAACATTAGCATGTGATGGTTAAGCTAGTATACATGCATGATGCATGATGCATGATATGAGAGAAATGAGCTCACAGTGGTAGAGGAGTATTATGAAGAAGGAACCTATAGACAAGGGGTATCTTGAAGTTGAATGTATGAGTTCTAATGGGTTTTATCGAGCCTAATATAGAGCCAACCTCTAAAGTCATATTTATATCAACAAGAGGTGCACGAAAAGCGATTTGAGAGCCGGGACCGGGTGTGTTACTCGGAACCAATCGACATGGGAACCAATTTGGTGAGAAACAGTTATTAACTGTCAGTTTTGGGATCGGTTTGAAAATTTTAGTTTAGGAACTGGGTTTTTAGAAACCAGCTTGGACTGTTGGAATTATTTCGACTGTTATCTAGCATGTTTGTAGCCGCTTTTTACCGTTTAGAAACACCAAATGACGACTACGGCTAAACAACAAAAAATATAATGCATTACAAGTTTTAGTTTTTTTTTTTGTAATGTGTTGCAATTTCTACTTTTGTAATTTCTAAATTTATATAAAGTAAAAAAATGAACTTTACTTTGTTTAATTTATACTTTTTAATATTTAAATTATATGACTATAAGCTTACTAAATCTAATTTAATTTATATTTTATACTATTAAATTATAAGATTATTAAATCTACAAGTTAATAAAAGATATAAAAATGTGTATTGGATTTTTTTCATTAATTTCATAGAAGAGTAATCAAACCGGTTCCGAAACGGCTTCACCAGGCCTGGTTTGGACTTTACGGCACTTATGGCTATATTTACCCATAACTAAACTGCTTCTAAACCGTTTTAACCAAAATAAAATTAAACTGAACCAGTTTTAATCAAACCCTTTTTATCAAAATGTACCTTCCATATTTGATCCATCACTTGTTGTCATGTCATAAGCACTTCAATCATGATAGTAATACATCTCTAGATACACGCTAAACGATACAAAATAGATTATTGATTTCAAAAATTGTAATACCTAATAATAATTATAAAGCTACTTGGATTGGTAGTCCAGTTGTTAGAATCAAGCTCTTTGAAAAAACCGGTCCTTAAATCCAGTGGCGGAGCTTGAACATCACCGTAGGGGGGGCGGGGGCGAAACTAATTTTGTTTAGGGGGGGGCGAACTCGAGACTTATATAAAAATTTACACTACCGGGCCAAAAATTTACACTAACGGGCTAAAATTTAACACTACCGACGAAAAAAATAAGGGTGGCGGCCCCCCCCCCCCCCCCCCCCCCCCCCCCCCGGCCCTCACTATCCTCCGCCATTGCTCAAATCTTGACATAGACATTAAAGATTGATGTAACAGTGCTTAAACATGCAAGTCGAGCGGTATTTTCAGGAAATTGTATCGTTTAGGAGGGGATTGATCAGTGTAAGTACTCGTTCTTAGAGAAAAAAAAAAGACAAAAAATCATGATTCATAAATCACCTTTTTTATAATGACATAAATATACACCACTCCAAAAGCTGACAAAGTGACAATTGATAATGTGTAGTCGTAGACATCATGGGCTTTACTGGATACGCTAACAGTCACAACTGCACCATCTGGCCCAATGCCCAATAAAGCCACCTTTTGATTATTCAATCTTCAAAAACTCAAAAAGCCAGGCCCAAATTCATAATCCAAACAACCACACCGCTGTTATCATACGTCCTCCCGTACTAGATCAACAACTCCCACTGTCACTCTCCTCCTTTCTTCTGTATGCAATTACTATACTCCGTATTCTATTCGTACTTAATTATCTATCATTAGCTCCACACTTGTTAAATCTTTTCAAGATCACCATAAAAATCCGACAACTGTCCGATGATATCATCATAATCTTCAACCGAAAGTAGCACGCGTAATCGCTTTCTCAATCCGTGAGTCTTTCTTCTCCTAACTTGATCATACAGCTTGTTCTTGTTTAATTCTTCTAACTTCTTGATAATTTTGTTGATGATTCTGTGATTCATGCTTCAATTGCGATAATGATACAACCTTTATAGACACAGTGGTCAGTTACTTTGAAAATTTGTGTACTTTACGCTAATGATACAATCTTTATAGACACAGTGGTCAGTTACTTTGAAAAATTGTGTTCTTTACTCTTTCAAGTTTTGATTTTGCTATGTTTTATGAAATTGAAAAGGGAAAACTTGTTAGGGTTTTAGTTGGATGATTACAAGTTTAAAACGTTCAAGGGTAGTACAGAAAGCTAAACATACAATTAGGGTTAATGTTTTAACTGTTTTGAATTACTACCCATAAGGTGTTTGTATAAATGCCTAACTGAAACCAGTATTATGTGTTAAGACTTAAGAGCAACACTCCAGGGCACAGGGCTGTTTCTTGATCAAGTTTAATAATGGATCCAACAAGAGTAAGCGTGCGAGCCCGTTCTTCGGGCTCAACGCCATCAGAGGAATCGGAGTTGGATTTGGAGAAAGCTTGTTACATTCAGTCTAATCTCCCTTCATTGAGTGCACCAACACTTCAGCCCTATGCATCGGGTGGACAACACGCAGAAAGCAACGCTGCTTACTTTTCGTGGCCCACCTCCAGCCGATTAAGTGACGCTGCTGAAGAACGAACGAATTATTTTGTAAACCTACAGAAGGGAGTTTTACCTGAATCTATAGGCAGGTTGCCTAAAGGGCATCAAGCAACCACTTTGCTTGAGCTCATGACTATTCGGGCGTCTCACAGTAAGATCTTGCGTTGTTACAGTCTTGGCACTGCTATCGGGTTTAGGATTCGAAGGGGCGTGTTAACAGATATACCTGCGATATTAGTGTTTGTTTCGCGTAAAGTTCACAAGCAATGGCTTAGCCCTATTCAGTGTCTACCCACTATTCTTGAGGTAAGAAATATTTCCTATTAGATTGCTTATGCGTTCTATGATTTTTGAATGCTCATTATTGTTGGTGAATCACTTTGTAATCCAACAGGGACCAGGGAGTGTATGGTGTGATGTGGATGTTGTGGAATTCTCATACTTTGGTGCACCTGAACCAACAAGCAAAGAACAGTTGTACACTGATATTGTGGATGATCTACGTGGAAGTGGCTCATGTATCGGTTCAGGTTCTCAGGTATTGTTAGTTTTTATGCAGTCTTTACTTATTGGATCTGATTTGAAGTTGCATCAACCTTTGTCATTGACAATTTATTATGTTGGAATTAATGAATTATTGATCAAGTAGTTAACTGGATATAAACTGCTTAAAGCGTGGTACTTTATTGATTATTGTAGATATGATAGGTAAAAGGTTGTTACTTTTCTTCTGAAAGGCGTTTGATGATAAAAAAAGTTACTTAATAAACAAAATGTCACATTTTTCTGCATGTTAGGTAGCTAGTCAAGAGACATATGGGACATTGGGTGCTATTGTGAGAAGTCAAACGGGCAACCGACAAGTTGGCTTTCTCACAAACCGCCATGTGGCTGTTAATTTAGACTATCCAAATCAAAAAATGTTTCATCCTTTACCACCAACACTTGGACCTGGGATATATCTTGGTGCAGTTGAGAGAGCTACTTCATTTATCACAGATGACCTTTGGTATGGCGTCTTTGCTGGCGTCAACCCAGGTTAGCCCTTTATAATCATTCTTACTTACCATGTTCTACAGTAGTTAAATTGAATTAGAAGCATTATTACATTTAGTTTCTATATTGTAAAAAGTTTCTGAATTTGGTATACATGCAGAGACATTTGTGCGAGCAGATGGGGCATTCATCCCCTTCAGTGATGATTTTGACATGTCCGTCGTAACAACATCTGTAAAAGATGTTGGAGAAATCGGAGACGTTAAAGTTATAGATCTGCAATCTCCAATTGGTAGTCTTATTGGCAAGAAAGTGATGAAAGTTGGCAGGAGCTCAGGGTTGACTAAAGGAACAGTCTTGGCTTATGCCCTTCAGTACAATGATGAAAAAGGAATTTGCTTTTTTACTGATTTTCTTGTTGTTGGCGAAAACCAACAAACTTTTGATCTTGAAGGTGATAGTGGAAGCCTCATTATCTTGACGGGTGAAAACGAGGAGAAACCAAGACCCATTGGGATCATATGGGGTGGAACCGCTAATCGTGGTCGGCTTAAACTTAAAGTTGGTCAACCACCCGAAAATTGGACTAGTGGCGTTGACCTTGGCCGCCTACTTAATCTTCTTGAACTTGATCTTATCACAACAAGTGATGCCCTAAAAGGTTTGGAAGTTGGGCTACTTATTGTTTTTGTTTCGGTTTACTTTTAGGCAAATCAGATTTCAATTATCCAAACTTTGATCCATTGGCCAGTAATAATCCATACCGACAATTTGACCAGTGTCACTCTTAACTTTCATTTTTGTCGTCAAGTGCAATCCCACTTGCATAATCATCACAATCGTACACTTGATTTCGCCTATATGGAAGATATGTTTTCTCCATTGTGATCATAATCATCCTTATGAGTGAAACCGTGTGTAAATCTAGAGTAAATTTTCAATAAATATGCAAGCGAGATCGATCAAATTACCAGTATTGATTATTATCGGTCATTGGGTCATATTTGGGATTATTAACCATCAATTTGCTTTATTTTTACTATTTGATTGTAACATTTTTATAATGATATTATGGCAGGTGCGGTGCAAGAACAAAGGGCTGCATCAGCACCCGTGGCAGATTCAACAGCTGAGGATTCTTCACCACCCGAAATGGTGCTACCTAAAGACGAAGCAGAGCCATTAGGACTTCACATCCAACAACATATCCCTTCAGCAAACGGAACAGCTTCCGCTGGCGGTGCACCTGATATTAATCTGTCTCCTGCTGAATATACAACCAATCTGGAAGATAGCCCGAACATCGCCCCAAGTATTGAGCATCAGTTTATCCCAAGCTTTAACGGGCACTCGCCATTGCATGTCAATGAGCGACGGTGTAGGGTTGAGTATGAAAATCTAAGTGCATTGAAAAGTGGAACCAACGAGGACCCTGGATTCGCCCTTCATTTGGGGGACAACGAGCCCAAACGAAGGCGGTCTGACCCTTTGTCACCAGGTATGGATGAAGAAGCTAAATGAGACTATGTTGTAAGGCAGGTGACTGCAGGTGGTTCAGTAGATTATGGTAAATAAACCTTATATAAGTTTTGGGTTGGTTGAACTTGAGCTATATGTTTATTAATGGTATATTGGGATGCTAACCCTGTTTTAAGTTGTGAGTTATGATAAACTGTACACAAGGCACGAGGCTCCACGTGCGTGGGTCGAGCCTGAGTATGCATCCTTACACTGTATTTCTACTAAAGGATGACGCGTATCATCATTATAATTATCTTTTATTTAATTAATTAAAGAAAATATATAAAATACAAAAATACAAAATCATTACAAAAGCAAGAATTTGAACTACTAGTATACTTTATTAAACAAACATTGCCTAATAAAAACACACATAAACATCCACACAAACATCATCTGTCTTGATTGTTTTCCAAAGATGTTAGAACTTAGAAGCATGCATCCAACACGCAACAGCAGCATAGCGCCGCGCAACTGCAACCAACCAACGTAACCTCAATCAGAATCTAACAATTTAGAGTGGATCATATAATTAAGATAACTATTTATCACTAATCACTTAATTACCATCCTTTCCAGAAGTCATCGCCTCTGCTACGAGTGTGCGTGGGAACATGCTCTCCATGAACAGTGGCGGTTGGATATCCGGCTGGCGGTGGTGGCGGTGGTTGTTGTTTGTCCATGGCCATGGGTGGAGGATAAGCAACTGTAACACAGTTCATCAGATCACATGCCAATAAGGGCGTACCTGGTGCTGCAAAGAGCTCCCGCGTTTTTGCAGGGTCCAGGGAGGGTCCGTCCCATTTAAGGGAAGATGTACGCGGTCTTTCCCCCACATTTGAACCTGAGACCTTCGGTCCCTTAGGAACAGCTTTTACCGCGTTTTCACATGCCAATAACAATAATAATAATAATAATAATAAGAGTAATTTCAGTTTTGTGGTTTAACAAAAGTAATCATTTATTTTCTGTCTTGAAATTTAGTCACTTGTTTCAGTTTCTAGAGTTTATTAATTTGGATTTAAGTTGAAACAACTTATTAAACAACATATGAAACTTTTGAAGATAAACTAATATTTTTAATCTTTTACAGAAAAATGATTATTGTTTGTGAAACCACATAGAGAAAAACCGTATGTACAATAATATGATACTGACTCACCAGGAATGTGGTGTTGATCGGTGTGGCTCATGATGGAAGGGGTGAAAGTGAGTGAATACTTGAATTTGAATCAAAAGACAAGTGGATTATTATTTGGGTGGTGTGTGTGTATATATATATATAGAGAGAGAGAGAGAGAAGAAAGGCCGGCGCCCCCGGCAGCATCTAATGAAACAGAACACAAAAACAAGATGCTAAAGTTGGCAAAAATGGTTTTTGTTCCGCCGACTCTCATCTTTTGGTTTTAAGTTTTATACTTTTATTTGACAGGTTTTGTATGGTTTATTCTCCATGATTTGTTAAATTTGAATTAATAGCTTTTAAAACTACTTTAATAGCTTTTACGTTTGTACTTCGATTACTTGTATATTATCATGTAAGTCAGTTTAGATTAAAGTATATATGGAATCTTGGTAGAAATAATACATAGTAAAGTATATTATCTTTTTTAAAAACATCACATTTTGTGAAAAAATAAGAATGTTGCAGCAATATTTTTAGAATTTTATAAAATATTATATTTAAAAGTTATAAGATAAAACTAAATTTCCTAAAAGTTAATTATAATAAATAATCAAGATGAGAATTCAACTAATATTGGGCCAGCCAAAAAACCTCGAACCAGCATCATCAACATTGTAGGATACGGACAACTATTAAACCAACTAATTTACTTGTTAACAATTTATTTAATTACCTATGTTTTTAATAAATTTGATTGGATGTTAAGATTAGTATCACCGACCTACGTACGAAATAATACATAAGAAGATTGTTTATACGATTTATATTTAGAATGATAAATCTATCATACTTTTACTATTAAATTACACCTCTCATATATACGCTTGTTAAGGTTTAAACTTTAGACCTGCTTATAACGGTGCTCCTAAAGACAACCACTAAGCCACCAACCCAAGTGTTTATATGAATTATACATAATCTTTTATTATATTCTGAAAAGTACCCATACCTCACAAATTGTCAAATTGAGTTATTCTTAACCACAAAAGTAAAAGATAGGATGAGATATTCGTAACCAAGAAAATAGAAGATAGAGTGAGATACGCTTTACTTGAATGAATTAATATTCGTTTCATATATAAAAGGTTTATACTTTAAGAACCGTGTCTTTTAGCCTTTGATTATTCTTATATCACCTCAGTTTTTCATCCTAGTAGAGTCAAACAACCTTTTACACATTCATACTATAGATTCAATACATAATAACTGATTTTAAACAGAGAATATTTCACGTAATTACATCTCTTTCTCTTTTATTATATCTGACATGTATAATGTAAAAATGTTTATTTGATTCTCTACTTAAAATGATTCTTGAAAATGTTGCAATGTGTATGTGTATGTACGTATATACATGTAATTGAGAAGATAATTAATTAAAGAAAGTATTAAAAGATGAAATTAAAGTGAGAACACATGCAAGAGAATATTTAAGCCTGTATGTGCAATCCATATTTCCCTTTTACTTTATAAATTAAAGAGTACGTAAATCTCGATTCCTTGCATACACATGTTTGAACAATCAATTTTCTTAGACAAGTGACCTGTAAAACGATTTCTTCAAAGAAAAAAAAATATACGAATCTATAAAACTTTAGTAGCACATGAAACAGATTACTTTGTGTAACCCTCTGTTGAAATAATAGGGTAGTATTAGTATTAGTTTTTTTATTTTTTATTTTTTTATTTTGTGTTCAATTTGATTGTGTGTTATTATTGGTTGTAACTGCTGCTTGCTGGGCTGCTGCTTGCTGGGCTGCTGCTTGCTGGGCTGCTGCTTGCTGGGCTGCTGCTTGCTGGGCTGCTGTTGCTGGGCCGTTGCTTGCTGGGCCGCTGCGTTGATGATTCAAGTGATAAAGGGAAGTCAGGTTCTAGAGTTTTCTCAATACACAACACACTCTTTCTCTCTCAACCGACTCTTCATTTTTCATCGGTTCCACAAGAGTTCTCGTGTTCGTGACTGATTCAAGTGGTATTGAATCTTTCTGAGTTTGTACGCATCTTCTCATTGTATTCATGATCAGATGCTTGTTCTTTGGGTCTAGAATCTTTTGTATTTGTTGCAGTCTTGATTCGTGGCTGTAATTGTGTATGTTCTTATCTGGGTTGTAACTCTTTGAATCCAGTCATTTTGACATGGTATCAGAGCCCTGGCTCTGATCGAGTGTCCGATCTGATCTTGGTGCTCTACCGCTGCTTGTAACTCTGATATTATCGTTTTAGGGTTTTCAAATCTGAAACCCTAATTCTAGATCTGGAACAAGCCTTCGTTCTTGGTCTCGGCTTCTTGTTCTTCGTTCGAACCTGACATCTGAGGAAAAGTCATCGGCCGGTACTACATCTTTCTACTCTTCTCGGTCTGTGTAACCCTAAGTGAAGGTTACATAGTCTGACTGTGTGAGAAGACCTCCTGCGCCTCTCTCAGGCCTTTATTGTTGCTGGTGGATTAGGGTTAACAAAAAACCCAAGTTAGCATCATCAGTGCACCCAATCGTGGTGCTTATATCATTCTGTAACCCTAGAAGGTTACTAGTGCCTTCTGGACTTCAAAAGAAGGCGTTCGGTGGATCTTATCTTCTTAAGTGTGGTGTTGTAACCCTAGAAGGTTACAGGCCCACTGTATTTGGAGAACCCTAACTTGGGTCCCCCTCTCGGTGAGATCTTTCCTTTATTTTTTGTTATATTAGCATTAGTTGTTCTTGGCTGGGTTAGGAGTACCAGCATCTG
Organism: Flaveria linearis; assembly: GCA_024085815.1. Lineage (NCBI taxonomy): Eukaryota > Viridiplantae > Streptophyta > Magnoliopsida > Asterales > Asteraceae > Flaveria > Flaveria linearis. The sequence goes on from CM044004.1 coordinate 87,858,972, forward strand.
GCTAATCTGTGCTATCTGTTTACTGTATTCTTTGTTTGCTGAATTGTAACTATTTGCATCACTTGTGTGCATTACTTGTGTGTTTGCATTACCAACTCTGACTAATCCTTGATCTACCACCAAGAGTGGTGTGAAAACCTGGCTCTGGTCTGAGTTGTTGTCTGTGCGCTTGCTTATGTGTCTCTCATTCCCAATTTGCTTATCTGCTACAATGGGTGAAGAGTCTACTTTGGTTGTTACTACTGAAACTCTCATTAGTAAGCTTGATGCTAGTGATCCGTTATATCTGCATGCGAGTGACTCTAGTTGCTTGACTATTGTGAGCATCAAACTGAAAGGAAATGAAAATTACACTGTTTGGGCTAATTCTATGCTTCTTGCACTACGTGTAAAAAATAAAATAGGGTTTATTGATGGAACTTGTAAAAAATCTACTGATAATCCAGTTCTTGCTACACAATGGGAAAGATGTAACTCTGTTGTTCTTACCTGGCTGCTAAATTCTATCTGTGAGGAACTGTATGTTGGTCAAGTGTATTCAAAATTAGCATCTGAAGTGTGGAAAGATTTAAAAGAAACATATGATAAGGTTGATGGGTCGGTTGTGTTTGGGTTATATCAAAAGATTAACTCTGTAAAACAAAATGGCTCATCTGTGTCTGAATATTACCATAAACTAACATCAATGTGGAAACAGTTTGATGCAATAGTGCAACTGCCTGACTGCACCTGTCAGGCATCAAAAGAATTTAATGATTTTAATCATTTGATAAAACTGATGCAATTTCTAATGGGTCAAGACGACACATACCAACCTGTTAGAACAAACCTGTTAACTAGAGACCCTCTTCCAACAATAAAAACAGCCTATTCTATAGTATCAAGAGAAGAATCTCATAGGGGGTCAAGTTCTACTGGGAAAAATCAGAATGTTAGCTTTGTAGCTAAGTCAAATCAACCTTTTGATAACAAAAGAAAAAACTTAAGAGGACCTAACCCTAATCTAAAATGCACTCATTGCAATAAATTGGGTCACATGGTTGAGAAATGTTTTGAGATTATTGGCTATCCACAAGGAGATAAACCCAGACCCAGTTCTGGGAACTCTCAACCAAAAAAAACTGGTGTGTCTAATAATGCTTCCTCATCAACCTTTCCTGAGTTGTCTTCTGAGCAGATCACCAAGCTGTTAAATCTGCTAAATGACAAAAATGACATGTCTCCTCCTAATCCTAACTCTAACTTTGGAGGTACTACCTTTAGCAGTGGATGCTCTAAATTGCTAGACTTCCCTGTTTTTAACTTTGCTAGTTTGACATCTCCGTCCACATCAGGATGGATTATTGACTCTGGGGCCAAACAACACATGGTCATGAGTGATGAACATATTTTTAATAAAATTGATGTATCTAAATATGACTTCAAAGTAAAACATCCAAATGGTACTGATGCTGTTGTAACTAAAATAGGCTGTCTAAAGTTAAGTAATGATGTTGTCCTGACTGATGTGCTTGTGGTTCCTGATTACTTTGTCAATCTTATGTCTGTTCACAAACTTGCTAAAGATAATAAGATTGAAGTGGTGTTTAATGAACATAAATGTATGATTCAGGATTCTCTCACAAAGAAAACATTGGTGATTGGTAACCAAGTAGATGGATTGTACTTGTGTGGTGATGTGTCTAAACTTGATAAGGTGTGTTTTAGTAGCTATAATTCATCCGATCTTTGGCATTCTAGACTAGGACACCCCTCTGATAAGGTCCTGGCTGTCCTTAAAAATGACCTAAACTTAAAACTTCAAAACAGTCCTGGTCCTTGTGATGTTTGTCATAAGGCCAAACAACATAGAGAACCATTTCCATTAAGTGATCATAATTCAACAAGTATAGGTGACCTAATTCACTTGGATGTATGGGGGCCTTATCGTGTTCCTAGTCGGGAGGGTTACAAATTCTTTCTAACTATCGTAGATGATTTCTCCAGGTCTGTTTGGGTATATTTACTTAAGAGTAAAGAAGAGGTTTTTTTAAATATTGAGAGCTTTTATAATCTTATTAAAACTCAATTTGGAAAATGTATTAAAATCTTTCGAAGTGATAACGGAACTGAGTTTGTTAATAATCAAATGGCTAATTTTACAACCAAAAATGGTATTATTCATCAAACTTCGTGTGCTTATACCCCACAAAAGAATGGTGTAGTAGAAAGAAAACACCGTCACCTTCTAAATGTTGCCCGAACTTTACTGTTTCAGGGAAATGTCCCTGTTCGTTTTTGGTCTGATTGTGTGTTAACTGCCGCTTATTTGATTAACAGGACCCCTTCCTCTGTTCTAAATGGAAAGACCCCCTATGAAATCATGTTTGGCTTTAAACCCTCTCTCGGTCATCTCAAAGTGTTTGGCTGCTTGTGTTTTTATACAGTGTTAAATGACAATAATAAATTTTCCAATCAGGCTGAAAATGTATCTTTATAGGATATTCTCCTTTTAAAAAGGGTTATAAGTTGTGGTGTATAGATAAAAAACAAGTAGTGTTTTCTCGAGATGTAAAATTCTATGAACATGTTTTTCCATTTAAAAATTCAACTAATAATAAGTCTCTCAATACAGATCCAAACTCTTTAACAACTATAACAAATTTAAATTTTTTTGATGATATAGAAACAAAACAGTCAACTACTTCTAGTGGTGAGTTACCCAATGATGAAGAGAGGGAAAATGTGAGTGGTGAATCCAGGTCTCAGCAGCCTGATTGCAACACTTTAGACAGCCAAAAGGAGGCTGAGATGTGGCAGCTCTCTAAGTCGCCTTCTGACTTGAGACAAAATTTGCCTTCAACTCAGCAACCGGCTGTCCGGAGTGATGGCACCAGTGAGGCTGAGACCAGTAAACCCGTGAGTATGAATGAAAATGAAAGCCAAAGTACCTCTGAGGGTAACAAGGATCCTCTTGTTTCTGTTAGAAGGTCGTCTCGACCTGTTAAGTTTCCAAAAAACCTTGATGACTTCGTTATCGAAGGAAAGGTAAAATTTGGTCTCGAAAAAGTTGTTAATTACCCATATCTTCCTTCTGATGTTAAGTGTTTTTCGTCTGTTTTAAATAAATCTGTTGAACCTAGAAATTACTTTGAAGCTAAACATGATGAAAGGTGGGTTGAAGCCATGAATGAGAAAATTGCTGCATTGCATAGAAATAATACCTGGACCCTTGTAGACTTACCAGCTGGTCGAAAACCTATAGGTTGTAAGTGGGTCTTTAAAATTAAATATAAGTCAACTGGAGAAATAGAAAGGTATAAGGCTAGGTTGGTTGCTAAGGGATAAAGTCAAACTGAAGGAATAGATTTTGATGAAACATTTTCACCTGTGGTGAAAATGGTTACTGTTCGGTGTGTTATCTCCTTAGCTGTTCAGAATGATTGGCCTTTGTTTCAACTAGATATCAATAATGCTTTTTTGTATGGTGACTTGTCTGAAGAAGTTTATATGTCCTTACCCGAAGGTTTCTACTCTAAAGGAGAAACCAAAGTGTGTAAGCTAAATAAGTCTTTGTATGGACTTAAACAGGCTCCACGTGTGTGGAATGAAAAATTGGTTGGTGTTTTAATTGAATTAGGCTTTGATCAAAGCAAGTGTGATCATTCCCTATTTATTAAGTCTACACAAAGTATGTTTGTTGCTTTATTAGTTTATGTTGATGATATTGTTGTCACTGGGAATGATATGAAAGAGATTGACTGTATAAAGAAGTTTTTGAATACAAAGTTTTAATCAAAGATCTTGGGCTTCTAAAGTATTTTCTGGGAATTGAGGTTATTAGAAATCAAAGTGGTCTTTATTTGTCTCAACGGAAATATTGCTTGGATTTATTGATTGAGTTTGGTCTTAGTGGGTGTAAACCAGTAGGTACCCCTATTGAACAAAATTTTTTAGTTACTAATTTTTGCAAAAAGGATGAAACTCCTTTGAAAAATGTTAGTGGTTTTCAGAAGTTAATTGGTAAACTGATTTACCTGTCCCACACTCGTCCGGACATCTCGTATGCTGTTCAGTTTTTGAGTCAATTCATGCATTCTCCCACTAATTCTCATCTTCAGTTAGCCCTAAGGCTGTTGCGATATTTGAAGAGTGCTCCTGGCAAAGGGGTTTACTTTTCAAAGTCTTCTTGTTTTAGTTTGAATGCATTTGCTGATTCTGACTGGGCAAAGTGTCTTAGTTCTAGGAAGTCTGTCACTGGGTTTTGTATTTTTCTTGGGAACTGTTTGGTGTCCTGGAAAAGTAAGAAACAACCTACTGTTTCTAGGTCGTCAGCAGAAGCTGAATACCGAGCAATGTGTGCTGCTTCTTGTGAGCTTATGTGGTTGGTTAACTTGCTTAGAGAATTGCAAGTGGTAGTTGGTCTTCCTGTTGTTTTGCATTGTGATAGTAATGCAGCGCTGTCTATTGCTGCTAATCCTGTCTTTCACGACAGGACTAAACATTTTGAAGTAGACTTGTTTTTTTGAGAGAAAAAATCTCTCAGGGTATTATACAAACAACACCTACAACCTCAGTTAATCAGCTTGCTGATGTGTTTACGAAAGGTTTGCCTGTACAGCAGCATAATTCATTGTGTTCTTTGTTTCACATGCGTGATGTTTTTTTACCATCAAATTGAGGGGGGGTGTTGAAATAATAGGGTAGTATTAGTATTTAGTTTTTTTATTTTTTTATTTTTTTATTTTGTGTTCAATTTGATTGTGTGTTATTATTTGGTTGTAGCTGCTGCTTGCTGGGCTGCTGCTTGCTGGGCTGCTGCTTGCTGGGCTGCTGTTGCTGGGCCGCTGCTTGCTGGGCCGCTGCGTTGATGATTCAAGTGATAAAGGGAAGTCAGGTTCTAGAGTTTTCTCAATACACAACACACTCTTTCTCTCTCAACCGACTCTTCATTTTTCATCGGTTCCACAAGAGTTCTCGTGTTCATGACTGATTCAAGTGGTATTGAATCTTTCTGAGTTTGTACGCATCTTCTTATTGTATTCATGATCAGATGCTTGTTCTTTGGGTCTAGAATCTTTTATTTGTTGCAGTCTTGATTCGTGGCTGTAATTGTGTATGTTCTTATCTGGGTTGTAACTCTTTGAATCCAGTCATTTTGACACCCTCTAAATGTTTACAATATTTATAATGTCCCTATTATATATCATACCAATTGTCATATCCTTAACTACGTTAACTAGGGGGGAGTACGTCCAAACACACTTGGTAATATATAATAGTCTGTCCTCCAATCAACACAAGTATGAATCACATTAGAAGAATTTAACTACAATCATTTACTAATTGTTTCAATCATTCAAATGCTTAAACATATGATGTAAACCTTTACCATGACCATCACATCGAAGATTATACAAAGAAAGAAACTAAACCTATGATGTAAATTATCATGGTCTACTAAAAAACAAGTTAAAATAGTCTTAGTTCACCTATAGTAGTACCAGTAAGTAGGATCAGTTTCATGAGATATTTATGGAAAGTGTAAGTGTAATCCAGTCACTATAACTTAATTATGAAAACAATTTAAATCAGCAATCGAATTGGTAAACAACATTGCTAAGTAACAAATTTATTGGTTGTGAAAACAAAAATGAGAAGAATGAACCTCTTTGAGTTTAAGGTTTGTGAAACACAAGTTGTAAATTAGTCACGCTTAGCAAACAATCACATAGACATGATCGTATTAGTTTGATCGATTTTAGTTATAGAGATAGAACGAGTGACAAATAGACCTATTTACAAACTATCTATTTCAATTTGCTAATCAAAATTTAACCCTCATAATATCCATGAAATAAAAAAAAACTGATGAAAATTGGATTAAAATTCAAAGCAAACTCAAACTGCTTAAAGAAATTAATCAATAAATGAAGTTATATATAACTTAACATGTCAATAAAACTCTAAACCAAACTAAGTACAACTAATGTTAAACAAGTATCATAAAAAAAGCATACAACCAGAGGAAATCATGGATGATGTAGTTACTCATGGTCGTCACGGAATCAAACTCGGTCATTGTAAGAATCGATTACATGAAAAAATGGATCCCTAAGTGTTTTCTAGCTTTCAAAACCTACCCTTATAAGGTCAAAAGAAGTCATTCGTAATCTCTATTTTTTGCATCAAATAGGTCACAAAAACCTGAATTTTTACAACCATACAACATAGGAAAGTAAATTACGTCCTAAGAAATGTAAATCCACCCCTCCCACGAAAAATCAAATTTTGTTATTGCTATATGTTCCTTCTTCAATTGAACTCCAACGCACGTAATTTACATCCTTAAGGACATAAATTACATCCCATATTAAAATGACTTCGTTTTTAACATGAGCTTTTAGCTTCCATTATAACTCCTGAAAAACATTTGAATTACATATTTTTAGATCCATAAACCTTCAATTCAATTCACCCTCAAAGTAATTGTATTTCACTCTAATAAACATGTAAAAAAAACCCTTAATTAAACATGTTAACACACTGATAAACTTGAACATATAAACACACATCTTGATTATGGATGTTTAGCCACACATTGACAGGATTGAATAAACAACTTTGATGTTGATTTGCATGAAGGATTCAAGAATATGTTTGCCAAGAAGCTCTAACGATATTTTCTCGTTGAAAATGCTATGTAAGATGATAAACTTCTAAAACCCCATTCTTAAATTTAAATCCCTCTTACTGTAATCAAGGGCAGCTCAACCGTGTAGGTGGCTTAATGTGAAATAATAATTCAATGGCCTTTAGTTTTCTAAGTATCATTATTCTAAATCTTTATCGTTTGTTTGAGCTTAAAGCCAACAAAAATAAACTACAAAGTTCATAGTTTACTAAGTAGACTATATTTATACAAAACGAACATCAAAAAACAAATAATACGCTCCTGACCATAATAATACGCTAGAACCCTAAACCATTGCTTTATTTTTTTCTCTTGAAGAGAGCCACTCCTGACCATAATAATACGCTAGAACCCTAAACCATTGCTTTATTTTTTTCTCTTGAAGAGAGCCACTCCTGACCATAATAATACGCTAGAACGGCACAAAGGGACGATGCCATTTTAGAACAATGGTTCTTGACCATAAACTTACATTAGGTAACTGGAAGTTCACATGTTCTACGATACACATAAGGTGGGATTACGTTATAGCCACGTACTCATCATAAACCTACAATCACTGTAAAACCAACAAAATGTGAATCCCCCGTTCGTTATTTGAACTTCATGTAACTCATCACATTTATGTTTACTTGATATTTTTGCATTTTTTATTGTGTATGACGTGTCACATAAGGAACAACTCAAAGTAGTAATTCTTCAAATAATAATACTGTAAAATAGCGACAATTTCCAAAGAATAAAACTTATACAACGAGTGACACTATGGTAGGATATGCTACTTTGTCACTATGATCTTAACACCTACAAATATAGAACCAGTATCGAGTTAGTTATAAAGTATAAACTATTCTAACATCTTCTAGTTTTGCAGTAAACTGTGTTCATTACTAAATACTAATCATACACTTATGAATCATAGACTGATTAGAATCTTAGACTCAATCTAATACTATTGATAATGGGTGTAGTCATCATATTTTGCAATTAAATCTTTAGAGTGGATTTCTCTTATCGGCCAATCCCCATATCTTGAACATTGCGAATTTTTTTGTTTCAAGTTCAATGGATCAAATAACCCACAAATGTCTGATAGGGATATCGTGATGTTCAAATGATATACTTTATAACTACTATGTTACATGTTTAAATTCTAAGGGATACAAGGAACTAGTTTTTTCGGGTATTCCTGGGACTTTGTAATATATTTATCTTAGAAAATCTAAAAAAATAATACTTAAAAAATAGCCCGTAAATTTACCTTTGATTAGAACTTAGAAGATAAACATAAAAGTTTACACTATTTTCAACCTAACAATTTTAAATTAAACATATGTTCACTATAAAAATAACTCATGGGTTCTAATATTAAGATACAATAATGTATGACTCAAGACAAGTGAGTCAGTGAGTCACCAACATTTTAAACCACTTAGGTAATATGGAGTGAGAACCGTGAAGGGGTGGGGAATATCTCGCCCAGGGTAGGAACAAACCCTCAAAACTTGGCTTTAGAAATAAGTCTCTGACCCAATGAATATTTATTGAGTTTCACTGATACTAACAACTAGATATTCGATCATTCTTCAATCAATACACATAACAGGAAAAATTAGTAAAAAACTAGCACGACACTTTGCAAAAAGAAAAAAATTAAAGTAAATATAAAAAACTTATGTGACGCTAGAAAAAACCGAAAAAAAATTCACTCACTCACCAGTCATCCCTTATTTTACTATCCATAGACGAAGGAAGAAATGCATCACACACCCTACTACCCCAGCCTAGGTTATAATAATTCAACATAAGATCCATGGCCAATGGGCTCCAACCATGCATAGGCCCAATCTTGCATAAATACTAATAATCTTTAGACAAAAGAAATTAATTAGATAATATGTAATTACCAGTGATCATTACTTCAATTGGTTAAATTGAGATATTGATGACATTTAAATAATGGGAGGTCATGCGTTCAGATCTCACTCGGAGCAAAGTTGAGACAATGCGTTTTCTTATCAGTGAGTTTCCTATTCAGGGGTTGGGGGACCGGACCCGGCTGAGAAACGGATAAGTGGTCCCGATTAAGATAACACATATCCTTCGAAACAGGGTTGTACATTTTCTGTTAAAAAAATAACATGTAACTAAATAATAAAATAAATTCGATTATAATAATTATAATGTAATAGTTTGACCACACAATGCGCAAGAAATACAACCTCTGGGTTGGTGATTTAAAGAGCATTAGTGGGATGATTTAAATCAATTTTGAAGCAAAACTATGAGGAACCCAAAACATAATTAAAACTTCTAACTATTTGTTTAAAAGTATTTTACTATGCAAACAATGTACTTTTTGTTTTTGCGATGTATTTTTTTTAACTGCATATATTTGTTCGATGGATTTTCATAGTTATCTGAATTATCAAAAATGTCATTTATAAAATAATATGCCATTAATAATAAAGTAAGTCTAATTATAATAACTATAAAATAATTAATAAAAAAATAACATGTCTTTAAATAACAAATTAAATTAAATTATAATAATTATATAAGAATCAATATGTCATTCATTAAATAATAAGATTATATTATAAATATCTAAATTCTTAAATACGAAAAATGTCCCCATTAGTTGTCTTAAATTCAAGTGAGACGTTAACTTAACCCGTCTTGAATCTTTATCTTCTTATTACAGTAAAAGATTAATAATTGGGACGCATGAAAACATCACATCCTTCTCATCAAAATGTTATCACTTCTCTCTCTATTATTAATTAATTATGCTAATTACTAATAATATTATTTTTTAGATTACAAATAGTTTTTTTATAAATTAAGAAAGATGTCTATTTATTGATGTTATTTCTAAAAAAAATTTGTAAACTAAGAAATTTCTAAAACATCAAACTTTTCTAAAAGACAAAATATTCTAAAATTGGTATTTCAAAAAGTAAAATTTTAGATATCATTTTATAAATAATATTTTTTATATTTAATATTTTATTTTTTCAATCCGTGTAATAAACGAGTTAATAAAGCTAATACTCTAGAAACAATATATGTTGTTTGTAAAATGATAAAATAGTTAGTTTACATCAAAGTTATCGTTGAGAAGATAGAATTATATAAAGATTACAACGTAAACTTTCAAGAAGGGGCAATATTACCTTGCATTTTAGCTATTAGAATATATAACTTCCAAAACTAAAACATAATGCATAATCTTAACTTTGCAATTGACAATGAATATGGGAAAAAAGGCTTTAGCGTGTTTGTACATTACATTATCAATATCAATGTTATGTAACAGTTTGAAACCAGAGCAAAACATGAAAAAAAGGTAGGTATTTGTTGACAAGAATTGGAGTCTCATGGGTGGTGGACTTTAGTTAGGGCTGACTATATGCCTATATTCGAAACCAGTTGCACTAGTCGTGCATTTTCATTGGGTCGTTATCTTATGGATTTAATGATATTTTAGTAACAAACAACATCATGTCTTGACTAACGATTTTAGCAATATATTATATATAGCTTAAAGGATTTGAAAATTAGAGGTTGTTTGGTAGCCTTTTAATAATTATTAAGAGCCTACCTCTTAATAATTCATAGTCTGTTAATATTTAAAATATAATCTTAAGTCTGAATGATAAAACGTAACATTTTAATAATTACCTTTTAATCATTTGGAGTCCATGTTACATTTTAACCAATAATAAAATATGAACCATTTAAGAGGCTACCAAATAGCCCCTTAACCACATATAGTTTAACAGATGATTCGTAAATAAAAACCAATTAATCCAGGTTTAACTGTTTCAGTTGCGTTTTCTAGTTTCATATATATTGTATCTAAAACAAAATAACGATTGCATAAAGGATTAATGGCCGTATGAGGCTCATTCCATACAAATTTACTTCGAAGAAACAAAACACCACAAATGTGCTACTATAATGTAATGTCACATACACAAGCATTACGTTAAAAAAAATAAATTGTTTAAACATGCTTTTAACTTACAAATTCACTGTTTTCAAACGTGTGTTTTATCTAGAATCATATTGAACAAAAAGCGTAGTAAATTATTAAAAATGCACAATAAACAACGACTGTTTGACCAATTGTTTACATGAATCATGCATTAATTGTAAAAGAAAGTGAAAAGAAAGATATTATTGGTGGAAGAAAGGATGATATGATGCAATTTTCCAACACCTCATGGGGGTTGTGACCCACCCATCACCCTGCCTTTAGCCTTTTTTCTTAATAATAACATATATTATATCTCCCACTCTACTCTACACATTTCTCCATCAATTCATCTTTCATTATCGCTGACCAAAACATTGCCCATGCTTTTAACCTTTATGATTATAATAAAATGTTTAATTATGGACTCGTATTCAAGACTCCTCTAGCATAATGGCCTGCTCCCTATAATGTCATAAATTATTTATTTTAAACAATAATTTATTCACACGAGAACAAAGAGATATCTGGCTTCGTAGTAGTATGGTATATAGAAAAGATGTTTATGTTTTAAATGGTTGAGAGTTTAAGTTTTTCAATAAAAAATATGTAAACTTAAAGGCAAGATCAAGAGTCTGTGAATTAACAGTTCTAAACATAACTTATATACACGAGAAGTAACGTTTAAAAAAAAAACAAAAAAACTGAAAAGTTTGATATTATTGACATCAATCCATATTCCATAAACCAAGAAATGTGGTGACCAAATAAACCGATATCAAAGTTCTTTAAAATATAATGAAAGGCAGTCATGAGTCACCTCTGGATGTAATAGTATTGTATATTAAAATAGAAGGTAATAACTATTGTCATCGTAAAAATACTCAAAGTTGAGTTAGATGATTTTTCTAGTAATAGGTTTCTTTTTAAAAGGGTTGGGGTGCGAATCCGGTTGGAAAACGGATAAATAAACCCAATTAAAATATTGTATATTCTCCGAAACAAGTGTCGTATATTTTTTGTTAAAAGAAAATAAAAGGCCATAACTATTGTCATAACATAATTGGGAATAAATATAATCAAGTTATCTGCTATTTAGTTTTATAAACTGTTCATGTTCAGTTTGATTTATTAATCCGTCTAGTAAAGGTTTGTGTTATAAGATTGTAATAAAATTGAACTGGGTTAGTGACTGGACACCCCTAATCAAGTTATCTGTTATTTAGTTTTCACACGGGTCGGTTCACGGGTCTTAACCGGATCGACCCACAAAATACACACCCATAAACCAGTCTATTAATCTGCTAAATGTATGATAAGAAAAATAAAAATATATAAATTTACAGTTCAAACCGCCAACCACTAGTTTACGACCTTAATTACTACAACTTACAATGTGCATGTTACAATTTACAACTTATTAGTCCATTTGAATGATGCATGTTCGGATTAAGTTTGTTAGGGTATCACAAGCACACATGAAAACTAACAAACATCAATCAAAGTGAAAGGACACTAGAATTTATATTTTATCATACGTTTGAAAAAATTACGAGTACATAGTATCGATAAGACTAATCTAGAATTACTAGCTTAATCAACAAGTTAACCTCATATTACGAGTATCCATAATCTAATCATATCGGTCTATTGTTTATGGTCGACAACATTACCGGTTTGTGTTACAACTAATATTGATGCAGGATAATCTATAACTATAACTACGAATTTGAATATTTATTTAAATTTATCATCTTTTAACTTGTTAGGAACTAGTATAAATGTTAGGGCTTGTTTTCATTTATAATATTTTTGTTGATTGAATTAAAATTAAAAAACTTTAGTGTCTTTGATTAACAATTATTCTTGAGTCATTTAATCGCTTCCGAGTCTGCATCCTTTGATATTGTGACATAAATGAAAATAAAACTCTTGTCATCTTTTTTTACCCGTCACCGCAATTTGATTGTCAACCCAATATATCATGGCCTTAGGATCGCTGAGAATGAAAACGAAAGCAAATCGAGTGGACTCAAGTGAAAATTCTAGAACCGCAGGACCATCTACAGGATTTGAACTTTCAATATAGACAATACTTTCTTCTTCAGTCGACAACAACCATCATTTGAATATAAACAACTTTTCCATCACGGCTAACAAGTGCCCATTTCCACAAGACGATAAACCTACAGTGGTGACAGATACACGTTCAATGGGCCGTATCACTTGGGTCTGGCCCATACCAATGACTTGTGCCTCACGACAAACATCGGGCCCACCTGCCCATTTTAACGTGGCAGATAGACTAGTCATATATCACAATCTTTCCTTACGATGACAATCTATTCAAATTATTAAACAAAAAAGCCTCATATTTTGCTCCCATTACGGAATTCCCCATTGCTTCGGTCGGTGGTAAACTTTAGTATAATAATAAAGAATAAGAATAAAAATAATGCAAATAATAATTTTTTTTAAATTGAATGACTATTCAGAAGTAAACTTATTGTTTAGAAAACCTATTGGATCAAAACGAGAGTATGAGACTTGAACCTAATATTTTCAAGCACCTACGATATATACATGTCATGGGTATTTAACATTAACCAGTTACATTAAGTATTATTGCTAATACAAATAATAATAATAATAAGATCGATCAACTCACACCATCAACACCTTCTCCATCACCCAACCACCCACACACAACCTACACCTACACCAAACCCTAAATAAACCCTTATTGTTACAGAGTTTTCATTTGCATGATTTCATTGATTTGTGCTTTCAATGGCGGTAGATGCTTCAAATTTCACGCTCATTCCACCTCCTACACAGGTATTCTATGATGATCGCCTTCAATATGGAAGTACGACGGAGAAACTTCTTCCGATGTATGATTCCGGCATGACGGAGCTGTTTCCGGCGAGAGATTTCACGGTGGAGGCCGGAGTTGCCTCCGGTGCTCCGATTTCGAGGAAACGATCGCGTGATTCGTCGGAACTGGCTCCGGCGATCTGCATTCCAAACGCTGTAAATTCTAATGTCGATGAACAACGATTTGGCGAAATTTCGTTTCTCGGTGAAGATGTTTCGTTGCAGATGTATCAACAGCAGATGGAGATTGATCAGTTGATTGCTCATCACGTAAGCTACATTTATCTATCTCATTTCATGATTCGTGAATATTATATGTTCTGAAAATCTAATTCAATTCAATTCGATGCGGATTACAGATCGAGAAGGTGAGAACGGAGATCGACGAGATGCGAAGGCGAAGCTCGAGGAGATTGATCGCAGCAGTACACGACGGCATAAGGAAACGATTGAAGACGAAAGACGACGAGATTCTTCAAATCGGAAGGATGAACTGGTCGTTAGAAGAAAAGGTGAAATCTCTAAGCGTAGAGAATCAAATCCTGAAAGAACTCGCTCAAACAAACGAAGCAACAGCCAATGCTTTACGCAACAAACTGCAACAAGTGCTATCACAAATTCAACTACAACAACAGCAGCAGCAACAACATCAAGATCATTTTGCATACAATGGTGCAAAAGCTGCGGTGTTGGAGGTTGAAGATGCTGAATCGTACTGCGGAAGCAATTACGATGAGGATGAGCGTACTGTGGTGGAAGACGGTGGTGTAAAGAGGTGGTGCCGGAGGTGTGGGAAGGAGGAGTCGTGCGTGTTGCTGCTACCTTGCAGGCATCTGTGCGTGTGTATGTCGTGTGTGTCGTCCGTCAGCGTTTGCCCCGTCTGTAGTACGGTCAAGTCCGCCGGTGTTCGTGTTAACATGAGTTCGTTTTGACGGATTTTCTCTCTTTTTTTAGTGTAGAGAAATGTAATTACATCGTTTTATTTTTAATAATAATTATTATTATTGTTATTAACTTATTACATTATTATTACTATTATTAACACTATTGTTATTATTAGTAGTAGTATTTTTACTACTATTATTAGTATTATTATTTTATTAATATTTAGCAAATTGTAAATTATAATCTAAAAAGTTAAATTCATTTTTAGTTGGCTTTATCAAAATAACCATTATTAAGCTTAAAATAATATATATATATATATATTAATTTTAGTGCAAAAGTTTTATTATTTCTATAGTTTCAAGTGAAAGTTTTATTATTTGTTATTAAATTGGTACTAAAATGACACAAATAATTATTTTTTATCAGTAGATAATACTTTTGAAGAGAATATTTTTTTAATATTTTGAAATATTTTTATAAAAAGTTTAAATCTCAAGAAGGAAAACATATTATAACTTTAATCTAAATCACAACTCACTCACTGATAATAATTCGAATGGAACATGTGATCTCAATAACAATCTTTAGTTGCATGGTCAAAAGCAATCATAGTAACATAATTAATATATATTTATTTATATTTGATTTTCACTTAATTTTCTTTATAAGCTCTTTAATTTTACTCATAACTAGCATTATGAACGACAATGAATAGAAATAGAATGTAAATATTTTATAACTATGATGGTATGAATAATATTGGTAACATAAATGAAAATTGTAAGTTTTATCAATCAAATTGATGCTATAAATTATAATCGACTATTAATTATGCCTTGTTATTATTATCATCTAAAAAGTAGTTATTTACAAAGGTTGAATTTTAGTGTGGGTAACGTGAATGTGGGTTTGATAGTACGACGTTGGATAAAGGCCGGGGACAAAGGAAAATGAAATGAAATTTAACATCTTTTACAGAGTTTAGAGTTTAAATATTGTAGTTTAATATATTAAAATATAAAAGTTTATATTAAATACTAGTATTCGATATGGCAGCATACTTTGCGCCATCATGGCGTATCTCACACGAAGTTGGTCTCTGTTTTTGATGCCATTATCCTATTATGCGCAGGGGGGGTCACAGAGAGCACGTTAATTAAGTGGGACTCATTATATTATTGATTTATTTCTTTCTCATATGGATGCAAACAAGGAGATAGTGTTCAGCAAGTAATAATACTCTATTTCTTTTTAAAAAAAGTATCTTTAGAGAGACGTTTTAAACTTTCTAACCGTTTTACACTAGTTAATTTGTTTTTACATAAAGCTTTTAAAAGATTTAACTTGTTTCTTTGAACTTTTTTTATGAACTTAGCTTATCTTTATATTATATACATATATTAAAGTGTTAATAAAAATATTAAAAATAATGAATAAAATTTGGAGTAATAAATGTTAAGTAAAGTTCTTTATAAATTGTCCCTCCAAAAAAGTTTCCAAATATAGAGTAAAGATTAGAAAATGATTTAATTATCTGTTTCTCTTCCTCTAATAGGAAAGGAAGGTGTTTTTCATTTCACAAAACCATATCAGAATGGCTAGTCAATTCAGAATGGCTAGTCAATTGAGAATGAGCTATGTAACCGATTCGATTGATTACTTTTAAACTGATTTCATACAAATCGACATGTTGATCGTGGAATAGGTGAACTCGACTGGTGGTAGTAGTGAACTTATAGTTTTTTGCTTTTTATTTCAAAATTTTATTTGTTGATTAGTTACTACTTTAGACTTCATAGTATTTCATCAACAGGTCATACTTAATTAAAATTGTAAATTACACCTAAAGGTTGATGAGTATTATGTTTGCGTTGAAACCGTTCCTGAAAAGCAAAAGGAAATGTTTACATTATACAACTTCTTACTAGATATTGAAAAATAATAATAATAATAATCTTTTAAGGGTGGAGTGGGGTTGGGTGAATTGGATGTGGATTAATGGAAAATAACACTTTAGCATTAGCAAATGGTTCAATGCATGTGACGGATGCAAATATGCAATGCAAGTATTTGGTTTAATGACTCAATGAGATGCATGCCTAACAAGATAAAAGGTTGATTTAATTTGTTAGGTATTGATATAACATTTATTTGTTTTTATTTATTTTGAATCTAAGTGGTTAGATAATGGTTAAATAAACAAAACTTTTTATGGTATGTTGGTAACGACGAAAAGTAAATGTTAAGTGGCCGCAATATTTGATCTAACCACCCAAACTAACTTCACATTGGCGACATTTTCAACCTAACAACTTTTTAAAAAGGGAAGAACCCAACAAAACAGCTAGATAACAAAAATAATACTAACAACCCATGTATA
This sequence comes from Flaveria linearis, assembly GCA_024085815.1. Lineage (NCBI taxonomy): Eukaryota > Viridiplantae > Streptophyta > Magnoliopsida > Asterales > Asteraceae > Flaveria > Flaveria linearis. Next base: position 87,875,769 of record CM044004.1, read on the forward strand.
TCCGAAAAGCCATCTTAAAGAAAACTAAAAGTATCTCTAACGTATCTACCAAAAGCAACATAAAACTTATGTACATCTTTGTTTAAAATATGTTATGAATATTAGGGTGAGATAAAATAACAAGTTGTAGACTTTAACTAGATTAACTTAGGGGTGTGATTTTTACGTGGACCTGAATTTTGAACCCAAACCATATCAACCTGAACCCGGTTAAGGACTAACCCGAGCAACCAAACGCGTTACATTAAACTGATCCCGATTTCTATAAATGATTCGGTATTTGGGACGCATTTATAAGATTCCGGTCAACCCGATTAACCCGAAACTTTTTTTTATAAGATCTCGAGATTTGTTTAAGTTTGTTGACATCGATTACTTGGTACAATGGTTGTAAAGTATTCGACTGATAAAAAACATTACAGTCGTTGTGTTCATCTTCATTCTCGATCTATTGATCAATTGATTATCTAGAATTTTCAAAAACATACAATCTGTATTTAATAGATTCAATTAATAGGCTTTGACAGTTTGACATTCATTTTCATATTTCAATCGATATTCAAGTATTGCGTCGCTTCATCATCTTCATGCCTACTATAATTCCACAAGGTTTGAGACTACGATCATTAGTTTATTTTCTATCATTATATGTGTATATATTAATATGTGTGTGTTTGCTGATGAAGATTTTATACATCTCTATGTGTGTGTTATTTTACTACCATTTACAAGATGTCGTGACTTTTTAAACTTCATATTTTATTGTTGTGGCTTAATTTTATACTATGAACGTTAAGGATAATTCAAATGCAGTGCTCTTGAACATTTGATAATGCATAATAAATTGAATGTAAATGTGCACAAGGTTTGGATCAAGATATATAATAAATAAAATTATATATTGATAACATATGTTAAATCTCATATATGTGTTTTGATCACATACATACTACTTACACAAATATTTGAGATAATAAATAATCTAAAGCTTAATAGCTTGGTCTAAACCCGATTATCAATTAACTCAACCCAAATAAACATGAAAAATGAAACCCAAAAGCCGATCAAACATTACTTATTTAGTTTGGTCTTCAGCTTGATTTCCTACGCCTAAAAATCTCAGAAATCCAATTAAAAAACCCAAATAACACCCTTAGATTAGCCGAATAAACTAAATTGAAATTAATGACGATTGGTTAATCATTTTCTAAAATACAAAATTTTATGAAGGGTTTAGTTATGGTTTGTGTCATGACCAAACTCGAACCAATTTGTTAAAGGAGTGGAAGTAATCCTGGGTTCCTCATGTTTTTTGAGTTGTTACATTAGTGTAAATTACTTTTTTTTTTTAATTTTTTCCAAAGTTTTCCTTGTTTTATAGGAATTCCCTACTTTTACCTAATAAATTTATTTTGAAATTTGCACTTATATGCCATATTTGATAATTAAATTAAGAGTAAATTTCGATTTTGGTCCCTGTGGTTTAACCATTTTAACCATTTTAGTCCAAAAAGGAATCTTTGATCATATCATGCCCTGTGGTTTTATTTTTGTAATGGTTTTGGTCCCTGACACTAACTCTGTTAGTTTTTACAGTTAAATGTGAGGGTACTTTGGTTATTTTACATTTGAAGGGCTAGTTATGTAAATTATATAAGATTAGGATAATTTTTATATTTTTTAAAACAATAAAAAATAAAAAACAATCCCCCAGTCACACCACCGCATCGTCATCTCACCCCCACCGCATCTTCTTCACCACCTTTCTCCCTCATCATCATCTCACCCCCACCGCATCGCCACCAGCACCACCACCGTAAACCACCGCCAACACCCCTATCGCATTCTCCCTATCCCTGGTGGTCTCTATCCGCCGTATCACCACCACCATCGGAAACCCCTACCACCACCTCGTTAGATCTACCACACCCAACTCTACAGAACCCGAACCAAACATCACCGCCAACCCTAACCCGTCAGCCACCTACCTGCCACCACCACCACCCGTAACCACTCACCCAGTCACACATCCCTCAACCGATTCCTCCCTCGATCGACCCACAATAATATCTTTCAGCTTCTCTCTCACATTCCTTGGGTTTCAAATATCTCACCGGAGCTTTTGACTGCAAGCAATCGTCGGCCAATAGTTCAAGCTTTTCTCTTCTCTGACCTTTTTCAGCCGATGGATCTGGCTTCTGTTTCTTGCTGAGCTAGGGCTTCGATTGATGAAGTTAGTGGCTTGAGTTTCTTGATGTCTGTTAGGGGTTTGTTAGGGTTTGCTTGTTTGTTTGTTAGGGTTTGCGGTGAAGTGTGGCTTAGGTTTCTTGATGAAGTGTGGATTTACAGTGGTGGTGCTGGAGATGAAGGTTGAAGGGGATTGTTAGGGTTTGCTTGTTTGTTCCTGCTGAACATGATGTATGCTGGTGATTTAAGTTTTTTTTATTTTTAGTTTTTATTTTTTATTTTTATTGTTTTAAAAAATTACAACAATTATCCTAATCTAATATAATTTACATAAATAGTCTTCCAAATGTAAAATGACCAAAGTGCCCTCATATTTAACTGTAAAAACTAACAGAGTTAGTGTCAGGGACCAAAACCGTTACAAAAATGCAATCACAGGGCATGATATGATCAAAGATTCCTTTTTGAACTGAATTAGTTAAAATGGTTAAACCACAGGGACTAAAACCGAAATTTACTCTTAAATTAAATAAAATACATTATAGAATAAACTTTCATTAAGCTAAGATTTTGTGACCGTATATTTGTGACCGTATATTCAAATCATACTTGATCCTCAAGTATAAACTAAGATTTTGTTTGAATGATAGAGATTTTATCTTAAAAAAACTAATAATGACCTAAATACAAATTACACAACACTGATGCCATTTAGGTATGAAATTACATTATATTATATACACTCTAATCTAGATAATTTAATTTACCTCTACTAGACTACTATTTATCCAAATGAACTTTAATTTATATTTAAATTTCTTCAATAGTCACGGATTATTGATTGTTTTTTTAAATATGGGATTATATATGTTCATAACGTCCATACCAAAACTGCTTGCATTACCTTGAAGAACTGCCTGTGCACCTTCAATTTTTATTTATTTATACTATTTTACACATCACAACCTACGCCCTATAAAATATGAACCTTTTAATGTTATAAGACACATCACATACAATCATGATGTCCTTAAAGGAGATTTAGTCCAATAAATAATTATATTTCTACTTTCTCAATTAGGTCTCTATTTTAAATTAGAAGATTTGACAATATCCATCTAACTCTAGTATCTCCCAATAAACAAACCTTTATGTTTTAATGTCTTGTTTTTATTACTCCTTAACGTTGGTGGAGACTTTTCAAGGATTGATTTTGGAATCTTGCAATAAAATCAATTTAATGACCCCTCTCTTGATGGTGAAGGCTCCAATATATTTTTACAACAATATGCCGACAAGTCTCTATTTCTTAGTGCATGGTCAAAAGACTAATATCAAATTCGATTAAACTTGCTCCGTTGTTTCCGTGAAGATTCGAGTTAATATCTCGAAAATTAGTGTTTATGACATTGGTATAAACCCTCTTCAAGTAGCAAACGAGGCAAGCTCTAGGGATGAGAGTATGGATCTCGCGTGTGACAAGTATTAAAATCTACAACCTCGATCAAACCTAATTAATTTTTGCTCATCAACTTCGTGGGCTGGCTTATTGGTATCAGGATACTTGTTTTATGATATTAGATAGTTAACGATTAGCTGATGGTATTTCTATCACCCGAAACTTGATCTCAAATGCTTTCTAAAGTCAAATTTTAATATGTTAGTTTTTAATATGTTAACATATTCATTTTTGGATGCAAGTATATAGATGTGGTATTATATTGGATGAACTTCTAGGTATCACCTAATATCACACTTATAGAATTTCACAATGATCTCTAACAATTTGATTTTGAATATGATAAAACAAACATACCTAATAAAATATTACCAATTCAGTGATGTCAAAGAGTAAATTTACCTTTATCTCATGAGAATAAAATTAGGGTCCTAATGGGGACACCGCTTGGTTTTTTGGGGTAGGCCGGACCAAAAGGTCACGGTTAGAGCTAAAGGTCACGTTTTGGTACCTAACCGTGACCGCAAGGGCTTGCGGTCACGGTTTCTGTGTCTGTCTTCCGACACCTCGTGACAACAAAACGACAAATGGCCCGATAAAGTTGAAAACCGGTCACCAAACCATCACGGTTTGGCCTAACCGTGACCTCTAGGGTATGAGGTAAACTGTGATGTTGACAAAAGGGCCGGGAATCGTGCTCCGAACTGTCACGGTTTGTGCACCAGATTTTCATCATAAATACCTTCGAGCTTTCATTCATCCAACACTCGAGATTTTTAAGCCTTCGTCATTCCAAAAACACGTTAATTCGAAAACAATGTCGGGTTTGGGAGATCATTATCAAAAGTCGAAGCTTCCAGATTTGAATGAGGTGCCACATATCGAAGATTTGAAGCAGGTTGAAGTAGTATATGTTTTATTATAACTTATTATTTGAAATATCTAACCATTATCTTTTTAGGAATATTACGTATAGGGGAGTCACCCTCCGTGGGGGGAGGAGGAAACCAACCCGTCGAACACATTTGCTCAAGAGGTGTACAACTCTTTATTTGGACCGACAGTTTACGGTGAAGGGTACAGATATCCCCCTTGCAATTCTTACGGGCATGCCCCGAACACGTACGACTCACAAACAGAGCTGGATTACGGACATCCCCCGTACCAGTCAGAACTAGAAATTACACATGTGTCGGATACTTTTAATGGGAATGACACAGATGAGAGTGACGGTTCGGTTCACCTCAAAGAAAACCATGGGGACACCGCGGAGCATGATGGGGATGAGGATCGGATAAGAAAGGCTACGGTTTCTTATAAAACCGATAAAGTACGAAGAGTTTTTATTCTTTTGTTTATTTTTTTTTATTTGTTTTATATATTGTTTTTTATGTCTTCCTTTATAATTTTTTTCAGTATTTTGATTCTCGTGAGGACTTGGAGAAGTGGGATAAAATGAGAGGACGCGAGCATGGGTGCGTCATTGTGGTGGGTCGGTCACGAAAAAAGGATGTGGAACTATTATGCAATCGTAGTGGTGAACCTAAATTCACTGACACAAGTAGGCGTACTGGAAGCATAAAGAAAGGATGTCCCTTTAAACTCGTAGGGAAGTACGTAGGAAAGAGTGACAGTTGAAAGGTATAGAAAACAAATTCTTTTAAACTAAACTGGACCAAAAGGTCACGGTTTGGGCAAACCATGACCCCTTTGTTCACATGTGGCGTTATGGAATGAAGCTGTCACAGTTTGATGACACAAAGTGTCACGTGGTGACCTAAACGTCACACTTTGTTGATAAAAGAGGTCACGGTTTGGTCTAACCGTGACCTTTTGGGGTTCCCTAAACCCACACATTAACCGTTTATGATCATTTACGTATATCGAATCGGATATTTTTTTCATGAACATGCACACACATCAACATATATATACAATAAGAACAAATACACTTCGTAAACGTACATACAAACATGCGTACGTGAACAAACCGTGACGTTTTAATGATAACCTAAACAATCTTATCGTGAACATATCAACATATATACACCTTATATTTTGTAAACCAATGTTCAAACATACATAATAAAATCTAATAATAATAACAATAATGATAAATAATAATAATAACAATAATAATAATATACTCTAATATAAATAAAAATTTACTAATAATATACTCTAATAATGTAAAAACCCGTTATATATATATGCAGTTTCAGTTATGATGGCTTGTATATTTGGTTGTGTTTCTTTGTTTGTTTGTTTTATATTTGTAATGTTGATAATGTTAATTGTATATGTTTGATAACAACTGATTTTTACGATTAGGTTAACCATGTGATAAAATAACAACTAAATTGTTTAATAAATAATTAAACACAAAAATTACTTGTAATATGATAAATTAATAATAAACACAAAACACAAACTCGTATGTTACGATTAGGTTAACCGTGTGATAAAATAAAAATAAAAACAAACTAGTATAATTACTCAAATTTAGAAAATATATACAATATGTCTGTATAATGACAACCGATTTTTACAAACTCGTAAACAAATTAAACACAAAACCGTCACATTAATAATAAATAAATACTTGTAATATGATAATTATTAATAAACACAAAACATAAACTTGTGAGTTACGATTAGGTTAAACGTGTGATAAAATTAAAATAAAAACAAACTATTATGATTAAAAAAAATATAGAAAATATATGTAATATGTCACGGTTTTGCCAAACCGTGACATATAGCCCCCAAAACCCTAACTGCGCACAATCAATTCCCCATTAGTTACATACCCAATTATTGGGCAATAATTGCAACGGATCCCCAGATTAGTCTGGGCTCCAACTGTCACGGTTAGACCTCACCGTGACAGTTAGGTCTCACACCCGACTGAACGGTCACGGGGAGCCCTAACCGTGACCGTTTGAATCGGTATACCCTAAAAAATGAGCGGTGTGTGCAGAATTTCCCTAAAATTATGATTTGAGAGAGACCGGACTTGTGATTCCATCTCAAATGAGGGGTAACAACATTTACAATACATTAGACATTCTCATCCCTATAATTTTAATATAATTACCATTTCTTAACTTTATCTACAATTTCCACATCTCATTTCCCATATTTTCTTAATTTAAAAGTATTATTTATATAGTTTATAATTTTTTAAAATTCCACGCACAATCACTACTAAAAAAATTAATAATGAACACGATAAATGAATGTTGATCACCAAATACGAGGGATAATTGTAGTTTTCTCTAAAATTATAGGAGATAAGGAAGAGATGGGCACCTAATATGAGAGTTATTTTTCATCTGTAATAATTTAGAGACGTGAATAAAAAATAAAAAAAAATGAATGCTATGATAATAAGTTTATAACTTTATATTGGATCCCGTTAAAACAAACATGGTATGTGACCCACCATGTTGGACTGGCTTCCAACCTGTTATTTAAGTTGAATATATGATGAAGTTTTTTTAACGGCTAAATTGGAATTACTCACGGATTACTGGAGTATCATCGTGCCACCAGTGTTACCACGCGATCATATTCCACCACCAAGTCACCAATTCAGGAGGAAACTCATAATTATGAGAAAACCCCTCCTTTGTGAGATTCGAACCCATGACCTAATAGGTCCTAAGTCTTATCCCACCGCCAAGATGCCGCTGAGCTATAATACCTTTGGCGAATATATGATGAAGTTATTGGGCCTCTTTAGCATGTGTTCTCAACAGGAGAGAGCTTGGAACGTTGGACCACACTCATTAATTGCGAAAAGATCAAAAGGTACTTAATTAATTGCTTGATGACGTGGAAAATCAAGCCTCTAAGAAAGGCAACTATGGATCACCACCTAAAGAAATAAATGGATTTGTCATGGATTCCATAATGCTATGGTGTGTTCACATTGTGAATTGTAAAAACTTTACAAAATAATAAGTTAGTTTTATAAACGTTTCAAGGAAGTTTTAAAAATATTTTAATTAAGTTTTTTATTTGTGCTACTCAAGTTATTAATATTTTTATATGTTTCAATCATATTATTAAAGTTTTATAATTGTTCCAATTAAATCATTCTTAAATCATTTATCTTATTTTTAATTTTAATGTAGTTTTTAATAAATCATAAACTTTTATTATATATTTGTTTTTTTATAAATATTTTTAATATTTTTATTTTTAAAAATATTTTACAATTTATAAATGATCTAATTAGAACATCTTAAAATTTTAATGATCTGATTAAGACTATATATATATATATATATATATATATATATATATGATTAGGATCATTACAGAACCATTTTTTATTTTCAGAACCAAAAGAACCATTGACTTACATAAATGTAAATTATAAATCATTGGTTTACATAGATGTAAGTTAAACCTGATGATATTTAGTTGTTTTTTTATAGTTTATTGTTCATGTCTAATATACACATATGGAAAACGGGTCAAGTATTACCAGACTTAATATACATTTATGTAAATCAATGGTTCTGTAGTTCTGAAAATAAAAAGTGGTCCTGTAATGATCCTAACACTATATATATATATATATATATATATATATATATATATATATATAGGGGAGGGATCAAATGAAAACCATGTTTATAATTAAAAACCGTGAAAACTACCACTATCTAATCACATAATTTATAATTGATTTAATTTTTTAATTGTTTAAAGTATATGTGAGTAAACTTTAACCTTATCTTTTGAGGTCATTATTTATTTTTTAATTTAAACTCCATGGTTGACGATGATAACAAATCGAGTTACGTATATGTAACTTGTATGAGATAGATGTACGTAACTCTTTGTTGTATACTTGGTAATACGTACTTACAAATACATAACCCTTACATATATGTAACTATTAGTTATACACTTTGTAATACGTTCTTACATATATGTAACCCTTAGTTTTTACGGTTTTCAATTATAAACATGGTTTTCATTTGATCCCTTCCCTATATATATATATATATATATATATATATATATATATATATATATATATATATATATATAGGGGGGGGGGATCCAATGAAAACCTAGTTATAAATGAAAACCTTGCAAACTAAATCTTAACCATTGATTATGTAGATCAATGGTCATTAATTACTAGTGGCAAGATTGTAATTCTTGTGAAGTTTTTAAGACAAGTTTTAATATAAAAGGGCATTTTAGGAAAAACAAAAAATAAATCTATTTAACTTTCCATAATTTTTGTTTCTCTTTCCTCTCTCTTAATTATTCTTTACTTTCCTAATTTTTATTTCTCTCTCTTCTCTCCTAATACAACGATGGTACATATGTGTACCAAATAATGTGAATGGTTGAGTGATGTATGATGAACATTTTTTTTAAGTTGAAAATTTTGGATAATACAACGACGGTACATATGTGTACATAGGATAATTGTTCAAAAATATTAAAATGTTTTAAAACTTCAATGGTACATACCAGTTAATATGCTAAAGAAGCTTTGGTACATATATGTAACAGTTAATATGCTAAAGAAGCTTTGGTACATATATGTAACAGTTAATATGCTAAAGAAGCTTTGGTACATATATGTAACATTTAATAAGTCTTTGTTTGTGCAATGGTGCAATTAGGATTTTGGTTATATGCTAAAGAAGCTTTGGTACATATATGTAACAGTTAATAAACATACGTAAATCATTCATCAAACAACTAATACTAAGGTACATATACGTAATAGTTAAACAAATCATTCATCAACAACTAATACTAAGGTACATATATGTACTTTAGGTTGAACAACATCAATCTTAACACAAATCATTCAATTCCTTCTCTCTAGCTTTCTCTTCTTCCTTCTTTTTCTGTCAATCAAAAAGAACCCATAATCAATTCTCATAACAACCAAATATTTTCAACAACACGATAATTACAAACTGAACAACGTTAGAGCAATCTAAAGAGCATCAAACACGCTTTGCTGCCTTTTCTCTAGAAAAGCTTTGATATAACATTGCACGAAGTCCAGAATGCAGCAGAAGCAGCCCTGAGGATAGCGGGATTTTGATATACCCTAAAAAAATATATGAAGAGCATAAGATGGTAAGGTGAAAGTAAAAAAGATAATAAATTAGAACCATCCAAACAATCACAAACCAAATGAACCAATTTTTGGCCTTTAATAATATAGACGTTGTAAACTTGCAATCACAGTTCCTTTTACCCAAGTACTTTGACTATTTTATGCCTAAAATACTCTTAAAGGCTTCGACAATGACAAATTAAAGTAATGTTTGATCCAAAATCAATAGTATTAACCTTCTATAACGACGACAGCCGGATAAATTCATAAATGTGGACTTCAACAAAATAGTAATGGGAAAGATATGTACCTTGGTCTCTTTGAGGGAAATCAGATATGCAGCCATGAAGCATGCGATTCCTAGAACCGTCGACCACCAGCCACCACCACACCACCGTCAATCAAAATTCAAAATTCATAATCAATTCTCATAAGTTCATCTTCTTCCTTCTTTTTCTGTCAATCAAAAAGAACCCATAATCAATTCTCATAACAACCGAAATCAATCAATCAATCAACTTTGAAAGAACCCTAACAAAATCCAATACCTTGGTCTGCGAAGGACCTCTCGATCTCTCGCCTCTCGGTCTGCGAAGGACCTCTCGATCTCTCGCCTCTCGATCTGCATCCAGCGACCACCAGCCACCACCACACAACCGTCGACCACCAGCCACCACCACACCACCGTCGACCACTAGCCACCACCACAAAACCGTCGACCACTTGACGATGATGCTTCAAACCTTCAAATAAAGCTTCAAAATGGCAAAGAAGAAGGGTACAATCCCATTAAATATGGTTAGAGATAAATTAGGGATTTGGTAAATATAGTTGAATTTCATAAATAATTATTTGCTAAAATTACATAAACACCCTTTTAGTTAAAATAATAAAAATTAATTTTAAAATTCTATGATTGGTTGATGATGGTTTTTATGGTTTTCATTTATAATCATGGTTTTCATTTGATCCCTCCTCTATATATATATATATATATGAGTGACCTGATTGTGATAACAAAAATTTATGTGTGAACAAATTAGAATGATCTTGAAATTTGATTATTGTCTTACAAAATTATCCCTTATGAATTTGTTTTATTACTTTAAAATATTGAATAATTTGTTCTCAGCATTTGTTATTGTGTGATACTGATGGTTTCATAGAGGATGTCTGATTGTTATTAAAGTTACAAGGGTATGTTTGGTATTGAGTACTATTGAAATTGGCAAGTGAATTAAATTAATAAAGTAATAAATAGATCATAATCATTTTGTTACTCTATTGGAATAATATAAATCATTAATTTATGTTGTTGGTTGACGGAAAAAAACAAAAAATAAAATAAATTTATATTTATAATAAGTAACTTACTTTATACTAAACAAAATTGAAAAAGCATCAAGAAGTTTCCAACTAAAAGAATTTAAAAATCATCCCAAATTTACTAACAAAAATAAACTAAAAATAATCCAAAGTCATCATATGCCACTTCAATAAATGACATCAAACATACTTTCTAACATTGAAGTTTGAGTTCCTCTTCAATCTCAAAAAAAATTACCTATCAACTATTCGTTTCTATTCATTATGTGAGCGTTTACACACAATCTAGTCACGCTCACGAATAGGTTTGTAAACAGCCTAGTCACACTCATGAATAGATTTTTCATTTCTTGTCTCATTCCATTAGATCAAACGCTGCACCTAAATTGTATAAAAATGAGAATACATCAATCTACAATTATAAGCAAAAAATGATATAAAAATTAATTCTCCTATGCACTCCCCGCCAATGCGTACCCTAATTTATTTAATACTTTATGTATTAAGAGTGTTTTAGTGACTTATAAAAATTTACCAAAATTTTAACGTGCATCATGATTAAGAATAGTTTGCGCTCACGAACAAATAATGGAAAAGAAATGTATAGTTCGTCGTAAGTATCTAGTTTATAATAATATAAAACAATAAGGTCTTTAAAGGGAAATTCCAGTGGTTAAATTGTGTGGCTTATACCAAAAGATTAGGGTTTAAAAAAAGTTGTGGTACCATATAAAATTTAGGGACTATTGTTAAACAAATATTAATCAAGGAGCATGCATGTAATATTTTTCTCAAAAGAAATAAAATTTATTGGAGAGGTGATGAAAGAGAACAAATAATGATAAAGCAATGGCATTGATTGTATATCTATTGTTTAGTCACGAGAAGTTGGAGATGTGCTTTCATCCTCATGTTAGTTGGGACTTGTTGCACATGTACTTGCATTTATCATTTATTTCAAATTGGCCACTTATTTATCATTAATCAAAAATAGGGACCGCTCCATTGTTTAATTTAAAAGGCCCAAATCTAGATAATTTGAAAATCTATCAGTGATCCTCACCTAAAAGATTAGTTAATTTGATTATCATTTTCTTCAAATTGGCCACTTATATATCATTAATCAACGATAGGGACCGCTACATTGTTTAATTTAAAAGGCTCAAATTTTTTTTTCTAGATAATTTAAAATTTTATCAATGATCCTCAACCAAAAGATTGATTTGAGGTACACAAGATTTCATTAAAAAAATGAGATATTGAGTTAAATTCTCATTTGTGATAAAAAAAATTTAGTTTCGTCCTTGGGTTTACTCACTTAAGGTGTGCTTCCATTTGAGGATAGTCTTAAATTCGGGGATGATGGGGACGGATTGATATACGTACTTTCTTTCAAAATATGCAAATCTAGAGCCATAAGGTTCCCAAATTGAGTAATGAATATGATCAGGTGGACCAACGAACCGACATTGATCTGGATAGCCGTTAAAAATATAATTTCAATTCTAAGGTGGGTTTCCACTTGAGGATAGTCTTAAATTCGGGGATGATAGGGACGGATTGATGCATGTACTTCCTTTCAAGACGTGCCAAAATCATAAGGTTCCCTACTAAAGTAATGGATATGGTCGGGTGGACCAATGACCCGTCATTGATCCGAATAGCCATTAAAAATATAATTTCAAAAGTTGTGAGGCTAGTCCACATAATAAAGGCACAAGCCTTTTAGGTGGAGGTCCTAGGTTTTATCTTAGGCAAGATGTACGTAGAAGGTGTTAGGAGTATTTAGGGTTGTTAATAAAAGCTTAAACTCTCAATAATGTTATTTATTGTTTAAATTTTATTTTATGTATATGGTTAATTATTCGTCACTTGGGTTTGCAGTCCAGTACTCTAGTACTCAAACACGTCAAAGATTATTTGAAGAAAATCACGGTTCAAGTCTTAGCATGAAGTAGTTTAAAATTAATTTAGTTTATATATAAAAGTAGATGGGGTGTGGATTGACATTCTATATAAATATATTGATTTTTTTTGTATAAACACTTATAATTATAATATTATATAACATCACAGTATTATTCGGTCATCGTATTGTACATATATCATCCTATATATTAAGGGCCCAGCTAAATGCACGCCCTGTCAGGCGATACCCGGACGCCCTTTGACTTTTCTCACGGACCGTGAAGGGCCTCACGGGCCATGAGGTGTTCGAAATTTAATTTTCACAACTACATCTACTCACGGCCCGTGTAGAAACAAACGGCCCGTAAATGTCCACACCCACGACCCGTTAACAAAATCCATAACGGCCCGTGAGGCCCGTCACGGGCTGTGGTTGTCCTTCTGAGAATTTACTTTCCTCGATTTGCGTGCACTTTTAAATTTTATAATTATGTGACGCGACGTATTATTCTTTGATTCGATTTAAGATTCTATATAAATCGTTATATATATGACTTGTTATATACGGTTAGTGAGAAACGAAACAGTTAAAATGTCTTCTCGTGGAGGTAGTAGAAGACATCAAAATGAGTCCTCTTCAAACTCACGAGATATTGTGGAAAGTATTCTTGATCCAATAGATAACCATAATTGGCAGAACGGGAGGAATTGGTCTCAGAATGTTATTCACTTTATACGTAACGGTGATTCCCAAACATGTAGAGTGTATTACATGGGTCATTCCGATATTCCGTTACAATTTTGGCGTGAATTACTCGGAAACGTGTCTTTAGGTACAGAGGTATGATTTAAAGTTTTTTTTTGTATATTTTATTTTATTTTAAAATTCTAACAATTAAAAAAGCTGTTATTTTATAGCATGTTCGGGCGTGGACAAATAGACTCACAATATGGAGATACGAAGAAATACGTAGAACCGAAGAGTTGCCGGGTAGTGATCGTTGGACGATTCTCCCATTTGAGTGGTTTAACTTAATATACTCGGGGTCCGTTAATGGTAACGAATATGGAGACGGGAGTGATTGTCTATATCCCGCGTTATGGGAAGTTGATACGGTAATACTGTTTTCATGTTTTACAATAAAAATCATGAATTTATAACCGTGAATTAAATTGTTTTGTAGGTTTACGTACCAATGACTGATGACGAAGAAAATTGGTATCTTTTTAAGATTTCTATGGACTCACTACAAGTTCGTATGTATTCTCCATACGAATGCCGACCAAATACGTGTGATGATTCATGGTGCATTCATCGTAATGCTCGAACGATTTTCGTACAATTCGAATCGTACTTTTTACATTTTCTGTCACGTATACAATATTGGCACACTCCGGACAAGAACAAATCGAAGAACTGATGGTATCGGGTGAAACCGTTTGGCCTCCTAACGCCGGTCATATTGGTCGAGATTCGGGAGTTGTAATTTGTATGTTATTGCGTAGGTTGGTTCAAAATAGATCTTTAGAGTGACAAGAGGTTAGATTACAGGATGCTTGCTTTAGATTCCGAAGATTTATGGCAGACGAACTGTATGGTAGACGTGTAATGTAGAACAATAATGAAATATTTTATTAAAACATAAACGTTTATTAGTACACTTTATTAAAAACGACAAACCGTTATTATCACACAATAATAAAACACACAATTTTTAATCTTCTTGATCTTTATAAAAGATCCAATCCGCAAAATGGTTAAAAGAAATTTCAAAATTCTCCCGATATCTTTCTTGAGTTCTTGTCATAATATCCATATCATTCCATAACGTATTTCGATTTTTGTAAACGTCTTTGTAGAGCTGGTGAAATGTCGTGACCTTCCTTCTCAAGTCAGACCACTTGTTGCTAAGTTCACGAGTGGTGCGATATTCTTCACGTTCGAGAATTTGATGAAAACGAGTTGAAACACGGTTCCAAACGGGCCGTGATGAGCTTCACGGGCGGTGAATAAATACGACCGTAATCATATTCACGGGCCGTTACGTTCTTGAATTACGTTTTTGAATGACTGATTTGACTACCGACAGACCATACGGCCCGTGAAGGGTCTTACGACCCGTAAGGAGGGCGTCCGTATATCCCACAGGGCATCTCTTTAGTAGGCCCCTATATTAATGAAAAGTTTATATAGAAAACAAAATGTAACACACATTTTGCGTAGTTTTTTATTTTGTTAAGATCAAATTTATCTCGTCCTAAAGCACCACCCCCGATCTTGTGTTGGATTTTTTTTTCACATATACCCTTATCTAATAGTTATAATACAAATGGAACTCTCTTGATTGTATTTTTTCACTTAGGTATTTATATTAACAGGTAAAACCAAATTAAACCATTTTGTTTGTATTAAAGAAATTTTACCCTAAAGTTATAAAATCAAACTTAATTCTTATATTTTGTTAAATTATAACTATGATTGTCTATTGATTTTTTTAATTTGGATTGTATTTTAGGTTTTTTAATTAATTAAAAGATTTTAAATATATAAGGTTAATTTTACTATATTTCACCTTTTAATTTATTTATTATGTGATGGTATTTTAATTTTTTTAATTAATATTTATTAAATATAAAAGTTTAGATTAGATTAAAATAATTTAGTTTTGAAGAAATCTGGGACGACTCCATTTTTCAAATTGGTTCAAATTTCAAGTATTTTACAATCGATTCACTTCCAAATGAGCTTCTTTAAAGTGTGATTCAAGTTATTTGCTCTTAAACAATATTATTTTTATTAATATATATGTTAATAAAGAAGGGAAATGAACAGTGTGAACAGTGTCTGTGGGTATTATCTTCACCACCGACTCCGCACCGCCCTCCTACCGTTGTCGCCTTCTCTTTCTTCGCCTCCAACGCCGTCGCCTCCTCCGTCGTGGCCTCCGCTCCGCCACCGCCAATCCGATTCCGATTCAGGTGTCGTAGAACCTCTCGCTTGCTGTCGGAATCACCAACACCCACCTCCACCATCGTGCTGCTCAGCCTCCGGCGTCCATCCTCTGCTCTCCGCCCTCCGACCACCGGTGATGGGGGAGATCCAACCCCCAATTGGACGCGAGATTCCGAAACTACGACTGAGACCAAGAAGCGAGCTCCTAGAGGCTTCTCCAAGCACCGACCAGTTTCGCCGGAGATGAAGGACTTCCTCGGCGGTAGAACGGAGATCCCACGCATCCAAGTCCTCAAGGTTATTTGGGCTCACATCAAAGAAAATGGCCTGCAGGTAACGCCGCCTCTTCACTCTCACACTTTGTATTCTTATCTCACACTTGAAAACTTTATCTCCTGTTTCAGTAATAATTATTCATCTATGTTGTAGTTTACCTTTGAATTTCATACTCTTTTCAACTGCTCATATCAAACCCTAGCTTCTCTATTATACAGTGTACTCATGAACTATGGTTAGATATATTTTCATGAAAATCCACAATATTAACTTCTAATTACAGTAGGAAAAATTGCTGTATTTTGAAGTTTTGTATTGTATTACATACAGTTTTCAACTGGACCCGGATACTGCGATCGATAGACAATTGCAGGTAAAAATCAGTCGAGAACTTTAATTGTATCAGTGTAGCTATGTATCATGCTATTTGATCGTATAGGGTGAACCATTGACTAGATTTCGTGCGCGTTATGGCTATCATAAGCAATATAGTCGAACTTCATTTAGTAGAACAATGTTAGTGATTCACTTTTGATTTACATCGCCTTTGCATTTGAAAAGTAGTTCATTTGACCTGTTCATGTGATATCAGAAACTGCAGCCATTCTTGAGGGAATATCAGCTAAAGAACCCTTTAATGTCCTATCTGATTGTCTAATTACCCTATATGTTAATAGAGCAACTGAATGAACAATGATACACACATTTTTATGCGTCTTGTACAATAATTTGTTGCCTCTATATATTACCGCTGATGAAGCGGTGGATTCCCTGGGTTCTTCGCATGCTGTTTTACACACAGAGAGAGAGAGGTTTAAGGGTTTGGAGGTGGTGGTCTGCTGGTAGTGAATGCAAGTAGTGGTTTTCTAAGGAGATTCATGGCTGGTGTGGTAGAAGTTAGTGATGCATGGCGGTGGATGATGGAGATGAAGGGTCAATCGGTGGGCTAGGGCAGTGGAGATGGTGTTTGAAACCGATTATGAAGTAAGATGATAACGGTGGTATGGATGAGTTTTGTGGTGGTGCAAAAAGCCTCGCCTCACCCCTATAATTTTAGTTTGGTACTAAACAAAATCTTACTTGAACTTGTTTTATATTTTTTTCAATCGGTTGGCTTCTGTTTTTATTTTAATTGACTTTATAATGAGCAATCTCTGTAGCGAATTTGGATTTTGGAATTTGGGTTAATTTGAATATCTTTTGAGTGAATAAAAGATTGAAAATGAGTTTTGGTAGGTGGGTTTTGGCAAGTGAGGGTGGAGCAACAGTAAAGATGGTTCTTAGAGCTTCCAAGATGGATGATTGATTTATTTTATGAGGATTGAATGTTTAGGGACTTGCATATAAATATAAGCATAGGAGCAATTGTGTTTACACTTACGCCACATTTACAATTTATTTAACCCACATTAGTGAGAAGGTCTTTAGATTTGTTACTTCTATGTTTTCTACATGTAAAGTCAGCCTAATTATTCGAATTTTATGTTTGACTTTTGTAGCCAGTTGCGGTTGAAGTATAATGCTATGATAATGAGTTTGATTTTATCTACCTGGATTAGAATAAAGTCTATATAGTCTGCATCTTGGCTGGGCAAGGTGGGATACACTTGCAGCCATGGCAGGTTTATCATTTGTTATTCCATTCATCACATATTTGAGCCTTATTATTGTTCACTTACATTATTACTTACGTGATTATAAATATCACTATCATCCTATATATTAATAGAGCAATGAAAGGAATAGTGATTTACATTTTGTTGTACCTCACGTGATTTGTTTTGGCATGCTATAGGGAAATGCCTTATCAGGCATGCTCACATGGCGGCTACAGCGCGCAATGAAATCAAATGTACGTAACAGAACGATGGGTTGTTGTTGATTTTGTCATCTGGGTACTTCTACCTACATCGATGATGATGGGTTGTTCATCTGAGACGTTATATCGGGCCGATGACGGTGAGTGTGAGCTCATCTAAGACATGGTGTCATGGAATCTGTTTGTCAATTACCATGACGTTGATTGTTATTGTTTTTCATTATGCTAAGGTATTAAGCACTACTTGGTTGTTAGTTTTCTTTGGCGTTAGGGCTGCGAGTTTGAGAAGTGTTGCTTGATTGTTTTTTCCTTTTGTTTAATTGGCACCAAGTAGACATCATGGCTGCCATTTTTCCATGCGTCCTTGCTTTCATGGTGGTTCACATCAGGGCTCTGACCGTTGGCAGCAAGTTGGACAAAAAACACATAAAGGATCAGGTCAGATTGTTATTCATGCCCCTTTAATATTTGATTTTGAAACCATTCTACTATTATAATAGTTAAACAATAAAAGACTAACTTATGTCTTTGTAATATACTCGCTGAAGTTCAATTAAATCTAGCTAAATGATGTAATAATATAAATGCTCAATGTCATAAAGAAGTTGTTCTTAAATGGTAGATTAATTATATCTTCAATAAGTAATTGGACTTTCTGTTTAGTATCATATTTCTTGAATTTTTTTGCAGGATTTAAGAAGAGGGAGAAACTAAAACAAACATACCCAGTGTATCCCGCTGGAGAGCAGGGTCTGGAGGAAGAAACTGAATTTTTTAATTTAAAATGGGAAGGATCAAAAAGAATTTGTGTCAAGGTGCATTATAAAGCTTTTAAACATAAAATCTCTAATAAGGAAACCTGAAGTTAAATACATATTCATAATTATTGTCTAAATGATTTTATTTAGATTTATTTAATGTACTGCTACTCAGGTTTTAAAATGTGAAAAACGTAAGTGCAAGTGCTCAAGTGGGATTAAAGAGTTTGACTTTTCTCCTTTACCTTCTTGGTTAAGGTGAGTTGCTATTGCATCAAACTCATGTTGACCATCTTCAAGGTCCTGGTAGCTCCAGTATAGGCCACTTGGTCATGCATTACTTTTGTAGCAAAAGTAGAATCAGATTTCTGTTTGGATACGGTTTCTTTGTCATATTGGTGATGGATAACAAACCAAACCATGTGGCGTGTAATCAACCCTGATTGATCAAACTATGAGAATACTGTTGATGAAAAATCAATCATTGATTTAGCATTTGAAGCCTCCTATCAAGGTCTCATTCTTTTTTAGTTATTCTTATTCACATTCGGTTTTTTAAACAATAGTTTATACATGCCGGTAGTCATCTTAGTCATATTGGTTATTTATGCTTGAATCCTTAGTCATATTGGTTATTCACATTCGGTTTTTTAAACAATAGTTTATACACACAGGGTCTTATCTTTGTGGTTGATAGCAACGATAGGGACAGAGTTGTTGAGGCAAGAGATGAATTGCACAGGATGTTGAATGAGGTAGGTTTGCATTTCTTGAAATTTGCATATTCTTGCCTTTCATCAAATGCTGGTAAACTAAAACCTTGGTTTTATTTATCTTCATAATCTATATTTTATACAAGGGAAAAGGTTTACCTGCTTGTCATTTTACTCCTTCCTGATGTTTGCGTACATGGTTTGCAGCCATAATGAGAAGCCGGATCTGAGCCAATGGTTGAAACTAGGGTTGTACCGGTAATTATCGGTTTTAAAATACTCGCGCAGCGCGCGAGGTAGAATAACACTAGTTAGATTAACATTCAAATTGAAAATTTCTTTTGATAATCACTTTAAAGTTTGAGGAAGAGATACAAGCTATATTTTAAAATATCAATATCTTATTAAAATATATTTTACAGCAATTCTCGTTTCCTTCATAATACATTTACCTTTTTCTATTTTGTTAACATTATCTTTTTATATTAATAGCTAATATATAAATTAAACCTTTTTATTTGTTAAAAAATTGACTCTAAAGTTACAAAATCATACTTAATTTATATATTTTTCTTATAATTATAATTATTGATTGATTTATTATTTTAAAATACCATATTTCACCTCTTAATGTATTTATCATTTGATGTCATCTTAGATTTTTTACTAATTAAAAATACTTACGTGTTATGAATGAGTGAAATTACTAAAGTTTACATGCTATTAATAAGGGTAAAATGAAAATATATCTTTCATGCATTAATAAATAGTACCTTACACAATAAAACTTGTGTTATATGTCTTAAAAATTCTATAAAATTACAATGAATTAAAAGAGATGTTTCATATACTAACATAGATAAGCTTATTTAATCTGGTTAGCCTAATCAAGCTTGGTTTATGACACTTGATCCAGGCTCTTTTTTTAACGAGGTTCATATTAGGCTTGAGTTTGGATACAATGTAATTTAAATTTTCAATAAACTGGTTTCAAGTAGCTCAAGAACAACTATTTTTACTTCACCAGATATTCATGTAAATCTCATGTTTGCTTTTCCATTTCAGAGACAAAACAAAATAGATGTTCATCAATTTTATCTTCTAGCATATACAAATATTGATGGTCATATTCCCATAAAGATCTTTATTATTATCTCATATTGGTGTGTGTATCTATCTATTATAATAAAAGAAGGTTTTGGGTTGACACTTGGCACAATTCTAGGCCTTCTAATTTTAATTTCCCCGCTTCTCTCTCCTATTAAACTATTACATTAACTACTAATCAACTACTAATCATAATATTTATTTTTATATTAAAAATAGTTTTTAAATAAGTTAAAAAAGGTCTTTTAATAATCTATCCATTATAATAAAAGAAGGTTTTAGGTTGACACTTGCAACAATTCTAGACTTTCCAATTTTAATTTTTCCGCTTCTCTCTCCTATTAAACTATTACATTAACTACTAATCATAATATTTATTTTTTATATTAAAAATAGTTTTTAAACAAGTTAAAAAAGGTCTTTTAATAAATCTATCTATCTATTATAATAAAAAAAGATTTTGAGTTGATACTTGGCACAATTCTAGACCTTCTAATTTTAATTTTTCTGCTTCTCTCTCCTATTAAACTATTACATTAACGATTAATTATAATATTTATTTTTATATTAAAAATAGTTTTTAAATAAGTTAAAAAATGTCTTTTAATAAATTAAAAATTATTCTAAAGCATCAACTATAAAGTATTATAAATTTGATTTTTTAAAAAAATAATTTTTTATACACCAAAATAATTAAATTCGGAGTTATAATATAAAATTTTTTAAAATGACATCTTTTAAAACGGTTTGATTTGGAACAAAAAAATATTTTTTTAAGAAACCAAAAGTTAAAGAAAATATACTTATAGTTTTTATTCATATGTAATTTTAATCATATTTAATCTTAAAATATCATTTTATAATTAATATTAATCATTTAATATTTTATTTATCAACCCGTGACTAGTGTATAATATAAAAAGGAATCAAGGATTGATGTATTATTATCTCTATCATCTATTCATTTCAATGGAAATAACTTTGTTTATGTTGTGTCTATTCAGCCATCCATCATGTTTAGTCCCACTCCCACTGCCTCTTGTCAGATTCCATTTCCATTACTTATTGGAACTAGAATATGACATGGTGATTTATGGCAAGCCAAAATTATGGCCTTCAAAAATCTTTCACTGCAAGAAAATGATAAAAATTAAAAAAAAATTGACAATGACAACTAAAACAGTCACAAAAACATCAAAGTGCTTCTTATGACCGATTTTGGTGGTAGGTTAAACACCGGATGAAAATAATTACTTTTGCTCGGTAGGCTCAAAGGTTAGAAAACTTAGCGGAACATCGGCCAAGCTAAATTCTCATAAGTGCTTCGAGTTAACGAAGTTATTTAGTTAAAAATATTATTGTCTGGTTTCTCTTTTCATCCTGCAGTTTAATTTAAAATATATATTTAAGTCCTTTAATTTTTCACATTTAAAAAATTTTCTACACCGTACTCCAGCCTCAATCTCTATTATATTACAATTATACTAGCTTTAGTAAACCCGTGTATTACACGGGTTGAATAAATAAAATATTAATATAATAATATTTAGTAATTATAAAATGATATTTTAACATATAATAAAATAATAATATCAACTTTTTAAAATTTTGTTTTTAAACTTTTTTCTAAAAATAAATAAAACAAATCGTATAAAAATGTTACTTTTAATAATTTTCCCATTATAACTCTCAAATTTGATTATTTTTTGTTTTTAAAAAAGTGACTTTTTAAAAATACCAGTTTTAAAAAAATTGTATTTTAAAAAAATATGCTTTAGAAAAATATATTATTTTATAAAAAGATTATTTATTTAGAAATAATATTAATAAATAGATTATTTCTTAATTTATTAAATCTAAAAAGTTGTAAAGGAATATTATTAATAATTAAGCTAATTATTTAATAGGAGAGAGAGGCGGGAAAAATTTATGAGAATGATTGTAGTGCTGCCACGTGTAATCTTAAGATACATTTTTATTAGAGTACTAGCTTTAGTGAACCCGTGTATTACACGGGTTGAATAAATAATATTAAATAGAATATTTATTAATTATAAAATAATATATGATTTTAAATTATATATGAGTAAGGAATATAAGTAATAAGACAATAACATCAACTTTTAAAATTTTTGATTTTAACTTTTTTATTTTTCTAAAAAAATAAATTAAACGTTTCTCTTAAAAAACATGTTAAAAAATATAAAATTTAAAATATTTTGTGTGTTAAAAAAAGTAAGATGTCTTAGAAAATTTTATTTTTATAAAAATTTGTTTCTCTAGAAATAAACATCAAAAAGTATCTATTTCTAAGTTTTTCTAAAAATAATTTTTAATCAAAAAAGAATTCAATAATATAATTAGTAATTAATGGAGTTATTTAATAAGAGAGAGAAGCGAAAAAAATTTATTAAAAATGAATATGGTGTTACCATGTGTCATCACTAGTTACCCTTTTATTATAATAGGTAGATGTAGATTACATAGTATTTTATATGCTTTCAATAATTTTTCTCTTTATACGCTTTCAATAATTTTCTCTTTCTTTAATTTATAGGATGAACAAAATCCTAGGGATGTGCAACACACACTATAAATATGATAAACTTTTTGTTGCTCTTGTAAGTTGTAAATTTAGGCCCATTTTAAAGATAGGATGAAGCAAAAAGCATGTAAAATTCTAAAGCTTTTGCCTTAAGTATATGGACGTGATTAAAATAATGAGCCAGATAATAATGTTCTCCACTAAAACCTATATACTATGCCTCATTCTATAAAATCATGTCATCTATCGCTACAAAGTGGGTGTGAAATGTTTCCCTCCTCCTCATGCACTTGGGTTCAACTTTCAACTCCGGTTTTTTTAACGGTTAATATTATCCCAATATATATTATGTCTGGGTTTAAATTCAGGACCTCCAATCTAAGAGGCAAGAGCCTCTACCGAGTGGGCTAGTCCCATTGACTTCAACTCTACTTACAAACATACTATACATTATAAATTTATAATCTATAATTCAAAAGTGTGCGAGTTTGTTATTTCAAAGAACTTCTCTAGTTTATATTTTTGCTAAATCCTAATTAACTCTTTTTAGGATACAAAAGAAAAATAATACTGCATGGGTATTTAAATTTATATGAACTACTGTTATCTTCCACGCTACGCGTGCGGGAGTTTGATCACTTCCTCGGTTTACGCGATTTGACTTTGTTATTGTCGGTTCGGTTCATCGAAAACCACAAAAGTGACTACCGGTACCGGTTCCAATAATACCAATACCGGCAACAATGATGTTCACTCATAATTGATATGGTTCGTCCCAGTACCGTAACGATAACTGTGTACCATAGCCTATAAATTGAAAAACACTCGATTTTGAATACTCTTTTGTTTTGGAAAAAAGTTATATCGGAGTATTGAAAAAAAATAAAATAAAGATATTCGCGAATTTTTTTTTTTAAAAGTGCATTATAATATTCAAGTTGTATTTTACTATATATAAATTTAACTAATCTACTCTTAGCCTATCATGTAAAGAAATACACTCTTGAGGTCAAAATTAAATAATTATAAACTTACATATTACAAATAGTATTCTTTTATACAGATATACAATATATTTTAAAATTCCTCTACCTACCTTCAAATGAGGGTTGGATACACGCGTTCTTAATCATTCAAAAATCTTAAACATATAATCAAAACAAATATTTCCATCTCATGTCCATGTGCCAATTATTCACTGTTATGCATATTTGATAATAGAATTAAAATGCCCACGAATCAAGCTAATAAACTTTAAATTTTTAGTCAAATAATCTATAACTTCAAATAAAAGTTTTTGAAAGGTAATATTATCAGAAAAAATATTATAAAGAGAAAAGTTCAAATACAGATGGAACATTATGTAAAAAGTGTGAGAAGCAATCGGTGAGTAACATATGACATATTTTTAAAAATGGAAGGAGTGGTATTTTATGAAGTCTAATTTATTAAGATGAAGGTGTGAGATATATTGACTTTTTCTGTACGATTGAGGTTTTCAAACGATCAAACGATCGAATTCATCTTACATCAATTTCAATCATTGAAGATTTAAACGTACGAAGTTTCAGCTTGCATCAATTTCAATCGTTGAAGATTCAAACGATCGAATTCATCGTTGAAGATTGCTTTACATCAATTACTTCGCCGATGTCGACGATTATCATCAGTTTGGTACGTATGAAGACGATTAGATACTGTAATTGAAATAGTATGTTAATTTTTGCACCGTAATTTTGTCGTTTGGATCATCATTGTGTCTATAATGTCTGATTTCTGTGAACTTTGTTATTGATTGACATCATCATTGTGTCATAGGTATCATCATTGTGTCATAGGTATCATTATTGTGTCTTTTTGTTCGTCATTGTGTCTTTTGTATTGTCATTGTGTCTGAATAAAACAGTTATTGTGTCTATACTGTTAGATTACTCTGGACATTATTAATATGTTGCTGAACATATTTTATAAATATCAGATGAGTCTCTATATGTTGTGTCTTTTATGTTGTTGTGTTTGTTATATGAATTTTGTTATTGATTGACATCATCATTGTGTCTTAGATATCATCATTGTGTCTTGTTGTTCGTCATTGTGTCTTTTGTATTGTCACTGTGTCTGAATAAAACAAATATCGTTAATCAATTGGTTACGAACAAAGACGAGTTATCTGAATAAAACATTCTGTCTGATGAAGTTCAAATGGTCGCCCCACCTCCAAGTAAGAGAGATAGGTTTGTAGAGTTAACTGGAGGGAGCGAACGAAATGAAGCAAAATTCCGTGTACCTGTTAAGCAAAAGACAAAAGATAGGCCGAAAAGAATGAAGTCAGCTCATGAGTTAGCTATCGAACAAGCAGAAAAAAGTTGAGAAATTGTGGGTTTTGCAAACAACCTGGTCACATTATAGGCAATTGCAGTTTATATCTTCAAAGCATTAAGGATAAACAAGCTTCAAGCACCTCAACAGTTGATTCTATGCCTATTCAAAAATATGATTCATTATGTCATAAGATTAATTGTGTCATTATATTCATTTTGTCATTATATCATTGTGTCATAAGACTCATTGTGTCATATTTGAAGAGTTTTGTTTAAGTTTGATTTTGACGATAAAAACAAGTTACCAAAATACTATTGTGTAATGTAAAACAACATATAACAACAAATATTAACATGCCAACACATAGCAAAATATAACAATATGCCAACATACCAAATTACTATTATTTCAAATTAATATTGTGTCAAACTACTATTGTGTCAAACTAGCATTGTGTCAAACTACCATTGTGTCAAACTACCGTTGTTTCAAACAACCGTTGTGTCAAACAACCATTGTGTCAAACAACCATTGTGTCAAACAACCATTGTGTCAAACAACCATTGTGTCAAATTACTTTTTTGCCTCTCAACCTGTTAGCAGTTTTTCACTTATTTACATGTTTGCCACCGTGTTTTTTTGAACCATTGATCTATTTTAATGAGTTGATCCAATGATCCGAATTACTTATCACCCTTTTTAGAATATATAGCACTTGTAGCATATCCTCTCCCAATATAAAACATAGTAAAACAACTTATAACAAACGTAGTAAACAACTTTTTTTTTTGGTAAGATTCACCCACTAAAATAAAAAGTTAAAGCCATTTAAAATTTTATCATCTACAACTTAAAAAAGTAAAATTACTTTCTCCCATAAATAAATAGTAAAGTGGAAAAGAGATATGCATAATGCATGGGATGCAAGAGCGGGAAATAGGGGCATATTTGGTAACAGAATCTTATTAATAAACTACCAAACAAAATCTTCAGTCCCCAACCACCTGTCACCTCCATATCTATATCTATATCTATTTCTACATCTCAACACAATAACTCATATACTCCATATGGCCGTTGAAGCACCTCAACATCTTAACAACAACCACCCTATGATGATGATGAAGATGACGATGATGATGGACGCCATTGATAAGCAATCAAACGGAATCGAAAGCTTAGGATGCACCGGATACCGTACACTTCATCTGCATCCTCTCTCCGGCACCACCACCACCACCGCCGAGACGACTCTGCCTCCAATGTATTCATCGGCTTTCGCTCATCCGGATCCGGTGAAGGCGGAGAGCGATCTCACTTACGGTCTTCCGGTGTCGAAAAAGCGATGCAGAGATTCTTCGTTTATGTGTCCGGTTTTCGGTGATCGAAGTTACGTCGATCGGAATCCGGTGGATGATTGCGTCGGATTCACGTTTCTCGGAGAAGATATTTCCTCTCAGATCCGGCAGCAACAGCTCGAGATCGATCGATTCATCACTCGTCATGTAGTAATCTCATCTCATCTCTGGATCGATTGCTTCTGTTTGATATATTTGATAAAATAGATTAGATTATTGTTTGTTTAAGCATTGATTCTGAATTTGCACTTGTTGAATGTGGATTCAGGCGGAGAAAGTACGAGCGAACATCGAGGAGAGACGAAGGAGAAACACAACGAAGCTAATAACAGCGTTGGAGGAAGGTATAACACAGACGTTAAAGGCAAAAGAAGAAGAAATCGCGAAGATGACGAAGTTAAATTGGGCGTTAGAAGAGAAACTGAAATCTCTATGCATAGAGAATCAAATCTGGCGTGAATTAGCTCAAACAAACGAAGCTACAGCCAACGCATTACGAAGCAATTTGAATCAAGTTCTAGAACAACTCATGCACGACGATTATAACCACCGTGGTACGACGGCAGGTGACGACAACGCCGCTGCGGTGGCGGTGGCGGACGATGCTCAGTCGTGCTGTGTTGGGAACAACGACGACGAGCGCACGTTAGCGGAGCAGGATAGCAGTAACAGTATGATGAGGAGATTGTGCAAAAGTTGTTGGAAAGCAGAATCGTGTGTGTTGCTGCTTCCGTGTAGGCATCTATGCCTGTGTAGAGTATGTGCTTCTTCTGTCGATATATGCCCAATCTGTAAATCTTTCAAGAATATTAGTGTTAATGTTCACATGTCATGATGCCATTATTTTTATTCTTTCTTTTTCTCTTCATTGGAATATAAGAATCAAAATTCAAATGGATATTATGTGAACGATTATTTGTAATTTTGTATACATCTTTAAATCTTTGATTTAGTTTTATTTAATAGATTCAAGTATTCAACTACACCTTTCTTTAAATCTTGTTCGGGATATAACCAAAGACTTGTGCATCTATTATTTACTACATGTAAATGTCGTATCTTCCGTACAAATTACTCACATATAAAATTAGTGTATTGATAATAATACAACCAAAAACATGAATATTCATCTACATTGTACGTTTCTAAATATTTTATGTTTACGTATTATAAAAAACAACTATTGTTTAGAGTATATATATCTGACATATTATGTAAGTAATAAATGTGAAAATACAATGAATTAAAAAGATATATATTTGACAATAAGTTTACGTATAAATAAAAATAGTAAAAAAGTTGATTGGTCTCATATATCCATTTGAAAGAAAAACATGTGAACTAATTTATTGTACTTTTGAATTAAATATCTATAAACACTAATTTTTTTTGAATTTCTTAAATACCATGACTCACCCTTTATATTCGGGAAATTTTTTGCGCACCTTAAAAAATTTAAAAAAAACCGATTCAAACCGTGACATGAAGGCCAAACCGTGACATATTGAAGGCTAAAGGTCACGGTTTGGCCAAACCGTGACATATTGGGCTTTACAAAAAGTTCTCCACCTCGGGATTGGGTTAATTATTGGGTATATATAACAAACAAACTAACACTTAAAAACTCACTTATAAACGTCAAATTTTATTAAGTGTATACGTCACGGTTTGGCCAAACCGTGACATATTGGGTATAATTTTTAATTTTTAAATTTTTTATAATAAAAATGTAAGATATTTTATTCAATTTGTAACTTATAATATTTTTATAGGATTCAAAATTTCTTTTATTAAAATTTTTAGTATTACGTACATATTAAAATTACGTACATATATAATTTATAAACGTCAATTTTTATTAAGTGTATATGAATTAATGTATTTTAGCTTTAAAGAAGTAACTTTTTGTGTATTTTAATTTTCAAGAAATATGAATTAATGTATTTTAGCTTTCAAGTAATAATTTTAAAGTTAATAATAATAATAATAATAGTATTATTTTGTGTATCCAGAAAATAAAAGGTTACGGTTAATAATAATAATAATAATAATAATAATAATAATAATAATAATAATAATAATAATAATAATAATAATAATAATAATAATAATAATAATAATAATAATAACAACAATAATAATAAGAATAATACAAAAAAAAGTAAGAGGTCACATGGAGGCCAAAATGTGACCTTTTGAGATATTTTTTGAATCTGATTTCCCCTCGATTAGTGCACCTGCCCCTCGAGCACCGTGTGTGTAAGACGTCACATGGAGGCCAAACCGTGACCTTTTGATTCAAAAAAATATCTCAAAAGGTCACGGTTTGACCAAACCGTGACCTTTTGATCCGGTTTCTCCCCAAAGTGTCACGGTTTGGCCAAACCGTGACCTTTTGATCCGGTTTCTCCCTAAAAACCCATGCGGTGTCCCCAGCAGGACCCTTATATTCTTACCCTTAAGTATTATTGCCCAGCGGCATCTTGATGGTGGGATAAGACTTAGGGTCTATTAGGTCATGGGTTCGAATCTCACAAAGGGGGCTTTCTCATAATTATGAGTTTCCTCCTGAATTGGTGACTTGGTGCGCGTGGTAACACTGGTGGCACGATGATACTTCAGTGATCCGTGAGTGATTCCAATTTAGCCGTTCAAAAAAAAAAGTAAACTCGGGAACACGAATTTCTAACAATCCTTTCATTTCCTTCCGTTAAAAAAAACTATAGAATACAACTTTTTTCTTTCCTACCACTTCCTTTCTTTTTTTCACTTAAATGAGACTTGGGAACATAACCTTAGTAATAAGATAGATTTATCGTTTAAAAAAAAAAAAAATAACACAAAGGAGGTTTAGAGCGTGGGTCCACGTTTGATGTGCACGAATATAGGTGTCCCACAATGTAGGTCTGGGAAAGTGTAAGCCGTAAAATCTGGAAACTGATTGTGTTTAAAAAATCTTAGCATATTCATTGGCACCGTACGGTTTTTCATCCTAGTGTATTAAATTTATTTTTTTTAATGATAAATATAAGATTCTGTTTAAAAAAATAGACAATATATTAATCGGATTCAATTATCCGTTTTATAAACAGGACCAAACCTCCAACCCCCTTCTATAACACGTAATTCATACAACATTTAACGTACACTTTTTATTAGTGAGAGGAGAATGCCTTTTCTTTTTGCTTGTTGCTACACATGAGTTGCTGTTATAAAATATATTTAAATTTATACTGGTATCAATCTAGTATTGCCCATCCTAAATTGGGTGGTCGTAATCTTCACTCATCGGTTATATGGATGGTATGGTGTGGGTCAACCTTTTAGTGAATCGTACATGTTTTTGTTTAACTTGTTTATTAAATAGGTTGTCTTCAAATTAATTTATTTAATAAAAGGGTTAATGGTAAACTCAAAATCTAATTATTTTCATTTTACGTCTTTGAGTTGTTCATACCAATACTATCTTGTGATCTATTAAGTTAAAATAAAATATTTATTTAAAAGAAATCCTATTTGTTTTAGAAAAATATCAAAATTAATTTTAATCTATGAGCTTTTTACAACTCATTAAATTTTGACTAATACAAGACATGCCAAGTTGCCTAGACATGCATGCAACATTATGTCACACCTCACAAGATAGGCCATTAGTGTCTTATATCTACTTATATATTTATGGCTAGTCGAGCTATACGGCCTAAAATAGGGCAATAAGTCCACGTCCAAAAGTATGAGATGGGTCCTAGCATTCGTCCTACCTCACTCTACGATCTTTATTTAAGTGTGTCAATCGTATTAGATTGACATGTTATATAGTTTACTCTAAATAAAACCCACGTATTGCTAATGGGTCCTAGTTTAACTGGTTTAGGATGAGACATCCTATGACTTTTCAAAGTGGTGGTCATGAGTTGGAGTCTCACTAGGTGCAATATGCTCCAAGTGGGCTAAGGGTTTTACCACAGTGGGCCTTTGGGTGGTGGGTTTCCCTTGGAATGGTGGGCGAGCCGGGTCACCAGCGCTGTTTGTGTTCGCGGGCGTGGATGGCCTTTCGCCAATGGGTTTACCCAGATGGCCGAGCTTAAAAATTATTCGTTGGCCGTTAAAAAAAAATAAAACCCATATATTTATTGACGTCAAAAAACAACCTTAGCTTCATATACATTTTAAAAAAATGTAACCTCATGACATCTCATTAAAACTACCAAACATGTTAAACGAATTGATAGGTAAACCAGTTTTTAAATGGGTTATCTGGACACGACCCAATTGAAAAAATGAATGAACTCGGACATGACCTGTGTATGAAACAAATTAGATATGCTAAAAGTCCCTAGTTATTTTTATGTCATGTTTTGGGTCCACCTTACCCATTTGGCCATTTTTATTGAATTTTAGGTGAATTAGAGCATTCATATGAGGTTTCTTAAAAATATGTGAGTTGAATCTTCAAATCATATGTAATGATTTTAAGCAGTTATGAATAGATGAAAGAGAATATATTACTGTTTATCTATGAATTTTAAGAAAATATAATTATAAATATATAAAAAATATTATTTGACTAAAAAAGGAGAAAAACTAGTGTTTAATTTAATCATAAGGATAAAAATAATAAATAAAATGTGATTGATCTTATACCGTTTATGTTGTTCAGTAGTCACCATACAGATTAGTTTGGAGCCTTGTGAATTTGTTATACTTAAAAAGAAGGTACTATATGTGTGAAATAGTATATCTTGTTAGAATTATTTTAATGCTTTGATATTGTTTTATATATATATATATATATATATATATCTAAACTCTTAAAACTACAAGGTTCTGACATATATTAAGGTGATATTGAACGTATCTTCTTTCACAAACTTGGTATGTCTTACCAATTAAAAAATTAATATCTTTCTCATATAAGGAGTATGTTTAGTTGATGGACGGATATATTTAGCCAACTAATATAATTATACGCTTTAACTCATATGAAAAAAAAAAATGAATGATTACTACATAAACCCTAATATAAAAATAGGCTTGTCGATCGTGGAGTGACCCCCTTATGAAGCAGACCATCAATCGCTTTATAAGGCTCCCTTACGCATAAAAAATGTGATGGACTACCCACACCTATTTATTTATTGAATAGCTCCTCGTTCTCCTGTCTATTTTGTGTCACTTCTTGATTTCTTATACTAATATATATATAAATAAGTTGTCTTAGGTGATTAGACAAGATTATTTGGGACAGGAGAGTTGTTGCTGGAACAGGACGCGTGAGAATGTTGGAGTTTGGGCAGTATACAATACACAGATACTAACAATCTCAAGGGTTTTTTTTTTTGATTGATATGAAAGTGATACATAAAGCTGCAGTGTAGTACACTTTAAATAGGAAATGAATAACATAAAAGTCTCAACAAACTAACGGTTAAAGGATGAAACTAATAGACCTATTCTTATTCAACAACTTAAGCATAAACAAAGGACATAAGCAACACGTGCTTGATTATTCAAAACTGCAGCTTTTAGCCATGCACATGCTATGCACATGCTATGCACATGCAACCCTTGAGCATCCGCGTACACACGACATTGAATCATATTTCATCACCCTCCTGTGATTCAAACTGTCGAACTCCCATTAACCATCTGAAATGAGTAAACTTTTCTTTGGACAAAGACTTGGTAAGAGCATCAGCAACTTGATCATAAGTGTGGCAAAAATCCAATGCAATTAACTTGCGATCCACCATTTCTCGAATAAAATGATACCTCAATTCTATATGTTTAGACCTGTTATGATGAGTTGGGTTCTTTGACAGACTGATAGCAGACTTGCTATCACAGTAGATAGTGGTAGGAGCATCCGTTTTTAATCCCATGTCTTCAAGTATTCTTCGGAGCCAAATTGCTTGACACGCAGCACTAGTGGCAGCTATGTATTCTGCTTCGGTACTCGATAAGGCCACCGTGAGTTGCTTCTTTGAACTCCAGGCTATTGCACCACTTCCAAGTGAGAACAAATATGCAGAAACACTTTTCCTATCATCCATACAACTGACCCAGTCACTGTCGCTATACCCCGAGAGGGAGATGTCACCACCCTTGTCATACCATATGCCAAATTTGGTAGTACCAGCCACATACTTTAATATTCTGCGAACAGCTCCCAAATGAAATTTCGATGGATTCGTCATAAATCGGGACACCATGCTGACAGCATAAACTAGATCAGGTCGGGAGTGGGTGAGATAGATAAGTCCTCCAACCATGCTTCTGTAAGTCTCACCATCTGCCTTGTCAGCACCATCTTGAATGGAAAATTTCTCATTGGCATTCATAGGCGTGACCTCATACTTGTTAGTGTGACAAGCAAAGCGTTTTAGTAACCCACGAGCATAGCTTTGTTGATGTAGAAAAATTCCCGTATCACATTGAACAACTTCGAGTCCCAAGAAAACTCGAAGTAAGCCGAGATCAGTCATCTCAAATGTATTCTTCATACCATCTTTGAAACCTTTCACAAGATCATCACAAGAAGAAGTACAAATTATATCATCAACATATAAACAAACATATATAATATTACCAGAACCCGTTTGTTTGATATATAATGTAGGTTCACTAGCACTTTTCTTGTAACCATGCTCACGGAAGTAGTTATCAATTTTTGAATACCACGCCCTTGGGGACTGCTTCAGCCCGTACAATGCCTTCTTTAACCGATAAACTTTGTCTGGATGAGTGTTAGACACAAAGCCTTCAGGTTGTTCAACAAATATCTCCTCAGCGAGTTCTCCATTTAAGAACGCCGACTTGACATCCAGTTGATGTATCTTCCACCCTTTGTGAGCAGCCACAGCTAAGAACACCCGAATCGTTTCGAACCGTGCAACAGGAGCAAACGTTTCTTGAAAATCTACCCCCGGTTGTTGTGAGTAACCTTTGGCCACCAGTCTTGCTTTGTGTTTCAACACTTTCCCGTCAGGACCCATTTTAGTTTTAAATAGCCACTTGACACCAACCGCGGTTCGATCAATAGGAAGCGTTACTAGTTCCCACGTATTGTTGCGGTTAATGGCATCCAACTCTACTTTCATCGCCTCCTGCCATTTGTGAGAATGCATAGCTTGGTGGTATGTGTAAGGCCCCGCTCACCGGGCACCTTACTGTTGGTTCTTCATCGCACGTATGACATACATTTAATACATGATCATAAAATACGCAGCGGAATTAATAAAACATGCATTCTCATTTCATCATAAAAGCTTTTACATCATTGACTTGATTACAAAATACAAGCTTTTCTTTACATAGCTTAACTATACTATGATTGCTGCTGATGCATATTCCACAGCAATCATAGGGTCATACAGCGACCTCTACCGAAATAAAACAATAAAAAGAAAATATATTCTTCTTCATATAGAAGATATTATGTTCAAAAATATACTTCCTTTCATAAGCAAGATTTCTTAAATAATCATGTTTATCAGGATTATCAAGAATCTTACACTTGCATGCAACATAATGTGTTGCGCGCATTACGGGCCCACAACACATGATGTGGCTACATAATCAAAAAGTGAATGCCATCCCAAAAGAGCTGAGTAGCCGCCTCGTGCCATCCTCAGCAACACTACCTGCGAACTGGAAAACACATAAAAGTCAGCGTTGCTGAGTGAGTTCTAGTTTTATAATAAAACATACTTTCATTCTCATTAACTGCTCTTTTCTACATGTGTTCACACATCATACGTACACGTAGATAATATTATTATTATCTCATCATTCATTACTTACTTTCGTTCGTGTACACTTCATCATTTTCATTTACTTTCATACATACATACTTTACATACTTTCGTATGTCTTTACTTTCATTCATACTTTACATACTTTACATACTTTCGTATGTCTTTACTTTCATTCATACTTTACATACTTTCGTATGTCTTTACTTTCATTCATACTTTCACTTCATACGTTCGAACCTTCATTTTATTCATTCATTCATTTATTACTTTCGTTCGAACGTTCATTACATTCGGTGACATGTACAATACCCCCTTTCATCATATATACTACTGGTGCTGGACCTGTGGTGGTTAGCCACGAACGTTGTGCACAAATGCTGATCCAGTCACCTGGGGTAGGTACTTGCACCACTTATCTTTCACTTTACTTCTGGATCAATGCCATATGCTATACCCCGAACGTTGTGCACAAATGCTGGTGCTGGACCTGTGATGATAAATCACGAACGTTGTGCACTAATGCTGATCCAGTCACCTAGGGTAAGCGGCAAGGATCCCATACATACTTCTGGTCAATCACAAAGACTGACCCCGATGTGCATCCTTCGGGGTAGCTAACCCGCACACCGTTGAGCTAACACCTGCCAGGGTGTGCACCTCCTTCATTTTGCTTGCAAGCCTTTATTACGTTCATTCATTCGTTAATGCATGCATTCATCATCATGTTCCTCTTTCATTATCTTTCACTTTACGTTACATAATACTTCATTCATTCATTTCCATAATTCATAAAGTTTCAGAAAGATAAACATACATAATCATAAGGAACATACACATAACATTCATTCATCACCATACAAGGCATCATACATATATGGTATACTGCAGGTATACCCATGCAACATCATCATCATCCACAACTTAAAAGTCAACTCATATAACCCCCGGGAATCTCCTAGGTCAAAGCCTATCTTACTCACTTTAAGTTCCCAGATATCAGAATTCTGCTTAAGTGTTTACCCGCATTTCCTCTCTGATTCATCCGCATTTCTTGGCCACCCGCATTGGTCAATGCGGATGAAGAAGTGCCTTAACCGCATTTCCATACTGTCCGCATTAGACAATGCGGCTGAGGGAATGCCTTAACCGTATTTCATAACTACCCGCATTGGTTAATGCGGCTGAAGAATGCCTTGATCGCATTTCATATTCTACCCGCATTAGTTAATGCGAATGAAGGATGCCTTGGCTATTCTCCCCAACTTGCCCGCATTAGGTCAATGCGGCTGAGAAAATGCCTTGGTTGCATTTACTTAGTCATCCGCATTAGTTAATGCGGTTGTATTAATACCTTAGCATCATTTTGTTTTAGTCATCCGTATTAGTTAATGCGGTTGTATTAATATGACCTGCAACTCAACCTGTGCCCTTTTCCATAACCCCTTCATCATCATATCACCCCCATTAGCACAGATTCATCATACCATCTACTTAAAACAGGCTGCACATCATGCACATCATAGAAAAGACTCCTAAAACATACATCAACAGTGCGCACACGAACAACATGCTGAAATTCGTACGTCTGCACTAAAAAATCCTATATACGGTAAGCATAGCAACCTGAGCAGTCCATACACACACATACTCGTACATACATACATGAATTAAGCACTCAAGCTTGAAAACAGTTGTACAATGTGTTCCAGCCCCAAAATCATTCAAAATGGGTAAAACAGGGGTCTTAGAACTCACATTGTATTGCTGAGTATGGCTTCTTCAAAACCCGTCGTCGTGAGACCTTGTACCTCGAATCCGCCCTCTTCTTCTTCTTGTTCTTCCTTCAAATTCCCGTGGTCTGCTCTTTCTCTCTCTAGAACACTTCGAAGATTTGGGGTTGTGAGAAAAGAAAAGTGGGCAGCCATCCCTATGTATATCAGATATTTCTCTTTTCTTTGTACTTTTACACAAAACCCCCTTCTACTTTCTCTTTCTTTTCCTTTTCCTCCAAAATTCTTTCTTTTCTTTTCTTCTTATTATTTCCCTTTGTCTAATCAAAATTGCGAGTGTTACAGTATGTTACTGGGTCAGTCACACTTAAGGCAAAGTGACATGTAAGCAGCTCATTATCACTGTCGGATAGGTCACCGGTGTGATAATCTTGCAACCAAGAGGGAGGTTTGGTGTGTCTTTTAGGTGGAACTTGGTTTGGTTCGGATGAAGCAGAAGTATTTTCAGGGAATATATGTGGATGAGAGGAAGTGGGTTCATTATGTGGAGGAGTAGGTTGCATGTGAAGTTCTTGAATAGTGATGGGTGTACTATTTGCATGGGTACTAGAAACATTAGTGGATGAGGTGTCCCTATCATCATCTGATGAACTTTCACTAACTTCCAAAGGAAATGGGTCTTGAAAGAGATAGGGTTGTGTAGAAGTAGTACTACTTCCTGAATCATCCACGTGATTTGTCCATGTCCACTTTTCATTTTCACTAAACTCCACATCACGTTTGAGACAAAACTTCTTATTGTCCGGATTATATAACCTGTATACACCATTAATACTATTAGAATAACCAATAAAGATAGCTTTTTCAGACCTGTTGTCAAGCTTTCGTCTTTGTTGTGAGGGAACCGCTCCATGAGCAATGCATCCGAAAGTTCTCATGTGGTTGACATGCGGTTTTGACCCGGACCATGCGTGAATGGGTGTTTGTTCTGTAAGAGCTTTAGTTGGTGAGCGGTTGATGGTGTATACAGCTGTGGCCGCGGCTTCAGCCCACAGAAAGTTTGGTAGCTCCTTGTCACGTAACATACTTCGGGCCAGATTCATGATGGTACGGTTTTTACGTTCAACGACTCCATTGTGTTGTGGTGTGAAAGGAACCGTTACTTCTCGTTTGATGCTGGCTTGCTCACAGAACTTATTGAATTCAGACGAACAAAATTCACCTCCCCGGTCGGACCGAAGAACTTTGATGGTGGATCCACATTCATTTTCAACCTGGGCTTTGAAGCTTTTAAACTTGTCAAACGCTTCACTCTTATGTGTAAGGAAATATATCCAGCACATACGAGTGTAGTCATCGACAAACAACAGGTAATACTTGCTGTTGCCGAGGCTAGGTGTCTGCATGGGGCCACATAGGTCAGTGTGAACCAGTCCAAGTTTGGACTTGGCACGCCAAGAAGTGGATGTGAATGGTTTTCTAGCCTGCTTACTAACAATACAAGCCTCACAGCGTACAGTGGATCTGATCTTTGGTAATCCATTAACCATACAATTATCATGAAGTAATTTAAGGCTATCAAAGTTAAGGTGTCCATACCTTTGGTGCCATCTAAATGCTTCTGCTTCTGCTTCTTGTTTAGTGGGTTTGGTAGTGGTGTTGGCCATCAAGCAGGTAGTGTCTACTATGAACATGTTGTTAACAGCAACTGGTATTTCCATAATCACCTGCTTGGAAGCTTTGTTTCGAACAATGCAGGTATCTTCATCAAACAATATGGAATACCCTTTCTTCATCAGTTGACCGACACTCAGCAAGTTGTACTCTAGTCGAGGTGCATAGTACACATCGTCTATAAGTTTGAAGTTGTTCCCACTTGTCCAAATACGCACGGTTCCTTTCCCTTCGATGGCAAGGCGTTTCTTATCACCAAGCTTAACTCCCATCTTGAAGGTCTCATCAAGATTAGTGAAACTCGTTTTCAGCCCGGTCATGTGATTTGAGCATCCGGAATCTACGAACCACTTGTGTATGCTATCTTGGTTCGCATGATCTCCGATCACAAGAGCATGTTGTTCCACCGCAGCTTCATCAAGAAACGCTAGGAGTAAGTGTTGAGCATCTTCTTCACCTTCGTCATGTGCTTCTCCGTTCTCAGCCATGTTGACTTGAGGTTCATCATTATACCAACAGTCCTTTTTTACATGCCCATACTTCTTACATACATGACATTGTG
Organism: Flaveria linearis; assembly: GCA_024085815.1. NCBI lineage: Eukaryota > Viridiplantae > Streptophyta > Magnoliopsida > Asterales > Asteraceae > Flaveria > Flaveria linearis. The sequence goes on from CM044004.1 coordinate 87,914,329, forward strand.
GTACTTTACTACGATCAAAGGAACCACGACCTCGGCCTGCACCGCGTCCTCGAGGTGATCCTCGCCCTCTTCCACGTCCACGGATGGCTCGATTCGAGTTGGAGTCTTGGAACACTTGGAGAGCCTGCTCATCTTGGGGTTCTGTTTTCTTTACTGGGCTTTGAGAGGAGCTTCTGCTGTTGATACGCTCTTCTTGGGATTGCAACAATCCCATCAGTTTTACTGGGTAACATCGGCTAAGTCGAAAACGACTTCAATGGATGGTATCACATAATCGTATTTGGATGATAAGCTCCTCAATATTTTCTCCACAACCTTTTGATCGGTTAATTCTTCTCCGTAGGAACGTTGTCTTCCCACGTTGTCCATCACCCTAGAGAAGTTATTCCTTATGGCTTCATCATCTTTCATCGCGAGATTCTCAAAATCTCGCCGAAGCCCTTGAAGTTTCACCGATTGAACCTGCGAATCACCTTGGAACTCGACCCGCAACGTGTCCCAAGTCTCTTTCGAAGAGGATGCAGCAGCTATGCGAGAAAACAGTTGGTCATGGACCCCCTGTTGAATAATGGACATAGCGAGAGCATCCTTTCGTTTGGTTTCCTGCTGATTACGAGCACCATCATACGCAGCAGTAACACCCAGGTAAACTATATCCCACAAGTCGCGAGACTTGAGGATGGTTTTCATTCTAATGCTCCAGTGCTCGTAGCCTTCTCCTTTAAACACTGGAATTGAGACTGCAGACGTGGGGTTTTGAAGTGTGGAACTTTCGGCCATGGGTACAGGGTTCAAAGCAGTTAACAGGAAAGGATCGAGCAACCTTGCTCTGATACCAAATCTGTTGGAGTTTGGGCAGTATACAATACACAGATACTAACAATCTCAAGGGTTTTTTTTGATTGATATGAAAGTGATATATAAAGCTGCAGTGTAGTACACTTTAAATAGGAAATGAATAACATAAAAGTCTCAACAAACTAACGGTTAAAGGATGAAACTAATAGACCTATTCTTATTCAACAACTTAAGCATAAACAAAGGACATAAGCAACACGTGCTTGATTATTCAAAACTGCAGCTTTTAGCCATGCACATGCTATGCACATGCAACCCTTGAGCATCCGCGTACACACGACATTGAATCATATTTCATCAGAGAATGTTAAATTTTAGTTCGTTGGTGTAAATTTGAAATGCTATCGAAATAATTTTAATATCCGACTGCTTAGAGAAAAAAAGATTACCTTAATCTAAAGATGAAGTACGTTGTTCAAATGGTTATCTAAAATGACTCTTAATCAAAATCACAAGATAATATATCATTTTTTTCATCTTAAATGAAAATTGTGATATGCATGCTTGATCCACCATCCAACAAAATTAATTGAATTTTGAAGGCCACCATCTATGAACATGATATGTTATGGAGACAATATCAGTGGCGGAGCTTCAACTCTTTCGTAGGGGGGGCGGGGGCGAAATTAATTTTTTTAGGGGGGGCGGACTCGATATTTATATAAAAATTTACACTACCGGGTCAAAAAATTACACTATCGGGCTAAAATTTAACACTACGGACGAAAAAATAGGGGGGGGGGGGGCCCCCCGGCCTCTATAATGCTCCGCCATTGGGAGACATGTCCCATCTTGTTTTAATATTACCATATGACGATATTGACAAAGGGGCCTACTAAAGAGACGCCCTTTAGGATAAATGGACGCCCTACTTACGGGCCGTAAGGCCCTTCACGGGCCGTATGGGTCAAATCAGTCATTCAAAAACGTAATTCAAGAAAGTAACGGCCCGTGAATATGATCACGGTCGTATTAATCCATATCCCGTGAAGCCAGTCACGACCCGTGTGTCATTCCAGATACGGGCCATGAACGTCTTTACGGGTCCTAGTATCACCTTTAATAATTTGACGAGATATATTATTCCTCGTTTTTCGTGTAATTTTGTATTTATTACGTTATTTGATATGACGTAATATTACTCGATAGTCGTGTAATTTTGTATTTATAACATTATTTGATATGACGTAATATTCCTCGATATTCGTGTTAATTATGTGACGAGATGCAATATTCCATTTCAACTACTATATAAACGTTAGTTTATAAATTCATTTCATAATTCAAATTTCTACGATATAAATTCATTTCATTTCAACTACTACATAAACGCAATATTCCATTTCAAGTGCTATATTAACGTATTTAACGTTACGATGTCTTTCTGGGATAGCAACTATTTATTCGGTTCGGAATCTAACTATTACCCTGAGGAGGGTTACGGTTACCCTCAGGAGGGTTACGGTTATTACGATGAGGCTGCTTCAAACTATCTAGGACAGTTCGCGTTCAATTACGGCGGGAATGACGGCGGCGATGACGGGGGTGATAACGGTGGCGATAGCAGCGGGGATAATGACGGTTCTGGTTCCGGTAAAAAGGGTTTATACGACACGAATCAGGTTATAAGATATATCATATTTAATTTTACTTTCATTTTACTATCATTTAGTAATAACTAACTAAAAATATTAAATTGATTAGGTTTTCTCATCTCGTGAAGAATTAGTTGATTGGGCAACTAACGTGGGGCGAGAAAATGGGTTCGTTATTGTCACCAAACGTTCAAAAAGAAATTCGAATGGTTTGGTGGTTAAAATTTGGTTGAAATGCGATCGGGGTGGTGTATATAAGGGAGCATCCACTCTAAGAAAAAGTGACATGAAAAAAACAAACTGTCAATTTGAATTGCAGGGTAAGTACCAGATGCAGAGAGATGGGTGGATTATAGTTGTTGTGAATGATACTCATAACCATGAACCTGCTGAACACCTGGAAGGACATGCATACGCAATGAGGCTCACCGAAAATGAGCTTTCTACTGTAAAGAATCTGTCTGACCCTCGAAAGATTCTAGGCACGTTGAGGGAACAAAATCCCAATAACGTGTCTGGGTTACGAACCGTATATAATGCTCGGGCAAAAATAAAAAAGTCCACCAGAATTGGTGAAACCCCAATGCAGGTTTTTTTTTCTATACTACAACAACATCAATATATTTACACCCCTCACATAGAAGAACCGACAAATACCGTCGACGGGGTTTTTTTATACATCCCACATCTCACACATTATGGCGTGCGTACCCACACGTGTTGATGATTGACACAACATACAAAACTAACTTGTATAAAATGCCTTTTGTTCAAGTGGTTGGTGTGACATCCACCCTGAAATCTTTTTCTGTTGCTCACGCATTCATTGATTATGAGCGTGAAGCCAACTTCAGATGGGTGTTAGAGCAACTAAAAGCAACGCTGGAAGATAAGTGTATGGAGCCCCGTGTTATACTAACCGACCGAGACATCGCTCTGATGAATGCGTCAGAAGAAGTTTTTCCGAGTGCTGTTCGATTACTTTGCAGATGGCATATTTCGGAAAATATTGCTAAACATTGTAAGGCGAGTTTTTCAAATGAAGAGTGGGGTGCTTTTCAGCATGTGTGGTCGGTACTTATTAACTCTGAAACGGAGGACATATACGCTTATAATTACGACCGGCTTTATCGCAGATTGGTGTCCAACCATTCAAGTAAGTTTTCTAGTGTTATTCTTAAAAATATATGTATATTTACATAAAAATAAGTACATTTTTTTAATAGGAGTGCTGATGTACCTCAAAAATAACTGGTTGGACCCCTACAAAGAGAGATTTGTGTCGGCGTGGATAAATTGAAGTTATAACTTCGGTCAGCACACAACGAACCGAGTTGAGAGCCAACATTCGTTGTTGAAAAGTTACCTGAAAACAACCAATAGCACCCTGGATAGATTTATTCCTTTCATTAATAATATCTTAGCTACCCAGGAAATTGCTATAAAAGAAAGTTTTACCAAAAGCAAAATCATGCTTATGGTGCAGCATAATCATGAAGTGCTTAAATTGCTGCGAGGTAACGTTTCTATTGCGGCTTTGGATATGTTAGTCGGTGAGATTAACAGGATAAATCATCTAATTATATCCAAAGAATCATATGGCTGCCATCTTTTTACCAGCTTTGGTCTTCCGTGTGCTTGTAAATTAAACAATTACTTTCAAACAGGTGAATGTTCTTTTACGTTTTTTATTTTTTCATGAGAACTTTTATTATATTTTATTTAATATATTATTTTATAGGTCAATGTATCCCGCTCGATGCCATTGATGTTTTCTGGAGGAAGCTAGATTTTTCACCCGCGTATATTGTACGGGAGGTTCAAGTAGATGTACATAAAGAGATGGAGATGGTGACAAAACATTTACTTGTCCAACCCGAAAATGTGAAAAGATCTTTGATTAATATTTTCAAATCTTTCGTTAATCCTTCAAAAACGGATAAAAAACCTCCTAAAGTCCAAACACATACACGGGGTCGTCCAAAAAAAGATAAGCAAAAAGAAACAATATTAGACGCCCCCAGACATAGTTCATATGTTCAACCGAGAGAAAATTTTGAAGGTCCGCCAACATATTCAAGTTCGGTGGTGAAGTCAAAACAAGGGCCTTTGCAGCGCAGTCAATCCATGTCTTCAAAATCAAGAGCCAAATATGGATTATCTCAACAGAGTTCCAAGTTTTCATATATCCCGGGCGACGAAGATAAAAACAATTTTTTCCAGTTTAACCGCTGGATTCCATCATTCTTTTTCCCGTATATTTCTGGTGCGGATGATGTTTTAGCGGACGACAATTGTGGTTTTCGTGCTATAGCACTCGCATTGGGATATGGTGAAAATCACTGGCGTTTTATACGTACGGAACTTATATCTTAGTTGAATGAAAATAGACATAGGTACGCTGCGATGTTTCCTGATATAAACGAAATAAGGGAATCATTAAACTGGAACGGGTTAGGTGCGGCTCCACACAAAATTGGATGACAGTGCCACCTGCTACAATCCTTATTGCTAACAGGTTTCGAGTGGTTATAATTTTTATATCGATCGGCAACTCCGCTACTTTTTTTCCGTTCTGGTTATCTCCTCGTGATATCAGTGAACATCATATAATTTCAATTGCTTATGTTCAAGATTGCCATTTCATTAGAATTCGATTAGTGGGTGGTCACGACCCATCATATAATTTTATCAAACGGCCCGTGACCGTGGTCACGGCCCGTGATGCTTTGTAGCTTTTAAAAACAGACCGTTTACACTACACGGCCGTATGGGGACATTGTCACGGCCCGTAAAGCCCCTCACGGGCCGTATAAACTTTTTTAAGTCTATAAATTCTGCCGCTTGACACAAACAATTCACACAAATTTACTCAATACCCAACAAACATGAGTGCTACAAGTGATCAAAATCCGTGGACGGATGAAGAGGAGGTGACTTTAGTAAGATCTTGTATCGAAAATTCAGGTACTATCCCGCCAAATTCAATATTTTGGAACCGGGTTTCAACTCGTTTTCATCAAATTCTCGAACGTGAAGAATATCGCACCACTCGTGAACTTAGCAACAAGTGGTCTGACTTGAGAAGGAAGGTCACGACATTTCACCAGCTCTACAAAGACGTTTACAACAATCGAAATATGTTATGGAATGATACGGATATTATGACAAGAACTCAAGAAAGATATCGGGAGAAATTTGGAATTTCCTTTAACCATTTTGCGGCTTGGATCTTTTATAAAGATCAAGAAGATTAAAAATTATGTGTTTTATTTTTGTGTGATAATAACGGTTTATCGTTTTTAAAAAAGTGTACTAATAAACGTTTATGTTTTAATAAAATATTTCATTACTGTTCTACATTACACGTCTAGAATACAGTTCGTCTGCCATAAATCTTCGGAATCTAAAGCAAGCATCCTGTAAGCCAACCTCTTGCCACTCTAAAGATCTATTTTGAACCAACCTACGCAATAACATACAAATTACAACTCCCGAATCTCGACCAATATGACCGGCGTTAGGGGGCCAAACGGTTTCACCCGATACCGCCAGTTCTTCGATTTCTTCTTGTCCGGAGTGCTGCCAATATTGTATACGTGACAGAAAATGTAAAAAGTACGATTCGAATTGTACGAAAATCGTTCGCGCATTACGATGAATGCACCATGAATCATCACACGTATTTGGTCGGCATTCGTATGGAGAATATATACGAACTTGTAGTGAGTCCATAGAAATCTTAAAAAGATACCAATTTTCTTCATCATCAGTCATTGGTACGTAAACCTACAAAACAATTTAATTCACGGTTATAAATTTATGATTTTTATTGTAAAACATGAAAACAGTATTACCGTATCAACTTCCCATAACGCGGGATATAGACAGTCACTCCCGTGTCCATATTCGTTACCATTAACGGACCCCGAGTATATTAAGTTAAACCACTCAAATGGGAGAATCGTCCAACGATCACTACCCGGCAACTCTTCGGTTCTACGTATTTCTTCGTATCTCCATATTGTGAGTCTATTTGTCCACGCCCGAACATGCTATAAAACAACAACTTTTTAATTGTTAGAATTTTAAAATAAATAAAATATATAAAAAAACTTTAAATCATACCCCTGTACCTAAAGACACGTTTCCGAGTAATTCACGCCAAAATTGTAACGGAATATCGGAATGACCCATGTAATACACTCTACATGTTTGGGAGTCACCGTTACGTATAAAGTGAATAATATTCTGAGACCAGTTCCTCCCGTTCTGCCAATTATGGTTATCTATTGGATCAGGAATACTTTCCACAATATCTCGTGAGTTTGAAGATGACTCATTTTGACGTCTTCTCCTACCTCCACGAGAAGACATTTTAACTGTTTCGTTTCTCACTAACCATATAACAAGTCATATATATAACGGTTTATATAGAATCTTAAATCGAATCAAGGAATAATACGTCGCGTCACATAATTATAAAATTTAAAAGTGCACGCAAAACGAGGAAAGTAAATTCTCAGAAGGACAACTACGGCCCGTGAAGTATCTCACGGGCCGTTATTGAGGTAGTTAACGGGCCGTGTGCGCGGACGTTTACGGGCCGTTTGTTCCTACACGGGCCGTGATAAAATGCAGTTGTGAGAATTAAATTTCAAACCCCTCACGGCCCGTAAGGCCCTTCACGGGCCGTGAAAAAAGTCAAAGGGCGTTTCTTTAACACCTGACAGGGTGTCTGATTAGTTGGTGCCATTGACAAAACATTGATGATAAAAAGTCGAAGAAACAACTGTTTTGGTTTAAACCATTCATCTATTATGCTTTAAATTTAAACACTGGAAGTTTGATGTTTTTTACGTCTCCGTCCTTCATAATTTTATGGTACAAATAAACTATACACTAAAAGGAGAGTTAATAGTCACTAAGGTGGTGCTTGTTTTTTGGCAAAAGCTCTTCACCACCACTTCATCTGCGCGTACGCAGACGCGGGAAGAGCTTTTGAGTGTGCAGACTGTTTGTTTTTTAATTGTTTTTTGGAAAACGTTTCATTAAAAAAACGTCTTCCTGACGTCTGAACGGAGAAAATGTGATGTTATCACTTCTCAGGTCTTCTCAACCTCTTCTCCTCTTTACCCCAACCCTTTCAGACTTTTCTTCTCATTTGTGTTCAACCCTTCAACCCACCACTCCTCTCCTCTCCTCACTGCAGCCCGCTGATATTAAAAAACAAACAGTCATTTTCTTACAGACTGTACACATTTGGTCCGCCTTTTCTATTGCAGATGTCTGCAGATATAATTCGCAGACTGCAGACGTTTTCCTGCAAAAAAAACAAACAGCACCTAAGCCAAAATAGACATTACACTTTTTTTCCCACCAACTTGTGTCATTTATCACAGTCTTGTTAAAGCTAAATGTTTCTTCCTCTCGACACAAGAAATCTCAAAGCAATCAACACAATAAATCTCAAAGCAATCTAGCTAAGCCAAGTAAAGCTATGCAAGATACTGATGAAGTTAAAAATTACATTAAAGAAATAAACAGACAAATAAAATTTTACAGGAATACTAGTCTTAGATCTAAAATCATTGAAAAAGATTTTACTCTTTTACAAAAAGTTGTAAATTTCAAAATCTGTTTACGTATATATAAACCATTAAATTATACAAAGTTTTAAATTATACAAAGTTGGAATTGACATTGAAGAAGTTATGACATTCACTTGATGAAAAGTACATTTATAATATCTTCCCCATATATTTAAATCATGTTCTTTAAAAAAAATTAGAGTTACAATTATGTTATATTCCTTTTTCTAATTTTCCTTGGTCTTGTCTTAAGATTCTCATATCATTACAAACTACATGTGCAATTAATTTATTTTCACCATTTCATTTTAATCTCATATCATTACAAACTACATGTGCAATTAATTTATTTTCACCATTTCATTTTAGAAGTAGTACACTTGTTAACAAGTCATGAATGCATCATGCATGATAGGGATACGTTGTAAGATGTTTTGGCACTATATGTGATATATCATACATTTATGTCCATGACTTTTTGGGTATGTGGAGCCTTTCTCATCCAACAAATTATTAATATACACGTTGTATATAGTTATTGGTTTTGTCAATTTTTAAACCAACATATATTCATATCTCTAGTAATAATTGAATCTACAACTCATTGGTTGATGAGATGATGCATGCATGTACCATACGTTTAAAGCACGGTCATTAATGTGGTTGCACAATCTTGTCTTCTTTCAAATGGTAAAATCGGTTGTTTACCTTTAGATATATATTACAATAAAAATTATCAGTATTTTGATAAAATAATTGCTAGATTAAAAGTATCTAGAGGATAATGCTAAATGCTAATTACTTTTGGAGGTGTGACTAGAGGTAGAAAATAGTTCCAATGAATTCAAATCAAATATTGAGAAGATTTGAGATCTATTTTTCTTGGTTAATCAATTAGTAGTTTGCTTTAGCACAGAATCGATTTCTAATAATATTGAATTAAATAAAAGATAATGAGTTTTCAATATTGTTCGAGTATAACAAAAGTCCTATATACTTTGCCAAATTATTGAAAAACATATCTAGATTCTTTTTATCTCAATTAAGTTCTTAGAAAATATTTTACTTGTTAGCATGAACTTGTGACTAGGTAATCCATGCATTACGAACCAACAATGGGCAACGATTGACCTTGCGATCCAAAAGACTTGCCATATTGATCAATATTGATTTGGTGCCCTCTCTAATAAACCTACTAGATGGCTAGATGACTCTCTATATGTATTTTATACTTTAACCTATTGTAGTTAAATGGTAAGATTCTCTATTAGATTCATGTTATTATATAACAAACAAAAGTTTGTCACTACTACTACACATACACGATCATAATTGTTATTCCTGCTCATTTTCACTCATTTTCACTCATTTTCACATACACAATGAATATTTGTCAGCTTGACGAATGATGATAGTCATGATACACAACTGCTCGTTGCATACACTGCACAATTTAAGGATTAACTAAAGTCTACTAAACACGACATCGCTATGACTATAGAAATGATATTATAACTTCAATAACTATACGTATAGATCGATAGCAGTTAACAAACTTAAAAAGAGAGAGTACTTTTAAGATTTTCTCAATTATCAGAAAAGCAAGGTAGATGGTAAAAAGAAAAAAGAAAAGAAAAAAAAGAAAAAAGCAGCGGATAGTGAGGAGTGATGTTGAGAGGGGACAAAACATTAAGAAAGTCATAATTGCAAATATCAAGTGGTCCACGAACTTGTTTAAAAAAATAAAAATCCAACCACCAGACGAGGCCCCTTTCTTTCATGTGATATCTTCTTATATTAATAATAACAATAATAATAATAATAATAATAATGAAATGAATATAGATAGATAGAGATAGTAGTAGTCCCACGATATGCGGAGGTGACCACCTGTGACCTGCCTGTCTGCCCTCGATCCTTTTTTTTTATCTCTACTCATTTCTTTTTTTTAACGACAAATTTACGATACTGCTTCGGAGGATAAGTGTTATCTTAATCGGATTCACTTATCTCTTTCCCAGCCGGGACCGTAGCCCCAACCCCCTCAGGAGGAAACCCATTGCTAAAAAAACTCACTGGCTCAACTCTGAGTATTTTTCTCATAGTGAAACTTAAACCCCTGACTTCTCTTTATTTACATATCATAGTACATCACCTTAATCAGTTGGGTTAAGGATCATTGATTAATCTCTACATATTTACTATCTCATTTTTTGTTGGTTATGAAGTCAACTAAAGTCAGTTACAACTTTGAGATGTAGTTTAGATGCTTTTATTTCTTTAGGGACTATTTGTGCCTATGTTGAATAGTGAAAGGTTGTATGTGCTTGTTTAATAGTTGAAGTTGTTAATTCTGTTAACAACTGTTAATGGCATATAAGTAGTTGTCTTTGTGAGTCATTAGGGCTATCCAAATAGATAGTTCTACTTTGTAATCGTTGGCAATAAAAAGTTCTTCACTGTTAATCGGAAGTAATCGTTCGTTGATTTGGTGTTCTTTCAATTCTTTGGTGTTTGTTTGATAACAAGTGGTATCAGAGCCTGGTTAGGGCTCGAATTCGAAGAATTGGTCGATTGGTAGCAAGATTTGTGACGACAATGGTGTCTACCAAGTTTGAGATAGAGAAATTCGACGGCAAGAATGATTTCGGGTTATGGAGAGTGAAGATGAGAGCCCTGTTGGTTCACCAAGGGCTGGCCGAAGCCTTGGCGGGCGGCGATGCGAAGGTGCCGGTAGGGGCCTCAGAGAAGGATCGAGCAGAGATCAATGAAAAGTGGAAAGATATGGGTGTAAAAGCACATAGTGCGATCATTCTAAGCCTAGGTGATCGAGTTTTGAGAGAAGTTGCAAAAGAGACCACAGCCGCAGGGATTTGGGTGAAACTGGAGTCATTGTATATGACTAAGAGTTTAGCAAATCGCCTGTACATGAAGAAGAGACTATACACGTTTCAGATGAATCCGAGTAAGTCCATTGAAGACCACACTGATGAATTCAATAAGCTTATTCTGGATTTAGAGAATATCGAAGTGACTCTTGATGAAGAAGACCAAGCAGTGATATTCCTAACTTCTTTACCAGCACACTATGAACATTTTGTGGACACTCTACTTTATGGTAGAGAGTCATTATCGATGGAAGAAGTTTTAGCCGCTTTGAATTCAAGAGAGTTGAAAAGGAGGTCCGATTTCAAAGAAGAAGGTGGAGAAGGTCTATTAGCACGTGGTAGACCAGATCATAGAGAGTCAAAGTCTCAGAAGCAAAGAAGCCACTCAAGATCAAAATCAAGATTTAGAAGAAGATGCTTTGTATGTCAGTCTGAGAAACATTTGAAAAAGGACCGTCCAGAATGGAAGAAAGGAAGGAGAGATAACTCCGGATCCAAAGGCTCTCACAACCACACTCAAGGTGAAGAAAATTCAGATGGTTATGAGAGTGCAGATGTTCTAATGGCTGTTAGGTCAGAAGTGAAAGGCAACTGGGTATTGGATTCAGGGTGCTCATTCCATATGACTCCTTTGAAGGAGGTGTTCACTGATCTAAAGTTGGAAAACCTTGGTACAGTCAAGCTAGGTGATAGTAGCACTTGTGAGGTAATGGGAATGGGGACTGTTGTGTTCAGTATGCATAATGGTACTGATATGAAGCTGCAAAATGTGAGGTATGTACCAGAGTTAACACGAAGTTTGTTGTCTATGGGTACCTTTGAAAGGGCTGGGTATCAAGTAGTTCTCAAGAATGGTAAATCAAAAGTTATTAATGGGTCACTGGTGTTGTTCTCTGGAACCAGAAGGGACAACAACATATACATATTAGATGGTGATGTCAAGGTAGGAGAAGTATCCCTAATATCTACTGCTAATGAGACTGCCATGTTATGGCACAAACGGTTAGGACACATTAGTCAGCAGGGATTGAATGAGTTGTCCAAACAAGGGGTAATACCAGGTATAACAGATTGTAATATTGGTTTTTGTGATCACTGTATACTAGGTAAAGCTCATAGAGTTAAATTTAGTAAAAGTGAGCACAGAACTAAAGGTATTTTGGACTACATTCATGCTGATTTGTGGGGGCCTGCAAAGACCATGTCCTTAGGGGGTGCCTACTATTTCTTGTCAATTATTGATGATTTGTCAAGGAGGGTGTGGGTATATCCATTGAAGAAGAAGTATGAGGCATTTCATAAGTTCAAGGATTGGAAGGTGCTGGTGGAAAATCAAATGGATAGGAAGGTTAAGAAACTAAGGACTGATAATGGTCTAGAGTTCTGCAGTGGGGAGTTTAATGACTTTTGTAAGAAATGGGGTATTGCTAGACATCTAACTGTACCGGAACACCCCAGCAAAATGGATTGGTAGAGCGTATGAATAGAACTCTTCTAGACAAGGTTAGGTGTATGCTGGCCTATGCTGGACTGCCAAAGTCTTTTTGGGCTGAAGTAGTGGCTACAGCTGCTTATTTGGTCAATAGGTCACCAAGTGCAGCCTTAAACAAGAAAACTCCAATGGAAGTCTGGTCAGGGGAAAGGTTGAGCTATGACAACCTAAGAGTCTTTGGTTCTTTGGCCTTTGCACACATAAATCAGGGAAAACTTGAGCCTAGAGCTCAAAGGTGTGTATTCCTTGGATTTAATGGGGGGGGGGGGCTGTTCAATTAACTAAGAATAGTATCTTCCATGAAAGAACTAAGCATATCCGAGTTAAGTATCATTTCATTCGAGAAGTGATTGATTCAAAGGAAGCTGAAGTCACTCATATATCTACTGATCTGAATCCAGCAGATGTGTTCACCAAAGCTTTGCCTGGTACTAAGTTTCAGTTTTGTCTTGAGGCTTTGGGTATTGGCTAGTGTGTGATTTAGTTGGACTTCAAGGTGGAGATTGTTGGTTATGAAGTCAACTAAAGTCAGTTACAACTTTGAGATGTAGTTTAGATGCTTTTATTTCTTTAGGGACTATTTGTGCCTATGTTGAATAGTGAAAGGTTGTATGTGCTTGTTTAATAGTTGAAGTTGTTAATTCTGTTAACAACTGTTAATGGCATATAAGTAGTTGTCTTTGTGAGTCATTAGGGCTATCCAAATAGATAGTTCTACTTTGTAATCGTTGGCAATAAAAAGTTCTTCACTGTTAATCGGAAGTAATCGTTCGTTGATTTGGTGTTCTTTCAATTCTTTGGTGTTTGTTTGATAACATTTTTAACTTTTGTTGTTTTGGACACTCCTGGATCTAAGCACCCCATAATCAAAAACTTCTTTTGACGTGTTAAACGTACGCTTTTTTAAATCTACTCTGAAAATCCATCTATCGTTCGCTCTTGAGTGACACTAATGTCCGTATCAATTTGATGAGATAAATACCAAATGCAAATCTAAAATCTAGCTTTAAAATTGACATAGTATTCGCTCACAAGTGACGTCTATACCAGCACAAGTGTCCGTAGATCAGAAGGTCATTGACCGATAATCAAATACTTACTAGTGGAACAATTAAAATAGGAAAATTAGTATAGTTTATATTTTTAAGAGATGAGTAATCAAATAACGTGATATTGGATTTCCAGAAGATAATACCATATTATGTGATATTATCTTTTAGAAGGAAAGATGAATAATAAGATAGCATGTGTCTGAATTTACATGATTTTATTTTTTCAAGACCGTGTAAACTTTACAATATTGGTTTTTGAAAAAGGTAATTTCATGTACTTTGTGTGGTTCTTAAATGATAATATAGTGTAGTTTAAGCAATTGTCATCTTTTTGTTGCTCTTGTTAATGGACTCAATTGTTAGCTTGAAATATGGTGAAAAATAAACAAAGTAGTATTTATTTGATTCTCTAAAGATGAAATTCAACAATTTCAATACATGATCTTTTTATTGGATTTATTTTCGGTGCAGCATGATTTTAAATAATTAAACGAATAACTATAACCGCTAAAATACTGGGTGTCATCTTTTCGTTGGTCTTATCAGCTTTTCAAAAGCCAAATATCATGTAATTTTTGTGATTCTCAAAAGGTAATATCGTGTGATTTAACCCATTTTGTGAAGAACCCATGACCACTTTAGTAAAAGCTTTTAATATGTAAATACATGCATGAAATAAACTAATAATTGCATATCAACTCTCAAGGCTAAAAAATGGGTAGATGGTGACGTTACGGGTACCGGAGTACGTACGTGTTTGGAGTTGATAACGGGCCTTTGTCAACAATAAGGTGTCATTGGGTCCATGTGATTGATTTATTATTCGTTTGATGCACATCACGTACATATTGTCACATACCCAATATGATTATAAATAGACAGGGTACAATCCAACCATGTGGAACACTAATGATTCTTATCATTTAATAACAACTACTACAATCCAAAAGGAAAAACAACTTCATATTTTATCTTATATCATATCGTCTTCAAACTTATATAAAAAAAATCAGAAGTCCATATATTTGTGCTTATTGAGGAAGTCATATTCTTCTTATAGAAAAGAGGGGCTACAACAATCGTTATTAAACTATTAATTTTTATGTTTTGTTATTAAAAAAACATCTAGACCATATTATTTTACGAGTGACATTTTAACTTTGCATGTCATGTTTGTTAATGTACTGCAAGAATCACATTTGTATGCGGCATGCAGATATGACAATTGGGATCACATTGTGCCACCTAGTATGAGAAAACAAATGATGTTACATTGCGCCATCTAAGCAGGTCTAATAACCACACTTACACTCACTAATGGATGCAATTCCGATGGTAGTACGCAAATTTTTTTTCAAATCACCTAACGGTTAGATTGGGTGAAAAATTGTGCCGCTAACCACTCCAACGCTGTGACGATGCTCATGATCTATCGGTCACGTCCATGGTCACAATGGGGTGGCGTCGTCTTTTCAAGCCCACTATAGCTGACATGGAGCGCTCATGCCCCCACTCTCTCGAATATTGTTGTATGTAACTTTTTACGAAACTCAAAATAATTACCTACCCTTTGATTGCCATTTTTTGATTTTAAGGGTGTTGTTTTATAACTAAATCTGTTAATTACCATTTATGAACGTTTAGCTTAAAATTCAGAAAATTATTATTTGCCAAGTATAAATGGTAATAACTGAGTATGTCCGTAGAAAAGAGAAGCACTTGCTCATAGGGGTGTTAATAAATTTTGTTCAAAATTCCATCCAAACGCGTTATAAGTTGGTTTTGAGGTCAATTAATAAATGTTCAAACCATATCATCTGGTATGGTTTACTGTTTTGACTAAAAAATATCCATAAAAAACAAGACGGACCTGTAGTATTTTTATAAAATAATTTTCAAATATGTTTTTATTAAGAGATATTGGATATGAATTTTTGCTACTTTATGCGTCCAAGACATAATACAAACAAACAACAAACAAACATACCCAGTGTCTCCCGCTGGAGGGCAGGGTCTGGGAGGGGTATATGGTAGCAAGTCTTTCCTCTATCTAGAAAGATAGAGAGACCGCTTCCGAAGAGACCCCCGACTCGTTATCACAGGCAATAACGATAACAATCAAAATACAACGCATATACAAAGCATATAACAAAGCATACCAAAGGCAGTAACCATCATAATACGAAGCAAATAACACAATGATATATATCAATAACAATCATAATACAACGCATATACAAAGCATATAACAAAGCATAACAAAGGCAGTAACCATCATGATACGAAGCATATAACACAATGATATATATCACACGAAGAATTAGATAATGCGCATGTAACACCCAAAAAGGGTAGAAGAGTAAAACTACACCTAACGTGTGGGGTACGGCCATATGTCACCGTATACCCTTCCCACCCACCAAACCCACTAAAAATCCTTAATTTTAATTCTTCGCCTCCACTCGCTTCTATCCTCGATCATGTTCTCAGAGAGATGCAAGTCCATCATATCTCTCCTAATAACCTCGTCCCAAGTCAACCTAGGTCTACCTCTGCTCCTCCTACCCTCTAAGCTGATATTCTCTACTGCTCGGACTGGTGCTGCCATCGTTCTCCTCTTCACGTGCCCAAACCATCTTAATCTTCCCTCTCTTATTTTTTCTGTGATACACGCCACCTCTAGCCTCTGACGAAAGACTTCGTTTCTTATTCGATCCAATCTTGTGTGTCCACACATCCACCTCAGCATTCGCATTTCTGCGACCTCTATTTGTCTCTCGTGCGATTTCTTTATGGCCCAACAGTCTGTGCCGTATAACATAGCTGGACGTACTGCCACTCTGTAGAATTTTCCCTTTAGTTTTGCCGGGAACCTCTTATCACACAAAATCCCTGATGCTGCTCTCCACTTGCACCATCCTGATTGTATACGGTGTGCTACATCGCTGTGTATCTCTCCATCTTCCTGTACGTACGAGCCAAGGTATTTGAACCTAGACGTCCGGGGGACCGCCATGCCTTGGATACTGATTTGGGTGTCCTCTTCGGCCTCACCACTAAAGTTACAATGCATGTATTCTGTCTTAGCGCGACTTATCCTTAGGCCCCTGCGTTCTATTGCCGCTCTCCACTGTTCTAATCTCTCGTTAAGCACCGTCCTAGATTCTGATATTAAGACAATATCATCCGCAAACAGCATACACCATGGGACTGGCTGTTGTATAGACTTGGTCATCTCGTCCAGCACCACTGTGAAGAGGAATGGGCTCAATGCCGATCCTTGGTGGAGTCCTACCTCCACCGGGAAGTAGTCTGTGTCTCCGACAGGTGCTCGTACACATGTTTTTGCCCCGTCATACATATCCTTTATTATTTTGATATACCTTTCTGGTACCTTTCTAAGTTGTAGACTTTCCCAGATGAGTTTCCGCGGCACACTGTCATATGCTTTTTCTAGGTCAATGAATACCATATGCAGGTCTCTTTTCTTTTCTCTATATTTCTCCATTATCCTCCTTATGACGTGTATAGCTTCTGTTGTAGAGCGGCCTGGCATAAATCCAAATTGGTTTACCGTTATCTGAGTTTCGCGTCTAATTCTCGTGTCAACAATTCTTTCCCATAGCTTCATCGTGTGACTCAATAGCTTTATTCCCCTGTAATTTGCGCAACATTGGACATCTCCTTTTTTCTTATATATGGGGACTATGACACTGCTTCTCCACTGCTCTGGCATCTTTCCTGTCTTAAAAATAGTGTTGAATAAGTCCGTTAGCCATTGTAGGCCCTCATCTCCTAGGCACTTCCACACTTCAATCGGGATGTTGTCTGGTCCCACCGCCTTAGCCCTTCCCATTTTCTTCAAAGCTCTCTTAACTTCATCGACTGTGATGCTTCTACAATAACACTTGTTTTGTTGCGTCGTTTGAGTTGTTTCGTCGATCTCCGTTTGTTGATTCCGGTTCGTTATGTTGAAAAGGTTATCGAAGTAAGTGTTCCATCTCCCCTTGATGTCTTTCTCCCTCACCAAGACCTTTCCATCCGCGTCCTTTATAAACTTCACCGATCTCAAGTCCTGTCTACTACGTTCCCTTGCCTTGGCAATCTTAAACATGTCATGTTCACCCTCTTTCGTCTCTAATCGCTTATACATCCTCTCGTATGCTGTGTTCTTTGCCGCTGACACAGACTTTTTCGCCTCTCGTTTTGCCTCTTTGTAATTATCTTTTAGCTCTGTTCGTTCTTCCTCATTATTACAGCGTAAAAGCTCTCTAAAACTTTGTTGTTTAATTCTTATCTTCTCTTGTACATCTTCGTTCCACCACCAGGATTCCTTGTGACCGATTTTCCTATTTGTTGTAGTCCCAAGCGTTTCTTTAGCTGCTTGAATGACTCTAGTTGCCATAGCCTCCCACTTTTGGTTTGCGTCTTCCTGCGGCTCACTCGGGTTCATTGGTATGATTTTATCTCTAAAGATGGTAATCTTTTCGTCTTTGAGTTGTCCCCATCTGATCGTAGGTCTACTTCTCTTAGTTGGTTGGACACTTGCTCTCTTGAGTCGTATATCTGCCACCAACATGTGATGTTGAGTGACTACTGTTTGTCCCGGTATTGTCTTGCAGTCCTTCCACGAGCTACGATCTTCACTCCTCATCAGCAAATAATCTATCTGTGTGTGTCTCCCGCCGCTGCTAAACGTAATTAGATGCGATTCTCTTTTCTTGAAAAACGAATTTATGATGCTTAGTTCATGCGCTAATGCAAAGTCAAGAAGCTCCCTACCGACGTCATTCCTCAGACCATACCCAAAGCCTCCATGCACCAACGGGAAATGATCGTTGTCCTTACCGATATGCCCATTAAAATCTCCTCCTATGAATATTTTTTCTTCTCGGGTATGGCTCCCATAACCTGATCTAAACTCTCCCAGAACTTCTTTCTTTCCATATCCCTAGTCCGACTTGCGGTGTATACGCACTAACTACAGCCACTACCTCGTCTCCTATTACTATCCTTAACAACATCAGTCTATCATCGATTCTTCTAACCTCCACTACATTATCCTGAAGTTCTTTAGCTACTAAAAAACCTACTCCATTTTTTGTTCCATCTGACCCTGAGTACCATAGTTTATACCCATTACACTCCTTTGCCCTCCCGCCTCGCCATCTAGTCTCCTGGAGACACGCTATCTGAACCTTACGACTCCTTAGCACATCTATTATCTCTAATAACTTACCAGTAAGTGTTCCTACATTCCACGATGCCACTCGTAATTTATAACCCTTATTCCCTGTAGTTGCATCTCTCGTCACCGTACATGATCTCGGGACAACATAATGTCTCCTGTTATCTATTATACCTCACTCACCCTAACAATCAGACTAGAAGCAGGGATATAAACTAACAATCAGGTGCAGAGAATATGAACTAACAATCAGACTAGAAGCAGTGATATAAACTAACAATCAGACTAGTAGCAGAGATATAACCTAACAATCAGAACAATCAGTCCAAATGACAAAATATAAATAGATCACCCAAATTAAACGAACAAGTAGCTATTTAAGAACAAAAATATAAATATATCACCCAAATTAAGAACACAACTAGATGCTCACAAATAGAGACAGGGGATGGCTCTCCCTGTTAAAACAGTGCTGGTCCTCCTAACCCAGCCCAAACAATGCCTACAACAAGATAATATTCGTGATGCAGAATAATAAAAAACAGGAAGAAGAGAATGATGGAACGAACTCACCCAGGGGTACCCAAGTTAGGGTATTCCAATCCTTTAGCAAAACAACCAGCACCAACTAGCACCGCCCAATTCGTGATGCAGATCTAGGGTTTTAACCCTAGAACACCAAAACAGCAAGTTTCAGCCGTGAACCAAAACAGACCAGCTAGCACGAGCTGATTCTCAGCTCGCCGGTGGGCTATTGCTCTGTTCGCCGGTCGGTAGTCGTTGTTCCGGTTAGCAACTGAGCAAGCAGGGCCGCCGGTGGGTGATGTGGGGGGGTAGGTCGCCGGTGGGTGAAGGTGACAGTGGTGGATTGAGGTGACAGTGGTCGGTGACGGCGGCAGTGGGGGGGAGGTCGGTCGGTCGGTGAAGGCGGTGGGTGAAGGCGACAGTGGTGGTTGATGTGGCGGGTAGGTCGCCGGTGGAGGTCGCCGGTCGGCGGGTGGTAGGTGACGGCGACAGTGGTCGGCGGGTGGTAGGTGGTAGGTCGGCGGAGCTCGCCGGTCGGCGGAGGTCGCCGGTGGGTGTGTTGAACGTTGGTGATTTGAACGTTAGAGAGAGAGAGAGAGAGAGAGAGAGAGAGAGAGAGAGACGTAGGTGACGGCGTCCAAGACATAATGTAAAATTTAAATGCTCACAACAGTAACAAACAATGAAACAATCTAAATACTGCATCCTTGCGTTTGTAAATTGACTTCCTATGGAAATCACTACATTCTACAGTTTTTTGTCTAGTGAATATAGGAGAAAATGTTGGGTTAAGTACTTTCATCATGGTACTAAAATTGGCATTGGCGAATATTACTAACTTGTTGATACTAACAACTAATCACTAACCTACCGTTAAAAAAAGTGCTTTCATCATATTTCCATTTGTTAAGATCTTAATCAAATAATTATAGTTTTTCTTTTACGAAAAGAGATCAGATTTGGGCACCCAAAAATATTGAGCTAGCCTTGCACATTATCACGGATTTATGGAATCTTGATTTAGATTGCATAAATGTAGACAGACATATCTGTTGTTAAATCAATATTAGTTGTTACTTTATTTTAATGATAGCCTTTGTACATAAATTGAAATTTTTCAAAAGTTAGTAACTTAGTACTAGATATTATTGATTTATATTTCAGATATCTAGATAAGTTTGTTAGACTTATATTTTAGATTCTTTAAATATATAAAATCAAAAACAAAAATGTTAATCAGTTATAAAACATCTTGCTAAAATGGTTGAGCCGCCACTTAAGCTTAATTCAAATGCACGATCCTGCTTCGTTGATAGGCGTTATCTTAATCGGGCTTATCTATCCGTTGTTAGGCAGGAACGCACCCCTAACCCCTCCAGCACAACTATAACTTTACGGATTTGGATCGTATTTATTATGGGTCGAGTCGGAATTTAGCTTTAACTTGTGGATTGCAACAAATCGAAAGAGATAGAAGATGGGCCATGGACTCCTAGTTTGAGTTGGGCTGAACTTAACTTCTAATGGGCCAAACTCCACACTTCAAAGTAACCAGGATTCAAATGGACCGAAAAAGGAAGATGGAATTAAAAAATAAAATTGAGTGATTAATGTTCGTTCGTAAATATGGTTTGCTTTATTCCCCGTGATAACATCAAGGGCTAGGGTTTGGTTTTTACTGTTTAACTTTTATGTTTAGTATTTGTATTCGACACTTGAATATATAATAGAAGTGACAATGGGTTCGTATTTATTCTTGTGTTATGTTTTGATCTGTTAATTAAGGTAATGCAATCAAATAATCTAGGTTATGTTTATGTAACAGGGTACATATATCCACTTGTTAACATGTAGAAACCTAGCTTAGTTGAATGATAATTATGTTTAAGCATTAAATGAATGTTAATCATTGGCCTGTGATTTGTATTCGTTTTGCTGTTTTGGGTTTCACGTTAATTAAACAGACAATTTATCATACACCACCCGATCTTACATAGCACATCCCAAGTTAGTTTAGTTAAGGAACAGCTAGATGTTTGGTGTGTAAGCATATGGATTGTGTTTTATGTTAGTGGTGAAATCAAAATAAGATATGTGTATGTAGAAATTAAACATTATTTTCAGCGATTAAGTCTTACAACTAAGTAACCATAGGTGAAAGCGGAAGTGATTACATGTTTCTCATCTGCTTGTTTCTTTCATGTTTTAGTGTGTTTCTTGCTTCTTAATTTTACTAGTTTGTTTCAGTTTAATTCAATCTCCAAATCAAATTTAACGTTTTTCTTTCATAACCAAACAATTTCTATAATACTAATCACATGCTACTTGTGAATGCGACACTCTGCTTACCCTAGACCCTAGTTATCTAGGTTATTTAAGTAGTTGCATGACTTAACAACGGGTATCAATAGGTTATGAGATGCAAAAAGACCTGGTAACAGAAAGAGCGGTCAAGAATAAATATTACTTGTCGGCAAAATACAAGGATGCTAAAGACATGTGAAGTGCTTTGTGTGCGGTATTTAGGGGCTGAAAGAGTTCAAAAGGCATGACTACAAACTAAACTTGAAATGTTGAAGATGAAAGAAGTCGAGAAAATCAACTAATGTGCAGGCAAACTTAGTGAAATTGTTAAAGGATTCAAAAATCTTTGTTGAAATATATGTATGTTTATGTTTCAATTTAAAATCAAACATATATTTTGTATCATGTTGTTATATTTTTCTAATTGTTAATATTTTTCATGAACTCTTGGGTTGCTGATATCTATGGGGAGTACTGATAAACTTAGAAGGTTTGTTGGACTGGATTATTGAGTTCTCGTACTTGGGCTTTGGATTGTCATTTTATGGGCTTTTCATTCTTCTTCTTTAATGGGTTTTGTATCTAAGAGACAAAAGAGAGAAGCATAATATAATATCAGACTTATCAGTTATTAACATGGAGTTGAGAGGTCTAAGGAGGATAGTTGCTACTGCACTACTCATTATCAGTGGCTCTACATCAGTTCTTCAAGATCAAGATATATTATTTTCATCAGATGGTTTTCTCATCATCTGTATCATCTCTTGTAGCTCTTAGGTCTCTTGATTGTCGTCTCTGTTAGGGTTTTGTCTTCTTATTCATCCTGATGAGACTGCTTGTTTAGTTGTATCTGTATTAGGTGTATCACATTGATAACCTAACTACACCTCTTGATATAACGTTTTTTGTTCTTGTTTATTGTTTTATTCTTCTTGTTGATTCTGTTGTAAACGTATTTGGTTTGGATTTAACAGAGATGATATCTAGATTCTTAACATGGTATCAGAGCTAAGGCTCTGATATCTTCGCCATTCCGCTGTCGCCTGTCCAGATCGTTCTCGTATTAGGGTTTCTCCAATCTAAAACCCTAGATCTGATCCTTTGGGTGTTTGTTTGAAACTTTTAGGGTATTTGATGATTGGAATTCATCTTTTTCAATTACTACTGGTCGTTCTTATTGGACTCTACAGAGTTTGAGGCCTAACCAATACAAAGTGACATATCTGGTCGATTGGTGAACATCAAAGTGTCATCTCATGTGTTCTTGGTTTCATCCTCTCCAACAGAGTTAGGACTAATATATTTTGGTCTTTCACGATCATAACTTAGTTTCGTTGGACAAAGAATGTGTGAGTTTCATTTTTTTTACGGCCCTCAACCGAATAGTCTTGGTGGCTGTCATTTGATTCTCAATACTTTGTACTGGCTTTGTTGTTAACCATTGCGAATGACTTGATTAGTTGCTTTCGTTGTATGAGTCTGGTAATCACGATGTGGGAGAAAATGGTTTGCGTTCATAATTATGGAGAAAAACCCTGGATCAAGAAGGACCACACAAAACGGACGACCGTGAATTTTTATCTCTACCGAGTTACAACTGTAAGTCATTTTTCCTTCTTGTGTGTGCTTTATTAGCTATTAGCTGATTGATGTGGTTGACATCTTGTGTCCGTTTAAAATTAGGTTTCATGGTAGAACATATGGTTAACTAACTGCCCTTGTTTAGTTAGTCAAAAATAGTCTTAGCCAGTTGCATTGTGTGGTGATTTTTTGTATGTGAAATTGCTGTTATTAGCATCTACAACATTTTTATTAGGGGTTTATCCCAAACACAAAAGTTAATGATACTGGATGAGTGGATGTTAATGAACTTAAGGCATTATGTAAAATATATGGGTTTCGAAGATTAAAAGTTTTGTTTATGATTAACATGCATTGGTTATGATTGCTTCTAGTTCAATTATTTTGTTCGCTCATTCTAGATATATTAATAAGTGCATAAGAATGTGGGTTACTAGGACTTGCTTTCGTGCGTGTCATTTCTTCTCATATATCTCATAAAATGGTTGTCAAATGAATATTCTTTCTGTTAATGGTATTTTTTTTGTGGTGACTGTTTTCATAAGCTCCTTGTGTTTGTGTTCTTGTGTATGCCATTGCATGAAAGATGCCATGTCTGGATAATAGCCTTTCATGAAACCTTTACTAAAAAGGAAAACTTCAAATTTAATTATGTGATGGAGGGGTTTTAGATGCTATACTATGAAGAAAACTAGTACCCAGTTATGAATTCTTAATGTACTAGTACCATTATTTTGTATCTTAAATCATATCTTGCTATCACTATGCTCATCTATTTTTATGGATGCTTGGTATATGGTGCTTTAAATACATACATTATACGATGTGAGATTTAATTTTTTTCATCATCCAAACATGTATAGTTTCCCATTTATTTGTGTTTTGTAAAGTTTAGAATGTAGAAACCGTAACATGCATATGCTGCATCATACTTTGTTATGCTGTGAGAGTGTGCATAAACTCTTGTTAAATGCCAATGTTGAAAACTAAGGCCTCAACCAAGGGTGCGGAGGATGTCATCATCAATCATGGCACTGGTTATCATTCTATCTTGTTTTTTTAATGTTTTTGGTAAACAAAAATAAACTTAGAGTTTGCTTGCTATTGAGCTCTTTAAAATAGGGTATGTTATGTTGAAAGACTTTTCTAAATCTTAAAAGCATATTTAATGGAAAATTCATGTTCAATATTAAACTAGTATATTTTGATATTTTTATGACTGGTCTCCTGGTCATTGTGTCTCAATAACATGATTATATGATCTCTATTTTTTATTTTTTTTTTGGCTAAAAGGGTTATTTTGATTGAAATTTGTATCTGGTTCGTTAAACCTGTGGTTCAGTTGTATTTTTCGAGATTGTTCTTGAATGTTTTGACGGCCTTACATGCTCTCTTATGTAGTCTGTTATAGCTTATGGTATTCTTGTCTTATCAGACTAGTTTTTGAATCTTATTGATTCTTTATTTTTGTGAAGTTGTAAAAGTTTTTGCTTGTATCAAATTAGTCTTTATGTTCTTTACAAGTTATCTTCGTATTTTGTAAAGTTGTAAAAGTTTTTGATCTAGTCAAATTAGTCTTTATGTTCTTCACAAGTTTTCTCTTCGGTCATGGTATCGAAGGTTTCTAAAAGTCGTGTGGCTTTTATCTTTCTTATCAGAATTTGTGTCTGATGGTTTTATGGAATCATATGATTCTTTCTATTTGTTTGTTACCAGACTTGTCTCTTGATTCTTGTGATTCTATCTTATATGTGAAGTTGTAAAAGTTTTTGACCAAAGTCAAAATTAGTCTTTAGGTTCTTCATGTATCTTTCTTGAGATGTCAGTCTGAGTTCTTAAAAGTTACACCTAAGTGGTGTTTTATCTTTCTTATCAGATATGTTTCTGATAGTCTTCGTGAATATATGATTCCTTCTGTCTTAATCTGATTTTGTATGATTTTTCTTATCTTTCGGACATGTTCTGAAGTTGTATAAAATCATGTTTTCATCAGATTTGTATATCATTTACAGTCAAATTTGTTGTCTTCAATGGAATATGAGTTGACTGTTGTTTCTCTGTGGTGATTACCACATGATATGTTGTGCCTTGAGGCGTTATGTATAATTACTCTTTATCAATGGTGAGTCTAAAACTCATTATTGATTAAGATATCTTTTTATATAACTATGTTGAGAGGGAATATGTATATTGAAAATGTCAGCTTGTGTGTAGACTTATAGCTATGTTTATCAACACTAAGCTGTAATTTCAGTCTTATCTTGACTAAAGTTTTCTTTCAACATTGTTGTCCTGTCTTCTTTGATTGAGAGGCGTGGATGTTCTTAGTTGTATGTTTTCTCCTTCTTTATGCATCATTATTCTTGTATGCATCATCCATTTGTCTTTGTTTTTTTTTGACTGAATAGTTGTTGTTTCATATCTCTTATGCTTGAAAAATTGTATTTTGAAAAAAAAGGGCATTGTATGTGTTTGCTCTTTGTCATGATGAATCTAAAATCATTGTTTGATTAAGAGTGTATTTCTAGGATAATGATGTTAAGAGAAAGTTATTATTATTAGAAAGTAATAACATGGGTTATATCTTGGCTGTTAATACCTTATTAAGTTGATTCTTACTAGTTAATCTTTTGTCTGGATTACAACTATGTAACTTTTTTAACACCAAGCTATAATTTCAGACTTGTCTTTATATGTTGGTTAAAGCTTTCTCTTAATCATTGTTGTTTTTATCTTTTATACTTAAAAGTGTTTTGGAAGATTAAACCAAACAAATGTTTTAAGTGTACTATTCTTTAAAGGCATTGGTGATTCTAAGGGGTATGCGCTCTTTGTTTATATGCATCACCTCTACGCTTTTTTCTTTATGATTGAGACTTATTTTTATCTGCTACTGTTTTTGTGTGTTCTTGTAACATCAAGTATCTTTGTTTTAGCCATATCTGTCTCTGGAAGCTGTTTTTGATTTGTTTGTAACATTTGTTCATAAAGGGGACACTGTTTTTTAGTGGTTCATAAATACTTATGAGACTAAGGTGGAAGTGGTTAAACTGGTTTTAAAGGTGTTTCAATAAAATATCATTTTCTCTACTGATTGCTATCATTGGTTCTTTGCTTTTCAAGTTAAAGCTGCGGTGTGTTTGGTTAAAATTTGAGCAATTTTTTTCTTTGTTCATTAAATTTGTGTTGCATGAGTTTCCTTTAGTTGTTCCTCTGGTTCCATTTACATAATTTTTCAAAAAAGTAAAAATTCCTTAGTTATATTTGTTTGAATATGAACATTAATTTGCTTTCTAAGTGAATGTTCAAGCTCTGATTCAGTTCTGTTAAGAAAAATAAAACTTGGAAGTTTTTTTTTATTTTTTTACTTCATTTGTAGTTTGTTTTAAACATATTGATATGTTTGATTATTAAATTGAGGGGGATGTTGAAATATATGTATGTTTTATGTTTCAATTTAAAATCAAACATATTTTGTATCATGTTGTTATATTTTTCTAATTGTTAATATTTTTTCATGAACTCTTGGGTTGCTGATATCTATGGGGAGTACTAAAAAACTTAGAAGGTTTGTTGGACTGGATTATTGAGTTCTCGTACTTGGGCTTTGGATTGTCATTTTATGGGCTTTTCATTCTTCTTCTTTAATGGGTTTTGTATCTAAGAGAACAAAAGAGAGAAGCATAATATAATATCAGACTTATCAGTTATTAACATGGAGTTGAGAGGTCTAAGGAGGATAGTTGCTACTGCACTACTCATTATCAGTGGCTCTACATCAGTTCTTCAAGATCAAGATTATATTATTTTCATCAGATGGTTTTCTCATCATCTGTATCATCTCTTGTAGCTCTTAGGTCTCTTGATTGTCGTCTCTGTTAGGGTTTTGTCTTCTTATTCATCCTGATGAGACTGCTTGTTTAGTTGTATCTGTATTAGGTGTATCACATTGATAACCTAACTACACCTCTTGATATAACGTTTTTTGTTCTTGTTTAATTGTTTTATTCTTCTTGTTGATTCTTGTATGTAAACGTATTTGGTTTGGATTTAACAGAGATGATATCTAGATTCTTAACATGGGTCAAGCTTAGAAGACGAAGTGGTGGTGAGAAAGTTGTTGAGTTATGATCCAAGTAAGGACGTGCAAATCGTAGCCTCAATAAAACAATACTTAGATTTGAAATCAATGTCTTTTGAGAAAGCGGTGGGCCGATTGAAGGCATATGCATAACTAATCCAACTGCAAGATGAGCAAAGTGAACACCGTGAGGTTTAAGTTTAATTAACATGTAAAGTTTGTCGGTAACTTTAATTTAGTTACAGTTTTGCATTGCGTTGAGGTTCATTTTAGTGTTTGTTGAGTCAAAGTTGTGTGATTAGATGGTATGTTTGCTATGTTCACGTAAGTCACAAGATCGAGGCTATTTAAATCAGGGTTTGAACATAATAAAAGTAGTTGATTTGAACAGAAAGTTTCATTTTCTTCTGTTTCGATCAGTGAAGAACAGTATATTTAAGGCCTAGCCAACACTCATTGCATTTAAACATGTTACAAGCTTATTTGACCAAATCATTAACAAGTTAAAGATATAATTATAATGACATTTTGTTTTGACGAAACTAAGAGAATTAAAGGAGTATTAACTTGCTAAGAATTATAATATATTATTCAATACAAAGATTAGAAATTACAAAAGAAAGATATAAAGATATAACAAATTAAAACTAACTTAACTACAAACCAAAAGACAAATTATACCTAAAGTTAGGACTGATTATACATTGTTCTTATTGGACCACTTTTCCGCAATATATCGCTTTCACCCGTCCCATTAACGTGTACCTATAGTGTGGTATCTTATCAATAAGCGGACAATGTTTTGGTTTAATAGCAACTGGTGTTTATATTACTAACGTGTGTAGTTTCAAGTCTTACAATTTAAACAATATATATTTTTATATTTTAAGAGTAGGTTTGGGTATGTGAGTTGGTATTAAAAAATCAATCTATCGAACACAAAGAACATAGTTTTAGAACGGGGTTAAGTAGTCAGAAAGGCTTTACGTAAGGTTGGTTTGTTAATTGTTTCACAACAGGGGTGGCGGGGTCATCATCATT
The DNA here is from genome assembly GCA_024085815.1 of Flaveria linearis. NCBI lineage: Eukaryota > Viridiplantae > Streptophyta > Magnoliopsida > Asterales > Asteraceae > Flaveria > Flaveria linearis. The sequence goes on from CM044004.1 coordinate 87,942,525, forward strand.
TATAGTGACAATAACTTCATTTAAAAAAAACTAGTGGTATTCATTTTCGCGTGTTGCGCGAGTTTTCTTTCCGTTTAATAAAAAGTCTACGAGCTAGATTGTAGTACAACATAGTTTGTGTTACAACATGGTGTTTATGATTTACAAAAAAATATAGAGGTTACATGCATAAGAACAGGAGTGTTTTAGTAGTTCTGTAGAGATGCTATAAATGGGAGTTGCTAGCTAAGCTGATAATCTGGCTGCAAAAGCATTCTGCGTTCTTGTAGTGGCTCAAAAGATATGTTGTTGCTCCAAAAGAATGATGCACTAATGGGTAATCAGGATATCTTTGCCCTTTATCAAATCACCCTTTCCCTTTATCAAATCACCTTCCCCTGCATATAATTTATGTTTTTGAGTGGATCAAGTTTACAAATGCCTCAATTTACAAAGCAAAATTCATAGTATATAAAACACATAACAATTAAGAAGCAGTACATGGTAATCTGAGAATGAAACATTTGGTATGCAAAAGCAAAATAGAAACAATAAATAACAAACAACAATAAACAATCATAAACAACATTTTAGTATAATATTATGAAATGAAAAGGTTATAATAACCAAAAAACAGGACATGCACTTAATAAAAACAGAATTGACATATACACTTGACCTCTGTCGTGCTGCAAGACTAACTTTTAATAGTGTGCGCAACAGTAGAAAAAACTAACGTACCCCATAGGTCCCAACTTCGAAAACAAAATTCAAAGCTCAACCCAATAGTGGTTCACTAAATGGAGAATAATAATCAAGGAATCAAACATGTGTTGGAATAATAATAAACTACAGTATAAATCTTCATATAATTCCATGCATCTTTAATTACTCAAAAATAGGATTAGAAAAATCATGACAAAACAGAGAGGAGACAATGGATTATAGAATGAGTTGAACAAGGTGCCACTTCTTATTTTATGATATCATCATATACAAAATATATATACATAAAAAACAAACCGAAACAGACATACGACTACCCGTTGAATTTTTTCACTCCGTTTAACCTGTATTTGGAGGTGAACATGATTAGTGCATATTATTTTTACTTGCGATCTAAATTATATTACATAAAATTTACAAATTCAAAGACGTTATGCATAAAATGTGAGAGAGAAAATTTCGGTCAAACCTACCTGCAAAAATGAAATAGGCTAAGACATCCAAGCTGCGGAACAGTACTTTTTCCGTATGTTAGACCACATCACTTTAATTTTTCCAAAATACATAGCACAATTTGAGATGTAAAAAACAATGATGAATATTTTTATGAAATAGCAACATATTACATACAAAACTATGAAATTGAAAAATATTACACAATAAAGAGCAATAACATTAAAATAAAAATGTCAAAGTAAAACAAATAGAACTTGTAATGTGTTGCAAACAAAATACAATATAAAAGGGTCCCCAAGTAAAAGAGAAGCAAAGTTAACTAAACAAAAGCATATAAACTATGCTTAAAACTTATGATTATAGTGTGTTTGAGTCTTTAGAAAGGTTGCCAAGCCAATAACTCCAGTCGACTATGATAACTAATGTTTATTGAACTATTATTGACTTTGTTCTAATAAAATTTCAAAGCAATATAATTTACAAATGTCAACTGATTTAAAAAAAAATTTTACCTCAGGTGTGATGCAAGCAACCTCAATGGATTCAAGAACTCAATATTGATAAGAAGCTTGACTCACAATCGTAATCTTCAGTTAATAGACAAAGCCATGAGTTCCACCGACACTCAAATGATGTTAATCAGTATCTTTAAATCGTTTTGTTTAGATTATAATTACATGAATACACTATAAATTTTTATCATTGAACACACATAATTTTAGCAACGAAAACGAAATGGCGTAAGGATAAAGGTGACTTACGATTATTGTTGCTTAGGGATAAGGTTCTTCAAAGCAAATCGGCACCCGTGCTTCTATTGCCGCCCTAAATATGTTAGAAGATGTTGTTATTTCATCCCAAAGCGTAACATCGACCTCTTCATTGCTGTTGGAATAAGATGCAAGTATTACATCATTATTGGTCTTCATAGGAAGAATGTTTTAGTTGAAGTGGGTATCGTACCTGGCGTCCTTTATAAGCAGCGCAACGAATGACTCCCCTGCCTTCTTGTGCTTTTGTCTTCTATTTTGCAAAATACCATGTAATCTGTGTAAAGGAAATTAAATGTTAGACATGGCTTATTTTTAATGCACAGACATTTATTGTGATGCATGTGTGATGACTTACTATCTCACCCTTCTCCATCTCATAAAAATTTTGACTAAAATGTCACCGTGGGTCAAAATAAGTTAAAGATCACCTAATTAAAAAACCACTTGATTAGATGCATTAACCAGCCCATGATATAACATATTTCCATAAGATTATGTTCACCTAAAGTATTTCTAAGCATGGAACAGAAAGTACATTCGAGATTAAAAGATAAAGATTTGTTAAACAACCTCATTATAGTCAAAGACAATATCAAACAGATGCTAAAATCGGTGAGCAAACGATAAGCAAAAATTCAGGCAAAAATCAAGCAGAAAAATGCATCTGATAACGCCGTTGCATTAAACCCAACTAACTCCAAACAAACAAAACACCACATACTCCTTGTGATTCGACACCCTTCTTACCATTTGCTACATAGTTTTGGTACTAAGGAACTATACAAATACTATCTTTGACTAGTGCACGCGACAAGCCGGTCAAATTTTGGCGTCGTGGTCGGGAGTAGTGCGCTTTGTGTGTAGAATTGTGTTGACTAGTTTGTGATTTTCCGTTTAAGTGTTTGGTTTTTTTGCATCATTCATTTTCCCTTGTTATGCTGGGTGTGTTATTTGTGTAGATCACAGGTAGTGCATGCATACTAGAGCATCCGGAAGAACCTCTCCGTTGGTGTTTGAACCGGAAATTGAACGCTTTGCAAGAAGGAACCGAGCAACCAATGGAGGGAGGTAGTAACAACCGACCCCCACCACAACACAACATTCCACAAAATCCACCACCACCACCCACTAATGACCGTAACCCCAACCCAAACCGTAGACAAACTCATAGCCATAGTAACCCACTTTTTGAACATGTGAACCAAAACCCCATGGGTCACTTTGGCCCACCAAACTTAGATGAGCTAAGAAATGCCATTCATGAGGATGAGCCATTTAGTGTTCCATCTTACCAATCACCCGAGCGGGTGAGTGTTCACACCTATCACACGGGTGATAGTGATGATTATGAGTATGACAATGAAAGCAATGGGGGGTTCTACAATGAAGGAGGGTATGATGGTGATTATGGCTACCAAGGTGATAATTATGATGAATGGAACCATGGGTATATGGAGAATGAGAACTACAACTACAACCGTCAACATAGACAAAACCAATTTAGGAATCCAAACATAAATGCCAACCCAAACCAAATTCCTCAGTTGTCGGTGTAGCTAATCAAGGACCACAAAGAAGATACCCAATGCATCAAGAAGTGAATGGTCCTCCACGCCAACAACCTCAACGAGCTAGAACACAAGGTGTAAATGGTAGGTTCCGACCCATCATATCGGACAATGTCTCTCCTATTGTTCCACCGACTCCGGGAAGGCGTTCATTTGATTGCAAGCCTAACTACATCAACATCTTACCTCATTTTCATGGCATGTCAACGGAGGAGCCTTACACACATATATCCGAATTCTCCGACATATGTGGCACAATTGGAGGACACAACTTCTCACAAGATGAGTGCGTTTAAGATTGTTCCAATTTCATTGAAGGACAAGCAAAGCAATGGTTTTTAACCTTGCCGACTAATAGTATTCGAACATGGGAGAAATGCAACAAGTCTTCCTTGACGAATACTATTCAATGGCCAAAACGGATGAAATGAGGGACGAGATCCGGACATTCCAACAACAATCCGGAGAGCCACTTCATGAAACTTTTACTCGTTTCAAAGAGTTGATAAGAAAGTGTCCACATCACCAAATTGAGCTTTGGGAGCTAGTGAAGAGTTTTGTGAACGGATTGACAAAAGAAGAAAGAAAATACCTCAAGTCTACTAGCAATGGAACCTTGTTGAATACCCCGAGGAAGAGGATTGGGAGTTCCTTGAAAGGATGAGTAAGAACTCAAGAGCCGAAGAATCCGCGGATAGGAAAGCAAAGCACCCTATTCCAAAATCCACCTCCGACATTGATTCAAGTGCAAAGGATCAAATAGCCGCGTTGGAAAGGGAGTTAGCTCGCATGAAGAAGAAAGATGTAAATGCGGTGCAATTCGCGGTTTGTGAAGAATGTGGGGACATTGGTCATAGAGCCGATAGTTGTCAAGTAAACATGGCTCAAGAACGAGGAGGTGAATCAAGTTTATGGAGATCGGAAGCCTTTTGACATGAACTCCAACACTTACCATCCGGGTTTGAGGAACCATCCCAACCTTAGGTATGGTAATCCTTCAAACCAAATGAACCCAAACTTCCAACCAGCAAACCAAGGTGGACAAGGCTATCAAAACCGCCAAGGGAACAATCAAGGGGATTAACACCAAGGTGGTGGCTACCAAAGGAACAACTACAATCAAGGAGGTAATCAAGGCTACAATCGGGATGGTAACTTCCAAAGAAATTACAACAATAATCAAGGTGGACCATCGGGAAGCCAAGGTAGTGGAGATGACTCGTTGAATGCAAAGTTAGATGCTCTTATGAACATGGTGAAAGAATCTAACAATGACATCAAGGAGATGAAGAGAGCACATGAAGTAAGAGATAAGTCACATGAAGCTTTCACAAGGCAAGTTGGTCAACTAGCCGAAGATTTGGGCCGACTTAAGGAAGCGGTGGAAGATTGCCAAGTGATACAACCGTGAATCCACACATCAAGCTCAAATTCTAAAAACACACGCGAGGTATCAATCAATAAACTTACTTTGCGTAGTGGTAAGATAGTTGACAATGGTGTTAAACCACCACCACCCCAATTTGTTGAAGGGGTGGTGGAAGATGTTACTAATGAAAGTGACGATGAGGTGTGAAAGTAGCCAAACGGTCAAATAAAAATTTTTTGAAAAATCTAAAACCAAACCCGTTGAGGTTACACAAACTCCTAAGGCTAAGGAAAAGGTGGTGGAGGGTAATACCGTCCCTTTTCCCGAAGCTCTTAAGGCACCCTTGCAAAAAGTGGTAAAGAAGAGAGGTCCACAACAAGATGAAATGTGGGAAATTTTAAACAAGTGAAAATTAATTTGCCACTTTTAGATGCAATCAAACAAGTTCCTTCATATGCTAAGTACTTAAAACTATGTACCCAAAAGAGAGCTCACAAATTCCCTAAAAAGCTTGATTTAACTGAAAATATGAGCTCTATTCTTTCGGGTGCCCTTCCACCTAAGCTACAAGACCCGGAGCGCCCATTATATCTCTTCAAGTGGGAGAATTCAAAATGACAAGGGCACTCTTGGATCTTGGTGCTAGTGTAAGTATTTTACCGGGTAGCTTGTATGACCAATACGACTTTGGTCCGCTTCAAGAAGCTAAGACCACCGTGGTATTAGCCGATTTAACACCCAAGCTTCCCCGTGGGATAATTACCGATGTGATAGTAAAAGTTGAGAATTTTTATTATCCGGTGGACTTTTTAGTACTTGATTATGTTTCCATAGATCAACCAAACAACCTACGGTTATCTTGGTAGACCATTTTTTGCAACTTCAAATGCTCAAATCATTGCAAAACGGGAACGGTTGACATGACATTTGGTAACAATAGGTTGAGGCTTAATGTATTTTCAGGTATGACTAACCCTCCTATTAATGATGAATGCTACATAGCCGACATTATTGATGATGTACACCTCTATGCGACATGGTCGTTGATGAGGAAAACACAATGGAGGATTGTTTCATGTTTGACAGGTTGAAGTGGAAACTGAAAAGCAATTAGAGGAGGAAGAAAGGGAGATAATGAGTGCGGCCATGAGGAGTGAACGACCACTATGGTCGTTTCAAGTGGAGCCACTACCCGAGAAGATCGACACCGGGTTGAAACCTTCATTGCAAGAACCACCACAAGTGAATTGAAAGAATTACCAAAGCATTTAAAATATGCTTTCCTTGGTAAGAATGAAACTTTACCTGTTATTATTGCTTCTAATCTATCCATTGAATAGGAAGGTGCGTTGATGGAGGTGTTGATTGCTAACAAGGAGGCGATTGGATGGACCATTGCGGATCTAAAAGGAATCAGCCCCTCAATTGTTATGCACAAAATCATCACGGATCCGGAAGTCAAACCATCATATGATGCCAACGAAGGTTGAACCCAAACGAGAGAGGTAGTCAAGAAGGAGGTATTGAAGTGGCTAGATGCAGGTATCATCTTTGCAATCTCTGACAGTACTTGGTGAGCCCTACACAAACTGTACCAAAAAAGGCGGGCATCCAAATTGTTAAAGATGACTCAGGTAATGAGGTAGCTACCCGCCAGTAACCGGTGGAGAATTTGTATTGATTACAGGAAATTGAATGCTGCTACCTCAAAAGATCATTTCCCCTTACCATTCATTGATCAAATTGTTGAGAACTATCAGGTCAGAAATTTTATTGCTTTCTAGATGGTTATTCAGGTTATACCAAATAGCTATTCATCCTGAAGATCAGGAAAAAACTACATTTACTTGCCCTTATGGCACGTTTGCATTTAGGCGAATGCCCTTTGGGTTATGTAATGCCCCCGCCACCTTTCAAAGGTGTATGATGAGTATCTTTTCAGATATGGTAGGGGAGTCATTAGAAATCTTCATGGATGATTTCTCATTTTTGGCACATCTTTTGAATTATGTTTGCTTCAATTAGAAAAAGTTTTAAAAAGATGTGTTGAAACCATTTGGTCCTTAGTTGGGAAAAGAGCCATTTTATGGTTCAAGAGGGGATAGTATTGGGTCATGTTGTGTCTAGCCGTGGGATAGAGGTAGACCATGCTAAAGTGAAGGTTATTTCCACTTTACCTCACCCCACTAATGTTAAGGGCATTAGGTCATTCTTGGGGCATGCCGTTTTTATAGAAGATTCATAAAGGGGTTTAGTGTCATAACCAAACCATTGTGTAATCTATTGTTAAAAGATGCCCCATTTGAGTTTAATGAAGAATGCGTAAAAGCCTTTAACATCTTGAAACAAAAACTAATTGAAGCTCCAATCTTGCAATCACCTAATTGGAAATTGCCTTTTGAAATAATGTGTGATGCGAGTGACTATGCTATTGGGGCTGTCTTGGGTCAACGGGTTGATAAGAAACCGTTGCCATATACTATGCAAGTAAAACCCTCTCAGATGCATAATTGAATTATACAACAACTGAGAAGAATTACTTGCAGTGGTATATGCTTTAGATAAATTTCGGTCCTATATATGGGGTAGCAAGGTTATTGTCTATTCTGACCATTCTGCTGTTAGGTACCTCATGGAGAAAAGGACGCGAAACCAAGGTTGATTCGTTGGATTTTGTTATTGCAAGAATTCAATCTTGAGATCCGAGACAAGAAAGGAAGTGAAAATGTAGTAGCGATCATTTGTCAAGAATTCAACCGTGGAAGAAGATACCACGCCGGAGATAAATGAACAATTCCCGGATGAATACATCATGTCTATCACCACCAATAACCCCTGGTACGCCCATTTTGCAAACTATTTGGCTACAGGTACATTGCCGGAAGGATGGAGTAGAAGAAGAAACAACACTTCAAGGCTTAAGCAAATATTACATTTGGGATGAACCGGACCTCTTCAAAGTTGGAGCCGACCAAATCATCCGAAGATGTCTACCGATGAGGAGATCCCATGTGTATTGAGCATGCTTCACGAATCGGCATGTGGAGGATATTTCAGTGGACAAAAGACGGGTCACAAAGTCCTTTCTTGTGGTTTTTATTGGCCTACCATCTTCAAAGACTCCCATGAATTTGCCAAGAATTGCATAAGATGCCAACAAATGGGAGTGTGACAAGAAGAGATGAAATGCCTATGCAACCAATTTTGGTGGTGGAAATCTTTGATGTTTGGGGCATTGACTTCATGGGCCCTTTTCCAAACTCTTTTGGTAATCTCTATATCTTGGTGGCGGTCGATTATGTCTCTAAATGGATAGAAGCAATCGCCACCAAGACCAATGACCATAAGGGGTATGCAAGTTTGTCCAAACAACATTTTTTTCAAGATTTGTATCCCTCGCGTGATAATAAGCGATGGGGGATCACATTTCAAAAACTTCAACTTTGGTAAACTTCTAAAACGTTATGGTGTTGACCATAGGATTGCAACACCATACCATCCACAAACAAGTGGACAAGTGGAGGTTTCTAATAGGCAAATCAAAGAAATTTTGCAAAAAACGTACGACCCGATCGCAAGGATTGGTCAACTAAACTAGATGATGCTTGTGGGCGTATCGTACCGCTTACAAGACGCCTATTGGAACCACTCCCTACCGTTTGGTCTATGGAAAGGGTTTTCATTTACCGTAGAGTTAACTCATCGTGCCTTATGGGCGGTTAAAACTGTTAATATGAATTATGAGTGTGCAGATAAACAAAGACAATTGGCGCTAAATGAGTTAGAAGAGATAAGGGACGAGGCCTATGAAACCGCATCCGCATACAAGGACAAGATGAAGCGGGTTCATGATGCCAAGCTTCGTTTGAAGGAGTTCAAGCCCGGACAGAAGGTATGGTTGTACAACTCACGACTAAAGCTATTTCCTGGAAAGCTAAAGAGTAAATGGACGGGTCCATATTTGATCATCCTGGTGGGCGACTTTGGAGATGTAGAGATTGAAGATTTCGACGACCATTTAAGGCAAACGGTGAATGGGCACCGCCTTAAACCATATCTTGAACCAAATGACATAAATGGGGCGGACAAATATTCGAGTGCTTGTTGTTGAGCACTCTTGATGAGGTACCCGATTTGATCACAGCACCGCAAGTCCGGCTAACGACAGGTAAACTTAGCGCTGCGTGGGAGGCAACCCACGAGAGGTAACTTGTACATATTTGTTGCTTTGCATTGCTTAGTTTAGTATAAACCTTTTCAGCCTTTTTAGAATTGCCAAGCCAAATCCGAGACACAAAATTATATTGCAGTGCGACTTGTGTGTATTCGGGACAATACACGTGTGTTCGGAGGGGTGATATATATATAGGTATAAGGTATATTATATCTACATTTTTTTTATTTTTATTTTTATATTTTTTTTTATGGTGTGAGTGTGTTAATTTTTATATTTAGGTGTGATATTTATATATATATAATATATATAAGTATGTAAATTCTTTATGTGTTAAGTTTATGTGTCATATTTATATATACTATATAAGTATATAATTTTATTCTAAGAGATAAGTATCACATATTTACATATTTCCATGTGTGTTAAGTATGTTTAATTTTTGTGTGATGTTTTATTTATATGAGTATGAAAAAAAAAATAAAAATAAAAAAAAAATATACATTTCGGAAGCCCGTCGCCGACGGGCAAAGAGGGCGTCGCATTTGGGATGACCACCCTCAAAGTTGGAGCGACCAAATCATCCGAATAGTCTACCGGATGAGGATCCCATGTATTGAGCATGCTTCACGAATCGGCATGTGGAGGAATTTCAGTGGACAAAAGACGGGTCACAAAGTCCTTTCTTGTGGTTTTATTGGCCTACCATCTTCAAAGACTCCCATGAATTTGCCAAGAATTGCATAAGATGCCAACAAATGGGGAGTGTGACAAAGAGATGAAATGCCTATGCAACCAATTTTGGTGGTGGAAATCTTTGATGTTTGGGGCATTGACTTCATGGGCCCTTTTCCAAACTCTTTTGGTAACTCTATATCTTGGTGGCGGTCGATTATGTCTCTAAATGGATAGAAGCAATCGCCACCAAGACCAATGACCATAAGTGGTATGCAAGTTTGTCCAAACCAACATTTTTTCAAGATTTGGTATCCCTCGCGTGATAATAAGCGATGGGGGATCACATTCAAAAACTTCAACTTTGGTAAACTTCTAAAACGTTATGGTGTTGACCATAGGATTGCAACACCATACCATCCACAACAAGTGGACAAGTGGAGGTTTCTAATAGGCAAATCAAAGAAATTTTGCAAAAACGGTACGACCCGATCGCAAGGATTGGTCAACTAAACTAGATGATGCCTTGGGCGTATCGTACCGCTTACAAGACGCCTATTGGAACCACTCCCTACGGTTGGTCTATGGAAAGGGTTGTCATTTACCTGTAGAGTTAACTCATCGTGCCTTATGGCGGTTAAACTGTAATATGAATTATGATGTGCAGATAAACAAGACATTGGCGCTAAATGAGTTAGAAGAGATAAGGGACGAGGCTATGAAACCGCATCCGCATACAAGGACAAGATGAAGCGGGTTCATGATGCCAAGCTTCGTTTGAAGGAGTTCAAGCCCGGACAGAAGTATGGTTGTACAACTCACGACTAAAGCTATTTCCTGGAAAGCTAAGAGTAATGGACGGGTCCATATTTGATCATCCGGGTGGGCGACTTTGGAGATGTAGAGATTGAAGATTTCGACGACCATTTAGGCAAACGGTGAATGGCACCGCCTTAAACCATATCTTGAACCAAATGACATAAATGGGGCGGACAAATAATCGAGTGCTTGTTGTTGAGCACTCTTGATGAGGTACCGATTTGATCACAGCACCGCAAAGTCCGGCTAACGACAGGTAAACTTAGCGCTGCGTGGGAGGCAACCCACGAGAGGTAACTTGTACATATTTGTGCTTTGCTTGCTTAGTTTAGTATAAACCTTTTCAGCCTTTTTAGAATTGCCAGCCAATCCGAGACACAAAATTATATTGCAAGTGCGACTTGGTGTATTCGGGACAATACACGTGTGTTCGAGGGGTGATATATAATAGGATAAGGTATATATATCTACATTTTTTTTTTTTATTTTTATTTTTTTTTTATGGTGTGAGTGTGTTAATTTTTATATTTAGGTGTGATATTATATATATATATATATAAGTATGTAATTCTTTATGTGTTAATGTTATGTGTTATATTTATATATACTATATAAGTATATAATTTTATTATATAAGTATCTACATATTTACATATTTCATGTGTGTTAAGTATGTGTAATTTTTGTGTGAGTTATTATATATGAGTATGAAAAAAAAAATAAAAATAAAAAAAAATAATACTTTCGGAAGCCCGTCGCCGACGGGCAAAGAGGGCGTCGCCGACGCGGACCCGTAGACCACACCTCCCGTAGACAGCAACTTAGCCCGTAGACGAAACCAAAAATTAGGGAGCCCGTCGCCGACGCCATGGACCCCCGTCGCCGACGCCCTCCCTTCCAAGATACGTAAAATTTTCTTTTTCTTCAATTTAACCCATTCTCAACCACCCAAACCCCCTTACGGATTTTTTACCCACCACAACCCTTATTTCACCCCAAAACACACTCACCACTCCAATTTCATTCAACCATTTCAACACTTTCTCTCTTCTTCTCCAAAAATTCTCAAGAACCCTAAATCTCCTCCATAACCTAACTTCTTCCAAACTTAACCAAATCCAACCATTCTTGTGTCCAAGGTGTTTAGTTTTTCGTGAGGAACAAACCCCTAACATAGTTTTTGCTAATTCCTTGTTAAAGAGAAATCTAAGGTGCAAAATTCGGATTTTTTTGGGTTTTTCTTCAAGTATCTTTCTATTGCAACTTGTTGGGTGAAACTCTAAGCACATAAGGTATGGTTTCTTCTCATTCTATTACTAGCATTACATAGTTTGTAGAAATTGTCTCTTGAACATGAATATGATTAGTGAAACTAGTTTTGAATATGTATGGATTGTTGAGTAGGAACCTTTGGTTGAGTTTAGATTATGTATGATAAATGTAGATACAAAACAAGTGTGGGGAGAGGGTTCTAGCACAAGTATTCTTGAGAAATAGGCATAGAACAAAGATGAAAGTTATGAAAATTTGTATACATGGTTGTAAGCATATGATAGTATGTCATGGATAAACATAAAAGAAAACCTCATTGTTGAAAGTAAACTTAAAATTTTGAAGATAATGCAACATATTGTTTGTCAAGAACATACTTGTTTATTCAAAATTGCAAGAGGAGCATATGCTTACAAAACCATGATCTATGCCTATTTGTTAGAATTGTTTGAATGCAAGTAATTAATGGGTGTATTTGGTTGTTGTGTTGCAGTTCAATGGCGAGTAGAAAAAGGGGCAAGACCTCAAGAGGTACAAGTTCATCCTCTCGTAGGGTGATGAACTGGGAACAAGAAGCTCAGTTACTGAAGATGATGCAAGGCTATTTCGCCAAGACTGGACGTGGACACAACACAAAAATGACAAAATCGGGGAGAAATGGGAATCCGACGCCCAAAACGATTATCCGACTTTCACAATAGAGCTACTGAAATCCGTCTGTGGAAGTGGAAAATGGCAAAGGTCCAGTATGGCGTCCCAGGTGTGTGTGTGCCGGAGAGAGTGGTTAATACTGAAGAGCTCTCAAGATAGGGATAAACAAAAATTCGAAGCTCTAGGGTGGGAGAGAGCTTTAGATTGGTGTGCCGCAAATACACACCGGGTTTATTTGGGGGCGGTGGCCGAATGGATGGCTTCATTAAGATTTGAAAACAAAGCAGCCATCCATCACAATGGAGGTTATCAGGGGAAACCGGTGCGGGTACTATGGTGATGTCTTTTGAGACGATGAACCGATCGCCCAATTTGATTCTTTGGGTCAGGGCAACTACTATTACTATCATATGGATCGATTTTTTTCAAGGCCCGTTCTAGAAGCAGACCCGGTCAATTTAATTAGCTTGACTGTTCCCTTCCGTGAAGGTGCTGAACTTGAGAGGAACCACTTATCTCTCGAAGGAAAAATTCTACAAAACATCTCCCTTGAAAAGGTGATGGTACGATTAGGAGATCGAGGGAAACTGAGAACCTGGGACTGCAGAATTTTACACTCTTTACTTTATGGAAGCCCCAAACTCTCATGGAGACATATAGTGATGATGAATATTTAGGAATCAAGGGAGCTATATGCTAGGAAAATGGTCCCATATATTCGGTTGATTAGTGCTATGATCGTGCAACAAGATTGCCTTCCTCCAGAGGCACTCTGGGTCAGTAAACCTTTGGACTACTTTGATTTTAAGAAGATGAGAGCATCAAAGATTTTTGTTGAACAGCAAGGGTTTACATTTGTTGTCCGGGATACTGAAACCGGACAATCTTTTACTGCAAGAGACCCAGATGCTCCTCCACCGGATGAATTTGAAGCCATGGAGGAAGAAGAGGCACAACCCGAGGAAACAAGGTCCTCAAGAAGGCGAACTGCCCGTCAACATCGAGAGGTGTCTGATAATGTAGCTGAATTCACTGTGAGACGAAGGCAGCCGGGTTGGGAATCTTTGCAGGTCGGGCACAGGCAGACATATGACAATGTGTCTGCTCTGATGGGAGAAATGAGAGAAGTGGAGGAAGCAAGAAGAGAGAGTGAAAGGGTGGGAGGCTGCAGCAAGAGGGACATTGGGCACAACAAGAAGCCCGAAGGATGGAAAGGGAGCAGTTAGAAGACAGGCGTTGGATGGCCCTTGCAACAGCCCAACAAATGGCTGTCAATAACGCCTACATTCTCCAAGAACAGGAAAGGCATCACCGGGATCTTGAAGCAGGTCGAAGCTATCAAGAGTTTACCCCGTGGACAGACTATTCGACCATCAGGGACCAACCAGAACAGGTGCAACAGTCAGTGCATTGGCCCCAAGGCGTGGCGTCCAGCTTCATTCCCACTCCTGCGCCACCACCAACTGAAGGGGGAGCATTTGACAACTTCAATGAGATGTTTTCTGCTCTGACTGGCTATCCTTATCAACCATACCCGCCAAGAGATCCAAATGAGCGCTACCAAAGATAGGCGGCGAGGTATGATTTATGTGTTTGTACAGTTTATTTAAATGTTTGAGTGTGTTTGTTTTTTCCTGTTCCTTTTAATTCTGTAGTTTTTATTAAGAGGTTATTGAAGTTCCACAATTCATGCTAATTGATTGGATGTCAAAGAGGTGAGAAGCTTGCTTCTACACAATTTTTTTTACAATTGCAGGTTTTGTGCTACTTGGGTTGACAAGCTAATGCCAAGAAAAAGTGAAGAAATCCAGGTGCACATGTTCCTTTCAGCATGATTATCTTAGTAGTTTGAATAAGTGGAACGTTGTTTTAGGCCGGGAAAACCTTTGGGGAAGAAATTTGCATCACATCCCTTATGTTTTGAAAACATTTTCATCCACATTGAGGACAATGTCAACATTAAGTGTGGGGACGGGGGAAAAATAGAAAAATTTTCAAATCTTCAAATACTTTTTGATCCTCATTTTATGCAAACAACTTAGATTGTTGATGTGCTTGAAATTATATATATAAAACATATCAATTGTACATCAATTATTCTATAAACTCTTACTGAAAATGATGATTTGATACCTAAATCGTTCATATTGTGTTTTCAGGCTTGGAAAAGACCAAGATGAACAAAAGGAGCATAAATAAGAAGAAAATGAAGAAAACCAAGTTTTGGAATTCAAGCATGGGGCCATGCTTCATGAGGCACGCCCCCATGCCCAGCCTGAAACACACCCCCGTGCTAAAATCAACACACCCCGTGTTTGACAGTCCGACATGACAAAAAGTACGGTTCCCCGACCCGAGGCACGGGGGCGTGCCCCAGGAGTCACGGGGCCGTGTTTGCCCATTTTACGGGGCCGTGCCCCATTTGTCACGGGGCCGTGCCCGACAACATCTGAGCGTACGAGCCAACCAACTTTTACGTACATTGTACTATCACGGGGCCGTGCCTTTTAGGCACGGGGCCGTGCTTAAACACTCCAGAAAGCCTATAAATAGGACTTCATTTGCAACTTTGAGGAGAGCTTTTGGGAGGTGAAGTGCTGGTGCTCCCTCTCGGGAACCTAGCCTTTGGAGGTCCTTAGAAGGTTTTGGAGGTCCATTCAACACTTAGAAGAAGCTCGGGATCTTTTAACATCATCCATAGTGAATCATCGGTTTGATTGTTCTAATTTATCGATGATTTCATTACTATCTTCTATCTTTGTTGTTAGGTTCAAGCTCATTATGAGCTAAACTTCATTTGTTATTCTATTAAATGAAACTTATGTAATTTGTGATGAACTAATGGTGTGACAAATATTGTGTTAATGTTATGGTGGTCTTGGGAAAACTTTCGATGGGTAGCACCTACATTTGAACGGGGGGTTATAAGTTTATGGTTTGTAATTGTGATTGTCATACACGGTTGAAAAACGTATGATCAACTTTTATTCATAACAAACTATGGCTAATTAACTAGAGATGGTTATTAGAAATCATAAGACCTTAACTTTCTGATCATTTACGGGTTCCCTTTTATTAGTCTGAGAAATCTACAGTAATTGTTATGGTTTTCTAAAATTAATGGTATGTTAGAATAGAACTTGATCAACTCTCTTCTTACATTAAGTTATGTTTTCAGAAATCATATGTCGAAAAGGACACAAAAGATTTACCTACATCACTAGGGCCTTGACCTAAGCAGTAAATCTCAACCTGTGTTGGTCCTGGTCACTACGGAGCGGATAGACGAGAAATCGCGCCAGCTCATCTTTATAAACGTTAACACAATTACTTTATTCAATATCTTTAATCACACCACCAATTCATCACAGTTGCATAAGTGTAATCAAAATTAGGATAACAGCCTTACTTCACTGAAAGAATCACCAAAAGTCTCAATCTATCTTTATCTATCTTTATTTATTGTTATTTTGTTTAACTTATCATTTTCTAAATCAAACTGATAGTCAATTATGAGGGTTGTTGAGTAGGCTTAGTGTGTCCACGGATTGATACTCGGTTCTTACCAACACTATATTACCTCACGATAGGTACACTTGCCTTTTGTGTGTGTAGTTAGTATTAGTAATAACCATTTAAAACTGAATCTGTGTGAAAATCCTTTATCAAAATATATATACTATCCACACGCATCAAGTTTTTGGCGCCGTTGCCGGGGACACATGGTAGTTTGAAAGGCAATTCAAATTTTTGACTATTTTGTTTTACTTAAAAAAATTATTAAAAAATAAAAAAAGAAGAAGTCGATCCACATAATGCTATCAAGGTTGAAAACAATGAGGCACTAAGCTTCAAAGTTTATGGTCATCGGTTAACGGCCAAATCGATGTACCAACTAAGATTTTCTCGGAGGTGATAAACCTCCACCTCATTAAAAACTAAGTGTGGGGAAGGGTCTAGCCAAGGACCCGTAACCAAAACATGGCTCTATGTTACTTTTCAGTCTGTTTATTTTATTTTGTTTTGTTTAGGACTTTAACTTTCTGCTTAAATAAATTGGTGATGTTTTAGATTAATCCCGATGTATTCTTTTGAGCTCATTCAAGGCGGCTGTGGAAAATCGATCGCACGCATTCGATTCATCATTTTAGGGGAGTTTTCGTTTGCCTTTCTCTACTTAATATTTATTGTGAATCACATTGAGGACAATGTGAAGTTTAAGTGTGGGGAAGGGTATACATGCTTGATACTTTGCTTATAAATAGGTCCAAGTTATAATTAAATCTTTTGCAAAAAGTCACTCTACTTTTAATGTTTGTGGCAACAACACAGGAAACATGAAATAATTTTTGATAAAACAAAATATTTATACGTTTTCGAGAAATAAATAAGCAAATAAAGCAAACCCAAATAACCTTAAAAATGTTTTTTGTGATCTCCTGAAAAGCAAAAAGAGTTGGTGAAAATATTCAAACATGTAAAATGAAACACTTATACCCAATTCCATCCTATGTGTGAGCTTATTTTTGAGCCTTAAACAAGCTTTTGCATTTATGCAATTTTGCTTTCATTACGGATATATTGAGGGTGCCTTATGTTGCATGTGAATTAGAACTTGTTTTGGGTATACATTTCAAAATCTTATAAGTGTTTCTTGCATAAAAAGGATTTAGGCAATTAGGAAAAACCGACATTCGAGCCTCTACCATTTTCAAATATCCTTACCCAAACATTATCCCTAGTTAGCCCCGTTGAGCTTACACGTTTTTCATTTTTAATCACCCGAACCATGAAGTCACTAAACCAAAAAGCCTTGAACAAACCCTTTTTCGATAAAGACATGTTTTGGCTTATTTCTAAAAAAAAAAAAAAAAAAAGAAAAAAAAAGAAAGAAGAAGAAAACTAGTTCCATCATTTTATGGTATTTCAAGATATGTGCTCAAGAAAGGAAAAATGATATGAGAGATGCCCAACGTGTGGAGAACTGTTTTCACGAAGGAAAATGCAGCAAAAGCCAAACCGAATCCAAAAATTCGACATCCGAATCCGTTGGGTGCTTTTAGGCTCCGAGCCGAACGACCCTTAAAAAAGGATAGCTATGTATATCTTCGGGTTAAGGAGGAGGTGCAGTTTTTGAAAATGCAAATACGGTCTTGACAATCTGACCATAAACGAGTCCTTGAGTTTGTATATCCCTTGCAGCTTGAGTATTGTATGGGGAAACCTTTTCATTACTTTTCTGTTAGTTTATATCAATCAAATAAGCCAAGATCATGGTCTTTAGCATTTAGCCACTTTTTCCCCAAATAATCCATACCCTAAACATAAGCCAAGTTACAACCTATCAAAGACCTAATGATTTATGCAAGTAAATACCTAACATAGGTGGAGATTTGATCCCTTACCAAGCATATGATTTCACACGTATTCATACTAGGCGATTGAGCGTATTAGTCATACTTAATCTTATGTATGATTCCATATATATATAGCCGAGTGTGAGTGCATCTTGTGAGAAGTGTGAATTTTTACATGTTAAAAATATTTAGAAACCATTCTATTGCTTGAAAGGATATCATTCCACATGTGCGTAACTGTTTATTTGGGTAAACCAAGTTTGCTTGTATAGTTCTTGAAAGACATATTTATATCTTGATTTATTTGGTTTTGGTGGTGTTGCTATTTTGAGTGATTTTGCTCGAGGACAAGCAAAGTTTAAGTGTGGGGATATTTGATGTGCTTGAAATTATATATATAAAACATATCAATTGTACATCAATTATTCTATAAACTCTTACTGAAAATGATGATTTGATACCTAAATCGTTCATATTGTGTTTTCAGGCTTGGAAAAGACCAAGATGAACAAAAGGAGCATAAATAAGAAGAAAATGAAGAAAACCAAGTTTTGGAATTCAAGCATGGGGCCATGCTTCATGAGGCACGCCCCCATGCCCAGCCTGAAACACACCCCCGTGCTAAAATCAACACACCCCCGTGTTTGACAGTCCGACATGACAAAAAGTACGGTTCCCCGACCCGAGGCACGGGGGCGTGCCCCAGGAGTCACGGGGCCGTGTTTGCCCATTTCACGGGGCCGTGCCCCATTTGTCACGGGGCCGTGCCCGACAACATCTGAGCGTACGAGCCAACCAACTTTTACGTACATTGTACTATCACGGGGCCGTGCCTTTTAGGCACGGGGCCGTGCTTAAACACTCCAGAAAGCCTATAAATAGGACTTCATTTGCAACTTTGAGGAGAGCTTTTGGGAGGTGAAGTGCTGGTGCTCCCTCTCGGGAACCTAGCCTTTGGAGGTCCTTAGAAGGTTTTGGAGGTCCATTCAACACTTAGAAGAAGCTCGGGATCTTTTAACATCATCCATAGTGAATCATCGGTTTGATTGTTCTAATTTATCGATGATTTCATTACTATCTTCTATCTTTGTTGTTAGGTTCAAGCTCATTATGAGCTAAACTTCATTTGTTATTCTATTAAATGAAACTTATGTAATTTGTGATGAACTAATGGTGTGACAAATATTGTGTTAATGTTATGGTGGTCTTGGGAAAACTTTCGATGGGTAGCACCTACATTTGAACGGGGGGTTATAAGTTTATGGTTTGTAATTGTGATTGTCATACACGGTTGAAAAACGTATGATCAACTTTTATTCATAACAAACTATGGCTAATTAACTAGAGATGGTTATTAGAAATCATAAGACCTTAACTTTCTGATCATTTACGGGTTCCCTTTTATTAGTCTGAGAAATCTACAGTAATTGTTATGGTTTTCTAAAATTAATGGTATGTTAGAATAGAACTTGATCAACTCTCTTCTTACATTAAGTTATGTTTTCAGAAATCATATGTCGAAAAGGACACAAAAGATTTACCTACATCACTAGGGCCTTGACCTAAGCAGTAAATCTCAACCTGTGTTGGTCCTGGTCACTACGGAGCGGATAGACGAGAAATCGCGCCAGCTCATCTTTATAAACGTTAACACAATTACTTTATTCAATATCTTTAATCACACCACCAATTCATCACAGTTGCATAAGTGTAATCTAAATTAGGATAACAGCCTTACTTCACTGAAAGAATCACCAAAAGTCTCAATCTATCTTTATCTATCTTTATTATTGTTATTTTGTTTAACTTATCATTTTCTAAATCAAACTGATAGTCAATTATGAGGGTTGTTGAGTAGGCTTAGTGTGTCCACGGATTGATACTCGGTTCTTACCAACACTATATTACCTCACGATAGGTACACTTGCCTTTTGTGTGTGTAGTTAGTATTAGTAATAACCATTTAAAACTGAATCTGTGTGAAAATCCTTTATCAAAAATATATACTATCCACACGCATCAATTGTCAACAAAAGATTTTCAAACCGAGAAAATTGGGTAAAAGGTCGTCAGTCATGGTTGCCTCGAATAGTCTCACCAAGTGCCTTTAAAGAAAACTTTAAGTGAGATGCCTAGCTAGTTTTAGCATGCTTTAAAATAGTCACACATGCTACATGTCGGCAACCCATTTCTCCTCCATCATGTGAGTTTTGAGCCATACTTACCTAGATTGCTAGATCACTTATATATATATTAAAGTTCATTTGTTGAGTGTGATCATTGTGCGATTAATTGGTAGAACTTGTATGGTTTGATACGTGCTAAGACCGCAAAGGAATATGTGAACGGAAATGAAAAGGCATTAGGATCCCCCATTATTCCCTATTACCCATAAAGATTACAAAACTATACCCTAGTTGCCAATTTTGAGCCTATTTATGCGAACACAAGTATGTGTAATAAATTGTCCTTTCGTTTGTCATCCCACTAGCCGAGCATCAAAGAGTTATCCTCTTGAAAATTTTGATGAGAATCTAATTGATTTTGTACATGTGTTAATCAAATTAGTGTTCTTTAGTATATGAAAAAAAATGAAATGAAAAGAATATATACATCGTGTTTGAAGAAAAGATGTCAAGAAAAGAAAAAAAAAAGAATAAGAAAAGCGTTGGGATAGAAATTACCCGAATACCGTTATTAGTAGTTTGTATTGTTTTGGATTTTTCATCACATTAGCCACTAAATAAAGCCTTATTCCTCACCCAAACCTAAGCCCAAAAAACCACAAAAGTTCTTTGATCTGGGAATTATTCCATTAAAGCAGTGGAGGCACGATTGCTTTACAAGCTTATGCTCATATTATTGCATATGGTTTTGAGTGAAAAACATACTAGCACATCACATGCTAGTCCACAAAATAGCTGAGAGGAGCGTATCATTGTGAGGGGCATGAAACATGAGTGCAAGAGTTTAAAGCATGGTAGGATTAGTTAGGCAAGTCTTGGTTTGTTATTACATATATCATTCACTTATGAACTTGAGAGGCGGGTATGACTTTGGACCTTAACTTGATAGAAGGTGAGAAATTCTAAATGTCTTGTAATGTTTTGAAAAATATTGTATGGTAGTTTGCTTGAGGACAAGCAAAAGATAAGTGTGGGGATGTGATACGCGGGTAAAAGCTCGGGTTTAAAAGCACAAAACGACATATTTATAGCATAACTTCGAGTTCAAATGATCTATTTTGATGTGGTTTGTGTTTGTTAGGGCCGGAACAATTAAGAGTACACTCCGGGGGTCATATGGGATGTAGGAATGGAGCCCGGAACAGTCGGATACGCGAAACAAACAAAAGAAAAAAAACTGCTGTTTCTGGAGCCCGTCGCCGACGCCCTAATAGCCCGTCGGCGACGGCCTCTCAATTCTCCTGTCGGATTTTTAATGCCCACTTGTTTCATTTGACTTGTTTAAACGGGGCTTTTCAAGTTGCAGCTGGAAAGGCCATATAATAGGGAGGAAAAGGAGGAAAAGAGAGGACCCTACATCATGCTATGATCCTTTCACTTTGTTTTGTCTCCAACAACACTCATCTTCATCATTAACCATCTTCTTCATCACCCAAAAAAAAGCTTCTTCATCATCATCAATCATCCATGAAGATTTAGAGAGAAATTTGACAATTGGAGCTTTTCATCATCAACAAAGTCAAGCAAAATCAAAGTGATATGGAATTACAAACAAGATCATCACCCGGATTCCAAGCCTCAAACAACATGAGAGGCTAATCTTCTTTGGGTTTTCCTCCGGTTTGCATATTGTAAGACTATGGTTTGTTAACCTTTGAAAACTAGATTGCATCCTTGTGTTTTGTATTTGATTGCTTGAAACATTTATGCTAGTACTTTGAGCTTAACTTGAATTCCCAAATTGAATGAATGATTATGAAATTTGTCTTTGAGAAATGGAGTTGTTCATGTGTGCTATGTAAATGTAGAGTTTGAATGTTCTTGTATAATGAAGTGTATTATTGTCCGTGTTAACGTTGACGATCCTAGACACCTAAACCTTGTAATGATGAACTTGTTAGCATAAATCACACCTTTGATGCAAGTTAGTTGGATTGGTAGAACCATAACCTTATGATATCAACCGGGGGTGAACCTTGTTATTAAACTTTGTTTTGTTAACCATTGTTCTAAGTTTCTCAAGTTTTATTAATCATTTTTAAGCAATCTTTTTGTTTTGTTCATTCATTTGTGTTGGACAAAGTCCCAACACCATTTCAAGTAAACATATTACAGCTTTTATAAACAAAATAGCAAGCTTCATAATTAACTCGATAGTCCAATTCAAGTCTAAACACAAACCACATACTCCTTGTGATTCGACACCCTTCTTACCATTTGCTACATAGTTTTGGTACTAAGGAACTATACAAATACTATCTTTGACTAGTGCACGCGACAAGCCGGTCAAACATTCAACTCAAGATCTAAATAACCATCATACAACACAATTTCTCCACACACTGCAAATCAAGAATTCGAAATTCAAATGTTCTTCAGTTGAATCCACAATTATGCACTTTGACACCTTAGAATCTTAGATTCCACTCAAAAACAGGGAATCAATGGCGTATCTACAACACAAAGTTAATCAATCGAATCAATTCCTTAGATCTTAACCGAATTCAACCCAATCTCACGAATCAATTTGATTCAAATCTTATGCACATAACCTGTTCGATCAAATTCTCGATCAGAAATCAAATGGGCAGCTCATAATCTTCCAACAATCAAACGAATTTAAGCTCAAATCAAAGTGGGTCTTTTCTTACTCAATTGAAATCTATGAACAACACCAAAATCACATCAAATCGGATCAAATCAAGAAGTACGTACCGGAT
Organism: Flaveria linearis; assembly: GCA_024085815.1. Lineage (NCBI taxonomy): Eukaryota > Viridiplantae > Streptophyta > Magnoliopsida > Asterales > Asteraceae > Flaveria > Flaveria linearis. The sequence continues at coordinate 87,965,250 of CM044004.1, forward strand.
CAACTAAAGTCGATTAAAAAACAAACCTTCGAATAAAATTTGATGGAACCCAGTTCGTATGATCCAGTCTCGTAGCAGCCCTCATTTTCTCCGAATACGCCTCCGCCACTCTCTTCCTCTTCTCCACCGCAGTCTGGGGGGAATTGGAGGTGTGGTGGTGGTGATTTAGGGTTTGGGGATTTTGGTGGTGGTGGTCGGAAGACGGTGGCGGTGGTGGTGGTGTAGGCGGATGTCATTTGTGGTGGTGGTGGTGGTGGATTGCGGGATGGGAAGAGGGTGAGACGACGCCGAACATGTGGGTTACGCCGGCGAGGGTTAGGGCTTTGGCGATGAGGAGATTGGTGATTCAGCCATTGAAGTTGAAGATGATTATGATGATGATCATGAAAATGGAACCAAGTGGTGGATCTGATGGAGTGTTGGGGTGGTGGTGTTGGAGTGTGGTGAGGGGAGGAGAAGAAGTGAAGGTACTATTCATGGTGAACTACTATTCATGGTGTCAAATCTAAGTTGCAAAATTCATATTATGTAATTACTGATAGAAGTTAGTGTCATGCTACGTGCAAAGAAGACATAATTGATGCTAGTAGCGATGAGTACAAACACCATCACTCTTAATAAAAATGATATTATGATGAGTGAGCTCATCACCACTCCATTGGTGATGAGTAGAGTGAAAAACAATAAGAGCTTTTATTAACGATAAATGTATGATTCTGTTTCGTAATATATGTGTCCTTTTGTTAACGACAAATGTATGATTCTATTTTGTAATATATGTGTTAGCTTAATTGGGTTCATATATACGTTTTATAGGTGGGACCACATTGTGAAAAACATATTCATATTTACATGTATTGGGTAAAAAATACCATTTATTTTAACAATGGTGGTGAGTTGCATTATTTTTTTTAAATAAACTAAATAATCTATTGACCAAAAAAGATTATCAAAATAAACATTGATCAATTGGTGTGATGTTTAGTAATGGTAGTGAGTAGTTTTTATTTTTTTACCCCCGTCAAAGTGATGCGACATGAGTTCATGACACAACCATCACCATTAAGAATGGTATTGCTTGTACTCATCACCAGTATCATAGTGATGTTTTCTTAACACACAACACCACTAAAATAAACGACCCAAGTACAGAAACCATCACATCTATCAATATGACTCATAAGATAAAGATAACTCACATTATAAATAAATCGACACCACTTTATACGTCTCGTACGGTATCATACGCGGCGCATAGAGTCGAATCCACTTGAAATGATGAAAATTCATTGTGTTGTCAGTGAGCTATACGTTTCATATAGCCCCCTATACGACACATATAGGACTATACGATGCATATAGCAAATTTCGACACTAACTACGAGTAAAGTTTCAGGGATGTGTCAAATGGGTTATACGTCCCGTATACGACTATAAACCCCCCTATACAACCCGTATAAAAAATATGGGTGCTAATTTATAATTTTTAAAGTGTCTAAATATCCAGACCCATATATATATATGTTCACCGTTACAACTCCACTTGAACTATATCCACATAATCAATTCCAACCCTCATATATGGCTTCTATCCCTACACCCATATGCTTCTCATTACGATCATCTTTCTCATCTCCGCCGCGGTGTTTCTCCGCCGTAGACGGCGGTTTCCGATCACAAACTGGCCGTTTTTCGGCATGACACCCGACCTCCTCCTAAACATCCACCGTATTCACGATTACGCCACTCAAATTCTCAAACTCAGCAATAACACCTTCATGATCAAAGGCCCATGGTTCACCAACACCAACATGCTCATAACCTCCGACCCTTCAAACATCCACCACATGTTGAGTAAAAACTTCCACAACTACCCCAAAGGCCCCCAGTTTCGCAACATATTCGATATCCTCGGTGACGGTATCTTCAACTCCGATCATGAGTTATGGGAACTTCATAGGAGAACAACAATGTCTCTACTCAAACACCCTAACTTTCATTCACTTTTGGAAAGAAACACTAAGAACAAAGTGGCAAAAGGCCTTTTTCCTCTACTTAACTTTGTGTCATCTAATGATCAGGAGATAGATTTGCAAGAAGTGTTTCAAAGGTTTACTTTTGATGCTATATGTGTGTTGCTTTTGGATTATGACCCTGAGAGTTTGTCGATTGATTTACCGTTTATTGCGTGCGAAAAGGCGTTTACAGACGCCGAAGAGGCGATTCTTTGGCGGCATATATTGCCGGAGAAGGTGTGGAAGTTGCAGAAGAGATTAGGGTTAGGGAAGGAGAAGAAGTTGAGTGAGGCTTCAAGGGTGTTTGATGAGTTTATATACAAGTGTTTGTATCGAAAAGATCAAGAATTAAAGGAGGTCGAGAGGGTCGGGTTGTTAACGCCGTTGATGAGAGGGTTTGAAGGGCAACGAGGGACATCGGACGACTCGAGAAAGTTCATAAAAGACGCGATACTTAGTTTAATGCTCGCGGGGAGAGACACCACTAGCACGGCTCTTTCGTGGTTCTTTTATCTTCTTGCTCGAAACCCGAGCGTAGCGGACAATATCCGAGACGAGATTAATAAACATTTGCATGGCGCGACATGGGAAAGTTTAGACTTAAAAGTATTGGGAGAATTAATGTATCTTCATGGAGGTATATGCGAAGTGTTAAGGCTGTATCCGCCCGTTGCATTCGAGCACAAATCGCCATTAACGGCGGATGTGCTCCCAAGTGGTCATGCTGTTGATGACCACGCGAGTTTAATATTATCCTTTTATTCAATGGGGAGGATGGAGGGGATATGGGGGGAGGATTGCATGGAGTTTCGGCCGGAAAGATGGTTTTCCGGCCGAGGAGGGATAAAGCATGAACCGTCTTATAAATTTACGGCGTTTCATGCGGGTCCCAGGACTTGTTTGGGTAAGGAAATGAGTTTGATTCAGATGAAGATGGTGGCTAGTGCAATTATTTGTCATTATCGTGTGGAGTTGGTGGTGGGTCATGAGGTTTGTGCTAGTGATTCGATTATACTGCAGATGAAATATGGTTTGAAGGTTAAGATATTCCCTATTAATATCAACTAAGGTTCTTGATAGATGATAAGTTCATTTAACTTTTAGATGATAAAAAGGGCATCCTATGCGTGCATGTATGTATAACATGTAGTTATGGGAATTAATTTACCATTTATTAATTGATGTGATTATTAATCATTAAAACTTTTATGTGAAAAGGCTAATAATTGATTATGGATAAAAAATGTGAAGAAATGTAATTTTTTAAAGGTTTAATGCAACTTATTATCAAGATTATATTAGCTTCAAATTATTGGGGTGAAGTGGATAAAATAATAAAGAAAAGAAAGAAAAATATTTAACTATTAGAAAAAGACTATGGTAAGAGAAGATAAGTCAAACTATGAATTATACAGGGGTGATATAAGATATAAACTCGACTCAATTAATAGCATATGTAATATAGATCCAACTTCTTAAGTTTGTATCCAAAGACACTTATCATGTTATCTTTTAAGAAGTGAGGAACTATAGATTTTGAAGCAATACCGGTCAACTCATATTATTTTAATAATGTACTATATCATGTTCATCTTAAATTTCTAACAGCTTAAGTTACTTTTTTATATTTTTAAATCATATGTACTTGCAATTAATAGAATTGAAACCATCTATTTAATAAAAGAAGGCACCTTAAGTTAAATACGGTCTTATAGAACCATTTAATAGTTATTTATGTACGTGCCAATGTGGGGCTAGCCCACTTGATAGAGGCTTTGCCTCTTAGAGGAGAGATCTTGGGTTCAATTCCAAGCATGATGTAATTGGTGTAATTAGAAGTAGGAGTAGGATAGATTAGCCGTTCAAAAAAAAAGTTATTTATGTACGTTAAATTCAAAATTGTCAGAGAGACGTCTTTATCAACTTCCATCTAATTGGGGATGGAGGAAGTCCCTATAGAAGTTATGGATGACAATTAATGAACGATACCAAATTCGTCTATGAGAAAAGTGAAACAGAAACACTAAGTGGAGATAAGTCAAATTAAAAATTATAATACGATGATATAAGAAATAAACTGTATATTTTGATGCAAAACCAGTACGACTCATATTTTTATGAGTTATGTTAAATACAGATAGTATCTAGATACATGTCTTAATCTCCTACCATGTAATTAGTGTGGAAGTCCATAAACAAGTAAATACATGTTTGTATTAATAAAGGATAGCAAAATTAGAAATACGTGTACCAAGTAAATACATGTTTGTGTTAATGAATGGTAAAGTACGTGTAGAGAACTTTGGTGTATTTTACATTCAACACAACTCAACATTTGATGGGATGAAAATGAGATAACGACATCTTTGTTTCATATCATTTGATTGGTTAGGGGATGGATGATGCTACCTTCACATATTTGTTTTAAAGTTAAAAAAATCTAAATATATACTTAAAAGTTTAGAATATTCCAAATAAAACAATAGTCTTAAAGACCCATTTGCTAGCACAATATGATGACACAAAATGGGACCGTCGGAATAAATAATTGGCCATTTCAGTGACTCAAAGGTCATTGTAATACACGCATATATCAGTTACAGGCAACCACATAAAAAAGTTGTACAATTCTGTTTATACACTTGGTCTTAAAAAATAAGATAATCATGCATATCTTATTTGTAGAGAAATTTGGTGTATTTCACATTCAACATAACTCAACATGTTTGCAACAAAATTATATAAATACTCAAAAAAAAAAAAAAAAATAGGGACATGGGTGATTCTAAATTTTATGTCAAGAACACTTCACGGCAATATATTTGCAAACACGGAAAATTTACTTTGTTGTAAAATTTATGTCAAAAAATACAAAAGCAAACTTTGAAATTATTGGTTAAGGTTAAAACTATGCGTACCCAGGTTTAGCATTTAAAATATTAGTTTAGTTTAAATATCATAGTTATCTAATATGTTAATTTAGAAAACCATCAAACTGTTAAATACCATAGTTATTAAAATATTAAAAGCTCATGATATTGTAACTTAGTAGTATTGTTTATTGTCTCCCTTATAAATAGTGTAAGTTTAATTGAAAAGTTGAGTGTTAGTTGGCAATTAAGATTAAAAATATTCCTATTAAAAAATTAAAAATTAAATAAGTAAGGAAACAATCAAAGAATTCAAAAAAAAAACATTAATAAAAAGATTAAGAAAAAGAAAAAGGTGAAACAGATTGAAACAACCAAAATGGAGGATAGGATCGAACCCACGTTGGTTGGTTTACATGTTTGTGCCACAAATAACCTTGACCAACCCCACATTTTTTTACGATATCCAAATCTCTTGTTCTAAAAAATGGCTTTAGGTAAATTGAATAAATGTTATGTGTTAGGCGTCGATTAGTCCGCATGTTATTATTTACACCACTCACAAAAACCAAGTCAAATACTATTAATATAATTTATTTAAAGCAACCATGAGGATAGAGATATGATAACAATATACAAAAGCTACTCATTAAACTTGTAACGTTGATCGGATGGTAAAAATTCAATGTTTAAAAGTTGTATTTCGTTGTTTTACGTGTTAATTTATAAGAAATGGAGTTACTTTTAGGATATCTTGTGTTTGTATGTTACAAATAAAGAATACAAAGAATATGAAAGAATCGGTATGCAAATCGGAAGCCGGGATGTTAAGAAACGCAAAAGAGTGGTTGCATGATCATGGTAACTTAAAATGGCATAAACCACCCTCAGTCCATCATCGATTGATACAATGGGTGGCGCCATTGATGCCACTTTGGGTGCCACCTGTCACACCCCGACCGACGGCGGAATCATCGGAGCGGACGAGGGAATGATTGATTGTTCATAACACATGGTCGTCTAGTAGTGGAGATAATATTAAAATCAGATTACAAGATAGCATGAGTTTAACATATGCAAATACAACAGTTGAAGTCACAAAAGATATTCATTTTTAACTAAGTCCAAAAGTCCTAATTGTAAGCTTGCAGATAATCCAACTATGCAGCATGTCCTGAAATCATGTGAGAAAGTAAAGTCAGCTAACGAGTTAGCTGGTGAGTAATCACAGTTTGATATACATAAAGATTGATTGTTTGATTGAGAATAATCCAATTCACAAGGTAATGTTAAGACTTATAATTCAATAGCGGAGCATATAGATAAACCGACACAATATAAACCCCTTGACTTGACATCTTGCAAATAATAGACTTGCACACATACACCATAGATTGACTATTTGCCTCTGGCACAATCACCACTCGACTATTCATGTGGGGTGGGTTATCCAAACCAGTAGATCTACCATTGATACCAGGATTGATTGATTGATTGTATTAGGGTTCTTACTGCCGTTCAGTTTATCATAGTATGTTCACATAGTTGCAAGTAATAACATAACCTGTCTTGAATTGAATTTAGAATGAATAACAATATAGTAACACGATTGAATATTGGGTCGCATGATTTCCCCCAAATAAAAAATGATATAAAATGGGGTTATGAATACTCACTTGATTGATGAGATTAGAATTTGGACGTGATAGATTAGACACCAACGATTTCCTTACGAGTAATCTACGGAACGATGTCTCGAGTTAGAATAATAATAATAATAATATGAGAATTGGGAATAGATTAGGGTTTCCATTAGGATTGGGTTTTGAATGGTAGTTTAAATAAAATAATTATTTAGTTTGAATGTCTTGAAATAAATAAAATGAATTTATTGAAAGTGATTATGTTTAGAATTTAATAGAAATAAATGTATCAATACGCATAACCGTTGATTTATTGTTAAAGTGTGGGAAAAACAAATAATGATTTGATAAGATGCAAAAGTATTAAACGACCGTTTTATATTATTTGAAATAATAATTATTAAGCTAAGAAAGAGAATAACTTAATTAAATTATTGAACATATAATGATTTAATAAGATAAATCATATTTGAAATCTATTTTTATAAGAAATTAAACTAGTTATATTATTTATTTAAAACAATTAATAAAATAAATAAATAAAATGTTAAGATAAATTTCAGAAAATAATCAGGTGGTTTTAAAAATATTTAATGTTTGTAGAAACATTTTTATAATTTTTAGAAATTTTCTATAATTTTTAGAAGCTTGAAAAGCCTTTAAAAAATATATGAGGGTGCCCGGGGTCGAACCCGGGACCTCATGGATGGCAAGTGCTCGGGGAACCGGTAGACCAAGGCTTACAGCCGCGGTATGAAATGGATTTTAATTATAAGAACATGGTTACAAAGGAATCCCCAAAACACATGAACCCTAGATTCGATTTGAGCAAAATTGAAGTTCAATTCATTGTTGCTAATGAAATCAATTAAGAGGCTTTTGATTGGAGCATGAAATCGAGTTCGTGGGTGAGTTTAATTACCAGATTTCAAGGTAAACCGATGAAGATGTGAAGATACCAAGTCGCGGCAGAGGAGGACTCGATTCGAGAAGAATTAGCCAATGTTAACCCAATTAATTGTATAGTAAGCTTCCTTAGTCGATGAGAAACAAAAACCCTATGCCAATTTCAGTTTAGATTGCTAGGATGGTGGATTTTGATAAGGTTGCAGGTCCGCGACAATGGGGTGATCGAATGTGGTGTTTGTGCGTGTTTCGAATGAAATTGAGAATGGGAGTCGATTAGAGACAGATATATGATCGTTCACGTTCGATTAATTAGATTATTATAGTGTGTTAGTGCTCGATAGTGGCGGATTTTAGCCGAAAGTGGGGTGGTTGGGTCGGTTCTAAATCGCACTCAATTTTTTTTCAAATTGTAGTGGGGCATAGGTTCGAATCTTCGACGTGATATTGTCGGGAGTGTTTAATTGAGTTGGAATCGCGTTAATTGGGGTGTTTGGGCTCGCCGGAGGGTGGCCGGAGGTGGTGGCCGGAGGCGAGAAAGGTCGACGGGATGGGGGGCTGGGTTTTTAAAATGTTACACTTTGGCCCCTGTGGTTTAGATTGTTGTCATTTTATGTTAGAAACTTTAATTTTAAGTTTCATAAATTACATAAATACCCCCTGCACTTAATTTACTTTAAGTTTTAACCATTTTTAAATTTAAATAACTTTTTTTATAAATCATTGTTATTATTATTATTATTATTATTTTTTATTAAATCTTTGAAAACCTCAAAAATATTTAAAGTTATTTTATTTATTTTCAAATTCGATAACTAAGTTTCGTAATTACTAATATAATTTTATAATTTTTTTTATAAAATCATATTAATAACTATATGATTATAATGTGAATTAAATGACAATATTACTGCGCTCACATTGAAATAAATTCCATTGGTTAACATAAACGGGTTCGGATTTCATGTTGAAATGGGTCGGATGTTACACCACCAACACCACCGCTATCAGAAACCACCCTCAGTCCATTATCAATCAAGAAGTTTTAGCACAGTTGGCGCTTGGGGTGCCACCTACGCCTAGGGGTGGAGCAACTAATGTTGAGCATCGTGTTTTGACAGATTTTAACCTAATTTGAAGCGGTTTAAAAGGATACCCGAAAACAAAAATAACTTTCTACCACATTATCAAGGACGAAAATTGACGATTTAAAGCATTCTAAAGGCCTCTTTAACATCAAGATCATCCAACTCCATATGCTTAATTCAAGTTTTTGTTGAAAATCAATAATGAGGCAAGGCTAAACCATTCATGATTCATTTCGGGGTAAGGTTTTGTGCAAGTTTTTGTCTTTCTTAGTTTGTAACTAGTTTTGAGATAGGATTGAGGACCCTTTATGTTCTATAGATTCAACATGTAAATTAATCAAGTAAACAATTTGATTGTGGTTAAACCTTAATTCTAGTCTCATATGACATTGTTTTATCTTAATCATTGTGTAACTAGTTTGGAAGTAAGATTTACATTCTTGAATTGATGTGTGAATGAAGTCTACTAAATTTTGATCTATAATCATCATGTGAATCTTGTCACATATGAAGTCACTATTAATGGTTTCTCGCTAGGTTTCACTAAGATAACATAATTTTACCAAGTTGAAATTTTGAAGTAGGTTCCTTTTTCTCCGAGATTGTTTAAAAACTAAGACTTTTTTTCATTAATTTTAGAATTATTCAAATCAATCAACAAATCAAGTTTATGCCCAATGTTTACTTTTCTTCATTTTATTGTTGCAACATTTCTACCAATTCCACGTGGATTCAACACCCTTTTTCGGCCTTTACTATTAAGGGTGATCGACACCTTTTAAGAATATTTTTGACCGACAACACAACATCAATCAAACATGTATAAACATATTAAATCTTTTTGAAAATTGTAATGATAAGTTTTTTTTAGCATAGAGAAGTGCAATAGTTCCTTCCACAAAATGTTTTTAATTGGGGCACAATCAACAAAATGCACCATTTATATCGAAGAGCCCAAAACAAAAAAGGGCTAAAAGGATGAAAAGCCCAAACTATAAATCCACTCAAATTATATCAACTCTAATTGCTAAAAGCCTAAATATATTTGGTTCTACGTTGACAGCTACTCATGAGTGCATCACATTCTTACAATCAACTTCTATCCTTAACGTTGTAGATAAATATAGTGTACCTATGTTTTTTTCTCTCTGTTATTGTCAATAGTAGTGTTTTTTATTTTCAATTTCAGATGTTATTCTTCAAATCATGTTGATGAACATGTAAATCATGTTGATAAACATGTGAGAGTCGTTCAATAATTGTAGAGAGGAAGCTTTCATATTCGTGATATGCTAGTATATTATTTTATAGCATATTTTTCACACTTTACCATAGATAAACGGCTAAAGAGTATTAGTCAATAAAGGTGTTTACACCGTTTGTGTTGTCAACTTTAATTCTTTTACTTTAGTACTTTACTATTCCCTTTCCTTTTTTTTTGGCATTCTTATTTGTTTTTCCCTATATTGGGTAAAAGTCTTTTTTTTTTTTTTTTTTTGAAGGTTAACTTTCATTAAAAACAAAGCCACCTATTCCAAGAATGAATAGGAAACCAAAAACGAGCAACAAGTTACATTACATTGAAATTACACCATTTCTCCCAATCTAAAACACGCCAACGCGCCCTATGTTTATACCAAAGGAAACCCAAAGCTTTGACATCGGAAATAATATCCGTAACTTTGACCTTTTTGTTTGAAAATATCTTCTCATTTCTCGCTTTCCATAATCTCCAACTCGTAATGATAATAATGCCCTGTAAAACATTCTTCTTTTCACCACTAACTCCACTTTGCTCAAAAACACGCACAAGATCGTTAACAGAGAAAGCAAAAACTGGAGGGATACTACACCACTTAGAAATACCATTCCAGACCCCCGCCGCGACTCCACATCCAGTTAGAATATGTTCCGTAGTCTCGATGCCGTCGTCACACAAAACACAAATATCATCCTGAGTCATGACATTCCTCCTTTGCAAAGCGATTTTTGTAGGAATACGATCAAGAAAGGCGCGCCACATAAAAATGTTACATTTTGCCGGAACCCATTTACACCACTTAAAACCGAACGTCTCATCCTTACCTTTACCCCGTAACCATCTCTTAGCCGAAGCTACAGTAAACTGATGATTTTTACTATCGTTCCAACACCAATCATCCTCCCGATCTGAAAACGTAATCGCGGCCATACGATGCTCCAGCTCTTCACGCTGAGAAGTCTCATCCAAAGAAACAAGAGCCCTTTTCCATTGCCATCTGATCACAAAACCTTGGTCAGTAAGTTCACATCGATCCTTCACATGACATTTCTTCTCAGACTCCAGAGAAAACAATACCGGGTAACACTCTTTTAACGGAACTTGACATAGCCATGGGTCAATCCAAAATCGAAGGTCTTTCCCATCTCCAACCCGACCCCTTATCATATTTAGAGCTCCCACCCCATCTACTTTAATCTTACTACAAAGCGTAACAATATTCTTCCAAACCCCGGTCATACTATTATTAATAGGAAGAACACCCCACTTACGATCAGAGCCATGAATAGAATCCACCACCTTGTGCCATAACGCGTTTGTTTCCGTAACATACCGCCAACACCACTTCAATATTAACGCTTTGTTACATTCATCAAGTCTAGCTAAGCCCAACCCTCCTTCTTCTCTATGAAGCGTCACTTTATCCCAAGCGACCCAAGCCATCTTTCTCACCTCATCAGACCCGCCCCACAAAAAACACCTCATGAATTGCTCAAGCCTATTAATAACTTTAATCGGGGCTTTAAAGTTACCCGTCCGCCAATAGAAATACAATTCGCCTTCCACTTGGTCAACCGCTTCCTGAAAGAATTCACCACTGGATCCCAATGGTTTATTCTGTTCATGTTAGCACCCACCATAATACCCAAGTACGAAAACGGGAGCAAACTAGATATACACCCCAACCTGTTTGCCATGAACTCAATATCTTCATGTCGCCTCCCCACTCCATATAAAACCGACTTATGAACATTTATTTTTAGACCAGAACATAAGTAAAATATCCGCAAAATCCTTTTCATATTAGAGAAATTAAAATGAGACCACTCACCCATCAACATAGCGTCATCTGCATATAATAGATGCGAAATAATCGTACCATCTCTCGGAAGACGAATACCATCAAAAAAACCACTCGAGCATGCTTTTTTAACCATTTGAGAAAAGGCTTCCATGACAAGAATAAATAAAAATGGAGACAAAGGATCACCTTGGCGAATACCCTTCTGACAAGAAAACTGAAACGTAGGTGAACCATTAACTAAGATAGAAGCCTTAGAAGCGGATAACACCCCTTTTATCCATTTGCACCACAGAGACGAAAACCCCATCTGCTCGAGCATTGACAACAAAAATTCCCAATTCACATTATCGTAGGCCTTTTCGAAATCTACTTTAAACATAAACAGCTCTCGACCTGTTTTCTTCGCCCAAGAAATTATTTCATTCGTAATCAAAGGACCATCCAGAATATACCTGCCAGAGAGAAACGCAGACTGTGACTCTGAAACCACCAAGTCCATAACCCCTTTAATACGATTAGCTAAAACTTTAGATACAACCTTAGTGATACAACCAATTAAACTGATCGGTCGGAAGTCACCTAACTCAGTCGGTTCCACCTTCTTCGGTATCAAACAAATGAATGAAGATCCAGTTCCCGGACTGAACTGACAGGAATCATAAAAACATCTCAAAATGTTAACAAAATCGGCCTCTATAAAACTCCAAAACTTTTTAATAAAACGGAAATTTAAACCGTCTGGCCCAGGAGCTTTATCATCCCCACATTCCCACACCACCCCTTTTATCTCCTCAACAGAGAAAGGATTAGATATATTAATGGAAACATCGCTTGGCAATCGCTTAAAGCTGTCGCATGAAAAACGAGGACGTATCTTCATACCTTCAATAAACTTATTTCTGAAAAAGCGCATTGCCTCTCTTTTAACAATATTCGGAGCAGTAACCCACTCGCCATCAACCATCAAACCCGTAATACTATTCGCAACCCTTCTTTTATTAATAACCCCGTGAAAGAAACGAGTATTGTCATCCCCGTCTGTAGCCCACATACACCTCGATTTTTGACGAATATCCTTGTTCCTCAATCGTTCTAGCTCAATTAATCGCCTTTTAATCTCTTGAAAGGACCACAGCTCCTCCTCGGTTAAATCGTTAACCTCCATAACCATCTCTAATTGGAGAAGCTCTTGTTCCAGCAACCTTTTTTCCTCGAGCTCGCGACCCAAACAAACATCTTTCCAACTGTTAATGCCATGGCGAAGAAGCTTGAATTTTTTCATTAACCTTTCATCCGGAGCACCCTCCACCCTGGCGTCATTTAAGATGTCCGAGACCATCGTATGAAAGTCGTCTCTATCTAGCCAAGAATTAAAAAAGCGAAACGGTTTAGGACCATAATTTCTAGATACAATCTTCAAAATAAGAGGCGAGTGATCTGATTTATCTCTACACAAGGCTCTGTAGTCAGCAGAAGGCCACTCCATAAAAAAGTTCCAGTTCACTAAAATACGATCAATCCGGCTTAACTTGTTCCCTGCGGCAAAAGTAAACTTCCTTCCACGTAATGCGTACTCATGAAGGTTTGCGCTATCAATGAACTCATTAAACTCTTCAGTTGAAGAAACATGGAATTTAGAATTTCTCCTTTCCGATCTATCCCTTACAGTATTAAAATCACCCGCAACCACCACAAACCCATCCACCGTACTCAGACATTGCGCAATATCACTTCATAAAACCCGCTTAGCAACCGGTTGTTGCGGCGCATACACAGTCATCAGATACGTCATCACTCCACTACCTTTGATCGTACCACCAATTAAAAGAAAATTTTGCGACTTCTTAACATCCAGAACTGTAAAGAAACCCGGATCCCACATAGTAATCAACCCCCCTGAACGCCCATTAGCCTCGACATATTCAGCTTGAAAATTACCTCTACCCCAAAAATCCCCAAAGTCAAAACCCGAAGCATCATTGCTTTGAGTTTCTTGCAAAAAAACACAATTCGCCTCATTTTGTACCCGTAAATTCCTAACCCAAGTAGACTTACCTTGAACACCCATACCCCGAATGTTGAGAGATAACAAATTCATGGATCACCAATTTGAAACCCATCGTTTTCAATTTCTTTTCTAACTTGCGGACCAAAATCGCCCAAGTTATCCACCCCCAAAACTCTTCCTAACTCTACCGTCGCTGCTTCCTCGTTATCAATATGAATTTGATTATGAATCTGAGCCAAAACATGATCGGAGACACTTTCTTCAACCTCCTCTTCACTAACCAAAGTTGCGCAATTCTTGTTTAAATCAGGAGTGCAAAATCCCGCCGTAACCGATTCATCACAATCTTGTACTTCCACATTAGTACTATTATTAAGAATGCCAATCAACTTATCGACTCCAAATATATCTGAATCCTCCCTAGCTCGCTTCTTCGGACGATCGTTTTCACCCGGAGATATCACTCTATTCCTGATGGATTTTTTTTTTAAACTTCTTTCTCATAGAGTTGGACTTGTCAGTAACAATCATAGTTGGTGTAACATTAGCCGAAGTTTCAACACAATTAGTAGCCTCACAACTCGCATAATTGACATGTTCTTCCCCTTGACGAGACTCATTACCAAGCACTCCTGTTTCAATCTCTATCCCATCTCCACACACATTATTATTACCATCCGGTATAGGTTCAGAATACTCATCCGTCACGCAATCGTCAAGCTCCTCAATGCAATCCGGGGCCCATTCCCCGACATTCTCTTCCACCCATACCTTAAACGAAGCACCCCTCCAAGATAATGTGAACCTATCATCCACTCTATAATCTTTACAACAAAGGATCCCGATATAAGCATACGAAAAATCTTTTTCATCCTTCGAAAAACATGCCGGTTGAACCAGTGACCCGTATCTCTTTCCCACTGCATCAAAGACTTGATCAACTGCTAAACTAATTGGAATCCCATGAATTCTCAACCACGCTATTCTCTCGTACTTGACAACCTGTCCTGTCCATCGCTCCACATTCTCAAACCATTCAGCCCACATCACCTTATTATCCAAAAACGATAAACATTCTTCTTCATTATTGAATAGCAACACCACATTAAGGCCCCCCTCATACTTAATTTTAATCATACTACCTCCATTATTCTTCAACAGAACAGCAAGGGAGGTTAGCACCTTATAACTCTTTACTCTTGCACAAATAGAGATATTATGCCAATCACAATAACCTTCAATGCTATCATCAATCTTCAAAACCGTATTTTCACTGCCTGAGTCCTTCTTACTGAGAAACGTATCACGATACGACCTGTTGGTAACACCCGCACGTGCAGCCCCTCCACCCAGATCAGGATTTGCTTGGCCCTCATTTGATTTAATTTTTTCTGCCACAAAACCGGTCGTCCGATTCTTATTACTATCTTTGTTGCCATCCGAACCCCATTCCACTCGCTCACCATCAACAAATCTAGCCCGAGCAACAAACAGCTTATACGAACCCATCCAAACATCAACCATATCCGCTTCTAATTTCCTAACATCCCTAACATTGCGAAACGATAAAAACCCAAACTTTTTACCCAGCCTATCGGACTTCCGAGCAATATACGACCCCACATAATCGCCAAAACCCGTAAACACATTCAACAGATCTACAGAAGAGCACTTAGGCGGAAGGTTCGTAACGAAAAACTTAGTGATTACCTCGCTATTAGATCGTCCATGATCTCTGGAATTCTTACCCTTCCTAGTCGGAACATCGTACCACTCGTCAATGTTGATGCGGCTAAAACCTCTCATGAAACCCTAATCGTTTCACTGCTTGAAATTGGGGAGGGAGGGAGTGTACCCAACTTGAAATTGAGGAGGGCCGGCGGTGGAGGAGCGCCGACGGTGGAGGTGGGGGAGCGGTCCGTCGGTGGAGGTGGGGGAGCGTTTTCGTCGGTCTCGGAATGAAGCTGTGAAGAGGCTCTGCTCCGAAACGAGGTGTCCTCAGATCTGCGTCGGCGATGAAGCTGAGAGGAGGCTACGTCGGAAGGAAGCGTCCTCAGATCTCTGTGAAGAGGCTACGGCGGTGGATGAGCTACGTCGGTGGAGGTGGGGAAGTGGTCCGTCGGTCCCTCTTATTGGGTAAAAGTCTTAATTGCTTCTTTGGAAGTACAGGAACTGTTTTTGTCATTACCCTAATCTTAGGCGTATGACTATTGTTTAGACGTTTTAGGTACAAATTGACAAGGTTGTATTTTGTAAGGGTTGTTTGTGTAAACTTCCCTATTGCGGTTGTTATGGTTAGTTAGAATCAAATTGGGGATGCATATATATCCGCAAGTGTATCGATAAAGAGTAGCAATAATCAATTGAGTTCTTGTTCAAATTGTTCTTAATAGATCTTGAGTTAGATCATTCTTGATCGGTTGTGGGTGTTTTTATAACAAATGGTATCAGAGCCAAACTGAAGCTGGGTGATTCACATTCCGATTGAGAGGAGGTGTCAAATTAGAGAGTCGAATGGGGACGACGAAGTTCGATCTGGAAAAATTTGATGGAAGGAACGATTTCAGTCTTTGGAGGGTAAAGATGCGAGCGTTGTTGGTTCATCAGGGTATTTCTGATGCACTGTTGGGGGAAGCCAACATGCCGGCAGGACTCTCCGAGAAAGAGAAGAAAGATATTCTAGAGAAGGCGCACAGTGCGATAATTTTGAGCCTAGGTGACCGGGTTCTCAGAGAAGTATCCAAAGAAACGACAACAGCCGGAGTATGGCTGAAACTTGAGTCATTATACATGACAAAGTATCTGGCAAATAGGCTTTACTTGAAGAAGAGATTGTATACATTCAATATGGGGATTGGGAGATCATTAGATGATCATACTGATGAATTTAACAAACTCATATTGGATCTTGAAAATATCGAAGTAAAGCTGGATGATGAGGATCATGCTATAATCTCTCTCACTTCATTACCTGCTTCTCATGAACACTTTGTTGATACTCTTCTATATGGTAGAGAAACTCTCACCATGGAAGAAGTGTTGGCTGCTCTCAACTCTAGAGAGTTGAAAAGGAGGACAAAGTGTAAGGAAGAAGGTGGAGAAGGATTAGTAGCCAGGGGAAGAACTGATCAAAGGGGGTTCAAAGGTAGAATTCAGTCAAGATCGAAGTCCAAGTTCAAAAGAAGGTGTTTCGTGTCTAATTCTGAAAAACACTTGAAGAAAGAATGCCCTGAATTCAAGAAGAGAAAAGGGGAGTATAGTGGAACTAAAGGTCAACACAGTCATATTGAACAAGATAGTCTATCTGATGGCTATGATAGTGCCGATGTGTTCTGTGTAAATGAAGGTGAAAAGGCTAGTAGTTGGGTCATGGACTCAGGGTGCTCTTTTCACATGACTCATGTGAAAGAGTTCTTTAAGAATTTAAAGATAGATGATCTTGGCACAGTGAAGTTAGGTGATAATCGGCCTTGTCACATTAAAGGGTATGGTGTAGTCTCCTTAAGAATGGATAATGAGACCAGATTTGATCTTAAAGATGTAAGGTACACACCTGAATTAAAAAGAAGTCTGTTGTCACTTGGTGCTTTTAAGATGCAAGGTTACCATGTTAACTTGAAAAATGGCAAAGCTAAGGTGCGTAAGGGATCTATATTGGTGTTGTCTGGCACAAGGAAAGATAACAACATCTACTTGTTAGATGGGTGTGCAGAAGTGGTTCAGGGTAATGCTTGTTCAGTAGTGGAGGAATCAGAGAAGAAGGCCTTGTTATGACATAATAGATTGGGATATATCAGTGTGCCAGGACTTGTTGAATTAAACAAACAATAGGTACTTGGTGGTTTAAGTAGATGTGACATTAGTATGTGTGATAGCTGTGTTCTTGGCAAACTCAAGAGAGTAAAGTTTTGTAGGGGTAGACATCCTACCAGAGGAGTGTTTGAATATGTTCACTCTGATGTTTGGGGACCTACAAAACATGAATCCTTGGGTGATGCTAGGTATTTCCTAACTATGATTGATGATTACTCTAGGAGAGTCTGGTTGTATGTGTTGAAACATGAAAGTGAAGCATTTGGAAAATTTAAGGAGTGGAAGACTTTGGTTGAGAATCAGACTGACAAGAGGCTGAAGAAGCTGAGGACTGATAATGGACTTGAATTTTGTAGTCAAGAGTTTAATCAATATTGCAAAGCTCATGGCATTACTAGACACTTGACTGTGCCCGGCACACCTCAACAAAATGGTTTGGCAGAGAGAATGAATAGAACCATAGGTGAAAGGATGAGGTGTATATTGGTGAGTGCAGGTATGCCCAAGAAATTCTGGGCAGAAGCTGTATCAACTGTTGCTTATCTCATAAATAGGTCTCCATCTGCAGCATTAGACATGAAGACTCCAATGGAGGTCTGGTCTAGATACAAGGCAGATTATAGCAACATTAGGACATTTGGTTCTCTGGCTTATGCTCATGTGAACCAAGGTAAGCTAGAGCCAAGAGCTATAAGGTGTGTAATGCTAGGGTATCCTGATGGGGTAAAAGGTTACAGGCTATGGAGTCTTAAGAAACAAGGAAAGAAGGTGATAATGAGTAGAGATGTAAAGTTTAATGAGGATGTGCTATACAAAGATGTGAAGAGCATTGACGAAGGTGTTGAGCTGAGTAGAGATGCTAGCACTGGTGATGGTGTTCAGATAGAGGTGGAGTCTAGGGGCACTTCTAATGAGCATGTTAGCTCTGAACAAGGTACTTCTGGTAGTAATGATGATGAGATACCAGGTGATCATTGTATAGCAAGAGATAGGCCTAGAAGGCAAATTGTAGCCCCATTAAGGTTCAGAGATAATGAGGATTTAACAGCTACAACTTTTGTAGCTGCTGAGTATGAAAGTATCTTTGAACCTCTGACATATGAAGAGGCTGTTAATTCTGTTAATCATAAGAAGTGGATTGCAGCAATGGATGATGAAATGGAGTCATTATACAAGAATGAAACCTGGGAGTTAGTTGATAAGCCTAAAGATAAGAAACTAATATCTTGAAGTGGTTATTCAAGGTCAAGGAGGCTGCTAGTGAGAGTGAAAAGCCCAGATTCAAGGCCAGGTTAGTGGCAAAGGGGTTTACTCAGCAAGCTGGCGTTGATTATAATAAGATCTTTTCTCCAGTGGTAAAGCACTCTTCATTAGGGTGATACTATCTTTGACTGCTTCTTTTGATATGGAACTAGAGCAACTAGATGTAAAGACTGCTTTTCTACATGGTAGACTGGATGAGCAGATTTATATGAATCAGCCTAAGGGGTATGAAGTCAAGAGGAATGAAGACAATGTGTTTCTTAAAGAGGTTTTTGTATGGACTTAAATAGTCCCCTAGACAATGGTATAAAAGATTTGATGATTACATGATTAGTATAGGCTTTAACAGAAGTCTATATGATAGTTGTGTGTATTATAAAAGGTGTGAAGATGGTAATTTTGTATATCTGCTGCTCTATGTTGATGACATTCTGTTGGCTTGCAAAGATAAAGGTCAAATTGTGTCAACTAAGGAGATGTTAAAAAGGGAAGTTGAGATGAAGGAGCTGGGAGAAGCTAAGAAAATTTTAGGCATGGAAATTGTTAGAGACAGAGAAAGGAAAATTCTAATGTTATCTCAGTGTGGTTATGCTGATAAGGTCTTGACAATGTATGGGATGTCAAGTTGTAAGATAGTTCAGACTCCTTTGGGTGCACATTTCAAATTTTCTTTTGATAATTCTCCTAAAACTGATGCTGAGCAGGCTTACATGGATAAGGTGCCTTATGGTAATGTTGTGGGCAGCCTTATGTATCTTATGGTGTGCACAAGACCTGATCTTGGGTATGCAGTTAGTTTGGTGAGCAGATTTTTATCTAAGCCTGGTAAAGAGCATTGGAATGTTGTTAAATGGATCTTAAGGTATCTCTGTGGCACTAAGCATTATGGATTAGTGTTTAAAGATTGGTCTAATACAGTATCTAGTGAGGTTTGTGGTTATGTTGATGCTGACAATGCTAAAGATCTGGATAGAGGTAGATCAGTAACAGGATATGCCTTGTGTGCTGGGGAATGTGGTAAGTTGGAAGGCTCAGTTGCAAAAGGTTGTTGCTTTGTCTACAACAGAAGCAGAGTATATTGCTTTGACTGAGGGTGTGAAAGAGTCTATTTGGCTAAAGGGTTTTGTCATGGAATTGGGGGTTCAGGTAACTGATGCAGTGGTTTCTTGTGATAATCAAGGTGCTGTTCAGTTGTCTTGAAATAGTATAATCCATGAGAGGACTAAACATATTAATGTGAAGTTACACTTTGTTAGAGATGTAATTCTTTCTAAAGAGGTGCTAGTGAAACAGATTAGTACAGATGATAATCCTGCTGACATGTTTACTAAATTGTTGCCTGGTTCTAAGTTCAACTTCTGTGTTGAAGCTCTGGGAATCAGATGAGTGCAATGAAGACTTTGGTGGAGATTGTTGGGTAAAAGTCTTAATTGCTTCTTTGGAAGTACATGGACTGTTTTTTGTCATTACCCTAATCTTAGGCGTATGACTATTGTGTAGAAGTTTTAGGTACAAATTGACAAGGTTGTATTTTGTAAGGGTTGTTTCTGTAAACTTTCCTATTGCGGTTGTTATGGTTAGTTAGAATCAAATTGGGGATGTATATATATCCGCAAGTGTATCGATAATGAGTAACAATAATCAATTGAGTTCTTCTTGTTCAAATTGTTCTTAATAGATCTTGAATTAGATCATTCTTGATCGGTTGTGGGTGTTTTTATAACACCCTATATCCGCTATAAATAATTTATTAAACTTTATCCTCTAAAATTCTAGATGCTAGCACCACATATGTTTAAATGCTTAAAGCAACACAAATCTGTGTATTATTATTGGTGTAACAAAGTTATAGAATTCAAGTAATGATATTAGTAAACATGTTAATAATAATCCATACCAGCAGACTAGCCAATAATAATCATAAATTTCATTTATGTTATCAAAGTTAATCTTAGTAGCATAAACATTATCAATTTACATTCAATTTTCACTCAATTTCGTTGCACATTTTCTCATTTCATTCAAAATCATTATGCTATTACGATTGACATTGATAATAAGAATGAAAATTATAATTATAATTGGATCATCATCACTCAATATGTCATAGGCAGAATTATTAGAATTTAATTTGTGTTTTTTAATGCCAACAACTTTTTTCTCTTGAATTCCATATAATCCTACACTTGAAAGAATTTAAATACACATTGGGTATATAAATCACAAGTCATCACTAGGCTATAAGGTCATGGGCTCCAATTGTGCTCTAATTGTGTTGATTGTAATCGTTACGTAAATCTTTATCGAAAACCACACCAAAACCGTTGACCTGTTATGTTAAACCAAGGACGGGCAAGATAAACGGTTCGGTTTGTTGGATTGAACCACTTGTTAAGGGGCCAGACAAAATGGGACACAACCTTATTAATTTAAATGGAAAAGAAATATTAATATCTACAAAGTTTAAAGTCGAACCAATCTTGGAGGGCCACACACGTATACCAACTGTTCTAGGAACTTGATTGAGTTGACTTTGTAGTTATTCAATTAATATTATATTCCGGTTCACCAAACCGGTGTTCAACACGTTGTCCGGTTTTCAGATATTGAATTTTCTTTTACCCCATTTTGAGTTGACGATTAATAAAAGTCTCACCATGCTACATTATTTCATATGTAAGTAGCTATATTATAAATATTTTAAGTTTTTTGTAAAAAAAACCAACATTAGAGCTTCTTAAATGGAAAGCCTTAAAAACAAATGCACGTCACAACTTCCACAATTGATCAAAACTTGCGCCTAAGCGCCTCCGTCCCTCTCCTCTCTTCTATCTCTCTTACAAAATCTGTTTGAGGGCGTTCTTCCTCAAGGATGAGTCTCATCCCTCTTTCTTCATTGATAGGCCACCATCACTTTTTGTTGGGTGGTTTTTAGAGATTGATCTCCATTTCATATACGGCGCATGGTGACTACATAACATCTTCAACCCTTCAACTTTTTACATTGTTGATTCATTGACAAAAGGTTATCAGTCGCTCAGTTTGACATTATTAGGTCCAAGCTTTACTTTGCCGGGATAAATTTAGCTTGGAGAGGCGTATTTAATGAATTTTTTTATTATTGGATTGATTTCTCTAGGAATCACCTTATTTTTATTATCCTCATTTATCTAGTATAATTGTTTATCTTCAAATTATTTGTACTCCAAAACACTCTAGTTGGTATCTTGTAAGCCCAACACATCTATATATATGGACATGTTAACCGTTGACTATTATAATTATGAAACCCTAATTTACTACATATTAGATTAGTTAATTACCTTGTCTAAGTATTTGAAAATGGGTTGTAAGCTGTAATTCCTTAATGAAAACCTGTTGGAAGTAGGTTTGTTCAATGACTTTCCATAGTAGACAAGCATTTCTAGTACCTACCTCCAAGTGAGCAATCAATTGATCCAAAGTACGTCGATGCATGCCGAAACCTAGCCATCCGTTTGATCCTAGTCATCTTGTTTGTCCACAGGTACATAACAACTCATGTATCTGAGTAATCACATGATGCTCAAAATGGCAACCATCTAGTCTTTCCACGTAACAAAATCATTATTGAAGTTCGCCTTAGGTACGCTCTTGATCACAATATGATAATAGTATGATAAGTTCAAAACTCATCTAATACATCCTCTCTCCTCCTCAGGCAGGCTTAATAACACCCATACAAACATCGTTATGAATGTTCTTAGTTTTATCATTTTAATAAAAGCCCTTATTTTAAATAAAAATATTTTCTTTATTGTTTAGGTTGTTGAGAGAAAACATTATTGATGAGAGATAGAGGGTGAATTAGTGAGAATGATAACCGCTACGTAGACAAAAGGTGATAGTTTGGTGGTAGGGGGCATCTAATGTAGTAATGTGTACGGTTGAATCTAACAACTCTTGTGGGTAGTTAACTTCTCCGGCATTAAAAACACTCTGTCACTTCTGCTATGCACATGGACATGAATGCCCCCACTTTCACCATCACTTTGAACATTTTAGCTACCACAAAACGCATTCTTCAATTCTTAATTTATACTTGGCTTTTAACCATAATATTCGTAGGATTAATTTCTACTATATGTTTATTTTTTTACATGATTATAGATGTATGTAGCGATTTTTAATCGTGTATGAATTCTATACTTTATGTAATATTTTATTAGACTAAATTTTATGCCTTAAATATGTTTATAAGTTTTTTTTTAACATCAATACGTCATTATAAGTTACGTAAATTATTTCTAATCAGGTGTGGAATTTAAATCTAGAGAGGTATAAAAAGTTTTTTGACTTTTATCACTAATCAACCAAACCAATTGACATGTGTGAAGTTATTTGGCCCGTAAATGATTCAAACAACCACAAACAAGTGTTTGCTTGTGTTAGTTCGTTTATTAAAAAATAAAAACATTAATACGGTTAAAAAACATAAACAATTAAACAAACTTTTTTTGTTCATGTTCATTTATTAATAAAATGAGTTTATTAATAAAATGAATGTTGTCATGCTCATATCGTTCATGCGTTGATATTCAAATAAAAATAAATGAATGTAAATAAACATAAATCAACATAAACTAACATCAATTTAGAAAACAACCACCTCAAAATAGAAGTCTAAATGACAACATTATCATCACACAATTCAAAAAAATATAATTAAAAAAGTAAACAACAACGTTCAAATAAATAAGACTTTTAAGTGAATATTTAAATGAAAGATCTAGATGGTATTACTAATAATTAATAAATAATTCAAAATGAATATGTATTACAAACATAAACAAACAAACGTTAAACGTATATGAACCACATAAAGAAGCATCCACGCACATAAATGAACAAGACGTGTGTGTTCGTAACAAAGGTTATTTTATATACTTAATTATTAAATAAACAAACATAAACAAATTTTTCATAAAATGATTCGAAAACTTCATTATATGTGGTTATCTTTATCTATATTTTTTATATACATAATAAATGGTGTATTAAGATAATAAGTGTTACAAAATGTGGTACATATAACCTTTTTTATATAAACTGCAAAGTACCGTATAGTAATAAATCAAAGAAAAAAACATATAGTTTGGGTAACACGTGAAGGATGAAATTCTACTAAATGTAGCATATGCCACAACCCTCGTTCTTGCATTGTCTTACACCTTTTCTCCATAACATTTGTCGTTATTCTTTTCAACAATATTCTTGTTTGCACAAACGTAATTTCATCACCTTTTAAAAGAAACCGAGAACAAGACATGTAACTTGTTTTACTCTTTCCTTACGTTAATCAAAAAGATAATGTAAGTTTTAAAAGTATAATAAAAAGTGGTTTTGCCATAAAATTTTTATATATATTCATACTTTGCATAGGTAAATTTCCTAACCAAATTGTAAATGACAAGTTTTAATATATAATACTCTCAAATATACATTCGCATCATGTTAATATGTAACTGTTTATTGTTATAAAATACAATCACATATAGAGAGAGACCAGTTTCTACTAAAAGGGTTTTTAATATGTTAAGCCTATGTAAGATTAAGGAATCAAGACATGTACACTTAGTCATTTAGTGAGTTTAAGGGTGGGATTATCTATGTAAATTTAGTTACAAGTGGATTTAAACGTGATGTAATATTAACCTGGATGCGTCATTATAATCAACTTAGACGTATGATTGTAGTTTTTAGACACCATTGTAATCAACAATGCAACAAGATTTTAGAAAAAAAAGTAATTGTTAAAATATATATAGTATTATTATACTCATATTTAAAAGGATCAAATTCTCTATTTATGATATAACTTTTTTTAATAATAAAGTATAAAATTTTATTTGTAATTAAAAAAGTTAATAAAATCAGATTATGAAAATTTCAACAAATTAATTGGAGTTCCTCTTTGACATATATTTAACTTTTTATTATAGTTGGGCGTAAAGTCTAGTCGCGTGTGGTGGTTATGTCGCCCCTCCACACAATCACACAAGGGGTGGTGTGTTGCCTTACCAGCGTTATCACACATCAGCAGGACATCGCTACACCCTTCCATCATTTCCTTTGTTTTCGTCATTGTCGCGTTAAACATCCGCCGCTCTTCTTTGTTTGCGTTATGTTGCAACAAGAACATTAAAGATGCTCTAATTTCAATTTTAATATCACCGGCTACTGGCATATATTATTTTAACCAATGGTAGAAAATAAAAAAAAAATCAAAGAATTGAAATATGTGGTTAGTTGAAAGATGACAAAATAATAAATAAGCGAAGGTGGTGCGAAAGTGGTGGTGGTGGTCCATTTGACACAAATGGGTGATGGAAAAATAACCGCAATTAAAGTTGGAGACAATGACAGGTCACGTCTGGTGTACGGCATCGACCGTACGGCACTTTACGGACACACTTTATACGTACTAAATTCATAGTCATAAGTCATAACGTCTTGGGCTCCATTCTTCTTTTTTTCAACTTGCATACTAAATATATATTTTTTTTATTGTTTATTGTCACGGTCCGGCCTGGCTGGTTTTGAAAGAGAATTCTGGTCCAAATTAACAACTACGATACTGGATATTAAACATGTTGGGTTGAGTTGAACTGTATTGTGTCGGTATGAAAGGTATTGCTTCAAACATGGATGAACTGGCTGTTTTAACTCGATTTGAATAGTTTGGCTCAGTTTAATGATTTTTAACACTTGTTTTCCTAATTTGTTTTAAATTAAAATCTTGTATATTTGGATGTTTATTGTCTATAAGTATTTGTCTGTTTGAGAAAAATTAAGTATTTTTAGGTAGATTAGTAATAAAAAAATCAGATGTTTTAGTAATTTAAGTGTTACTATACCATTACCAAAAGATAAAAGGAGAGTGTGTTTAACTATTTACATATATGCACACACATTGTAGAGGGGAGCTAGTATTCAATAATAGGAGCTTGGTTCATTTGCACACCAATAAAAATTGTATAAACTTTATGTAAACTTACAAAAACAAGTCAAGATAATTTCAAATTATTTTTTATTGTACGAATAATGTTATAACAAATATATACATTATATTTTAATATATATATATTTATGCAAATTCATGTGCATTAAAAATTAACATATACGTAAAATATGACTTACACAAAGTAAATATACATAAATAAATTGTACCTCATATATATATATATAAACATATATGTGTAAGTTACATATTACGCATGTGTTAGTTTACAATCCACATAAATTTGCTCATATATATAAATAATCTAATGTTATATATGTATAATAATGTTATTTGTAATATAAAAATACTAATTTTATTGATCTTGACTGATTTTCGTAAGTTTGCATAAAGTTTTTGTAACTTTTATTGATTTTCAATTGATCTCTACCATTCAATATAGAATCATAAGTAATAAGATAATTATCAAAGCTAACTTATAGTATTCATTTATTTGTATATTTATCTAACTATTATAATTATACATGGTGATGGACGTAATGTATTTGAATATTTATATGTGCATAGGTGCAATTATGTGTGTTGATATATTATAAATTTCTACACACGTGTAAACTGATAATTATTTATTGATTTACGTGTGTTAAAAACTTATTTTTAATCAACTAAAAACTTTCATGGATAATCTAGCAAGATGCTAAAGAAAGAGATACATTCTCTTACACACCATATAGACTTTATACTTTATTATTACACCATAAAACTAATCTAGTCAATTTGCTCTTGCTTTATTTCTAATCCAAGTATACAAGCATACTTTGATTTCCTCTAAGATTTGTTTTTTAAAGTTTTTACCATCGGAAGTTATGTGCAGTTCACATGCTTCATAGACTTGTCACCAATACTGCATCCACTAACTTTCTCATAAGCTTAGCAATGTGTAGTGTACCTAGTACAAGCAACTCTATAATTGTTGCTACCCTAGTTGCTTTAATTCCACACAACTTCCATACCTCATCCCAGACAATGTAATGAATTTGCCAAGATGCCCCACAGGCAAGGTTATCTTTTGTATGAAGTACATTCATCGCAACCTACAACTGAAAAACACAACTTTTTATGTAGTTAATTTATTAATTAACAAATGTTGAACATTAAAGATAAATTTAGTTTTATTAAATTATATCTACCTTTTAGGTGTTAGAGATATATCATATATTTAAAACGGGAACTAGCAAGGAGCTAGTTATAAGAAACACCAAATACATTGGAAATTAATTGTTTTGAAAACTAAAATTACACTATTTGGTCCATTCTAAAAAATGTTAATGGATCTATTTTTCACCCAAAAAAACCCATTGTCTTGATCTCTTTGAGCATTCTAGAGATAGATACTTTTCTTTTGGAGAATGTACACCACCTCGTTACGGGACTTCCAAACATACCTACAACAAAAAAGCATTACCAAATGCACCATTTTTCTTTTTAGATCAGATGCTTGGATATTCATTTGGTAGCTCAGAATCTCTTTTACATCAAACACAAAAATAGAATTGGAAAATTAGATAAAGCAACACATAATAACACCATTTTGGCTAATCAATATAGACACTTTTATTAATTTTGAAAGACCACATATTACATTGATCCCTCAACCCTCTATTTATACTAAACATGTATCACTATTAACCTAACTTAAACACTATCAAATAATCAAATAAATATACAAACTTAATCGTAATCTATTACGAACTCCACTAAACAATTAACAAACCTAATATCCATAATTATCAAGATTAAAACCTTCGTGGTTGCTCACCATCTACTAGATAATGGAAGCAAGATAACATGAACAAAATATCTGCCAGATAGTCAAAGACCCTAACTATTTTGTTTATATCAATCATTTTCTTAGAGACTAAAACACAATAATTTTCCATATCTTTGAAATCCAACCCTTGAATTTTTGTAATATATTAATTTGTAAGTGTTGAACAATAGTCCCCTGCATTAACTTCTCATTTATTGGTCAACTACCGGTGGTCGGTAATGAAAATGGTATTTCCCTATATATATGGACAAACACGGTGGTCTTCCTAATACCTTCCGATGGTGTCTCAAAAAATCGTACTAGATGGGCCGTACCACCACATATCTCTAGAAGAACATAGAGTCAAAGACGCTACATATTTTGTATTATTATGAACTATTTTCTAAGAGTGTAATATAAGTAAACATAAATGAAATCTATTCTTCTATAATGATTGTTGGTAGTAACTTCTAATTAAATTCATAAGCTAGAGAAATTAAAAGATCTAAATTAACAAGCCCGTCAAATTAGGTTAAATTCATATTATTTAATAATTAGTATTGTAGTTAAATAGGATTCAAACAAGTAGGTAGATCTTTTAAGTTTTAACAATCATAATTATATTCAAATAGGTGTAATTTTAGCCTATAAATACATAGCCAAGGGTTAACTTTATGTATGAGCCGTAACTATGTTTTGAGTTATTTTTCTTGGTTATAATAAAGAGTGTGAGAGTTATTCAAATAATGTGTTCTTATATTATCGATTCAAGACTTGTATCAATATTACATCTTAACCCACTTGAATCAATAAATTATAAGTAATATATCTTTCTAATTTTTTCTGAAAAAAAACGCTCTAACTATAGTGAAAAACAATAAACACGCTGGTATGATACGGACATAATCTAAAAAAAGACCCATGAAAGCGACAAAGTAAGAAAACTTCATGGCAACAAAGGGAACAACAAATATAAGTCTGTAATGACAACAACAAGAGAAACGGCGAGTGAGCTATGATGGAGACATGAGTTAGGACTATAACAGTATGATAATGCATGGTAAGAAAAACAAAATAAAAGTTAACTCATATATGTTTATATTGTGTCCCTGAAGCAGGACGATAGGAAATGAAAAAGAAAAAAGTCATCAAACAAGGGGGGTGGATGGAGGAAGAGAACTGATAACCACTTAAATCTAGTGGCAAATGTGACCAAGAGAGAGAGAGAAAAAAAGAATGCCAAATCCCTAGAGCCTTGATTACTTGTAAAATAATAAAAACTCTATAAGAAGTTATATATTATTAATTAACTATTTATAAAAGTAAATGAGCGTAGTTATAAATAGGAAGATAACCGGTACTTGATTTAGTTTCCGCTTTGCGTAACGTCCGTAGAAAAGTTGGATTGCTTCACATCTGATATACGCAATATTACTCTGCATTTTGTGAAAGAGGCAGTCTTTTATGGATTGAAACCATGACCTTAAATTCATAAAAAAAACAAGCTTAACAGTTGATCTAAGACAGTTCTCGATAATTATAAATAAATATAATCAAATCATATACCTAGTTTATGATAAAAATATTGTACTAAATTTCAACTAATATATTTGTTGAAATTATAGATTTTTATTCTTTGTCAATTTTATTGTTGTTATTCTAATTCTTGTTTTTTTGTATGAGATATGGGCTTGCTGGATGGGCTAGTAGTTGGGCTCTAATAATGCTGTGCCGGGCTTGCTGGATGGGCTTGCTGGATGGGCTGTTGAGCGCTGGGTTATGTATTCTGTGTTGCTGTGCTAGGGTTCTCATATATATGCGGTCGTGTGTTGGTGTTCACCAGATATTTTTCTTTCATCGCTTTGTCTACCTCACACACTCATACGCTCCCATTTTAGGGTTTTCTCATTCTCTGTAGATCTGATTTGTTTGGGTTATCATTTTGATAATCCAGTTTTGTATTCGTATTCTTCATTCTGATTCACCATTAGTATGAATCAGTGTTTGTACGATTGTTCATTTAATCTAAATATTGTTTGAGAGTTTTGTGTGGTTGTTTGTATCATCTGATACCATTGTTGACATGGTATCAGAGCTCTGAAGGTTGATCTCTTGATTCTGGTTATTTTGATGGTAAAATCGTCGTCTGTGGCTAGGGTTTCTGTCATCTCTGAAACCCTTGGTTCTTCGCTGCTTCAGCATCTTGTTCCTGATACTCGGCGGTTCAGTTCATCTGACTTCATCGCAACCCTAGTTGGAGGCAAGAACGGTCTCTCAAGAATCGCCGGTGATTCTTGCAACCCTAGAAGGTTGCGCAGTGTGGTCATCGTCTCGCTGGTCTTCACATCTTTGATATTCTGTCAGTAACTACAACCCTCAAAGGTTGTTAGTTACTTGACCTGCTTTGGATTACCCTCTATTTGGGTAGTTTGCTCTATGAGAATATGTCTTCCCTTATCTCTTATTATCTTGTATTGTTTAGTTCTTTAAGCATGATTGGCTGGGTTAGGGGTACCAGCATCTGTGATTTCAGGGGGCTTAACTCCCGGTGTTGTGTGATATTATCTGCCTCTGTGTGCATCACTTGCGTGAGTTGGTGTGTGCTGCATTTCTCACACTTGGTTAATCCTTGATCTGCCACTATAGTGGTGTGAAAACCTGGCTCTGACCTTGTTGTGTTCTTTGTGCGTGTGTTTGCTTGTTGTCTCTATGGCTGAGAGTTCATCTCTATCTGTTCCTGACACTCTTGTCAGCAAACTGGACTCTGGTAATCCCTCAATGGGATCACTGCAATTCTGTTGTGTTAACTTAGATTCTTAATTCTATATGTGAAAAACTCTATGTTGGTCAAGTATATTCCAAACTTGCGTCCGAAGTTTGGATAGACTTAAAAGAAACATACGACAAAGTTGATGGGTCAGTTGTGTTCAATCTGTTTCAAAAAATTAACTCTGTCTCACAAAATGGTTCAACTGTTGCTGAATATTATCATAAACTAAACACTATATGGAAACAATTTGATGCAATGGTTCAACTACCCCCTTGTAGTTGTTCTGCCTCTAAAGAATTCAATGACTTTAATCAAATGATAAAATTAATGCAATTTCTGATGGGTTTGGATGATATCTACCAACCTGTTAGAACAAACTTGTTAACAAAAGAACCTCTACCCACTATTAAAACTGCTTTTTCAATTATTTCTAGAGAATAGTCACATAGAACATCTAGTAATATTCCAAAAACTCAAAATGTTGGATTTGTATCAAAATTAAACCAATCTAATGATAATAAAAGGAGTGGTAGAGGTCCAAATCCCAATCTGAAATGCAGTCATTGCAACAAAATTGGCCACACAGTGGAAAGATATTTTGACATTGTGGGTTACCCACAAGGCAATAAACCAAGAAATAACCCTGTGTCAAAAAATCCATCTTCTCATAACTCCAAATGGAAAAATCTGACCCCAACTCCAGTAGTGTGTCTTCTCCAAACTCTGTGTCTCTAACCCCTGAGCAGGTTACTCAGCTATTGGGTCTTCTGAACATCTCATCAAATGACAAATCTCAAACCCCTAATTTTGGAGGTAATAAAATCAACTCATACACTAGTTTCAATAATCTCAACTGTTTTCATCCAACATATGGAATGGATGGGTTATTGATTCAGGGGCAAATCAACACATGGTAATGACAGAAAACAAACTAACTAACCTTATAGATGTTTCAAATCTGAATATTACAGTAAAGCACCCAAATGGTACAAATGCATTAGTCACAAAAATTGGAAACCTTAAACTAAGTGAGGGCATTACTCTTTCTGATGTGCTTGTGGTCCCTGAATACAATGTAAATCTGATTTCTGTTCATAAACTTGTCAAGTCCAACAATGTAAGTGTCATGTTTGATGAGTCAAAATGCTACATTCAGGATTTGCTCACCAAGAAACTCCTGGTGACTGGTAGTCAAGTTGATGGTCTTTACTTGTGTGATAACTCATCCAATTCTGATAAGGTGTGTCTTAACAGTTCCCTTCCTATTACCCTGTGGCATTCTAGATTGGGTCACCCATCTGATCATGTTTTAAAAATACTTAATCTACCCTTTAAACTTAAGAATTGTCCAATGGAACCCTGTGAAGTTTGTCATAAGGCTAAACAACATAGAGAACCATTTCCTCTAAGTGATCATAAAACCAAGCATGTAGGTGAATTAATTCATCTAGATGTTTGGGGTCCTTATAAAATCCAAAGTAGAGAAGGGTATAAGTTCTTTCTAACTATAGTAGATGACTTTTCAAGAACTGTTTGGGTCTACTTGTTAAAACATAAAGATGAGACAGTTCTCAACTTTGAAAACTTCTATAATATGATAAAGACTCAATTTGGATACTCTATAAAGACTATAAGAACAGACAATGGTACTGAATTTACAAATCAATTCATGTCTAAACTAATTCACCAACATAGCATAATTCATCAAACCACTTGTACTTATACCCCTCAACAAAATGGAATTTTCGAGAGAAAACATAGACATCTTTTAAATGTTGCAAGAACTCTATTATTTGAAGCTGGAATCCTTATTCGATTTTGGTCTGATTGCATCCTAACTACTGCCTATATAATTAACAGGACTCCTTCATCTATGTTAAATGGTAAGTCCCCATATGAGATCATGTTGGCTTTGCTCCCTCTATTATTCACCTTAGAGTATTTAGTTGCCTTTGTTTCTGCACTGTGTTAAATAATCATAATAAATTTGGTAATCATGCTGAAAAATGTGTATTTTTGGGATATTCCCCGTTTAAAAAAGAATATAAAGTATGGAGCCTAGATTTAAAGTCAATTTTCTTTTCTAGAGATGTAAAATTTTATGAATCTGTGTTTCCTTTTAAATCTAAAGCATATTCTGATGAAATTAATGCCGAGTCATCTGTGAATCAATTTAATTTTTTTGAAGTGTTTGAACAAAATCAACCTAGTACTCATTCTCATAATGGGGAGATTCCCAATGATGAGGAGGGAGAGTTGATAGGATCACAAAAGTCAAAATCAACTCAGTAAACTGAATCCCAGGATCTCGATGGTGAGGCACAAACTCAGCAGCCCCCTGCAAGGGAAAGGGAGGCTGAGCATGTGCAGCCTCATCCTGGTGAAAGAAGTAGGGGCAGAGTCTGAGATTGAGAACTGTGACCGTGATAATATCATTACTCCTGAGGGAATCAGTGATCCATCCATGTGTCCTCGAAGGTCTGTTAGGCATAGATCTCTTCCAAAAAACCTTGATGATTTCATAATTGAGGGAAAAGTTAAATTTGGGATGGAACAGGTTGTTAACTATTCCAACCTTTCTGTTGAACACCAATGTTTTGTATCTGCTCTAAATAAATCTAGGGAACCTAAACATTATCATGAAGTCAAACATGATGTTAATTAGGTCAATGCCATGAATGAGGAAATGAATACCTTAAATAGAAATCATACATGGGATCTTGTTGATCTCCCACCCAATAGAAAACCAATTGGTTGTAGATGGTTATATAAAATTAAATATAAGTCCTCAGGTGAAATAGAACGATATAAGGCCCGGTTAGTTGCCAAGGGTTATAGTCAAAAGGAAGGAGTCGATTTTGATGAAACATTTGCTCATGTGGTTAAAATGGTCACTATACGATGTGTTATAACCCTAGCAGTCCAAAATAATTGGAAATTATTCCAATTAGACATTAACAATGCTTTCTTGTATGGAGATCTTAATGAAGATGTTTACATGCAGTTGCCTGATGGCTATTTTTCTGACAAAGAGTCTAGAGTCTGTAAGCTTAATAAAGCATTATATGGTCTTAAACAAGCTCCACGAATGTGGAATGAAAAACTTGTGGGTGTTCTCTTAGAAATTGGATTTGTTCAAAGTAAATGTGACTACTCTTTGTTTGTTAAATCCAATAAGTTTCACTTTATTGCCCTGCTGGTATATGTGGATGACATAATTGTCACGGGTAATGTAACAACCCAGGCGAACCGCTGTGGATATTGTCCTCTTTGCCCGCAGGCTCAAGGTTTTAAACCCAACCCATACCAGTGGACGCGTTTTAAAACCTTGAGCCTGCGGGCAAAGAGGACAATATCCACAGCGGTTCGCCTGGGTTGTTACAGGTAATGATATTGAGGAGATTAATTCTGTTAAAAATCTGCTAAAAACAAAGTTTTTAATTAAAGATCTTGGTGAATTAAAATATTTTTTGGGCATTAAAGTTATTGAAAATAAGAATGGTGTTTGTTTGTCCCAACAAAAATATTGTATGGAGTTACTTGCTGAATATGGTTTGAGTGGATGTAAACCTGTATCCACTCCTCTTGAACCTCACTATGTGCTCATGAATATGTGCTCTAAGGATGCGTCTAAGCTGAAAAACATTACTACTTACCAGAAACTTGTTGGTAAGCTGATTTACTTGGCTCATACTCGTCTAGATATCTGCTATGCTGTGCATTTTTCAAGTCAATACATGCATAGTCCTTCTGACACACATTTTCAAATTGCGTTACGTGTTTTGCGATATCTCAAATCTGCCCTGGAAAGGGCATTTTGATCAAAAACGGTGACAGTTTGAATCTGTCTGTTTTCTCTGATTCTGATTGGGGCAAATGCCTATTGTCTCGGAAGTCTGTTACTGGTTTTTGTATTCTTATGGGTACTAATGTGGTATCCTGGAAAAGTAAGAAACAGAATACTGTTTCGCGCTCTTCGGCTGAAGCTGAATACCGTGCTATGTGTGCAGCTACCTGTGAAGCCATATGGCTTGTTAATCTGATGTCTGAACTAGATGTCCAGCTTTCTCTGCTCATTCCCTTGTATTATGATAATGATGCTGCTATGTCGATAGCAGCTAATCTGGTATTCCATGATCGCACAAAACATTTTGAACTTGATTTATATTTCTTAAAAGAAAAATTGCAAGTGGTTTTCTTAAAACTGTTCTACTAAATCTGTTGATCAATGTGCTGATATTTTTACAAAAGGGTTATTGATTAAGCAACATAATGCTTTGCTTAATCAGCTTCATATGTTTGACCTGTTTGGACAATAAAATTGAGGGGGGTTTGAAATTATAGATTTCTATTCTTTGTCAATTTTATTGTTGTTATTCTAATTCTTGTTTTTTTGTGTGAGATATGGGCTTGCTGGATGGGCTAGTAGTTGGGCTCTAATAATGTTGTGCCGGGCTTGCTGGATGGGCTTGCTGGATGGGCTGTTGAGCGCTGGGTTTATGTATTCTATGTTGCTGTGCTAGGGTTCTCATATATATGCGGTCGTGTGTTTGGTGTTGTTCACCAGATATTTTTTTCATCGCTTTGTCTACCTCACACACTCATACGCTCCCATTTTAGGGTTTTCTCATTCTCTGTAGATCTGATTTGTTTGGGTTATCATTTTGATAATCCAGTTCTGTATTCGTATTCTTCATTCTGATTCACCATTAGTGTGAATCAGTGTTTGTACGATTGTTCATTTTAATCTGAATATTGTTTGAGAGTTTTGTGTGGCTGTTTGTATCATCTGATACCATTGTTGACAATATTCTTTTAGTAATACAATACTACGTAATATGCTAATGACAAGGTTAATTATGTGTTTTAAGGTTTTGAAGAATTAAAGGTAGAGTTAAGATCTACTACAAGTCTACAATCTCTATCTTACTTATAGAGTTAAGATCTACTACAAGTCTACAATCTCTTATCTTACTTATATGTCTCATATATATTATTTGATACTTCATAACATGTCATATAATACAATCTTATGATGCAAGTGAGTCATACTAAATTGATAGATATGAGCTCCTAAAGTTACTGTCGTAAATTGTACCGTTTGTTTGCTAACCGAAAGAACATAGGATTGAGCCCACACCATGTTATTCATCAAGTTCACTAGATGTACAAAAAGTGAGCCATTAATCCATTCACAATTATTCTTAACAAGACATATACGTGTAAAGAAGAAAATATGAGTTTCTTCGGAATATCCACAATCATGTGTACAAGTAGATGTGAAGTGTAATAGGCCATGTAACGGCACCTAGTTTTGTTGAAAAAATATGTTTCTTTTAAGTAAATTAGGGCTTAAATCTCTATAAATAAAAGATGATATATTTATAAGAGAATATTTTATTGGCAATAATTTCTAACTCGTTTTACAAGTAGGTGAAGTTCAGGGACCTAAATTGACAAGTCGGCCAAGTTGATTTAATATTCAAATTTAGTTTATTCTATCTATTTGATTATATAAATATGGTTTGTTATTTTAGATAAAGTTTAAATCATATTAAAAGTCATAGATAGATAAGTATAAACTAGATTATATAAACTCATGTTGTGGTGAGTTGTAATCAAGTTTTTTAAGTTAGTTTTTCTTGATTATAATTAATCATTGGGAGTTAGCCACTTGATCTTATTTTCTATATTGATTCTGGATTTGAATTGGTATCAAAGCTTAGTTAATCAAGAGCCAAGTTCTAGTTACCCAGAATTGATACCAAGATCTGCAAGGAAGCTGCTTGAATAGGCGTCGTCGGGAAAGGGATATAGGGCTATTCGTTTTTCCAAAGAAGATCTAGGGTCGTGTAAAGGCGTCAAGTGGGATCTGCGGGTAAATGATTGTTGCCGAGAAAAATCAAAGAATCCTCCCCTGCTAGCATCGAGACACTGCTAGATCTACGTTCAAAGTCGGTGACACCATCACCGCTTGATTAGGATCTAGTCGTCAATCTTGTTTATCAATTCTGGGAACCAAAGAACCATGGCCATATAATTGCTGCCAAGAACATCAAGAAACTTTAGCAAAGCTATTCAAAAAAGAGACAAGTCATTCAATATAGTCATATTCAAGAACACCTTAGATCAAAGTTGATGATCAAGATTAGAGACCAGAAGTTGCTGCTATTATAAAAGGATCAAATCTGTTAGATCTACATCGGAAAATTCCACTAATTGATCAAGTTTAGCGACCATAAGTTGTTACTGTCGCCAAAGGATCAAGTCAGCCGGTTTCATAAGGTTTTATGAACATGTGTGGATTAAAGGAGAATGGGTTGTTCAATATGTACGCGGTGACAAGCCACACGTCGATGGCGGGTGTAGTGAGTCACAACAAGTCGGTTGAGATCCAATATCATAGCTCTCTTGAGAAAGATGTGTTTCAACGATGATTTAAGAATTAAAGTAGAAGAGTCGCAAGTATGTCTCGGGAAAAAGGACCTTGGTGGTACGGTGTATCGAACCCAAGAAAAAACAAGTGAAGATCAAGAAATTAAGAAGAACCAAAAAAACTTAGCTAATTAACAAATTCAAACTATTACCAAGGATCAAGTTCAAAGAAATGAAAAGTTGCTTGGAGAAAAAGGCCTACTATTAAGGGGGTGATTGTTGGCAATAATTTCTAACCGTTTTACAAGTCTGTGAAGTTCGGGGACCTAGATTGACAAGTCGGTCAAGTTGGTTTAATATTCAAATTTAGTTTTTTCAATCTATTTGATTAGATAAATATTGTTTGTTACGTTAGATAAAGTTTAAATCTTATTAAAAGTCATAGATAGATAAGTATAAGCTAGATTATGTAAACTCATGTTGCAATGAGTTGTATTAAATGTTTTGAGTTAGTTTTCTGGTTATAATAAATCATTAGGAGTTAACCATTTGATCTTGTTTTTTATATTGATTCTGGACTTGATATTTATATAATATGTGAGTTAACAAAAAAGAAAATTTTAACTTTTGATCATCACGCATATTGCTTTTTAATAGGAAGTGTGACATTCCTAGTCATACCCACCTACTAGACACTTGTATATAATATGCTTATGACTCGGATTCAGGCCACTAGCTTATCATCTGTTACATAACTTTAGTCATACCAATCATTATATTATATGCATATGTTATATATTCTTATTCTCTAGTTAAATAAATTAACATTTTAATCAAATTCCTTCATGATTATTACTATAGCTGGTATTATATACATAATTAAAAACTTATGTCGGTGGGGTGATTTTTTTTTTTCTTTCATTTAAAGAATAAGCTTTGTTTTTTTTCCTTTCTTTTCATTTAAAGAATAAGCTTTTTATATGGTTTTTTTTGCGGTTGGTTGCGGTTCTGCTTCCGGCGGAGGAGGGCGATGGCCGCTTGGCTTGCCGTTTCCGGCGACGCAGCATGGCTTGTCGTCTTCGGACATCTGCGCCGCCACAAGTTTGGCCGGTTGCGGTTCTGTTTCCGGCGGAGGGCGATGGCCGCTTGGCTTGCCGTTTACGGCGACGCCGCTTGGCCTGTCGTCTTCGGACATCTGCGCCGCCGCAAGTTCGGCCGGTTGCGGTTCTGCTTCCGGCGCAGGAGGGCGATGGTTGCTTGCCTTGCCGTTTCCGGCGACGCCGCTTGGCCTGTCGTCTTCGGACATCTGCGCCGCCATAAGTTCTTTGTTTCTCTCTTTTTTTGTGCTCTTATAAGATGTCGGTGGGATCAGTATACTTTTTTCGCTTTCCATTTCTGCCACAAATGTTTGTGGGTGTTTACTTAGGCCCACCATTTTTTTTCTTTTAAGGGGATGATCTGTTCATTTGATTCGGCGATGCCGCATGGCCTGTCGTTTTCGGACATCTGTGCCGCCACAAGTTTGGCCGGTTGCGGTTCTGTTTCATGCGGAGGGCGATGGCCGCTTGGCTTGCCGTTTACGGCGACGCCGCTTGGCCTGTCGTCTTCGGACATCTGCGCCGCCACAAGTTCGGCCGGTTGCGGTTCTGTTTCCGGCAGAGGAGGGCGATGGTTGCTTGGCTTGCCGTTTCTTGCGACGCCGCTTGGCCTGTCGCCTTCGGACATCTGCGCCGCCATAAGTTCTTTGTTTCTATTTTTTTTGTGTGTGTTACAAGATGTCGGTGGGATCAGTATACTTTTTACGCTTTCCATTTCTGCCATAAATGTTTGTGGGTGTTTACTTAGGCCCACCATTTCTTTTCTTTTAAGGGGATGATCTATTCATTTGATTTACAGTAGAGAGAGAGGGTTAGCGAGAGAAACATCACAAAAACGATTTGGATTGATTGTATTTTATACTACATCGCATCACATACGACGCCGCCACAACTTTATAGGTTTGTTTTGGATGTGGGTTTGAGGTTTGGGGGTGCGGTTTTTTTACGGGTTGTTGTCGGTTTTTTATTTTGGACTATGCGTATTCTTGCGATTTTGATGTTCGTCTGTTTTGTGCATGGTGTTGGGCTTTGATTTAGTTTTTAGTTCTGTATGTTATGGTGTGTTATGGATTTAAGGTTTTGATGTGTTTTACTTTGTGTATTTTGCTGACTTTTGGTTTTGAACATTCATTTTGATTTTGGTTTCGGGTTACTTAAAACTCGTATAGACGCGACAACTATTTTAGTTTATCATATAATAATAGTAGTAGTTCAAATTATATTTATCTTAAAAAACTTTATTATATAATATTATGTGTTTATTTTAATGTGTAAATTTTGTTTTGAACGAGTTGGGTCAAATTATAATTTTATTTCGTTGGTATAAATTCAAGTTACTCTATGTTTTGATGTAAATTTTGCTATGAAATATATTAGAGCGAATGTAATCTATGTTTTATCATGTCACCTTCTTTCCCGCACTTGCTTATTTTGATGTACATTTTGAGTTGTTATACGTTCGGTAAAAATATTTATCACTTTTACGAATTACGATGAAGTAGCCGTTAAGGTTATCGACGGAGTGAGAGTCGTAGCGGCGGGTTTGTTTTACCTTTCTACATGCTTTAGGATTTTACATTGGAATGGTAACTGTTACATTTTGTTTGACATTTGCGTTTTGATATTTGGGATCATGACGAAAGACCCCGCGCAACACGCGGGGCAAAAATTCTAGTTCCAAATTATAATATAATATAGATACTGACCCAAAACCTAAAAGAGGGATGGATAAATTAAGCAAGATGATGACGTCTTATGTTTACACTTTAGCAATTAATTAAATAATAAAACTACAAAAAGATGCAAAACCAACAACAATAATATCGCCTTTTCCTTTTTTCCCACGCCCTGCAGATAAGATTCTTTAAGACAACTCATTTTTGCTCAAAAGAACATAGTAACACACACATACGCACATACACACACCAAAGATATCGTATATACGTACTTTGGTTTTATTATTTATATGCTGACAAATACGTAGAATTTTTATCAAGCTATTCATTTATACAAACATGATACTGGACCGCATATGAAATTTGTTACACTTAAAATTATAATTATAAGTTAATTACGATCTACAATCATATGTAGCGTGTGTAGTTCTAATATTTGCTCAATCTTATAAGTGTATTATATTTGAATGTGAATAAACTTATAAATATGTATACTTGTTTTTAAAGGGTGTATAAAATATGTAGTTATAAGATTTTTAACGTCGTGTAAATTGGCTTCTAATCGTAATTTCCTTTTTGAATTTTCTTTTTGAAAATATAATATGTATTAACATAAAACCTATGTGTATTTATATACTTAAAAAATGTAATGAATTTCTCACTTCCTTTTCTGTCGAGACATATAGATGTAACGAGAAAGCCATTATGTTTTAAATATATATATTTTTATAGTGTTTGTTTTTCTACAAACTAAAAGTAATTGTAAACATATGGACCTTGCATCGCACAAATTCGCTCCTTGTCTCGCTTGATTTTCTATTACGTACCTTGAAATCGAGCCAATATATAACGAATCAAAGTCACATGCAATGACTTGTATATTTTCGTTAAATACACATTACTTTGTCTTGTACTAATAAATCACTTTAACCTATATGCATATCATCATGTGCATATCATCATGTGCATATCATACATGGTACCATCAAACATGCATCAATCTAGACAAATTTAAAAACAAATAATGTGAATTAGCGTGAGCATATTGTATTGGATTGTTCAAATAAAAATAAAAGAGTAAAATGTCATTTCATACCCGACGTTTTATTGAACTTGTTATTTCATTCAAAAATTTTTTTTGTCATTTCAGTCACTTTAGTTTATCAAATGTTGGCATTTTCATCTATTTCACTAACTCCGTTAAGATCTCCATTAAATATGAAGGTATTTTAGTATTTTTCAACACCCTGATGATCCAATTATAACAAATTAATCAATTAATATTCAATCAAAACTAAAATACATATGAAGCGACTAGTGAGACCTGACGCTTCGATTTAAAAGTTTCTATTAACTCTAGCTCATTTATTTATTGAGGTGCGTTGTGGGATTTCAATTGATCTTCACATTTTAATTGAACGTGCTCCGTTGTTCGATTGAGATCTATTGTTGTCGCATTTTGTTTGATTGAGTTATGTTATTGTCACGTTCAAACAAACATGATAATACGAACGTGACAAACAACATACCTCAATCAAACAAAGCGAGACAACAGTAGATCTCAATCATACAACAACCCCCAATCGAATAAAGGTACACTTTAGAACAAAATGTGAAGAATAATTGAAATCTCACAACGGACCTTAATCGAACAACATGAGTTAGGATTAATTGAGTCTTTTAAATCGAAACGCATGGTCTCAGTGTCTCACTAGTCACTTCATGTTTTTTAGTTTTAATTGAATATTAATTGAGTAATTTGTTTTAATTGGATAATAAAGGTGTTAAAAAAGACAATAATATCCTCATATTTAACTGAGATTTTAACGGAATTAATGCTGTGGCTGAAAATGACAACATTTGATAAACTACAGTGACTGAAATAAAAAAAAAGTTTTTTAATTGAAATGACAAATTTAACAAAACGTCAGTGACCAAAATGGGGAACATCATCAAAATGATAATTTTTACTCGTTTTTTTTACCAAAATAACCATATACTTCGCATAAGAAAACATGGGCTAAACATTAATCATCGGTAAAAAATTAGAATAAATCTTAACCGTATGCAACAAAATTATACTAAATATTAGCCACCTGTAAAAAAAAATTAGGCTAAGTTATATGTACTAAATCCCAGTTCTCTGTAAAAAAATAGATTAAATCTTAGTTGTCTGAAAAAATGACTGAATCTTAACTCTACCAAGCTATAGGGTAGTTGTTTTTGCACATATTCTTGATTTAATCGACTGATTTCATAAACTCATAATATTTTCAAGATTTTCATGTAGATTAAGTTTTACCCTCTTTAGCCTAGCTTCGTTTCTAATCGGTTGGTTTTTAATATAAACGATCCAAAAAATTCAACTGTTCGCCTTGATAAAAACGTGAATTTAAAATATTATACCACTGAGTTTCCAAACAAACAGGCAGTTGGTGACGAGTCACAAGACCCATATTCGTTACACTCGTATATAACTTTAACTTTACAATAAAATAATAAAAAACAAAAACAAAAAAATAAAAAAATAAAAAAAATAACAATTGTACGTTCCAGTACGCCTCCCTGTACCCACCCACCCCCCTTTTTATACCCACATTCCCACACACTCATTCCTCATCATCATCATCATCATCTTAACCTTCACCCTCACCTTAACCTTCACCTCAACCACACCATTAACCTTCACCCCAGCCATGAAGAAGCTCATGCGCCACCTCTCCCGCGTCGC
This sequence comes from Flaveria linearis, assembly GCA_024085815.1. NCBI lineage: Eukaryota > Viridiplantae > Streptophyta > Magnoliopsida > Asterales > Asteraceae > Flaveria > Flaveria linearis. The sequence continues at coordinate 88,007,380 of CM044004.1, forward strand.
CGACTCCTCCACTACACCCTCCTCCGCCCCGAGTCCCGCCGCCCCCGCCGCTGCCGGACCCCAAACCCCACCGCCGGTCCGGCGGAGTCCCCGAGGGCCACCTGCCGGTCTACGTCGGCGACGAGATGGAGCGGTTCATCGTCAGCGCCGAGCTTCTCAGCCACCCGATCTTCATCAGCCTCCTCAATCGATCGGCTCAGGAGTACGGCTACGAGCAGAAAGGGGTCCTTCGTATCCCCTGTTGTGTTATGGTGTTTGAGCGTGTGCTTGAGGCTATGCGGCTCGGCGTAGACGGCTCGTACGATCAGCTTGAGATTCTTTTTGATGATGAAGTTGAGTTTCTTTGTTAGATTAGTTTAGGGCTGATGATTAGGGTTAATTTTCGTGGTGTTTGGTTTTATACGATGGCAGATCGTTTTTTTGTGGGGTCTGTACATATGTAGGTGTATACTGATGGATTCAACATGAGCGTCATTGGTGGTTGTTGATTCGGTTGGTTAGTACATAATGCGAAGTTGATCTTTGATGTTTTGTTGTCGTTCTGGTGGTGTTGTGACGTGGCTTTGTGTTTTTTTTTTGTTGAGAATTTGCTGTGCGTTCACTTTTTGCAAACCGAAGAATCACTTAGACCACTGTAGTACTGTACCGTCTCGGTTTTATCATGTGACACACTAGCATCATATCAGCTTTTATCTTTTATTTTTTTGTTTTACATGGTGTCGTTTTAGTTTTTGCGGTCAACCCCTATTTAGTTTTCAGTTTGTGGAGGTGCGGTCGGAAAATCCCGCTGAAAATTCACCGGGTAGTAGCATATTGACACCGGGGCAGGCCCTGGTTTTCCTGGGTGACTACAGCTTCGTGTGCCCTTATTAGTGGCAAACACTTGCACCGGACTCTACATTTGTTGTACTTTTATAATTATCACACATACAAGTTTTTGTAACATATATACCGGCATGGAGTATGTCATTTACCTAGTGGAAGTTTTATAAAATAAAAATATAGATGGGTAAAGAAATGCTACCCATGTTTTAAAGTGGAAGGTTTTTTTTTAGTTATTATTTATTTATTTTATTATTCATAAATTGGTACGAATTGCCCATGTGCTACGTTTAATGTTCTGATTTGTTATTCAGATAACAGATTTTGTGTGTATAATATACACTTTTGTTAATCGGAATTTTAATTTCGTGAACTGTTTTAAATACAATTCAATTGTTTTAATGAATGGTTTAAAGAGTTGATAAAACATTCAAGTTGATAGCGACCGATGAAAGACTATTACGGGTCAAAGCAAAGCACAACTTGCACGAGTTCATTTGAGGCAGTTGCATAGGAGTATATTTGGTTTAGTTGCATCTCGTGTTTAAATGATATTAAATTGATACATGTTCAAGTCTTACAGTTAGAAACTAATTATGTTTTAAAAGTAGATTTTAGAATTGTGTATGTTCATTATTAAAAACTAGAAGGGTGCCTGCGCAATGAGATGGAACGATATTATATATCCGATACGTATTTCTAATTTTTGTTATTATTGTAATAATTTTACAAAAGTCTATTATATACTTTCTAAGCTTAAATTTAAAACACAAAATAAATGGGTTTTGCGTGACGACTTGTACATTTACGCATTAACTTATTGTAGCTCATAAAATACAGATCGTTTAGCAAAAATTTACACAAAAACGTTTTAAAAATACACAGGTTACAATTGTAGAATCAAAAAGTTTTAAACATGATCGATTAAAAGATATAACTGAAAATCTTAAATCAAAAAAGTTTTTTTGGGTTAAGTAAAATTATTATGTAACTAATTGTAATAAGTAATCTGTAAATAATGTTAAAAATACTATTTTATCTTAAAAAATAGTTGTATCTTATGCATTAAGTAAAATAATTATTATTAATTTTATGATATTTTAAAATACCACTCTTATATGATTTATATATAGTATAGATATGTGCATAGGTGTAACGGAGTTTCATCCACAATAAATCTTTTTCACCTTCAACTCTTGTTGGTTGTTATGAAGGTATACATAATGAAGGAGAACGCAAACTATAAACTGTATATTAGTTATATATATTAGTTATGTTTAGTTACACGTAATCTTGTGTGTTCAAAGTTAGTAAAAGCTTGTTTTATAATTAATTAAACACAATTACTTGGTGTATTATGTACGTAAGCTTTCTTTTACGTTTTACCTTAAGTCTTGTTTCACTAAAGTTGTTGCAGAAACAATGCATTAGATGTGCATAATATTGGTATTTTGTTGATTGAATAGTATATGTTAAGCTTCATAAACCGGGCTCTTGATTGCTCTGTAAGTTTTATGGCAATCGCAACAGGTTGCCATAAGTCGTTCGAGTCTGATTACACCATCGCAACGGTTCGTCGCTTATCTGGTTTTCCGACTTTTTTTGTAGGATTAAGAAATTATATTACATAGAAGAACTATTGTTACCTAGTGTAATATAGTAAGTAGTAGAGCCCATTTATCTTTTTAAAATTTGTTGGATTGAGCCCAAATAACAAGTTTGAATGTTGGTATTCAGCATGTGGAGACTTTCGAATCTAACGCATGGGCTTGCATGATACAAAAAAGATTTTTTAAACTTGTGGATGAGAATCATGAGATATGATTAATAGTATCACGAATTTGTACTAAACGATAGTAATAATGGAAAACATAATAAGAGAAATTCTTGTTACATGCGGTAAAAGATTTAATTTCATACAAATGTACAAGGAGGTAATTTATATGCAGGTGTTAAGTTATTTGGACTATTAAGTTGGGTATTAGAATACGAGAAATATGAAAATTGGAATTTTTATGGTTATATTATACATATACAGTCAAGTCAGAATAATATTACATTTATAATCATGCCGTCCATGACAGGAGGATCTTGCATCAACTTTACTAGTGTATCATCTTTTATGTTTGATAATTGTAAAGAATTCTAAGTTACACATGTATCAATCGCCGCATGTTAATTGGTGTATAACCTTTTATCTTTACTCCTTTATAATACATAAAGGATGGGCAATGTGGTAATTTCAGCGCTTCCGTAAGACGCGCCCGTTCATCGGCTCCCTTCTTCACCGCCGGCCGTTACACATGCATCCCTCTTCATTGCGTTCGCCGGTAGCTCTACCGGCGGGATCCGAAAGTCCCCGCATTAACTGTCGCCTCTTCAATTGAGGCAAGGATGTGCCTTTCGACTGTTGATTGTGGGTTCCATTGAACGGCGTCGGATCAGATGGTGTCTAATTCCACCATTTCGTCGAAGAAGCAGCAGCAATTGGAAGCTCGGAAGAAGCGGGTATGTTCATCAAACCCTTTTGTAATTTGTTGGGGAAGGTTTGATTTTGGGGTTTTGATTGTGGGATTTGTCAATTTGGGTTAATGTTGTGATGATTTGCGCTTTAGGGTTGATTTAGGAAGAGTTAGTTTGTGTGTGGTTTTGGGTGTCATATATATGTATGTATGTATATCTATGTATGAAGCTAATTTTGCCCTTGATAATCTCAGGTGACGTACTCAAAGGAACCAGATAACCCCACCAAATGTAAGTTCATCGATTATTTTTCTTGTTGATCGCTAGGGTGTCCATCACTATAGTTTAATCATGTGTTCGTTGTTGATGTTCGATCAGCTTGCAAAGCTACGGGTTCAGATCTCAGGTGTCATTTTAAGGTTCGCCTGATTTTAGTCTTCGATTTTGATTTGTTATTGATTATTATGAGCACGTTAATTATTGTTTGAGATGTTGTATTGGTTATTGTGTTGCTAATTTACTGTTGAATGATATTTTATAGAACACTAGGGAAACTGCACATGTTATATGCAAGTTGCCATTGATTAAGGCTAAGAGGTACTTACAAAATGTTCTTGCCCATAAACAACCTATCCTATTTACGCGATTTTGTGGCGGAGTCGGAAGGACTGCACAAGCAAAGAATCGGCATTCGAATGGACAAGGACGTTGGCCTGCTAAGTCTGCAAAGTTTATCCTTGATTTGCTCAAGAATACCGAGAGCAATGCAGAAGTAAATTTCAAAGTTTTACTTTTACACACACAATGACACACATATGTATTTACATAAAGGGATGATGGATACAAAACCAATTTTAAGTAAAGAACTTCGAGAATCACTTAGACTGTTGTTCCTAATTCTTTAAATGTGATACATGAGACTGTTTGTAACCATGGTGTCTTAATTAAAGTAATGCACATCACTAATATTCCTTAGCTTGTATATTCTTTATTTATTTGTTCTTGAGGTTGAATGTGCAGCTACAACAGTTGATTTTATGATGAGACATTAATAGTTTTTTCATTTAGTGAAAGGAATGGATTTGGTAGGCGAGTTGGAGAAAGACCTGAAGGTTGCAAATGTCATTTGCATGGTAAGCATGTGATAGTGTTTGTCTTTTTCTGCTTATGCTTGATTTTACTGAATTATAACCATAAAGGTAGCTAGATTAGTCTAGCTATATGCCTATATAAATTAAAAATTATGATTAAGGCAGGCCTTTTTCTGCTGAGGATTCATTAGTTCATTACACATGTTTATTTTGCATAGAACAGACGAAGACACCTTGCATCTTCAAGGAACGAGGTATCAAGGGACCTTACTGTTAACACAAGTTCTAATAGGAAACAAACTCTTCTGGTATTCCTCATTCTCTGAGACCCTTTACAATATTACGTTTTTCTGGGATCAATTACCATGCATGTGTTCTGGATAGATGAAGTAAGCCCATGAAGTGTGAGGAAATTAGTTTTAGATTTTCATTTGTTACTACCCGTTTAAGGTAGGCTTAGTTTCCTGTGGGAAGGTCTATATATGGGTAGAGATAATTTAAGATGATGTGATATTATATATTAATTGCCTTTTCACACATGTGACTTGTTAAAGCTACTACAGGACATAACTTACATCTCACAGAAATTGTAAAATTAATTTGCAGGACATGCTTTAAATTCTAGCAGCTCTTCGTCGTGCAAAGGACATGCAATTAGAACTTGAAGTACTTGTCAATGAAGAAAATTTCTTTAAGGTGGATTTTTTCCCCTAGAATTATTTCTATGCTATTCATTTTTTGAGCCTGTAGGTCTATGCTGGACTTAATGAATGATTGATTGTACAGGCATTCCAAGTCCAATCTGAATATCTTCAACTTCTGGATAGCTTATTAGACCTTTTGGCTGTACAGGAAATGAGTCGTGCTGTGGAAGTAAGAAATTTATTGATAAATGTCAGTATTCTTGTACTGTACTCTTCAACTGTTCATTGTTACATTGTAGATTTGGCTAGGAAGAACTCTATAGAGGCTGGATTCACTTTTATTGGGAGTATGCCAAGAATTAAAGAAACAAGTTTTTTGACTGTGAGTATGTTGACCTGTTGTTAAGTAGTTCTGTTATTTCTTTGTAACCACTTCAGTTTATAATTTGTACTTTTAATATGTATGCTTTTATGCTCTCTTAGTCTCTTACTTTATGAAATATGAAACTTGCTTCCACCCTTGCAGGTGGTAGATGCTTATGCATTGATAGATGATGTTCCTGGTCTTGTTGTAAAGATACAAAGCTTCTTTATACAGGAAGTTATATCTGAAACCCATGTAGTTCTTAAGAGCATTGTGCTAGAGGTATGTTTCTGTCACTAATGGTTTATTTTAAATTTTAATTAAAATTAATCACAATGGATATCATAGTTTAGTTGTAAGTCAGTCCCATATTGTTGATAGCTATAGTTATCTATCCTTTTGTGGATTTTGAGATTCTGGTTGGTGGAATTTAGTAGTTTGTTTTGATTTTAGGGTTTAGAGAGTTTTAATCCATGTTTTCATTTGATTAGGATGGATCAATATATGGCATTACAGAGTGCAGGTTGGATGGGCAGTATCTTTATCCATGTTCTTAGTTGCTAACTTTGTAATTTTTTTCACCAAGATGCATGTAGGTGAGCCTCTGATAGGTTCTGATTTGGGTAGTTCCACGTATAATTTGCTTCGTTATCCTACATCTTTTGGCAACTACTGGTATAACTTGACTTCGAATAATATCACCAGTGATGACAAAAGGCATCGTCTTCACAGGTTCCCCTAATTTTTTTATTATTAGGTTATTTGGTTTTTTAGAATAGTTTGTTGGGTTTCTGTTGGATTATTTGATGTTTAAAGTTTGCAGTTTTGGGTAGTTCTGTTTTATTTCTATTTATGTTGTCTAAATAACTCGAACTTGTCTTCATAGTTATATATATCAACATTACGACGTGGTTTCAAAATCGATTTGTTGATGTAAGTTCTTGAATTGCCGTTAGTACTCTATATAACAATGTACAACTTGTCAAAACTGAGCCTTATACATTTTAGCACATCCGCCGCAACGCGCGGGTCACCTACTAGTATATATTAATTAGTGTACTTGACATAACTTCAAAGTAGATTCATACGTGATAGTTGTGTAAAGTATTAAGTTTCATTTATGTTTTTAAGTGCATCCATATCTATTTGTAGATGGTTGTAACACTTGCATACTTAAGGACTAGTAAGGAACCCGCGCGATACGGCGGCGACGACAATTAACATCACGATACTCCTTTTCCATTAGTTTATCAATCGTTCGATGATACATTGTGTAGTACTTCAGTTAGGTTTTTCGTAGCATTGATTCGCTATCTATATATTAAAACCGAATTTTAATAGCTTACGGCTTAACGCATTGACCAATTATAACTCAAACAAAGTCCCAATCGTCTTGTTTCATGCAAATAGATTAAAAATTGTCGGTTCACCGATCAAATATTTTTTAAACAAATCATCTGTCTACAATCGAATGCACTTTGATGCAAAATGCAGCAAAGGATGATAATACCTTAGCCATGGCAGAAGTAATGACTTCTGGAATGGGCTCAGTAGTATCACCAATTGCAAGGCTTATCACTTGTGCATCAGGATATTTCAACATGTGTGCAGCCTTCCTTCTACCAATCTATAATTTGGCTGCAACATTGACAAGAAATCAACTTCAGGAGGATGTCAATTTCTTGGTGGAAGGATTATCTCATGGCAATGCAAGAAACAATCCTGTGTCTCTACATCAGCAGCACAAGAAAAATATTTGCATTTCATATCCAGAGGCAAAATAAGAACAAGATACAGAGTTTAACATCCACATTTAAAACTATAACACTTGAATCGACAGATTTGTCCGACCAATGATCACACTTGAATCGACATAAGCCTGAAAAAAGATAGGAAGATGGGAAATAAGTCGCAGATGTAAAAGAGCTTCTTCCTAACTTGATGTATCTATGTATGTGTATATACACACACACATACATATATAGCATGTATACGCACTATATATACTCCATATATACACTATATGTGTTTATATATGCATCTCGAAATTACTTTAAGTATATCAATTTAATTGTGGCCTAATGCCCTAATTATTTCCATTTTTGCATGTGACATTAATAGCAGTTTAAATATATAATCTGCTTTGTAGAACCCCAAATATATCCCACATGCAAGTAACTCAGCTAACACCGAATTCCTCCGTCATCTGCTGCAGATGCAAAGTTTGTAATCCTAAGAACATGTTTCAAGATTCATCAAGAAATAATTTTTCCAAAATTCACTCATTTACGGGAAAAGAAACCTCCAACACAGGTATTATACAAGCTTCAACTAATTCATTCAAATATCTAATACCCAAATGTTGCAGTATCAGAAAAGAAGATTCTTACATAGATAATGACTGGCGAAATCACATCTGTACTTTGGAAATGTTCTATGCAGGAACCGCCACGGGTCTTGTGCTGGTTTTGATGCTTTTTATTGCTGTCGAACGAATTAAATTGCAGAGAATAAAGGTAAGAAACACGAAAAATAAACTGCAATTCCATTTTTAAAACTTTTAGTTACCTGCAGCATAATCTTTAGCTCCAAAAACAGCAGAACCAGCAACCAAAGCATTGGCCCCAGCCTCAATAACCTGCCACCACACATAAAATGTTACCTGAGCCCGTATTGATGATTTCTAACAGCAGTGAGATGTGGAGGTTGACCTAAAACACTTTTGGTACATTTTGTGTAATTTCTTTTAAATAATCAACATGTTAAATATGATTCCAAAAGATGGACGGGATTTTGACAAATAAACTTCCATGCTTTAAGTTAGATAATTCATTATTAACTCACCAAGCTTGGTCCTGTTCCCAATATTTCAATTTCAACGATCGATACATCAGTTACTATAAATAGATTAATAGTATTACCAGAACAAAAATTAGTAATTCATTATTAACTCACCAAGCTTGGTCCTAACAAGGACTATTGGCACACCAGGGGCATAATGTGTCAACTCTGGAATCCACTGCAAATATTAATAAAAAAACATCAGTGTAAGATATCTAACATCTATCAAAAGCATTGCAAAAGAATATAAAAAGACTAAACAGGGATGCAAAATGACAAAAAAATCGCAATATATTTACCTTCTTAGAAACATTTTCATAGCTGGCCTTGCTAATAAGGGAAAATGCCAAAATGAAAACATCAGCGCCGCGGTAACTCAATGGTCTTAATCTGTTATAATCCTCCTGTCCTGTTCCCAATATTTCAATTTCAACGATCGATACATCAGTTACTATAAATAGATTAATAGTATTACCAGAACAAAAATTAGTAATTGCTTATTAGACAAGATTTCATATAGTTACCAGCAGTATCCCACAAGCCTAGATTGACAGTGGCACCATTGACAACCACATTGGCACTGAAATTATCAAATACAGTTGGCACATTATCCTGTTTCAAAACACAACAAATAAACAGATTTTAATTCCAATGATGTACCAAGATTAGCAATGTGCTATGCATCATACAATGTGCAAACAATTTAATACTAAAATCGCCACAAAATGATAAAAATCGCATCATAGCAATGCATTTTCTTGATTGAAAAAGAGATTACTTATTTTGACCAATTAAAATTGTCCATTGTCTGGATCCATTTGTATGATATCCAGAAAAAGAAGAAGTCTCATCATTGGTGTGATCAGATAGGAATCCATGATTGTGGGTGCAATGATGATCATTTAGATGATAAATTGCTAGCTAATTATATTTCCCTTTGATTGGCGAAAACCAAATGAACCCACGAAATCTACTAAATCATATATTCTATCTCAGATATACTCTTCATCATCAAAAACTCGACACCAAATCAGAAATCCCCAAACATAACAAAATAAATCTGCAGAAACTGAAGGGGATTAAGGATATAATTACCGTGGGGAAGGTGTTGCTGGTGTAGGAAATCAAGAGGCAAGTCTTTCCGACGGCCCCATCGCCGACGGTGACGCACTTTATAAACCTAGAAGCGCTCATATTTCTTCAAAGAAGCCTCAGATCTTCTCCTCCTCCCTCAGAAGACCTGATCACGAACCAAGTGACACACCAAAACAATTTGAAGATCAGTAATAACAATAATAATAACAAACCCTAAGCCACATTGTTGTTAATAAACATGATCAAAACCCTGAAAACCCTAAAAACAAACCTGAGCGTCAACAGCGGATCCATCGGATCCATCAGTAATCGGTTTAGACGAAGACTCTGATGAACGGATAACGATTTCACTCCGGCTCGAGTCGACTCAGATAAAGCGGGCCATGAAGCAGCCCCCATCACCGGAGAAGTAGCACCTTCAACAACACCATTAGCCGAGGGTTTACTCCAAGGCGATTTCATCACACCACTAGCATTGCAACTACCACCACCACCACCGGAGCCCTCCGGCTGCACCTCCGCCGTCGCCGTCGCCGTCGCCTCCACCAGCTTGAATTTTAAGGTTGTCATTCATATTAAAGAAAACCTCATATGGTCAAAAATCCAAAATACAAACTTCATGACAAAAGATTATGATGAATGAAATGCAAGCACCAATCTAACACGATTCTTCGCCTCACCCACAAAACCTTTCGATTGCTAGCTTTAGAATAGAAGATGCCACACCATGGAGAAATCTAGAAAGGTCGCGATGGAGGTTACTGGGGGTGAGTGGGGTTACGAAATTAGGGTGCGGGGATGGGGTTTTGTGAGAGCCAGATCTGGACTCCATCCCTTTTGAATTTTGAATCCACATTCTCCCTCGTTGCTTTTGATTATGCTTTAGGTGTTGTAGCTTATGTTTCAAGAGTTGTACAACTCTTAAAATTAAGAGTTTTTGGGTCAAATTACCATCTTGTCCCTAAGAGTTGCTTATTAATATATTAGTAGATATGCCTCTTTCGTCTTATAGGCATTTGGTACTTCTCCTTTTGAATATAAACTACTTTCGGAATTCAAAATTTGATACATTGAGGTGTTTTTACCTCTAGATTTAGAGATTAGGTTATCTTACAAAATCTCTACCTATAACCAATTGATGCATGTAATAGATGATGATGACGACCATGTTTTTGCGTTTTTTAGAGGTTGTGTTTAATAATTTATAACACAATTATTAGATTTATTTGTTGTTTAACAAATTAGCATCAATCACAGTGATGTTTAGAAAGTTGGTGTTGGATGTTGTGGTACAAGAAGCAATCAAGAGCCATCAAATGTTGTTCTATTTGCTATAAAACTTTTTTATAATTAGATCTTGTAGAGCTACAATGCAAGATGACGGATCGCCAAATTGATGTTGCGGGCAACATATCACTCCATATTGCAATCGCCGTGGAAGAGAAGTTAAAGAAAAATAAAAGCTAAAATCAATACCTACAAATAAGAAGAAAATTGAAAGAAAAAATGAAATAAAAGAAACGAAAAGTGCATAAAAATATTTTCCTTTTGCTTCTCTTCTCTTCTTAAATAAACTCCGGAACATAACATAAAGATATATTTGGTAGCGTACACAGGAGAATTCAAAAGGAAATTTACGAATCATAAGCACATCCTAGCATCTAGAGGTGGGCATAAAAATCGGGTTTGAACCAGACCCGGACCCGGGTACGGGTAGTACCCGTTTAAACTCGTAGGATTGGAACCGGTTTTAGATTTTGAGATTTTTAAGAACCCGACATGAAACCAAACCGAACCCGACCCAGTTGAACCCTAGTTGGTATTGGACACACACACAAGAAAAGAAAAGAAGAAGGAAAAAAACTAAACCCTGTATTGGACCCGGTTTTCGGCCCACCAGGGTATAGTGGGTAGGGTTTTCAAGTATATATGAACCCGACCCGGGTTCATACCCGGTTTCGCCTCAACCCGGGACAAAATAACCCGGTTGGGCCGAACCTGGTTTTGTACCCGGTTTCGGGTACGGCCCAAAACCCAAAATGCCGATTTTTCACTTTATGATTTTGGAAGCCCATGCAGCCAAGTTGTAAATTCAATTCTCAAATGCCATTTGGGCTTTTAGGACCAATAAGCAGAATATGGCCACGTGAAGAATCAAGAAAAGCAACCTCAGGTTGAAAAGGAAGAATTTACACGTTCAATGCAAATGCCATTTTGGGCTTTGGGGAATTGGGGGTCTTTTTTCGAGCGTAGGGTTAATATAAATATGTGTGTCCAATCTTTTATTCTATATGTTCTTTGACACCAATTTTTATAATCATTTCGTTTCTAGGATTTATGGATTTGATTTCATGCAACAAAAACAATCCAATCTATTATTTCAATTAGTAATCATTAGTTTAAGGATCATTGACCATTATTATGAATTGAATATTCTAGGTTCAAATGGTGATTATTGAACTAACATCTCAATTGTGTTCTTGGTCGGTTTAGATTGATCAGCTCACCATAATCTGAAGTCTAATAATTCTTGTAATCGCTTCATGTGTATGTGAATTCGAAATTATAGTTATTAGGTTACATGAAGTGTTTCATCAACGTAAGCCCTGGAGTGTTCATCTTTAAATTCTTGTTTGCAAACCAGTTTAATTTTAGTTAAGATATTTATCTTTCGAGTGGAGGTCAACCTAGATATAGTTAAATAATCATACAAGACTTGAAACACTGACCTCAATTTTTCTTGTAGATAGATACATGATTTCCTAGCTACTTAAGTAAATTAGGTTGTTGTATGACCTCATATCAGGTCATCAATAACATAAAGGTGTTTTTAAATCTAGATTTAGGGGCTGTTTGATTTGCAGGTCTTGATCAGAAGGGGCTGACCGAGTAAGAGTGTATTTTAAAACAGACCGAGTAAGAGAAAAAATATGCATGGGTCAGTAGTGTCAGACCGGATCAGACGCGTGATAGTGAGAACAAACATACTGACCGGCTAAAATATCTGAGCGGATCAGTGAGTCAGATATTTTGACCGGGTCATAAGTAAATCAAACATCCCTTAGAGTTTAGTTTTTCTCATCAAAATGTCTAATTATAACCAATTGATGGATGTAATAGATGATTTTTGTGCTCTGACTTCTGAGAGGTTGCGTTTAATAATTTATAAAAATTAATTAGATCTATTTGTTGTTTAACAAATCAACATAAATCACAATGATGTTTATAAAATTATTGTTGGTTCTTCTGGTGCAAGAAGCAATCAAAAGCCATCTAATGTCATTTCATCAATTATTGATTTTAGCTATATTGCACTACAAAACTATTTTCTTGTGAAATTGGATTTTATAGATCTACAGTACAATAATGCAAGTGACTGATTGCCAATTGATGTTGACGGCACCAAATAACTCCACCTTGCAGTTACCACATGGGAAAAACATTTGTGAGATTAGTTGTTCTTCTTCCCAAAAATCATTTTAGCTTTTTGGTTTGCTTAAATGATAAATTAGAATTAGTTTTAATATCCAGACGCGCGTTGCGCGTCTTGATAACGTCATAAATCGATACTCTATTATGGATTGAAACGGGTCAGGTCAGGCCAAGTTAGACCCATACTTATTTTGTCTATTTTAGTTCTACTTCTATAAACTATTAGTGTGTTAGTAAAATTACATAAACATTATTACTTAGATAATCAAAATCAACAGATAACATTTAGGAGGCTGTATACAACTATACATTACAAATAAGTTTTGAGCGACTTTCAATTCATTTGACTCAAGTCTCGTTTAGTTTTTTTTTTTTTTTTCGTTTAAAGATAAAAAGGTAACCCAAATGGACCCAACAATTGAACAACCATAAAAAAAAAGCTTGTACCTTTTCAATGTGTCATCCATCCAAATGATCTTTGATGAACTTGGTTCAGCAGAAGAATCAACATGGTGTGCATCAGTTTGAGATGGATCATACACAAATGAGAGCAGTAATGGATCAGCTGCTGCATTGGCAGAAGATCTTACTGATCTTAATTCCTTTTGAAGGGATTTTGACTGTTGTTGCAGTTTCTTCCTTAAAAGTGACATTATAGAGAAAGATTCATCATCATGAAGCTTCCTCTTGCAAAGACCTTAATCTTTTTAGTCAAAGAATTCAAAATTAAACAAATGATTCATATAATCAACCCCCGAGTTCTTTTCCAAAATACTGTCTTAAGAATGTGCAGTAGTCCAAAACCAAACCAGAACCGAAATCTGAGAATATTAAACCGAGAACCAGACTGTTTAGCAGTATAGATTTTTTCAAAAACTAAACCATACTTAAACTTTATGCCGGTGATTCAAACCTAATTTTATTTCTTGATTAACGTCATTTCGTTAAAAGAATAATAAAAGAGAACAAAATCCCATTTCGGGGTCATGGTTTCTACCCGAGTTTTACACTCTGATTTACTGTTACTTACTAATGCAAACACTCCCTAAACCTACTCGGCTACTCTTAAATCTACACCAATGTCCATCATGACTGGAACTCTCGACCACTTAGGAGGAATACTTTTACAGTTTACTACACACCTTGATATTACTAAAGTATAAGCCTTTTGATTCTTCTTTTACCAATAGAAACTGATAGTATAAGTAGCAAGTTCATGTATGGAAGATTAGAATTTAGAAACAAATAGATAAAGCAAGATCTCATAAGCTAAAACAAACAGATGAAAATGATATTTTTAAGACACTCTCATGTTCAATAATCAAGTGGGAAATCATGTTCCTCCCATGATTAGTAGCACAAAGAGTACACACCTGCAACAAACAAACCTCAATCACAAACAAATAACACCCAAATCAATTGAATCACACAAATAGACAATAATCATACAAACAAAAACCTAATAATCTCCAATGGATGTCAAAAACTAATCATTTCATTCTAAAACAGTAATCTATGAGAAGTAAACTCAATAATGATGTTGTTGATGATCAAACAATGAAATCGAAAGCAGATTAAACAATCAAAAGGCGATTAAATCAATTACCCCCAACTTGATTTCAAGCGGATGTTGATCCTCGAGATGAACACACAATCCTATGGCATCATATCCCTCTAAACAGTACGGACACCCCATTTCCAAATTCGATTCTTCCTCCTCATCTTTAATATCCTCTAGATCGATGTAACTATCAACTAATCAATCACATATGAATCAAAAACTTTACGTAATAGCATAGTAACAGATGAAAAACGATACATAACAATCAATTACGATGGAGATTCACCTGGAAGATGCTTCAAAACTCGACAATCGAATGAACACTCGCACACACACAAAAGCACACACTTCATTCTTCATTCTCACTGCATCTTCATCTTCATTCTCACTGCATCTTCATCTTCATCTTCTTCAATCACCAAACCCTAATGGTCACCTTACTCAACCACTCAATCTCACTACACCCCCACCCCACCGCCCCCAATTCTCCCACCACCACCATCACCACCACCGTTCGCCGCAGTGCCCTCTCAAACCCCACCACCACCGCACCACCATAACCTGCATCGACAACAATCGTTCGTTCACCTCAAACGCCAATCAGGGCTGTGGTTGGCGGTAGTATTATGCGATGGTGTGGTCAACGGTGATGCTGATGCAGGTCGTCGGAGATGTTTTGTTCACCGGCGATGGAGGTGGTTTGAATCTGGTGTGGCTGTTGATGAAGGTCAATCGATGGTGATGCGATTGCAGTCGACTGAAGGTGGGTTTTCAGGTGATTCAGCCATTGAAGTTGAAGATGATGATGATGATGAAAATGGAATCAAGTGAGAAGGTCCGGTTTACCTGATTTACCCCAAATACCACGGCTTTTGGCCACACGGATCGATAACACAACCTTCTGCTTACTTCCTTCCATTGCAGTTTCACAGGCTCGCCGGAGCTCCAGATCATCGGCGCTCGACTTTGCCGGTTTGTAGGTGGTGGTGCCGGAGAAGGGAAGAGATCGAAGATTGAGGGTGAGGGGAAGAGGGTGAAGCCTGGTGGTGGTTTAGTTATAATAGTACTATTCATGAGCAACTGTTCATCATTTGGTTTTTTCATATTATACAATTCTCACAAAAGAACTTGCAGCTAGAAAATTGTATCATTCTTGAGCATTCTCAATATGTTGTAGTTCAAATGAGTTCGAGTTAAAAGTATTCGTTTTGAAAAATGATTTTATTTTGATTAAAGCATTAGGTATGATTTTTTTTTTCCTCTGACTATCATTTTTAATTTTTTAAGCCAGGCTATGTAAATATACTAAACCAAACACATAAAACGTGAAGTAAGATTTAAATCTTCCCGAACTTATAAAAAAAAGCAAATGGAGTTTGTACATGTTGAAAGATTTTTTTTTGGAACGGCGGGTAAACTATTTTATTAATAATTAAAACGATAAACAATTATAGCAAGAAACTAGAAATTGAGACTCCAAGAGAACCATGACATGATTACAATAGAAAAATTGCCAAATTTAAACTACGTCATGTTAACATTCTGAATCGGAAATATTGTGTCCACTTTTTTATCCATTTATATGTAGAAATGAACTATATAATGTGACTCCAAGTTAGATTCACTTTTTGTGTTGCGACATGTTGGCCTAGATTATTTTTAGGGCTTTACATATTATCAGGTATTTTTATTTTTTATTATGTTTGGCTTTAAGTTTGCAGATGTTTTTCAATGTTTTAGTTAGGTTGTTTGAATGTTAATATATAGTTTTATATATAAGTTTCTTGATGATACATGAGACAAAGTATATGACGAGATAAGATTCACATAACCTTTATTTCATAGTTGTTTTTTTGTATTATTGTCTAATGTAAATTTTTATTTGTGTTCATTTATTAAGGAATTAAATATTTACGAACGGCGAACGGTTCACGGACGCATAATTAAATACCTCACAAAAATAAAACTTACCAACCATTAATTAAGTAACATCAACGCATGTAAGTGAACGAATAAAAAGCAAACAACTTACCGAGAACAGAAATGAACGAACATGACATCTATTATCGTTCGTTTAACTAAATGAATAAAATTTATTTTCATGTTTGTTCATTTATTTAATGAACGAACTTAAATAAACTTATCCGTTGAACGGTTCGCGGGTTATTCGATAAATGTTTGGTTCATTTACTGTCGTACCTTTCAACGTTTGTATGTTAGTGTACAACCGAGTATGCACAGTGTACTAGCGGGTATAGCGCCCCATCTTATCATATTTGACTGGTGTGTATGAGACAGAGCCAAACGAACCTGTCCAATCATCTTTTTCGCACTTTTATCCCACTCATTTGTACGCAATATCGTTCAAAACGTGTAAAAAAAAATTTCATGATAATTTAGCAATGTAGTTCACATCAATTATTTAATATCTTCATGGAATGATGTTAACATAAACTATTGAATTTTTCTTATTAAAACTACGGTGTATATATTTATTTATTTTTCTTTTTTGAACTTTTCTATTATTTTAAAACACGAACTTTTTGAAACGGTTATCAAGGGTTCCTCCCATATATTTGTAGGTCTGTCCGTGGTTCCACCGGAATAATTATTTGACTGAGGTACGCATAACATGTAAATAAAAGAAAAGACTATGGGTTCAAGTATCACTCTAAAAAAAATACTCAGAGTTAAACTCTTATCCTTATACAAAGATACATGATTATGTACACATCAAATAACATCGCGTTAGAAGCGTTCAATCTAACCATGAAATACAACCATCTTCTTGTATATATACACACTCATGCTGATCTAAACCACCATGCATTGTAACAATAAAACAAATGGAGCTCTTACTTCCTCTTCTCTCTTCCATCATTTGTTTTTTCTTTCTCCTCCACGCACTCGACCGCTACAAGAGAAGAAGACTCCCACCCGGCCCCCTCGGCCTCCCCATCATCGGAAACCTCCTCAGTCTCGGACCAAAACCACATAAATCCCTAGCTAACCTCGCAAACAAATACGGTCCACTAATGACCATCCGATTAGGCGGCATCACTACTGTGGTGGCATCCACACCCGATGCGGCAAGAGACATCCTCCTACGCTATGACGAGGCGTGCTCCGGCCGCCCCATTCCACACGCGGTCACCGCGCTAAAAAACCACGACAAGGCGGTGTTGTGGCTACCAACGAATGACACGTGGCAGGCCATCAGAAAAGTCCTTAAACTCTATCTCACTAGCCAACATAAACTTGACACACTCAAGGACGTCCGTGAAAATATTGTCGAGGGCGTGGTGGACTACCTTCGGGTGTCCGGTCAAAAGAAAGTGGTTATAGACATCGGAGAGCTCGCATTTGCGGCGTCGTTGAATGAGCTTTCGCAAACTATTTGTTCGCGGAACATGACGAGCTACGAACATGATGATATCAAGGGGATCAAGATGATCGTGGAGACCGCGATGGAGGTGTTGGGGAAGTTCAACATAGCAGACATATTTCCGGTGTTGAAACCGCTCGATCCACAGAACGTGTGGCGCCGCGCCAAGGAGTCATTCGGATGGTTGGAAGAGAAGGCAGAAGGTTGGGTTAACGAGAGAATAAAACATCGAGAGGCAGAACTACCAAGGGTTGAGGATATGTTGGATTCAATGTTGGACTTTAGTCATGATAATGAAGCTTGCTTCAATGTAGAAAATATCAAGACTTTACTTGTGGTACGTATTTGACCATTCTTATTTAATTTCACTACTAGAAAATTAGAGCATTTTTGACAAAGAATATTGGTAGAAAACTGTCAAATAACAGGATCTCTAGTCAGGGATAACCTGTTAGACAGTTTTCAAGGACAACAAGAAATCAGTTGTGTTGGTTTTCATTTATTATTCATTAAGGATAGAATTTATATAACTTATAAAACATGTGACAAAAATTGATTGAAAAAGTTGCTATTCACGCATTGCAAATTTATGAGTAATTATTGAATTTGTAGGAGGTGTTAATAGCGGGAACTGACACGATTGCAACCACTATGACATGGTTAATGTCTGAACTGCTACTAAATCCTGATATGTTTACAAGAGTTCGTGAAGAAGTGAGCCAAATAGTGGGAGAAGATGGTAAAATCAAAGAAGCCAAAACCCTTGACTTGCCCTACTTGCACGCTGTAATCAAAGAAACAATGCGACTTCACGCAGGTTCACCGTTACTCGCGCCTCACGTAACTCAGACAGAAGTGAAAGTAGGCAAGTATGTATTACCAAAAAACACACAAATTTTGGTGAATGCATGGGGTATGGAAGGGACCCAAGGTATTGGGAAAAGCCAACAGTGTTTATGCCTGAAAGATTCTTAAAAGATAAAAAGATTGATTTTAAGGGGCGACATTTTGAGTTCATACCATTTGGATCGGGTAGAAGGATGTGTCCAGGTATGCCTTTGGCCGAGAGGATGTTGAGTTTATTGGTGGCTTCATTTGTGTATTATTTTGATTGGGAGCTTCCTTATGCTAAAGAAGAAATGGACATGAATCATATTTATGGTCTTACATTGATTAAAGCAACTCCAATTGTTGCTACCCCTATACCCATTAACTAAAATCGACATGCAATTGTGAAAATATGTGAAAGTATGTGTTTCTTGGCTTGTTGCAAATGAAGTAATTAATTGGATATGTTATACATTTGTTGTTATATATATGGTGTTTTTTCTGCTCATTGAATTAATAAAATAATGATTATGTATTATTATAACTGTTATCTCAAACACATTTTTATCCTACTTTTAAATTTGTATATGATATAATTATTCAAAGCACAATTATATCAAAAAAATACAGCTAACTTGTATTCTATGAATAATTTCGACAATGGTTTTAAGATGAGTTATCAAGTATGTTTCCTGCTTCACATACTAACCACGACTAGCAGTGACAACACAACAAGTCATCCTCTCAGCATTTATCGTTAAAATTACTCTTGGTAGTTGATATGGGCATACTGGGCTGATAAGCAGACCTGTATCGGCCTACTTCTGTTTTTGAAGGGCCTGCTCGACATATTTCGAAATACCATCTTCCCAGGAATCACACCCGCGTCTATAAAGAAAAAACTTCGATGCCAGTTTTTATCCTTTAAGCTCGACGGGACACGTCCAATGAAAGATCTACTAGTGTCCCTTTTATTGAAAGAATACCAATCATCCTTCTTGGCAATATGAAAGAACACCCTAAACAACAACAATGATGGTGATTGCCTCAAGCTCCGCATAACAAGCTCATAATGATAAACCGGCCTTCACCAATCCTAGAGGATGCATCTGCGAAATATGTAGTTGATAAAACTCAAGAACACCAAGGCACAGCTTGCTAATGGGCAGTCTCAAAGTGACAAAATCTGAAAAAATCAGTATATAAGCAGATCTTTAATTACCTGCCCTTGTTGTAATTTATACACTGCCATCTTAAACATATGATCTCCTACAAGACTTTGCATGTGCCCAACGAACTCATCTTTCCTAATGTTATTGCTCTGGTAATGACATTAACATAGCCAGTTAGCATGATAATGAGTTCTCCCCTTTGTGAAAAATGATTAATTGTATAAAAATGTAGTCAATCTTAAACTGACGTGCTAAGCTATTTCGTGTTTTTGACGCTAAAGGAATCAAGAAGGGCGAGCGTTAGATTAGCTGACCGACGATGTTCTTTATCATGGTGAAGTGTTCGCTTGTTTTTCTAAACCAGTCTCGAATATTGGAGGAGGTAAAGAAGAATACATCGATGGTGATTTGGGTGAAGTTCGTGAACACTGGTCGCGTTACGTATCGAAATTTATTTATATCGCAATGAATTTGGACTTGTATTTGTATTTGCATCTGAATTCAATTTAAAACAATTTTTGTAAATTTTGTTGGTATTTAAATGGATTTCGCTTTTAGTGTTATTCAACAATTTGTTTTATAAAATAGCAGGTAAATTTATTAAAAATAAAAAAAATATTTCAAAAAGCAGCTAAATTTATGACTTGCATTACGCATCATCTTTAGCACGTCATAAAAATTACAAAGATGACACGCGCATGTGCGTCATCTAGTCAGTTATGACTACCCCTTTCTTGAAGCGCATTACGCGTCATCTATTGACCGTCATAAAATGCGCGTCATCTTTCGCGCGTCACAAGAAGATGACGGGCAAATGCGTGTCATCGTTCATTTATGACTACCTTTTCCTTGACACGCATTTGCACGTCATCTGGCCCTAAAGATGACGCGCATTGTGTGCCGTCTATTGCAGTTTTTCTAGTAATGAATTTTCTTGGTCAATGATTTCCAAACCGGACCGGACCGGCCGGTCCGACCGGTTCGACCGGGAACCGGTGAGGAGGCCGGTTCGGTTCGGTGTTTTTGGGCCGTTTTCGGTTGAACCGGCCGGTTCGTCCGGTCGACCGGCCCGACCGGAACCGGCGAACCGGGTTGAACCGGTTTTTTGATTTTTTTTTTTAGTTTTAATAGAAAAATATTATTGGATATGGATTAAGGAACACCGGTTCGTTAATTTGGACTATGTTTACTTGAATGGTATGTATTTTGGATGTTGTTTTGCATTAAGGAACACCGTTTAAACATGATATATTGTTTAAAATCGTTAATTTTGGTATGTATATGATATATTGTGTTAATTTGGACTATGTTTACTTGAATGGTATGTGTTTGTAGTTTTATAAATATTTGGAATTTTTTTATATTTTTCTAAATATTTATGACGTCATCCGGTTCGTAATCGGTCGGACCGGTCGGACCGGTCCGACCAGTGAACCTCTAGGCCGTCCGGTTCGCTTTCCGGTCCGGTTTTGAAAACATTGTTCTTGGTTATGTGTGCTTCTAATAGACCAACAAACCTTTTTTTTAAAGATACATATTCTCATGAACAACAATCTTAAACCTGAAAACATATATCTGATGTATCCAATCAAAATGTTGGTCTGGCTTGCTTATTAATGTTCTAACATACACATGACCAAATTGATACAACATCACATATGTTTAAATTAATCCATATATGTCAACATTGCTCATTCAGATTAATTTCAGACAACAATGGCTTATTCGATAAAAAAGCCTTTATGTTCGCGACAACTAGCTCTCGAATTTTATCAAAAGACTCCGGTGTTATAATAGCATTGTGTGGAGACAAAACAACGTTGTCAAGCATCAACAGTTCTTTTGGTACTTCAGGTTCATTCTCAAACACATCAAGACCTGCTCCCCCAAGCTCACCTTCAACCAATAGCTTCACTAGCTCCTTTTCATCCACAAGGGCCCCACGCCCGATGTTAATGATGATACCCTTCCTCCCGAGGGCGGTCAAGACATCTCGGTTTATGATGTGGTGAGTTTTGTCAGTCAAGGAGCAACAAACAATTAGACAATCGCTGTTGGTTGCGAGTTCAAGAACAGTGGGGTAGAATCTACAATGGACTTTGGACTTCTTGGTTCTTGAGGTATAGGCAATGGTGCAGCCGAATGGCTCGAGCCGTTTTGCAACCAAGGTGCCGATACTTCCGAGCCCAACGATCCCAACTCGTTTTCCCCCTACCTAAACAATGAAAGTTCGTTTATTTAGTTGTTTGAAATATAAAGGTGCCTCAACCCCTCTCATTAAAATAATAATTATAATCTCTCACAAGAGATTAGTACATCAAAAGATACGTTTAACCACTCCCTAATATAAGTCGTGTTTATCTTGCCTATCAAATTGATACATACTCCCACAAATTAAAGAGTAAATGGATTATTGTTAAAAAATAATAATGACTTTATCGATGGATTTGATAATAGAACTAGGTTAGTACCACATGTATCATATCGTTTGAATAAAAAGTATTAAAATAATTAGTAACAAAAAATTTATTACTTTTTATATGATATTTTAATATATGATATGATAATTAAATGATATTTTAAGATATGATATGATAAATAATAAAGTATATACCTTGTTTCCAAGAGGATAATGTGCTTTAACGCCCGACAACCCACCTCTAACATACCTATCACCACAAGTAACACATCGAAGAACATCGATCAAAAGCCCAACAGCATAATCAGCTCCATCTTCAGACAGTACAGCTCCGGCGCTAGTGACCCGAATATTACGTCGTCGGCACTCCGCTAAATCAATATGATCATAGCCAGCCGACGTCCCAACAATGCATGCAACCGCAGGATACTGGTCCAGCTGCTCCGACTGCAGCGGGCACGGGCCGATGTCGATCACAACCCGGGCAGTGGTTCGGTGGATCGGGTACAACGGATCCCATGATTCGATCGGGTTGATGATGTGTTTGACGAAATGTAAAGAGAATTTGAAATTGGGGAGACGGTGGATTATTACCGGCGGAAGTTTGTTATCTCCCACCATGGTTGATTTAAGGTTTGTGTTGTTCTAAGGTTTGTGGGTTGTGAGAATTGAAGTTTATAGCTGACATGATGTTGGGTGTGTGTGCCACCGATGTAGCTAACGAATCGAAAGGATGTTGTGTGGAGTGTGATCGATATATAATGAACATATGGACAATGTTTATCGGTGTAGGTTTTGAAAAACTTTTGCAGTTGTGAATTCTGATTAAGTGTAGATTAATGAACCCTATTCATTATTCACTATGCTTAATTGGTTGAAGATAGTGGTGGGTCTAACCTAGGGCTGTTCACGAGCCGATCCGATCCGAGCGAAGGTATGCTCGAAATCGCTCGGATTTAAAATCGAGCCGATCGGATCGGATCGAATTTATAAAAGCGAGCGGAAAAGTCATGCTCGTGCTCGGATCGAATTTAACCGAGCAGCTCGGTTTCGCTCAGTTTTATAACAAATTTAGCATAACAAAATACATACCGGCTCCGTTTAGCTCGGTTTTTCATTCATTCAAGAGTTTCAAGTTCCAATAACAAACCTAACAAGTTAACAAAAAACCATACGAAATAAAAGTTACACAAAATATAAATTCAAACACATTAAGTTATAAGTCAAACTTAAAATTCTTAGAAAGACAATACAACTAATCTTCAAAAAGTCCACCAATGATGATTTTCACGATCATTTCCATGTCCATCTAAAAAAGCCAATAGCAACGTTTAAGTAAACATTTTAGACTAAACATAATAGTATATATTGTAGGCTTCAATATTATTGACAATGTATATACAAAGGTTTTATAGAATATACCTTTCATAACTATTAGTTGTTACCACACTCATCTGGAATTAAAACATCAATCTCCAATTTTTCTTCTTCTTTTGCAGATTTCTAGACATTAAAAAGATAATATTAGTTTTAAGTATAAAGTAGAAACGAAGAAAAATATGAATATAAACTTACTTCCAATGTTTGTATGGTTGTTTTTGAGATGGTCATTAACCAATCGCTTCCACAAACAAGAAGTTCAACCATATCCTTTGTAAGAGAGCTTCTGTAGTCATCCAATATACGCCCCCAGCACTAAAAGCCGATTCAGAAGCCACAGTTATGATCGGGATGCCAAAAATATCTTTAGCCATTTTACTTAAAACGGGAAACTTGCTTGAATAATGACTCCACCATTTCAACACATCAAACTTTGACTCATCACATGCATAATTAGGCTCTTCCAGATACAACTCAAGTTCAATTTTTGTCCGGTCTCGATTGGTCTTAAATGCCCCATTTAATAAGGCATTCTAAGATAGCATCTGATATAACCTCACCATTATGAGGTGGTGCAAGCTCATTAAAACCAATTATATATTTTTGCATTTTCCAATCAGAATCAACAAAGTGAGCTGTCAAACACATGTAACCAACAGTCTGGTTTGATGTCCAACAATCACTTGTAAGTGAGATCATACCAACCTTTTTCAAAAGCTTTTTTATCCTTTCCCGTTCTCCATCCACCACTTTTATACAATCTCTTGTGATAGTTGATCTACTTACTTTCTGATATAATGGATTATTATACTTCATTAATTGATTAAACCAGTGATACTCAACAAATGAGAAAGGCAACTCATGAGATATGATCATTTTTGCAATTATTTCCCTGCACTTCATTTGATTATAACTCCCAGTTGACTCAAAATTGACAAAACCAGTTTTATTATCACTACCAGTTGAGTCAAAATTAATAGTACCTTTCTTATTACCAATCGATCTTTGGTAATACAAACAATCTGTGAGGTGTCGCTTAAGACTTGTTGTTGTACTCGAGCTTCCTGCTACATAGCTATGCTTACAATGAATGCACTGTTTTTTCTTCACCATTTTTCCTTTGTACATACCATCAATGTCTGCAAAATGTGTTGCACATCAGAAGAATTCTTTCTCTTCTTTGTACACACATCATTCTTATCTTTCAGTTCATCAACTAGCTCGACACTTTCTCTGTCACTTAGCTCGACATTAGAAGTCTCAATTCCATTCGAATCTTTTTGAGAAGACATTCTACACATATGACAAATAAACAAAAAACAAACTTAGTTTGAAGGATTACATTTAACTTGATCATTTGAAGGATTACAAACTTAGTTTGCAGAAATATACCCAAATTCCATACTCTTAAACAACAAAAATACAAAGAATAAAAAAAACTAGGGTTTGAATCTAATATAGACAAATAAACAAAAAACAAACTTAAAAATCTAACCTTACAACCTTCAAATCTTGAATGACGGCCGACGAAGTTGTGATGGACCGGAGTTACCGTCGGTTGTCGTTGTCGGTGGGGCCGTGGGGTTGTGGATGCCGGCCGACAGTGGGGTTGTGGATGAAGGGGATGTCGATGTCCTTGTCTTGTGGATGAAGGGGATGCCGACAGTGGGGTTGTGGATGAAGGGGATGCCGACAGTGGGGTTGTGGATGAAGGGGAGGCGCTGGAGTAGGGCTGTGGATCAGTGGATGTAGTTGTGATTTGTGGGGGAAGGAAGGGTTTTGATTTAGGTGATTAGGTGAAGGCTTTTTAATTAAAAATTAAAAGATAAAATGTTATTTCAATTTAAATATTATACATAATATATATAATATATGTATTTAAATATTATACATTATATATATAATATATGTATTTAAATATTATACATTATATATATATATATATATGTATAATATTTAAATACATATATTCGAGCAAAACCGAGCGAGCGTCGAGCGAGCGGCCCTTTACTCGTGCTCTGCTCGTGCTCTGCTCGTTTATAAACCGATCCGAGCCGCTCTGCTCGTTTACAACCGAGCAGAATTCAAACGAGCATTTTCCGAGCATTTTCCGAACGATCGTCGAGTGATCCTCGAGCGTCAAGCAGTTTGGACACCCCTAGTCGTGGTGATCCATAGCTGGCTTTCTTAGAGGCTTGATTTTCCACGTCATCAAGCAATTAATTAAGTACCTTTTGATCTTTTCGCAATTAATGAGTGTGGTCCAACGTTCCAAGCTCTCTCCTGTTGAGAACACATGCTAAAGAGGCCCAATAACTTCATCATATATTCAACTTAAATAACAGGTTGGAAGCCAGTCCAACATGGTGGGTCACATACCATGTTTGTTTTAACGGGATCCAATATAAAGTTATAAACTTATTATCATAGCATTCATTTTTTTTTTTTTTATTCACGTCTCTAAGAATTTACACTATCTTGAACATTCCCGTAAGGGGACGGGGTGAAATTTATTTTTTTAGGGGGACGAACTCGATATTCATATAAAAATTTACACTATCAGACCAAAAATTTACACTACCGGACTAAAATTTAATACTACCGACGAAAAAGAGGGGGGCGGCGGCCCCCCGGTCTCCACTATCCTCCGCCACTGGGTCTAACATCTTCCTTCGTGTGCAGTGACGGACCTAGTAATTTTATTAATGAGGTCGGATATTTTGAGTCGTTGATTTTTTTTGGTTTGATTTGTTTAAGTCGGGCCACATTAAAATTTACCCACATATATAAATTTGTAAATCGTTTAATAAGAAATAGCTAAACTAAGAATTTTTAGTTGTTTAGAATTAGGTTTGACAAGGAGGTGTGATCGTGAACAGAGGGACGACTAGTGGTATGCGGATCCAATAGCTAGGTTTTGATTAAAATCTAGCAGTTGAGGGCTTAGGGCAGTGATGATAAAACTGTTTATAAGCGTATATTAAAATCGAACTAATCATCTTTTCAATTACGGTAAATATTATAATATTATAAATTGTAACTGAATTGTGTATTAATTATTAGGTTAATTGTTTAATGGCTGAGATGATAGATTAATGAACTTAGTTTTTTAAAATAGTTACTAGGCATTTCGTAATAGGATTTATAAGGAAAATTAGAGTAATGAGCTTAGTTAATTATATAGGTGATATGTTCATAACTTTTTTCTTTATTAAATGTGTTATTTAGGTTATAAAAGGTTTATATTTTAAAATTATTAGGGTTTAGTGTCGAAATTTTCTTGCTTTGTTGTTTAAAAAAATCTTTGATGTTGGTTTTAAAATTTCATGTGGGTCGATATCAAAATTTCTAAGAAGTCAGTCGGGATTAGGTCGTATATATGGTAATAAAATAAAATGTTCATGGGGTGCAGCTCAACCTCAATTAAACCACTTGGGTCCACCAATACATGTGTGTGAATCACTACCCGTCAGAGTGATATGATAGTGTCATAGTTTAGCTTAGAGAATAGAAATAGAGTGTAAAAAGGTATTAGATTTAAATGGTATTTATAACTTATAAAATTAATTTTTTTAATACCGTAACGGTCATCGTTCAACGATAGCATTGGCAAAAGTAGGAGCCAGTGATTACCGGCCAGTGAGAATTCTTTAATTTGGGGTGTGTTTTTTATCCCCGAAATCGACGGGGTGGTGTTCCCACCCGGGGTCGACCTATGGACTCCACTCCATGACGCCTAATAGCAAAACAAGATTAGTGATGGAACAATACGGAGTTTTATACGATGTGGATGGGGTAGTCATGACTACAATTATTAATTGTTAAAGCATACATACATTTAGTATAACATCATATATTTAATAGACTTTATCATACGTGATACCTTGAGAAATATTTCTCATCAAATAACGATAACAAAATGTAGAATTAGAGACCGATTATTGAAAGAAAAAAAAAACTGTCAACATGGAAAGTTTGCACGCTTTCGTAGGGTGGAAAGTTTAACAACCTCATTCAATCAGTATATATAGCAACACCCTTTGGGCTTTGAGCTTTGAGCTTTGGGCTTTCGGCATTGGGCTTTGGGTAATCTTCCAACTTATTATTAGTCGCTAATGAATCAGCCCATACAAAAAGCCCAGGACCAAGTGGTTCAACGACCCATCTTTAACAAACGAGCACCGGCCCGATTGATAGATTAAAACTTTAAAAGCCATACCGACTCATCATCCTTTTTCTTTTTTTTATAAGAAAATTATGAAAATGTGCTTAAATCTCCATTTGGTCAAGTAATTCTTAAAAATGTCTCCATCCACAGAGTCGCATCTGACTATAGAATAGGATCGTCCGAACCCAAAATGAGCAGCTCGGATGAATACACGTGTCTAATTAAGTAGGTTCATTATGAGGGACATGTTTACGTTGTTCAAACTTTTGTAAGTTCGTCCGAACGAATATTCGTAAGTTCGTACGAACCTTCGTAAGTTTGTCTGAACCTTCTTAATGACCCTATTTAGAGACATGACTTCATTTGAACCGCTCATCATAGATTCAATCAAAGATGGTAAAGACACCCTTTTTGGAATGATAGATGGTTGGTAGAAGAAAACTAAACAATCTTTTCCCAAACATGTTTTAATTGGAAAACTAAAAATTGTTGTTGGGGGTGGTTTCAAAAAAGCTCTTCCTGACCTCTTTTGTCTGCACCGCGCACACCACGCGCAGACGTTGCGGTCTGCAGAGTGTCTGTTTTTTAAAGACTTTTCACTAAAAAATGTCTACGCAAGGTTTGCACGGTGCAGACTTGACGCAACAACTTTTAAAGTCTTCTAAGTCTGCATAGGATTAAACACCACCACCCATGTCCACCACCACCGTCCCCCACCACCCATGTCCACGACCACCATCCACCACCACCACCGTCCACCACCACCAACACCGTCCTCCACCAACACCGTCCGCCACCACCACCGTCCGCCACCCATCGTCCGCCGCCACCACCACCCACCATCTACCATCACCACCGTCCAGCACCGTCATATACCACCACCAGTTGATTTTAGCTGTTTGCAAACATTAAAAAACAGACATTTTTATTGTTGCAAACTGCAGAGGTTTGGTCAACCTCTTCTCCTGCAGATGTGATCCGTAGACCGCAAACATTTTGCTACAGAAAAAAACAAACATCATTTAAGGTGGACCAGTATTGCTCGATTAAAAACTGGGCAAAATTTCATTTGGTACTTGTGTAATTTTATGTAAATATATATAAGGTGTAATCATTCTCCATTATAGTATCTTGCTATGATGGGGTAAGTTTTTTAATGAAACTAGTGGGGTATCAGCACGATGCGATAATGACTTTGGCATAGAACGGAATAGCAGCATCATAACAGATTATACTACTAGACTTCTGAACAATGGGACCTAACGGATGCCAGCGATAACGACACAAATTTACAATGCAATACTTATTTTTCGTTAATTTACCATTCCTCTCATAATATAATGTAAAACACAGGGACCAAAACCGAAATTTACTCTATAATGTATGTTGTCTATCGGCTGGACCAAAAGCTATAAGCGATCAGGTGTGAATCTTTCGATAGAGCTTTAGTCAGGGGTTTTAATTTTGAAATGGGGGAGTTTTTAAATATGTGGTTGAAGTGTATGTAAGGGGTTGGGGGGATTTTAAAATTCAGTGAGTTTTACTATATGATATAAAAGTTGTAAAATTTTAATTTGAAAAGATTGGTTAAATGGAATATTGTTGTTTATCATTTACAAAAAAGTAACTAGTAGAAAGTAAATGGAAAATAAAAATACAAGAATAGAATGAAAAAAAAGGTCATAAAGGATTTTCAGAAAACCAAAATATTGAATAAATGACGGTTGCGTTTATTTGTGATTATTAAAGGGTCCTGATGGGGACACCGCATGGGTTTTGGGGGTGGGCCGGTTCAAACGGTCACGGTTAGGTCTTGCGGTCACATTTTGGCTCCTAACCGTGACCGCATGGACTTGGTGTCACGGTTTGGGGTGTTTGTCCCGTGACAGCATGGTCTTGCTTTCAAGGTTCGGGGTGGTAGTCCCCGTGACCTCCTGACAACAAAACGACAAAATGACAAAATGAGCTGTTAAAGTTGAAAAGCGGTCACCAAACCGTCACGTGGAGGACAAACCGTGACCTCTAGAGTACACGGTCTCAGTTTAAGGTACGACGTAGACGTGATTTTGACAAAAGGCCGTGATTCCCGGCACAAACCGTCACGTGGAGGCCAAACCGTGACGGTTTGTTCCCCAGAATTTCACCTTATATACATTTCACCTTCGAACAATCGGTATATCCATTTCCAAACTAAAAATTCGCAATTTCATAATCCACACTCGAGATTTTTCAGCCTTCGTCATTCCAAAAACGCGTTAATTCGAAAACAATGTCGGGTTCGGGAGATCATTATCAAAAACCGAAGCTTCCAGATTTGAATGTCGTGACCTCGGTGATTCTGCTCTTGGGCTCGCAATCTCAAGCTTTTTCTTCTTGACTTACCCCGATATCGACGCTGGTAAACTCTCTGAACTCCGTGCGCGCAATGTTAGTGGTGAAAAACTCGCTCGGGTTGCAGTTCGCCTCGGGCTTTACACCACCGGACTATGGTGCAAGATCCTTGTGCCACAACCCTACCTCTCCCCCCAACCATCCTTGTCACACTACTACTAAATGCGTCTCGAAATCTCAACGTCGCTTCAGGTGTTGTAAAGTTAACAAACGCGAACCCAGCGTTAGTTCGCCGACTACAAAACAACAACAAATTAAAAGTAATAAAGTACCTGGATTCTAGCACGACTAAAAAAAACAAAACAAACATACCCAGTGTATCCCGCTGAAGAGCAGGGTCTGGGAGGGGTATGTGGTGGCAAGACTTTCCTCTAACCTGAGAGATAGATAGACCGCTTCCGAAGAGACCCCCGACTCGTTAACAAATCCCAATGTTTTCCTTTAACCGACGTATGAAACTTCCAAGCTGCTTCAGATGTTGTAAAGTTCACAAACGTATATCCGGCATTCAAACCATGCCTGTACGTATATATCAACGTCAAAACTTAGCTTACAGTGAGTACGTTAATAAAACTCCGATCGAACGGTGTTTCCCGCCTTTTCATTCTCAAGTTTACGGTGATAAAATTACGGAAATAAAAATAAATATTTAATGCTGGCCCATCTGGCGCGGGCGGATCTGGTCAGGGCAGCGATCCGGGGATGATGGATTAGATAGATATTTTGTTTGTATTTTATTTCTTTTGTATGTAAAAACTCGTTGTATATATATATATATGTGCAGTTTCAGTTATGATGATTTGTATATTTGGTTGTGTTTGTTTGGTTGTGTTTCTTTGTTTGTTTGCTTTATATTTGCAATGTTGATAATGTTAATTGTATATGTTTGATAACAACTGATTTTTACGATTAGGTTAACCATGTGATAAAATAACAACCAACTTGTTTAAAATTACTTGTAATATGACCATGAATTGCAGCGGATTAGGTTAACCATGTGATAATGTTAATTGTATCTGCACTGCGTTTTGTCTCCACAAAGATTAAAGTCAACGCGTTCTGAATCAAGATTAAAGATAACAGATTACAAAGACTAATTAAGCAGATTAGAAAAAAAAGATGAACTGAATCGCACGTTTGTTAATGATTAAAACCATAAAATAGTGTTTGTTAATGATTTTAAAAGTATATAAACCCGAGGATAAATCGGTGCACCACCATATGCAACAGCAACTTTCACACCAGTTTCATAGCAGAATTTCTTAGCTTCTTCAAATATCTAACGAAATAATACAGATCATAAGAACAATAGTTATATTATATATTCACGAAAAGATAGAAATGATGTGACGGTGAAACTAGTAATCGATAATCAATCAAACTCCGATCGAACGGTGTTTCCCGCCTTTTCATTCTCAAGTTTACAGTGATAAATTACGAAAATAAAAATAAATGTTTAATGCTTAAGGAAGATACACGAAATCAAACTCCGATCGAACGGTGTTTTCCGCCTTTTCATTCTCAAGTTTACAGTGATAAAATTACGAAAATAAAAATAAATATTTAATCTTTAAGGAAGATACACGAAATAAAAATAAATATTTAATGCTTAAAAGAATAGGAATAAAATAAAAGCAATATGTCACGGTTTGGCCAAACCGTGACATATAGGGCGCACAATCAATACCCCCATAATTACATACCCAATCAATACCCCCATAATTACATACCCAATCATTGACCCCAGATCTAACTGTCACGGTTAGGGTAAACCGTGAGAGCTAGATGTCACACCTGACCTAGCGGTCACGGGGAGGCCTAACCGTGACAGCTTGGGTCGGTTTTCTCCAGAAAAAGCACGGTGCGCCTAAAATTTCCGTTATTAAATGATTATATAGGAGGATGGTGGAAACTAGCCCTCATAAATGATGCTAATTTGGAATGATGGTCTCATCACAACTCAATAAGAGATGATGTCATTACAAATAATTTTTTTAACAGGTTAATTGGATCACTGACAGGTTACTGTTCTATCTGATCATCTTCGTTACCCAAAATCTCCACCTAATTTTATGAGATCTTAAGTTATTTTATCTTAACCACTTGAGCTAAGGATCATTGGTCATTAGAAATAATTATCGATGCTTCTTTTGTTAATTTGGTCTAATTATATTTACGACGTTAACTGTTCATGCTGATTTTGACACTTTAGTCATGATTTACCGATAACGCCATCAATAAGAAAACCCGTAACTATAGTAAAATCCTCTCGAGTTAGATTTGAACGTTAAAATTAAAAGATCCCAAACTTAAATTATCACCGCCATATTATTTATATTATTATATCAGAACAATGTTAATTTGGTCTAACTCAATTTCTGTGTAAAAAAATCATATATTAAACTCAAAAAGGACCCATTAACACTCACCAGTTTTTTCAATCTTTGTTATTAAAGTAACATTTGTTTATCTATGTTTTCTATAGATGGGACATATCTTCTTCTTTAATTGTCATTGTATCATTTTGTGTATAATTAGAATATTAGTTATATTGATTATAGGTTAATTATTAAATTCTGTTTCTAGTTATCTTCAGAGGATAGCTTGATGGTAAATGATATATATCACAACCAAATGATGATAAAATCTTACGACATTCAGAATTAGTGTTTCTCATATTATTTTGTAAATATAAGTTCTTTTAATTTATTTACTAGTACTAGCAAGTCTACCCGCGCGTTGCTGCGGAATTGTCACCCGTTGCCTACATCATTTACCATTAACCTCCAATAATGAGATAACACTGTCCTTCTTGGTACTATGTTTTTAATTTATAGAACCTTGACTAAGTTATGAGAGGCAATTTTCTATATTGTATTTGCTAATGGATGTAAGAGGAAACATGGTGCAAAAAATAAACTTCATAGCCTCACTGAGCAATAAATTAAATTAAAACATCACTGTATCTATAAAGGTGAAAGAGCAACATACTTCAACATACTTATATTATATAAAGGAATCAAGGGTTTCGTCACACTTTTTTTGAACAAATTGTCCATCCTTTGCATATGACTCTTACATCATCCTCCTGAAGCTTTAAACACCATGTTACATTTATAAGCATGATAAAGAAAACATACAAATAAACATTATTTTTAGT
The DNA here is from genome assembly GCA_024085815.1 of Flaveria linearis. Classification (NCBI taxonomy): domain Eukaryota; kingdom Viridiplantae; phylum Streptophyta; class Magnoliopsida; order Asterales; family Asteraceae; genus Flaveria; species Flaveria linearis. The sequence goes on from CM044004.1 coordinate 88,040,596, forward strand.
TCCTTCTATTAAGCTTGGAGCTTATAATTAAGTTGGGAGATAGATATCACACGCAAAACAATAGGAAGAAACCAAACATACCTCTTCTAATATTCTTTCAAATGTTTCCCCGACCTGTGACACCAGTTCTTGAGGAACTTGATTCCCATCCATGTCAAATAATGCATAACTAAAGAAAATATGCATCTATAACTATGAATCTTGTATAAACTTAGTTCGCACGCTACAACTGTCTCAACCTTAATTTTAATCTTAATTATAAACTTTAGACGACTTACCTCTCCAAGTCATGGTCATACAGCACCGATCACCACTGGTACGGTATAAAGGTAGACCAAGTCTTCCAATGAGGGGAGCCAATGGATTCTCTTTGCAAACACCATGTAACCTGCAACATTAGCATTATTCAAAATCAACTTACAGTATGCATATAAGCAGTTACAGCTATCTGTAATATGAATCCTCAGTCCTCACCATGATGCCCCTAAATCTACAGGAAAACCAAATGAGAAATCTGAACGAACTCGACCGCCAATTCTTTCACGAGACTCGAGTAAAACAACCTGAATATGCAAATGAATCAGTTCACCTTTATTATAACTAAACTATTAGTTCAAAATCATTGAAGCAAGTATGTTTTCATTAGAGTACCTTAAACGAAGCATCATGTACAGCACGAGCAGCAGCTATTCCCGCAAAGCCACCGCCAATTACAATTACAGACGGTGAGGACGAATGCCTTGTCTTCATGTTTATATCAGTGTGCTGCAATTGAAACACAAATGTTAACACATAAATACAAGTAAACTGTTAACAAAATACTCGATAATTATCTTTAATGTGCTCTTGATTTACATACTCTTGCTACCCAGAATCCCGTTAGAAAACTGACCCAAAACAGAGCACTAAAAATCGCATTTTGCTCAAAGATTCTTTACCCCTGTTTAACACGAATGGTATAGATCAAGAAACAGAGTATGATGAGTATAAACCTTGATTCAATTGGGGTTTACTCTTTAGTTGGGATGAACCCACGTCAGCTGGATGATGATTGAATGAAATCAAGAGTGAAAGATGAGTAATAAAAGTGTATGAAGACTATATGAAGAAATTTAACTACAATGGAACAGGGGTGTTGCAGAATTCAAGTGTTTATCAGATTGAAATCAGCAAATTGGTAATGATAATCGAGGAGATGAATGGAGAATCACAGAATGCAGGTGATGAAGTGGTTTAGAAGCCAGTTAAAGTTGAAGAGAATGAATGAAGAAGATGACAGAGGTTTGTATGATGAAGGCGATGAATGTGTGGTGACAGAGGTTTAAAACAAAGATTCATATGATAGATCTATTATAACTCCCAACTAAATGAATTGTGAATACAAACCCGCGGTATCACCATGCACTGCCAGACAGCGTAGAGGTCCTTAGCCCGTACAAGCTTAATTCAAACCCAGGTCGACGGACCAGTGTTAATCAGGTCATTCCCGAACCAAAATCCTAGAAACAGGCGGGTCTTTCACAACACCAAGCTCGAAGTTGCCACCGGGCTAGACAAAAGTCAACCCAAACAGAACCAAGACAACCCAAAGCATGCTCAGATAGTTAACGTACACTTTTTACACTCGTTTTCAACAATTAAATGATGACAAATCCATATTCTGGTTACATTTACAACAGCATACTCAAAAAACACAATTAACTTGTCTACCTGAAGAAAAAACCTAACAGTTACAGTTATAACTGGAATTCATATCTACCCGACCCATAAAATATTTTAACAAAAAGTTGAAATTTAGGCATACCTTTAGTTAGACCATACATGAACTAATCCGAGCCTATTACCTGTGTAAATCTCGTTGCGCTCTTCATCATAGAAAAGGGCAGTAATATCCTCGAGAGCTTCTGTAACAGAACTCGTAATTGTAGAAGCTCGGATTCGTTTTCTTGATGTGCACTTGCGCTCTTCATCATAGAAAAGGGCAGTAATATCCTCGAGAGCTTCATCAAATTATTTGTAGGATAATCATGTGTCAATTTCATTCCAGTAGACCTCAAATCTGCCACTTCCAATTTTAGTGCATGGTAACTTTATAGAAGATCGCTTCTGGTCCTGATATGAGTTCCTGTCGATATTATCACATATACATGAGAAAATATAAAATCAAAATACAAGCAATATTCAAATGGCGTGCAAAATAGAACAAGCTTAACCAATCACAACCATAATCATAATCATATTCTTTTACACATTCACCATCCATCATGGCTTTATCATTTATAAAAAATACATCCTTCATATCTAATTTCATGTGGACACAAGACAATGTTTCATCAATAAATTCTACAGAAAAGACGTAACCAAATAACACAAAAAAACTTAAAAGCTACATGCCATAATCTAACCCAAAAGTTGAAAATTTGAACACGAAAAGACCTAAGCACAAAAAATCACAGAAAAATACACAAAAAATTACTAATATAACATATAAGCACAAAGTAATGATAAGGATAAACCTTGTAATCATTAGATTGAAGTTGGACAGATACTAACGGTTGATAAATCGAAGAACAACATAAAAGAACAAATAGGGAAGATGACCAAGAACAACATAATAGGTCCATAAATCTCATCAAATGACAAAATAGACGGAATATGACTAAGAAGAGACTCTTATAATAAAACGAAGCAAGAACCAAGTTTTCAGAACAATACATCTCAGAAGACGTAACATGTGAGAAATCGACACAGATAACGCAATAGAACGAAGATGAAGTGCAATAGAACATTACCTATTAGTACGATTGCGGTGACAGAAGAGTATAACCAATTTAGTGAGAAATGTAACTGATCGTTTTGTGGCAAAGTCATTAATCATTATGAAGTTTTATTGGAGCTGTAGTATATCATTTTTTAAGTGTTTATGTAGACACGACTCAAGCAGACCTCAAACCAGCTAAGCAATGAAATACATTCTACATCAATGTCAAGAAATAGGTAATTTGAGATGGGTCAAACAGGTAAAATGTTGTCTAATGTCAACTTGCCACTTATGTGCTTTGGTGTTGTACCTGTTTATTGTTTGATAAATCATGCAGATCATATCTTTTGTTTTATTCTAATAAAGATTGACGTGCCTAAACTTTAATACTTGTTAGGCTAATTTTATATATGGATACTAACATCTTAATGTCAATAAATTATGTGAATGTTTTTATAGCACATTAGGAGAAAGATGGGGGTTATGGCATGATAATGATTTGGTGTTTTGGTATCTTGACTCTTAAAACACTATATATATTGAAAGACTTCCTAAACATAGCATAAACCATTAGCTAAAGCAATAGTTAAAGAACAAAATCTATACCTTGTGCAGGTCACTCTTAGATCTTTATATTAGAAATGTTGACACACCAAGAACAAACTATTTCTGACAGAAAACAGATTCATACCAAGTAACTCAAAAAGTTAACCACCCCAACAAATTCAAACTTCTAAACATCTACTAACGGATCAATATGTACTTACACCTGTCTGTTACAAGCTAAAATCATGTACCTATGTGGACACGTTGAAATGAAAAGTAAACTTTGCTGTTTAAACAAAGCTGGTGTATACCATAATTAGAGCAAATAAAAAAGTTCAACCAAACTATTCAACTAAACATGCAAATAATTAAAGAAGGAAATCTATTTCCTTTAGAAGTCATTCCAAGATCTTGAAACAATAAAAGACTTAGATATAATCCAATTAACTTCATTCAGTTGGAACCAATGTCTCTTATAGACTAAAACATGAATGAGAAACCATACATGAATGAGAAACCTAAGTCAACACCATACCTGGCTCTCTTTCTAGTATCATGTCTTATTAAGCTTTCAATTCCAAAATGACCAAACTAATTTGCTAACACGTACCTTCTTTTGTACATGTCAGCTTGACAATATTGATTGTCCAATATTCATTTCATGAACTTCAATCTATTCACTATGTATAAACCTAATCAGATGCAGTATTTATAATATAAATCCGCTCCTCACCTCCTTGATTTATAAATGAAGCCACTCCCAACCTACTTGCATTCACACAATACCCTATGAACATACTCCTGAAATAAATCTCATATTTAATCTTTTTCAAAAAAAGAGGGTTTATTTACTGTATGAAACTAACCTGTCAATCCTGTACAAGCTGATGAGAATTTTCTGCAATAAACATTAACAGAAGATGACCACAAATAATATAGGTAAAACGTTCTTAGCCATAGATATTTTACCTATAAGCGAATTCTATGTTGTTGGGTTTGTTTTTCTGATGTTTTCTGTGGTTCTTACATGATTGTTTTTCATACCCATCAATAGATCCAGTTATGATGCTCACAGAAAGAATAAAACAAACATACCTTTGCTTGCAATCCAGCCAACGCAGCTGACAAAGTCGCTCCCTAAAATTCAAACACACAAACACAATTCAATTCAATTCAAATATGAAAACTAATATATATAATCATTATCATAATAATAATAATAATCATCATCAAATCAACAATGAAACCTGTGAGAAGCCAAGCAAACCGTCGATCGGTACATGTTTGATCATACATTCTTCAATATACTCAACACACAAATCAAAATTCTCGTATTCCGTAAACTCCTGCAAATCATCAACAAACAAGAATCTCAAAACCCTAGCTGTTACAAATTAGGGCTAAATCGAACACATAACATTCGAAATAGCGAATCGAACCTTGTTGAACTGAAACCACTCCTAATAGGGCGGATCCAAGATCCCTTCGACTTCCTATTTGCCGTTGCAATGTGAATAATCAGAACATATAAATGCAAATAATACATACCACAAGGTGTGCGAGATGAACGCAAGAGTCAAAGATGGAGTCGGGGCTTCAATACGAACAGGGATTTGACAATCAATGAGCGACAGAATGGAGACGGTCATCACCGGAGTAAATTGGGGGTGATGGAGGAGTAACGGTCGTTGGAGGAGGTGTTCAAGGGGCGCGTCTTACAGGAGGTGTGAAATTACCCTCCTGCCCATCCAATATGTATTATATAGTAGTTATAGATGATCCCATGCAAATAGTAGGGGCGTAAAGTCGTAAAAGAACATTAATGTCAAAATTATACGGCAGACCCCATATTGATGGTACAAAAAATAAAATCCGGACGTCACGTTAATAACATTCAAAACTTTATATGAATAAACGAAATCATTGCATACATGTGGCTACTGCAAGACTAATATTTGGAGGATTTTATAAACAGAGAAAGAAAAAATTCACATCTAAAGGTTGACAAAAGATAGCACGTCAAGACAGAATTCAACCAAAAAGTTAAAGATATAATCTTTCATAAAAATAAACACGTACAAAGTTAGATTTTTTATAACGTACAACTTCATTTGATTGAAATTTACATTATTGAAATTTACATTGCAACATAAATAAAATAAATATGTTAATAGTAGATTCAGAATTTTATAGAATATTAAATTTTAAATTTGTCAGAGAAAACAAAACATGACAAAATTATGAGTGTGTAATAAAACAAATAAATAAGTATAAAATGTAGACGGTTGTGTGGTGGTGGCTGGCGGTCGACGGTTGTGTGGTGGTGGCTGGCGGTCGACGGTTGTGTGGTGGTGGCTAGTGGTCGACGATGGTGTGGTGGTGGCGGGTGGTCGACGGTTGTGTGGTGGTGGCTGGTGGTCGCTGGCTGCAGATCGAGAGGCGAGAGATCGAGAGGTCCTTCGCAGACCGAGAGGCGAGAGGCGAGAGATCGAGAGGTGTCGCCGGCTGCGGTTGGTCGCCGGCTACGGGTGGTCGCCGGTTACGGGTGGGTGAGTGGGTGGGTTGGTGGTGGTCGACGGTTGGAGTTGGGGTAAGGAGATAGGGTTTTGTTTTAGGGAATTAGGGCAAATAGGAGGGATATATATATATATATATATATATATATATATATATATATATATATATATATATATATCTTAACTACTATATAATACATATTGGGTGGGTAGAAATGTAATTTTGCTCCCTCCGTAAGACGCGCCTTTTGCCCTCCCTTCACCAGTTTTCGCCCGTCGTGTGCGGCTCCTCTACCTCCGTCGACCGATGGTCGGCCCACCTCCCACCACCGCTTTGGATCGGTTACGCGGGCCGTTCCGCATCCTGAATTCAATGCCCTACTACTGTTCGAATTCCAGTAAGTTTCTCTTGTTTCTAATCTTTCATGCTCTTTTCCCTCTTATGCAGCCGCTGTTTGTTTTTGAAGCAGGTAATCGGCCGTCATTCCACTTCCGGTAAGGTTTCGTTCTTCGTAATGTGTAATGTTGTTTTCCCCCCTTATGTACCCGATGAGTGATTAATATACCAACTTCATGATCTTCTCAGTTTCCTGATCTCAGTTTCATGATGACAACACAGGTTGTGTTAGCCCTTAGTAGGTAATATTACTAGGTAATATGGGTTTGTTTGCTGAAATTGGGTTCATAGAAATCTGTTGTTGCATTTCAGTGTAATGATCTAACTTACTATTTATGAAATTAGTAATAGCTCGTGCCCAGTATTAGAATTATCATACATTATTTGTTTCTTTTGATCTTTTCACTACACTTGGTTTCAATACTAGAGTGTGATTAGTATATAGAATTCATGATGTTTTCAGTTTCATGATCTCATTTTCATGATCATGACAAAGGTTGTGTTCTTTGTACTGCTGACTTGGTACCCTTAGTAGGTAATATGGGTTTGTTTGTTGAAATTGGTTGAAATTGGTTTCATACGACTCTGTTATCTGTATTCCAGTTTCATGATCTCAATTAGTATTTATGAAATTAGTAATAGCTCCTGCCAAATATTAGAATTCTGCTACATTATTGGTTTGGTTTGATCTTTTCATGATCATAACAAAGGTTGTCTTCTTTCTAATGTGTACTGATGGTTTCCCCACTTATGTGCCCGATGTTTGTCTTTGAAGCAGGGAAGAAGAATACTTCATAACATTGTCATTAGCAACGACCTTACAGGTACTTTGTTTCTAACCGTTACTCTGTGTGCCGTTGTCTTTGTTACCGTCTTATTTGCTTACTTGGTGAGTTGGTACCCTTAGTAGGTAATATGGGCTTGTTTCCCAAAATTGGGTTCCTATGAATCTATTATTTTTATGTCAACTTGATGATCTCAGTTAGTATTTATGAAATTTGTAATCGGTGCTTCCAAATATTACAACTATGACACACTATTTCTTTGTTTTGATCTTTCCACTACACTTGCTTCTTTAGCATACGTTGTATTACTTGTGTGTGCTTAATATAGAGAACTCATGATCTTTTCAGTTTCGTAATCTTATTTTCATTATCATAAGAAACGTTGCCTTCTTTGTAATGCTGACTTGGTGCCCTTACTACGTAATATGGGTTTGTTTGGTGAAGTTGGGTTCATAAAAATCTGTTCTTTGGATTTTAGTTTAATGATCTGTGTTAGTATTTATTAAATTAGTAATACGTCGTGCCAAATAATAGAATTACCATAGACTAATTGTTTCTTTTGATCTTTTGACTACACTTGCTTTGTTTTCATATGTTGTGTTCCTAGAGTGTGATTAATACACAAAATTCATGATGTTTTCAGTTTCATGATCTCACTTTCATGATTATATCAAAGGTTGTGTTCTTTGTAATGCTGACCTGGTACCCTTAGTAGGTAGTATGGCTTTGTTTGTTGAAATTGGTTGAATGTGGGTTGATACAACTCTGTTCTTTGTATTCCAGTTTCATGATCTCAGATAGTATTTATGAAATTAGTACTAGGTCCTGCCAAATATTACAATTCTGATAGATTATTTGTTCCTTTTGATCTTCTCACTACAGTTGCTTTATTATCATATGTCTTACTACTTGAGTGTGATTAACATACAGAATTCATGATCTTTTCAATCTCATGATGCCAGTTTCATGATCAAACAAAGGTTGTCTTCTTTGTAATGTGTAATGTTGCTTTCCCCCCTTATGTACCCGACGTTTGTTTTTGAAGCAGGGAAGAAGAATACTTCGTAACATTGTCATTAGCAACGACCTTACAGGTACTTTGTTTCTAACTGTTCTTCTGTGTGCAGTTTTCTTTGTTGCCGTCTTATTTGCTTAATTGCTGAGTTGTTACCCTTAGTAGGTAACATGGGTTTGTTTCCTGAAATTGGGTTCATATGAATCTGTTATTTTGATTACAGTTTCACGATCTCACTTAGTATTTATGAACTTAGTAATTATTCCTGCCAAATATTAGAACTATGACACACTACTTGTTTGTTTTGATATTTTCCCTACACTTGCCTTCTTATCATATGCTGCATTACTTGAGTGTCATTAATATACAAAAATCATGATCTTCTCAGTTTCATGATCTCAGTTCCCTGATCATAACAGAGGTTGTCTATTAATTGAAGGTGATGAAGATCAGACAAAGGGGACTTATTGTAGTTTTTAGGTTTACTGTAAATGTGAAAATTGAAATCGTTTTACTTGTGTTAGGTCTAAGCAAGTCAAAGCTGGGCTGGTTATAGGTAACGACTGTTTTATTTGTACCTGTTTGCCTCGTCTTGTATCATAAAGCCTTGAATTGAGTTAGTTTGTGGTCCCGATTCAACAGTCTTCCTATTGTTGATCATCACCTTCAATTACATGCACCAATAACATCCTTTTAGTGTTTTTATACGACTCACATAAAGAACCATATATGCTAATCTAATACGGATATAATGAAAAATGCCTAAAACTGTTCCCCCCAATGCCTAAAATTATGTTGTTTTGAGCCTGTTTTTATACGATTTACATAAACAACCCTACATGCTAATGTACTACGGATATAATGAAAAATGCCTAAAATTGATCCACCAAATGCCTAAATTTTTGTTGTTTTGAGGCTGTTTTCATGTTGTTTTGCTGCTATTTTTGGTTTCAAGTTGTTTTGCTGCAACTTTCATGCTGCTTTTAAACTGTCTTCATGATACTTTGTTACTGTTCTCATGCATGTTTTACCCTTTTGATCCCCAATTTTATAGTATGTTTTAAATGTAAGCACTGTTACTGTGCAAAGTGGTATTGCCTCTCCTGGCACAACCATCCGGTTTTAATGATTACGATCCAGCTACGGTGTTTAGGCTGCGTATGGCGTTCAATTGCTGTTGTCGCCTGATTACTCCATCCATCTACGGTGTTTACGTGCTTTTCCCTCACTTCAAAAAACAATTTGTTGTGTGTTTACATCCTTAATTGTGCACATGCATTTGCTAGCTTCGTACCTCAGCTATACATGAATCTAGCAGGAAATAACATTATTCTCACATCATGATTACTCCCCCCTAATCTGTTGTATTTCTATATGCTTTACCTGCCTGCTGCTATTATTGTCATCTGTTGTTCTCTTGTTTGCAACCCATGTGGGTTTAGCCCTACTTGGAGCCTTATCCACTTTGAGGTTAGCCGCCTCATCAGGGTAAGGTTTCAAAAAACTACCAAACACATTGTAAACAGCCTACGTTCATATAAATGAGCATGTCAAACGGACTAGCACCCTCCTTACACAACCACCTCTGACCAACTTCAATCAATGCTAATGTGTTTTTTTTCCTGTTGCCAGAGTTTCACCCATAAAAACGTTCAACCAAATCCATCATGAAACCCTCACCCACACCCAAGTCAGCCATTAACCCTTACCCACCGATACAATCATATTCGGAATACTTGCCAGGGCGACGACAGAAACAGTTGGAAGGTGCAAGAGTGTCTGCAAGGAGTGGTAAATTGGGTTCCTATGAATCTCTTATTTTTATGTCAACTTGATGATCTCAGTTAGTATTTATGAAATTTGTAATCGGTGCTTCCAAATATTACAACTATGACACACTATTTCAGTGGAAAAATAAAATATTACACACGCATGTAAGAAAACTACAAAATCACTTCAATCATTAAGTAAGTTAGGTCCCAAATAATTACACCAACTAGCACAACACAAACGCACACTACGGCATGACATGCATCTCACATACATGATTAAATTTTCAACCTAAATTCAACAGATAGTAGAAAAAATCATGGATGCTACAAGCCAAGGCAATGGGAATGCAGCAGGTATGTAACCTAAACTCCTTCCGTTATACACTTCGTACTATCATGCTTCATATATAACTATTTCTACTACTTTTATTATCTACTACTTTTATTATTACATTATTATTATTACATTACATAAAATAATCACGCCTAACCCACTCAGCTAAGCAAGACCAAAAAAGGAAACGCCCAACTTCCCCTACAGAGAAGTTGAAGGAACACAAAGCACCAACAGATGGAAAAAAAGAAAACCAAAAAACAACTGGTACGCCCAAAAGACTTACAACGCCACATTTCTGAATATATACATATCTCCATACATATACACACACATGAACATGTATATCGGCACACACATATGCGTTGAAAACAACAACTTATACGTTGCATTAGTACTTGCTAATTAAATGTTCTTTCATTTCAGCATCACCTCCACCGAAAGTAACCACACCATTGAAGCAGGAGAAAAGACAGGAAAATCCTTCCACCTCAAAAAAGGTAATCGCTGAAGGTAACAAGGAAGCTACATCAACTGATTGGGATGAGGACTGGTGGACAACCCATATGGATGAGATAATCGAACTCTGCAAGACTTACGACAAACCATGAGCTACCTACAGCATCAAGTCTAAACTCTACTACGTCACTATGTGACGTCTCAAAATAATCTAAATAACAAAAACTACTTTATAATGTTTCCTTTTAAAACCTTGCACAGTAACCTTAACTCTTCCACTGAGATATTTCATTTTTGATTATGCGATAAAAATAATGTTATATGTTAACTAACTACAACGTCCTTACACATGTACGTAACAAACCGTCAATTTTCTCAACCCTGCAACTACAACATCGACATTTACATGTACCAACGCACCCCAATTACTACAACACGCCCTTATTAATTTAACATAACAAGTGCACCGCAACGCGCGCGGGTAACTACTAGTATATATATATATATATATATATATATATATATATATATATATATATATATATATATATGTATGTATGTATGTATAGGAGGGATCAAATGAAAACCAAGATTATAATTGAAAACCATGAAAACCAGAATCCACCAATCATAATTTTTGTAATTTATTTTTAAATATTTAATGTAGAAGGGTGATTTAGTAATTTTAACATGCTATTATTTATTAATTTCTATAATTGTAAAACTAACTCCCTGATTATGCTCCCTCCTTAGTTTTCTATTTGTGATGTTGATTTCCAGATCTTCATCGATTCAAACGTGATTCGGAGTATGTGTTCGAATTATCAGAATTAATCTCCAAATCGTATTGCGAATTGAAGGCTTATTCATTGTATCATGTTTTTAAAGTATGGAAGGGATGAATTCTGGACATCAGACATCATCGGCTGAGATATACTGTGCAAAAAAATGATAAGGTTAAGTCGATTGAATGTGCGGTTATTGAAGATGGTTTGATTACAATCCAAAATTCAACATATGATGATATGATAGTTTCTTCCGATCGATTTCAGGATAGTATAATTGATGATGTTGAAGTTGCAAATGAAGGTATATGTAGCCTGTTGTTTTACCCTTTGTACATATATGTACCATTACTTAGTAGATGAAGTTGAAGACGGTTTTTTTGTATATTATTGTTTTGAACTAGTACAATTTAAATTAAACAATTTGTTTAATTTATTTTGTTATACTTGATACTTGATATGTATATACATATTTTATATAAATTTACGTTAGTAAGGTACATATATGTATCAATTAAGTGTGTTTTAACAATAATATGTTGTATGATGAGACAGATAATGCCATTGATGTTGATTGCAACCAAAACCATCCACTTGAAAATCGAAATGATGCATTATATGTATCACTTGTAGTCTTGCACAAATGATGGTGTGGAGTTACTACAAACATTGGTGCATGTATGCTAAAACCATAATCAAAACATAGGCACCATCAGGATGTCATCACTGTTCATATACGTACATTTATTTTCACTTTTATATTCCACATATGATGTTGTGGAGTTACTACAAACAGCGGCACATATATGTAAAAAAATCAGTCAAAACATATGCACGTGATGGCTTTTCAACAATGTTCATATACGTACCAAATGTGTTCAAACACTTTTATAATAAGATTTTTAAGCTTTACATGTGGTTCTTATAAATTTCATTATATGTATGTTCGTTGCTTTTGATTAATTATTCATCATTTTTATTTTTTTACACGTGCAGGTTATCCTTCATTTGTCGGACCATTTAATCTCATGTTCTTGCATGTCATTCACATGTGTTGGATATCAACCTCATCCCAATAAAGTACACTACAAACCACCGAGTGGATTAAGGAACAAAGGTTGTGGGAGGAATAGGCGGCTGATTGGTCCTGGTGAGAAGGCAAATTCCAAAAGGAAGAAACCTAAAAGGTTATGTAATTTTTGTCGCAAATACGTTCATGGACATGACTCTCGCAATTGTCTTGACAAATTAAAATTACTTAATAAGGAGGTGTGCCAAGAACGTATTCAAGAAGATGACTCATCAAATCAATCATCAGATTACATTTCAATTGAAGACGAAAGCGATGACAGAGAAGAACAAGAACAATCCGATGAGGACGGTCAAGAATAGATGTTTAAGTTGTTTTATTTTTACTAATTTTGGTACCGTATACAATTTCATTTTGTTTTTAGAATTCATTATTAATACAATTTTGATAACCAGTCAATGCACTCATACACATATGTATCGGTTGCTATTCAAAATATGCATATATGTACCAATTGTAAATTTAATTTTCAATATATATATATAGTCTAGAAAACTGTATAGTTGTACGTATATATATAAATGTTACCCATAAAATAAGTAAATTTAATACAACATATATATATATATATATATATATATAATTGTGCTAATCAACATGAACATAAATGTATCAAATGTATTTACACATTTGGTACTTAGTAAATTGAACCTTATACAATTCTGAGAATATGAACATATATGTACCAATTGTCTTTATAATTCATACGTACAACAGTCTTCATATCTTAAAATTCATTATACTTTTTTACATGACCTTTTTTCATACAATACATATGTGTATTAACTTTTGAGTATTAATTAAATAAAGCTATGAATTAAACATTTAGAAAATTTGGATTACCAAATAAGTAAACATACCATTCCAAAACATTCGTATTTCGTTCATTCAAAATCTCAATCATCTTTCAAATCATACTAGATAATTTATACTAATCTATACATTTTCCTAACCGTATGTTGACAAAAAAACACTTCAAACATCCAAATACTTCCAAAATCCAACGCCATGATTTATATCTACCCTCTTGATTCTTGATCCAATGCTTCAGCTTCCTGCATCACCTTATTCTTATAGATATTAACGTCCGAGGTTAGAATTTTGAACGCATATTTCTTCCTCAAATTCCTGATCTTTGACTTCATTTACCCTGAGTATGTTAATCTAAGAAATACATATACGTACAACAAACATATACTTTTCTAGAATCACATCTACATTTAAACTTTAAAATTTCTCAGCAATTTTTCAACTTAATTAAGTCTTTAGACTCTTAATAAACTTCTATTACTGTAAAAAATATTCATCACTGTACCGTTCACATTATTTGGTACACATATGTACCATCGTTGTATTATCCAAACTATTTTGAACAATTATCATATGTACCATCGTTGTGTTATCCAAATTTTTGAACAATTATCCTATGTACACATATGTACCATCGTTGTATTATCCAAATTTTCAACTTAATTAAGTCTTTAGACTCTTAATAAATATCTATTACTGTAAAAAAATGTTCATCATACATCACTCAACCGTTCACATTATTTGGTACACATATGTACCATCGTTGTATTATCCAAACTATTTTGAACAATTATCCCCCACAACCTAATTATCCTCTACGATTACTACGCGATTAACATTCATCACACACAATACGAACAAAAATCATCTAATTCCCAATAATCACATTGTAACAGCAGTTACACCCTATTTCGAGTGCATTGTGTTATTTTTAACCCAATATCACTCTCAAAACACCGAAACTACTTCAAAATCATCAAAATTGACAATGCTTTCTAGTTTTCAGCATTTATCAATTACATTTTGTGAAAAATTTACCATTTTTAAAACTGTAAATTACGAACATTCAATGTCGCATCTTCGTCGCTGCTTCTTCGTCTTCAAACTTCGTCTTCAGGCATATATCATACCTAAGTCCCGTTCTTCGTGTATCAAATAATGGAATTATGCTTATCGATTGATTGTTTTTCTTTGAACGGGATTTGAACCGAGAATCAAAGGCAATATTTTTAGGGAATAAAGTTAGAATCAGTTATAATCTTAATTTTTATGTCCCCAAAATACCCTTTTTAATTATAAATCAATATTTTTAATTATTCACTTAACAAAAATAAGCTTAATCAATTAATAACCATTGATCTAAATGATCAATGGCTATTAATTGGTTTACATAGTTTTCAACTTATATCTAGTTTTCATTGGATCCTCCCCATATATATATATATATATATATATATATATATATATATATATATATATATATATATATATATATATATATATATATATAATTTAATTATAAACAAGTCATTAACAGGTCTTAACAGGTTAACAGGTATTTTAACCTGTTAAGACACGAATGTTATCGTGTCTTAACGTGTTGATCTGTTTAAGACACGAAACCTGTTAAGGTTAAACACGAAACCTGTTAATTTCGTGTCGTGTCGTGTTAACAGGTCCGTGTCAAAAATTGCCAGCCCTACCATCGATGACATAAAGTTGGGGGGTCCAGCCGTCCAGGTTGTGTCAGGTTTTTTTTTAACTTAAGTGGTGTTTTATTCTGAGGGTGATCTCAAGTTTTGTACTCGAGTAATGAAGATTATCGGGTGGACCAGTGGTCCGTTAGTAATCCTTTAGCCGTTCGTAAAAGACTAAACTTGAAAGAATGAAAATATAAAACTCTATAGAGCTTAATGTAAATTTGGGGGGGGGGGGACATTTACAGAAGGTTGTACCATTTTTTTTTCTTGTTATTAAATTAGCATTACTATAACTTTAAAAAGCATATAGCTCATCATATATGCATCCTATACAACTTTTCATTGAATAGCTATTTTTTATATTTTTTATTCACATACTTTCTCTTTACACGTGTTTCCACTTCACGTGTTCTCCTTATAAACAAGAGTAAATTACAAATTTTATTCTTTATTAATATATTAATATATGAAATTGTATGGTATGTCCTTTGATTTTAATAATTACATATGATGTCCTTTTATTGAAAGATTTGCACACATATTGTCATTTACACTAACTATAATTTAAATATACAGTTAACTCAGTTATATGACCCATCACATGAGGGTATTTTTATCAATTTTTTTCAAGTCTAACATATTAAAAATTTATAAAAAATAAAATTTTAAATGTAAAAAAGAAAATTAAAAGATTAGAAAAGAAAATTAAAAGATATTGAACCGTTAGGTAAGTCGGTGAAACCAATTACTCTTGGTGTGTGTTCATTTGACTAATCGTCAAAACTTTTAATGACAACAACCTCCAATAATATTTACTAAAGTAAGAAATCTAAGTCACCAATCATTTAGAAGGTCAGAAAATTAACAATAAACACCAAAAAAATACACGTATATACTTTATAAACTACTCACACCAACAAATAATGAAAAATCAGTAAGGAACATAAACTTGAAGATTACCTATGAGTCTTTGAATTATTTATATAATTGCAAAAGTAAGAAATAAACTATGAGTCGCTCGTTAATCACACAACAACATAAGACAGAAATTCAAAGAGCGACGAAAATACGAAAAGTGAATTAGAGATTTTAATCTTACCATCATTGTTTATTCGAGTTCAAGAGGTTCCAATGGTGTGTGAGATGTTGTACATGGTGAAGATGATCGGTATTGGGCTATCAAATAGAGTGGGATGATAGATTTAATGGTATTGAACGTAAGAGGAACGCGGGTTCATTGACTTGTCCAACGGTCCGATATCTTTTAATTTTATTTTTCATATAAAATTTTTATTTTTATTTGTTTAATATATTAAATATGGAAAGAAAATTATAAAAATGCACCTCATGTGAGAGATACATAACTGAGTTAACTGTACATTTAACTAAAAGTTAGTGTAAAGGACAATAGGTGTGTACATATTTTAAAAAAAGGACATTGAATGTAATTATTAAAACTAAATGACATATCATGTAATTTCGTGTATTAATAAAGGACATAATTTGTAATTTACTCTATAAACAAACAATCAAAGTTAAACAAAGGGTAGATTTTATTGTGTGTACAGATTAAATTGTTTAAAATGAAACTAGAAATTGATGCCGTGCGTTGCGGCGGCCTACCTTTCATTTGTGTTCGTTGTGTTATTTTACAAAAGTCTCGTTATACGATAAATAAAGATCAAAGAGACCGTGCATTGATATATTTTTGTGCACTTACTTATTATAACAAATGCATTAACACAACACGTGCAACCAAAAACAACAATCTACGCTTACCTCAAAGATGAAAGATGACCCCCATCGACCAAATGGTTATAAATTATGCAAAAAAGAGAGTTGTACCTTGTCATCTCAGCTCGACGCTTTGCATCTTCAGCCATTTGATTAAGTTCATTGTAGTTGCTCCGGTTAACACTATGGATTTCAGGTGGGTCCAGCCCGTGAAGTGTCCTTTGTGCTTGAGCCCATTTCAGCTCACGGTCTTCCTTCCTAAAGTTTCTTTTCCTGGTGAAAGCAACCTGCAACACAGAAGTTAATCTATTTCAAGCATCCAGTAACTGGTGCATTAGTTACTTGATTAGTGAACGTTTGACTCACGCGTTGGTCAATCACAAGATCCTATGCTCTACCACTTGAAGCATATCTGATGAACAACTTGATGAAATCAAGTAGGATGTAGAATATAATGTTGTAAAGCCATATAACACCAGCCCAACCCCATCCGATCCCTTCAATTGCAGCAAAATTCCAGTCTGCGTAGACGGCAATCAATGTTGCAATTTGAAATGAACATTTGGATATATAAATTAATTAATCTATTAATTAAATAATTAATCAATAAGAAAGTGAACATAATGGTTGATAATTCCACTGACCAATTGAGCAACCAAGAATGATCCCCGTTGCAAAAATTTCTGCCAATTTCCAGCTGTCAGGTTGAGGAGACGGTTTCACTCTGTCCTTGGAAATTGTCATAATGGTACCTGGAAAAAGCAACTTATTAGTTGAGAATTGAGATGACAATATTAACAGGTGGATTTAACGATTTGTTATCTATGGGAGCAGCCTGTTTGTCTTTTAAGATAGAGGTAAGGTGTACTCAATTACTGAGATATTGTTATTGTTGTGTATGTTTGTTTGTTTGTTTTGTCTATCTAAACAAAATATGAAATGATAAAATGCATTATGGAAGTTGAAGAATGAACGCTAACCATCATTAAGAATTGCAATGATCAGGACCATGAAAGGTGGAAAGTCAAACTTCCATGTGAGGGCTAGCAGCATGAAACCAAGCTGTTGAAACAGAAATGCAAATGAAATAGTAGGTAGAAAACATATATATGGTATAAATGCAGATACGCCAGAACAGCAAAGTAGCATACCACTATACGGATAGTTATGGAAACTGCATATATCTGCATAAGAGATTGTGAATTACAAAATTAGATATCTGACCTGATATAACAAATATCTGTTACAATGAATGTTTTTACGTTTGTTTATTAATCTATTAGTTTCCAATAATATTCATAACAATGATAAGCCTTAACTTTGTTTTTACATAACCATTTTGGAGGCTTTATGCTGTTAAATATAACTCATACGACTTTCAACTCATTTGACCTGTACAATTTTCCGTTAAAATCTTTTAGCTCAATATTTTTGACCCGTTATGGATAAGACGAAACCCAGTAATGGACTGATATTTGTTATGCCTTATTTTATGGTCGGTTTCTATGATATAAGCATAAACTTAGGTAGGTCAATGATATGAAGATATTAACTTGAAGAAATTGGCGAAATCAATGAAATATGCTTCTCAAGCTCCAAGCTTAAACTTACAGTGTAATTTTTCATCCTCTGAAAGATTGCTCGGCTAGTTAATACCGCACTGATAATAACACTAAGACCAGGTTCAGTCAGCACTATATCAGATGCACTACGTGCAGCATCAGTTGCATCTGCAACTGCTATTCCAATATCTGCTTTCTTAAGTGCAGGTGCATCATTCACTCCATCACTAGTCATACCACCAGAATTATTAAAACCTATCCCATAACCAGCGAGTTACCATCCTATCATATCACACAACACAAACGTCATATGATATTTTGTAATTTTAGCTACGAAACAGATTACCACCTACCAAGGTCACCTTCGATCCCAAAATGAACAACCTTTAACGAACACCACATGAAAACATGGGCTTAAATCCAAATTATTCAAACATGCAAAAATCCAATGATGCAACATGTTCCATCAACGATTCAACATGTTACCTAACTCTAAATCAATTAATCAAATCCAAACATTCAAGCATCAACCCATGTTGCATACTAAAATCAAACAACTTCTATACTAAAATCGTATGATACGTACCTGTAAATTCTGCCAGCATCATCATCATCATCATCATCCATATAGCAGAGTTTGCTAGACAATAGAGATAACGGTGTGTGGGTTTATGATTTGATGAGAGAGAACAGATAGAGGTGAGGAAGACGTGTGCATAGTAAGCTCAGGGCCAATATTTACCAACTAAAGCACACTAGACAAACAGGCAGCAAAGAAATTGAACAGGTGGCAATTGCATCATGAGTCATGACAGTACATGAGAATTCTACTAAACTTAAGGAGTTAAGGTGGTGCTTGATATGTGTTTTGGAAGGATGATTACAACTTCAGGAATCAGATGTTCACCTTTATGCATACATCTTAATAATTCATCATCAGCATAAACTCTAGATATGATTATCTTGACTGATCAATCACAAACATAGCATCATTCTTGCACCACATTCAAACAGCCCTTTAAAGTAACAAAAGACATAATTATTGGCTTATTGCTATATCAATAGATCATGGTGATCATTATGTAAAGAACCAACAAACAAAGCATCAAAGATTATTCGAATTCTCATTTCATCAATTACAAATCAGTTGCTCCATCTAAAGATTATATTGTCTCTCCTTATACCAAAACTATATGATCAAAACACAAGTGAACAACACTATCAGTTTCATACAACATATCACAACCACCAATTCAAACAAAGTTTGATATCAAGATTTAGTAGGTACCTCCACTGTTATCATCAAGATTCAGGTTCGTGATCGCATCATTCAACTCCGAACCACTCGCGACTGCATCATTCAACCCCGAGCTAACCTTCGCCAATATATGAGCATCATTGTAGTTTCGAACCGCCTGCACAAATACTCGTATTCCGGTGGTTTGTTGAATCGGCTGGTGTTTAAGCTTCCCGGAGGTTCTGTCAACGCTTCGATGGTGTCGCCGCCGGCGGAGGTGGAGAAGTGAAGGAGTAATCGCCCACCGGCGCTGTCGTGGCCGACGGCGAAGGGGAAGGTGCAGTTGACGACGACGACGGTGTAGACACTGCCGAAGCCCCAATCGGGGAGGATTTTGTTGCCGGAGACGGTGATGTTGTGCTGATTCTCCGTGGCGTTGTGTGGGATCCATTGGCAGAGGTACTTGGGTTTCGAGAACAGGTGCAAGAGGACTTTGGGGATTAGGGTTTTGTTAAGGAGGTACGGTGGCACTGTAGCCACCGACCAAAATGTTTAATATATATTATAATATAATTTACATGCATAGACAAAATATCTTTGACTGTACCTCTTTTCCATGTTTGTTTTACTTTCTTTTGTTTATTTATAGTATTTTTATGTTAAAAATACAATTTACAAATTCTGATCAACATGATACAAGCTTCAATTCATGTCGTTTCATATTAATTACCTAAAAAGCACAAGCTTAGTTATATTTATATGTTATGTCATATTATTAATATTTGTTTGTTACACACTCATATTTTTTTTCCTTTTCTTTTATGAACTTTAAATTAATGTCTCGTAAAGTTTCAAATACATCATGTAATTTCTTTAACAACATGAATTTATAATTGTTTTCTTTTTACATAAAGTTTCAAATGTTATCAACGTCTTCGTCGCAACCAAGGATTTGCGGGAGGTTTCGTTTTTTATTTAAAGTTTCAAATGTTATCAACGTCACTAATGTTTTTTTAACCTTCAACATGCAGTTTCATGGTAATATTTCAGCCTTAGTTTTTTTACGGCTTCATGACCCCGTCGCATCGCTGCGTATTAACACTAGTTTGTTTATTTATGTCATTCCTATAGTTGGGACATATTTATATTCCTTAATTGTCATTGTATCATTTTGTGTATGACTAGAAATTAATCATCTTGTTTTAGGGTGATTCTCAATTTTTTTCCGACAATCTTCTAGATGATATACCTTGATGATAAGTAGTATACACTAAAAAGCAACTGATGGTTCAAATCTTACGACTATAGATTTAATGATTATTTTTCTAGTAATAGTAATTGTCGTTCAAAAAATATTATTTTCAGTTAAGGTTAAATAAGATATGTTTAATTATATGATTAGATTATAATCTTACTTTAGTGTTTCTAATATTATTTTGTGTATATATTAATAATTTAATCATATTAATTAATTCATTGCATTTAGGATATTTTTTAACTTCTAATTAAAGTTGATTGTGTGATACGACTTTGAAGGGAAGAGCATACATTGATCAGGCATGCCACCATGATTCACCAGTTCTGGAGAAAACCCATACTACCGTGGTAAAACCCCCAGAGTTAGGATCAAACTCGTGACATAAAAGTCCCGTGCCCTAACTACCCTTCATCTCCCACATCATTTAACCGAATGACCAACCGCGTGCACTAGGATAATTTTTTGTTTGAACGACAAATGCATAATTCTGCTTCAAATGATATGTATTATCTTAATAGAACTTATATATTTGTTTCCCAACTAAGACCACACATTCGATCAACCCCTCAAAAAGAACCCACTACTAAAAAAATCTTTTGGTTCAACTCAAAATGTTTTTGTCTCGAGCAAAATTTAAACATAATACCTTCTAAAACAATGATGTCTTGAATACCATACACTAACCAATTAAGCTGAGAATCATACCATACGTGCATTAAGTCAACTTGTTTAGGGCCGACTATTTAACTATAAAAAATATTTCTTTCTTATGTCACGTGGGATTCTTCCGTTGGCCTGCATCTTTCAACAATTTAATGCGTGCATGACTCTCTCTTGGGATGAGTCGTGAGTCAAGTAAAGCATTTATTTAAAACTCAGGATTTAATTTCTCAAATATATAAATATTGTAATATCTTAAAAGTTATTTCAGATATTAAAAACGCCATAGGTCAGGAATAATCTATTATTAAGTCATTTGTTGTAATCTGATGAACGTATCATTTTGTCAAACATCTATAATAAAAAAAATGTTCAAAATTGTAAAATAAACTATATATTTTGTTTTCATCTAAAGTGGCACTTGTAGGAACAAATTTTAGTCTTACGAGCAACACGATTTTAAATGAAATTCATGTGACAGAGGTACGTAAAAAGGAGATCGAAGTGTTTATTAGTAGGTTTATAAAATATGCTTCAAATTTTGAGTGTATTCAAGAGATTAAGCCTGTAATTTGTTACCACAATATGTTTTTAGTTTTATCTTAAAAAAAATTAAAACATAACATATCATGAACCAACTTTTTGGAAAAGTTGACGGATAAGTCACCCTTACTGCCACTGTACAGAACCGTACATGAGATTTTCATCTCATACGGCTCCTCCAATTCTTTCAAAAAACTCTTGCGATCATCAATATCGTGTTAACCAACAGATAAAATTAATCTTGACTTGTACCGGAGAGACATATTTCAGAAAGTCGCGAAGAGTGAGAGAGCAAGATTCTATGAATTCAATTTAAGTGCTGTAACCTCCATGGCTCCATATAACAGCTAAAATAAAAATGTATAATCTTAATTTCACTATAGTTTTTGAAACACAAAACTATTTACAAACACAGAAATTAATACACTAAATCATAGATAAACCATCATGATGACTAACAAGTATACATGATCATCTAGTTCATATGTTGATGTTAAGATCAATACGAGGCTTCTTCACATGTGTAGGCAAAGGTACCATCATGTTACAACGAGGACATTTAGGGTTTCTACTCGATATAAGCACGTAAAGCAAGCAACTTGGGCATCCTGCAGCATAAGCTTCATCATCAACATGTGTTTCTTTAAAAGAATTCGACGTTGAAATAGACCGCTTCTTGGTGTGTTCTTTTTCGGCTCTTTCAAGTGCAAATTTAACTTTACCAAGAGTATAAGGCGGTGATGATGTCGAAAAAGGCACAAGTTTAAGGTCTAGATTTGTGTCATCCAACAGGTTTAATGGAGGTTGGTTGAGGTCTTGAAGCTCAGAAACAGCTTGATCATCAGTGCCCCGGTTCGCGTTTTTGGATCGACATCTTTGAAGATAATTTTCCGACTGCAAGGAATTATAATTCATAAAAAAAATAAGATGAGGATGAAAAACACTTCATTTTCAACAGAGAAAACATGTCAAACACATAGAAACCATAGCATATTACTAGAAAAATAAGCTTAACGCAACATTTTTAAAACAAAATTTAAAAAAATTGTATTTTCTAATAAAAATATTGCATTATCCAACAAAAATATTATTTTAAATCTAATACAACATTTTCAAGCTTTAATACAACTTTTTCAAAGTCTAATACAACATATTATCAGAGTTGCATTAGCTTCGTTTTATTATTATAAAGTTCTGAATACCTTCAATTCATGATGTTTTGATGAATGATGATTGCCGAGGAAGTCACGAGTAATGAGGGACATGGGTTTGAAATGGAATGGGTGATGATAAAGCAAAGTGTTTGTTTTATAAAGAGAGTACTGTGTACGTGTGATTTAATATTGTGAGAATTGAAATAAGGTTTGAAGGGAGGGGGTGCATTGAATGTGTGACCAGATGCATGGATGGTGGGTGAGGTGTGCATTAAATAATATTTAAGGAGGGTGGGTATATTAATGAAAAGTATGTCATCTTTCTATATTTGTGCTAGAATGGTGAATTAATGCTCAAGCATATAGTTGTCGGTTTGGTGTTAGATGGTGGAGTCTAAATCTTTAGCCTATAGAGTTAGTCGTGAATATAAAGAAAACCATTGAATGGTTTAATTAAGCAATGGGATAATAATTGGTAACGAATGTTTCAAGAGATAACTTGATGAGAAATGATTTATATTATAACTAAGTAATTGTGCTTTTAAATCGTACAGTTTGCAAGTATGATGATATTTTTCTGATAATAAGAATTTATCTTAAAAAATAATGGTATAGGAATTTTGTATAGAAGTGCTCAATTTGGATAAAAAGAGAGATATAGTGTTGTATATTAAGTATATTCCTCAAGAAATTTTATATTTTTAACTTATTTAGTACTAGTTAGGTAAACAATAATGAGTTGATACTATTTTTGTTCGTTGTATGTTGTTTTCTGTTTGTGTTTTGTTGTTCTTTATTTATTTATTTATTTTCTAACTTGGAGGTGTCCCTTCTTCAAACGGTTTACTGTGACCTTCGTAATTCTTAGCCTATGGATAAAAAGACCACATATGGACCGTCAAACATGTTGAACGTCCAGGTAAAAGCATGCCTAATGGGGTTGCCTCAAGAACAAGCCCATGTCAACCTACTCGGTTCGCTCTAAAAACACACACAAATAATCTTATCTCTACATAATATGTAGCTGAGAGTTAGTTGCATGACCAAGTCATGTATGATATATAGGTCTAGAATCTTACAATCGTATGTAAATTAATAATAGGATTTGGGGAGCATGACACGTTAAGGGCATATCATCGTATGGTCAGAATAATTACAGAACCATTTTTTTCAGAACCAAAAGAATCATTGATTTACATAAATGTAAACTACGAGCCATTGGCTTACATAAATGTAAGTTAAAACTAATGATATTTAGTTGTTATCATAATTTATTATTCATATCTGATATACACATATATAAAACAACTCAATTATGATCAAACTTAATTTACATTTATTTAAATCAATGGTTCTTTTGGTTTTAAAAACAAAATATAGTTTTGTAATGATTCTGACTCTATCATTGTAAATAAACAAATAGATCTTTCATTATATAAAGTAAACATGTTTATAGTGTTGCGGTGGAAGGGAAGGAGCCTAAATCGACCTTTTTTCTTTTTCAAAGAAAAAAAGCATTCATTGAAAGTGGTAATAATCATAAGGGTGAGGTTCTTGTACAAAGTGTATTTTTGCTACAAAGTGTGAGAAGACACAATGAGACTAAAAAAGTCACAAAAAAATTTATATCTCACAATCTAAATCGAATTTTAAAAAAACACTTCGGAGCCTTTGTTCATCTCGTTGTCCTCTTTCAGAAAATAAATAAATAAAAATAAAAAAAAATTCATTGTGTCTTTTATATTGACACAATGACGTTATTGTGTCTTTTATATTGACACAATGACGTCATTGTGTCTTTTATATTGACACAATGACGTCATTGTGTCTTTCATAATGACACAATGAAGTTATTGTGTCTTTTATAAATGACACAATAAAAAAACGTTAATTTTTTTATTTTTTTTATTTTTTTCGTTTATTTTTTTTTCTTATTGAGGACGACTAGGGGAACAAAAGTTCCGAATTACTTTTTTGAAATTCAATTTTGATTGTGAGATAAATTTTATAGTGTATTTTTTTAACTCATTGTGTCTTTTTTTGACTTATTGTGTCTTCTCACACTTTTGTAGCAAAAATACACTTTGTATTTGAACTTTTTTCTAAATCTTAAATCATAATTTACAGCTATATATGTATGCATATGGAATTCAAATTCACACTTGAATCTTAAAAGATTCACCATATGAAATCTCTTATCTATAGTTGACATAAAACTTACGAATTATTTTATCAAACGACGGGTATCTGATTTTCTAAATAAACCAAATTCTTTAAGAGAGGTAGCAACTTTTAATCTCATATATAAATATTTACCAACATCTAAGAGATGTATACAAAAAATCTTTTTCCATCTATCCAACTATGTTATGAAAAATAAGCAATTCATCACCTGAAACTAATTAATCATACAGTTTCTTAAAAACATATTCTACAGCAGAAAAATCAATGTCAAAACCAAAGCTCTGTCCACCATATTGAACATAAAGATATGATTTAGAAGATGAAGGTGGTGGCAAAAGTTGATAAACTTGTGGTAAACCTGCAGCAGGTGGTTCTGAAATACTTTCCCTCTTTCTAGAGTAATAAACATCAGCAAGAAGCAGCCAAATAAGATCAGAATCGATGGTCGAAAGGCCCCGAAGGGCGTTCACAGCTGCATCTCTAAGTCCACCAACACCACTGCATGCGATCCCTACAACCATCCCACTCACCTTCTTAAGAACACTTTCAAAAGCTGAAGCACTGTTTTTGTTCCCAGATATCTCAGCGATCATCTCCAGCACCGCTGCCTGGACTTTCAGATCAGAAATCTCAGCCCTTGGATCTTCTGAAGACGCTAAACTGGTTCGGTATGGAAGCTGTAAGACTCTACTTTCTTTCAAATTTATCGGCTTTTTCTGAAATGGGGACGTGCTTAAAAGGTCCCACAAGTGGGGGCCGTCTGTGTGGAAACGGCGAGAAAAGAAATCCCCCCCACAGATTTGTACTGCTCTACTGATCACACCAGCACATCGCCTAGTCGTCTGTATTATACATAATTATCCAAGTTAATTTCTTATAATATTAGAGGTGGAAATTGATTTTTGACATCGAATAATTTTTAACTGAACAAATGAGTTGAACTGGTAGAAAGTCACTAAAATTGTATTTTATAAAATGCATAGAGCCTACTACATTATTTGTTCAAAAATCTGAATTACTGAAATAAATAAATAAATGATATAAATTCGGTGATCATATTTGACAGGCTAAATATCTGTAAAAAATATTGATGATCAAGGACAAAGATGTTGTAGTTCAACCAAACATGTCACATTTTGACCTGTACCAAACTATTACCTCATTTTTACCAGAACTACTTTAACCCGTTACCCAAATCCCATGATCAGCCTATTTTCCCATCCTCAAAGTTTCAGTAACTTACCAATGGATTCCTGTTTCGAATACAGGCAATCAAAAAGGGCCAATTTTATTCATGGCTGGAAGCAACCGATTTTCTTCAGTGTCATCATTTTCAGCATCAAGAGTATCTGCAAGATCATGAAATGAATATGACTGAAAAGCTTGTGTAAGAACTTCCCTTGTTTTTGTCTCATGCTTATAAGATTCTTCCACTTTAGCAAGTGCTATAATTCCATCCTGAAAACATGTACATTAATAAGTTAAAGTACTTAAATCTCAATATATACGTATAAACATGAAAACGTATTCACCCAAATATGTACCTGAATTATGTCCAAGGCTACCAGACATGATGTTTGCTTAGATGAACTAAGTAAAGGAGTGGCAGCAGTAATACATGAACTGGAAAGAGATCCAACAGTTCTTCTGTAACTCTTGGATTCTTTCAACTTAAAATATACAGCCTCTAAATGTTCCTTATGCTTATTAAAATCCCTAAAATGTCCACTGCTTTCTTCAGGGTTCGAGATAACACCATTTTCAAAACATGATAGTTCAGACTTCACTTGCTCATGGTATAACTCTGCTTGAGAAGGCAATGAACAAGCTTCAAGCTTTGAAGCCTTTGCAATTTCTGCAACTGCCTAAGTGAGATAAATAATTAAAAAGGACATTAAATGGCTAAATTAAGGTAGTATTAACAGAGCAAAAACACTTACTCTCAAGAAAGAAATGGTGAGCTCGGGGTGCTGATGCCTGCCAAGAATCTCAAGTTCTTGTGAAATAGAACGCATCTGTGCAAATTATCTTGTTAGACACAATTTAAAGTGTCAGGTTTGAATTCTTAGAATTAAACGGACAGAGTGAGTGGTATATCATACAGGTTCCTCCATCAATGGTAATATTTTGTGGGCCACACCTATGTATGAAAGAATGGCAGCAAGAACACTTGGAACATGAGGGTTAAGATCCAGATAGCGAAGCTGTCGACATACTGAATCAATTATATAGTCTGAATTTGCCAAAACTAAGTGGCCAACCTGTAAAGTGTGAGTGTAACATTTTGTGAGAAATAATTATTGATTCAAACATTAAACTAATTCAAATTGAAGCTGTTAGTTCACCGTTGGACAGCCAGATGTAGCTGAAATGACATGTAAGACGGCATCTGACACTTGTCTAACTTGGAAATTTGAACAAATAAGATTCTCGAGTAACAAATAAAGAGAAGAATGAAGAAACCCACTTGAAATAAAATCACTCTTAAGACACATATTAAATATGCCAATCCCATCAATCATAGCCTGTTTGAAATAACCCAATTTCAGATTTCCCAGATGTAATAAGAATAATTAAAAAGATGATGAAATGAGTGTTACTAATTACCTGATGAAGCATTGCATTATCTTGAAAAAAGTGCGTTGTAAAATCTCCAGATCCAACAGCGGATTGCTCTAATGGAAGATTCCAGACTTCCGGAGATAAATACTCATGCAAGATACTCCCAATGCAATCAATTAACTGAATTCTTATATCTTTATTTGAAGAAACACGCCACGTAAATTTTTTACTATGAAATCTTGTATTTAAATCGTCAATAGCCTGTTCTGATAAACCAAATATCATTTCGTTTAACATGCATGCAGAAGTGCTAGCTTGTCTTACAAGCTTCCCTGAATTAGTCCTGTTATACCAACTCTGCCAGCTTTCTTTTGTGTATTCCTTGTTTTGGATGTCACCAACCAATTTCCGCATATAGCTCAATGGGATATCTTTAATAATCGATAAGTTCCCATCACTTTGAGCACCTGCTAAAATTACATTTCAGATTTTGAACACATAATATGCAAACAATGTGTATTTAAAGAGTTTAGATAACCTGCAATAAGAGACAGGCTAACGAGTCTAATGATCCCTGCAAGTGCATTGTAAAGTTTCTGATTGCGAGAAGAAAACCAAGGTGGCATACGTGGAAGATCATATTCATTTTGCACTTTGAAAGAACTTGGAATTTCATAAGCGTCAGATTCAGCAGCGGTCTTTTTCTCATTTTCAAAGAAAGTAGTAGCTTTCATTTCTGTTATAGAGCGCAAGTACCCAACAGAAGATGGCTTCTCTAAAAGCAATTTGTCTAATGAACCTGGAAATACTGAATTCTGGCTCAAACAAAAGGTAAGAGTATCAAAGAATTGAGCAGCTGCCACCTGTATATCAGATTCAACTCATTAGTTAAAGTTTAAAGGCCAAACCAGAGGCACATAGAAGTGAACATACAGGAGAATTTAGCAGATGATCTCTAACAAGTTGGGGACCAGAGTAGTAAATTAATACAAGTAACTTTTGAGAATGTGCAAGTGACTGTTCCCCTCCGACTACCACTTCTGGGAGCTTTTCAAAGAGCCTGTTAAACATATCATTCAAAATCCATAAAATACAAAATTGTAAATATATTAAACAGCTAAAGTCTAGAGCTTTGAAAAATATTAAAAATCAATGATACCTGTTAAATATATCAGCCAAATCACGTTCTATGTAATGATTCCCACTTGACAACAAATTTTCAAGAAACATTTGAGCAGTTTCGGAAACCTCTTCATCATCATCAGAAACTAAAGCACATAAACATTCCTGGAATATTAAATAATGACTTGAAATCAGCAAATATTATAGTGGAAAAGATATTGTATTAAAAACTAAATTTTAAACTTACTAGAAGCATAAGTATGCTTCCTTTCAGTGTACGAGTGCATGTTGACAAGAGTCCCTGTATAGCAGCCATGGTCCCCTGTCTCACCCTCTTGGCTGGATGAACACAGAGCTAAAAAATAGAATATAAATTATATGGACTCTGAAAAATGATCATGGTAATTGTAAAAATGTGAATCAAATAGTTGTCTGCACTTACATGTGGAAAAACAGCTGACAAAATTTTGTTTACATGAGAAGAAGTTGTTGCAATCCAATCTCTTGTACGCTCAACATGCAAAGACTTTTTAACCTCAGATTGTGAAGACTTTTGGGTTGATTGTGTTGCTAATATTTCAACCTGATCTTGCTTTTTGCCAGGTAAGCGCCGAAGCTCCTCCAGAAATGACAATGGAGATTTCTCAATATTTAAATTAGTTTCACTGTCATCAAGACAAGACAAATTAGCCTCGTCTTGAAGAACTATCATGAGTAACTCTGTCAAACCTCTAAGTGCTTGGTCCATAGCTTCCAAACTTCCAGCAGCCCCACTAATCATTGTTTTTGAGACATGTAAAACTTTTCCAATTTGACTGACAACACCAGGTAAAAAGAAAGCTAGTTGATCTGCTATACCAACCTGCAATAACATATACGTATACAGCATACATATAAGATGAGCAGCTAAAATATTCTAACAGCTATACTCTTTTGTTTGCATATATCTTACCTTAGCAACAAGCATACGAAGAGTCATGAAAGCTTCTACACGAAGCTTAGAACTGCCTGTATGTCCACGTGCTGCCTCAACATCTGCAGCCTAGGAAAAAAATCAAAATCAAATTCCTATAAAAGATGGTATCTTTATATATTCACTCAGAATAAAGAAAACTACTAACTTTAACGAATACATACTTTTAGTAGAAGTGACAACCAGTGTCCAACAGTAACAGTTGCAGATTGAGATCTAAGGAATGCAATTAAACATTCCTCAAGGTTTAGTTCATGTACTTGGGACACAATATGGAATGACTTTAAATATTTCTTGTCTAGAAGCATAGGTGGACCATTAATTTGGTTGCATGTGCAAGATGAGTCGGAGCACGAACGTAAACCATTAATTAGTGCCTTAAAACACCTGATAATTCCTTCCCGAAACTCCTCTGATGCTTCAGATGGAGATAGCAATGCCGCATTGGTCAGTTTTTTCAGTATTACAACCATCTGCATTTGTTAGGACAATATGAAAAATATTAATTTTTCATGTTAGTAAAAAGCTAAATAAAATAAAGAGATTAGTTCAAATACCTGATCCACAGATCCTACATGGCACTTCAATAAAAGCTCCTCCAAACATTGAATCACACCTTCTGCCACAGCATCACTTATTTTAGGGGGGTTTTCTTTAACCTCTTCCTTTGTTGGAGATCTACAGTCCACTGCGGCTTCCAGCAGAAGCAGCAGTGGAAACAAGGTGTAGCTGAAAAGATAACAGAAACTGCTAGTAAGTTTTGTTTTTTTCAAATATCTTTTATAGAACAGGAATGTAAATCATAAGATCAAATTAGAGAGAAATAAAGTAGGAAGTTAGTTAGTAGAAGATCAAGTACATTGAAATCATGGAAAGTGTTCTGATCTTAGGTACGCCTTACTGTCAATAAGCCGATTCTTCATCTAACTGTCCACCACCTCTTTTACTTTCAACCAGATAATGCAGTCTTTCTATTTGACCCTTACTTTACTAATATTATAAAGACATACTCAATTTATGTGTTTGTGTACAAAATTTGTAGGACTAAGCCCCCTTACAGGCATAGTTGTCAATAGCGAATAGCGGTAAATAGCAGCAGCCACCAATATGCTGCGTAGCGAATAGCGGTAAAGAGCGACCACTATTTCGTGTTTAGCGATTAAGTGGAATATTATGTAAGATTGTTTTACATTCAATAGATAAGCATGTTTAGCAATAAAGTAGTAGGAAATCTAAGCAAAGACCCCCAAAATAGCTAAAATACTTGATTACTAATCATCTAAATCTGATATTTACCAAAAATAAAAATAAAAAATAAAATAAAAAATACTGCTATGTAGTCGCTATTTACAAATAGCGAGGGAATGGCGCCATGCGACATAACGCGCAATAGCGGTCGCTATAGCCGCTATTGACAACAGGGATAACAGGTACAAAATGCTTCTCTCAAATATAGATGAATATATAGATAAATAGGTCACAGTTCTATGTTGATCCTTGGTCTAATTGCCATTTATTTGCACCTATAATCACATAATCATAACACGGAATGGACCGTTACTAGGCTAATATGCACTATAAGTTATAACACCAATAGAAGTACCCCAAATTAATCAAGGTGCACATGTACAATTGATATATGCATCATTAAGATTACTGTATGCATATGCTAAAATTTACCATAATAGAAGAATGATTATAAATAAAATAGTGCCTCTACTCACTACAATTACAGGTTAAAAGTCCCAAACATTGCTCAAATATAAAACTTAACTCAGAAAGCAATGAACAAATTATATGTACCAATCCTTGCAATTATGATTTATAAATATGCCTTAAAGAGTAGAACAATCCAGAATAGCATCCAGCTGAGGCTAATTCTCTCATATTACGCCACAATTTTCAATTTTTTTCAGTTATCAACACATAAATGCAAAATTGATCCACGTTTCATAAGACAACTAAAGTTTTCAGCCAATATCCATCCAATATGACACTGGAGTATTGTAAACATGACTTAAAGAAGTGAAATCGAAAACTGAAACCAACATACTCGAAGAAAGGCTGAAGAACATGAGGCGGAGAACTATTAATAAACTGACGAAGATGAGAGATTGCAATGGTGGTGCCTTTGTTGTTAGGGTTTCTGATAAGTTCTAGCAGTTGTAAGCAGTAGCCCTTTAGTTCCGAAAACTCACTGATTCTACCTTCTTCCGACATCATCGTCGTCGTCATCATCATCACAGGTGATTACTTAAGAGTAATTGAGCATTAGCTTGTCTTCTTTTGGACGTGATCCTGTGTATGGGTCTACGTTCTCTACACGAAATCAAGAAAGGATTCAAGGGGATTTTTGTTGAAATTTGATGTTGGGCTTTTGTTTTACTTTGGGTTGGTACTTGGTGGTAAAATAAAGAGGTTAAAGATGTTGTTAATGTTAAATTTGCTAAGATATGATGTTAGGAGAAGGCCCCTGAGAACTCCTTGCTAACCGCTTCAACTTTCGACTAGGGCAGCAGCTCCCTCTTGCACAACTCCACCGAACAATCCAGATCTGAAGGTCGGCCACCATAAACCAACGCATGACCACGGGAAATTAGGAAGCTACTCCTTTTCCCGTAGTCAATACCCGCCTTCTTGTATCTAAGCTGAACACTTTCCATATTCTCTCTACCGCTCGCTGGGGTAGGCTCAGAACTATAATACTTTAAAAAGAGAAAGGGTCCCGATCTAAGAAGCTATTCTTAATACTGTCTACTCCCACTCAGAATTAACGAAGTCGCCTAAGATCCAATCATTAGATGAAAAGAGATCCCTTATATTATCCTTTCGACTGACCGGCCTAAATATAAGTACGGCAACTTGTACCCGGTATGAGACAACTCCGTTCTTTGACCACGACCACCCTCGAGCATTATCGAAAGGTAGACGGCTATAGCGGGCTCCTTCACTACAAGTGCCACGATTCGAACAACTGCTTCAAATACAGTATCGGGAAGTACCGCTTGCGGAACCTCAATATCCACTGGTTTATTCGCTAAATGGCAATTGGCGCATACAATGCGCCCGGTCGCTTCTCGTGGATTTTCATAACCTTGCAGTGCCAAAGGAAACTTGGGCCTTTATTACTTGGATCGTATTTGCAATTTATTTGCATACTCGAACAAATAAAAATTTGCAAGGAGCAAATTCCGTAATTGTGGCGACTCTAGATTTTCTTATAATTTGGATATGCTATTTTGGGGTCAATTTATTAGGAATAGGGTTACATAGTTATGGTTCATTTACGTTAACATCTAGTTACATTCAATAAAGTAAAAGCTAAATAAAATCATAGAAATCAATAATATAATTCATAACTTTTTTGTTATTTTAATTGCTAAAATATTAATTAAGTGTTTGTTATATATATGTTGAGCATAAATACAAGAATGAAGAGTTTTACGTATACGTAACACTATTTGAATAAAAAATGGTTACATATACGTAACCTGTGTATGACGTATATGTAAAAATATGTTACATTTTTCATTTTGACCCATACCCCTATTTATATATACACACACATACATAGAGTGTAGTGATAAAAAATCTATAAACTATGTGTCCGGTTTCATTGATTTTCTCTAGTTTTCATATAACAATGTAGTTTTCATAGGATCCATCTCCATCTCCTATGATGTTATACATGTTATTTATTTATGTTTGGAGCTTTATTTTATGGTTGGAATTAAATTGAGAACTAGTATGACACCTGCGTTTCGTGACAATGTCATCATCCGCAATGGTATATCTTGAAACGGGTAATATTAAAACAATATGGGTGTTAAAACTTAGAAACTAATATAAGCAATATGTGTACCGATTAACCTAAAGTTTTAAACTTGATTAAAGAGAAAAGGCAAAAAAAAGCAAAAACAAAAATAAAAAGAAATAAAGACCAAAATATTCTTATAAAAGATAGGAGGTGTTGCAAGAGAAAAACACACAAACATTAGTGGTCAATATATATAAAAAAAACCTTGATAATGTTGTTATAATTAGTAAGTTAAATAATAGATCAAGTTAAATCAATTTAACGAAATGCCTATTGTATTTCTAGGGGTGTTTCTAGATTAGTGAAATTCAATGTAATTATATTCAAAAATATATTGTTTACCTTGATTTAGTAGAGTTTCTTTGAATTAGAAGCTGAATTTAGAAAGAATATATTTGTCCGTACATTACATTATAGTTAAAATCGGAATGAATTTCATAAATAAAAGAATTTCACTTAACTTTTAAACACCAAACAAACTTAGATGTTGTTTGATAGTCTTTTAATAATTGGGTATATTTTAATGGTTCATACCTTCTTAAAAAACTAAAACTTACCTCCATTATCACTAGTGTCTCCACCACCAACAATATTGCCTTCGACTTTGTCACCTTAGCAACATAGTAGGTGGCAACGGCATGCTTGTCATAAGCAAGACGAAGAGACACTAACTTTGATAACTCATCACTGACGTTTACTTAAAGTATGTTATTTGCTAGTAAAGTAACTATATGAATACAATATACATTAAAAGAACTATCTTATGAACTAAACATATCCTTCTATCATTAGCATTTGATGACCATAACACTCCTTAGAGGTGGCAACGACATGCTTGTCATAAGCAAGACGACGAGACACTAACTTTGATAACTCATCACTGACGTTTACTTAAAGTATGTTATTTCTAGTAAAGTAACTATATGAATACAATATACATTAAAAGAACTATCTTATGAACTAAACATATCCTTCTATCATTAGCATTTGATGACCATAACACTCCTTACTTGCCAATGAACTATCCACAACACCCTACAACCAAACATAAACATAATTCTAGTCTAACAACATGGAGTTGATGGTATGAGCTTAATATCTTTAAGGTCTCAGGCTAAAACTTGATTTAAGATTTTTTTTAACAGTGGTACGTGAGTTTTCTTTTTATTAATGTTCTTGAAAGAGTCGGACAGAATCATCAAAATCAACATGGATGGTTGACATCCCATTTCAGAAATGCTTCTTTGAATATTAAGGTTAGTTCTAAACGTCATTAAAAAATATAAAATCCGTACCAAAAGAAGCTTTTTAATTAAAATTCCCACCATCTTCTTTTTTATAGGGTCCTAATAAAGAGACACCCCAAATGATAAATCGACACCCACCTATACGTCGCGTATGGGTCCATACGCGGCCCATGCCTGACGTATAGGTCTCGACCATGAATGCACAATTAATTCCTGACATTCCACGTTACATCACTGGTTTTATACGAGGCGTATAGGTCCAAACGTCATGTATAGGGCTGTGGCGTATGGGACAAGTGGATAGGGTCCACGACTGCTCCACCGACAGCTATACGCGGTGTATGGGTCCCACTTATAATATACGCCATAGCTATACGTGGCGTATGGACCTATACGTCCCATATGGGTCCATTTTCGTTTTGTATATAAAGGCAGGCACTGCGAACGCATTCGCTCGTCTAAAAAACGTAAAGGTTCGAAATCTCAAATTCATTCGTTCGTGAGTGATGGTTCGATTTAAGATCGCAAGAAATTTGGGTTATGTGGTTCAACATTTTCTTCTCGCAAATAATTTACTCGGTAATATTATATATTCTTACTTCAGTAAGTATTTACATACATATATACATATATCTGAATTGGATACTTAATAATCGTTTCAACTGACTCGGGTTCCATCGGTGTTAGTCGGTTACGGTTAAGCTGAATAATTTTCAAGATTTTTATCATAACCGACTAATACTGTGGAGCCCGAGTTAGTTGAAATGATTATTAAGTAATCAAGACATTTATGTGTACGTAAGTGTGTATATAAATGAAGTAAGACTTATAGTTACATAAAAAATATTTTGAAGAAATAGTTGACCCACGTAACCTATTTTCTTTCTAAGTCATGCGCGTAAACAGTGCTCATGTGCCTGAACAAAGGTCATGCGCCTGAACAAAGGTCATGCGCCTGAACAAAGGTGATTGTTCTAAAAAGTAGTTTAATAAAATTAACTAAATTAACCTAATTTCTAGACTCTAGTAATACTCTAGACTCACTAAGACACACTAAACTACTAACCGGCAAGTGTACCGATCGACTCTAGTATAGCTAAAGTAAGTCCGGATATCGAACCCATGAGACTCAATGAATTACGAAAAAGACTCTATCTAGACTTAACTTGACACGGACGTAACTAAATGTTTATTTGACCGGGGGGGTTTCTAATGATTCCTAAGAAAGCAATTAAATTTAAAATAAATTGACTAAGTTAACTAAAGAATACGAAGTAGGCTGGACTTTACTTAGATGGTGTGAAAACACTACCTAGACTGGAATCCTGATTGCTTTCAAGGAATGATTTTATTTTGGAAGTTGTCGACTATGGAACCGGGATCTTTAAGTTCTCACCTCTCAGGATATCTAAAGGACTCCTAACCCTTCTCAAGAGCACACTGTGATACCCTAAAGGTTATTCAGATTACCAATTATTAGACTCTCTTACAAGACGCCTAGTGAGTTTATGAAAGTACCTTACATGATTCACTCCCTCATAGGATCTAAATCTAAGGTGAACTTGGACTCTTGATTAGACTTGTTAGACAATAGACAAAGGATATACTTGTCAATACTCCCACCTTACGGTTAAATGACTTACACCTCATAATAATCTCGCACCTCACAGCTTTTGATGATTAGTGGAACACTTGATGTTATACGATTACCAGATAGTACTTCTAAGGTTAATTGTGCATTATAACCCTAAAAATTATAGATTTATTCTGTGGTATAGACACTCACCAAAACCTGAAATGTAGCATGACTCTATTTTGTGATAACGATCGTCACCAAGAATCAAGCAAAGCAATAAACACTATTCAGATACTATCAAGCATGCATACACATCTAATCTAAAGAACAAGTCGCCTGCAATTCATAAATAATCCATAGAATCCATAAATCCAATAAAAATCAAAACTTTATGCAATCTATCATCCAATCTAGGTAGTACAATGAAATTAGCCAATCAAAGTCATGAAGTTCATTGAAAACAAAGCATAATCATCAAACTGAACATGATGAATAAGGAAGAAGCGAAAGTAAAGACCCCCGAATGCTACTAATGCGAACCAAATGCTCCCTAGACTTCAATCCTCAATCCCATCGCTCCGAATGCTTGTAAACCTCCGAATTTGTGCTTCGAAAATCGCCCCCAGGCTTGCTTAGTTCGTAACTTAGGGTTTTAAAATCCAAAATCCCCGCCTCCTTCTCAAGACCAAGTTGAATATATCTGCAGATAACACCCTCTTGCGGGTGGCGAGAGGTTTGTTCCATGTGACTCGCGCCTTGCCTCCGCCAAAATAACTTCAGCATGAGAACAGCCTCTCGCAGGTGGCGAGAGGCATACAACAATCTATTTGCCGCTCGCCAGAGTGTGTGGAACTAGCAATTCCAACTTGTTTCAGTTCCCGAACTCTCCAACTCGTTTCAAGACTTGACTTTCTCGTATATTAACTCATTTTCTTCACTTTTCAGTCAGATTAAGCTCACACGACCTGCAAACATAATTGGATCAAAAGATTATCTATTCTACGGAAAACAACACTAGAACTAATGA
This sequence comes from Flaveria linearis, assembly GCA_024085815.1. Classification (NCBI taxonomy): domain Eukaryota; kingdom Viridiplantae; phylum Streptophyta; class Magnoliopsida; order Asterales; family Asteraceae; genus Flaveria; species Flaveria linearis. The sequence continues at coordinate 88,078,222 of CM044004.1, forward strand.
AAACTGCACAAATTGTACATGCACAACCGATGTATTTTGCAATACATCAATAGATCATGCGCCTATGTCTTGGGCGCATGAGCACTATACGTGGTGTATGGGTCCATACGCCATGTATAGTGCTCATGCGCCAAAGACTTATGCGCATGGCCACTATACGTGGGCGTATAGACCCATACGCCGCATATAGTGCTCATGCGCCTAAGTCTTGGGCGCATGAGCATTATACGTGGCGTATGGGTCCATACGCCACGTATAGTTGTCATGTGCCCAAGACTTGGGCGTCCCAACTATACGTGGCGTATGGACCCATACGCCACGTATAGTTTTCAGACGTACTTTTAAAGTGTTTTGTACCATGTACGAATATACACAGCGTATGGCGTCATACGGGGCAAACGTGGCAAGCCCATACGTGGCGTATAGGTCCATACGTTGCGTATAGGTGCCAACAAACAACCTATAAGTGACGTATGGATCCATACGCCACGTATAGGTGTCAAACGTCCTTTTAAAGCATTTTTGTACCAGGTACGAATATACGTAACGTATGGAGCCATACGTGGAAGACGTGGCAAGCTTATACGTGGTGTATATGGCCATACGCTGCGTATAGGTGTCATACGTAAGCCTATACGTGGTGTATGGTTCTATACGTCACGTATAAGTAATTTCAAATATGACGGGACATAAGATTCGTTTTCAACTATATAAGAACGTTTTCGATCTCTGTAAATCTCAAACGTATCTTTCTCTCAAAATATCACACTTTTTCATTCGTTCGTTATGTTGTTTTGGGATGATAACTATTTGTTTGGTGATTATTCAAGCGTTTCGTACGTGGCGGATAGTAATCAAGATGATTCGTACGTTCAATCTTCTTACGAAACACGACTGCCAGATTTAAACCAATCATATGTTCCCAATGATGAATTCGAGTTTTGCCGAGAGTCAAGTTACGACCATCAATAAAATAATATAAACTTTCTCTCGAGTGATGAAGAACCAACGACGAAAGTATCGTTTGAAACGTCTCAAGAATTTTTATCACTCGATGAGATAGTCTGTTGGACTGTTAGTAGGGGACGTGATAATGGTTATGTTATTATTACACAAAGATCAAAGAAAAAAGAAGGTCATGTCGTAAAGGTATGGCTTATTTGTGATCGTGGTGGCGAACACAAAAATAAAGCAACAGTTAAACGATCTTGTAGCAAAAAAATTGGATGTCCTTTTAAATTAGTAGGGATATACGACAATAAACGCCGTTCATGAAAATTAAAGATGAGAAGTTATGAACATAACCATGATCCCACTCAACATATGGAGGGGCACCCATTTGTAAGAAGGTTTTCTCAAAACGAATTTAATTTTGTGAAACAGCTTTCTGATCAGAACATGGAGCCTCGTAGCATCTTATCAGCTATAAAAAAGCAAAATCCTAATAACGCATCAATAACTAGAGACGTATACAATGCTCAATATAAGATAAGAAATGAAAAAAAAGTCGGTGAAACACCAATGCAAGTTTTAGAAAACCTTATATCTTCTAAAAGATACGTTTATTATATCCGAGAAGATCCCGATATAAATATCGTAGAAGATATGTTTTTTTGTCATCCTAAATCATACGACAGCGTGCATTCCCACACGTGCTGATGATAGACGCTATATATAAAACAAACATGTACAAACTTCTGTTTATTCAGATTGTTGGTGTGACCTCCACACACAAGACATATTGTGTTGCTCATGCGTTTATTAGCAAAGAACGAAAAGATAATTTTAAATGGGTGCTTAATAGATTTAAAGATACGTTAAACAAGTGTATGGAGCCGCGCATCATAATAACAGACATAGATCTTGCTTTAATGAACGCATATGTTAAAGTATTTTCGAATGCTTCGAAGTATTAATACAGTTGGCATATTGATGAAAATATCGCGAAACACTATAAAAAATTGGATTTCGTCTATCTTTCATCAGCATATTTCACGTATACAAGTTGTCCGACCCGATGGGAATTATGGTTTTTGATCTATAGCTTTAGGCTTAGGGTTTAACGAAAATAAGTGGATGTATATGCGGCAACAACTTTTAGAAGATTTGGACAAACATGAATTAGAATACAAAGAAGTTTTCGATACTTTGTACCCCGGATAGTATAACAACTTACGTCACACCATAGATTGACAACGTATAGAACCTCCACCAGAAGAACATTGGATGATAATACCATAAACGGGAATAGTGGTTGCTTAAAGGTTTGGTGTTATTCTTTATTTATTAAGCAATAATAGTTATCAAACATTTTTCCCGTTATGGGCTGATCCGAAAACTATGATGTCTCATCATGTCGTTTCGATTGTTCATGTCTACAATAATCATTTCCTCCATGTTAAGTTAGAAGGAGATTATCCGATGCCGACATTAAGTAATCTTTGGATTCTTAACCGAAACATACGTGCTGCAGAATAGGAGATTATATATAGGCTTCGTATCTCGGAATACAACGCAACAATAGATAATAACCGAGAAGCCCCAACTTATATAAATTAATTTTAATTTATAGCTTGAATTCGTATCTAATAGTTTAAATACAAATTTTCAGAAAAAATAAAATTCAAAATTCAAAAAATATATATATTAAAATTTAAAAAATTTAAAAAATGACACTATACGCCACGTATGGGTCCATACGCGGCGTATAGCTCTTCGAACGACTCTATCTTTGGACTTTTCTCATTTTGACCCTACCACACACTTTCAAGACAAAAATCTCTCTCGTATAGGAAGATACTACACGTATTATTCGTCGATTTTTCTACATTCAGGTATGTATAGTGTTCCTACATCTTCATTATGCCAATCGTTGACTAATTTAAATGTTAAAATAGTGTTTTATGTCTTATAATAATTGATTTAAAAACTGCTCAAATGAATTGTACACCGCTACAGACCCGTGTATAGGGCTATACACGGCGTATAGCTCATATGTTGAGGAACTATACTCAGCGTATAGTCCTATACGCTGGGTGTGTGTGGCTTATAGCTAAAGAGAAAGAAGATGAAGAGGTTGAGCACTATACGCGACGTATAGGGGACTAAGTATATACGCGACGTATAGCTCTATACGCCGCGTATAGGTCTATACGTTGGTATCCTATACGCGGCGTATAGGTCTATACGCGGCATGTGGGGTCGTTGACTAGTTGACATTTTAAAACTGTTATATTTATATCCGTTTTCTTATGCAGACATGTCTTCTGACTTTTTTGTTTGTCAGTTTCGGGAATATCCTCATTCATAGGTCCGAGATCTACATATATGAATTGAAAGGTCCGAATGATCCACAACGAATCCTTTTTTATTGATTGCACGAGCTAGCCAGCAAGCCAGCAAAGCCCCCGACGCTTAATCCCTCAAGTTTATGTTTTTATGTGATCGCAGCATAAAAAAGGAAGTCTGAATTTTCCACGGAAGCCGGCTCGAAATATTTGATCTTAGGGGCATTATAACATCTCGTATTTTACGTATTTAATCATATAAGGACCATTGTGGTCATTTAAGAAACTCATGGGTGATTTGCGTGGTGTTAATGCCTTTAATTATTTAGTCAAGCTTAAAATGTTAAATAAATAATAATAATAATAATAATAATAATAATAATAATAATAATAATAATAATAATAATAATAAAATAATCTTGTAAATAGATAAAACAATATAAGTCTTATTATTTTAAAAAAAACTTGTAATTAATAAAGTTGAGCATAAAACAATAAAACTATGAAACCTCGAGGACCAAACTGTAATTTAACTTGAACTAAAAATTGAAGTTTGGAATTAAATGAACAAAAACATAAACCACAGGGACCATTTGTGTAATTATGGAACACCCAAACCCCACCCCTTCTTTCGCGATTTCCTTTCCCCTTTTCTTCCCCGATTCGCGGCCAAATCCCGGACCACGATCGCGCACAAACCGCCATAATAACTGAATTAATCGCACATAAACAACCATCTATCAATCTCTAATCGAATACAACCCACAATTTCACCTGAAACAAACAAAAAGCATATCATCGATCACCTCCTTTCATCGCGACCTGCAACCTTGGAGAAATCAACCTTCCGAGCTCTATTAATCCAAATTGATGGAGGTGAAATCATCAGTTACGTTCGAATAAGCTTCCCACGAAGTTAATTTGATCATAGTCTTCATTTAATTAACTAGCGAACACCACGTTGGTCGCGGCTAAGCTTGAACTCGTATACGTCGAATCTCAAACGATTTCAGGTAATTGTACTGGGGCTATTACTCGATTTTACATGAGAATCGAAAGCCCTATGGTTACAATCGTTAACAACATCAAATCGAGGGTCAATTTGACCCAAATGGAATTAGGGTTCTTATGTGAAATTGGGGGTTTCTTTTATTGATGGTTAAAAGAATTTGGAACCGGGTTTATACCGTGGCTGTATGCCTGGTTCACTGGTTCCCGACTCACAATCTAACCTTGAGGTCCCGGGTTCGACCCCGGGCACCCTCAAGTATTTTTAAGCCTTTTTAGCCTTTAAAAAATTATAAGAAAATTTTTAAAAATTATAAAAATCAGTTTTATAAACTTTGTTTATTCACAAAGTTATCTAACTATTTTCTGAAAAATTATTCCTTTAAAAACCTTAATTTTTTTATATAAAGTATTATTTACAAATACTATAAATAGTTATTTTCTTATAAAAATGGACTTTAAATAATAATTTAAAATCATTAAATTATGATTGGATACTATAGTACTTTTAGTTGTGTAATATTCAGGATAATTGCAATTATATATTTTTATACTTTTAAAAACTACTTATAAACGTTATTTTGGGTTATTTCTTATTAAAATGTACTTTAAATGAAAACTTAAGTTAATAAATCATGTTTACTTATTAAACCCTATCATCTATACTATATAATAAAAGAGTAACTATGATGTCATGTGGCACTCTCATGTTATTCCTCAAAAATATTTTCCCGCCTAAACTAATATATTATTTTAATCAAGTTTTTATTTTAAGAAACTCAATTAATAGTAATAATTCATTTTGTTTTAAATTTAATTTTTTATATTATCAACTTAATTGTGTAATCATATTATTTTGAACTATACATATTTTTATAGCTAAATAAGATTTAATTTAAAAGAATAAAAAGAAAAAATATTTATTGATATATTTATTTATTTTAGATTAATGTGATTTTAACACAACTGATTTTAATTTTAAATGAGTCAATTATTTATTATATTATTCAAAAAAGTATTTGAATATTTATAATTTATAAATAAAACTTTTTATTTTTCATTGTTATAGTAATACGTAACTTAATCATACGAAATATTTATATATTTATGAATTATATTATTTTCATATTTTCAACCCGTGTATTACACGGGTTTTCTAAAACTAGTTATTTATACTTAAAGTCATTTCTAGAATACTTAAATGAATAGTCCTTTTTAATTGAATAAAAACATAAATGATTACGTTAAAAACTTATTACTTATTAAAACCCCCATAATTCCATCAAAACCCTAATCCTTATTTGAACATTAATCTTATTATTAACCTTAAACTTGTAATATAAATTTAGGTGTCTTGTAATGGATACTTTGAGAATATCTTTTGACCTTTATTGTCATCTTGTATTGCCTATTTCCATGTGAGTATTTCCATACCCCTTTTTCCTTATTTTCACACTTTGGGGTGAAACATGTTGACTTATATCATTGCACTTGTAAACTTATTCGAGACTTGTAAACTTTATGGCAATTTACTTGTGTGTTGTGGTTAGTTGAACTTTGTGGTTACCATGTTATGGCTTATATGTACAATCATTAACTATTGTTAGCCTGGTGACGTCATAGATCTATGGGTCTGACAAGCCTGCTTGGTTGATCCAAGTACACTTAGCTTATCGTATATACTTTTAACGTTTGACACTTGTAAAACTTTGTCAATGTTTGATTGTTGCATTGTTCATAACATCCCTAATCACTTTATTCACTAATTTACAACATGAATTGCCATCTTTTATATACTTATGTATTGAAAACTATGGAATGCTCACCAACATTTTTATGTTGACCTTTTATTTTTAACATGTTTCAGGAAAAACCCAAGTATGCGTTCTACTCTTTGAAGCTTATCTCATTTAGGACTGGACTTAGAGAAATAAACAATAATCTTGTTACTTTCAACCTTGTATACATGATGTATCTTTGATTGAACTTTTACTTGTAATGTTACAATTGAAACTTAATTAATATATTTGAAATTAATAATAGCGTTATGTGGCTGTGAACAATCGTAATTCTCACACTTCGACGATTCCGCCGTCAAGGTTGGGGTGTGACAAGCATTTTCATCAGTAATCTTATTGTTTGGGTACGACCGTGAGGCTGATGTTGTTGACGTTATTACCGATCATCCTTGGCTACAGTTTGAACCCGGTTCCATTGAGCACGCGAAGTGCTCAAAATTCGTAAGTATGAAGATTGGTCATCAAAAAGCCGTCGATTGGGACATGATGGCCGAGCTTGGAGAGCGCGATAGGCTTGCTGGTATGGGCCCATACGCGGCGTATAGGTTCATCATCAGCTAAGTCAAAAAAAAATTGGAACCTATACGCCACGTATGGGCCTATACGCGACGTATAGCGTTCCTCTAACATGCATATGACATGAACATGTCATGGAATGTTTTCATTCCCTATACACCACGTATGGACCCATACGTGACATATAGGGTATGAAAACATTCCTGAAAACCCATTCTATACTCGACCTATGGACCCATACACCGCGTATAGGATGCCCGTTTATTGATTTAAAATCTCAGGGTGTCTAAATAAAAACTCCCCTTTTATATTTCTCGATTTCTATATAGTATAAAAGAGTTGTACCTGTGATTAGAGAAATGATGCTACTTTAGCACCTTTTTAACAGTTTCATGTAGTTTATCAATCTTTGCGCTTAAAGCAAACCTATACAATCATCTTAAAATATGTGTAAGGGAGGCGGCAATAAGGAAGAGATGAGTGGAACCCATAGGAGGAAACATATTGATATCTTAAAAAAACAATGGCTAATTTGATAAACACAAAGACATGTACATAAAACTTTCAAATTCATAAAGAAAATTAATAGATAATAATACAACTTCTGAAACTCATCAAAAGTTACAGCCTTGCACACAACTTTGCTTAGTGTGACAATGCATCTAATTCAATCTTGCTACCATAGAGTTTAAACGGCCAAAATTCAGTTTCATTATAATTTAATGGTCACTGTGAGTTTAAAAATGATTATATTTATTGGTGTCAATATAACTTATTTTCTTAGGTCTTTTCTTTTTGGCCTTTACCTTAAAAAGCATACGTTATAATAATATTTTGGTTATCATTATTCATAACTTTATTCTGGTTTGTATTTATGATAACCAAACATCATGTCTAATATCTCATTAACTTATATAAGTTAAACATAATAATAGAACGACGATAATGACTCATTAGACTCTATGTATATTTCCAGTTTCATGTTCATTTCGATCCTCACGATTTTATTCCAGAGCAGGAACCACAAACTGTAGTTTTCCGTTTGTGAGTCATCATCACCATTCTGATATCCATTTACCCGAAATATATTGCATTACATTTTGTTTCTTTCACATATTGGGTGTGTTTGGAAAATTAGAAGCTAAAATCTTTTAATTGCTTTGAAAATAACTTTGTATATAATAAAGTTTTCTTTGGATTTGAGTGTAAATAATTTGCACTTAGGAAATTATAATAAAAATAGAATAAATTATTACATAAGCAATTGCTTATCTCATTCTCTTCATCACATTTATTTAATGCACGCCTCTTTTCTTATTTTATTTTGAGTAAATTTCGGTTTTGGTCCCTGTGGTTTAACCATTTTAACCATTTCAGTCTAAAAATAAATCTTTGATCATATCATGCCCTGTGGTTTCATTTTTGTAACGGTTTTGGTCCCTAACACTAACTCTGTTAGTTTTTACAGTTAAATGTGAGGGTACTTTAGTCATTTTCCATTTGGAGGACTAGTTATGTAAATTATATTGGATTAGGATAATTGTTGTAATTTTTAAAACAATAAAAAATAAAAAAATAAACTTAAATGTAATCCAACCCAAACCCCCTACTCCCACCATCCTAAAACCCCTAATCAAATCCTAACCCCACAACCTCTTCCTCCCCTTGCACCACCGCCTGCACCACCTCCACCGCCACCTCCGCCGCCTACACCACCTCCATCGCCAGCACCAGCACCACCGCAACGCCACAACATAAATGATATTAGTTCAACCCCGGCAGACCCTGCATAAATATCATGTCATTGACACCATTGACCACCGTCATTCGATTTAGGAGCAGGAGCAATAGGTAGTACTAATTTAGTTGTTTATTACATGTGTGGTGGAAACAGGAGGGAGTACTAATTTCGTCTGCAGGTGGAGGTCGTCGGTGGCGATGGAGCTAGGGCGGGAGGAGTCGCAGCCGCTGGAGAAGGAGGAGTGGGAGTTGGAGGAGTGGCGGGCGGTGGTGTCGGATTCGGAGAAGGATAGAAGGATTGTACTGACCATGGAGATGCGAGGGGATAGATGTAATGGTAGAAGCTGGCCCTTGTAGAAGAGGTTATCGGTAGGGGATGATTTGCGGGGTGAAAGCGACTCCGTGAACTTGAAAGATGAAGAGGATGAATGGGTGGGGGAGGAAGGTAAGGTTTGGGATCTGCAGGGGGTTTTCCGATCAAGACGGTGGTGGTGGTTGTGGTGGCCCATCATCTTCATCTTCATCTTCAGGAGTGATGGAGAGATATGATGCTAGTATGCTACTAATACATTGATGAGATCTAGATGGATGGAAGTGGTGCAGGCGGTCGGTGGAGGTGGTGCAGGCGGTGGTGCAAGGGGAGGAAGGGTGGTGGGGGTTAGGATTCCGATTAGGGTTTTAGGATGGTGGGAGTGTTGGGGGTTTGGGTTGGATTACATTTAAGTTTTATTTTTTTATTTTTATTATTTTAAAAAATTACAACAATTATCCTAATCTAATATAATTTACATAACTAGTCCTCCAAATGGAAAATGACCAAAGTACCCTCACATTTAACTGTAAAAACTAACAGAGTTAGTGTCAGGGACCAAAATCGTTACAAAAATAAAACCACAGGGCATGATATGATCAAAGATTTCTTTTTGGACTGAAATAGTTAAAATGATTAAACCACAGGGACCAAAACCGAAATTTACTCTTTTATTTTTCTTCTTTCATCCTTAGTCACCATCAACACCAACCCATCACCGACCACAACCACGCCCACCGCCACCACCACCACCATCAACCATCAAGATCGGTCGCCACCAGCCACGACCACCACCCCCCGACCACCACCATCACCACCAATCACCATCCGCCACCACCACCACCATCACCAACCACCAAGATTGGTCACCAACAACCACCAAGATTGGTCGCCATCAACCACGACCACCGCCACTAACCACCATCATCAGCCACCACCACCACTTGCCACCACCATCACCGGCCACCACCACCACCCACAACCATTCGTCACCCCCAATTGTCACCACCATGATCGCTTTTTTACTCTTTTTATTCGTCTTTTCCTACTTAACAAGCAATGCAGAGAAATTATGCATTAATTTCTCACAGGGTAAGCAAACAGAATAATGGAATGTAATGATTGATTTTAAATTTTCAATCCTTTGTCCATAGGGTTGTTCACGAACCAATCGAACCGAATGAAGGTCTGCTTGAACCCGGTTCGTATACAAACCAAGCCGCTCGATTTGGTTCAAATTTAAGAAATTGAGCAGAATATTTATGCTCGAACTCGGTTCTGCTTGGTTTCAAACTAAAATTTAATACAAAAATTCAAATTATCATTTATTTAACTTTTCAACAATTACAACTCAAATTCAACAATTTAGAAAAATTACATACCAAAAGTTTTACAAAATACATTTTAAAGCACGATTAAGCTTTAACTTATAATCAAATAAACCATAGTGACAACAATTAGGAATTTAGGCAAATTAGAAAATTTGAATGGTTCATGACTTCACGGTCTTAGGTCTAAGAAATTAAGCACTCGCGATGCGGGTTGTTTATGAACCTTATTATGCGTGTTGAGTCGGTGACATTATCACGGTTAAATATGAAAAAAGGCACGAAGTTACGATAGTTTGGTATAGATATAAAAGAGTTATATGTCTGGCATATCGCGTCGTAAACAAACTAACAGTTGATAATAACAATTAAGAAAAATAAAATAATTGAGAAAAAATATAAAGAATTAAAACAGAAAAAAAATGAAATAAAAAAAATACTCATGGACTCGAACATATTTTAATTGTTTAAAAATCCAAAGTTCTAACCGCAAACCAACCAATTCTTTAGCAATTGTATTGAAACATTACATACAAATAAATTAACTAAAGTAGGCCCTTTTGTTAATGTACGGCAATAATAGTGTAATGTACTAACCAATATGCATTGATAAGTTAGTAATTAGTATTATTTAAATATATGTATATATATAAATTAAATAACTAAAAAATAATTCAAGCGAGCTTATCTTTGCTCATTCTCGGTTCATTTACAAATCGAGCCGAGTCGCTCGGCTAGTTTACAACCGAACAAAAATCACACAAGCGAATTTCCAAGCAATTTTCGATTGAGTTTTGAATGCCGAGCGATTTAAACAGCCTTAGTTCTCTATCCTGATCCTTGATCAATTTCATTACTATATATCAAACAGACCCTAAAGGTTCATCTGTGCTATTTATAAGTGTAGACGAGCATCTGCTACACATCTCTTGACTCGTATCAATATTTAATTTAATCAATTTTTTATCTCAAATAAATCCCATTAACTAAAACTACATATATATATATATATATATATATATATATTAGTGGCAACTAAAATTATATAACCACACTAAAATATTTTTTTAGCACCTCAGTAAAACAAAAATAATAATAACATCAAGTTCGGCCCTACCCACTAGTATTCGATCAATTCATAGCATGAGCATCATTCATCTAGCTCCAATATAATATTGACTAGAACAACAATGGAGGACCTAGCTATAGCTATAGCTATGGCTAGCTTGATGTTACTATCATAACAACAACGTTGCCAATTCTAACACAAACATCTAATGTTCATTCTTCAACCACATCTAACCACTACCACCCAAAATTCACTGGGGATGCAGGCCACAATGGTGGTATTTGGTCACTAATTTTGCGCCACATGTCAGAATCCTCTTGCTCATCGCCCATGGACATCTTGGTTCCATCATGTTGGTCACTAGCAGCTGCAGTTGATGAACCCACTAACCCCAGTTCATCTTCTAACAATCTCACCCAATTTTCAACTTCTAACGTTTGATGATCGGTTATTACTTGTGGTTCGAGGGTGTTCCAAAACTCGACCTCGTATTCTAGTGGTGTTTCGAGGTTGTTATTGATTTCTTCGTCGTGGTATAGAGGAACATCCCAGTTGCAGGATATGGTTGAAGATGGTGTTGATGGTTGATCGGCTGCGAGTTCTTCTATCGCCTCTGGGTTTACTGTTTGTTCTTGATTTGTTAACTCGGTTGAGACGGTGGAAGCTAATGATGAAGATGGTGTTTGATTGTTGGTATCAATGTTTTTGTTCACGTGTAGTAGTGATCTTTTCTTTAGATGAGTGTTCCATACGTTCTTGATCTCGTTATCTGTTCGTCCAGGTAGGTGAGATGCAATTTTTGACCACCTGCGGGCCATCATACCCATCAACTTATTGATCATTACATTACTAATCCGGTAATTAATTAATGTTAAAATTAAGTATGTGAAACAATAGTAATCGATGGTTACTTGTTCCCTAAGGTTGCGTGAAGACGAATAATGGAATGTTCTTCTTCGGGAGTGAAGTTACCCCTTTTGACATCTGGTCTAAGGTAATTTATCCATCTCAGACGACAACTTTTTCCGCATCTTTGCAAACCTTCAAATCAAAACATTTCAACAGACGATTGAATCAACAAATTAATAACTAAATTATCCGATCATTACATGTGTACATACATGATGCATAATATTATATTATTATATGCTTAACTACTTGTTAACGTTATATTAATCAATTGATTATAATGTTAAAAGGTGCGGGATACCTGCTTGTTTGGGGAGAGAACGCCAGTTGGGGTGGCCATGTTTCTGGATGAAAGAAACGAGTATGACGTCTTCCACGGGACTCCACGGGCCTTTCTTCACCTTACTTTTGTCACAGCACGGCGATCGCCCTCCTCCCATCTTTGCTAGTTAACTAGTAGTAATATATATATATATATATATATATATATAAGGTTGAACCCTAATTATGTTCATGCTCTCGATCAATATACATATATATAGTCTATGCAAGTTTGTATGTATGCATGCTTACAACAAGATTTCTTCATTTCTTGGATTAAGTTATAGCCAATTAACTTGTGGGCCCACCTTTGTTTTTCTATTTTCTTGTTTTCTTGTCAGTTTTCTCCGTACTCTGTAGTACCCACCCTATGTATCATGTTGACAAAATATTTTTAAAAATATTATTTTGGATTGCTAAAGAAATATATTTTGAGATAGCGAAAAAAGAACTTGTAATTATGAAAATTACATAGATCAACAAGAATATCCTATTATTTTCTACTGTGAATGATTTTTAAGGTGAATTTAAGAATGAGTTTCAGATAATGCATGGTCAACGGATACTTATTAAACACATAAGATTATAAACAAATATAATTTGCCCAAAAACATGATAAGTAATGAGCTTTCAACCCGCATATGAAACACACTTTTATGATAGTAATTTCGGTCTAATGCCCGACACGTTAACGATAAGTCGTTATTTTTGTAGGTTTGGAAAAATCGCGAATATTTTGTAAATTTATACAATTGATGTGAAAGGAAATTTTAAATATTAGTTTTACATTATTTGGACTTTTATTGACATCAAGGGTTTTAAACAATTACATAAAGCAATGCACTTAACATAATTCAGGTTTTGGGCCAATAAAGACCTTTAGCCACTTGTCTTTATTTATAAATAAAGTTGCAATACTAAACTATAAAAAAATAAAGCCTAGATTCCAATACATCATGATGAAGTCACGAAACACCAAATCTTGATCGATTAACTAAGTAGGTTACCCTCCCATTTTAACATCTTTTAAGCTCTTTTATCCGTTTTAAAATTATGATTGACGATTTTTTTTTATTTTTTAAATACCTTTTTATCGACTCCTATGAAGGATTTAATTATGTGACTATAATTATCATTAGTTTTATTAATTGTTTGGTTAAGTTATTGGGTTTGTTTATATATTTAAGAGTAAAATGTTATTTTCGTCTCTAACGTTTTGTTAAATTTATCATTTCAATCCAAAAACTTTTTTTTACCATTTCAGTCACTGTAGTTTATCAAATATTGTCATTTTCATCCACTCCACTAACTCCGTTAACATTTCCGCTAAATATGAGGGTTTTTTAGTATTTTTAAAACTTTAATTATCCAACTAAAACAAATTAATCAATTAATATTCAATTAAAATTAAAAAAACATATGAAGAGACTAGTGAGATTGGTCGATTCGATTTAAAATATTCAATTAACTCTAACTCATGTTGTTCGATTGGAGTATATTTTTGAGATTTAATTAATCTTCATATTTTGTTCTAACATGTACATTTATTCGATTGAAATCTACTGTGGATTGAGTCTGCCGTTGTCACGCTTTGTTTGATTGAGATCTGATATTGTCATGTTACGTGACAACAATAGACCTCAATCAATCAAAATGTGACAATAATAAATATCAATCGAACAACGGTGCACTTTCGAACAAAACATTAAATATCAATTGAAATATCACAGCAAACCTCAATTGAACAACATAATTTAGAGGTAATCGAAACTTTTAAATCGAAGCATCTGGTCTCATTAGTCGCTTCATATGTTTTTTTATTTTAATTAAATATTAATTGATTATTTTATTTTAATTGGATAATTACGGCATTGAAAAAGATTAAATAATCATCATATTTAACGGAGTTAGTTGAGTGGATGCAAATGGTAACATTTGGTAAACTATAGTGACTGAAATGATAAAAAAAATTTTTGGATTGAAATGGTAAATTCAACAAAACATCAGGGACGAAAATAACATTTTACTCTATATTTAATTACTTAGTAGTGTTTGAGTTGGGTTAAGAGACTGTTTGCAAATTGAGAGGCCCTTGGACCGGGTTAGCACCTCCAAAAACAAAGACTGGGTCAACCACAAAACAAAGGGTCATCAGCCTGGGTGACTCGGTCAGCAACACTATTTTTACAAAACAAACGGGCTGACCCGCTGACCGAGTCAGTCGGGTCAGTCCGGTCAGCCGAAATCAAACACAGCCTAAGAGTGATATAAGTGCAATATAAATAGAGGGTTAAAAAGTCTTTGTATATGAGATTTTACATGATTGCTAATAAAAAAACTTGTGATTTTGTGATTTGATAACAAACAATCGTGTTTTGGCGTGTACGTGTTGCTCGACCATTTTCCAACATTCCCTCTAAAATAAAAGGATACAACTTAGTATTAGAATATCTCTTGGGATTTATATCTTTCATCTATACATAATATATATTCATCTATTTATAATATACAAGCTTAGATTTTATTTGTATTTTGATATAAATTCCGAACAATTGCATAATTTATCTCAACCGGAGATGCCATTCCTTCGATTTTTCGCTTGATGCTTTTAATATATAATTTTATAGTTACAATGATTCAGTCATTATCACCTCTAACTTGAAACGACTAGTTTGATTCAAGATTTACTAGACAGGGTTAGAGCAAATAATTTATGGCTTGTAGCTTGTATGAAACACTCTCTTGATTAGCTTATTAGAAACTGTAATTCAGCTGTTTGACTCTCTAAAACGTTGACCTCCTAAAGTATGCCTTCTAGTCACTAATCTATTTGTAATAGTATTCAAGAATGTTTTTTTATTAATAATTATAATCAAATATGAACAAACGTTTGCATAACTCTTAATTATAATAAAAGGTCCGGCACTAAATCTTATCTAAATGCCACTTGGGTGTTGTTAAGACATAACGCGTGCATTTATAGAGTAAATCATTAGTTTCAAACCTAGTAGTGAGTAGTTTATGATGATATGGTTTTAGACTAATGCAGGTTTGTTGTTCAAAATATAATGTTATCTACATAATAAATACATAATTTTAGTGTATCATGATTAATATGTTATATTTAATACTGTTACTTAGTAAGAGATGTCGCATCATAAAATGTTAAACGTCAAGAAAACGAAATAGATACCATCATGGTGGCATTTTAGTGTATCAATTAATTCACTCACAATCTGAATGCTCAAATTAGCTTGTTATGACCTAATACAAATTGAAATGGACAAAGTTAGTATTTAATGTCGGTATTTGATATATGTAACTCCCTGTTGTAATGAAAATTATTTAATTGAAACATATTTAAATTTATAAATATTTCTTGAAATAAAAAAAATTAAAAATCTTGAAAACCAGCTCAACTGGTTCAAATTTTATTTGATTTAGTTGGTTATTTAACTATACTGTAATAATTATCCAGATCGATCAATTTCTAATTTATTTATATATCAACAAATATTTATAAATGTACACATGTTTTCAATTAACTTTAGTAGCGTATTGAGAAAACATTCCATCACTCGAAGGTTGTCAGGATTCCATAAGAAACAATCACATATATAGATAGACTTCACAAAAGTTGTTGATGTACTCAATATACGTACTGTTGTAAATATGATTGTCGTTGACGGTTGATCTCTCGCTACATTGTGTTGGTAATGTGTTGCAAATGACATTATCAGCCCACATCCATTTTTCCAACAAATGTCTACTGTCAATATTTCTTCAGTAACTTCTTTATCAGATGAAACATCAACGGAATCGTTCGTTGGTACTGGTGCTTCTTTGTTTAGCAATGAGAGCTGGCTCACCTGAATAATTATTAGATTATACATAATCTTAAATAAATAAATGAATTATGTCCAACTTTCTAAAATCCAAGCTTACCCTTCGATGACTTTTCTTGTATATTGTTAGTTTGATACATTGTTATTTGAGATTTTTGCAAATTTAATATTAATGTCAACATGTTGTTTGAGACTTAATTGTACAAATAAACACATAAAATAAGTAAAATTAAGAATACAAGTTAACTCACCGGGTCAAAGCTTTCAGATTAGATAAGTTTGACTCGTATTATCACTTGCACGAGTTCCAGTTAATTAATATTAACTCTACTAGTAATTGCTTATTGAAAACTTACGTACTTGGCTATTGATATCTCCTGTCGTTATGCGACTTCAAACCTACTTTAGAAGACTTAACAATACAAACCAAACTTGTTGAAAATGTTTTAAAAAATAGTATTAATTTATTGAATGCACGAAACTAAATAATAACGTATATTAAGTGGAGCGATCAACAAATAAATTTAATGGCTAGATTCAACGTCATATAGGAATCAGTTGACAAATCAAAAGAATTGGTACTCTTCATGCAGCAGTGGTCATTGAAAGGAGGCCAAAAAAATAAAAGAAAAAAAAGTGTTTATTTATTTAAAAAGTTGATATATAAATACTTTTCTAATTAATTGATTTACTTCTTTTCTATTTATTAAGCTTTTTCTTATCAAATATATGTACATGTTATATGGTTCACTACTAAAACTACCGGCGGATAGCGATGACTTGGTAATCTATACACATGTATAGATATGTGTTGAGTACACATGTACACAAGATCTACATGTGTGCCCATGCTAGGGAACATCACGAGATGTGATGCATCTCGTCAGTGCTTTGCTACGATCACCATGTTTGTGTCCCTAATCTCCGACTGGTTGAAGTGACATATGTTGGCATGACTTCACATTTTAAGCTTACCAATTCCAACCGAATCTGACACATGTCGACAGATAACACACACAAGTAGAAGCATTTAAATCAAAAGACCACTAATTATAGCTAATTTGATAACAATGATCTTCAATATTATTTTAGCTCGCTGACGTGTCCTAGGGAGCTTATGTACACCACGTTCAACAACTATCTTTCATGTTTTGAAACACTGAGACTTTTTATTTTTTATTTTTTCGGTTTGGGAGCTAGACAAACGAGTATAATACAAGCTTTTTACAAAAACAAAAGGTAACATGTGTTTCTATTTGCTATATTTAGAAACAACTATGATGGATCTATATAAAGAACAACCTGACGATCAACGACTTATTACCAATAGCTTGTACAACGGACTTTCGTCAAAATTCTAAGAGTCGAGATTGGGAGTCATTTATAGAAAATGCTAGCTATAGAGAAATGTGATTCAAAATAGTGACAAGATTATTGTCCCAGACAATATTACAGGAATTAAACCTAAAAAAAGGGTGACAAGACATATATCGCTTACGGATACCAAAGGTTGTCAAGCAGTCCGTAGCCTTGTGACGAATTACAGACACCACTTTTAGAATTTTATCAAAAATAATAACAAATATGCTTTTTGAACTATTTCGTTATAAACCCTTGAAAATTTTCCGGCGGTTGCTTTAATCGGAAATTATCCTTCAGTGATACCCAACTTTCTATCATTAGTTTAAGGTTCTAATTTTATTTGATTTATCTACTAACTAGCTTTAAAAACCCGTGTATCACACGAATTAAATAAATAAAATGTTAAATAAAATAAAAAATTATTAATAATAAAACTATATACTAAGACATGATATCATTGGAATTACGTATGAGTAACAACTATAAGTAACAAAATAATAATATAAACTTTTTAATTTTTTTTTTGTTTTTTTTCAAAAAGTTAAACATTTTGTTTCAAAATAACGTTTTAAAGAATTGTAATTTTTAAAGATGTCCTTACTATAACTCCCTATTTTAATTATTTTTGTTTTATAAAAAATTACTTTGAAAAAACAAATTTAAAGTATTACGTTAAAATAGTTTGAATTTTTAGAAATTTTTTTTATAAAAAACTATTTATATAGAAATAAAATTAATAAAAATATATTTTTTTTATTTTATTAAAAAATTAATTATAATTTAAGAATAAATAATATTATTGATAATTAATTTAGTTATTTAATAGGAGAGAGAAGCGAAAAAAATTGATTAAAATTAATGTGGTGCTGAAATGTGATACCCATATTTACCTTTTTATTATAATTTTTATTTTATTAGAATATAAAAATAAAGATTCTTTTAAACCATCCTTTATAAATGTGTTTAATAAAAAAACAAACTTTAGGACTTAATCTATTAAAGAATACATAAGTGACTTATCATATATTTTTATGAAAGTGTACATTTTAGCTTTCTTTAAGATAACACCTTATAGTTGAAATTACAATGTTGAAATTTCTAATGTTATTAATTTTAGTCAAGCTATTTTTCGTACATAATAACTGTCTAGCTAATTCAAGTCTACGTAATATAACATTTTCAGCTCCGATCATCAAATCACATATTATTATTGACAATAAATTGTGGTTAAGTTGAGATACCCATGATATATCAATATAAGAGGTCATGTGTTCAAGTTTCAGTCTAAACAATATGCTTAAAGTTAAACATGAGATTTTTCTAGCAATGAGTGGGTTGGGTGTGCGATCCTGGCTGAGATACGGATATATGAGCCCGATTAAGAGATAATATCTATCATTCGAAGCAGGATCACACATTTACTGTTAAAAAAAGTATCTTGTCTTTTTATGATTGTTTAACTTACAAGTTGCAATTCTTGTTTGTCTTATTAAAAAGTATATTTATATATTTTGATGTAGAACCACGTATATATGGTGATATAATATTTTTAACTTATTTTGTTGCTTTACTATTTGATGGAACTTATGGATTTAAATTGGTAGTTAAGGCTTTTAATCAATGTTTTCAGAACCGGATCGGACGTCGAACCGGACGGTTTACTGGTTTGGCGGTCGGACCGGTCGGACCACTCGGACCGGATTTAACTATATTTTAATTATATTTATATATGTAATTAAATATAAGTAATTTATATATTATATTTTATAGTTATATATAAAATTTAACTATATTTGTATGTCCGACGTACTAATTTATGGTTTAACACCCCGTTTTTACCCACTAAAATAAAAAAATTGAAAACCGGCCGGTTCAACTTACCAAAAACGATCCACTCCTGACCGGACCGGACCAGGGCCCGATTCGCGGTCGAACCGGTCGGACCGGCCGGTCCGATCCGGTCTCAACAACAATGCTTTTAATCTTTCTCTAAAACCTTAATTGAGCAGTCCTCTTTTATAAATGGCCGGTCAAATCCCGACAACATGATAAAAATATGAGTTACTCCTAATTACACACACACACACATATATATATAGAGAGAGAGAGAGATGATAGTTCCAGTATAAACACAATCCTACTTAAAAACCATGAGAACAAATCTGATACGTTGTTTAAATATATTAATGGCTAGGATTCATGACAAGTCATCAATATTCAATTAGTCTAATAGTTAATGAGAGTAAGGGCAAATTAGTAAATAATGCTAGTTAATGAAAACAAATATAACGCCCAGAATATATACAAATCTTTAATGTGTTGACTTTTTCAAAAAACTAGTTGAATTCAACTTCGCGCGTTGCGCGAGTAATTTAAAGTCGATAATGACCAGTACAACCCTAGTTCAAACCCTTGGCTCAGATCCGACTTCTCGTTGTGGCTGCAAACCAACGTGGTTGCCGCGCCAAGACAACGATTTTTTCCCTCGAATTCATCACAACCATCTTATTATATCCCCAAACCAGAAAAATCAGACTAAGCCACGAAACCAACAACTTATTACATCAGCTTTTTAAACATGTAGGTTCATATAAGCGGACGATATAATACTCCTTTGGCTCAGACCCACGCACGGTCTCAGGCTGCAAACCATCTACACATGGTTGCCACGCCAAGACAACAACATGTATTTGGTTGGATCATCATTGCCAATGAACCTCTCGACATAACCAATAATGCGCAACCCCACAAATTGAAGCCAACACGAAATAGCACAGCGACAAACATATCATAGGCTCAAACCTGGTCACCGCCTCTAGCTGCAGACCATCTACCAATGGTTGCCATGCCAGGACAACAACATGTATTTGGTTAGATCATCACAGCCAACAAACAACCTAAAATAAAGCAATAATGTGTGATCCACCGGATCGAAGCCACCAATATCAGGCAGATTCGTGAACACATGAAAAACCCAAATCAACATCAAACATCAGAGGCCTGCAAGAATCAAAAAACAAAAACCCTACATGAAGAATCAGAACATTGTCACCTACAGGGCGATAACTATTGTACATGCATGGCATCAGGAGTGGTTAGAGAAATAGCAAGTACAACAACGACAGCGAGATCGAGAATCGACAGCATTAGCCGGCCAACTATCATCGGGTAGGGTTTGAGAAAACAGAGTAAAGATGACCGTTCCGGCAACAATGGCGGCATCGGCGGTACCTACACCACCGTCGACCGACCATCGCCACCTAGGGTTTGGAAAACAAAGCATCGCTTACCGTAGGCATCTCCGGTAGCAATGGAGGCGGCGAGTAGCCTAGGGTTTGGAAAAAAAGCACAGATGACCCACACCACCGTCGGCCGACCATCACCCCTTACAAAACGGCAGCCACCACTGGAGGCCTAGAACCAAAGTCGAAGAGAGGCCAACGGCCTGGTAGTCTGAATCCAGGCAGAGAACAGCGGGAGGCCGTGTGAACGCTACCATCTCGATGAGAGGGCAAACCGACAAAAAGCCGGCTCAACTGGCGACCGTGAGCACCAACCCTATTCGCGCCATCTCGGCCATTCACTATCCGCCGTGTGAGGCCGGATCAGCGATAGCCGCCGCCGCCGCGACCAAGCACCGCTTACCGGCCTCCGCCTTCGCCTCCCTCGCAAACCCTTTCTCTCTCTAAAAGCATAACACACAGCAACACAAATGGAAGCTAAAAAAGAGACGGTGTCAGAGATTAAGAGTTGTACAACCACGCATCAAACAGTTGCACATCACTGTTTTACTGTTCATCGCTTTGCTTATTGTTCATCGCTTTGCTTTTTTAATAGTATAGAATTAAAACTACTTCCTCTATCTTTTTAAAACTAAAATAACTTTTATATATTTTATTTTTTTAAATTATACTATAAAATTAAAAATGTTTTTATCTTTAATATGTGCATCATATTTATAATACCCGTAATAGATAATAATAATAATAATAATAATAATAATAATAATAATAAGAATAATAATAATAATCGTTCAGGGGGCAGTTGTGCCATTTTTAAAACTTAAATTTGTAAGTTTGTGTAAAAATTGAAGGAACATTAAACCTCAGGGACCATTTTGTAAAAATGGTAAAAGCTCTCTGTCTCTCTCCCGCATTTCCGGCGGTCTCCGGCCAAAGTCCGGCCGCGGCGCCGGTGACCCCCAAACCCACCTTAAAACTTAGTTTTGAATGCCAAAAATATACCAAATCAATCATGTGAAAGTTTCAAGCAATACCCCACTAGAACTTTATCCGATTTAAGTGCGATTTAAAGGAATTTCTTTTCCTACTTTTTCGGCCGACCACCCACTCTGAATCGCACTATGAACATTAATAATAGACAAAGTAATGGCACACTAACAATCATTTAATCGTTTACAACTTGCCTATGAGTTCAATTTCATCAAAATTAACCGAAAACAACACCATTCGATCTCCCTCTCGACCGCGACCTGCAACTCTATCAAAACCCCCTTTCCGAAAGTTTTAAACCAAAAACAACTTAGGGCTTTGCATCAAGAACACTATTCAAAGCTTTCTGTAGGAGGAATTCGATTTCCATCACCGATTTCAACTCGAACGATCTGCATAGTGCCGCGACCTGTTCTTCGTGGTGTTCATCTTCAATTCGAAACGTAATCAGGTAATTAAATACATGTATCTACTCGATTAAGTATGAGGAATGAAAGCCCTAACCTTAATTTGGTTATTAACATCGATTTGATGTTCAATTTCGGGTAAATTGAAACTAGGGTTCATGATGATTGGGGGATTCTTGGTTTAATGTGTTATAAGTTATCAGAACCAGCTATTAGCGCGGCTGAGGCCCTTAGTTCACTGGTTCACGGTTCACTTGCAATCCTTGGGGTCACGGGTTCGAACCCGTGCACCCACATTTATTTTTTTATGCCTTTTTCAGCTTTTAAAAACTATGTAAAATTACCAAAAATTATAAAATCCTTTTATAAACTCTGTTTATTTTTAAATCATCAACCTTAATTTTCTGTAATTTTCTTTAAGCTTAAACCTTTATAAAACTATATAAAAAGGGCATTTAGTTAACTATTTTTTTTGGATTCTTTTAAATAAATGTTAAAAATATGATTAAACATAAAACTCATTATATGAAAGTACCCAATTAATCTCCTGTAAATTAGTTTGTTAAAAACCTTAACAATTTATATATATAATATTAACAAACATTATAAATAGTTCATTTTGTTTAAAAATAAGCTTTAAATAGTTGATTTAGTTCCGTATTTTACAGCCAACTTATGGAGGCCATAACTTTATTATAACAGATCCAAATCAGTTAAACTTTATGTCCATGACGAAGTTCGTCGAAAGACGAATCCGTTGATATATAAAACATTGAAAAACTCATTCGTTTAGACCTCCAAACAGTCGTTTTCGTAACAGCTAGCAGTTCTGCGCAGCTGTAAAGATCCACGTTTTTCTCATATTTCGGTAATCCAAATCAGAAACTTTTCTAAATGAAAGTTGTTCAGAACTCACTAATCTAGTAAACTGGAGATTTTCAGAATTTTTAAACATCGTTTAGTATTTTTAACGAGTGCGAAAAGACAGAGGCAGAACTGGAATTTTTCAAACTGTAATTTGCGTTACGTTATCGTAGGTTCTCACGGCGTTAACCGAGCCTAGACTTTGTTTCTGATTATTGTCATTCGTGTATAAGGTACGGATTCCGACCTTTCCCTCTCGTAGCATGAATACCTTTCGTTCTTGATCTGTATTTTGAATTCTTAACTTGACTTGTTGGTTATCAAATCCATAAGATTATTGTTATAAGTGTTTATTATATAGTTGATATTGTTTGCATGTGATAGCCTTTATCTGCTTTGTACTCATTGTCACATGCTTCCTAAATGATTGATTATAGCTAGTAACCTTGATTAAGGGTTATGAGCTCTAGTGAACTTATTGTGATATATTGACTTGATTGTATTATTGACCTCCATACCCGAGCACATCCACCTATGGGGACATAGGGCGTCATTGTGGCACAAGTGACGTGCTCTATCTGTGGCAGAGCGATTAGACCACAGCGTCTCTACATTATTATTATGTGCTAAGTTGTTACACATATTGATTATTGTTAAAGGAGGCGTATGGATCGATCCTAGGATATCATTGTTATTGTTTATTGGTGAGATGGTTAGGTGTGTGTGCTCACATTCCTATCTTACATATTGGTGCATTAGAACTGCAGCTAATGTACACATTGTTAAGTGTTATTGTTATTGGCTCATATGGGTATTCCTTTTAGATGATCATTATCATTTGATTTTCAACTTGATCATCTCATTGTTATCATTATTGATCATTGTATTGCTATCGTTTATTTCCGTTACTGAGCATTCTTTGGCTCAGCCGTATTTTCTTTTGTTGTTTTCTCTTATTTTTATAGCAGGTACTCAAGGGGCTCAGGGGAACGAGTGAAGAGTGTTAACTCAAGAAGTTAGGATGAGAATAATTGGATCAAAAAGACTTAATAGTATTTTGATTTTAAGACTTTATTTAAGTTATTTGGATCTATGTAAGGATTTGAGTGTTTCTTAGTACTTTAATCTTATCGTTATGAACCTCTGATTTACTGTTTGTGTGACACGTCAGCCCTACCCGGGTTGGGGTGTTACAGTTATGGTATCAGAGCTCAGGCTCCTTCCTGTAGAAAACTTAAACTAAATAATTAAGACATGTGAGGATTGGGTAGACATTGGGTTAGGTTCTTTATATATTATATGGCTATTTTCTAATTCACGTTATTCTGATTAACGTGAAATGTTTTCATTTTAGATGCCTCCCAGCCGTAATTCACGAAATTCTAGCGGGTCGAATGGACCTGATCCAAACCTTGTTGGTGCTATGACCCAAGCACTTACTGCTATACTACCGACTTTGATTGATGCGGTACGTAATCCGAATCCAAACCCAAACCCAAATCCTAATCCAAATCCAAACCCAAATCCGGATCCAATCCAAACCCAAATCCAAACCCGAATCCAAACCCAACTGGTGCAGACGTTTGGCTAGCGCGATTTCAAAAGCAAAAACCACGATCATTCACTAAGGCGGCTACACCTGCAGTGGCCAAAGACTGGATCGCTCATATTGAGAAAATTTTTACCGTGCTTAGAGTTGATCAGCAGTACAGGGCGGGTTTAGCTGCTTATAAGCTGGAGGAAGATGCTCAAGTATGGTGGGAGAATGTGGTAGCTGAAAGAGGAGGCGAACAGTTCGTGGAGACTCTATCTTGGAATGATTTTCGTTCCATATTCTTCGACAAGTATTTTACGAATGTGGATAAAGCAGCATACAGGCGGGAGTATGATAACATCCGTCAACGAAACGATGAATCACTCACTGATTTTACAGACCGGTTTTATCGACTGTTGGGATTTCTAGGTTCTTCTGCTGGACCACCTGAGGAACGGGCTGAAAAGTATCAATGGGCAGTATGTGATCGGATTCGTAAGGCTATTATTCACTCCACTTTCAACAATGTTGAGGAAGCAGTTACGGCTGCAAAAAGGGTGGACCTGGAGAGAAAAGAACTTTTGTTAAAATTTGAGGATAATAAGAAGCGCAGTAGAGATGGGACTCGTATTCAGGCTGGCGGTGAGTCATCTCAAGGATCTGACCGAAATGGAAATGATCGTCAGAAAAATCAAGGATCGGGGAAGAACACTAAGCCATGGCATGGTAAGACTCGAAGTCAAGGTCAAATGATACCCTATCAACAACCAATTGCAGCTCAACCGGTGAATCAAAAAGGCAATCCTTCCAGACATCCGATGTGTACTCATTGTGGAAAGCATCATCCCGGAACTTGTCGTCGACTTACAGGAGCTTGTCTTGGTTGTGGAGATATGGGGCATAGGGTTAGTCAATGCCCAAAGGCGAGGAACCGACCAGAGAATGATGCTAAGGGAGCCAATGCGCCACCCACTACTGGAGGTCGAGTATTCGCACTAACTGCAGGGGAAGCTGCTAATGCTCCAGGTACATCTTCCCGTACTAATTCATTCTAATAATCATAATCTACTTACATTGATTCTAGTTTTACCGTCGTTAGTATCTCATTAGTTATCAATATATAGGTACGATTTTTGGTATACTTCGTTATGGTGATTATGATATTTCTGTATTGTTTGGCTCCACACACTCGATAGTATCTCATCTATTCACAAAGCGCCTTACGATCATGCCTACCACTCTAGAGCCTGCATTAGTGATTTCTACTCCTGTTGGAGAATCGATTGTTATTTCCCAAGTGTACCAAAACTGTCCTATTCAGATCGAATCAACCATAAGAGAGGCTGACCTATTTCCTATGCACATGGGTGATTTCGATATTATTCTTGGCATGGATTGGTTAACACGACACCAGGTTACCATAGAATGTCAAACTCGTCGTGTGCTATTTGGTGATCCTGTGAATCCTGACTTAGTTTACCAAGGGAGCCTACCTCGGAAGCCTCTCAAAATTATCTCTGCTCTGAAAGCCCAAAAGCTTATATTCCGTGGATGTGAGGGATTCTTAGCTTCTATAAAAGATACATCAGCGGATACTCCTCGTATTAAAGACTTTCCTATTGTTCGGGAATTCTCTGATGTCTTCCCTGAAGAACTTTCAGGGTTACCACCTGAGCGTGAAGTCGAGTTTACTATTGATTTAATCCCCGGGGCGGAACCTATTTCTAAGGCACCTTATCGGATGGCCCCAGTAGAGTTGAAGGAATTGAAAGAACAACTGCAGGAGCTATTACAACTCGGATTCATTAGACCAAGTGTTTCACCATGGGGGGCACCGGTATTATTTGTGAAGAAGAAAGATGGTAGTATGCGTCTATGCATCGACTACCGAGAGCTTAATAAGATTACTATCCGAAACCGCTATCCGTTACCGCGTATTGACGATCTCTTCGATCAACTACAAGGGGCAAAGTTCTTCTCTAAGATCGACCTCAGATCAGGATACCATCAATTGAGGATCCGAGATCAAGATGTTCCTAAGACAGCATTCCGCACCCGTTACGGTCACTATGAGTTCCTAGTTATGCCTTTTGGCTTGACCAATGCTCCAGCTGTCTTTATGGACCTCATGAACAGAGTGTTCCATGAGTATTTGGACCGCTTTGTAATTGTTTTTATCGATGACATCTTGGTATTCTCTAAAAGTAGAGAGGAGCATGAAGACCACCTTCGCACGATTTTGGAGACCTTACGCCAAAAGAAGTTATATGCTAAATTTTCTAAGTGTGACTTTTGGCTTGAACAAGTGGCATTTTTAGGCCATGTTGTATCAGCTAAAGGTATCACTATGGATCCGGCAAAGGTGGAAGCTATTACTAAATGGCCTCGACCGACATCCGTCACTGAAGTTCGTAGTTTTCTTGGTTTAGCGGGCTATTACCGACGTTTTGTGGAAGGTTTCTCTCGTGTAGCATTACCTCTAACTCAACTTATGAGAAAGGGTGTAAAATTTACGTGGAACGAGGATAGAGAAAAGAGTTTTGAGGAACTGAAGAAAAGACTGGTATCTGTCCCTATTCTTACGTTACCTTCGGGTTCTGGCGGATACCAAATTTATAGTGATGCATCGAAGAAGGGACTCGGTTGTGTTCTTATGCAGCATGGTAAAGTTATTGCCTATGCTTCCCGACAGCTTAAACCGTACGAAGTAAACTACCCAACACATGACTTAGAGCTTGCAGCTGTAGTGTTTGCATTAAAGATTTGGAGACATTATTTGTATGGAGAGACATGTGACATCTTTACTGATCATAAGAGCCTTAAGTATATTTTCACTCAAAAAGAACTCAATATGAGGCAGAGGAGATGGTTAGAACTACTCAAGGATTACGATGCCAACATCCAGTATCATCCGGGCAAGGCGAATGTCGTGGCAGATGCTCTCAGTCGAAAGAGTGCAGGTGGAGTAGCATGTCTTCAAATCCAACCACAGATTATCTCAGATCTGGATAGAATGGAAGTTGGGTTACAGCTTGGTGAGTCTAACGGTTATCTAGCCAAGATGAGGATAGAATCTGATCTTATTACACGGATCAAGGAAGCTCAGAATCAAGATGGAGAACTTTGGGCGATATTACAAAATTTGAAGATAGGGAAACAATCTGAGTTTCGAGTTGATGAACAAGGAGTTATCTGGTGTGGGAATAGATTATGTGTGCCAGATGACTCAACCCTTCGTGACTCCTTATTAGCAGAGGCACACAGTTCACCATTCTCTATTCACCCGGGAGCCACTAAGATGTATAGAGATTTAAGGCAGAACTTTTGGTGGAGTGGTATGAAAGAAGATGTAGCTAAATATGTGAGTCATTGTTTAACTTGTCAGCAAGTAAAGATTGAGCATCAAAGAGCTAGTGGATTACTGCAACCATTAGATATTCCTGTGTGGAAATGGGATGATATTTCCATGGACTTTGTTACAGGCCTACCAAAAACATTCAAGAAGAACGACGCCATTTGGGTCGTAATTGATAGACTCACAAAGTCGGCTCATTTCTTGCCCATCCAACAGGGTTACTCAGTTAGCAAATTATCAGAGATATTTATGCAACATATTATTCGACTTCATGGCACGCCATCATCGATTGTATGTGATAGAGATCCGCGTTTCACGTCACGCTTTTGGAAGGGTTTCCAAAATGCTTGGGGAACCAAGTTAAGATTTAGTACCGCCTTCCATCCGCAGACTGACGGACAATCTGAACGCACTATTCAGACTTTGGAAGATATGCTTAGAGCATGCGCACTCGAATGGACGGGCAATTGGGATGAGTATCTATGCTTAGTTGAGTTCGCGTATAATAATAGTTGGCAGGCTAGTATAAATATGGCCCCGTTTGAACTTTTATATGGTCGAAAATGTAGAGCACCGATATGTTGGAATGAGGTTGGAGAGAAGATAATCGAAGGACCGGAATTGGTTAGAATTACTAATGACAAAGTTGTCATTGCCAGAGAGAAGTTGAAAGAAGCCCAAACTAGACAAAAGAGTTACACCGATCAACACCGACGAGCGTTGGAATTTAGAGTCGGAGATCATGTGTTTCTCAAAGTGTCACCTTGTCGTGGCATACGTCGATTTGGAATTAAAGGAAAGTTAAGTCCACGTTTTATCGGTCCGTTTGAGATTCTTGAAAGGGTTGGAGAAGTCTCGTATCGTTTAGCATTGCCACCGCAACTCTCTCATGTTCATAACGTTTTTCATGTCTCTTTGTTGAGGGGATACAACTATCATCCGTTGCACGTTATTAGTTACCCTCTTCACGCGATTCAAGAAGATCTTTCTTATGAAGAAGAACCTGAAGCTATTATTGATCGTCAAGAACGAGTTATGAGACGCAAGTCTATACCGTTCGTTAAAGTTTTATGGAAAAATCATTCTGAACGCGAGGCGACATGGGAGACAGAAGAAATGATTCGTTCACAGTATCCATACTTATTCGATCACTAAGTGTATGTGTTCTAAGCCTAACTGTTAGTGATTACTCTATTCGTAAGTGGTGTGTGCTTAAAGAAGTATTATTTTCACCGTATTGTATTTTCAGAAGGATTCATGCTACATTATTTAAAATTTCGTTGACGAAATTGTTTTAAGGGGGGTAGAATTATAATACCCGTAATAGATAATAATAATAATAATAATAATAATAATAATAATAATAATAATAATAATAATAAGAATAATAATAATCGTTCAGGGGGCAGTTGTGCCATTTTTAAAACTTAAATTTGTAAGTTTGTGTAAAAATTGAAGGAACATTAAACCTCAGGGACCATTTTGTAAAAATGGTAAAAGCTCTCTGTCTCTCTCCCGCATTTCCGGCGGTCTCCAGCCAAAGTCCGGCCGCGGCGCCGGTGACCCCCAAACCCACCTTAAAACTTAGTTTTGAATGCCAAAAATATACCAAATCAATCATGTGAAAGTTTCGAGCAATACCCCACTAGAACTTTATCCGATTTGAGTGCGATTTAAAGGAATTTCTTTTCCTACTTTTTCGGCCGACCACCCACTCCGAATCGCACTATGAACATTAATAATAGACAAAGTAATGGCACACTAACAATCATTTAATCGTTTACAACTTGCCTATGAGTTCAATTTCATCAAAATTAATCGAAAACAACACCATTCGATCTCCCTCTCGACCGCGACCTGCAACTCTATCAAAACCCCCTTTCCAAAAGTTTTAAACCAAAAACAACTTAGGGCTTTGCATCAAGAACACTATTCAAAGCTTTCTGTAGGAGGAATTCGATTTCCATCACCGATTTCAACCCGAACGATCTGCATAGTGCCGCGACCTGTTCTTCGTGGTGTTCATCTTCAATTCGAAACGTAATCAGGTAATTAAATACATGTATCTACTCGATTAAGTATGAGGAATGAAAGCCCTAACCTTAATTTGGTTATTAACATCGATTTGATGTTCAATTTCGGGTAAATTGAAACTAGGGTTCATGATGATTGGGGGATTCTTGGTTTAATGTGTTATAAGTTATCAGAACCAGCTATTAGCGCGGCTGAGGCCCTTAGTTCACTGGTTCACGGTTCACTTGCAATCCTTGGGGTCACGGGTTCGAACCCGTGCACCCACATTTATTTTTTTTATGCCTTTTTCAGCTTTTAAAAATTATGTAAAATTACCAAAAATTATAAAAATCCTTTTATAAACTCTGTTTATTTTTAAATCATCAACCTTAATTTTCTGTAATTTTCTTTAAGCTTAAACCTTTATAAAACTATATAAAAAGGGCATTTAGTTAACTATTTTTTTTGGATTCTTTTAAATAAATGTTAAAAATGATTAAACATAAAACTCATTATATGAAAGTACCCAATTAATCTCCTGTAAATTAGTTTGTTAAAAACCTTAACAATTTATATATATAATATTAACAAACATTATAAATAGTTCATTTTGTTTAAAAATAAGCTTTAAATAGTTGATTTAGTTCCGTATTTTACAGCCAACTTACGGAGGCCATAACTTTATCATAACAGATCCAAATCAGTTAAACTTTATGTCCATGACGAAGTTCGTCGAAAGACGAATCCGTTGATATATAAAACATTGAAAAACTCATTCGTTTAGACCTCCAAACAGTCGTTTTCGTAACAGCTAGCAGTTCTGCGCAGCTGTAAAGATCCACGTTTTTCTCATATTTAGGTAATCCAAATCAGAAACTTTTCTAAATGAAAGTTGTTCAGAACTCACTAATCTAGTAAACTGGAGATTTTCAGAATTTTTAAACATCATTTAGTATTTTTAACGAGTGCGAAAAGACAGAGGCAGAACTGGAATTTTTCAAACTGTAATTTGTGTTACGTTATCGTAGGTTCTCACGGCGTTAACCGAGCCTAGACTTTGTTTCTGATTATTGTCATTCGTGTATAAGGTACGGATTCCGACCTTTCCCTCTCGTAGCATGAATACCTCTCGTTCTTGATCTGTATTTTGAATTCTTAACTTGACTTGTTGGTTATCAAATCCATAAGATTATTGTTATAAGTGTTTATTGTATAGTTGATATTGTTTGCATGTGATAGCCTTTATCTGCTTTGTACTCATTGTCACATGCTTCCTAAATGATTGATTATAGCTAGTAACCTTGATTAAGGGTTATGAGCTCTAGTGAACTTATTGTGATATATTGACTTGATTGTATTATTGACCTCCATACCCGAGCACATCCACCTATGGAGACATAGGGCGTCATTGTGGCACAAGTGACGTGCTCTATCTGTGGCAGAGCGATTAGACCACAGCGTCTCTACATTATTATTATGTGCTAAGTTGTTACACATATTGATTATTGTTAAAGGAGGCGTATGGATCGATCCTAGGATATCATTGTTATTGTTTATTGGTGAGATGGTTAGGTGTGTGTGCCCACATTCCTATCTTACATATTGGTGCATTAGAACTGCAGCTAATGTACACATTGTTAAGTGTTATTGTTATTGGCTCATATGGGTATTCCTTTTAGATGATCATTATCATTTGATTTTCAACTTGATCATCTCATTGTTATCATTATTGATCATTGTATTGCTATCGTTTATTTCCGTTACTGAGCATTCTTTGGCTCAGCCGTATTTTCTTTTGTTGTTTTCTCTTATTTTTATAGCAGGTACTCAAGGGGCTCAGGGGAACGAGTGAAGAGTGTTAACTCAAGAAGTTAGGATGAGAATAATTGGATCAAAAAGACTTAATAGTATTTTGATTTTAAGACTTTATTTAAGTTATTTGGATCTATGTAAGGATTTGAGTGTTTCTTAGTACTTTAATCTTATCGTTATGAACCTCTGATTTACTGTTTGTGTGACACGTCAGCCCTACCCGGGTTGGGGTGTTACAATATTGCTATAATTTTTTTTAAAAAAGTAACATTCATTTAAAGGGTTTACAAAAGTATACATTATAACACTGCTATTATTAGACATAATAGTGCTACTATCGTGTATGGTGCTATTTACGTAATTACAAAATGTTATTTACATACTTTAGAAAGTGCTACTTATATACAATGCTATTTTACATAATGCTAGTTTACAAAGTGTTATTTATATAATGCTAGTTTATATCATTTACATAATGCTACTTTGCATAGTACTATTTTACATTATGCATCATAACGTGCTATTTTACAGTGTGCTACTTACGTAGTGTTACTGTACATATATCTACTATCATAAGAGTAATGTGAGATTTCATTTGTTATAATTAACTTGATCATAGCACAATAAACTAGTAAATAACACATTAACCTTCAATAGCACATTCACATTCAATAACACATAAACATAGTAAAAAAATAAAATCAAAGATAACATATATAACTAAAGATAACACCTATAAAATTAATAGTATGATAAGATAAAACTTTAAATAATGGTTATATGAAAATAATTAAAATCAAACAATACATAATAATATGAAAAGATAAAAACAAAACTTAAAATCGTGGCTTGCAGTTTACAAGTTCAAGTGAGTAGATGCCAAGTAAGCTTTTGTATAAAAAAATCATATTCTCAAATCTTCAATTGCTTTTTAATTAGAGTTTACATGTACTTGTGTTTCACAAATATATTATTTTTAATATAATAAAAATAAGCTAAAAAAATTAAATCAATGTTGATTAAGTTTGCATAATTAATTGAATGAAAATAGGAGTTTTCATAACAACCAAGTTTGTGTATACCAAAATACCCTTGATATATAATTTAGTACATATGACATGTGCCATTAATGTCTTGGTTCCTATGGTTTGTAAATAAAAATAAGTTTGTATTTGGTATATATATATATATACATATATATATATATGTATATATATATATATATACCAAATACAAACTTATTTTTATTTACAAACCATAGGAACCAAGTAAGCTTATTTTTACTAATATGAGTTACTCCTAATTACATGTGTGTTTGTATATATATATATATATATATATATATATATATATATATATATATATATATATATACTAATAAAAGGATTATTTGTAGTACTTTATTATTCAATAAATTACATAAGTTTTTCACAGATAACCTAATGAAAAGTCTGGGTTAGGGGAACCAACACCTTGAAACCCTTTTACCATTGTGGCACCTACCTTTTGACATTTTCCATTAATACACTTATTTATTTATTTATTTCAGCCACCGCTGACTAACCATGGATGACTTGAACGACTTTGATGTTGACCTATAGTATTTATCACCACTCCTTTCAACAAAATATAATACAATTCACATTTAAGAAAATATTCTATGATATTCTTAGGGTAATAGCGCTGCAAATTTTAACTAATAATCGACTATCGTTTTTTAAATAAATTTAAATTGATAGGAGCACAATTCAAGCTATCTAATTATTTTTTTTTTAGTTATCAATTTAAACAGTCACGAAAAAATTCGGCTTGTATAACCTGCTTTTTGTACCCAAATTGCACAACCAGAGGGCTGGCGGTTGTGTTGGATTTCAACCCGAAAGAATTGAAGGGGGGTACCCGTGGGTGCCCTGAATACCCTAAACATTTCACATGTATGGTCTAATACATAGATTTTGGTAGCGTATATATTTGTATTTGTCTAAACATTAAATAATTGCATTTTACACATGGATACTAGCATGGTATATTTTTTTTTATTTCGGTAATGTTGTGGGTGTTATTTTGAATTGTGTAATCACTTTCGAATTAAAGTAATTTGTTGGTGTTCTCAGAATTTGTAGTTAGATCATTCAAAGAGAATCAAATAGGAGTTTCTTGTTTCGTTATGTAAACCATATTAAAAACATTGTGTAAAACACACCAGAGATGTTTCTCATATAGATGGGAACCATCACATCGTTTTGGTTAAAACGCAGCCACTCTTCTTAAACTGTTGGTAGTTATTAATTGGGGTAACTTTGTAAAATAGTAATTAACTTTTAAAAGTATTTCAATTAGGTAACTCAAGTTTTAAAAGTACTTAATTAGGTCACTCAGTTTTTATATTTTATATAAATTAAAAGTCTTAACAAGTTTTAGCATGTTATATTTTTTGTTTTAATTAAAAATATTTTTTCTATCTTTTGATTTTTATATGGAACGTTGACATAAATTTTAAGTACTTTTTTATTTTTTTTCATAATTAACATGTTTTTTTTATTTTTTAATATAATTTTATATATTAAAAATTCTGACACCCTCATATTCTCCACCGTTACTTTCTTGACATAAAAAAATTTAATGATAACTTGATTTGATCGTTTAGTAGTCCAATTTGAAAAAAATATGCATGAGTGACTAAATTATAGCACTTTTAAAACTTGGTGATATTTTTCCTTATTAATTTGCATGAACAGTAACTTTATCTACAAGAAAAATCTCTAACAGGAACTCCTTTGGACGATGCCAATCAATAATAACTTAATTACTTATTTTCTTACTTATGCACACTTAAAGCAGATTGGAGTTGATACCACTCACATTTGTCACTAATGGACTAAGTTGTTGATCGTCAGGTTGTTCTTTATATAGATCCATCATAGTTGTTTCTAAATATAGCAAATAGAAACACATGTTACCTTTTGTTTTTATAAAAAGCTTGTATTATACTCGTTTGTCTCCCAAACCAAAAAAATAAAAAATAAAAAGTCTCAGTGTTTCAAAACATGAAAGATAGTTGTTGAGCGTGGTGTACATAAGCTCCCTAGGACACGTCAGCGAGCTAAAATAATATTGAAGATCATTGTTATCAAATTAGCTATAATTAGTGGTCTTTTGATTTAAATGCTTCTACTTGTGTGTGTTATCTGTCGACATGTTTATCTGAAGTAAATTTTAACGATTTTTCAACATTGCTATAAA
The DNA here is from genome assembly GCA_024085815.1 of Flaveria linearis. Classification (NCBI taxonomy): domain Eukaryota; kingdom Viridiplantae; phylum Streptophyta; class Magnoliopsida; order Asterales; family Asteraceae; genus Flaveria; species Flaveria linearis. The sequence goes on from CM044004.1 coordinate 88,113,176, forward strand.
AAGTTTTCAAGTTGATCCGGAAACGGGAGCCCCACCCTTGGACCTCATCAAGGGCGATGTTGATCCTTTGAACCACATGATCTAGAATGGTTCACATCTTCGAACCCCCGAGGTTTGTAGGTGTCATAAATCATGCATGATAGTCTTGAACGAATGTGCAATTCACACATTTTAACTCATATCAAAAGTTATTTAGATGTCAATTTAATTTTAATATCCAATGAAACTAAAATAACATGATAACACTTAAATCACCAATATCACCAATATAGTACATACATAAATTTATATGCAATACTATGTATATTATTTAAGTCATTATTGACGATAAAATTATGCTACATGAATAAAACTAGATGCGGATAGGTGAGGGATTTGTTTTAAATTTTAGCATATGCCACTACAAAAAATGATAATTTTCATGATTTTATCTAAACCTAGTTGTTTAAAATTGTGTTTTATTTTATTTTATGTCAAAATTGTTTATAGTTCTTTTCTTTCTGGAAGCGGACGCACAAGTGAATGGACAATCGACGATATTAAGAAGCTTATATAACATTAATTATGATTAATCTAATAAATATAATAATAGCATCAAAAATGAAATTACTAAGTTTCTTATATAGTAGCAGCCTCAATTAAGTAGTACGTGTATTAAATTTGTAGGTTGCATGCCAATGTTTTTGGTGTCATGTTACATGCCTTTAGATGCTTATTCTGGATGGTTGACTTGTAACTAAACAAGTGCCAAAGCATGAAGCTTATCACCCTTTGCATCCATTCACTCATAACACAACACGCTAATAACTTAACTTATGCATCATCACCATCAAGTCATCAACGGCTAATTAATCATTTGATCAACTAGTTGCAATGCAAATTAAGTTAATTTATTAGTTAGACACGTGTTCGATGTCAGTAATAGTACGTATAATTTCAGGATGAAAGAACTCGCTTCAAGATTTCCATCTTCGCAAGCATGCAGTGGATCAATGTGCGTGCGCTTGCATCCATGCGCTTAATTTCTAGCTATTAACAGTTTAAACACTTGTTGTGATTCCATACACCTGGTGTTAGTGAATAGATGATACGTGTGGAATTTTAAGCACACAAAGGAAGAGATGTCACATGTCTTTTAAATAAAAATGCAAACAAGTTCTAGACACCAACGGTCACACTTAGAGTGTAAAGGGTTTATCAGTACTTTGTTTAGATCGGTTAAACTAATATTCAGACCGGTTCGGTTTTCAGATAGAGCCAAAAATAACAAAACCAAATAAACCAAATACCCAACCGATAAACACCCCTAGCTGTAAGTATTAATATAATTTTTTAAAACTAGTCTACCATTTGTTATCACTTATTTACATCTTGTGACATTTAAACCCTCCAACATCTATAACACATAATAAAAAAAGATTTTTTTAAAGCACGTGTCATCATTCTAGCATATCAAAAAAATTATTTTCTCGCATCTCTTTCATAATAAATAGAAAAATTATAAAAATAATCCAAAATTATAAAAATAATCCATTTGACTTTTCTCTTTTACTAAAATATGTTATAACAAACATATCTATATTTATGTTTTCTTGTCTCTCTTATATTAAATGATAATTATTTTAAATAAGTAAACTAAACATCAAACATCTAAACTAAATATTCTTATTTTAATAATTTATTAATACATATTAAATTATATGATTTCAGGCAGATTTTATCTTTAAAATAGAGTAATAACTTCTACTTATTAATTATTATAATTTTTAGATATTCATTATATTTTTATTTTATCAATGACGAATGACATCTAGAAAATAAAATATTAAGAAAACTAATAGTTATTAACATGTTTTATATATTTCACTCATTTAATACATGGGTTCTAACGTAATTTTAAATAAAAGATAGACCCCTTAACGCATATGGATGTAAATGTACGAAGTACGAACCAAAACATACATTGACAGATTGACTGATTGCATAAAAGAAGCCCAAGTCAAGCTGCAGCCCAAAAGCATTTGGGTCATTGTTTAAGACTAACTTAGGAAAACCAATGTAATTAGACTCGTGAATCATGATCCATCAAAACCGAAGCCCAAAGTGGACAGACCCATCTCTTACAGAATCATCAAAATGTTTCGGCCCTTTGGAGAGCAGAGAAAAACAGACTTCGATAATATAAAACTAACAAGTCATATATGACAAAATCAAAACCTTAATTCGATCAATCGATCACCCTACTCTATTGTGTTTTAATAATTTTTTAACAAAATATAAAGGTGTTTTTTAATAGGAACAAAATTCTCCCCCCCAAAGATCAGGCCCGGGTGATCGCCCACCCCCTAGGGTTGGGCCTGATCTCTTATCCCGAGCATCCCCAATGGTGGATGGCCCGTGATCATTTTAATTACGGTATATATCATCGCTATTCTAAAACTATTTAACCAAAATAAAATCGGAAGCAAATTACAACTTCGGCTACTAAAAACACAACATAAAAACCAGATCATTGTGAATTCTTTCGGTCTTAACCGTATTCGAATTGTGAATTTGGTTACAGTTCCAAAATATTGGCTTATTCGGATAAGTGAATCGGATTCAATTGAATAAACTGAATAGCAAGTGGTTTACTCTGATAATTGAACTGAATAAGTCAGATTAGTTCGGTTTGGTTAGGCACATTTCTAATTTCGATCGGTTCAATTTTCAGATAAACCCAATAATAATTTTGAAATCGGATAAATATACTAGCACCCCTAATTGTAAAATATTGATGTAACCTTTTTAGAACACTTTTTAATCTCTTATTAAGCATTTATACTTACATTTTACAGTATTTATAGCCTATACAGAGAGACATCTTGCCGCACATAAAAAATCAACATAAATGTAATGGAATATAACTATTCAAACCAAAACATATATATTGACTTGCACAAAAGAAGCCCAAATGGCTCGGTACAAGATTACCAAGCAACCCATTAGCGAAACCAATCTAATGTAGTCATGAATCATGATCGATCGAAACCGAAGGAGACAACCCCGTTTGATCTCGCTCTGATTTCACCACTATGCTTGATACATCCCAGGGAAATCGCACCATGATATTGTCCGCTTTGGCCTCGGCCTCACGGTTTTAAAACGCGTCATAATGGGGAAGGTATCCAACCCCTTATAAAGAGACTTTCGTTCGTCTCCCCGACCGATGTGGGATGAATATCTACCCCCCGCAGTTGGTAGCATGCCCATCCACCCCCGCAAGGAGCCCAGCGTCCTCGCTGGCACAACGGCCCGGCCCTGGCTCTGATACCAACTGTAACATCCCAGAGAAATCACAACGTGATATTATCCGCTTTGGCCGCAGCCTCACGGTTTTAAAACGTGTCACATTAGGGAAGGTATCCAGTCCCTTATAAAGAGACTTTCGTTCGCCTCCCCGACCGATGTGGGATGACCATAGCCATGTTTCAGGCATGTCGCCATCCACCCCCCTAAGCACGTTTATAATAATGTCTAATAGCTAAATAGAATAAGCACGTTTTAACAATAATTTATACTTGTTATTTGAATAAATAATGATTTAATAAGTTAAACAATATTTAAAATCTATTTTAAAAAAATGAACTAATTATATATTTGTCTTAAAAGATAATAATAAAATAAATAAATAAATAATGTTAAGATAATTTCCAAAAAATAATTAGATGATTTTTAAAAATATTTAATGATATTTTTATAATTTTTAAGAATTTTTTCTATTTAAATTAGGGCTTAAAAAGCCCAAAAAAATAAGTTGGGGGTGCCCGGGGTCGAACCCGGGACCTCCAAGTCTGCTGGTGAGTCGGGAACCGGTGAACCAAAGCATGCAGCCGCAGTTATTCACGGTTCCCAAACCTTTTAAACACAAACGAAGATTCACCCCAAATCCTTATGAACCCTAGATCGAACAGATCTTAAATTGAACACCAATTCGTTTCTGTTATCGTTGATAAACATGGGGCTTTTGTTCCCCATATAAAATCGAATGTATAAGTAAGTTTAATTACCCGTATGATGGTGTATTGAAGATGAACTTAATGATGAACAGGTCGCGATGAAGACGGATCGAGTATGAGTGTTTGATTGTGTTTTGGATGGGTTTGAAGGTTCGGTATTTATATTAGAAACTAATGTGCGTTCCAGATTGTTGATTGAGGCCACTAGTCGATGTTTCCACTCACATTCAAAACGGTTTTTAGCGGGGTGTTTGAGTTTGATTTTAAATCGCGTAGTTGAGTTCAATTTTCGAATTTTTATGGGCCATAGGTTCGAATCTCTACGCGTGATTAGTGGGGGTGGTTGATTTGAGTTAAAACCGAGTATTTTTGGGGTATTGTGGTCGCCGGAGATGCGGCCGGAGTTGGCCGGAGAGGCGGCTGGGAAATCGGGTGGGGGCTGGGTTTTAAATTGAAGTTTCACCTTTGGTCCCTGCGATTTATATTTTTGTTATTTTATGCACATAGTTTTCATTTAAGTTTCCAAATTGACAATAAGGCCCCTAGACTTATTTAATTCAAGTTTTTAAATATTTCAAAGTTTAATAAAATTATCATTATTAATAACAACAACAACATCATCATCATCATTATTATTATTATTATTATTATTAGTTATTATTATTAATTTTTTATAATTAAACTATTATTATTATTATTAGTTATTATTATTATTTTTATAATTAAACTATTATTATTAATATTATTAGTCATTATTATTATTATTATTATTATTAGCAAAGCTAACTTTAAATTATCTCAAAATTACAAGATGTTACAGTCTCCCCAACTTATAAGAATTTCGTCCCGAAATTAAAAATAAAACTATATGAACAAATGCGGATACTTCTTCTTCATATGTTCTTCACGCTCCCAAGTGAACTCAGCTCCACACTTATTCTCCCAACGAACCTTGGCAATTGAAGTAGTTATGGTTCTAGTCCTCTTCAGGGTTCGGTCCATAATCTCAACAGGTTTCTCAACAAAGTATAATGACTCGTCGATCTGGATGTCATCCAACGGGACATGCAGACTTTCGTCAGCCAGACACTTCCTCAAATTCGAGACATGGAACACAGGATGAACTCCACTAAGGTCGGAAGGTAATTCCAGTTTGTAAGCCACTTTCCCAATCCTTTTCAGAATCTTGAAAGGTCCTACAAATCTTGGAGCCAGTTTACCCTTCTTTCCAAAGCGAACAACACCCTTCCACGGTGAAACCTTAAGAAGAACCATCTCCCAACTTGGAATTCCAACGGCTTACGTCGCTTATCGGCATAGCTCTTTTGTCGACTTCTTGTCACTTCAAGGTTCTTTTGGATGATAGAGACTTTATCGATCGTTTCTAGTATAAGTTCAGGACCAGTGATGAGGTTTTCACCAATGTCGGTCCAGCAGATCGGTGAACGACATTTACGACCATAAAGCGCTTCGAACGGTGCCATGTTGATACTCGAGTGATAACTATTGTTATACGAAAACTCCGCAAGCTGTAAATGCGTATTCCAATTACCACCAAAGTCAAGAACACATAGTCGTAGCAAATCCTCGAGGGTTTGGATTGTTCGTTCGGTTTGACCATCAGTTTGAGGATGGTAAGTCGTACTTAAATCCAATTGAGTACCCAGGAGTTCCTGCATAGACGACCAGAAGTGCGAAGTGAAACGAGCGTCTCGGTCGGATATGATGTGCAACGGCACGCCATGACGACTCACAATTTCGTCAATGAAGATGCGGGCCAGTCTTGAAATTTTGTAAGTGTCTTGTATTGGTATGAAATGTGCCGTCTTGGTCAAACGGTCAACAATCACCCAAATACTATCATGACCACGAGGAGTACGAGGTAACTTGGTTATGAAATCTATGGATATATGTTCTCATTTCCATATAGGGATTTCGGGTTGTTCAAGTAAACCACTTGGTCGTTGATGCTCGGCTTTGACTCTTGCACACGTGAGACATTTGGAAACATAAGTCGCGATATATTTCTTCATTCCAGGCCACCAATATTGATTACGCAAGTCCATGTACATCTTATCGGAGCCAGGATGAATAGAATATCGGGTTTGATGAGCTTCGTTCATGATGAAGTGACGAAGATTATCACGATTAGGGATCCAAAGTCGATTTAAGAAGTACCACAAACCATTCGGTTTTGTTTCCAGTTGTGACCGAACGTTAGACACCAAATCTTCATCTTTTCCTTCGTTGGCTAATGCTGCTTGTTGAGCCTCGCGAATGCATAACTCGAGATCACTATCAATCCTTATACTTTGAAGCATGATAGTAGCCTCGTTAACATCCACATGAATCTCGGTATCAAATTCCCTTAACGTGCCAAACCATTGTCTTCGATCTCGAATTTCTTGAAGTGAGATAGCCTTGTTGTGGACCTTGCGACTTAGCGCGTCGGCTACAACATTCGCCTTTCCAGGATGGTAGCGAATGTCACAGTCGTAGTCGCTGATCAACTCGATCCAACGTCTTTGTCTCATGTTGAGATCCTTTTGGTTGAACACGTGTTGGAGACTCTTATGATCGGTGTAGACTATGCATTGCGTCCCATAAAGATAGTGTCGCCAGATTTTTAAAGCAAAAACCACGACACCAAGTTCAAGATCATGAGTTGTGTAGTTCACTTCATGAACCTTCAATTGCCTCGATGCGTATGCTATGACTTTGCCTCGTTGCATGAGGACACAACCAAGACCTTGATTTGAAGCATTGCAATACACAGTAAAGTCATCGTTTCCATCGGGAAGTGTGAGAATAGGAGCGTTACACAACTTGCATTTTAATGTCTCGAAAGCCTCTTCTTGCTCGGGTCCCCATTCAAAGAGTCGATTCTTTTGGGTTAACGCCGTTAGTGGTTTCGCAATCTTAGAAAAATTTGCTTTGAACCTTCGGTAGTATCCCGCTAAGCCCAGAAAAGAACGAACTTTGGTTGGGGTTGTGGGGACACACCAATTCTTTACGACTTCAATTTTTGCAGGATCGACGTGGATTCCTTGACTATTCACCACATGCCCTAAGAATTGAACCTCTTCTAACCAGAATTCACACTTAGAAAACTTGGCGTATAATTGTTCCTTCTTCAAGAGTCCAAGACCTTGTCGCAAGTGCGTCTCGTGATCGATTTTCGTCTTGGAGTAAATAAGAATGTCATCAATAAACACGATCACAAACTTATCCAAATATGGTTTACATACTCGATTCATGAGATCCATGAACACGGCAGGTGCATTGGTCGAACCAAAGGGCATAACCATGAACTCGTAGTGTCCATATCGAGTACGAAAGGCGGTCTTTGGAATGTCATCATCGTGAACACGTAGTTGATGATATCCAGAACGTAGACCGATCTTTGAGAATTGAGTAGCCCCTTGAAGTTGGTCGAAGAGATCATCGATTCGAGGGAGAGGGTAACGGTTTTTTATAGTAATCTTGTTGAGTTCACGGTAATCGATGCACATGCGAAATGAACCATCCTTCTTCTTCACAAACAGTACAGGGGCACCCCACGGTGACGAACTAGGGCGAATGAAACCCTTATCGGTCAACTCTTGCAGTTGACTAGCTAGTTCTTGCATTTCAGACGGTGCAAGACGATAAGGCAATTTAGCCACAGGGTTTGCACCAGGGATTAAATCAATCTTGAACTCGACTTCTCGCACGGGAGGTAGTCCCTTAAGATCCTCGGGAAAAACCTCGGGGATAGTCCCGCACGACCGGAATGTCATTCAATTCCTTACCCTTGGCTTTCGTATTAACTACATATGCCATAAAAGCCATGTAGTTTTTACTTAAGCATTTGCGGGCCTTGATGCAAGACATAATGTCACACCCCAACCTAGACGACGGAAACGTCGAGGTGTGAGGAATTATGATTGTTCACAGCCACATAACGCTATTATTAGTTCCATATATATTAATCAAGATTCAATTGTAACAATACAAGTAATTGTTCAAACAAAGATACATCCAGAATACAAGTATAAAAGTATCCAGATCATTCGTTTATTTCTCTAAGTCCAATCCTAAATGTGATAAGCTTCAAAGAGTAACCTGAAACATGTTAAAAATAAAAGATCAACATAAAAATGTTGTGAGCATTTCACAGTTTTCAATACATAAGTATATAAAAGATGGCAATTCAAGTTGTAAATTAGTGAATAAAGTGATTAGGGATGTTATGAACAATGCACAATCAAACCTCGACAAAGTTTTACAAGTATCAAACGACGTTAATAATTTATTAACGTTAAAAGTATATACGATCAGCTAAGTGTATTTGGTCCCCATAGTGCTCAAGAATACGACACTAGGGCCACCAAATAGGTTGTCTGTCCCATAGATCTATGACTTCGCTAGGCTAGCAATAGTTAATGATTATACATATAACGCCATAACATGGTAACCGCAAAAGTTCAACTAACCACAACTCACAAGTAAATTGCCATAAGTTTTACAAGTCTCGAATAAATTCATAAGTGCAATGATATAAGTTAACATGTTTCACCCCAAAGTGTGGAAATAAAAAAAGGGGTATGAAAATACTCACATGATTAATGGATATAAAGTTGACGATTATTAAGAATATAACGAGCAATGTTCCAATGTAATGCTTCACAATGCACCTAAGAATATAAATATATTTACAAGGTTTAAGTTTAATAATAAGTTTAATATTTTAACGTAAACTAGGGTTTTAGATGGAATTTGAGGATTTTTATAAGTATGTTAAATATTTTAAGAAAGAGTTTACCACTTATGTGTTTTAATAGAAAGCAAATAAAATATACTAATTGTATATCTTTTTGTATATAGAAATACAAAGGATAAACTATTTGTAATAAAATTTAGTTATAAGTTGAAATAAGCTTTCATATCTTTAAAAAAATCATCATTTATAAATATATGTAGATTTTGTTGAACAAATATTTTAGTGATTTAAACCACCATTTAAAGTCTATTTTTATAAGAAAATAAACTAATTATATTTTTTATCTAAACTATTTAATAAAATATTAAAATATCTTATTAAATAAATTTACAGAAATTAATATGGTGTCTAAAAAAATATTTAAAGTTTACAAAAACCTTTTTTATATTTTTCTAAAATTTTTTTATAATTATTTTAAGGCTGAAAAAGCCTTTTAAAAAATATATGGGGGTGCCCGGGTTCGAACCCGGGACCTCCAAGTTAGAATGCAAGTAGGGAACCAGTGAACCAAAGGCCTCAGCCACGGTTTATTCTTGTTTTTAATCTTTTAAAACATAACTTAAGTAAATCCCCAAATCTAAGAACCCTAGAAATCGATTATCCCCAAATTAACCATGAAATCGATGTTGTTACTGAAATTAATCTTGGGGCTTTTGATCCCCAAGTAAAAACGAGCATGATGGTGCGTTCAATTACCCGTATATCGTTTGAAATCAATGATTCATGTCGAAGAACAGTCGCGACGAGGTGGTGTGGGATTTGTGATGCAAATGAGGACCATAATCAAATCCGTTGTACGGGAAGCTTCCAATTACTTCGATGAACAAAAGCCCTCTGAAAATTTCGAGATCCGAGATCTAAATAGTGGTGTTCGAATGGGGTGTGGGTCGCGACTTCAGTGTGGATCAAATGGGAGGTTTTTGTGTGTTACAGACACAATTGCAAGTTGTATTCGATTGGGGATATGTATATGATTGTTTAGGTGAGTTTAATTTAATTATAGTGGAGTTTTAGTGCTCGTCTTGTGCGGGTTTCTTGCCGAAGAACACGGGACGCAAAAACAGGGAAGAAAGTGGGTGGTGAGCTGTCATATGAATGATTAAAGTATGTGGGTAGATTCGAATCATGCATACGAAGGATTTGGGTCGGTTTTGAGCTTTAAAATAAATGTTTTTTTTTGGTGTTTCGGGAGTCGCCGGCGATTGGCCGGAATTTGGCCGGAGAGAGGCCGGAAAAACGTGCGGTGGAAGGGGGAAAGGTGTGGGTTTTTAATATTTACACATTTAGCCCCTGTGGTTTTCCTTTTGTTATTTTATGCCAAAACATTTATTTTAAACTTTCAAGATTAACAAATTAACCCCCTGGACTTAATTAACTTTAAGTTTTAAACGTTTCTAAAGTTTAATAACTTTATAAATTGTTATTGTTATTATTATTATTATTATTATTATTATTACTATTTATTATTATTGTTATTGTTGTTATTATTATAATTTTTTAATTGCAATTATTATCAACATATTAAATTTAATTGTTTAAAATATTAACTTTTAAATTAAAGGAAGAATATAAAATTAAGAAAACAGCATAGGTAACCCACAAGTTTCATAACTGACGACAATGATCCTTACAAGGTTAACTTTTATTTTAACGAAAATACGAGATGTTACACATAGGTTTGAGTCCTTGAGACGATTCCTCCACAAAGACCTTTAAGGTATCACCAGTCGGTAAGGGAATTCGGATGCATTTCTCAAGGCATAAAATTTCCACACGATGTTTGGCTAACCAATCCATGCCGATAATAACATCGAAGCTTCCCAATTGCATAGGAATGAGGTCGATGGAGAATTCATGTTCGTTAAGGCTTAAGGTACAATTACGTATTACGACGTCAATGACAATAGATTTTTCATCGGCGACTTCGACCGTGAAGGATCTTTCCAGATTGACACGCGGTTTAGAAAGTATAGGTTCGAATTCCAATGACACGAAACTCTTATCCGCACCCGAATCAAACAATATAGATGCATAATGACTGTTTACAAGATACATACCTGTTTGGTAATAACCTATTATTGGTATGATGAACACAAAGATAGAAATATTTACAAGACAAGAAATGATTTAAGAGGAATTCGACGTCGTACCATTCACCACGTCGTTGTTGGCTTGTGCTTGGTTGGCGTTGATGTTGAAGGCCCTTCCACGAGCCGGTGGCACATTTCCCGCATTGCGAGGACATTGCGGACAAAGTGACCAGGCTTGCCACAGTTATAGCAGGTTCGGTTAGTAAGCATTGCAGCGTTGTTTGGCGCACGAAGACAAGTAGTCACCAAGTGGCCATACTTTCCACACAACGAGCAGATCCGGCATGAAATGTTGCTCGCATGATGATACTTGCACGTGTTACACATGGGGTATGGACCAATATAAGCTCTAGCCATAGGAGCTTGATTTGCAACCACTATTTGTTTTTGAGGTGCATTTTGGGCGGTCACAGCATAGTTGCGTGTCGGGGTGAACTTACGCTTCTTGTTTTGGGAGGATGACTCGGCCCGTACCTCTTTTGTTGCCTCAGGTGTCACCTTCGCAGTAGCCTTGGAACCCTTTGCTGACATAGTGCCAGCCCTAATATGATTCTCGGTGAGCTGCGCGGTGATAGTAATTGCCTCTTCCAAGGTTGTGGGCCTACTACCCACAACGGCATCCTGAATCTGAGGCGGCACACCCTTTATGAATTACTCCATATTACGTGGAACAGTATCCACCATGTGTGGCAGCAGTATACTCAACTCGTGATGGCGGATAGAATACGTCAGATGATTCCCGCCATCCTGTTTCAGGTTCCAGAATTCCTCCTCTAGCTTCTGGATTTCACTTCTTGGGCAAAACTTGGCGATGGCTGTGTTTTTGAATTCCTCCCAACTTAAAGCCAAGATTGCATCGGGGCCTCGGTTTCTCTTTTCGCTATTCCACCATGTTAAGGCCCTTTGCTGCAACATACTGGTGGCATACCTCACCTTGAGAGCTTCGGGGCACTCACAGTTAACGAAGGTGTTCTCCATCCCTTCAAACCATTCTAAGAGACCGGTGGCACCTTCCTTGCCACTGAAACTGGGAGGCTTGCATGAACTAAAGTGCTTGAAGGTGCAAGACTGGTTGTTACGGCCTTGGTTTGCACTATTTTCCCCTTGGCCGTTGCTATTATTTGCGATGTTGGCGATCATAGTGTTGCTGAGTTCAGCCATCATAGTCGGGATGACCGCAGCCATTTGCCGGGTAATCATGGCGGCAAGCTTACGGTTGGATCTTCCTCGGTTTCCGTGATGGCGAGACATGCTGGAAAATACGAATTGGATCAGGAACGGGTAAAAGGACAATAAGGATAGACAGTTAAAGTAATATCATGACTTATACGGAATGTTTCCAGTCGGTAACGCATCACCCTTTGGAAACGTTGACACGTCAAGGTAAATTGACCCATTTGCCTTAGAAACTTGTGTGTGTTAACCATAGTTCATCACTTATCCCAGAAATCCCCAGGTAAGCGTAACTAGTCCCGTAGGATTTATACGAAACGCTTACCTTAGCCCGAAGGATTTTTGCCAGGAAATCCAGAATACAGGTGTTTAGGTGTCCCATAATATTTCTTAGGTTTATGAAATCAAAACCTTGATGAGATTTATATAGATTAGACATAACGTCTAAAGATCCAAGTCATATGTATAAGTATACGATTCCACATGTCGTCAAGAATAAGATTAAGAGGTTTCATGTTCGGGGAGAGTCAAAGAGTCAAATATAAGTTTTGGGAGACATGTAGAAATGTTTAGGCAATCCTATGCTAAGGCATCAAATTGCACATAAGGGGACATAGCATTATGTAGCATGCAAACCATATAATTTACAAGATAGAAATATAATTCTATAGGGTTCATGCATATGCTATAGTCTAGGTCACCATCTCTAATAACCTAAATCCCTATAGTCATGGGCTCTGATACCAATCTGTCACACCCCAACCTTGACGGCGGAAACGTCGAGAAGTGAGAGTTAAGATCGTTCACAGCCACATAACGCTATTAATAATCCCAAATATATATTAATCATATACTTCAATAGAACTATTACAATTATAAGTCTCAAGGAAATTTAAAATAAACATAACAAGTCATTTATTCCATATATTTATCTAGGTCCATTCCTAGATGCGTAAGCTTTGAAGAGTAGAATTTAAGCTTGAGTATTTCCTAAAACATGTTAAAAATAAAAGGTCAACAATAATGTTGGTGAGATTTCCATAGTTTCAATACATATGTATATATAAAAGATGGCAATTCATGTTGTAAATTAGAGAACAAAGTAACTAGGGATGTAAGACAGAATACACAATCAAACCTTGACAAAGTTTTACAAGTCTCAAATATTAAAAGTATATACGATTAGCTAAGTGTACTTGGATCAACCAAGCAGGCTTGTCAGGCCCATAGATCTATGACGTCGCCAGGCTAGCAATAGTTAATGATTGAGCATATATTCGACATTACATGGTAGCTACAAGGTCCAACTAATCACAACACACAAGTAAATTGCCATAAGTTTACAAGAATCAAACGTGTTTACAAGTGTAATGTTTATAATGTAACATGTTTCACCCAAAAGTGTGAAAATAATAAAATGGGTATAGAAATACTCACACTATCTATAAGTATATAATTTGGAGATTAGTAAGGATAATAAACGTCGTTCCTCGTAAACCGTCACAAGGCACCTAAAAATATATTTTTATAAGGTTTAAGTTTAATAATAAAATTAACGTTTTAGCGTGAACTAGGGTTTTAGGATTTTTGGGGTTTTGTAAATTATATTTAACAAGTGAATATCAATTAAATTTTCTTGGTAACAATATACTTGTATTCTATACCAAGATGCGAAAATAAAATAACATTTATAATAATAAAGTCTAATAGCTAAATAAAATAAGCACGTTTTAACAATAATTTATACTTGTTATTTGAACAAATAATGATTTAATAAGTTAAACAATATTTAAAATCTATTTAAAAAAATGAACTAATTATATATTTGTCTTAAAAGATAATAATAAAATAAATAAATAAATAATGTTAAGATAATTTCCAGAAAATAATTAGATGATTTTTAAAAATATTTAATGTTTGTAGAAATATTTTTATAATTTTTAAGATTTGTTTCTATTTAAATTAGGGCTTAAAAAGCCTCAAAAAAATAAGTTGAGGGTGCTCGGGGTCGAACCCGGGACCTCCAAGTCTGCTGGTGAGTCGGGAACCGGTGAACCAAGGCATGCAGCCGCGGTTATTCATGGTTCCCAAACCTTTTAAACACAAACGAAGATTCACCCCAAATCCTTATGAACCCTAGATCGAACAGATCCAAAATTGAATTCCAATTCGTTTCTGTTATCGCTGATAAACATGGGGCTTTTGTTCCCCATGTAAAATCGAATGTATAGGTAAGTTTAATTACCCGTATGATGGTGTATTGAAGATGAACTTAATGATGAACAGGTCGTGATGAAGACGGATCGAGTATGAGTGTTTGATTGTGTTTTGGATGGGATTGAAGGTTCGGTATTTATATTAGAAACTAATGTGCGTTCCAGATTGTTGATTGAGGCCACTAGTCGATGTTTCCACTCACATTCAAATCGGTTTTTAGCGGGGTGTTTGAGTTTGATTTTAAACCGCGTAGTTGAGTTCAATTTTCGAATTTGTATGGGCCATAGGTTCGAATCTCTACGCGTGATTAGTGGGGGTGGTTGATTTGAGTTAAAACCGAGTATTTTTGGGGTATTGTGGTCGCCGGAGATGCGGCCGGAGTTGGCCGGAGAGGCGGCCGGGAAATCGGGTGGGGGCTGGGTTTTAAATTGAAGTTTCACCTTTGGTCCATGTGGTTTATATTTTTGTTATTTTATGCACATAGTTTTCATTTAAGTTTCCAAATTGACAATAAGGCCCCTAGACTTATTTAATTCAAGTTTTTAAATATTTCAAAGTTTAATAAAATTATTATCATTAATAACAACATTATTATTATTATTATTATTATTATTAGTTATTATTATTAAATTTTTATTATTAAATTTTTATTATTATTATTACTAGTTATTATTATTTTTTTATAATTAAACTATTATTATTATTATTATTGTTCATTATTATTATTATTATTATTATTATTATTATTATTATTATTATTATTATTATTATTATTATTATTATTATTATTATTAGCAAAGCTAACTTTAAATTATCTCGAAATTATAAGATGTTACAGTATGGCGACATGCCTGAAACATGGCTATGGTCATCCCACATCGGCCGGGGAGGCGAACGAAAGTCTCTTTATAAGGGACTGGATACCTTCCCCAATGTGACGCGTTTTAAAACCGTGAGGCTGCGGCCAAAGCGGACAATATCACGTTGCGATTTCCCTGGGATGTTACAGTTGGTATCAGAGCCAGGGCCGGGCCGTTGTGCCAGCGAGGACGCTGGGCTCCCTGCGGGGGGTGGATGTAACATCGCGTAATTGTATTAAATAAAAATTAATTTTTGTTTAATACGTTGATGGTTAATTCCAATAATTACAATAATTATAATAATAATAATAATAATAATAATAATAATAATAATATAATAATAATAATAATAATAATAATTATTAAAAACTTAACCCTATTAAACTTTTGGGTTGAATATGTAATATTGGAAACTTGTTTTAAAAATCTTGATTTAAAATAACACACAATACAAACCACAGGGGGGCAATGTGTAATTTTTTTAACCATCCCCTTTCCCTCCCCGTCGACTTTCTTCTCCCGCCGGCCCACTTCCGGCCATCGTTCCGGCGAAGCCAAACGCACAAAACCACTCGGGTTTTGATCAAATTAAACACCCCGACAAACTAGCGTGATTGATTCAAACTTTACCCCACCTTCCATTTCAAAATTCGAGTGCGATTGACAACAAATCCACTCACCACACTTTCGGCCAAGAAACCCGCACAAATCGAGCACTACGGGTTTTAAAAATTGAAAGTAAACCTGCACTAACAAATCGTGGATCGTTTATAACCTCCATTGGACTTCAATTTCAAAAAAAATCAACAACAACACCACCATTAACCCATTTGAAACCGTCGGACCTGCAACAACCTCGTATCCCCATCTCCGATCCATTATTACTGAAATTGACAACGAGATTATGATACTTACCATCATACGAAGCTTCCTACAAATTTAATTCGATTATAAACACTGTTTAAGCATCATACAATCATCATCTTCGTCGCGACTGTTCTTCGATTGGAATACCATTAATTCGAACTTATAAGAGGTAATTACACATACACACACACTCGATTTCTTGTAGGGAACAAAAGCCCCATGATTTCAGGAGCTTTCGAGATCGATTTCGAGGTCGATTTGGGTTCGGATCGATCTAGGGCTCGAAGGGGATTTTGGGTTTTGGTTATATTGGTTTAAAACAATAAGATACTGATTCATTTCGCGGTTGTGACCTTGGTTCACTGGTCCCTGCACCCATTGCAATCCATGAGGTCCCGGGTTCGACCCCGGGCCACCTCAACCATTTTTTTAGGCCATTTTAAGCCTCTAAAAATTCTAAAAAAATTCATAAAAATCATAAAAAATATTTTAAGACATTAAAAATATTTAAACAACTAAATTATTTTTCTGAAATTTATTTCAATATTTTATCTATTTTTAATAAATGTTTTAAATAAATAAAGTTATAAATAATACAAAATTATTTAAATAAAAAAAGGAACTCCTAATAATAATTTAATTTATTGAATTATTATTTGACACAATATTATTTGTAATAATTTCACACAATATTTATTATTGTTTAAATAATGATTAAATATATAAATTTATTATATTTAAATCATTTTAAATAACAATTTCATTTCTTTTAATAAATTAAATAATTAAACATATTAGTTAATTATCACATAATTAATTACTAAGATTAATTATTTATTTTTCCACATTTTCACAATAAATCAAACAGATACGTAAACTAATACGTTTATTTCTAAAATCTAAACATAATCATTTTCAATAAATCTATTTGTTTCAAGACATACAAATTAGATAGAATATTTAAACCACCATTCAAAATCAAAATGGAAACCTTAAAACATTCCCAAACTTTCAAATCATTATTATTCTAACACGAGACACCGTTCCTTAGGTTAACCGTAAGGAAATCACAGGTGTCTAACCTATCACGATCAAAATCCAATCTCATCAATCAGGTGAGTATTCATATCCCCTTTTTATATCATTTCCTATTTGGGGGAAATCATGTGATACAATATATTCAATCATGATATTCTATTGTTATTTCATTCTAAATTCAATTCAAGACAGGTTATGTTATTACTTGCAATTATGTGAACATACTTTGGTAAACTGGACGACAGTAAAACCCTAATTCAATCAATCAATCCTGGCAACAATGTAGATCTACTGGTTTGGATAACCCACCCCATATGGCTTACGAGTGGTGATTGTGCCAGAGGCAATTAGTCAATCTATGGTGTTTGTGTGGAGTCTATTATATGCAAGTGTCAAGTCAAGGGGTTTATATTGTGTCGGTTTATCTATATGCTTCGCGGTTGCCATATAAGTCTTAATATTACCTTGTGAATTGAATTACAATCGATGGATCAATCAATCAATCTATATGTATATTCAAAACTGTGATTACTCACCAGCTAACTCGTTAGCTGACTTTATTTTCTCACATGATTTCAGGTTAAGCAGGATAGTGGACTTCTACGTGCTCATTTAAGACACGGACTTAGTTAAAATAAAAGACAATAATTATTTGTGGTTTCAATTATTGTATTTGTGTATGTTAAACTTATATTATCATGTAATCTGATTTTAATATTATTTACACAATTAGAAAATCATGAGTTATGAACAATCAATCATTCCCTCGTCCGCTCCGATGATTCCGCCGTCGGTCGGGGTGTGACAGATTGGTATCAGAGCCATGGTTATAGGGAATTAGGTTATTAGAAATGGAATGACCTAGACTATAACTAAGTACCTTTACACATGAGTCCTCTCATGTATTTTACATGCTTAGATAGGATTTTTATGTGCCTTACGTGTTTATACTTGATTATGTGATTATCTGCCTTATGTGATTATTCTTATACTTTGAATCTATCAATGTACACACGAATCTTAACTCATACTCTAAGGCACTGTGTGCCTAATTCAAGTGATTTCAAACTCCAAAAACTCGATTGTTATTCATGGTTTTCAAATCTCGTCAAAGTCCGTGTCACACGACCGAGAACATGCAATGCTGGAAGAGTGGGATACCTGTATCTTAAGGTGTTCTGTCTAGGCAAGGTATTTCATACAACTTGATTACCTTACCTGGGAACCCTCGAGATGAGTATTCGCTTATAGGTACGCATGTCCTCGTGCTGGACACAAATACTTTGATAAGTCAACGTATTCGTTTTGGTTTGCGAACCGAACGTTTACACTCCTAACCTCTCATTGTTGTTTTAAACAATCTCATTAACGATTTTATTATTTTGAAAAGTTTTAAAAAAAAACCAATTACCCGTTACTCATAAAGGTTTCTTCGTTCCTTATTATACAGCATGTCTTCTCGTCAAAACCGCTCCCGATCTAGAAGCTCTGGCCGCAAGATTGCTGCTATGGTGGCACGTGAAGTTGCTGCGGTTATCCCAACACTGCTTACTCATTTGAACCAAGGCAACAATGCTGTCCAAAACACAACTGCACCAAACACTGTCCAAAACCCAACTGCACCAAACCCTCCCAAAACTTGTACTTACAAGCATTTCAATTCCTGCAATCCCACTAAGTTTAGCGGAGCCGAAGGTGCCACTGGTCTTCTGCAATGGTTCGAGAGTATTGAAAACACGTTTCTTAACAGCGAATGTCCTGAAAATCTCAAAGTTCGCTACGCTACCAGTGTTTTCCAGAAGAGAGCTTTAACTTGGTGGAACGGGGAGAAACGAACCCGTGGCACTGATGCTGCTCTGGCATTGACGTGGGCTGAAGTAAAGGAACTCATGACACGAGAATTCTGCCCACGTAATGAAATCAAAAGACTAGAAGCTGAATTCTGGGATTTGGCTCAGGAAAGCGGCGAGAATCTGGTTTACACCACCCGTTTTCACGAGTTGAGTCTTCTGGTTCCTCATCTAGTTACTCCCTCATCTCGAGCTATCGAGAAGTACATAGGTGGTCTCCCTATGCAAATTCAGGATACCGTGTGGGGTAGGAACCCTACTAACTTGGCAGATGCTATCCGTCTAGCAGCTCAGTTAACCGACAACCATGTCAAGGCCGGTACCTTGACCAGGAAGGGTGACAAGAAGAAAATGGAGAAGTCTTCTACTGAAACAACCAAGGAAGACAAGCCTGAAACTTCCAGGAACCGGAAGAGGAAGGCTAACTCTCAAAACTTTGCTGTAATTACCCCTGCTGTTCCAATCAACCAAGTCGCACCGACCTATCAACCAACCATGAATAATCAAGCCCCAACAAAGAAACCTTACACCGGGCCATTTCCACAATGCAACATCTGCAAGTATCATCATCCTACTGGTGCTAAGTGTCGTCAGTGCACCAGTTGTGGTCGTTTTGGCCATACATTCAACATATGCAGGAATGCTGCTAAGGTATTGGTAAATGCGCCAGTCCAACAAAACCCTCCTGCAATTGCTCAAGTTCGTGCATGTTATCAATGCGGTGATCCAACTCATTTCCGTAACCGATGTCCTTAGCTCGTTAATACCGTACCCGCAGCACAAGGGCGTGCTTTTAACATCAATGCCCAACAAGCTCAGGCTGCCAATGATGTGGTGAATGGTACGTTCCTAATCGATCATCAATATGCTTCAATTTTATTTGATACCGGTGCCGATAAAAGTTTTGTATCCTTAGAATTTGAACCTTTGCTTGTTAATACCCGAACTAAGTTAGGGAAACCGTTTACAGTAGAAATAGCTGATGGAAAATCCGTCACAATTGATTCTGTCATCTAAAATTGTACCCTTAAACTTAGTGAACACGAATTCCCTGTCGATCTTATACCGATGCCACTTGGAAGTTTTGACGTCATTATAGGCATGGATTGGTTGTCAAAGAACCATGCTGAAGTCGTCTGTTTCGAGAAAATCATCCGGATCCCTCGCGCATCTGGAAGTGTCTTAAATATTTACGGGGAAAAGCTTTCCAAGGGATTAAAACTCATGTCCTGCACCAAAGCTCAAAAGTACCTCCGCAAACATTACGTGGCTTTCTTAGCTCATATCGTGAAGGCAGATGAGAAATCTAAGAAGATTGAAGACATTCCGGTTGTTCGAGAGTTTCCTGAAGTCTTTCCCGATGATTTAACCGGTCTTCCTCCTGTTCGTCAAGTCGAATTCCGTATTGACCTTGTGCCTGGCGCAACTCCAGTAGCAAAATCTCCCTATCGACTTGCACCATCTGAGATGCAAGAGCTTGCTAGTCAACTTCAAGAGCTCTCCGATAAAGGCTTCATTCGACCAAGTTCCTCGCCCTGGGGAGCCCCAGTTTTGTTTGTGAAAAAGAAGGACGGTTCTTTTCGAATGTGCATCGACTACCGGGAGCTTAATAAGCTTACTATCAAAAACCGGTATCCTCTACCCAGGATCGACGATTTATTTGATTAGCTTCAAGGAGCCTCTCGTTTTTCCAAAATCGATCTCCGCTCAGGTTATCATCAATTACGAGTGCACGATGATGATATTCCCAAGACAGCTTTTCGCACAAGATATGGCCATTACGAGTTTACAGTAATGCCATTCGGGTTAACCAATGCACCTGCTGTGTTCATGGATTTAATGAACCGCGTGTGTAAACCATATCTGGACAAATTCGTGATCGTTTTCATTGACGACATTCTCATTTATTCAAAATCAAAATCCGATCACGAACATCATCTCCGTTCGATCCTTGAACTTCTGAAACAGGAAAAGCTTTATGCAAAATTCTCAAAGTGTGAATTTTGGCTTAAAGAAGTCCAATTCCTTGGTCACATCGTAAACGACAAAGGTATTCACGTGGATCCTGCAAAGATTGAGGCAGTGAAGAATTGGGTAGAACCCAAAACTCCTACCGAGATTCGTTCATTCCTTGGCTTAGCCGGTTACTACCGTCGCTTTATTCCAAACTTCTCAAAGATCGCTGTGCCTCTCACCGCCTTGACACATAAGGACAAGAGTTTCGTGTGGGGACCAGATCAGGAGAAAGCTTTTCAAACCCTCAAGCAGAAGTTGTGTGATGCCCCAGTCTTGACTCTCCCCGATGGGAATGACGATTTCGTTGTCTACTGTGATGCTTCGAAGCAAGGTCTTGGTTGTGTTCTCATGCAACGAGGCAAAGTCATAGCTTATGCCTCAAGACAACTCAAAATTCATGAGAAAAATTACACAACCCATGATCTCGAGCTAGGAGCTGTGGTATTCGCACTCAAAATTTGGAGGCACTACCTTTACGGCACCAAGTGTATTGTATTTACCGATCATAAAAGCCTTCAGCACATATTCAATCAGAAGGAATTAAACATGAGACAACGACGATGGGTTGAATTACTTAATGACTACGATTGTGAAATTCGCTACCATCCAGGAAAGGCGAATGTCGTAGCCGACGCATTAAGTCGAAAGGGCCAGGTTATGCTTCAAAGTATTACTATTCAAACCGACCTTCTAACCCGTATACTCGAAGCTCAACACGAATCAGTCACCGAGGGCAACATGTATGAGGAAATGTCATGCGGTGCTGAACTCCAATTGGAAACCAAGTCGGACGGACTATTGTATTTTCTAAATCGACTTTGGATTCCGAATCGCGATAATCTTCGAACAACCATTCTGGATGAGGCTCACAAGGCTTGCTATTCTATTCATCCGGGAGCAGATAAGATGTTCATGAATCTTCGGAACCAATATTGGTGGCCCGGCATGAAGAAGGATATAGCCTTGTATGTATCTAAATGCCTCACATGTTCTAAAGTCAAAGCCGAGCATCAACGTCCCTCTGGATTACTCGTACAACCCGAGGTTCCATTATGGAAATGGGAGAGCATATCCATGGATTTCATTACCAAGCTGCCTCGTACCGCTAGTGGTCACGATAGTATCTGGGTTATCATTGATCGATTGACTAAGTCGGCTCATTTCATTCCAATTCGGGAAGATTATCGAGTCGAGAAATTGGCTCGTATTTACATCAATGAAATAGTCAGTCGGCATGGTGTACCTTTAGATATTATCTCTGATCGCGATGGTCGTTTTATCTCTCGTTTCTGGCAAAGTCTTCAATCATCTTTGGGAACTCAACTGAATCTCAGTACAGCCTATCACCCCCAAACCGATGGTCAAACTGAAAGAACGATACAGACCCTCGAGGATATGCTCCGGGCTTGTGTCATTGATTTCAGTGGATCGTGGGATTCTCATCTTCCGTTGATCGAATTCTCATACAATAACAGTTATCATACCAGCATCCAGATGGCACCATTTGAGGCCTTGTATGGTCGAAAGTGTCGATCTCCCATCTGTTGGTCTGAAGTTGGTGAATCACAGATTACTGGTCCGGAATTGATACAAGAAACAACCGACAAAATTCATAAGATCCGTGATAACTTGGTCGCTGCTAGAAATCGTCAAAAGCATTATGCTGACAAAAGACGTAAGCCCATGGAATACAATGTCGGTGATCTCGTACTTCTTAAGGTGTCACCTTGGAAGGGAGTGATTCGCTTTGGAAAGAAAGGGAAGCTAGCACCTCGTTACGTGGGTCCATTCAAAGTGCTAGAGCAAATTGGGAAAGTGGCCTACAAGCTTGAACTACCTCAAGAGCTCAGCAATATACATCCGACGTTTCATGTTTCAAATCTCAAGAAATGTCTTGCCGATGAAAATCTCCACATACCACTCGACGAAGTTCAGATTGATAAATCTATGCACTTTATTGAGAAACCTGTGGAAATTATGGATCGGGAAGTCAAACAACTCAAACGTAGCCGGATACCTATTGTCAAAGTTCGCTGGGAATCTAAACGTGGCCCAGAATTCACCTGGGAACGTGAGGACCAAATGAAATCCCAGTACCCTCATCTTTTCGTTTCAGCCTCCTCGTGATTTAAATTTCGGGACGAAATTTCCTAAAGCAGGGGAGACTGTAACATCGCGTAATTGTATTAAATAAAAATTAATTTTTGTTTAATACGTTGATGGTTAATTCCAATAATTACAATAATTGTAATAATAATAATAATAATAATAATAATAATAATAATAATAATAATAATAATAATAATAATTTATTATTAAAAACTTAACCCTATTAAACTTTTGGGTTGAATATGTAATATTGGAAACTTGTATTAAAAATCTTGATTTAAAACAACACACAATACAAACCACAGGGGGGCAATGTGTAATTTTTTTAACCATCCCCTTTCCCTCCCCGTCGACTTTCTTCTCCCGCCGGCCCACTTCCGGCCATCGTTCCGGCGAAGCCAAACGCACAAAACCACTCGGGTTTTGACCAAATTAAACACCCCGACAAACTAGCGTGATTGATTCAAACTTTACCCCACCTTCCATTTCAAAATTCGAGTGCGATTGACAACAAATCCACTCACCACACTTTCGGCCAAGAAACCCGCACAAATCGAGCACTACGGGTTTTAAAAATTGAAAGTAAACCTGCACTAACAAATCGTGGATCGTTTATAACCTCCATTGGACTTCAATTTCAAAAAAATCAACAACAACACCACCATTAACCCATTTGAAACCGTCGGACCTGCAACAACCTCGTATCCCCATCTCCGATCCATTATTACTGAAATTGACAACGAGATTATGATACTTACCATCATACGAAGCTTTCTACAAATTTAATTCGATTATAAACACTGTTTAAGCATCATACAATCATCATCTTCGTCGCGACTGTTCTTCGATTGGAATACCATTAATTCGAACTTATAAGAGGTAATTACACATACACACACACTCGATTTCTTGTAGGGAACAAAAGCCCCATGATTTCAGGAGCTTTCGAGATCGATTTCGAGGTCGATTTGGGTTCGGATCGATCTAGGGCTCGAAGGGGATTTTGGGTTTTGGTTATATTGGTTTAAAACAATAAGATACTGATTCATTTCGCGGTTGTGACCTTGGTTCACTGGTCCCTGCACCCATTGCAATCCATGAGGTCCCGGGTTCGACCCCGGGCCACCTCAACCATTTTTTAGGCCATTTTAAGCCTCTAAAAATTCTAAAAAAATTCATAAATATCATAAAAAATATTTTTAAGACATTAAAAATATTTAAACAACTAAATTATTTTTCTGAAATTTATTTCAATATTTTATCTATTTTTAATAATTGTTTTAAATAAATAAAGTTATAAATAATACAAAATTATTTAAATAAAAAAGGAACTCCTAATAATAATTTAATTTATTGAATTATTATTTGACACAATATTATTTGTAATAATTTCACACAATATTTATTATTGTTTAAATAATGATTAAATATATAAATTTATTATATTTAAATCATTTTAAATAACAATTTCATTTCTTTTAATAAATTAAATAATTAAACATATTAGTTAATTATCACATAATTAATTACTAAGATTAATTATTTATTTTTCCACATTTTCACAATAAATCAAACAGATACGTAAACTAATACGTTTATTTCTAAAATCTAAACATAATCATTTTCAATAAATCTATTTGTTTCAAGACATACAAATTAGATAGAATATTTAAACCACCATTCAAAATCAAAATGGAAACCTTAAAACATTCCCAAACTTTCAAATCATTATTATTCTAACACGAGACACCGTTCCTTAGGTTAACCGTAAGGAAATCACAGGTGTCTAACCTATCACGATCAAAATCCAATCTCATCAATCAGGTGAGTATTCATATCCCCTTTTTATATCATTTCCTATTTGGGGGAAATCATGTGATACAATATATTCAATCATGATATTCTATTGTTATTTCATTCTAAATTCAATTCAAGACAGGTTATGTTATTACTTGCAATTATGTGAACATACATTGGTAAACTGGACGACAGTAAAACCCTAATTCAATCAATCAATCCTGGCAACAATGTAGATCTACTGGTTTGGATAACCCACCCCATATGGCTTACGGGTGGTGATTGTGCCAGAGGCAATTAGTCAATCTATGGTGTTTGTGTGGAGTCTATTATATGCAAGTGTCAAGTCAAGGGGTTTATATTGTGTCGGTTTATCTATATGCTTCGCGGTTGCCATATAAGTCTTAATATTACCTTGTGAATTGAATTACAATCGATGGATCAATCAATCAATCTATATGTATATTCAAAACTGTGATTACTCACCAGCTAACTCGTTAGCTGACTTTATTTTCTCACATGATTTCAGGTTAAGCAGGATAGTGGACTTCTACGTGCTCATTTAAGACACGGACTTAGTTAAAATAAAAGACAATAATTATTTGTGGTTTCAATTATTGTATTTGTGTATGTTAAACTTATATTATCATGTAATCTGATTTTAATATTATTTACACAATTAGAAAATCATGAGTTATGAACAATCAATCATTCCCTCGTCCGCTCCGATGATTCCGCCGTCGGTCGGGGTGTGACAGTGGATGGGCATGCTACCAACTGCGGGGGGTGGATGGGCATGCTACCAACTGCGGGGGGTAGATATTCATCCCACATCGGTCGGGGAGGCGAACGAAAGTCTCTTTATAAGGGGCTGGATACCTTCCCCATCGTGACGCGTTTTAAAACCGTGAGGCCGAGGCCAAAACGGACAATATCATAGTGCGATTTCCCTGGGATGTTACAGTTGGTATCAGAGCCAGGGCCGGGCCGGTGTGACAGCGAGGACGCTGGTCTCCCTTAGGGGGGTGGATGGCGACATGCCTGAAACATGGCTATGGTCATCCCACATCGGTCGGGGAGGCGAACGAAAGTCTCTTTATAAGGGACTGGATACCTTCCCCAATGTGACGCGTTTTAAAACCGTGAGGCTGCGGGCAAAGCGGACAATATCACGTTGCGATTTCCCTGGGATGTTACAATGCTATCGGTTTTGGTTCAGTTCGATCTCTTACCCCAAGCATCCCTAATGGTCAAGGCCCATGATTATATAAATTAATGTATCATCACTATTGAAACTAGTTAACCGAAATAAAACTAGAAACGAACAAATTACAACTTCGATTAAAAAATCAACTATTTACTACCATACAGTAAAAACCCAGACCATTTTATTTGTATACTCGATAAATATAACATAAAAACAATCTTTTACCGCTAACTCCCCTAGTTACCAATCTCAATGACATGTAACCCATTTGGTTATGAAAATTTAACGTATAACATATTTTTCTTAACCATATACACTTTAACCCACTAAATATACTTCTAAATTACATCATTTACATGATACCGTGGTAGCCTCTTACTAGGAAATGATGAGTTCAAGTTCTGCTAGTAACAATATAATGTTGGTGTGTCGGGTTTTACAGCAGTGAGTTTCAGGTTGCAAGTTTTAACCGCAATTAGCATTGGTGGGTTTGGCTACTTAACGCTGTCTGCAATCTTGAACGCAACGTTGGTCAGGTCAGTTTTTCGATTTTCCGACTTATCCCTTTTGGCGCTAGTGAAACAACAACAAAGATAAACCTCTAAAACCCCTTACCCTTAGTCGCACCAACGATGGTCATCACGCCGGAGGCTGCAATGGCTATCAACTTACACTAGGGTTCTTCTTCTTCTTCTTCATCTAATCTTCAATCAAAGATACACACAGAAATGGATCTTAAAGCAGACTTCACAACAAATATTTTCCGTTTATCGTGCTCGTCTTCTTGCACAAGAAAAGGGTTCATTCTGTTGAATCAAACCCACCCGAATCTTGTGTTCTTACCACTTCATCGGTACAATCGAATCAGAAGAAGAAAACCCGTTTTTCGTGCTTCTGCTTCCGTTAATCCAGATGGGTCGGAAGATGGTTCGGTTTGGGACAGATTCTCGCGGACGATTCGTCACAGTTCGGAGGGTTTGTTGACTTATTTTGGGGATTCGTTGAAGAAAGAAACGGGGGTTGATCTGCAAGATGTAAATGTTAAACTTTCTGAGTTTGTGGGTGAATTTCAAGATAATTTCTTGAAAGCTCGAACCGAATTCACGAATTGGAACGAGTGGCAGCGTTGGAAGGTGATTTGAACCTAAATTGTGCTCAATTTAGTACATTGATTCATTGGTGGTTAATGCATATGTATAGATATATGTAACTATTGGGGAAACATGCTAATTTTGTTTGCAGGATGTGAATAATTGGGATCCTACAAGAGCAGGTGTGTTGGTGATCTATCTGTTGGTGACGATTGTTTCGTGCCAAAGGATATTTATGGCGGTTCGAGCTCCATTTCGTAATCGTGAAATACGAGAAGTATCTGAAGCATATATGGAAGCCTTGATCCCTGAACCAACTCCAGCTAACATTAGGAAGTATGTGATGTTTTTCAGTTTCTGTATATCATGGCACAATTCAGGGAGTACTGAACTGCTTATTTGATTTGAGCTTGATTATGGTACTTAAACATGTGTGTTTTACTTGGGTTGTGTTGGTCTTTAAAGGTATAAAAAGGGTTTATGGAGGAAGTCATTGCCCAAAGGTCTTAAAATGAAGAAATTCATTGAAGGACCTGAAGGAACACTTATTCGAGACCCCACTTATGTTGGAGAAAATGCATGGGATGATGATGACGATGATGAAGCCGCAGTATATAAGAACAAAGTTAAGGAAGTGATTGACCATGATGTCAAATTGAACACACAATACAAAAAGGAACTTCAAGAAGAACTAGGGCTTTCAGGTTAGTTTGTATGTATACTTTTTGTATCCGTCTGTTACTAAAATGTCTGACAGTTTTATGTGGCATTGCGGCCAGATGTTAATCAAGAGAGTAAAGGAACATGGCAAGAAAGGCTGCAAATATGGAAAGATATTCTTAGAAAGGAGCAATTAGCTGAACAGTTAGATTCAACACGAGCTAAATATGCGATTGAA
This sequence comes from Flaveria linearis, assembly GCA_024085815.1. Taxonomy (NCBI): domain Eukaryota; kingdom Viridiplantae; phylum Streptophyta; class Magnoliopsida; order Asterales; family Asteraceae; genus Flaveria; species Flaveria linearis. The sequence goes on from CM044004.1 coordinate 88,141,149, forward strand.
TTTGACATGAAAGAAGTTGAGAAAAGCTTTCGTGAAGATGCAAAGGCGAAAGAGGAAGGCACACAAGGTGTTAGAGCACTTTGGATATCAAAAAGATGGTGGCGTTACCGCCCTAAACTGCCTTATACTTATTTTCTTGAAAAGCTTCAATGTTCTGAGGTCAAACATTGAACTTTCTTCTTAGATTTCTCTTCCTGATCATTTTATCTTTGATGATATAAAGCTTTTGTGCAGGTGGCTGCTGTTGTGTTTACCGAGGATTTGAAAACATTATATGTAACGATGAATGAAGGGTTCCCTCTAGAATATATTGTAAGTTTCATATATCAGTATGTTTAAAGAAATTGCATTTCTTATATGAATTCGAACGATTTGGTTTGTTTATTTGTAGGTTGATATGCCACTTGATCCATACCTGTTTGAAATGATCACAAATTCAGGAGCTGAAGTTGATCTACTACAAAGAAAGCAAAGCTATTACTTATTAAAATTTGTAATTGCACTACTGCCTGGAATTTTGGTTTTGTGGTTTTTACGGGAATCACTAACGCTTTTACACATTACTTCAAAAAGATTCCTCTATAAGAAGTATAATCAGCTTTTTGACATGGCTTATGCTGAGAACTTTATCTTGGTAAAGTTTAGTTTTGATCTTTGTATAAAATTTACTTCTTATCAGATTATTCCATGGCTAATCTTTTTATCTCATAACCTAATTTATAATCCCAGCCAGTCAGAGAAGTTGATGAGACAAAATCAATGTATAAGGATGTGGTGCTAGGTGGAGATGTCTGGGATCTCTTGGATGAAATTATGATTTACATGCGAAATCCTATGCAATATTATGAAAAAGAAGTGAAGTTTGTGCGGGTAATTTTAGTTTTTCTACCTGTCAAAGATTTGAAAACCTAACTGTAAATGTACAACTGCATTATATTATAATGGTTTAATCATGTATGCTAGGGAGTACTTTTATCAGGACCTCCAGGAACAGGAAAAACACTATTTGCAAGAACGCTAGCAAAGGAGAGTGGGATGCCTTTTGTTTTTGCTTCCGGTGCAGAGTTCACAGATAGTGAAAAAAGTGGTGCTGCACGAATAAATCAAATGTTCTCGGTTGCAAGACGAAATGTAAAATGTTAAAGCTAATTAATTGTAATAGCTGTTCAAAAAAAAATAAAAAAAATTAATTGTAAAATTGGTTTCTGATGAGTTACATTAATAACATTGCTTTTTATTGTGCAGGCTCCTGCTTTTATATTTGTAGATGAGATTGATGCTATAGCTGGAAGACATGCACGAAAGGATCCAAGAAGGAGATCGACATTTGATGCATTGATCACCCAGCTTGATGGCGAGTTAGTATCTAAATTGTCTTAATCAATTTTCTTTTGGATTTGTTTTTTTTCATTTATTTTGATGTATATACCTTTGTATGAATTTCAGAAAGGAAAAAACTGGGGTTGATAGATTTTCATTAAGACAAGCTGTTATATTCATCTGTGCTACAAATAGACCAGATGAATTAGATCTAGAATTTGTTCGTGCTGGACGTATTGATCGCAAATTGTACATTGGTTTACCAGATGCAAAGCAAAGAGTGCAAATTTTTGGTGTTCACAGTACAGGGAAACAGCTCGCTGAAGATGTCGATTTTGAAAAGGTAGTTTTTTGGAATTTCATGTCTTTTGTTTTTATTTTATTTTTTATTTGGAGGCTTTGGTTTTATAAGTTTATTTTATCATTATAAAACTGTACAGCTTGTCTTTCGCACTGTCGGGTACTCCGGGGCAGATATAAGAAACCTTGTCAATGAAGCTGGAATAATGGCTGTAAGTGTGATTTTTCTATAACATTTACCTGATATTGGTGTATGAAGTGAGAATATATATATGTGGTAGATAGATCAAATGATTAATTGTATGCAGGTGAGAAGAGGACATACAAAAATATACCAGAAAGATATAGTAGACGTATTAGATAAGCAGCTGCTTGAGGGAATGGGTGTGCTTTTGACAGAGGAAGAGCAACAGAAATGTGAAGAAAGAGTGTGCATTTTTCCTCTTGAGCTATGAAAATCTTGCATATATGTACGGGTAGTTTAGTCATTAGTAATTTTTCAAAATATTGCAGGTATCTATTGAAAAGAAGAGGCTGTTGGCAGTACATGAAGCTGGTCATATTTTATTAGCACACTTATTTCCTCGATATGATTGGCATGCGTTTTCACAGTTACTGCCTGGTGGTAAGGTATGATCTTAGAATTAGTCTTATAAGTATTTGTTTGTTCAATTTTTATATTTTTTATGTCTTCTGGTAACTAACACAATTGAGCAGGAAACTGCAATATCTGTATTTTACCCTAGAGAAGATATGGTGGACCAAGGTTACACAACATTTGGCTACATGATGATGCAAATGGTGGTTGCTCATGGTGGGCGTTGCGCTGAACGCGTTGTTTTTGGTGATGATATAACCGATGGTGGAGTTGATGATCTAGAAAAGATCACAAAGGTGTGTATATGTTTTCACTTGTTTTTTAATATATAATTGATAATAACACTTGATAATTTGCTCAGATTGCTCGAGAAATGGTGATAAGCCCTAGAAATGCAAGATTAGGGTATGCTACATTGACAAACAGAGTGGGATTAGCTAATAGAGCAGATAGCACTGATGGAGAACTCATAAAATACAGAGTATTTGATATTTTTGCCCTTCATTCTTATCTTATCTTATCTTTAAATGTCGAACCTTGCAGATTCAAATTGTTGTTTGACTGTTATTTTTCTGATGATTAATCCATTTGCTTTGCTATTTTGATTCAGTGGGATGATCCTCATGTAATTCCTGCTGATATGACAGTTGAAGTTTCAGAGCTTTTCACTCGCGAATTAACAAGAGTACCCATACCTTTCCCCTTCTTTTATTTAATACAACATATTGGTCATTACTGATTTACTATACTCAACTTATTTTGTCTCCAGTATATCGAAGAGACAGAAGAACTTGCAATGAAAGGATTGATGGACAATAGGCACATACTGGATTTGATTTCAAATGAACTACTGGAGAACTCAAGAATAACAGGGCTGGTAAGTTTTACATATCACTAACAGATTAGTTGAAATTAGATCAGCTTACATATAAAAGTGAGTTTGAATGGATGATTTCAGGAAGTTAAAGAGAAAATAGCACAATTGTCCCCGCAGATGTTTGAAGATTTTGTTAAGCCTTTCCAAATAGACCCAGAAGATGTATGTATTACACATTATTTAGTCAACATACAAATATCAATTTGGTAGTTTGTAAAATGCCGTTAATGAGTTTGTTTGTTTGTTTTTGCAGGAAGGGCCACTGCCTCACAATGACCGATTGCGATATCAACCACTGGATGTTTACCCTGCACCTCTTCACAGATGTTAACCAACACAAAGTCAAATTGGTATCACTATAGAAACAGTTTTTTTCTTATTTTTTTTTTCTTTTCATTGTTGTAATTTATTTAACTGATAAACAGCTAGAATGATCACACAATCTGTTCCAGAAAATCACATCAATACCAATAGTTGTTATCACAATCCCATTAAGCTAGAGTTTGCTAGAAGGCACCCCAGTTGGTGCTGCCCGAGCGCGTTTCTCTACTACCCTAGAAAGCATTTTCACTTCCTCCTTTGGCATATGACGTGGACGGCTCAACCACAGCCCTCCATCGACAACAAGTGTCGTACCATTTACATATTTACCCGCGCTCGATGCAAGATAGAGGGCTGCAACCGCAATATCCCATTTTTCACCAAGTTTGAAAAGAGGCATCATCTCCCTACTCTGGCTCTTTATCTCGTCTGGCCCAAGTTTCCTCATACCAGCAGTGTCATTTATCGGCCCTGGTGCAATCCCATTAACGCGTATATCATAATCAGTACCCCATTCCAGTGCCAAATTTCTTGTAATAGCATCCACTGCAGCCTATATCACAAATCAAAGAAACATACATAAACACATCCATACATGTACATAAACATAATCTCACAACAAAATGTCACAAAATGAACCAAAGTTTGAATCCTTATGTATAACCTTAGCAGCAGCTACATGAATTTGGTACCAAGCAGCTGTATAGTGCAGTGTGGCACTGATATTCAGTATCACTCCACCATTGTCATCAGAGCTTCTTCCAGGCCCTCCTTTCTTAAGATAGTTAAGTGCTTCATGGCACATGGTGAACGTACCAACCGAATCGATATCCATCACTAACCATGGTATAAACATGATACAAGATTAATGTTTGTTTGATTCACGATAAATTTAGCGTTAAAGAATCAAAACCTGTTCGAAAGCCATTTGGGGATAAATCTTCTGGTGAAACCAGAAAGTTTCCAGCCGCAGCATTCACAAGAATATCAAGCTTCCCAAAGTGTTCAACGGTTGATTCTATCACTCTCTTTGCATCTTCCTTCTTGCGAACATCACCAGCAAAACCAACAGCCTATAAAATCATCATCACATAACATGTTATACATTAACCTAGAGTGAGAAATCGAATCGTTTGTTCAATAGATATAAGAAATCGATGGATGAACTGATTATGAATCAATTGATAAACGATTGAACACGAGAACCCTAGAAACCCTACCGGAATACCAAGCGACCGGAGGGAGGCCACGGCGGAGTCAACGACGGCGCTACGGCGGCCCATGACGGCGATTGAAGCACCATGTTTACCGAACTGTGTGGAGATCTCGAAGCCGATGCCGGAGGCTCCTCCGGTCAAAAGGGCTACTTTGCCTTTGAGGATCTCCGGCTTGAATGGTGACTCCATTGTCGTCTGATTTGTTCTTCAAGAAATCAACGAAGAGATTATTATTATTATTATAAAGAATCAGTGGTTGTCACCAATCAATGCCACAAATCTTGATATAAAACACTTGTTTACCAAAATCGACATAAGGAGTTAAAGTCGTCGACGTATTGTACAACAAATCGATGTATGAAGATCAATTGGTCATAACGAAGTGATATTTGACTTCGTTTTGTGAAATTGAAGGATGTTAGGTTGACACGTCAATATGTTTTTGTGTGTCTCAACGTCGAATTTAGCCCGACAATTGCATATAAATTGGTTGTTTTTATTATACTTTTCGTGTTATAAATACTGGTATTATTATCAAGCTTTTTTAGGTGTGTCATTTAAATCATTTAGTGTTATGTTAATTTTGGTTTAGAATTACTCAACTTTTTCATCATACGTTTTAAATTTATGTAATGATGTTATAAATGTTTGAACTTTTAGAAGTTGAGGCAAATGAAGCACTTGAAGAAATTCTTTTAGTATCGGATAAAGTTTTCCTACTATGTTTGAGTAAAATATACCTATGATTCATGTGTTAAAGTTATATTACGAGTTCGGTTATTCTTTTTTAGAAAGTATATCTATGGTTTTGATTGCTTACATGTTTGGTATTATTGTTACCGACTATTTAAAATTCTAATTGATTATGTTATCTGTAATTTTATTATTTTATTGTTATTTTTATAGGGTGTAAACAAATTAAACTGAGCTCATTAGAGTTTTACTTTTAAAACTCGAGTGATCGAGCTTGTCTCTACTTCCACTTATTTATTAATAAATTTACATATAAATTGTATAAATGTATAATTATACTTTTGTACAACATAATATCTATTAGAGCATTTGCAATGGATTCTTTATAAGTTATAACTATGGGGAGAGGATATGATACAAAGGTTATATATTCTAAAAAGGGTGAGAAGTAATTCTGGCCATTGGATCAACTCATTAAAATAGATCAATGGTTCAAAAAAACGCGGTGACAAACATGTAAATAAGTGAAAAACTGCTAACAGGTGGAGGGGTAAAAAAGTAATTTGACACAATGGTTGTTTGACACAATGGTTGTTTGACACAATGGTTGTTTGACACAATGGTTGTTTGAAACAATGGTAGTTTGACACAATGATAGTTTGACACAATGCTAGTTTGACACAATGGTAGTTTGACACAATGTTAATTTGAAACAATATAAATTGGTATGTTGGCATGTTGTTATATTTTGCTATGTGTTGGCATGTTAATATTTGTTGCTATATGTTGCTTTACATTACACAATAGTATTTCGGTAACTTGTTTTTATCGTCAAAATCAAACGTAAACAAAACTCTTCAAATATCATGTTGGGTCATTATAAGGCTGGTGCAACCAAAACCACTTCACATAGTCAATTTTGGTGCTACATTCAAAGGCTTCCGAAGCCAAGTATGAGAACTTCCGAAGTCTGAAGAGTTCTTCCGAAGACAAAGTCTGAAGACATCAGCTGAAGACATCATCTGAAGACATAGACATCAGCTGAAGACATCATCTGAAGACATAGACATCAGCTGAAGACATCATCTGAAGACATAGACATCAGCTGAAGACATCAGCTGAAGACATCAGCTGAAGACATCAGCTGAAGACATCAGCTGAAGACATCAGCTGAAGACATCAGCTGAAGACATCAGCTAAAGACATCAGCTGAAGACAAAGTCTGAAGACAACAGCTGAAGACAAGTTAAAGATCAACTTCTGAAGACAAACTCTACTTCTGAAGACAAAGAAGAAGTCCCCAAGCCTCAGAAGAAGCAGTCTTCCGAAGTATAAGTGGCTTCGAAAGAAGTTATTCTTCCGAAGCAATTTAACCTTCGGAAGACACTGCTATGACCAGTGGACATAAGTATGGTCTCTGCCATTCCGCTGCAGACTTCTGATACAGCATGGCTTCTTCTTAAAGAGCCATGTTGTTGACCATACTTTATTCCATTGTTCACCTTTTTATGATAGTACATGTTACCAACTTTAGTTGGTGACAAAAGATAAGTCAGGGACATGTCCTGACTACCAAATCTCAGATAAAATGTCTGAGATACCTTAACCTATAGTCTTGTAGTATAGGCGTTTGGTTAGAGGTTTCCAGCTGGTATCAAAGTATATCCGGCTGTAGGTAGTATTATATATGTATTCTCATTGTAACTCATTAGGAAGAGAGCTTGAGCTTGTAAGAGTCTTGTAATCCTTTGAGTTGAGAAGCAATATATAAAAGTACCTTGAAAATTTACTTCCTGTGTTTATTACTGCTTGTTACTTGCTATATTGTGATCAACTCTTGTTAGACTCTTTCTGAGTGTTGTTCCAGGTGAGTTTGAGAGAAAAACCACTTGCTAAATGACTAAAACCGATCCTGCAATTGGTATCAGAGCGTCCAGGCTCTTGATTGTGAGATCTTATCATCCAAATCAACTTGTTTTTCACTCCTCCCTACAACCCACTTACTCAAATGGCCGCTGTCACTAAAGCTGATATGGAAACTGGTACCATGATCAAGTCCCCACTGATCACCCCTGAAGACTTTGACACATGGTGCACAAGAATGGAAGGCTTTATCAAGTGTCAAGACTCAAGGATGTGGGACTCCGTTGTCAATGGTCCTTTCATAACAAGCACTACTTCTGCTACTGGTAATCGTATCATTCCAAAAGATGTGGACGATTACTCAGAAGAAGATAGGAAAAGAATAGAGCTTTGATCAAAGGGCTATGACTTCTCTTCAAACTGCTCTTCCAAACTCCATCTATAGAGGCTTCAAGAAGTGCAAGACAGCTAAAAATCTATGGGATGCACTGAAGCTCATGTATGAAGGATCCAAGGAAACTAAAGAGAACAAGAAAGATCTCTTAAAGCAGCAGTTTGAAAACTTCACTTTCAAGGCTGGTGAGACCTTGACTCAACAATATTTCAGGTATGTTGAGATAGTGGATACTTTGGTAGATATTAGAGTACCTCTTGAGAACAAAGACATAGTTAGGAAGTTCATGTCTTCCCTTCCTAAACTATGGACACACTATTGTGTTGTAATCAAGAGAACTTCGGACCTTAAGACTCTTTCTCTCACAGAGTTGTATGGTATCCTAAGTGCATTCCAGATGGAGATGAACATGCAAAACTCCTCTGCAAACTCCAATAACCAACTGAATTCAGCCCTTCATGTGGTTGAAAAGGAAAGCATGGAACCATAACATCATTTTCTGTGCTACCCTGACAACTCACATACTGGACCCTACATTACTCTACCTGAGACTCCAAGGTCTCAACAGGCTCAACACAACTCCTTTCAGGATAGTTGTGCCTTTGTCTCTAGAAGTGGACACTCTGGTGATTTTCAATATTGCTTTGATGATCTTGAGTGCTTCAGTCCAGATGATGTAGAGTATGTGGACATTGTCCAACAGATGGATCTCTTAACTTACAGAGCGAAGAAGTTCTTCAAGAGAATTGGAAGACAATTCCCTCAAAACCCTGTCAACAGCAAGTTTGGGTTTGACAAGACCAAAGCAAAGTGTTACAACTGCAACCAACTGGGTCACTTTGCTAGGGAATGCAAGGCTCCCAAGAACAACCCGGGAACCCCACAGGCCTCTACACATCCCTCAACCTCAAAGCCTAAAGAGAAGACAACTGAAACAGCTGCAATAGCTCAAGAAGTTGACTGGAGCTTCATGGTACAGGATGTGACTCCCGCTCAAGCACTCATGGCCGGAACAGATGATGCTCAGGTATATGAACATCTTTGCACTCCAGCCTGTATTGCTAAGGTTAAACTTTATAAGGATTACAATATGGAAATCAGATCTGATGTTGAGTCTTTAAATATCTTAAAATCTGACTTTAAAAGAGCTGAATCTGACTATCAAAAGAAAATTGAGGAGTTAGAGAAAATCGTTTCTCTTTTAAAACATGAACAAACCAATTACAAGACTCTAATCAAAGATCTGATATCCAAGCTGTCTGAAGCACAAGCCCGGCTTGTCACTGCTGAGGCTCAGGCCAGGAAGCAAGCTATTGCTGAGTAAAACTTCCAAGCTATTTTTGCATCATCCTCCCATTCCAAAATGTTTTATCAAAACAAAGGAGGGTTGGGAACCAATGAAATAGCTCCACCACACTCTTATGAGTCTATTAGACTACCTAGATGTGGTACTGAAGAGCAAGAGGTTCCAACTGCTGACCCTTCTCCATTGGAATTAAAGGATGATGCAAAAATAGTGGCCACCACAGGGGAGAAACAGGAAGATACACTTATCTCCACCTGTGAAGATCAAATCCTAACCACCAAGGCAAGAAGAAGCAGAGCTAAAGCTGCTAAAAAGACTGCCAAGAAGGTTGCTGAGTCCAAGCTGAAGACTGACCCAAAGCAAAAAGGTGTCTTAATCTCTGCTGGATTCCAAGTGGTAGGTACTTCTGATTCAGGAAAGGAGTGTAGTAACAGCACTCCTGTCCTATCAAAGGATCAGAAGTTGAAAGGAAAAGTTGCTGATGAAGAAAAGAAGTCCAAGAAACAGCAACCTTCAAATTCCCAAAAGGCTAACATTGCATGCATAATGTGTGGTCTGCACAACCACATGGCTAAAGATTGTTACTACAATCCAGCAAGCACACATTATGCAAATAATGTTAGAAAAGGAGTCAGGAAAGGTTTCACATTTGGACCATTTCAAATGGTCCAAGTGATGAAAACGGGAAAGTTGGTCTCGGAAGCCAAGTTGCTTTCGGAAGAAAGTATTTCTTCCGAAGAGAAAATGGCTTCGGAAGCCAAAGCTTCTAAGGTTCGGAAGAACAAGAGAGCTCCCATGAAATCATCCCAGAAGAAGACTGCTTTGGAAGAAAAGGTGGTGAAGGCTTCTTCCGAAAAGAAAGAAGCTCCGGAAGAAGACCATGCTGTAAAAGCTTCAACAAGCTCATCCTCCAAGATCAACCAAAGGATGGACTGGAAGATCAAGGAAGATGCTGCAGCCCAAACCTCTTCTTCAACGACCTCTATTGAACCCCAATGCATATCTTTTAGTTCAATTATGTCATTATCTTTGGAAGAGCCCAAGACCAGCAAGACTTGGGCTTCCAAACAAAATTAACAATCTCATCTTATGTGCAGGGACATCCATTTGACAAGAACAACAATGTCTGGATTATAGATAATGGATGCTCCAGGCACATGACAGGGAACAGATCTCTCCTTTAACAATTCCAGAACTATGATGGAGGGCCTGTCTAATTTGGAGGTGAGGCCGGAGGATATATTTCAGGCAGAGGAAGTATATCCAATGGTAGAATAAACATTGACAAAGTTTATTTTGTCAAACAGCTTGAACACAATCTGTTAAGCGTTTCTCAGTTCTGTGATCAAAAGCATCAAATGCTTTTCACAGAACATGAGTGCATTATCCTCAAACCAGGGATGACAATTCCTCCGGAATTGGTGCTTCTTAGATCTCCCAGGAAAGGGGATATGTACAAGCTGGATATGAACAATGCTTCTCCCATGGGTGAAGTATCATGCTTTCTTTCCAAAGCTGATAGTGATGAGTCAACACTATGGCATAAACGTATGTGTCATGTAAATTTTAATACAATGAATAAATTGACTAAAAATAACTTGGTACATGGTTTGCCTAAAAAGGAATTTTTCTGCAAAGATAACTGTGTTGCATGCCTGAAAGGGAAACAACACAGGTCATCTCATAAATCTAAATGTGTCAACTCCATCACTACTCCATTACACTTATTGCACATGGACCTCTTTGGTCCCACAAGTATAATGAGCATTGGAAGGAAATCATACTGCCTTGTGATTGTTGATGATTTTACAAGATTTACATGGGTATTCTTCTTAAGAACTAAAGATGAAACTGCTGAAACATTAAAATCTTTTATTCTTAAAATAGAAAATCAAATTGATCACAAGGTTAAGATCATTAGAAGTGATCAAGGGACTGAGTTTAAGAACTTTGTTCTTGACTCATTCTGTGACTCAAAAGGGATTGCCAGACAGTATAGTGCTCCCAGAACTCGTCAACAAAACGGTGTTGCTGAGAGGAGGAACAGGACACTTATTGAGGCTGCTCGAACCATGTTAGCTGATTCAAAACTACCTCTAACATTTTGGGCAGAGGCAGTTAGCACTGCATGCTATGTGCAGAACAGGGTTCTTGTAGGTAAGCCCTATGGAAAAATCCCTTATGAGTTATGGAACAAGAGACCACCGTTCATTGGCTTTCTAAGGTCCTTTAGCTGCAGGTGTACCATACTTAACACAAAAGACAACTTAGCAAAGTTTGCTGAGAAGTCAGAAGATGCTATCTTTGTTGGATACTCTTCTAGCTCCAAAGCTTATAGAGTATACAACATTAAGAATTAACAATTTGAGGAGTCATCCAATGTAGTTGTAAATGAGCACACTCCTTGTGTTAGGGGGAATGGACCTGATTATATCTTTGACTTAGAATTGTTTCCAAACTATTCTAAACCATCTTGTGAGAATGTTTCAGATAGAACAGGTGCTCAAGGTGATGCTGATGCTGATGCTAATCAACTATTTGAGCTACCCAGACCTCTTTCAAATTCTCCAAGAGCTGAAAGACAACAAGCTTCAACCATTCACAGATCTGATAGTGTAACTGTAACACCCCAACCCGGAGAGGCTGACGTGTCACTATTACAGATATCAAATCAAAAACCATTTCACGATATTAAAGAGATTATCAAAAGAAATAAATTCAAGCAAACCCCATAATCCGAAAGAACCTAATTAAGTTATTCATTACATCGAATAAAGAAAATACAATCTTGATCTTCAACCACTCTTCACTGATTTCCCGGAACCCCCTGATTACCTACAATCAAATAATAAAACACCACAAAAGAAAATACGGCTGGGCCAAAAGTTGCTCAGTGACGGAAATAACAATAGTAACGATACGAAGCATAAAATACTTATATCTGAATACTGAACGGATCATATGATACTGAAACGGAAATCTGATTCTAAACATATAATGCTGATACTGAACTGAACATGTAATACTGAACTGAACTGATCTACACGACGCGTATATACAAACAAAATAAGTCGTGTAATATAAGAAGTACCCAGAGCCAAAACTGAACTGATAAGTACATAGCTAGCTAGACTATGCACCAATGAGATGGTGTGTGGGGCGTACACACATGATTCCATCCCCCGGAACTGAACTGAACTGAACTGAACTAGGATCGATCCATCCGCCTCCCAGATATTATGGCCAAAGTACTACCGGAGTACTAACGTGTTAACGGAGACGCCGTGAACTATTTATTACACACCGTCACGAAAAGTGTCAGATCATTGACGCCATAATGACATGTCGGGGAGCTCGGGTAACAGAGTATCAAATCAAATGGTAGTACAACTACCAACATATAACGTATCATAGAACATTTATAGGAACATGCAATAATGAGCACAAACTTATAAAATATATATTGCATGCTGTAAGCCTTCAACAAGTAAAAATTAACAAGTCGAACGAGTCATAGCATAACAAATAGTGTTAGGCGACTAGTAAAATACCAAAGGCCAAACGAGTCATATTAACGGAAATATGGCATCAAAATCCGTACTACAAAGTAACAGAACAGAATTTATACTATGATAAAGGTAACCAAGAATCCGTAACTTATACACGAATGACAATGATCAGAAACAAGGTCTAGGCTCGGTTAACGCCGCGAGAACCTACGATAACGTAACGCAAATTATAGTTTGGAAAATTCCAGTTCTGCCCTTGTCTTTTCGCACTCGTTAAAAATACTAAACGACGTTTAAAAACTCTAAAAATCTCCAGTTTACTAGATTAGTGATTTCTAAACAACTTTCATTTAGAAAAGTTTCTGATTTGGATTACCGAAATATGAGAAAAACGTGGATCTTTACAGCTCCGCAGAACTGCTAGCTGTTACGAAAACGACTACTTGGAGGTCTAAACGAATGAGTTTTTCTATGTTTTATATACCAACAGATTCGTCTTTCGACGAACTTCGTCGTGGATATAAGATTTAACTGATTTGACTCTGTTATGAAGAAGTTATGGCCTCTGTAAGTTGGTTGTAAAATACGGGCCTAAATCATCTATTTACAGTTTATTTTTAAACAAAATAAACTATTTATAATGTTTGTTAATAATTTATGAAATTACAAAATCTTTATAATTCCACAATTTTCACGATTGATCCATAATTATAGATAATACAATGTCCAAAAATAAAATAATAATTTGAATTATTATTTAGAGTCCATTTTTATAAAAATGGCTATTTATAACATATAAACCATATTTTATAAATAAGTATAAATCATAACTTAAACAATACTAAGCGAAAGGAAACGCTTAGACTAATAATAATTTATAAATTATTATTTAAAATCTATTTTCTTTAAAGAATTATTCGAAAACATTCTTCAATAAAATGTTTTATTACAAAGATATTTATTTAACTTAACTCAGAAAAATATAGAAAATATTTAGTGACCTTTAAAAATATTTGAGGTTTACAAAATGATTTGTATATTTATTATATAAATTTCTGTAATTTATTTAGGGCTAACAGCCTTTTAAAAAAAAAACATGGAGGTGCCCGGGGTCGAACCCAGGACCTTCCATTCACAATCCCACACACATACCACTGAACCAGGCTTATAGCCGCGGTTATTACCCGACTTTTAATTCTTATAAACGCAATTTAAGCAAATCCCCCAATTCGTCATGAACCCTAGTTCCAATTCAATCCAATTGACCATCGATTCGATTATGTTAACTGTATTAAGCTTAGGGCTTTTGTTCATCAATAAAAATCGAGCTAATAGGTGTGTTCAATTACTTGTTAATCAATCCCGAATCCAAAATCCCTAAATTCCAAACCGTATAAACCCTAGTTTCATCTAATCCAAAATTGAGTCCCAAATCGATGTTGTAATCGATTGAATGCATAGGGCTTTCATTCCTAGACTAGAATCGAGTTTAAACATGTGTTTAATTACCTGTTTAGTGACGGATTGAAGACGATTAGAATGAAGAACATGTCGCGGCCCTTTTGATCGATTGATGCTTCAATACTTGATGAATATCAAATTAAATCGATAGGAAGCTTCGTATATTGCTATAGATCAAAAGCCCTTTATCAATTTATGTTAAAATTGATCGGAGATGGGTTCCTAATCGAGTTGCAGGTCCGCGATAAAGGTGGAGATAGAATGTGATCGTTTGTTGTGTTACGCACGAAATTGGACTCGATGGTCGATATTATATGATTATACACTCGTGAATGCACATTTACTTTTGGGTATTATTTAGTTTAAGTGCGATTTTGGCGTGTAAAGTGGCCGAAAGTTTCAATCCCACTAAACCGACTCAAATCACCGAATTAATGTGGGGTACAATGTTCGAATCCCCACTCGAAGGTGTCGGGAACAATTGATTAAAGTGAAATCGAGTAAAATGGTCGTTTTGGGGGTCGCCGGAGTCGCCGGTGAAGTGGCCGGACGAGGGGTGGCCGACGGGGGAGAAGAGACAGAGAGTTTTTCTAATTTTACAAAAGTAGTCCCTGTGGTTTTAACCTTTTGCAAAACTTATTAATTAAGTTTTTTTAAAATGGCAACTAACCCCCTGAACTTTTATTATTATTATTACTATTATTATTATTATTATCATTTTATTTATGGTATTATAATTCTACCCCCCTTAAAACAATTTCGTCCCCGAAATAGCTAGTTACAGTTCGAACAAAGATATGACATAACGTACGCGGAGTACTGTGATGTTCAAGAAACAGATAACTGACAACTTCATAACTAATAACAGAAACATATAACAGGTAATAACTAAGAGGTAAATAGATACGGATATTGAGATCGGATATCATCTTCTATCTCCCATGTAGCTTCACGTTTGGAATGGTTTTTCCATAATACTTTAACAAAAGGGATAGTTTTCCTACGCATAATGCGTTCTTGTCGGTCAAGTATGGCCTCGGGTTCCTCCTCGAACGATAAGTCTTCACGAATCAAATGAAGTGGATAATTCACAACATGAAGAGGATGATAATTGTATCCCCTTAAACGAGATACATGGAAGACATTATGCACATGTGACAGTTGAGGTGGTAAAGCCAAACGATACGAAACCTCACCAACTCTTTCTAGGATTTCAAAGGGTCCGATAAACCGTGGACTAAGCTTCCCTTTTAGACCAAAACGTCGCACGCCTTTGCAAGGTGAAACATTCAGGAACACTTTGTCACCGATCTTAAACTCCAAAAGTCGACGGTGTCGGTCTGCATAGCTTTTCTGTCTACTTTGAGCTTCCTTTAACTTTTCTCTAGCAATAGCAACTTTCTCATTCGTGATCTGAACTAACTCGGGTCCTTCGATGATTCTCTCACCGACTTCTTCCCAACAAACAGGTGCCCTACATTTACGACCATACAACAATTCGAAAGGTGCCATACCAATGCTAGCTTGCCAACTATTGTTGTAAGCAAACTCGACCAAACACAAGTATTCATCCCAGTTCCCAGTCCACTCTAGAGCACAAGCTCGAAGCATGTCCTCAAGTGTCTGAATAGTACGCTCCGACTGACCGTCAGTCTGAGGATGAAACGCCGTACTAAACCTCAATTTGGTACCCCATGCAGCTTGCAAACCCTTCCAAAAACGAGAAGTGAACCTCGGGTCTCGATCAGACACAATAGACACCGGAGTGCTATGAAGTCTAACAATCTCTTGTGTAAACACTTCAGATAGTTTGCTAACCGAAAATCCTTGCTGAATTGGGAGAAAGTGAGCTGACTTTGACAATCTGTCAACGACAACCCATATCGCATCATTTTTTTTAAATGTCCTTGGCAACCCTGTCACAAAATCCATCGAAATATCATCCCATTTCCATACAGGAATAGGTAGTGGCTGAAGCAAACCACTAGCTCTTTGATGCTCAATCTTGACTTGTTGACAAGTAAGACATCTGCTAACAAATCTAGCCACGTCTTCTTTCATACCATTCCACCAGAAATTCTGACGAAGATCACGATACATCTTAGTAGATCCTGGATGGATAGAGAACGGAGAACTATGTGCCTCAGCTAATAACGATTCTCGTAGAGAAGAATCATTAGGAACACATAACCGTTTACCACACCAGATTACTCCATGTTCATCCACTCTGAATTCTGATTGTTTACCAATCTCCACATTCTGTAAGATTGCCCAGAGTTCACCATCATCTTTCTGTGCATTCTTAATCCGGGATATTAAGTCTGACTCAATCTGAAGCCTAGCGAGATATCCGTCGCTCTTGCCAATATGTAGGCCAATACCCAATCTATCAAGGTCGGTAATGTTCTAAGATTGTAGCTGTAGGGAGGCTACTGTTCCTGAGCTCTTCCTGCTAAGGGCATCAGCTACCACATTGGCCTTTCCCGGATGATACTGAATGTTGGCATCATAATCTTTTAACAAATCTAACCATCTTCTCTGCCTCATGTTTAGTTCCTTTTGTGTGAAGATATATTTCAAGCTCTTGTGATCAGTAAAAATATCACAAGTCTCTCCGTAAAGATAGTGACGCCATATTTTCAACGCAAAAATAACATCAGCGAGTTCAAGATCATGCGTAGGATAATTAACCTCGTACGGTTTCAACTGCCGTGAAGCATAAGCAATGACCTTACCATGCTGTATTAGCACACATCCAAGTCCCTTTTTAGAGGCATCGCTGTAAATCTGATATCCACCCGTGCCCGATGGAAGTGTGAGAACAGGTGCAGACACCAATCTTTTCTTGAGCTCTTCAAAACTTTTCTCTCGTTCGTCATTCCAAGAGTACTTAACCCCTTTCCTTAACAGTTGCGTAAGGGGTAAAGCTATAACAGAAAAACCTTCGACAAATCTGCGGTAGTAACCAGCAAGGCCAAGGAAACTACGGACTTTTGTGGCTGAGGTAGGTCTAGGCCACTTAGTGATCGCCTCTATTTTAGCAGGGTCCATCATAATACCATCCGCAGAAACGACATGACCCAAAAAGGCTACATTGCTCAGCCAAAATTCACACTTTGAAAATTTAGCATAAAGCTTCTTTTCACGTAGTGTTTCGAGCACGATACGAAGATGATTCTCATGCTCCTCCTTACTTTTAGAATAAATTACGATATCGTCGATAAATACAATGACGAACTTATCGAGGAACTTGCAAAAGACTCGGTTCATTAGGTCCATGAATACGGCCGGGGCATTAGTTAACCCGAACGGCATAACCAGGAACTCATAGTGACCATACCGAGTACGGAAGGCAGATTTAGGGACGTCAGAATCTTTGATCTTTAACTGGTGGTAACCAGACCTCAGATCGATTTTAGAGAAGCACTTTGCACCCTGAAGCTGATCAAATAAATCATCAATACGAGGCAGAGGGTAACGATTACAGATAGTGATCTTGTTGAGTTCTCTGTAATCGATACAGAGTCTCAAAGAACCATCTTTCTTCTTTATGAATAGGACCGGTGCGCCCCAAGGCGAGACGCTTGGTCTTATAAATCCCAAATCCAGTAACTCCTGTAACTGCTCCTTTAACTCCTTAAGCTCCATAGGTGCCATACGATACGGTGCCTTAGAAATCGGCTCAGCACCTGGAACAAGATCAATAGTGAATTCTACCTCGCGATCTGGTGGAAGTCCGGGTAACTCCTCAGGAAACACGTCAGGAAAATCACATACAATCGGATAATCAGATATGTTCGGCTTTTCAGAAGATGTAGCTTTCACCGAAGCTAGGAATCCCACGCAACCGTGCGATAAGAGTTTCTGAGCCTTAAACGCAGAGAGGATTTTCAACGATTTCCGAGGCTGAGTCCCTTGATAAACGAGTTCAGGGCATTGAGGATTTCCAAATAAAACACGATGAGTCTGGCATTCAATAGTAACATGATGTCGAGTTAACCAGTCCATGCCAAGTATGATATCAAAGTCACTCATTTGCATAGGAAACAAATCAGCTTTACGAATAATAGACTCGATTCTGATCGGACAATCTCTATAGACATGCGAGATGATAGTCGACTCTCCTAATGGAGTCGTAATAGCCAAAGCGTGCTCTAACGCAGTCGGTGCAGTCCTTAAGTACTTAGCAAACAAAAGAGATACGACAGAATGCGTAACGCCCGTATCGAATAAGACATAAATATCCCGCTTTCCTATGCAAAGGGTACCGGAGATCATACCTGGTGCGTTAGCCGCTTCACTTGCAGTGAGTGCAAAAACTCGTCCTCCAGTTGCAGGTTTAGCTTGATTCCCTCTAGCGTTATTACGAGGGTCGCGCTGAGGGCAATCCCTAATCATGTGTCCTGCACGTCCGCATCTGAAACATAATCCTCCAGCCAGACGACAAGTTCCCTTATGAAGTTTCCCGCATGTGTTACACTGAGGAATAGCATTTCGATCCTGATTAGGGTGTTGCTGATTTGATGGTTGAGTACGAGTAGGAGCCTGCTGAGTCTGATTATGAGTTGATTTTTGGTTCTGGTTTCGATTCTTCCATGATCGGGAGTTATTGTTGTTGTTGCGATCAAAACGGTTTCGACGGTCTCGTGGTGGTGAAGACTGATTCTTATTCATATGAGAAGATGACTGATCATGGTCATTCTCTCTAGGTCGCTTGCGGTTATCATCATACAACTTCTTTCCACTCTTCTTATCATTATATTAGTTTTTAACAGCATCAACCACTTCATTAATATCTTTAAACCGATGATTCAATATAAACTTTCGATCTCTTTCACATATGGCCCACTGAAAATTTTCTGTCTGCTCATGCGGTGAGCCTGCAGATGCACCAAGAAAACTCACTAACCGCGTAAATCGTGTCTTGAAATCTGTTATACGCTCGTCATCCCTCTGTCTAATATTAGCATACTGTCTACGATACTCAGTGCGGTCAGCAGCAGTGAAGTATTCCTCATAAAACATTCCTCGGAATTTATCCCAAGGAAGTGTTGCTGCATATTCGTTTCCTCCTCTAGCTTGTTTCACAGTCGTCCACCATCTGTGAGCATCATCTTCTAACTTGTATGTAGCCAACCTTACTTTGTATACGTCCTCAACACCAAGTACCTCAAACAATTTCTCAATATGACTGATCCAGTTTTGCACCTCGACCGGATCATTGGAAGTACTGAAAGACTTAGGCCTTTGCTTCTGAAAACGTTCCAACCAGACATGAATACCATCACGGGGTGGTGGTGTATTATCACCGGAAGGTGCTCCTGTGTTGTTCCCGCCAGAAGGTGGCTCTGAGTTATTTCCACCGGGTGGAGGTCCTGTGTTGTTTCCCTCCGAATTCGCTTGTTGTATCTGCTGGATGACTGTTTGAGCAGTCTGAGTCATCAGATTAGGGAGTATTCCAGAAATAGCAGCGTTTACGGCATTAGCAACGAGGTTTTCAAGTGGAGTATCAGATGAGGGGCCATTCGAGTTATTGCGGTTGTTCACACGTCTCTTAGGAGCCATCTGAAATGAAAGTACACGTGTGAACACTGGAATTTAGATTGGGAACAAAAATTAGATCCTAACCCAACGTCTACCCATTACCTCACAAGTTTATTTTAATGTTTAAGTTTTCTACAGGAAAGAGCCTTTGCTCTGATACCATAGCTGTAACACCCCAACCCGGAGAGGCTGACGTGTCACTATTGCAGATATCAAATCAAAAACCATTTCACGATATTAAAGAGATTATCAAAAGAAATAAATTCAAGCAAACCCCATAATCCGAAAGAACCTAATTAAGTTATTCTATACATCGAATAAAGAAAATACAATCTTGATCTTCAACCACTCTTCACTGATTTCCCGGAACCCCCTGATTACCTACAATCAAATAATAAAACACCACAAAAGAAAATACGGCTGAGCCAAAAGTTGCTCAGTGACGGAAATAACAATAGTAATGATACGAAGCATAAAATACTTATATCTGAATACTAAACGGATCATATGATACTGAAACAGAAATCTGATTCTAAACATATAATGCTGATACTGAACTGAACATGTAATACTGAACTGAACTGATCTACACGACGCGTATATACAAACAAAATAAGTCGTGTAATATAAGAAGTACCCAGAGCCAAAACTGAACTGATAAGTACATAACTAGCTAGACTATGCACCAATGAGATGGTGTGTGGGGCGTACACACATGATTCCATCCCCCGGAACTGAACTGAACTGAACTGAACTAGGATCGATCCATCCGCCTCCCAGATATTATGGCCAAAGTACTACCGGAGTACTAACGTGTTAACGGAGACGCCGTGAACTATTTATTACACACCGTCACGAAAAGTGTCACATCATTGACGCCACAATGACATGTCGGAGAGCTCGGGTAACAGAGTATCAAATCAAATGGTAGTACAACTACCAACATATAACGTATCAATAGAACATTTATAGGAACATGCAATAATGAGCACAAACTTATAAAATATATATTGCATGCTGTAAGCCTTCAACAAGTAAAAATTAACAAGTCGAACGAGTCATAGCATAACAAATAATGTTAGGCGACTAGTAAAATACCAAAGGCCAAACGAGTCATATTAACGGAAACATGGCATCAAAATCCGTACTACAAAGTAACAGAACAGAATTTATACTATGATAAAGGTAACCAAGAATCCGTACCTTATACACGAATGACAATGATCAGAAACAAGGTCTAGGCTCGGTTAACGCCGCGAGAACCTACGATAACGTAACGCAAATTATAGTTTGGAAAATTCCAGTTCTGCCCTTGTCTTTTCGCACTCGTTAAAAATACTAAACGACGTTTAAAAACTCTGAAAATCTCCAGTTTACTAGATTAGTGATTTCTAAACAACTTTCATTTAGAAAAGTTTCTGATTTGGATTACCGAAATATGAGAAAAATGTGGATCTTTACAGCTGCGCAGAACTGCTAGCTGTTACGAAAACGACTATTTGGAGGTCTAAACGAATGCGTTTTTCTATGTTTTATATACCAACAGATTCGTCTTTCGACGAACTTTGTCGTGGATATAAGATTTAACTGATTTGACTCTGTTATGAAGAAGTTATGGCCTCTGTAAGTTGGTTGTAAAATACGGGCCTAAATCATCTATTTACAGTTTATTTTTAAACAAAATAAACTATTTATAATGTTTGTTAATAATTTATGAAATTACAAAATCTTTATAATTCCACAATTTTCACGATTGATCCATAATTATAGATAATACAATGTCCAAAAATAAAATAATAATTTGAATTATTATTTAGAGTCCATTTTTATAAAAATGGCTATTTATAACATATAAACCATATTTTATAAATAAGTATAAATCATAACTTAAACAATACTAAGCGAAAGGAAACGCTTAGACTAATAATAATTTATAAATTATTATTTAAAATCTATTTTCTTTAAAGAATTATTCGAAAACATTCTTCAATAAAATGTTTTATTACAAAGATATTTATTTAACTTAACTCAGAAAAATATAGAAAATATTTAGTGACCTTTAAAAATATTTGAGGTTTACAAAATGATTTGTATATTTATTATATAAATTTCTGTAATTTATTTAGGGCTAACAGCCTTTTAAAAAAAAACATGGAGGTGCCCGGGGTCGAACCCGGGACCTTCCATTCACAATCCCACACACATACCACTGAACCAGGCTTATAGCCGCGGTTATTACCCGGCTTTTAATTCTTATAAACGCAATTTAAGCAAATCCCCCAATTCGTCATGAACCCTAGTTCCAATTCAATCCAATTGACCATCGATTCGATTATGTTAACTGTATTAAGCTTAGGGCTTTTGTTCATCAATCAAAATCGAGCTAATAGGTGTGTTCAATTACTTGTTAATCAATCCCGAATCCAAAATCCCTAAATTCCAAACCGTATAAACCCTAGTTTCATCTAATCCAAAAGTAGTCCCTGTGGTTTTAACCTTTTGCTATTTGGTGTACAAACTTATTAATTAAGTTTTTTTAAAATGGCAACTAACCCCCTGAACTTTTATTATTATTATTACTATTATTATTATTATTATCATTTTATTTATGGTATTATAGTAACTATCTCAAGGAATAATGAAGCTTCAACAAGTGAATCACTTGATGAACCTCAAAGCACTTCAGGTGATCCATTACAACACCAGGTTGAAAGAAGTAGTATTCTGAAGGAACAGACAACTGTTAATACTACTTTACGGCCAACCATTGATGATGTTTCTCAGTCATTCAATCAGTCCTCATTAAATGACTTTGAAACAGCACCTGGATAGAGTGATCCAGTTCCTGATCAGAATATGTCCAACCTGGACCTATCTCTGCAACTGGAAGTGATTCCTCGTCTTAGGATTCACAACACTCATCCAACTGAAAACATCATAGGGAATGTCTCTGAAGGTGTGAGAACAAGAGGGCAAACTCATCATGGGAATGTCTGCTTGTACTCATGCTTCTTATCTCAGATGGAACCCAAAAAGGTAGAAGATGCCTTGAAAGATAGTAGTTGGGTTGAATCGATGCAGGAGGAGCTGCTTCAATTCAGAAGACAAAAGGTCTGGAATCTATGCCCACTACCTTCTGGTCAAGTACCCATAGGCACTAAATGGGTTTTCAGAAACAAGAAAGATGATAGAGGCTTGATTATCAAGAAGAAGGAAAAATTAGTAGTTCAAGGATACACCCAAGAGGAAGGAATCGATTATACTGATGTCTTTGCACCAGTTGCAAGACTTGAGGCAGTTAAGATCTTCCTTGCTTATGTTGCATCCAAGAAATTCACTGTCTACCAACTTGATGTCAAGTGTGCTTTTCTATATGGGGATATAGATAGGGAAATCTACGTATGTCAACCTCCAGGATTTGAAGACCCACAACACCCCAACTATGTGTGCAAGTTGGACAAAGCTCTATATGGGCTACACCAAGCACCTAGGCTGTGGTATGAGACTTTGTCTCAGTTTCTCCTAAAGAATGGATACACAAGAGGTACCATTGATAAGACTTTCTTCATCAGGAAGACTGTAGAAGACATTTTGCTCGTTCAAGTCTATGTTGATGACATCATATTTGGTTCTTCAAATGACCAAATGTGTAAGGACTTTGAGAGCACTATGAAGCAGAAATTTGAGATGAGTTCCATGGGAAAAATAGACTTTTTCCTAGGAATTCAGGTGAAGCAATTAAAGGAAGGATTCTTCATCAATCAATCCAAGTATGTCAATGACATCTTAGAGAGATTGAGATGAAGGACTGTAAGCCAGCCAAGACACCCATACCCAGAAACCATAATCTTTGCCCTGACCTTGAGGGGGAGGGTACTGATCAACATCAGTATAGAGCAATTATTGGTTTTCTAATGTATCTCACTGCTAGTAAACCTGATATCATGTTTGCTACTTGCATTTGTGCAAGATATCAGGCTGCTCCAAAGGTGTCTCACCTAGTTGCTGCAAAGAGAATCCTCAGATACCTCAAATGAGCACCTAAACTAGGTCTCTGGTATCCAAGAAATAGTGATTTCAATCTCTATGGATATTCTGACAGTGACTATGGTGGCTGCAACATTAACAAGAAATCAACATCAGGAGGATGTCAATTTCTTGGTGGAAGGATCATTTCATGGCAATGCAAGAAACAATCCTGTGTATCTACATCAACTGCTGAAGCTGAATACATTGTTGCTGCTAGCTGCTGTGCTCAGTTGCTGTGGATTCAGAACCAGATGTTAGACTATGGATTCAACTTCATGAGTACTCTTATCCATATTGACAACAACAGTGGTATCTTCATCACAGAAAATCCAGTGAAGCACTCCAAGACAAAGCATATTGATATCAGGTATCATTTCATTAGAGATATTCATGAGAAAAATCTGATAAAGTTAATCAAAGTTGACTCAAATGAACAATATGCTGATTTATTCACAAAAGCTTTTGATGAACAAAGGTTTAAATATCTCATATAAGCTATTGGGATGATAAACATTAATTAAACTACCTCTTTTCAAAACTTTTTAATGTGTTAAGTCTTGTGTCAATATAATTTAAGCCCTCTTACAAAAGATCTCCTTGAAATATTCCCAGTGTAAATTTCTTCCGAAGAGGAATTAACTCTCGAAAGATATTCCTAAATATCTTCCGAAGTCAAATTCCTCCATGGAAATTTTCTTCTCGGAAGAGTTTTTAGTCTCGGAAGAAGCAATTGATTTCATATCAGATCTACTTCCGAAGCTTATAAAACTCTTCATTCGGAAAGCAGTTCTTACCTTCGGAAGCAATGCTTTGCTTCGGAAGAAAGGATTGCCTTCAGAAGATAAGTTACCTTCGGAAATATTTTACACTCGGAAGGAGAAATTTTACTATGTAACGGAAATCTTTTTGGGCCCCACTCTGCAAAAGGTAAAGATTTTATTGATGATGACTGATTATTTAAATTTATCCCTTACCGCCACTGTCATTTCATAACCGCAAACCGCCGCCCTACCACCATTACCTTAATTCTTCCCATTTAAATAACCCAGACTGTTCAATTTCATCTTCTTTTACCAATTTACTACCCTAAACATTTCCTTTACTTCCAATCCTGCAATTCACCCAAGCTCAAATTTACCCTCTCTTACAATGGCGCTAAACCCTCAGCACAACCAGGTCGCATTACTTGATTTGTCAAGAGATGCTGACTTCACTGAAATCATCACCTTTCTTTCTGAATCAACCTACTTCACGGCGCTTACTGTTAACCCCACCATTTACTCCAACCACTTGACCGAATTTTGTAGAAACGGTCAAGCTAAAATCCTAAATGGGGTTCACGTCCTAAGGACCCGCATTTGTGGACAGGAGTTGATCATAAGTGAACAACTTATCAGGGAGCATCTAGAGCTTCATGATGATGGAGCTCCTACTGAGTTTCCCAAAGAAGACTTGGATAGAACATACATCCTCATGGGATATGGTGGAGATGTGAGCAGGTCAACCGTATACAAATTCAACTTCTCACATCATTGGAAGTTTCTCTTGCACATCGTTTTCACTGCCTATCTAACAAGTCTGGGGGATGGGATCAAATCCCATACGAACTAGTATGCCTAGTTCACGGGTTGGTGAGAGGCCTACACTTTAATTACTCAAGGTTTGTGTTGACCAATTTAATTGGAAATCTTAGAAGGGAGACATTCTTCATGTATCCCCGATACATTCAACACTTCATAAACTGCGAGTTGGAACAGAGCAAGCTTGTCTGCGCAGCTGCTCTAACTGTTCCTCAAGTGCGGCCTGCCATCTTCAAAACTTTGAAGAAGGTGTCTATCAACTTTACTGGTAGGTATACTCCTTTACCTCCAGACACGATTGAGCGCATAGCTCCTGGTGACATCCCTGTTAACCCCACAGGTGATGAACCCACACCAGCAACCACCACCACAATGCCAACATTACCTTCTCTATCCATCAAATTCACTTACCAAAGACGCCCCAAACGAACCCTTGTTAATCTACTCTGATTGAACAAGCTCATCCAGTTCAACCCAAAAGGACTAGAGTGGAAACATGGGCTCCACTCAGTCCGAGGTCCCACCATCCTTCACCATTGACCTCAATATGGGCTTTGAGTCTCCTTAGTCTCAAACCCAAGAGCCCGACACCCAAGCTTTTAGCCCACAGGGTGAGTATTTACACTCCCCTGTGCAGCCAATAGTTCCCAGATCAGTAGGCCTAACCTCCCTATCTTTTACTGATCTACTCCTTAAAACTGATGAAGAGATAACATCTCTCCATGGCCATGAAGTTGATTTACAACACCCTCTTCAAGATCAACAGAGCCTGGAGACATCCCTTATCTCTAGCCCCCATCAGCAAGCCTTAACTGAGGTGAGTCCCACTGATGTGGAGGGGACTCATATAGGCTCAGCTGCCACTACTCAGAGTCTCTCATTGAGCTCTCAGGACAGTGGTAACATCTATCAGATTAAGTCTACGACAACTTTACCCATTGATGTCTCTGAAAGAGATAACTTTGAGCAAAGGTATCCTGGGTGTCAAGAAGCCACATCTGGTGGTGAGACTGAACATACTAGGTATGTTATCTCATCTCTCCATGATTCTTCACTTGAAGATGAGGGAAGTATGCAACTCATTATTCAGTACTTGATCTCTAAGGTCTCAAACCTTGAATCTCAGGTTAGGACCTTAGAGAACAGGTCAGTCACTCAGCAACTTGAGATTGACAATCTCAAGGCTAAACTAGCTGAGAAACAGACGGAGAGGTCTGTTAGGCATGTACCTATCCAAGTCTCATTGACTTCTTCCTCTAGCTCATCTAGCTCTCAAGATGATGCTACCAAAAAGGGGGAGAATGTTCAGAGACAAACACCTGAGGAACCACCGATCCAGTCCTCAACTTCCCAAATCATCACCATGCCTGAGTCATCTCAATCTACTCTTAAGATATCTACTCTTAAGATTGACTCACACATGCTTCATGATCTCTACAGACTTTTCACAAAGTATGTATTGAGATCCTCTTTCGATCAGCCCAGCCCTGACACCACACTGATCTACTTTGGAGCTGAAGAGCTTCAAAGGCTGACTGCACCTTCTACCACTGTGGAAGAAGTTGGTCAACCTAAGGTCCACATGGAACCTGAGATTAACTTCGAAGGGGAAATGGGGACTGATGACCCAGCAACTGAAACAGTTGGGACAGAACTTGCATTTACTTCCTCTTCCGAAGTTGAAGTTAAAGCTTCGGAAGAACAGACAGAAACTTCCGAAGCTGAAGTTAAAGCTTCGGAAGAACGGACTGAAACTTCCGAAGCTGAAGTTGAAGCCTCGGAAGAACAAGATAAGTCTTCCGAAGCTGAGATGGAAGCTGCGGAAGGACTATTCAAAATGTCCAAGGAACTGATCATCACAGATGTCATTGCTGAAATAGCATCTGAGTTGAGCAGGGAGGACATTTCTGATCTACCTCCATCCCAAACACCATCTCTGCCTCTCTCTCAATCTGAACCATCTATCCAAGAACCACCGCAGTCAAAAGAAAAGGCAAAAGGAAAATGACTGCGGAAGAGATTCAGGAAGAAGAGAAGATTGCAAAGCTGAAAAGGAAAGGTAGATTCCCGGCTGAGAAGCTGTTAGTTGCAAGTTCAAAGGTAGCTGCAGCCAATCAGGAGGCTATCAACAATAAGAAGAGAGAGGAACTCATTGATCAGCTCATCAACCTAGGAGTTGCAAATGAGGAGACACTCCTGCTACCACTAGAGGAGTTGGTGACTTTAGAGAGGTCAACCAGGCTAAGACAAGAAGAAGAAGCCAGGTTGGCCTTAGAGAGGGAAGAAGAAGAGCAGAGGAAAGCAACCTTGCAGCTGAGAGAAGCTAGGATAAAATTCCTACTCTCCAGAGGATTCAATCTTCAAGACCTTCTCCCCATGATAATGATACGATCCTCTGGCTCCACAACAAAGAGCAGGATCAAATGGAGAAAGAAAAGAAGAAGGCTGCAAGGGAAAAGGGTAGAGAGAAGAGGAAGAAGGAAGAAGATGCAAGGATCTCTGCCACCAATAAGCTTAGTGACAAAGCCTGGATGAAAGACTATCTCCGGTTTCATGGCTTCTCTGGTAGGCAGGTGGGTCCTATGTCTGAAAAGACACTCCAACGGATTGTCAGTGAAATTAAAGCTGACATCCGTAGGGGAGAGAGGAGGGAGATGTATAGAAGGGGACAGAGAATGATCTTCACCCCAACCACTCAACCCCAATCAACCACTCAACCATAACCAACCACTTAATCCCAACCAACCACTCAACCACAACCAACCACTCAACCACAACCAACCACTCAACCACAACCAACCACTCAACCACAACCAACCACTCAACCACAACCAAACACTCAACCAAAACCAACACCAGAAGAACCAATCCCATTCTCCTTTCCCATCAAAACCGAGCCCTTAGATGAAACCTTCACCCCTGAACCTACAACTCTACCCATACCTACTTCATCACCACAACCACCTATACTTCCCATCCTTAAACCCAAAACACAACCCAGAACTACTGAACCCAAACCTACCCAATAGAAACCCAGATCATCCCCTCAGCCTTCTCAACATCTCTCTCTTGAAGAGATTAAGGAGATCAAGACAAAGCTCAACAACTGCACAACTGTGAGCAACATCTCCTGTGAGAGAGATCTTATCAACATCACCTATGTTGATGACTCTTCAAGCTCCCTCACACTAGGTCAATTTCTTGAGTTGCCTAGAGGAACTTTGGGCCAGGCTGTAAGACTTCTGAGTCTCAACTCTGATTCTCTTAATGTTGAAGAGAAAAGACTTAGAAGAAAACTGGCGACTCTACTGGATACAAGGAAAGAGGACAGGATTCCTAGTCAGTCTCCTGTGCCTAGAAAAAGCATAATCCAGTGGAGGTTCGATGAAACTTCTCACAACTTTGTTGTGGAAAGGGAGAATGGTGAAATCAACCAACTCAATGCCACTTCTCTATTGCATCTCAGCAGATTTGACATTGCTGAGCTTGCAGAGAAGCCATTCTCCAACCCCTCCAACTTTGAGACTGCTGCTCTTATCAGGAATCATATCAGCAGTCTTCACTTGGCTGAGCTAACTACAAAAGCCAAGATCCAAGAAGAGTTGACGATGAGAAGACCTACCACCAAGGGTACAACCTTTCTACAGATGGTGGAGGGTCCGGACTTGGAACCTATAGTCGGATGGGAATATGACTATAATTTCTATCGACTAACTCTTCTCAGAGGGCCACAGCAAAGGGTACATATAATCCAAGGTAACAGACTGGATGTTCTGTCTACCAAGGATTTGTACAAACTTCTCAGCATCATAGGGAAAGACAAGCAAACAGATAGTTATCTATTTTCCCTGGTGCTGAAAGTTTTGAGAAGCAGAGGGAAGTGAAGTTTTGGTAGCATCAGCCTAGGGGGAGTTTGTTGGGTCATTATAAGGCTGGTGCAACCAAAACCACTTCACATAGTCAATTTTGGTGCTACATTCAAAGGCTTCCGAAGCCAAGTATAACAACTTTCGAAGTCTGAAGAGTTCTTTCGAAGACAAAGTTTGAAGATATCAGCTGAAGATATCATCTGAAGACATCATCTAAAGACTCAGCTGAAGACATCAGCTGAAGACATCAGCTGAAGACATCAACTGAAGACATCAGCTGAAGACATCAACTGAAGACATCAGCTGAAGACATCAGCTGGAGACATCAGCTGAAGACTAAGTCTGAAGACCACAGCTGAAGACAAGTTAAAGATCAACGTCTGAAGACAAACTCTACTTCCGAAGACAAAGAAGAAGTCCCCAAGCCTCAGAAGAAGCAGTCTTCCGAAGTATAAGTGGCTTCGGAAGAAGTTATTCTTCCGAAGCAATCTAACCTTCGGAAGACACTGCTATGACCAGTGGACATAAGTATGGTATCTGCCATTCCGCTGCAGACTTCTGATACAGCATGGCTTCTTCTTGAAGAGCCATGTTGTTGACCATACTTTATTCCATTGTTCACCTTTTTATGATAGTACATGTTACCAACTTTACTTGGTGACAAAAGGTAAGTCAGGGACATGTCCTGACTACCAAATCTCAGATAAAATGTCTGAGATACCTTAACCTATAGTCTTGTAGTATAGGCGTTTGGTTAGAGGTTTCCAGCTGGTATCAAAGTATATCCGGCTGTAGGTAGTATTATATATGTATTCTCATTGTAACTCATTAGGAAGAGAGCTTGAGCTTGTAAGACTCTTGTAATCCTTTGAGTTGAGAAGTAATATATAAAAGTACCTTGAAAATTTACTTCCTGTGTTTATTACTACTTGTTACTTGCTATATTGTGATCAAATCTTGTTAGACTCTTTCTGAGAGTTGTTTCGGGTGAGTTTGAGAGAAAAACCACATGTTAAGTGACTAAAACCGATCCTGCATATCACACAATGAGTCTTATGACACAATGAATATAATGACACAATGAATATAATGACACAATTAATCTTATGACATAATGAATCCTATTCTTGAATAGGCATAAAATCAACTGTTGAGGTGCTTGAAGCTTGTTTATCCTTAATGCTTTGAAGATATAAACTGCAATTGCGTATAATGTGACCAGGTTGTTTGCAAAACCCACAATTTCTTAACTTTTTTCCTGCTTGTTCGATAGCTAACTCATGAGCTGACTTCATTCTTTTCGGCCTACCTTTTGTCTTTTGCTTAACAGGTACACGGAATTTTGCTTCATTTTGTTCGCTCCCTCCAGTTAACTCTGCAAACCTATCTCTCCTGCTTGGAGGTGGGGCGACCATTTGAACTTCATCAGCCTTAGACTTGTAACTATTCAAATAATCAAGATAAAAACACAACTCGTAACCAATTGATTAACAATATTTGTTTTATTCAGACATAATGATAATACAAAAGACATAATGACGAACAAAAAGACACAATGATGATATCTAAGACACAATGATGATGTCAATCAATAACAAAATTCATATAACAAACACAACAGCATAAAAGACACAACATATAGAGACTCACCTGATATTTATAAAATATGTTCAATAACATATTGATAATGTCCAGAGTAATCTAACAGTATAGACACAATAACTATTTTATTCAGACATAATAACAATACAAAAGACACAATGACGAACAAAAAGAAACAATGATGATACCTATGACACAATGATGATACCTATGACACAATGATGATGTCAATCAATAACAAAATTCACAGAAATCAGACAGTATAGACACAATGATGATCCAAACGATAAAATTACGGTGCGAAAATTAACATACTATTTCAATTACAGTATATAATCGTCTTCATACGCACCAAACTGATGATCAATCGTCGACATCGGCGAATTAATTGATGTAAAGCAATCTTTAACAGATGAATTCGATCGTTTGAATCTTCAACGATTGAAATTGATGTAAGCTGAAACTTCGTACGTTTAAATCTTCAACAATTGAAATTGATGTAAGATGAATTCGATCGTTTGATCGTTTAAAAAGCTCAATTGTACAGAAAAAGTCAATATATCCCACACATTCATCTTAATAAATTAGACTTCCTAAAATACCACTCCTTCCATTTTTAAAAATATGCCACATGTCACTCACCGATTGTTTCTCACACTTTTTACATAATGTTCCCTTTGTATTTGAACTTTTCTCATAACTATGTGAGTGTGTTTCCTATATTAAAAGAAACTAGGTTAGAACTCATGTATTACATAGGTGAAATAAATAAAACATGTCAAAATCATTAGCATTATAAATATTTTATTTTCTAGATGTTATTAGCCATTTGTAAAATAAAAATACAATGAATATAAAAAATTATAACAAATAATGAAATTAGAACTTATTACTCTATATTTAATAAATTATTAAAATAAGAATATTTATATTTTAGATGTTTCATAGTTTAGTTTACTTATTTAAAATAATTATCATTTAATATGAGACAGACAAAAACACATATATAGCTATGTTTGTTTTAACATATTCACTAAAAAATAAAAGTCAAATTGATTGCTTTTATAATTTTTATATTTATTATGAGAGAGATGCGTGAAATAATTTTTTTGATATGGATAGAATGATAACACGTGTCATCTGATATGCTCGAATGATGACACATGTTTAAAAAACTTTCTTTTATTATATGTTATAGATGGTGATAAGTGATTCCGAGTGGAAAGATGATATTGTTCATTTATATATTTGAGAAAACATTGTTTTAACTCTTAAGAATTTTTTAAATTAGTTGTGAGTGGATGAGAGAGACAATTTATTGATGAAAGTATAAAAATATTAATTGGAAAAAAGAAAAAATAATGATTTTTAACGTAAATATAAAAATAAGATAGGAAATCTACTATCAATGTTTTTATTTAGTTTTCTTTATTATAATTTTATATATAAAAAAGTTATTATATTAATATAATTAATAGATTAAATATTAAATAATATAAATTATAAGCTTGTTTAGGCTTCTGAGCCAGCTTGAGTTTAGTATGTGAATCTTGGCTCATTTATTAAACGAGACACATACTATGAGCTTAAGTTGGTAGTCGAGCTCGTTTAAGCTCGGTTCTTTGAAGTTTGACTAGTTTACTCCCCAAGCTATTTTTAATCTAGTCTAATAATCGGGTGTGTGGCGATAGAATGTTAGATATGGCCTGCTTTTGCAGCCACAATAAAAGGCAAAAAAATAACCACTCAACAAATATTAACTCGTATGCTCCATTTGAACAAACACAAATCCACTATCCATGCAGAAAAATATATACACCAAATAAACAAAATCATCTTCACATGTATACCATATGCAGCCGTTTTTCACCATTACACAATCTTAACATTTATGTTTCAAAATTAAACAATTTAAAAACTCACACATGTATAATTTCCCCCTTGTGCCAAAATGTAACATCTACTATGTACCCATATGATTTTAGCTAAGATCCCTTGTGGCCATGACCGCCTTCGGTTTGGCGTGTGACATAACACGTAACCGACCTGTTATTTCAGTGAAAGATGGCCTAACCATGGGGTTAGGTGCCCAACATTGCTCCATTAGCCTTCTCCATTCACTGTCACAATCCTTTGGAATCGGGGGTCTCAAAGTGTTGTTAACAATGCCCCCTGCAAATACGCGTGTAAAAATAAAAATTAAATAAATAAGAATATCACAATATCAGAAGTGTTAATTAAACAAACAAACAGTTGATCCACATCCCACCTATAATGGCACCATAGTGCATATTTGCATAAGGCTCTTCACCAGTCAGGATCTCCCATAACACAATGCCGAAAGAGAACACATCAACCTGTAACAAAAAGTAAAGATATATGATTAAGTTTTATATTTGTGACTTTATAGTTCAAATATATATACCTTTTCGGAAACTTTATTACTGCTACCGTTAAGTAGCTCAGGGGCCATCCATGGCAAAGTTCCACGAACTCCACCTGAAACCAAAGTGTTGCGCTTGATCTTTGATAGCCCAAAATCACCGACCTGCATAAAATATGTAATTAGAAACTAAAAACCAGATAATATTTTGCTGCATAAAAATAAACAATTAGAAAATTTTGCTGCAAAAAATTAAAAAAAAAATAAGTGGAAAGTATAAAACCAGTAAATATTTTGCTAATAAGCATAGATTGTGATATGTTGACCTTGCATATAGGGCGTGAAGGATCCTTCATATTGACCAATAAATTGTCACATTTGATATCAAAATGTACAATGTTTTTGGAATGCAAATATTCCATCCCAAAGGCAGCATCCATTGCGATTATAAGTTTCTTCCGATGATCCAAATGCCTGCAAATCCCATAATAAAGGATTAGTTATCAAAAAATTTGTATTCTGCAAGTCTTATCAATAATAATAATAACTAATGTACCTATCTTTACGAAGCAAAACACGCCTTAGTGAACCATCAACCATAAACTCAGTGACAGTAGCTAATGTCCCACCAGGTCCATCTCTTACTACACCATAAAATGCCACAACATTTGGATGGTGAAGCTTTGAGAGAATATCAGCTTCTCGCCAAAACTCATTTGTCTGGAATTGAATCAGAAGCATAAGATTTAATCAACCGAAGGGAGAACAAATCCTAAGCTACAAAAACCACATAAATTAATGAAAGAAAGATATAAATGACTAACTGACCAATCTCTCTTGCTCAGATGATCGACCAGCAAAGCAACTTTTTTTATTCGCTTAATAGCCACATCGCTTCCCCTCCATTTTCCATGGTAAACTGTCCCAAATGTACCAGAACCAAGCTCTCTTAATTCTTCAAGATCATCATTTCTTATGATCTGCAACCACAGTAACGTCATTTCAAGATTCTTACTATGCACAAGTATGTGGGCTTTGTTATGTGTATGACGGTATGCAGTTTGTTGAATTATGTATGATAATAATAATATGAACCACTGAAAAGTTGATACATGTCATCATACCTGCAATGGACTAATATCAAGACTATCTCGAGAAGGCAGCCCAACATTCCCAATATTAACCTACAAAGGTTATATTGAGCAAAAGATGCATCATATAATCCATCAAATTTTCAAGAAAACATCAGGCAGTTGATGTAATTTTACCTCATACTCTGAGTCTGGCATCCTCATGTTTTCCACCATATCAACAAACTGTGTGCTCTCATTGGCTTTAGCCTGTGATGGATCATACTGCGATTGAGGTGCGTCTTTTTCTTCATCTTCAACCAGCGCGTTTTTGGAATCTAACTGGCTTCTGGAAGCTTCTTCAACTTTTGGAAAGTTAGTTGAATATGCAAGTTGATCTTGATCAATAAGAGAAACGTCGTTTTGTGGGAACTCATCTCTTGCTAATTTTTGGAAAAAAGACCAATGCTGAGGCTCATGGTTTGGTATGTTCATGCTAAGTCCTGCTCCATCTTGTGGTATAACACCTGTACTAGGTAAATCTTCAGACATTTTTTCTCTTGTAAATATACCTGACAAAAAGTCACGTGGAAGCCGATCAGTAACATCAATTATTATGTCTCCTTGCTCTTTAGGAGCACAAGATTGAGCATCATTAGCAGTAGTATCAGAAGCTTCTGCTGGTTTTTCAAACTGGACATTCTCGTTATCATTTTGAGGATTTGTATGTGATGTTTTCCTATTTGGGATGGGAGTGGTATCATTTTGTGAAGGAACATCTTCTGAAATGGTAGTTTGTGGGCCCACGTCAGAACGCGAATGAGTTAAAATGAAACCAAGTGAATCATCAGACTTTGTTAGTCTGTTCAACTCAATCTGCCCGCGTGGAATTCTTTCAGAATGATACACCCGTGGCGGGGTCACAGGCGGCTCAAGGTAGCTTAAATCAATGAGATCTGACCCTGACCCACCGTAAGGCAATCCATCATTATCTGCAGATGAATTATTTTCATTAGATTTACAAGCTTTTTCGATGTTGGCGGCAGCAACCTGCTTTTCATCCCCTTCACCTTTTAAAGATTTAACCTTATCATCTTCAACCTTATTGTCTTTAACCTCTTGCTGACTTGGCTTCTTTACTGATAACTCTTGATTGTTCAAGTCTGGAGTGTTATTACATTTCTGCCCTTCAGACTTCAGTGGTAAAGAATTTTCAACAGTAGGTTTGTCAGTTGTTTTACTTATGTCCATGTCAGCATTGTGCCCATCGAGCTGGTGTGAGTTATTTGGTGAAGTGATCCCAAGACCATGCAAACTTGACCCCCGTCTTGAACCCAGGTCCAAACCGTTGATTGCAACCACAAACTGAACCTCTGAATCAGCACCAGAGTTGACCAAACCAAGTTGAGTATCATCTAAATCACTCAAAGAAAATAAGAACATTCTAAGCTTTTTTGAGGCTTCACCATCACCAAGAACATTACATTCCTCCATCATATTCTGCAGATCTTCATCACAAGAAACCGATACCAAAGCATCAAGATCCTCCCCAGGAAGCTGATATTTGATCGCAGACGTTTCATTATAAAGTTCTATCATTTTCTGCCATAATTCTTGCCAAGAAATATCCTTTCTTATACGGATAATTCGTGTGTCTCCACCAACATATCTAAGTTTCCCATCACGTGGACGAGGTAAGATTTTCCCTCCAAAACTGCATAGGGTCTTGATTCTTGATGAATTATCCGACGCTCGACTACTGTTAGTTCGGGGTCCTGATGACACGGATAAAGAATTACCCTTTGACCCTCTTTGGACAATGTTGACCATTGGAATATTAGAGCTACTGATGCCTACTGCGTCTTTTGGTTCTAAGTAGCCAGGTGTATGGCTAGGATCGCTTGCAGGGTATGGAATGAAGGGCATTCTAGGATTCACCCGGTCCCACATAAATTCAAGAGCAAATTCTTCACCTGTCTGGATGGAATAATTTAGTACAGGTTTCATCTCTGTTGGTCTTAAATTAGCGGAATTTAAGAAACCTTGAGACGAAGATGATGCTGATTCGCTGTTGTCATATTGAATGGGATGGCGGTATTGGACATGGTTGTGGCCTTTGGAAGGTTCCATTATGCAGAATATTTATCTAAAACTAACCTCACTCAAAAGTAGTATTGTATGAAAGCCTTATGGTCGGTCACCCCTAACTCTTAAACCTACAAAATAGCAAACAAAAAGCTCTGCTTAAAGCCATATATGAATGTATTTATATCTAAATATATGTATATATGATACATATATAGTATACATGTGGTTATAGATATTAAACCAGAGTTACTTTTTCAATTAAGATAACTAGTTAGTCAACGAGTAACGGTTAACAAATTTGCTGATGTGGCATCTACCGATGACGTGAAGGTTACATAGAAGTTTCGAGACTTAAAAAAAACACCCTCAAACTCAGTTATTCTACACTTTGAGCTAATGATATGATGTCTCAACTAATAATGTTTTGTAATTATGACACTATTATAATTGTAATAAATGATTGTACATGATTTGTTATATGCTACCAGAAATGATCAAGTAATAATCAAATTAAACAAGTTAGATAGACCTAATTTTCCTTTTGTTAAAATCCGTATGCAAAAGTAAACGTCAAAAATCCACATCAGTGCCGCATCAACAAAAAGTTAACACTTTTAAATGTAACCATCCCGCTAAGAATATCGGCTACCCTAATTAGAAAATCTTGAAATCTTGATGTTTTTATGAGTGAAAACAAAGATGGTTACGTGAAATAGAAATTGAACCGAAGTCTCGATTAACTATTCATGCAATTAACCGAACAGAATCTACGACCACAGTTAGAACTTCTGACTCTGGTTTTAGTTCTTTATTTTTACTTTTAGAGGGTGCACTTGTCAGCTAATAATCTAGTTACTACCTAAAAATTATGGTCCACAGATACACCACCCTATTTGTTCTCACCATTTCAATTATCACACTAGCCAATACTGCTAAAATGCTCTCATCAAGTTCTAAAATCTAATTTTAATATCTGCATGCTTAATCCCATCTCAATATGAAAAACAATTGTGCATATGCTCTCCTATCAACCCCTAAACATATACAAAGATCGTTCAATTCAGAAACAATAATATGTTGAGAACTGTCTAAACTTTACCGGATTAAGACGCATAATACAGCATAACAAACCAAAAGACCAAAATTTATCGTAAATCTTTTGTTCATATTAACAAAAACCAGTGTTCATTATAACAAAAACCAAATTACACAATATCTAAAATCAATCCATGTCAAACACTGCTCAAACTAACAGCAAATTAGATAAAACAAGAATCTAATCAAAATAGCAGCACTATTAAGATACCAGAGTCAAGTTCAAAACTTCGAACAAAATAAAATAAGATAAGAAAGCAAGTGCAAAAATTTTCGAAATTGGCATCAAATTACTTCATCAAAAACCCTAATTACAACCAAATTGCATCAAGGACAGCAATAGATCAAAGTTAAAAGATATACTTTCAGAAAACATCAGTCTTTGTTTGCGATTTCTTGATTGAATCCCACTGTGTTGAAGTTCGTGCACGCACACCCAGAAACCCCCGTTCTGCAAGTGTTTAATCAAGAATCTAATCGATCAACCGACAAATTTCAGAGTGTTTGAGGGGTTTAAGGTTTTGTTTATCTTGTGTATGTCTGGTTGTTGTTTGAGCAGATATGAATGTTGGGTTGATTGTCAAAGTCAAACTCAAACGATGAGGTCTTCTTTCTTCCCATAAGTAAAAGTCCACATTGCCCCTTGTTTCTGTACAGTTTTTCCTACAAACCGTTAACAAACACGAACCCAATGGTTATACCTAAAAGCCGAATCCTTCAGGCTTTTAGGATATTTGGTAACCTTTTAATTATTTCGTTAAAAAAATATATTTGAATTAGTTAGAGCCAAAATGTGTTTGATTCACATAAAAATCACATCTTTATAGTTCATGAAACATCTGAATTGGTAAGTTTCATAAACATGTTGATTGATTCAAAGGCTACCTATTATTTGGTTAAACATCTTCGGGGCTGTTTGATTCCCCTTACCACGGGTCTGACCACTGACTGGCTGACTCGGTCAGTCAGTCAGTGCATTTGCTGTTGCTGACCGCCTCGTCTGACCCGGAATTGTAATCTGACTGAGTATTTTTTTCTTGACATCCCTGACCAAAAACACTTCCAGCCTTTCCCCCTCCAAACTCTAGATCTGTCGTTCCTCTCTTCCCCCCTCCTCTACATCTGCTGCCCTCCGTCCGCCACATCCCTCCCTCCGTCGCGCCCCATCTGCCGCCCCCCCGGCCGGCTTCCTCCCTCCGTCGCCCTCCCTCTGTCGTGTTCCAACCGCCGCGATTGTTGAACCGAGGTACAGTACCTATTACTTCATCTATGATTCATCAGTAACCTGACTTTTATGTTTAGACATTTGATCTGATCATATCTACTGTTGTTACGTTTGATTATACTACACGATCTTATGATTAGGCTGTAAAGTTAGGGTTAGTAAAAGTTATTAGTTGTATTAGTGGTCGATTTGATTTGTTCGTTGCTGATTTGATCTTATGATTAGGCTGCAAAGTTTGGTTCGGTTCGGTTTGATATTGGTTAAATGGTTTCTTGAATTCAAATATTGCTTATATGGGTTCTTGAAATCGATTTTGATATTAGTTCTTGATCATTTACTTGTATCTAGACATGGCATAAAAAAAACTAGAGTTATTTGGAAGTTAGATTGTGTTGACAAAACTTTTCTCGAAGCGTGTATACATGAGGTAACAACCAATGGTCGGGAGGGTAGTAGCCTCAAAGGATCCTCATGGAAAGTTGTTACGAAAAAACTGAAAAATGATCATAATTTCATTGTTGAACATAAAAAAAATGAAGAATCGGTATGACTACTTGAAATCAAAGTACGAGGCTTGGGTGAAACTGAAAAATAAAACAGAGAATATTTATGATCCTATAACCAACACTTTCAATATGAGTGATGAAGAGTGGGAAACGGAGGCAAAGGTATATATTTGAAATATGAAAACCTTTTTAATAAAAGATTATTTAATGTTAGTAGTTTGATTATATCTATAAAAATTTTCAAACAGTTGAATAAGTTTGTGGAAAAATTGAGAAATGCACCCCTTCCTTGCCCTGATCTTTGTACGAAATTGTTTGACGGGGTGACCGGGACCGACATTCACAGTTGGGTGCGATCATCCACACTACCTCATCACGTTGAAGGATCTTCTGAGCATGATGTGGATGATGTTCAGTACACTCAGATGGAAATAGATCTCCCACCTGTAAGTGAAGAATCCTCGGGTCGTTCAAAACGCAAGGCAAGTACTAAAACTAGCAAAGAAGTTCGTAGAAAAACAACAGATGATGATTTAAGAGAAGTTAGGAATGAAATAATCAATCTTGCAAAGATGTTGGTGGAAAAAGATAATGTTGATAATGAAATGGACGCATGCATAGAGAAGTTAGAACAAATGGAATGGGGGGAAGAAGATCCGAGATACAACACGGCTCTTTTGCTATTCGGTGAAAGTGCTGATATTAGAAAAGTTTGGTTATGTCTTAAGCCGGTGAGTTACGAGTCGTGGGTGAGAAATGTTGGGAGGAAGTTTGGATTACTTGGTTGACTTTTGTGTTTTTTTTATTTAGATAACTTGCGTATGAAATTTGTTATGGATATTGTATGACTTTTATAAGACATTCGTATGGCTTTTGTGTGACTTTTGGATGAATATCGTATGTCTTATGTATGAATATCGTATGAATTTTGCATGACTTTTGTATAAATATTTTAAATGACTTCTAACAGGTCAAATATGTATACGGATGTTGAAATTTTGTATAAATATTTTAAATGACTTCTAACAGGTCAAATACGTATACGAATGGTGAAATTTTATCCTTCTTTCTACTTTCATGGTATTGGTTGATGTTGGCCCGGAAAAGGAAACGAGAGGAAAGAATTGAAAGAATAAGAGATAATGATTCTGCTTTAACAGGGCATGCATATACACATGAATTACTACGTGGATCTTTTACACAATGTCAAGAAATGATGAGACTTTCACTTGAGGCATTTGTATTATTATGTCATTATTTTACACAACGAAATTGGTTGCGACCTAGTAGGACTATAAGCATTGAAGAGAAGATGGCTGTGTTCCTACATATTATAGGGCATAATGAACGTTTTCGTGTGGTTAAACGATGATTTCAACACTCCAATCAAACAGTTCATAAATGTTTTCATAATATTCTGGTTCCAATGATGTGTTTTGCTAAAGAAATTATAGTCCCAACATCTTCAGACGAAACTACACATACCTCGGAGCGACTTTAAAGGCTAAGAAGCATATTTCCCGGAACAATAGGTGCTTTAGATGGAACTCTTGTATATGCAGTTGTTCCCGCTGATCAACAAACTTGTTTTAGGGGAAGAGGAAAAGGCGAATGTTATCAAAATGTGCTAAGAATATGTGATTTTGATATAATATTCACCTTTGTATGGGCTGGATGGGAAGGCGTAGCACATGATTCACGGGTTTTGAGAGAAGTTGCATTTAACCCGACCTCTGGATTTCGATTTCCTCCGCCATGTTTATAATATAACTATAACTTTTATTACTAGATATATTATTTGTATTCTTTATATAATACATGTCACACTCACAAATACAGATGAATATAACCTTTACGACGCTGCATATACCAACACTCATGGATTTATGACTCCCTACCGCAATACCAGGTATTGGTTAGCCGATTTTCGATGGCGAAGGGCGTTAACTAAAGAAGAAAGATTCAATCATACTCATGCATGCCTTAGAAATGTTATTGAGCGTGCTTATAATGTATTGAAGGCAAAATTCCCAATCTTAAAACAAATGGCTCCTTATCCTTTTCCAGTGCAAGGAGACATAGTCATTGCTTGTTTTGCAATCCATAACTTTATAAGGAAATACAATATTCAAGATGAATTATTTACAAATTTTGAACAGAACACTATGGTTACTCCTGATGGTGAAGGTGGAGGAAGCGAGGGTGAAAACACACAAGGCATGGAGTGGGGTTCAGAAGGCTTTGAATATATGACTGCTTTGTGTGACCAAATTGCTAATCAACTACTTTCAAATGCTTCAAGTTGATTTGTATGCAAACTTTTATAATATGTTTGAAATTCGGTGTGTTTTATTCGGATTATGTGTGATTTATGTTTAACTTGTATTTTATATGACATTTTGAATTTTAATCTATTATGTTCTTTTGAAAGTTCGGTAATTTCTATTAATTACACAACACAAGTTAAAATACAAGAGGGCGGGCCTTGGCGCAGCGGTAAAAGCTGTTCCTAAGGGACCGAAGGTCTCAGGTTCGATCCGTGGAAATGGCCTCCCCACAAAATGTGGGGGAAAGACCGCGTACATCTTCCCTTAAATGGGACGGACCCTCCCTGGACCCTGCGAAAACGCGGGAGCTCTTTGCAGCACCAGGTACGCCCTTTAAGTTAAAATACAAAGGTAAGTTTCAGTCAGCAGGGTCAGTCAGATACATAATCAAACAGCCAAGTTTCAGTCAGATATAGACTCAGTTAGAACTTCTAACTGAGTCAGCTTCTGACTCAGTCAGCTCATACTGGGTCGGCACAATCAAACAACCCCTTAATAACTCCGTATAATATTGTGAACTGCCCCTTAGATAATAAAAAGAGCATTCAATATCAATAGTTTTAAAATTTTCGTAGGCATGAAGTATGGTATTAGGTTATAATTTATGTTGTTATAACCAAATCCAAGTCCGGTATAGTTGTCGGGTCAGGTTGGATCTAGCTTCCCGATCCATTCCCGAGTTTAGAACCTAACTACAACCAACAGAGAACATGTTAGAAGGTGACCCAAAGGAGGACCTCCCGAAAAACCCTTCAGCCTCCGACACTCAAGTCAATAATATGTATAAGGGTAAATATAAAAGAAAAAATGAATTTTAAGGGGTAACAATAAAGAGATAATGTAATCTCCTAAAGATGAATAAAGAAGAGTTGCGGGAGATACTTAACCGGACACTTACTTTGTAGTGATTGGGTATATTCTTATGTAACGGGCGTCATTGGGTTTGGGATTATTGAACCAGCTACCAAAGGAGAAAAGGAAGAGTAGTTTTGAGGGAGATATGGGATGCTAAGTGATAGTGTGTTGTGTGTTGCATAGCAAATGTGATGATGAAATCGTTATGCATAGTGATGTATGTATTCACACCATACTCCCGTAAACATTTTCTTTTTTTATTTTTTTTTATTTTTGTCCTTTAGTAATAGATGAATATACTAATCCACCTACATTTTAATTTATATTTTCTTATATTATTGGTAACAAAATTGCATAAAAAATTAGAAGTTGTTTTAAATGTACTTAAGAATCCTAATAAGTAATTTTTAAATAAACACCACCAAAACTTTTTCAGAATTAAATGATCTCATTTTTTATATTTTACAGGACTAGAACTCACAACTTTTCATTTGGGTGATAAACTGTTATTATTAAAACTGTAATAAGTAATGTTTACCAAAGTATTGAGATATCATACTTGACAAGTAACAAGTTCTCGGGTACCCAACATATATATCAAACATAATTTTTTAAAATAGGTTCGAGATTAAAATTCCAATACTCGTTCTATTATTACTTGTAA
This sequence comes from Flaveria linearis, assembly GCA_024085815.1. NCBI lineage: Eukaryota > Viridiplantae > Streptophyta > Magnoliopsida > Asterales > Asteraceae > Flaveria > Flaveria linearis. The sequence continues at coordinate 88,183,845 of CM044004.1, forward strand.
CAATTAAAAGTTTAAAACTACTTTTCGGACCACATGTCAATTAACAACTACTTCTTTATCCAAATGAATATGATCCTCTCGAAACTCGAAGGATAATAGGTGAGAAGCTTTAGTTTTAGTGTTTTTTTTTTCTTTTTATTTTAAAAATATTAAAGTTACACCTTTTCCCTTTTATTTTCAGTTTCAGCCTTTCAAATGTTTGGTGTTAACTTTCTTTTCTTTTAGAGCATTACTTATACAATATTTAGAATAAAGTTATGTTTATAATATATTGTTAGTTTTAAGCATAGTTACTTTTTGTAGTCAAACTCACAAAGTATATTTCTGTACAATTATTCATACTTTCTACACTGAATTGAATTAAATATAAGATTGTAGACCTGTCAATTTTGCCCATAGTAATTAAACATTGGGTGTGAACAAAATAAAATATTAAAACCCTTGATGTATATCCGTTAGTTTGCTATACAATGACAAAAATCCGATGAATGGAGAGTGCTTCTTTTACCTTAAAAATAGTTTCTTCTCTCTTTTGAGATAAGAAAAATGTTTGTATTAATCTCATATTCTTATGGCCTACTTTTTAAGTGAGATTTTACTTTGTATGTTTGTTTGTATATAAACTACACTAAAATACACTATGTAATGGTAAACTTGTTACATATAGTAGTTAAAAAAGGGAAGGAAGTGACTAAACATACCTCATATATGCTTAACGTACCCAAATATGAGAAGATCTATGACTAATTTGATAGTCAGAGGGCTCACTCAAAAATCAACAGAAGGTATGTTTCGCAACATTTAAAAAAAAAGTTTAGTACGTACAAATATTTTTAACGAGGAAATTACTTAAAAACTGAGTTTTAAAAAGCTCATTACATCATTAAAAAGCTCATTACATCAAAAGATAAGTTTAAACCCGAACTAGATAGAATAATTTTCTAAGTACAGAAATTATTAAAAGTTTCAATAATGATTATTATTATTAAATAATATAGCTAATGTTGGCGGATGCTATTGTTGTCGGCTATAATTAATTAATTATTGTTAATTTAATTAAAAAAAAGGAGGAGAAAAACGGATTGATTACTAGAACAAGTCTTTGATGGTGTAAGCTAAAGCAGCAGATAACGGAGCCGACATACCTATCATATTACTCCATTACCATATTTTTAAATCAAATTGACTGTTTTGACCAAATGGACGCAGTATGTATGTTGTCTTTAATCATTCATTCATCATAGGAAATAATAATTTAAAAGAATTGTGTATGACACGATTGAAATACTAGTAGTAATATCAAATACTCTTTGAAGGTTACACATGTTTAAACCTAATTAGAAGTAGTACAAAGGGCTTAAATAAGGTACCGGAGTTAAGGGGGGGAAATTATGCATAGATGTTTAGTTAAAGGGTATAAGAACTAAAGAATTGACACAAACCAAAGGTTTCATTGAAAAAACTTAGAAGCGATTGAAAAACTCGAAATTTGAAACATTAGAGAGGGGTATTCAGTATTCTTGTATGGATTAATTTTAGAAAACTTCTAAGGTTCAAGACAAGAATAGGATTGGGTAATATCAGTTTGCTTATCCAAACCCATCTACCCAAATATATTGATATATCTTAAAAAATTAAAAAGTAAAATATTAAAGTTGTTATAAACTTGGAATTATTATGATTATAAAATTATTTAGATGTGTAGTACAGTATTTGACGATTCAAGTCGGTTTTTAAGATGAGTTTAAGATTAGATTTCAAGTAACCACAAAAAATCATAACGAGGAATACATGCAAACCGAAACAGTATTGAGTAACAGCAACTACTGACGGGTATAATACAAGTTTTTATTATCATGTATGAGACTAAAGTTACCAAAACTCCATGTCTGGCCCATTTACATACATTTACATTCATACCAACAAATACTAGAAGAAGAGAAAAGTAGGGGTTTGGTAAGAGGAATGTCAGATAAGTCAGAAAACCCATGCGCCCCTTGTGGACATATATTATTTCCTCTCTGGTTTGTTGTAGTTCCTTCAATTGCTTAAAACCAAACCCCATAAAATGGGTTGCATATCCTCCAAATCATCCAATCATCAGCAGCCCAAAGTCCAGGTAATCATTCCCAACACCAACCATAAATTTGATCATGTATTGGAACTGATACCACCAAAACAAGATGATAGTTTGATCATTCACACCAACTTTAAGACTGATGATGCATTGGAACGATGTTCGAACTTCCACACAGTCGAGGAGTATGATGAGTTGCTTCGAAGAATCAGCGATCATAGTGATGCTGAGTTGGCAGGAGCTGCAGTTCCAGTTCCTGATACAACAGATGCAGCATGTAAGAATGATGCTGACATTGAGACAAAGGATGAAAAGAAAGTAGACATGGAGTTTCAAACAGTGGCTAGTCTGAGACAGTGGCTTCAAGCTCCTGGTGGCGGTGGTGGTCGTGGAGGTGAAGATGCAGATGCTGTGGTTGATTACATGACTCAGAAAGTCGGTTTTAGCTTTTATGAAAATAATAGTAGTAGTAATAATAATAATAATAATATCAAGGGATCAGAAGATAACGCGATTTTGATCAAGAATGGGAAGCAAGAAGAAGAGGAAAGCATAGTAGAGCTGGTGGCTGCTTTTGATAAGTACATGCTACAATTGCAGATTGATGAGGACAACATTCTCAAACAGATTCACAACATAATCAACTGATGCTGTAATTAGTTGTTCCTTTTTTTTTCTTTTAGGTTCTCACATGAACCAAGGTTAATATTTTACACATGCTTTATTTGTTTATGTTTTTTACAATTGCAAAAAGATAAAAAAACATAATTTGAAGTTGTATATCTTACAATTGCAAACTCTAGCAGCTGAGACCAATGGTCCCGAGAAATAGCTTTATTATGCTTTTCCAGAAATCAACAACAGCTTCATATTTAATGATTAATACCAGTGAGAACTGACACCAGTGATCAACCTATGGACGCTGTTTTTTTGCGAACAATTGCCACATTTCTGTAGCTATATCTAAGGGTGTTCATCAGTTAGTTTGGTTTACAAATAGGTTCGACTTTTCAGTTTAGTCAAATTAAAACCAAATCTTGAACACCCCTAGCTGTATCAGGGACTTTTGACCCTGAAATCATACATAAAAATGAGCACTTGCGCATTAAAACACCTAAAATTGGCCTTAATCATGTAAGCGAAAATGCTTATTCATACCTTCTCCTTTTTCCAAGCTATATGCAAAGATGTAGTTCTCCTTGGATCTTTTCGGGCAGAGCAAGAATCATAAATTAGCAACAGAGAATAAAGTTTTCAAAAATTCAAACTCTTAAATCATTCCATATGTTCATTGAGGTCAAACGTACACACAGTTTCCATTTAGTTTAGAACATATAAATGGTAGTGGCTCATGAAACTTCTTCCAACAATCTATCTTGTCACACAATTTACAAAAGGAAACCAGTGAACTTTATGACATATCATGTCCAGATCCAGTAGTAAAAGGTGTTTCAGAACTATAATTTATAAGCACCATATAGATTGCAAGGATGTACCCAGTGCCAGACTTAGCTCCCGCTTTACTCAGGGGCCGAATTGTCGCACAATCTGAACCCAAGAGATTGGAAGGCAACGACAAAAACCTGCTTGGATAGTTCACACATTGTAGCAGCGTTCAAGTGCCATGAGAGATGACCAACCGAAGTACATATCCAAGACTATGCAAGTTAAGTCAAGTTGAAAATGAATCTCACCATAAGAATTTTCATCTGAAATAAGCATTTTTGTCAACATACCAAGACATATATTGATTCTTGAGAGTCTACCTGCCCAATTACAGATAATAAATGTCAAGCAGATAATATCTTGTAAAGACTGCAAGTAAAGTAAACAATTAATGGCAAGAAATCTAAAGCTAAATGCAATGCAACTCTAAAAGGTCTTATCTAGGAAAATTGCGATTTGCGAGTTGATTATCTCATATCAGCAATGCGATACGACAGACTAGTGCCATTTTGTGAAATTAACACTAATAATTAAGAATGGACAAAAAGTAAATGAGTTGGAGATGTCCAATTTATTACACTTTCAAACCTAGAAAATGCTGAATGAAACCACTGATTATATGATAACAGTGCATCTTTCAAGTAATTGACAATGACGAAGTTAATGAAATGGAAGTAGTAAGGGTTGCAAAACTCAGATATAAAAGATTAATCGTTTTGAGATTGGTTGAGAGACCCTAATTCATTCTGTATACGGAGATAATCGGAATCCACCCGTATCACGCTTCTAGTTTTTATTTTAGTTTGGGTCCTTTGTTATCCTAGGTGGAAGTTCACAAAATCGATGGAGAGGATAATTGGTTGTTAACTGATATCAACCTGATCGTCAAAAAGAGTAACGGATTACGGATCACGAACCACCCATATCAAAAGGGGTCAAGTTCCTAGGGAGTTGATGAGTTCCGGGGTGGGAATTGTCGTGGGACGATGAGATCGCTACTTTAGGGGAATGACGTTTAAGCGTCATATCGTTTATTGTTTACTCATTAACTTTTATTTAAGAGGGTGGTGTCGTGTTTTATGAGGTGATTACACTTATTCACTTAAATTACAAGTAGTGGTATTCCTCGTAGCCGTGTTACGGCTAAGTTCATGTTAAGGCTAGGAAATCCGTTACGGCTGCACACCAAAGACGGTTGCCACACCAAAGCAACGAAGATGAACCTTTTACAACCATCATCATAGCCCAACGAATATTAAATATGAAATGAAGAGTAATGTGGAAGCGGATCCTACATCATTTTATAAGTTATCAAAAATACTTGATGGAGGTTTTAGAGCTGGTCCATCTGGAACTTCAACATCAACATTAATGTTGTTAGTTACAAAAACTAATTTAGATAATAGCACTATTACCAATTATAGCGATGCCTCAAGATAACCAATTCAAGTTTTTCTATAATTTAAAATGTGCAACATAATCAATTTAACAGTCAAGCGACGAAATCAATTACAGAATCACAATTTAGAATCAACAAAATTCTAAACGGAATCCATTGAAGTAATACCATTCATGATATAAACTGTGAAATCATTATATACTTCATGACAATGATTGATCATAAAAGATGTGATTAATAACACAAAAACTAATGAATTTAAAGTACCTGTGTCTTTCGATCGTCCATAGAGTACCTTTCTTCCTGTCTTGAACTCAAAATATACCCTGTGTCGTCAGCACAATGATATTTAATTCGTTCTCAACTCAAATTCCCAACTTAACCAGTTTGCCTCCTTTTTTGAATCTGATTTAGAATATTATGAGTGCGCCAAGTGAAAGTTAGAGGGTATAAGCTTATCGACAATTATTTCTTATAAGTATACTACTTTCCTAAACTTATATATATATATATATATATATATATATATATTATATTTTTTGATTATAAACCTTAGGTTCTCTGGGCACTTGAAGTGGTAACAATTTTTAAAAAATTTTATTTAAGACATTATTAAGTCATCTGATAATATGTAATATTTGATTTGAGATGAATATTCAGTTTTGCTCAACAAAAATAAAAATCTGCATTCCAATCCAAATAAAATGCTAGGAAAGCTTCTTACCCACATTGGTTTACGATCTAAAGAACACATTTATTCATGGTATAATAAGACAAATAAGATGTAGAAGATGATACATACCGGGACTTAGATTTTGAAATTTTTATCATTGCTCGGGTTAAATTGTCTACTTTCTTTTTAGTGGTTGAGATTAAGGCACCTTTATTCTTAAGTACTTAGTCTTTGAATGGAAAACAATAACTTTTTAAGGATAATGGAACTCGAAGATATGATAGATTACATATATGGACACAGTTGAAAGCAAGCCCAATTGAAAGAAGTTTCTCTTCATTGATTATCCTTTTGTCCCAAGTGACATGATCAGGAGACAGTGTGGAACACTTACTTGAGATATGAATCCACCAATCCCATGTATAATCATTAGGTCAGCAAATTGGTCTTTGTCAAAATGGAATCCGGTTTGCAAATAGTACTACAAAACGCTATGTTTACATCTCTTCAGCTTATCGCTCTCTCGCAAGCTTATCAAATTTGATTAGAAACGATAGCAAAAGTACACATTTGTTACTCTAGTGAAACTATTACACTATCTAAACACTAATGTTGAAATACAATTTTAAACACATGTTTTGAGTTTATTGGGATAACCCAAGTTAGATACATATGAAGCTTACCTGCTGCTAAAGATCATAAAAACATGCACCCTTATCCTTCTTCAGTACTTCCCTATGACCTCTTTCTAATAAGGGAGCAGGAAAATGTAAAAAAATAAAGTCATATCATTTCATAAAAGTTGTTTCAAATTATAGAACTTTAAGCCTTGCACTTGGGAAATTAAGATATGCTAAAACAAATTAGCTATGAAAGTAGGAGTTACTGCAACAAACAAACAAATGCTAAAAACTCAAAGTACATTCAAAAGCATGAGATAAAAAAGAACGACAAGAAAGTGAATTACCTGAGCTAAATGTTAACTCAAACCTAATTTCAAGATGTACGCAACATAATCGTAGAGCTAATGATAGAAATGGAGGATGTATACCTGTAACTGTGAATCGAGTGATGCCCGACCGTGACCGGACTTTGCTCACATTCTACCTCCTTATCGGTATTCGTTTCGAATTCTTTAAAAAGAGATCATCATCACATATTAAAAAACCTTATTGCAATAAATTAAATAGGCAATACAATCGTTAAGTTTTCCTTTTAATCTTAGAAAAATGATCAAACTGGAGGATGTGTACCTGCAATTGCATATGGAATCGTTCGCCATTCTTTTATAAATAGAAAACCCATGTATATAGCAGGGGTAATTAATAGAAAAGGATCGAAAATGGCAAACAGCAAACGACCGACGGGAAAGACGCCGGCGGTTTACCAGCAGCTCTCACCTTCCCCCTTTCTCAAAGGCACAACAACATCGTCGTTTCTCAAATCCCTTTCATGCGAACATAACCATTCAAAGTTGTACATCTACGCAGTACAGATTTGCAAGCGACCACCGCCCCCCCGCCGTCTCTGGCACCAGCAACCACAACATGCACTTTTTCTCTCTCCATCGTCGAAGAGGTAGGGCTGCCGGAGACACGGGAGGTGAGGAGACGACAACCAAGTCGGAGGGCCCACCGCCTCCGCTGTCTCCAGCACTCTCTCTCTCTCTCTCTCCGATCTGTCTATTTTTATCTCACATTAAGAACCAAAGTGTAAAGATGATAAATCAAGTGGTCAAAACTTGAATACCTGAGATTTACTGCTTCTTTCCCTTTCTTTTTAAACATACTAGTTGGGATCCTGGTCGCGCGTTGCGCGAAATGTTATAACGTTGTGATTGTTGTTGTGTGTCAGGCATGTCGTTTGGTATTTTGTATAGTTACTTGCATTTCATTACAAAAGACAACCAGTGACACATGTTTAACATACAAGATAGGAGATGCCATATGTTTTACATGGATGATACATAGAAGCAACAGCGTGATACATGGGTTTTCATTGCACGCTGCAAGTTGTCAACAACAAAATGGGCCTACAACATCTAGCTTTACAGCTTCAAAAGTTCTGTTATGTAACCTGCTGTTAATCTTGGTCTTCGGCCTGGATTGTAACCTATGTTTTGTGCACATGTTCTGCTTGCATCAGGCATATGCAATATCAAAAGGCAGCATCAAAAGGCACTAACTTGTGGCTGTTCAAAAGTGGTTGCGCTTATTCGCTAGCGTTTTTCTGCTTCTTGGTAGTTTCCTGGTGTTCCTAGTTTGTGACGTCATAGTACGGTTACCAAGTTGTTTCATCTACCTTACCAATAAACAATCTTGTTAATATACATATTCTAAAGGCTGTTTTTGGTGGGCCAAAAGTTCTGGAGACATCATAAAATAAAAATTGTGTGTTGAAGAAACAGGTGATAGCTTGAAAAATGTTGATTGTTGGCTTACCTCATAACTATTTTTAGTTGCTTCTCAATTATAATTTGGTTTCCTATTGGCTACTTTGAATGACAAAGTTTCTAAGATACCATTGTAAGCAATATGGTTTTGACTAATCATAACATGATACTAATGGCACCCTTACATCTAATGCACAAATAACAATTTCAACTTTTCATCTCATTGCATATAATGTTTTGACTAATCATAACAGGATACTAATGGCACCCTTACATCTAATGCACAAATAACAATGTCAATTCAGGTAAGTTGTTCTTATTTTAATCTGTACGGGAATATCAGAGAACACATAATCAATTGCTATAGTCAAATGGCAAATATGGATTTCAACACCAAAATATAAATGAAAAACATCATGAAAAAAAGACGTAAATTGTGTAATAACATTGCTATCTTTTATTATCCACACAGAATCACTTCCTAAAAAAAGGCTAGATTTTTTCTTTCATCTCTTTATTCATATTCAAATAAAAACCAATCCATGCCCACATGCTACTAGACCCTAATCCACACACTGTTTATAATACCTAAAAAAATAAAGCATGAACACTATTTGTTTGTTTAAAATCCTCAATGAATATATTAAAGAAAATTTATAGCCTTCATGCCCTGGCCATACACCACCACCTACATTATATTGCTGATTTCATCTGACTGTAGTTTCATTGCACATAATCCTTTTCATCTCAAGAACTATTTCAACTAATGTCAATTCACACAATAGCCTTGCTCAAACACTTCCTTAATCGATGGCTACCGTTCAATAATCCTATAAGTTCACTTGTTCCTACTATAAGTTTGCTTCCTGCTAGCTTGATTGCCACGAAGACCTTGACCTAAACGACCCGTCTACCAATCATGAACAAACATCTTTACATCAAAATAAACTCGTTCATGATCTTGACATTAAATACAATATTTTACATTGAGCACAATGCAATAAAAGAAATGGTTATTATTTGCAATAAACTACAACCAGACTTCACAACTGTCATACTCTTCATAAAGTGAAATGATAATAATATCTATTCATTTTGTACAACAGACTATTCAATAAAATGTATGTAAAATAGTTCATAGATGTCTTGAAAAAAAAAATTATATCAAACACCTAAATTATCACAATGAAAACCTTACTTGCAGGTGAATGAATTAACAACTAAATGTACAACACAAAATGTAATTCAATTAATAACCCTTCAAACCAGCATAAACAAACGAACAAAAACCACTAATCAATAAAAAGGTAAGGAAACCCTAATCTAAACCTAAATTGAGCAATGCGAAACCCAAATGCAACCACATGCAACTACAATCAGATACAGAGAAACAATAAAAATAGGAGTTGCAGCAAATTAACATGAAAATCAGCCACTAATCAACATAAATGAAGAAACCGCAACACAAAAAGAAGCAATCTGAGCAAAACTCAGCGGTGAGCAGCGATGACGGTGGGAAGAGGTTTCGCCATAGCAAGTAGCAGACCAAGGAGAAACAATGACACTAAACAAAAACAACACACAGAAGCAATTGAAGAAAAATAAAGAAGACAAACAATAAAAACCTGGACACAGGTGCAAGAACGAACCAGAGAGAAAAGAGGAGAAAGAAATCATAGGAGAAACTTTATAACACAAAAGGAAAACACGTCATCAGCCAAAGAAGATAAAAGACAAACACGTGTACAACAAGGCCCAAAAATGCAGGCCATTCTAAACCTGAAATAAACCCAAGTCGAACCCGTGACCAAAAAGATACCAACACAGTCAAACACCAGCTGAACCAAAGCACATAGTGTTATAAACATGAACAAGATCCTACTTAAAATTAAAACAAAAGTAGAAGACCAAAAAAAATTAAACAAACCAGCACCTGCCTCGCAGGTGCTGAACACTGTTCATTTCTAACTATTATTAACATAAAGGTTAACTAGGTAGATAACCACCGACACTTTGCGCCTCTTACTACGCAGTGGTGATCATAGGGCTCAGAATGTGCGGCTCGTTGTGGCTGCAAATTGTCATTTGTCGCGCCAAAACAACGAAGTCACACCTACTTTTTTATCACCATCGTACCTTTAAACCATCATCAACCAGTAAAACCATTAATCAAAGACAACCGTAGAACAGACTGTCAAGTGGCAAGAGCTCAAACTCGGTCTCAGATGAGCCAGGTCATCGTCATCGACATGCATCTTTCAAAAAGTCAGCCCAACACATGAAAACCAACGAAGCCTCAGATGCGAAAACTGCCATCGCCATCATCATCGACAATATCACCAACCAAAGAATAGCAAGTCTCAGATGGGGGACCCCTCATCATCACCGAGCAAACGACCTCAATTTACCCAAATAAAGGACAAACAGGCCAAGACCAAAGCTTCATATTCAGCAGCTCCCGGTGGCGATGGCCCAAGGAGAGAAGAGGGCAACAATGGTTGTCGAACCAACACCATCAACACTAAAGGAAACCTGAGCGTTGACGCCACCAAAGGCGGTCGACCGACTACCGGAGGCGTCGAAGGCAGCAGATCTAGGCCGATTTAAATACGAACCGCCATCCACAGTAGCGGCGGTACACGGCTCCATCGGAGACGGCACCGACGACATAGACCCCTCGTAGTTGGCGGTCAGCGGTCGGCGGTGGGCGGTGGGTAGAAGCCATAACCGTCGCCCTCTCTCTCTCCAGAATCAAAGGGGAAGGTTAAACCCCCAACTCGAGCCAGATTCGACGGTGGTAGCGATGGAAATTGCATGGCACACATCACCACAGATGACCATCGGATGAGATGTCCCGTGCAACATAATCACGCCTCCACGGTGGCCACAGTCGCCGCCTTGGTGATGGAATCTATATCGTCACCAGCGCTACAGACGACCGTTAGATGAAACGACCGCGGACAACGACAACAAACAGCCGTCCATCGCCGGAAATGGCGCGAACAACCATAACAGTGACCACAGTCGAGGTAGCGGTGGCGATGGCGATGGAAACCAGAATCCGGTTCTGGTGCGTGAAGAATGGTGAGAAACCCCAATTAAAAGGGGACCACAATACACACACGCATCAAATTGTTGTACATTATGCATAAAAAACGATACCTGCATTACCAACTTGTACACAATGCATCAAGGGTTCAAAAACACTATGGGTAATATTTAATACACATTTACAAGACACCACACTTATTCTCTTGGCACGACTCGTAACATCATGTATACCTTGCCGCTAGCTCAAGGTGTGGGTGGTGTTCCTTCAATCATTCAAACGACCAACCTTCCACCTCATCACTCTCATCCCAATCATCATGTGAACCCCCTCCACACACACACACTAAAAATTTAATCCTTTTATGTTGGGGTGTTACATGTTACGAGGACATGAATGTTTTGATGGTTGTGGGTTTCGAAATCTTGATTTGCTTCTAGAGGTTATATATGTAACAACCCGAGCGTTTGAGTCATATGAACTTCGCATTTCATATTGTCAAACGAGTAGGTAATGAGTAAATTGTCTATTTAAAGTTTGAAGTTTTTAGATGAAATTTTATGTTATAAGAGACCGTTTGAATATAATAATAATATATTATATTCGAACGTGCTCCGTTTTTTACGAAACTTAGGTTGACTCGTAGAGAAAAATAAGCTCGTCACAACGACATATTTGAAATTTCATAATACGCTATATATTAAAAGTTATAAGAGAAAAACGAGTTAAGCAGCTGAATTAATTATAATAATATAATAATATATAATAAAATAATAATATAATCCCTTTCAATTGCAGTTCAATTGAACTTCAGGCGCATCTGAACTTCATCCCACATCGCCTCTGAAACTTTTTCACCTGCCTTCTGCTCTCTTATAAATAGAAGCCTTAAGGTTGAATTTAAAACATAAGTTTTTTTGGGAACGCTCTAATATAAAGAGAATCCCGAGTTTTCAATACCCCGTTGGGTGTTGTTAGTACGCCCTTGTTTAAGGTTATGTTTATTTATTATTATAGTCGTTATTATTATTATTATCATTGTAGGTATTAGTATTAATATAGTTATTATTAATATTATTATTATCATCTTTATAGTTATTATTATTATTATAGTTGTTATTTTTATTGTTATAGTTATTATTATTATTATTTATTATTTTTAGTGTTGTAGTTGTACCAAACGGTTGGCATAGGATAAAAGAAAGTGCTCAAATAAAACCAACAAATAGAAAAAGATAACGAATCATCCCTATAATTGTTACTAGCTAGAATCTAGCTTAAGTAATGTTATTTTGCTTATAGGATAATACCTGTTAGCAGTGAACCTGAGCAGACGATATCACTGACTTGATTGATTGAGGTGAGTTCCTCTGAACTGTTTTCTAAAACGGGATGTGATGTTCTGATAACTAGTAATAATTGTAGAATTGACTATCAATAGCATCTGTGATATGTGACAATGCTTGATAGGATGCTTGAGGGCTGCTTGTATGATTCTGCTTTAGCCGGTGGATTTTGTATACATAGCCTGGTTATGTGAATTTATACTATGCTTACTCTGTTCCTATCTGTTTGCCATTGTTGTATCTGCTTGATGCAATAGATTGACTATTTGCCTCTTGTCATTGTTGTATCTGCTTGATGCAATAGATGAACCCCTTGACTTGACACTTTGCAAATAATAGACTCGCACACATACACCATAGATTGACTATTTGCCTCTGGCACAATCACCACTCGACTATTCATGTGGGGTGGGTTATCCAAACCAGTAGATCTACCATTGATACCAGGATTGATTGATTGATTGTATTAGGGTTCTTACTGCCGTTCAGTTTATCATAGTATGTTCACATAGTTGCAAGTAATAACATAACATGTCTTGAATTGAATTTAGAACGAATAACAATATAAAAACACGATTGAATATTGGGTCACATGATTTCTCCCAAATAAGAAATGATATAAAATGGGATTATGAATACTCACTTGATTGATGAGATTAGATTTTGGACGTGATAGATTAGGCGCCAACGATTTCCTTATGATTAACCTAAGGAACGGTGCCTCGAATTAGAATAATAGTGATTTGAGAATTGGGAATGTATTAGGGTTTCCATTGGGTTTTGAATGATAGTTTAAATAAAATAATTTATTTAGTTTGAATGTCTTGAAATAAAATGAATTTATTTAGAGTGAGTATGGTTGAAAATTAATAGAAATAAATCTATCAATACATTTGACCATTTGTTAGATCATTAACGCGCGAGAAGAACAAATAATGATTTGATAAGATGCAAAAGTATTAAACGACCATTTATATTATTTGAAATAATAATTATTAAGCTAAGAAAGAGAATAACTTAATTAAATTATTGAACATATAATGATTTAACAAGATAAATCATATTTGAAATCTATTTTTATAAGAAATTAAACTAGTTATATTATTTATTTTAAACAATTAATAAAATAAATAAATAAAATGTTAAGATAAATTTCAGAAAATAATTAGGCGGTTTTAAAAATATTTAATGTTTGTAGAAACATTTTTATAATTTTTAGAAATTTTTTTATAATTTTTTTAAAGCTGAAAAGGCCTTAAAAAACATGTGAGGTTGCCCGGGGTCGAACCCGGGACCTCATGGATGGCAAAGGGAGCACGGACCGGTGAACCAAGGCATACAGCCGCGTTAGGTATCCTGTTTTAAAACTTATAATTACAATCTTTAAGGTTTCCCCCAATACCCATGAACCCTAATTCGATTTAAGCCAAATCGATCCCCAATTCGATTCTGTTAATGAAATTAAACTTAGGGCTTTCATTTCCCATATGAAACCGAGTGTAATGATGTGTGAAATTCCCGAATTGGTGAGATTTTGATGGAGAACGAGTACACGAGCCGATCGCGACCACGTATCACTTGTTTGCTACCCAAACGATGATGATAATCAAATTAAACTCGAGGGGAACTTCGAAAGATGATCCAGATGCGAAGCCCCTTGTCAATTTAAGTTAAATTCGTTCGGAAATTGGGTTTTAATAAAGTTGCAGGTCCGCGATTAAGGTGGTGATCGAGTGTGGTTTTTGTGCGTATTTTATACTAAATTGAATTCAATGGAAGATTAGAAACGATTAAATGATCGTGAGTGCGGAATTAATTTGATTATTATTATGTGTAGTGCTCGATCGTGGCTGAAATCCGGTCGAAAGTGGGGAAAAAGAAATCGGTTCTAAATCGCACTAAAATTTTAAATTGTATTGATGCACAGGTTCGAATCTTCCACATGAGTTTGTCGGGAGTGTTTAAGTGAGTTAGAATCGCGTTAATTCGGGTGTCGTGGGTCGCCGGAGTGTGGCCGGAGATGGTAGCCGGAGGGGAGAAGGGGCGACGGGTGGGGGATGGGTTATTTAAAAATTTACAATTTGCCCCCCTGAGGTTTATGTGATTTGTTATTTTATGTCAAAGCTTTTAAAATAAGTTTTAATTATTACATTTTCAACCCAAAACTTTTAGGGTTAAGGTTTTAATAATAAATTTTATTATTAGTATTATTATTATTATTATTATTTTATTAAATCTTTGAAAAACCTCAAAAATATTTAAAGTTATTTTATTTGTTTTTTATTTTTAAATTTGATAACTAAGCTTCATAATTACTAATATAATTTTATAATTTTTTTTATAAAATCATATTAATAACTATATGGTTATAATGTGAATTAAATGACAATATTACTGAGCTCACATTAAAATAAGATAATCTATTGATTAACATAAATGGGTTCGGGTTTCATGTTGAAATGGGTTGGATGTTACAGTCTCCCCTACTTTAGGAAATTTCGTCCCGAAATTTGTTCACGAGGAGGCTGAAACGAAAAGATGAGGATACTGGGATTTCATTTGGTCCTCACGTTCCCAGGTGAATTCTGGGCCACGTTTAGATTCCCAGCGGACTTTGACAATGGGTATTCGGCTACGCTTGAGTGTTTTGACTTCCCGATCCATAATTTCTACAGGTTTCTCAATAAAGTGCATAGATTCATCAATCTGGACTTCGTCGAGTGGAATGTGGAGATTTGCATCGGCGAGGCATTTCTTGAGGTTTGAAACATGAAACGTCGGATGCATATTACTGAGTTCTTGGGGTAGTTCAAGCTTGTAGGCCACTTTCCCAATTCGCTCGAGCACTTTGAATGGACCCACGTAACGAGGTGCTAGCTTCCATTTCTTTCCAAAACGAATCACTCCCTTCCAAGGTGATACCTTAAGAAGTACGAGATCACCGACATTGTATTCCATGGGTCTTCGTCCTTTGTCAGCATAATGTTTTTGAGGATTTCTAGCAGTGACCAAGTTATCACGGATCTTATGAATTTTGTCGGATGTTTCTTGCATCAATTCCGGACCAGTAATCTGTGATTCACCAACTTCAGACCAACAGATGGGAGATCGACACTTTCGGCCATACAAGGCCTCAAATGGTGCCATCTGGATGCTGGTATGGTAACTGTTATTGTAAGAGAATTCGATCAACGGAAGATAAGAATACCATGATCCACTGAAATCAATGACACAAGCCCGAAGCATATCCTCGAGGGTTTGTATCGTTCTTTCAGTCTGACCGTCGGTTTGCGGGTAATAGGCTGTGCTAAGATTCAGTTGAGTTCCGAGAGCTGATTGGAGACTTTTCCAGAAACGAGAGATGAAGCGACCATCACGATCAGAGATAATATCTAAAGGTACACCATGCCGACTGACTATTTCATTGATGTAAATACGAGCCAATTTCTCGACTCGGTACTCCTCACGAATTGGTATGAAATGAACCGACTTAGTCAATCGATCAACGATAATCCAGATACTATTGTGACCATTAGCGGTACGAGGCAGCTTGGTGATGAAATCCATGGATATGCTTTCCCATTTCCATAATGGAACCTCGGGTTGTACGAGTAATCCAGAGGGACGTTGATGCTCGGCTTTGACTTTGGAACATGTGAGGCATTCAGATACATACAAGGCTATCTCCTTCTTCATGTCGGGCCACCAATATTGGTTCCGAAGATTCATGAACATCTTATCTGCTCCCGGATGAATAGAATAACGAGCCTTATGAGCCTCATCCATGATGGTTGCTCAAAGATTATCGCGATTCGGAATCCAAAGTCGATCTAGAAAATACAGTAGTCCGTCCGACTTGGTTTCCAATTGGAGTTCAGCACCACATGACATTTCCTCATACATGTTGCCCTCGATGACTGGTTCGTGTTGAGCTTCGAGTATATAGGTCAGGAGGTCGGTTTGAATGGTAACACTTTGAAGCATAACCTGGCCCTTACGACTTAATGCATCGGCTACGACATTCGCTTTTCCGGGATGGTAACGTATCTCGCAGTCGTAATCGTTAAGTAATTCCACCCAACGTCGTTATCTCATGTTCAATTCCTTTTGATAGAAAATATGCTGGAGACTTTTATGATCAGTGAATACAACACACTTGGTGCCATAAAGATAATGTCTCCAGATTTTGAGTACGAAAACAACAGCACCCAATTCGAGGTCATGTGTTGTGTAATTCTTCTCGTGGATTTTGAGCTGTCTCGAGGCATATGCTATGACCTTGCCTCGTTGCATGAGGACACAACCGAGACCTTGTCTTGAAGCGTCACAATAGACAACAAAGTCATCGTTTCCATCAGGAAGTGTTAGAATCGGTGCCTCGCACAACCTTTGCTTGAGGGTTTGAAATGCTTTTTCTTGATCCGGCCCCTAAGAAAAAGGCTTATCCTTGTGGGTCAAAGCAGTGAGTGGCACAGCAATCTTCGAGAAGTTAGGAATAAAATGTCGGTAATATCCGGCTAGACCAAGGAACGAATGAACCTCGGTGGGAGTTTTAGGTTCTACCCAATTCTTCAATGCTTCAATCTTTGCAGGATCCACGTGAATTCCTTTATCGTTTACAATATGACCAAGGAATTGAACCTCATTAAGCCAGAATTCACACTTTGAGAATTCGGCGTAGAGTTTCTCTTTCCTCAAAAGTTCGAGTATTAGACGAAGGTGGTTCTCGTGATCGGATTTGAATTTGGAGTATATCAAGATGTCGTCGATGAATACGATCACGAATTTGTCTAGGTATGGCTAGCACACGCGGTTCATCAAATCCATGAACACAGCAGGTGCATTGGTTAGCCTGAATGGCATCACTGTAAACTCGTAATGGCCATATCTCGTTTGAAAGGCCGTCTTAGGAATATCATCATCGTGCACCCGTAGCTGATGATAGCCTGAACGAAGGTCGATCTTGGAGAAATAAGAGGCTTCTTGAAGCTGATCAAACAAATCGTCGATCCTCGATAGGGGATACCGGTTTTTGACAGTAAGCTTGTTAAGCTCCCGATAGATGCACATACGGAATGAGTCATCCTTCTTCTTCACGAATAAGACTGGAGCTCCCCATGGTGATGAGCTCGGGCGAATGAATCCTTTGTCTGACAGTTCTTGCAATTGGCTGGCAAGTTCTTGCATTTCGGAAGGTGCGAGACGATAAGGAGATTTTGCCACAGGAGTTGCGCCAGGCACAAGGTCGATTCGGAATTCAACTTGACGAACGGGAGGAAGACCGGTTAAGTCTTCGGGAAAGACTTCGGGGAATTCTCGAATAACAGGAATGTCTTCAATCTTCCTAGATTTCTCATCCGCTTTCACGATACGGACTAAGAAAGCCACGTAATGCTTGCGGGGGTACTTTTGGGCTTTGGTACAAGACATGAGTTTAAGCCCTTTGGAAGGCTTTTCCCTGTAAATATTTAGGACGCTTTCGGATGCAAGAGGAATCCGGATGATCTTCTCAAAGCAGACAACCTCGACATGGTTCTTTGATAGTCAATCCATGCCTATAATGACGTCAAAGCTTCCAAGTTGCATCGGAATAAGGTCGATAGAGAATTCGTGCTCGCTAAGTTTAAGGGTACAATTCGGAATGACAGAATCAATTATGACGGGTTTTCCATCAGCTATTTCTATTATAAAAGGTTCCTCTAACTTAGTTCGGGTGTTTACAAGCAAAGGCTCAAATCCTAAGGATACAAAACTTTTATCGGCTCCTGTATCAAACAAGATTGAAGCATATTGGTGATCGATTAGAAACGTACCATTCACCACATCATTGGTGGCTTGAGCTTGTTGGGCATTGATGTTGAAAGCACGTCCTTGAGCCGTAGGAACCGGGCTGACAAGTTGAGGGCATCGATTGTGAAAATGGTTCGGATCACCACAATGATAGCATGCACGACCCTGGGTAATTGCAGGAGGATGTTGAAAGACAGGTGCGGTGTCACACCCCAACCTTGACGGCGGAATCGTCGAGATGTGAGGGTTACGATTGTTCAAAGCCATATAACGCTATTATTAAATCCAAATTTATACTATTTATAAGTTTGAAAGGTATATTACAAGCATAAGTCTCAATAATGAAATAAGTTTCAACATGACATAACACAACATAATCAATTGATTTTATTAACTAGGTCCAAGTCCTAGATTATACCAGCAACATAAGTTCACTTCAAACTTGGGGGTTTTCCTGAAACATGATAAAAATAAAAGGTTAAATATAAATAGTTGGTGAGTTTCCAAGTTTTCATACATAATATGAAAAGATTACAAGTAGCAATTCAAGTCATAGGTTATAAAGCTAGTAAGGTTATAGAACACATATCTTTATAACCAAACCTCGACTTGATTACAAGTATATAAGATTGGCTAAGTGTATTTGGTTCCCTAGTGCACAAGCATACGGCTCCTAGGAGTCGGCAATACATCGACTTTAGCACCAAATAGGCTTGTCAGGCCCAAAGATCTAAGACGTCGCCAGGGTAGCAATAGTTAATGATTGTAACAAACTATGTATCTCATATAATCACTTACAACACACAAATAACCATGATAAAATATAAAGATGAATTGCAAGTGCTTTACAAGTCTTAAACGTTTATAAGTGTATGATGTATAAGTATCATGTTTCACCCCAAAATAGTGTGAAATAAAGTAAAAATGGGCAAGGAAAACTCACATGACGTATATGTGTATAAGACGATAATATATATTAATTAACCGATGTTCCAACGAATTCTTTTAGAAGCACCTGGACAGTTGCTTTAGTAGCTAGGATGCTGAAGACTCGTTCGCTTAGTATTATTTGAGTAGGAGAGTTGAGGGTGAGAACTAACCCTTTCCAAGTTCTCCTTTTATAGTACTCGCGAGATATCTTATTCGAGTAGTGAGAATCTTTTAAAGATAACGCACTATCAAAAAGATATGGTTTTAATGAGCTTCGTTTCCTTTTTCTTCAATTATTATTGTATTTATTATTAGTGGCTGGGGACCACCATTATATCTTGTCTAAAGCTTATCGAATAATTCTAAAAGTGGTTTATATAATTACATTTCTGGTCCCTCAGGTTTTGGGTGGTTGTTATTTGATGAAAGAACTTCCATTTAAGTTTATAAAATGACATTAAGGCCTCCTTGACTTATCAAATCCAAGTTTTAAACTTTTCTAAGTTCAATATTTTTACAATTCATTATTATTAATAACACTGTTATTATTATTACTATTATTCTTAGTTATTATTATTTTTGTTTTAATTTTATTGTTATTATTCCTATTATTATCATTATAATCATTATTATTATTATTGTTTATTTTTAGTATTATTGTTTATTATTATTATTATTATTATTATTATTATTATTATTATTATCAAAAGCTTTATAGTTGAATTCCTGTGATTGTATTATTAACAAACATTATCAGAGGTCAATATGAAAAATACGGATGGTTACAGTCTCTCCAACTTTTAAGAATTTCGTCCCGAAATTAAGAATGAAACTTAAACGAACAAGAGGGTTTAAATGAAAGATAAGCGTACGAACGGACAGTGATAGACGTTTGATTAGAGATGAGATGTCTCACTGTAGGGAATCCTTCAAGTCTCTTGACATAATATATGCCAACTTGAACTCTTCCAGTGAAATACGAAACGTTTTGAGAGGAAACATTGGAAATGATGACGAGTTACCAGAATATAGTTTCGTGGTAAGGTGATGTCTTGAAATCAATAAAAGACCAACATTGATAAGAAAGATTAACCGTCAGAATTTAAGAATCCCAAACATCACCATATGAAACGACCTTAACGCATATATTGTGAATATATATTTCTCCTTTGACCAACCATTGGTCTAAGAATAATACGCAATGCGAAGATCTTGGAATGAGTTCACGAAGATGGTTAAGAATATTATTAAAATCAGAAAATGAATCAATCGTTTAAAATGACGATCGGTGTTTTAACGTCATACCACGGTATACGAATATTTGAAACAGATATTAGTAATTTTCTCGACCCATTATTCCATATGAGTCCATATGAGATTAGTCAATCGGTATATAATACACCAATTGTCATCATGACCTTTAAGATAAGAAGTATTTAGTGAATGAAAAGTTAAACAGGAGATTTACGGGAACACGGTTTTTGTCATATGTAAAGGTAAGACACTTGGGCACATACCAAGTTACGTCTTTTCCTTTATGCCAAACCCATGACTACAGATTACGAAATTTTATGAATCATTATATCCACATCGTAATGAGAATAATAACGAGTCTTGTTGATCAAAATCAAGATAGAGTTTTAAGGATTTCCAAGGTTACGGGTTCGAAAGTGATTCAAGAAGTGAAACAGACAATAAGAAAGGTATTTGTAACCATGTTTTACAAGGTAACAAATTTTCAAATACAGATTGCATACGTAATTCATCAAACCCGTAAGTACAGTCGAGAACATTTGTATGTCTATAAGGACATAATCACAAGTTGATAATGTCTTTATTTAGCAGAAAGGTTGCTTAAGAAAGCTACCATCACTCAATCATGTATTGATGATATCTCAAAATGAAAGTTGATAAGTAAGGAATAAATGGTTCCATATAGCTAGATCAAATCAAAATATGAGAATAACGGGAAAGAAATCGATTTAAGAATTTAAATGCTCCAAGCTTGGAATCAAAATCAACCTAAAGCGATCGGGTCTCCTTTCAAGTTCAGAGATCATGCTTTGGCTTGATAGGTCGAATCACTATCATTGCTTCACCCTTCAAGTTACTAAATGCTTCTCGTCACTTGATTATAACCTTGATAAGTTGAATGTCAAGAAATAAGAATAGTCATCAAGGTATGGTTTTCACCCCTAACTTGATGGTGTACTCTCAAGGTATGACTACTAACTTACCAATCAAAAGTTCGATCCCAACTCATTGTTGAGAATTCTCAGAAATAAAACGAGATAACTTACCATTAAGGTAAGGTGATGCGGTGTGAAAGTATATATATTTTTGATAAAGAATTTTCGCACAGATTCAGTTTTAAATGGTTGTTACTACTACTAACTACACACACAAAAGGCAAGTGCACCTATCGTGAGGTAATATAGTGATGGTAAGAACCGAGTATCAATCCGTGGACACACTAAGACTACTCAACAATCCTTGTAATTGACTATCAATTTTTGTTTAAGAGAATGATGAATTGCATTGATATAAATTAGGGTTATAAACTAACGATAAAAATAAGAAATAAAGTAAAACAAGTTGAAACTTTTGGATTTAGAATCAAGGGATAAATGCTATCATCCTAACTTGGATTACACTTATGTAATTGTGATGAAGTGATGGTGTGATTAAAGATATTGAATAAAGTAATTGTGTTAACGTTTATAAAGATGAGCTGGCGCGATTTCTCGTCTATCCGCTCGTAGTGACCAAGACCAACACAGGCTGAGATTTACTGCTTAGGTCAAGGCCCTAGTGATGTAGGTAAATCTTTTGTGCCCTTTTCGACATACGATTTCTGAAAACATAACTTAATATAAGAAAAAAGTTGATCAAGTTCTATTCTAACATACCATTAATTTTAGAAAACCATAACAATTACTGTAGATTTCTCAGACTAATAAAAGGGAACCCGTAAATGATCAGAAAGTTAAGGTCTTATGATTTCTAATAACCATCTCTAGTTAATTAGCCATAGTTGTTATGAATAAAAGTTGATCATACGTTTTTCAACCGTGTATGACAATCACAATTACAAACCATAAACTTATAACCCCCCGTTCAAATGTAGGTGCTACCCATCGAAAGTTTTCCCAAGACCACCATAACATTAACACAATATTTATCACACCATTAATTCATCACAAATTACATAAGTTTCATCCAAGTAGGATGATAATAAGAGTTTAGCTCATGACGAGCTGTAATGTAACAAACAACATAGAAGATAGATATGGATTCATTGATAAAATAGAATAATCAAACCAATGATCCATAATGGATGGTGTTTAGATAATCCCGAGCTTCTTCCAAGTGTTGTATGCACCTCCCGAGCCTCCAAATAGACTTCAAAACTTGATTCCCGAGAGAATTCTGCAGAGTGTCCCTTCCACCAAAAGCTTGCAAAATGAAGAGCTTGGACCTCTATTTATAGGCTTCTCGGAGTGTTTAAGCACGACCCCGTGACAAAAAGGCACGGCCCCGTGTTAGTACAATGCTTACGAAAGTTGGTCGGTTCGTACGTGCAGGAGCTGTCGGGGCACGGCCCCGTGACAAAATAGGCACGGCCCCGTGAAAGGGGGTATCACGGCCCCGTGGTCATATGGGGCACGACCCCGTGATCACTTTTGGGGGACAGTACTTTTGTCCTGTCAGATGTCCAATCACGGGGGTGTGCCAAATTAGCACGGGGGCGTGTTTCAGACAAGGCATGGGGGCGTGCTTAATGAGGCATGGCCCCTTGCTTGGAGCTTTAAGCTTGGATTTCTTCAATTTCTTGTCCATTATGCTCCTTTTGTCCATCTTGCCCTTCACAACACCTGAAAACACAATTAAAAGATTTTAAGTACGTAATCACCATATTTCGGGAGGAATCAAGAAATAAATGATGTGCTTTTGATAGTGTTTATATGTGTAATTTGGAGCACATCAAATATCCCCACACTTAAACTTTGCTTGTCCTCAAGCAAATCACTTAAAATGACAACTCCACCAAAAACCAAATAAAACAAAAGATAAATATGTCTTTCGGAAAATATGCAAGTAAAAATTATTTCATCCAAATGCAAACATTTTAAGCATGTATAGAATGATATCCTAGCAAGCAATGGGATTGTTAGTAAAGATTATAATCATGCAAAATCCACACTCCTCACAAAATACTCTCATGCTCGGCTGAATATATGGAATCATACATAAGATGAAGTATGACTAATACGCTCATTTCCTAGCATGAATACGTGTGGAATCATAAGCTTGCTAAGGGATCAATTCTCCACCTACTTAGATATTTACTTGCATAAATCATTAGGTCTTTTGATGGGTTGTAACTTGGCTCGGGCTCTGGTGTGGAATGTTTGGAAAAAGTGGCTAAATGCTAAAGACGACGGTCTTGGTTTATTTTTCTAACATAAACTACAAGGAAAGCAGTAAAAAGTTCCCTATACAATACTTCAAGCTAGAAGGGATATGCTAACTTGAGGATTCGTTTAAGGTCAGATTGTCAAAACCGTATTTTGCTTTCAGGAACCTTACTTCATCCTTTACCCGAAGATACACAAAACTATCCTTTCGTAAGGATCGTTCGGCTTGAAGCCTAATAGCACCCAATCGGATCAGTTCTGTGTATTCGTATTGGGATTCAGTTTGGTTCTTTTTGCATTTTCCATCGTGTGACCAATTTCCACAATTCGGGCATCTTTCGTATCTTTTTGCCCGTCTCTTTATGGCGCTTTTTGAAATTCCACAAAATGGCGGAACTTGTTCCTTTTTTCGCCATTTCTTTCTTGCGTCGTACGTGAGGTTGTAAATTTGTTCGCAGATTTTCGGGGGAAGTCCCGGTTTTGCATGATGAAGGCAACAAAGCAAATTAAAATCAAAAGAATGCATTCCAGTTCTTTTAGGTCTGCCGGTAAAAGACCAAATTTTTCTTTCTTTTTTCTCTTTTTTTCTTTTCTTTTCCTTTTTTTTTTAAATAAACCAAAATCGTGTCTTTAACGAAAAATGGGTTTTGTTGAAGGCTTTTTGGTTGAGTGACTTGGTGATTCAGGTGATAAAGAATAAAATGTTTAGGCTCAACGGGGCTAACTAGGGTTGACGTTCGGATAGGTAGGATTAAAAGAAAATGGTTGGGGCTTGAATGGTTAAGGGTTTCCTAATGCCTAACTCATTTTTATACAGAAAATACTAATTAAGGTCTTGAAATGTATACCCAAAGCAAGTTCTAATCACACGTATCATGAGGTACTCTCAATTGAATCCAGAATGAAAGTAAAATTGCAAATATTTGTAAAAGCTGTTTAAGGCTCAAAAATAAACTCACAAATGGATGGAATTGGGTAAAAGTGTTTCATTTTGCATGATTACATATGTTTACTTGATTATTGCTTTTAAGGATATCATAAAAATATTTTCAATTTTTATTTGGATTTCTTTTATTTACTTATTTATTTCCCGAAAACGTATATTTATAATTTGGTTTATCAAAAATTGTTTAAATTTTTGGCTTCGTGTCACAAAAATTTATGGTTAAGTGATTTGGTTCAAAATTTTCAATTTGGACCTGTTTTTAGCAAAGTATTAAGTATGTGTCTCGATTAATCCCATCCCCACACTTAAAATTCACATTGTCCCCAATGTGATAGATAAATTAAAAACAAGGAATGGAAACGAGATACTCCCCAAAATATTATGAAGTTGACTTGTATCTTTGCTTGCGAGAACCATCGGGATCACCTGAAATATCATCCATTTATTGAAAGCATTAAAATCCTAAACACGCAAAATAAAAATAAAATGACATAAAGTAAAGGATAGATTGGCACAAAACGACTGTGCCTGGCCCCTGAAAGTGATGTGGATTTTCAAGGGCTTTGTGGTGGGATATCCCCCCACTCATGATACATTCGGTTTCTGATGTATGTGATATCATTGCTCAGGTCGTCCACTCGAGAGTTCAGATTTTCGACGCGGTTGAAAGCTTGTTGCGCGTATTCGAATGATCTCCTTGCATGGTCACTGGTGGTCTGGATTGCTTCATAGAGGTCTAACATGGTTGGAAATTCTCCGGCGTGTGAGCTGGAGGCCCTGGCGTCTTCATGATGTGCTGGCATATCAAGATCCATGATAATCTCCTCGGGGTCTGCCGGATCCCAGATTTGTCCCTTTCTATCCATGAATCTTGGTTGTCCATTTGGTAAGGTTGTGATCATGTACATGCTTGTGCAAATGCTTAAGTCCAACAATCCTAGCATTACTCCTTCGGTTCCTTCCGTGTTACACCCATAACTCTCGTACAAGTTCAGGATCCAGCTTCCTCCAAACATTGGTGTCGGGGCACCAGCAGTTGCATTCCTGGAAAACAAGTTACAAAACAAATACCCAATGTTGTAGGGCAAATGATTAGTCATATAGTATAAGATAAACAAGTCTCTCAAACTAACAACTCCCTCGCTTTGTCCACGAGTTGTTATCGAATGGCTAAGCAACCGATGTATGTATCGTAGCAATGGGTCCCGAATCTGACTACTCTTGGTTTTACTTGAGTTGAATGCCTCTGTTCCAATCTTCTCCCAAAATGCCTTTCTCATGGCGCCGCTTTCTGCGTCCCTACTTTCCTCATCTGGAAATGTATGATAAGCTGGCATTCCGGAGATTGCTTCCTCCTCCATTTCCTGTTCTGTATATATTCCTAGATAGACACCAAACAAAGCGATGGATTTTTTCGCCAATGTCCACCCAGTCTGAATGTAACTGCTTCCTCATCCCAAGGGTCGGAGTCTTTCATGCTAAATCTGAAAGATGCTAAAAATTCAAGAGTTAGTTCATAAATAGAAGGCCTGTTTTGTGAAAACAACCGCTTCCACTGGATACTCAATAAATTGTTATATCTTTCGAGTTGTCCGACAGCCGCCAAGGTTTCTTCATCGGCTTGCAAATGTGACCTTTCGGCCCTTTGCAAGAGCCTTTGCAATCGATCACGACACCATCTTTCACGGTTTCCTCCAAATTGCAAGTATGGATGGTTCATGATCCTGAAATTTGGACAAATCAGTTAATATATACAAAACTGATTTTTTTGGAATAAACTATCTATTTTAGGGGAAAGATTGATTTTCAAAAGCCAAGTTACCCCTTTTTATTAATTTGTGTTGAAAAATAGTTGACACGGTTGCTTTTTAAGAAAAATTTGTCAAACATGGGGGTGTGCCTCTTGAAACGTGGGGGTGCGGTTAACATTTTGAATTATGAAATTTCAACTCGAGCCAATGTGGTTTTGTTTGTAAATTCTTGATTAAGCATAAATTTGTCATTTTCTTGCTTGAAAAACCAAAGATTATACGTTAAACATTTTTATCAATTGTTAATAATTCAAGACAAAAATATATAATGTTTCAACACTACTTACCAATTCTTGTATCTTGAACATGATTAACAAAGAAATCACCATACATTATGAAGATAGTCTTTTAAACACTAACGGGAAACATACTAACACTAACACTAATTCTATGGAAAATGACATTTTAACACTAATTACTAACTAATCAAACTAATTAACACTAATCAACTTCCAAGAGAACATAAACAAAGAGGCATGAAGCATTCATAATTCCATAACGTTTAAGCAAAAGCTTTTACATATAATCATTAGGATTTCGGTTGTTTAGAGACCTAATCACCTAAATACATGCAAATGGCTACCATAATCATGGAAAATGACATACTAACCTCTTGATTATCTTCTTGAAATGATGCTTGAAAACAAGAAGGAAGAATTGAAAAAAATTGATAACAAAATGAAGAAGAAATGAAGTTGCAGGTCCAAAAAATCGGGCTTTATCACTAGTCATTGATGGGGAACAAGACAAAATGCTGAAACAAGTCAGATTTTGTCGAAAATTTGTCGTCACGGGGGCGTGCTTGTTGGGGCACGGGGCCGTGATTGCCTTGTGCAGTCTCGGTTCAGTATTTTGTTGTTCCGTTTTTCAATTTCGCGCGTTGCGTAATTTACCCGGCTAAGTTTTGACACGTCCAATTCATCAGAGAAGTTACGAAATTAGTTCTAGAATTCAAATAAGCAAACCAAGCAACAAATACATTTTCCTATCTTCTACGATTACATAATACGTTAATAACCGGGAATCTGAAACTGCAAAACCAGACTCCTTAACGTGCACTAGCGCACATGACCCTTTACAGAATGCCTCTAGAAGAAGCCTCCACACATTTCGTGTGGAAAGGTCGGGATAGGGTAGTGCGAAGTGCGGTTGCTAAGTTCCGCGAGCTGACGGTTGATGGAAACAAGCTCCTCGCTCATGTCCTGAACTTTCTGGATGAGTTCAGCCAAGCGTTGAGTTGCGGTGAGATTCGTCTCCGTCAATTTCTTGATCAGCTCATGGAGCTTAAAGAAATACTCTTGAGTTTTTGGTTCTCTCGTTTCAGTTCGAGGCTTCGTTGCAGGATTCCAATTAGAACTTCCTTGACTGGATTCATTCATCTTTTCTTCGGGAGATTTTGAGCAGAATTGGGTGTGATGAAAGCTTGAAACAAGTGTGGTATTTATACACAAGTCTGCAAAGTTGATCACGGGGCGTGCTTGGGTAGGCACGGCCCCGTATTTGTCAGAAGTCGCCTTAAATTCATCCTGCAACGTTCCAGAGTCGTCAGCGGAGATCGTGGAAAAAATTTGTCAGAGGCACGGGGGCGTGCTTGGTGGGGCACGGCCCCGTGCTTGTGCTTGGGAGTCCTACAAAAAGCTAAAATTTGAAATAAAATCTATGTACAGGTGCCGTGTTTTCGTTTCGGGTCTTCGGCTTGACCCTTCCCCACACTTAATCCTCATCGGGGCGGAGGTGTAATTCCTCCGAGAAAATCTCGGTTGGCCCATTGTTATATGGCTTTAAACGATGTCCATTCACTTTGAAACTTAAACCGTCGTGGTTGTCAATTTCGATTGCACCATTTGGAAACACATTTTTAATTGTATAAGGTCCAGACCAATGTGATTTTAACTTTCCGGGAAACAGACGTAAGCGAGAGTTATACAGTAAGACACGTTCCCCCACACGAAATCGTTTAGTGCTCTTAAACGAGAGTCATGGAATTTCCTTGTCTTTTCCTTGTAAACCCTAGCGTTTTCGTATGCTTGTTCTCTCAGTTCCTCAAGTTCATGGATTTGTAGAAATCGATTCTTTCCTGCAAGGCCTTGGTCTAAGTTTGCTGCTTTGAGTGCCCAATAGGCTTTATGTTCCAATTCCACAGGTAGATGACACGACTTCCCATAAACGAGTTTAAACGGTGTTGTGCCAATGGGAGTCTTAAAGGCTGTTCGAAAAGCCCATAATGCATCGTCTAGCTTGGCAGACCAGTCCTTGTGATTTTGTCCTACGGTTTTTTCTAGGATTCGTTTGATACCTCGATTAGTGACCTCCGCTTGCCCATTCGCTTGTGGATGATAAGCGGTTGTAAAGCGATGATTTACTCCATAACGGGCCATTGCTCTTTCGAGCTGGTTGTTACAAAAATGGGTTCCTCGATCACTAATCAAAGCCTTAGGGGTACCAAAACGAGAGAATAATTTCTTAAGGAATCTGACAACATTTCTTGCATCGTTGGTGGGCAGGGCTTGAGCTTCGGCCCATTTTGAGACATAGTCAACTGCTACTAAGATGTAACGATTTCCAAATGATACCGGGAATGGCCCCATGAAATCAATACCCCATACATCAAATACCTCGCATACTTGAACGGGTTTCTAAGACATCTCATCCCGTGTCGAGATGTTGGTTGCTCTTTGACATGCATCACAGGTGCGTACCATGTTGTGAGCATCCTTGAAGATCGTTGGCCAATAGAATCCAGAATCGAAGACCTTTTTGGCTATTAGAGTTGCTCCATGGTGGCCTCCTGTGGGTCCTTCATGACAGTGCCTTAGGATCTATTCCGCTTCACTTCCGTATACGCATCTTCGAATGAGTTGGTCTGCACCGATTCTGAATAGGTATGGATCTTCCCAATAGTAATGTTTAATATCAGTAAAGAATTTCTTCTTTTGCTGATAAGTCATTCCTTTGAGAAGGAGTCCGCTTGCCAAATAGTTTGCGAAGTCGGCAAACCAAGGATACTCATCGATTGAAGATTGGATGTTCAAAAGGAATTCGTGAGGGAAATTATCGTTTATTTTGAATTCCTCGGTTTGTGGATGGTTTGAATCTTCAAGACGCGAAAGATGATCAGCCGCAAGATTTTCTGCTCCTTTCTTGTCACGAATCTCAATATCGAATTCTTGAAGCAGAAGTATCCATCGTATCAATCTCGGCTTTGCATCTTGTTTGTTGAACAGATAACGTAGGGCTGCATGATCGGTGTAGACGACTGTTTTTGACAGGACTAGATACGAGCGGAATTTGTCAAATGCGAAAACTACTGCGAGAAGTTCTTTCTCGGTGGTTGTGTAGTTTTCTTGTGCGTGTTTAAGGTCTTGCTCGCATAGTGAATTGGGTGGAATTGCTTGTCTTTCCTTTGTCCTAACACGGCTCCTACCGCAAAATCGCTTGCATCGCACATGAGTTCAAATGGTAACGTCCAATCTGGGGAAACCATAACTGGAGCGGTGACCAACCTATCTTTTAACAGATCAAATGCACTGATGCATTCGTTGGAAAACACGAATTTTGCATCTTTCTCAAGAAGTTGAGTCATCGGTCGTGCGATTTTTGAAAAGTCTTTAATGAAACGGTGATAGAATCCTGCGTGACCTAGGAAGCTTCTAATTTCTTTCACGGTTGTAGGATATGGCAGTTTGGAAATAGTGTCCACTTTAGCTTGATCAACTTCGAGGCCTGCTCGAGAGATCTTGTGCCCCAACACTATTCCTTCAGTAACCATGAAATGACACTTTTCCAATTTAGAACAAGGTTAGAGTCCTCGCCTCTAACCAGCATTTTTTTCCAGATTTTCAAGACATTGTTCAAATGAGTTTCCAAAGACTGAGAAATCATCCATGAAAACTTCCATTGAGTGTTCAATCATGTCATGAAAAATTGCTACCATGCATCTTTGAAATGTAGCAGGAGCATTACACAATCCAAACGGCATTCGTCGATACGCAAAAGTGCCATATGGACAGGTGAATGTCGTTTTCTCTTGATCTTCGGGAGCAATGGGAATTTGAAAGTACCCTGAGAAACCGTCGAGGAAACAATAGAACATTTTTCCAGAGAGTCTCTTGAGCATTTGGTCAATGAAAGGTAAAGGAAAGTGATCCTTTCTTGTGGTGTCATTGAGTTTGCGATAATCGATGCAAACTCTCCAACCTGTAACCGTACGAGTTGGAATAAGCTCATTCTTTTCGTTAGTTACTACAGTCATTCCTCCTTTCTTTGGAACAACTTGGATGGGACTGACCCAAGGCGAATCAGAAATAGGGTAAATCAAAACGGCATCTAGCAGTTTGATTACTTCTTTCTTCACCACCTCTTGCATGCTCGGATTTAAACGTCTTTGAGGTTGAATGACGGATTTGAAGTCCTCCTTCATCAATATTTTGTGAGTGCAAAAGGATGGATTGATTCCCTTGATGTCCATGATTTTCCATGCAATTGCTCGTTTATGTTCCTTCAGCACATTGAGTAATTTATTCTTCTCATCTTTTGATAGGGCGGATGAGATTATGACAGGAAGCTGAGAGGTATTTTCAAGAAAAGCGTATTCGAGATGAGATGGAAGTTCTTTGAGTTCTAAAGCCGGAGGGTCTTTGATAGAAGGTTTGGCTTTAGGTTCTAATTCTTGATCGATGATCTCAAATGCTTCTTGACAAGATGATGTTTCGTCAACTTCGAGTTCTGGAATGATTTGGTGCTCACAGACGGGCTCAGTGGTTTGGATTTCTATTAATTGAGTATCGCAAGCTTAAATTTGACGAGTGTTCTTCAGATGACAGCTTATGATTGAGTCGCAAACATCAATGTAATAGAGTGAATCGTCATGATGTTGAGGATGTTTCATGGATTGTCCTATGTCGAATGTCACTTCCTCCTCATCCACTCGGAGTGTGAGTTTTCCGGTGCAAACATCAATGAGGGCTCGAGCGGTTGCTAAGAAAGGTCGACCTAAGATGAGAGGAACATTCTTATCCTCATCCATGTCGAGGATCACAAAATCAATAGGAAATACGAACTTGTTGATTTTAACTAAGAGATTTTCAACAATGCCCCTCGGATATTTGACAGAACGGTCAGCTAATTGGATGCTCATACGAGTAGGTCTAGGCTCACCTAAGTTTAATTTTTCAAAAACTGCATAAGGCATGAGGTTAATACTAGCACCTAAATCGGCTAACGCGTTGCTGACAGAAAGATTTCCTATTAGGCAATGTATGGTAAAACTCCCTGGATCAGTCATCTTTTGAGGTAGTTTGTTTTGAAGAACTGCTGAGCATTCCTCATTCAAAACTACATGTGATAACTCTTCCAGTTTCTTCTTGTTTGACAATACACCTTTTAAAAACTTAGCATAATTTGGCATTTGGGCTAAGGCTTCCACCAATGGCAGATTAATATGGAGTTGTTTGAACAATCCCAGAAATTTGCCATATTGTGCCCCCATTCGTTGTTGTCTCAGTCGACCGGGATATGGAGGTGGTGGAACATAAGGTGGTGGTGGTACGTATTTCTTGGCTGGTTCTTCAACAATGACAGGTTGCTTTTGCTTGTCACTTGTATTACGTGGTGTCTCGAGTTCTATTTCTTCAAGGATGGGCTGTAATACAGGTGCAGCACCTTGAGTGGTTTTGCCACTCCTTGTGGTGATGGCTTTGACTTGAGCATTGGGGTTTGTTACAGTATTGCTGGGCAAAGTACCTTGGGGTCTCACAGATAGTTGCTGTGCTATCTGACCCACCTGGTTTTCAATGGTTTGCAATGATGCTTTGTTGCTTTTGATTTCAACCTCGTTTCTTTGGAACCTTTCCTCGTTTCTTCGATCAGATTTCCGGATGTACTCATCTGTGGCTTGTGTGGTTAACAACAATTGCTGTAATAAATCTTCCATTGATGATGCTCCACGGTCTTGATTACTACTGCTTGGACCTTGATATGGTGGTTTCTGTTGCTGGTAAGGTGGCCTACGGTTGAATCCAGTTGATGGTTGGCTGTTACCGGCTTCTCTGTAATTCGGATTGCTCCTCCAATTTGAGTTGTTGTTATATGCGTTGTTTGGGCCTCCTACGTAGTCAACATCTTCCATCATCATAATGCCTTGCGGGCATTCATTGGTCTTGTGTGAGCTTCCACATGTGTTGCATCGTGTTGAAGTCTTTTTAAGTTCAGCTTGCAATTGTTCGAATCGTTTGGTTAAGGCTTCTAACTGGGCTGTGATCAGTGTCTCAGAGTCTACTTGATGAATTCCTCTAGAGTTGATTTTGTTTCTCAAGGGATTGTAAGCAAAGCTCTTCTTAGCTGCTTTCTCTAGGGCTTGGTATGCTTCTGTTGGTGTGACACTTCCGAAATCTCCTCCCGCACTTTGGTCTACGGCTTGTTTGTGTGCTCCGCTGATTGCATCATAAAAGGTTTGACACTGCAGCCACAGATCAAGTCCGTGATGTGGGCATCTCCGAAGGAGACCTTTATATCTCTCCCATGCTGCGTGTAATGATTCATCATCGTCTTGGCGAAAGCTCGTGATGCTGCTTCTCAATTTGGCAGTGCGATCGGGTGGAAAGTATTTCAACAGGAATTGTTCAGCCATTTCTGCCCATGTGGTGATGGAACCAGGCGGAAGTGAATCGAGCCAGTCAATGGCTTGGCCGCGAAGTGAAAATGGAAAAAGTCGTAGTCTAATAGCATCATCTGAACAGTTGTTGATTTTGAAAGTTGCACAGATACGAAGGAATCGTGAGATGTGAGCGTTAGGGTCTTCGTCTTGCAATCCGTGAAACTGAACAGAGTTCTCTACTAGTTGGATAATACTAGACTTAATCTCGAAATTGTTGGCCGCTATTGCTGGTTGGAAAACACTAGACTCATAACCGTCGATTGATGGCGTGGCATAGTGCGTCATCTTCATTTCCTCGTCTTGATTAGCCATGTCTCCTTCGGATGGTGTATCTTCCGAGATGTCTTCTTCGATGATTGTTGCTGCTTGTTGCGGCCTTTCACGTAACCTTTGTCGGAAAAGTCGTTCAGGTTCCGAAAGAGGTGAAACAAGTTCAGGACTAGACGAGTCGGACATACACTAACTTAAGGAAGCAAAAACTAACAAGGCTTAAAATGAATCAGGCAAATGTAACTAAACTGGCTAAGGTAAACTAACTACAAAATTAAAATGAATTTGAACAAAAAATATTAACAAGATATAAACAGGACAGTCAAAAATTTAGATTGTCTTTCAAACTTGCCATGTGTCCCCGGCAACGGCGCCAAAAACTTGATGCGGTGTGAAAGTATATATATTTTTGATAAAGAATTTTCGCACAGATTCAGTTTTAAATGGTTGTTACTACTACTAACTACACACACAAAAGGCAAGTGCACCTATCGTGAGGTAATATAGTGATGGTAAGAACCGAGTATCAATCCGTGGACACACTAAGACTACTCAACAATCCTTGTAATTGACTATCAATTTTATTTAAGAGAATGATGAATTGCATTGATATAAATTAGGGTTATAAACTAACGATAAAAATAAGAAATAAAGTAAAACAAGTTGAAACTTTTGGATTTAGAATCAAGGGATAAAGGCTATCATCCTAACTTGGATTACACTTATGTAATTGTGATCAAGTGATGGTGTGATTAAAGATATTGAATAAAGTAATTGTGTTAACGTTTATAAAGATGAGCTGGCGTGATTTCTCGTCTATCCGCTCCGTAGTGACCAAGACCAACACAGGCTGAGATTTACTGCTTAGGTCAAGGCCCTAGTGATGTAGGTAAATCTTTTGTGCCCTTTTCGACATACGATTTCTGAAAACATAACTTAATGTAAGAAAAGAGTTGATCAAGTTCTATTCTAACATACCATTAATTTTAGAAACCATAACAATTACTGTAGATTTCTCAGACTAATAAAAGGGAACCCGTAAATGATCAGAAAGTTAAGGTCTTATGATTTCTAATAACCATCTCTAGTTAATTAGCCATAGTTGTTATGAATAAAAGTTGATCATACGTTTTTCAACCGTGTATGACAATCACAATTACAAACCATAAACTTATAACCCCCCGTTCAAATGTAGGTGTTACCCATCGAAAGTTTTCCCAAGACCACCATAACATTAACACAATATTTATCACACCATTAATTCATCACAAATTACATAAGTTTCATCCAAGTAGGATGATAATAAGAGTTTAGCTCATGACGAGCTGTAATGTAACAAACAACATAGAAGATAGATATGGATTCATTGATAAAATAGAACAATCAAACCAATGATCCACAATGGATGGTGTTTAGATAATTCCGAGCTTCTTCCAAGTGTTGTATGCACCTCCCGAGCCTCCAAATAGTCTTCAAAACTTGATTCCCAAGAGAATTCTGCAGAGTGTCCCTTCCACCAAAAGCTTGCAAAATGAAGAGCTTGGACCTCTATTTATAGGCTTCTCGGAGTGTTTAAGCACGGCCCCGTGACAAAAAGGCACGGCCCCGTGACAAAAAGGCACGGCCCCGTGTTAGTACAATGCTTACAAAAGTTGGTCGGTTCGTACGTGCAGGAGCTGTCGGGGCACGGCCCCGTGACAAAATAGGCACGGCCCCGTGAAAGGGGGTATCACGGCCCCGTGGTCATATGGGGCACGGCCCCGTGATCACTTTTGGGGGACAGTACTTTTGTCCTGTCAGATGTCCAATCACGGGGGTGTGCCAAATTAGCACGGGGGCGTGTTTCAGACAAGGCATGGGGGCGTGCTTAATGAGGCATGGCCCCCTGCTTGGAGCTTTAAGCTTGGATTTCTTCAATTTCTTGTCCATTATGCTCCTTTTGTCCATCTTGCCCTTCACAACACCTGAAAACACAATTAAAAGATTTTAAGTACGTAATCACCATATTTCGGGAGGAATCAAGAAATAAATGATGTGCTTTTGATAGTGTTTATATGTGTAATTTGGAGCACATCATAAGGGAAATCACTCCTATCTTAACAATGAAGTTTTACAAGAAAACAAAATACAACAAGATGAACTTCTTCATTAAAATCCAGAGTTCACTCCTACTTTGATTAGATCGTTTCATTTGAGAAAATACAATCCATAAGAATGAAATTATCATCAAGGTATGGAATTCACGCCTATCTACATCAAGGTATGGAATTCACGCCTATCTTGATAATTGAGTTCCATAATAACAAGAAAACAATCGAGGATTGACATTTGTCACCAAAGTACGGGTTTCAATCCTATTTTGATAAGATCACGTCATTCGTGAAGTGCAAGTTCCAATGAGAATAATTGAAGTCAATCCTCAGGATGAGGAATTTGTCCTAATCCAGAGGATGAAATTTTATAAAACACACAATTGGAAACCATTTATCAAAACGAATAGAGAATCATCAAAGTAAGGGAATCACCCCTGTTTTGATGAGACAGAATCATTTAGGAGATACGAGTGTTCTAAGTCATAGGTTGACTTGCAAACTCTTGCATCTCCCACAGTGCAGCCGGTTCAAGGTTCGACTTAACAACGACAGGAAAAGAATTTCACTTAGAAAATTCAGAAAATTTCAAGTTACATCAATGTAACCAAAAGGAAAATCATGCTTACAAAATTTAAGGTCAAAATTCGAGGTAACAGAATTTGTTATGATGGTGTTTAAATCTTGGATGGTTTAAATCGGAAAGACGAAATCAAGGACAAAAATGATTCGACATCCTAAAGAGATGTGAACATTCGATTCACAATCGAAAGGAATACATGGACTTCTCAAGATATGAGGTCAGCCATAACCTTATTGAAGACACGTGTACTTATAAGTGGTCACTCATCTCAAGGATTTCAAGTCAAGTAAACGGATTCAATGATCGAATCAGATCACCATTTACACTTTGCCTAGACAAAGTATCCCGAGATGTAGGAATTCCACCTACAGCATTGCATGTTCTTAGTTATGGGACACATCATTAAGAGGATTTGAGAACCATAAGTAACGGTTAAAAGTTTTAAAGACCATACGGTTTAGATTCCCAATATCTTTGGGTATATTAAAATCCATGTTCACGTTGGTCAAGGTAAGAAGATAGTTACATGAAACGCTCAACGTGTAACGATGTTTAAATGTAGAAGTTGATATGTAGGATAGGTTCAATATTAACAGGAACATTATGTATGATAAGAATGAGAAGATATTAAAGCTTTGGTGATAAACCAGTTCAAGGAATTAAGGATTTCTAAGATACAAGAGGATGGTTCCATTTGGTAACGCATTACCATTTGGAATCGTTGACATGTCAAGGTAATTTGACCCATTTACCTTAGAGACTTGTGTATTGACCATAGTTTATCACTCATCCCAGAAATCCCCAGGTAAGCATAATTGGTCTCGCAATGAGATTTATACGATATGCTTGCCTTAGCCCGAAGGCCTTTTGTCAGGAAATCCAGAATACAGGTGTCTATGTGTCACACAAATTTCTTTGGTTTATGAAATCAAAACCTTGATGAGTTTTTCATAGATTAGACATAGAATCTAAGGAATTGAAGCCACGATGATAAGTGTAGATTTCACATGTCGTTGATAATAGGTTTAGGAGGTTCATTTGTCGGGGAGAGTCAAAAAGTCAAAGTTAAGTTTAGGGAGATAA
The DNA here is from genome assembly GCA_024085815.1 of Flaveria linearis. Lineage (NCBI taxonomy): Eukaryota > Viridiplantae > Streptophyta > Magnoliopsida > Asterales > Asteraceae > Flaveria > Flaveria linearis. Next base: position 88,220,803 of record CM044004.1, read on the forward strand.
GTAACAATGTTTAGGCAATCCTATGCTAAGGCATCAAATTGCACATAAAAGGCATAGCATTATGTAGCATGCAAACCATAGGTATATTTACAAGAATATGAATATCATTCTATAAGGTTCATGCATAAGCTATAGTCTAGGTCACCATTTCTAATAACCTAAATCCCTATAGTTATGGGCTCTGATACCAATCTGTCACACCCCAACCTTGACAGCGGAATCGTCGAGATGTGAGGGTTACGATTGTTCACAGCCACATAACGCTATTATTAAATCCAAATATATACTATTCATAAGTTTGAAAGGTATATTACAAGCATAAGTCTCAATAATGAAATAAGTTTCAACATGACATAACACAACATAATCAATTGATTTTATTAACTAGGTCCAAGTCCTAGATTATGCCAGCAACATAAGTTCACTTCAAACTTGGGGGTTTTCCTGAAACATGATAAAAATAAAAGGTCAACTATAAATAGTTGGTGAGTTTCCAAGTTTTCATACATAATATAAAAAGATTACAAGTAGCAATTCAAGTCATAGGTTATAAGCTAGTAAGGTTATAGAACACATATCTTTACAACCAAACCTCGACTTGATTACAAGTATATAAGATTGGCTAAGTGTATTTGGTTCTCTAGTGCACAAGCATACGGCTCCTAGGAGTCGGCAATACATCGACTTTAGCACCAAATAGGCTTGTCAGGCCCAAAGATCTAAGACGTCGCCAGGCTAGCAATAGTTAATGATTGTAACAAACTATGTATCTCATATAATCACTTACAACACACAAATAACCATGACAAAATATAAAGATGAATTGCAAGTGCTTTACAAGTCTCAAACGTTTATAAGTGTATGATGTATAAGTATCATGTTTCACCCCAAAATAGTGTGAAATAAAGTAAAAGGGGGCAAGGAAAACTCATATGACGTATATGTGTATAAGACGATCATATATATTAACCGATGTTCCAACGAATTCTTTTACAAGCACCTGGACAGTTGCTTTAGTAGCTAGGATGCTAAAGACTCGTTCGCTTAGTATTATTTGAGTAGGAGAGTTGAGGGTGAGAACTAACCCTTTCCAAGTTCTCCTTTTATAGTACTCGCGAGATATCTTATTCGAGTAGTGAGAATCTTTTAAAGATAACGCACTATCAAAAAGATATGGTTTTAATGAGCTTCGTTTCCTTTTTCTTCAATTATTATTGTATTTATTATTAGTGGCTGGGGACCACCATTATATCTTGTCTAAAGCTTATCGAATAATTCTAAAAGTGGTTTATAAAATTACATTTCTGGTCCCTTAGGTTTTGGGTGGTTGTTATTTGATGAAAGAACTTCCATTTAAGTTTTTAAAATGACATTAAGGCCCCCTTGACTTATCAAATCCAAGTTTTAAACTTTTCTAAGTTCAATATTTTTACAATTCATTATTATTAATAACACTGTTATTATTATTACTATTATTCTTAGTTATTATTATTTTTGTTTTAATTTTATTGTTATTATTCCTATTATTAACATTATAATCATTATTATTATTATTGTTTATTTTTAGTATTATTGTTTATTATTATTATTATTATTATTATTAATTATCAAAAGTTTTATAGTTGAATTCCCGTGATTGTATTATTAACAAACATTATCAGAAGTCAATATGAAAAATACGGATGGTTACATGCGGTATTCGGAGTCTTAGCTGCGCTCTTGCACACGTTGAAGGTATGGCCTAAACGACCACAGTTTGTGCATTGACGACACTGAATGTTAGCGGGATGGTGATACTTGCATTTGTTACACTGCGGAAAGGGTCCAGCGTATGGCTTTTTCATCAGCGATTGGTTGTTTACTGCTGGTTGACGAGTTGGAGGGACTTGATTAATTGGCACAGCGGGGGTAATTACAGCAAAGTTTTGAGATTTAGCCTTCCTCTTCTTGTTCTTGGAAGGCTCGGGTTGGTCGGTTTTGACGGTTTTGTTAAGAAGTTTATCGGTATTCTTCTTCGACCTTTTCCTGGTTAAAGAACCAGCTTTCACATGATTATCGGTTAACTGCGCAGCCAGCCTAATAGCATCTTCTAGTGTCAAAGGATTCCTTCCTAACACCGTATCCTGAATCTGCATGGGTAGTCCACCAATGTATTTCTCAATGGCTCGGGAGGTAGGGGTAGCAAGGTGCGGTACCAGAAGGCTCAGTTCGTGAAACCGGTTAGTGTATGCTAGGTTCTCGCCACTGTCTTGGGTTAACTCCCACAGCTTCCAGTTTCCGGACTTCATTTCTTGGGCAGAACTCTTTAATCATGAGCTCCTTAACTTCATCCCACGTTAATGCTAAAGCTGCATCAGTTTCACGGGTTCGTTTCTCCCCGTTCCACCAAGTGAGTGCTCTCTTTTGAAGAACACTTGTAGCATAACGAACCTTGAGATTCTCGGGACACTCACTATTGAGGAAAGTGTTCTCGATACTCTCAAACCACTATAAAAGACCAGTGGCTCCTTCGGTCCCGCTAAACTTAGTGGGATTGCAAGAACCGAAGTGTTTGTAAGTACAAGTTTGTGGAGGGTTTGGTGCAGTTGGGTTTTGAACAGCATTGTTGCCTTGGTTCAAATGGGTAAGTAGAGTTGGGATGACCGCAGCAACTTCACGTGCTACAATAGCAGCAATCTTACGGCCAAAGTTTCTAGATCATGAACGGATTTGACGAGAAGACATTCTGAAATATCATTAAGATATTTTATGAGAATTGGGTAATATGAGCTATACAACATGAAAACGACAATCGGGAATTTGGAATAATAACAATAAGATGTTCCAAGTGTAATCGTTTGATTCGTAAATCAAAGCGAGTACGTTGACTAACCAAAGTATTAGGTCAACCACAACTTTATTGAAGACATGCGTACCTATAAGTAGATACTCATCCCGAGGTTTCCCAGGTAAGGTAGACAGATCCATTGGTTGATTTGGATTTATACGAATACCTTGCCTAGACAGAACACCCCGAGATACGGGCATCACACTCTTCCAGCATTGCATGTATTCAGTGGTGGGACACAGACTTTGACGAAATTTTTGAAAACCATGAGTACCAATGCCTTAGTATATGTTTTGGTAATTTTGGGTGTGTATTAGTCATGATCAAGAGTAGGAGGATGATGTGTTGCAAAACACATCTGTTTTCCATACGATTTCTGTATATATTTTTAGTCTTTATTTCCCGTTTTTATTAGTTTTCGGTTTCTATTTACGTATTTGTGTATTTGCAGGTATTTGTGGTTCAAGGAGCATAAATGGTTGATTTTTGAAGAATAAACAAGCATGCGAGCTAAGGAACGGAAGAAGCTTGGTCAAATGGGAGATTTCTGAAAATCCTTATCTTGGCGCGTCGCCAAGATGATGACAGGATCTGAGAGACGCGCCAAGATTCCCGCGTCAGAAATCGACTATTTTGTTTTTAGCGCGTAGCGAAGATTTTGGTGGTTATTTTGGCGACGCGCTAAGATTGCTAAACCGGGAAATTTTGCCCTAGATCATTATTTAAGGTTTTATAAAAAACCTAATGGAGGGAGACGGCAGGAGGCGACTTCCAGAGGAGAAAAGAGACGATTTTGGAGATCCCAAGCAGAGAACAAGCAATTGGAAGCATCAAGGAGCAAGGATTGAGCAAGAGGATTGAAGATTCAAGGGTGTTATCCATTGGTTTCATCTTCGTCTTGTTTACTCTTGTTCTTGAATCATGTTTACTGAGTTGTTTATGAACTTTAGCTACTGTTTTGATATGGTTCTTGGCTAAACTTCTGTAGCTACCTAGGTTTGATGAATATACATTGTTTAGTTTAATATTCTTTCGGTTTTTGGATTGAACTTGTGTTTAAAAGCTAATGGTAATGATTTAGTTTGCATGATCAGTTGTGTACGTGTATTTAGATCTGTTCTTGTGATTGGTTTATTGCTTCACATGTGTCTTGATGAATGTCTTTCATATAATGGATGCATGCTAGATCGTTTGCCTAGGGCTTGCGGTTTCTAGATGATTTGGTAGACGTATTGAATCATTGAAGTGATTTATCATGAATTGAACTAACTATATATGCAACTAATCTTAATACTGTGAGGTTAATAGATTATCAGGTTGTCTTGTGTGATTGATTGCTAGGTTAGAGTCTCTGTGAGGAGTTCGGTCTAGTTTCCCTTTCATATCATAGTTTCCTGAGTCTGATTAGGCATTCTAGATCTATCCCCTTACCTTCAGGTATTGTGACACTCGCGCCGTGAGGTAGAGTGTCTATCGGGTGTGTTATTAGCTCTCTTGGAGAACCTGTGAGGGTAATCCACAAACCGGTGTTTTATCGGCTTATTAGGTCTATCTAGTTGCTTTCCTTGAAAGTGTCGAGGTTTCTCTAGGTCCCTTTTAAGTTAGTATCTTCAGATCCCGGTTACACAAGTCTTTCCAAAACCGTTAGGAGAAAAGCCAAAAACATGTATAGGATTCTTACCTAGGTAGTGATTTCTTCTCTTGATTTAAATCTAGTCAATTCCTTGTTTTCTGTCCAGTATTAGTTTTTTTAAAGTAATTTAAAACAAACCCCCCATTTACTTTCATTTAGCATTTTTAGTTGAGTCTTAGGTAAGTTCAGTTTACGTTTTCCATACAGAAGTCTTTGGGTTCGATAACTCGGACTTAATAGCTATTCTGCAGTCGACCGGTACACTGCCGGTTGTGTTGCTTAGGATCGAGTCTTAGTTTTATAAATTTAAAGCTTTTTAGTGTCTAGTTAGAGTTTTATTTGTTAGTCTAATTTAGTATAGTCTAGCACACATCAAAGTTTTTGGCGCCGTTGCCGGGGATTTCTTGGCGATTGCGTTAATTAGACTTACTTGATTTAATTGCTATTTGTGCTAAGTGTTTTTTTTTAATTAGTTTGTTTTCAATTCTATTTGTTTTTATTTTATTTGTTTGAGTCAGTCTTACGGTTTTTAATTTTGTGTTTTACAGGTTTATGCCCCGTTTGAGATCACAAGGACCACCTCCGGATCAAGATTTGCAGCTTGCGTTGCCCAAATTTAAGGGTGGTACTTCTTCTCTTTCTGTTTTTGATTCTACATCTTTTCCTACAGCACCTTCTTTTATTTCTTCTGCAGATTCTAGCCCACCTAGTTCACCACACACACATATGGCTGGAAATCAAACTGTTCATCAGCAAGCCACCAATGGCTTCACAGGAGTTAGCAATCCAATCATACTTCCTACCATTGCTAATGATAACTCCTGGCAGATCCCATCCTACGTCATGACAGCTATCACTAATAACTGTCAGTTCCACGGACGAGAGGATGAGGACGCCCCTGCACACATAGGTCGCTTAGAGCGAATAGGTAGAACTTTTAAGTTGCAGGGTGCGTCTGATGATGCCATCTTTTTACAGCTGTTTCCCTTTTCACTTGCTGATCGAGCCGCCACTTGGCTCGAATCTCATGCAGCTGGTACTTTCACCACCTGGCCGGCTCTTCGTGAGCGTTTTCTTCATAAATATTTTCCGCCGGCCAAGGCATCTAGGCTTAGAGATGAGATACATTCGTTTAGGATGGAGCCCGATGAACCTTACTATCGTGCTTGGGAGAGGTTTCAAAACCTCCTTAGTCGTTGCTCCCAGCATGGTTTGTCTGAATGGGCTTTGGTAGAAAAGTTTTACAATGGGTTGAATTATGAGACGAGAGCTAGGTTTGACACGTCTGCGGGTGGGCATCTCATGGGTAAGAAAAATGTGAATGAATGTAATGAGATGTTTGAGAGTTTTGCCCAAGCAGAACATGAGCAGCGGTCTGGAAACAGGAATTCCAGTCCTGCCACTGGTGCCTCATCTCGAGGAGTTCACCATGTCACCATGGATACTAGTGTGGCTGCTGCTCTTGATAGCCTAGTTCGTGAGGTTAGAGAGCTGAAAAAGAAGGTTGATAGGTGTGAGCTATGTAGAGGTGACCATGCCACTAGTGAGTGCCCCTTGATAGGTCAAGAGCAAGCCAGTTATGTAGGTAACAATTCTTATAACTCCGGTTGGAGAAATCAGAACAACTGGCGTTCTTCAGGTGCTCCCCCAGGTTTCTCACAGAATTCTAATCAAAACCAGGGGCAGGGTAGTGGTTCAGGTGGTCAGTCAGGGCAGAATAGTGGAGATTTAAGTAGAATAGAGAATCTGTTGACTCAGTTAGTGGTTAAGGATTCTAAGACGCAACAGATTCTAGCTGAACATGATATCTTATTGAAAAATCAGCAATCAGCTTTCCTAGATCTTCAGAGGACTGTAGGGGATATAGCTAGAAGGTTAGATGAGAAGCCCCAAGGTCAGTTGCCCGGTAATACTCAACAGAACCCGAATGCACATGTTAAGGCCATTACAACTAGGTCGGGTAGGCAGTTAGATGAGGTGAGAGGCCCTATAGTTGAGGAGGTCATGTTTGAGAAGGATGAGAGTGAGAAGGTAGTAGAGAATCCCTCTGGGGATAGTGCTGTTAGGAAGCCTAGTGTGTTTGAGCGTTCTCCGGTGATTGATCATTCCCGTCTCCCGTTTCCCGATAGGCTTAAGAATCAAAAGTATGAAAAGGATTACGGGCACTTTTTGGATTTGTTTAAACAATTGAAGGTCAATCTCCCGTTCATAGAGGTAATTAAGTGGATGCCTAGGTATGCTAAATTTTTGAAAGACCTTTTGAAGGATAAAAGCAAACTAGGTGAAATTTCGAGTGTTTCCTTGTCGGGTGAGTGTTCTGCGGTGGTCATGAACCAACTACCGGAGAAATTGGCAGATCCCGGGGTCTTCACAATCCCGTGTCTGTTTGGTAGTGAAGTTCAATGCCACGCGTTGGCAGATTTAGGAGCTAGTATCAATCTTATGCCCTATTCCTTGTATAAGAAGCTAGGTTTAGGTGAGTTGAGCCCAACGCGCATGACACTTTCCCTTGCTGATAAATCTGTTAAGCATCCGCGGGGAATTGTAGAGAATTTATTGGTTAAGGTTGGTAAGTTTGTGTTCCCCGTGGACTTTGTAGTGTTAGACATGGAGGCTGATGAACGAGTTCCTATCATTCTAGGTAGACCCTTCTTGTGTACTGCTAAAGCTAACATTAATGTGTTTAAGGGTGAAATCACACTTCACGTGGGAGAGGAGAGTGTAGTGTTTGAGGTTGCCAAATCGATTAGGGGTCCTAGTATTCCAAAAGAGTCGGTGTCCTTGATCAATTTGTGTGAGGTGGATGATAGGATGATGGAGAATGAGAGAGTGTATTCAGTTGAGGAGGAGGATGAGTTAGATCGAGTGGTGAATGAGTTTATGCGAGTTTGTGAAAGTGATGATAAGTTAGTTGATTGTGAATTTGAGAAGTTTGTGGTTGAGGATAGCAAATCCCCAAGTGTGGGGATGTTAGAGTTTGATAGAGAACCGCCACCATTAGCAAAACCCAAGTGTGGGGATTGTTGTGATTTGATTGATCCTGAATTTGGTGGTTTCTTGTTTAGTGGTGAGTTTGGATGTGAGGTTGTTAGTTTCGGGGGTGAGCTGGGTCTTCATGATCCCCCATAAGTTGATCTGAGTGATGGTTTTTGGGTAGTGACCCGTTTGTAGAGTTTGTAGAGTCAGATTGTTTATTTTATTTGTATTCCCCTTTTTGTTGAGTCAGATTGTTTATTTTTATTTAGTCTGTTTGATGCTGTGTTTGCCTGGTAGAGTGTTTGTTTTGCAGGTTTAGAATAATTCACCCGTACTCAATCTCCATTCGGGTGAATATATCCAACACTTTTTAAGGAGGCAACCAGTGATTCCTGATCGCGAATGAAATGCTATACGATCAGAGGTTTTGGATTCAGACTGTGCACAGATGGAATCTGCTTATTACCAGCTAAGTCTTTTCCAAAACTCTTCTTATTTATGTCTTTCTTTTTAATTTCCACATTGAGGACAATGTTAAATTTAAGTGTGGGGATAGGAAGACATGTGTCTTAGGTTTAATTTAATTGAGTCAGTCAGTCTTTAATATTTGAGTGTGTGTAGTTAGTTTTATTATTTTTGTCTGTTTATTTGAGTCTTAAAAAAAAAAAAAATTATTAGAAAATGTCCCTGATTTTGATGTTTGCATATATTAAAAATGGAAAATGATAGGTAAAGTCAGGTGTTTGGTTTTCAACTACTATATGTATGAGATAATAAATAATTGAAAGCGTGTCTGATGTGGGATGCACGGGTAGGCCCAGCCGATTTTGAAGGGTTTTCATAGATGTATTCTAATCCATCTAATTAAATATTTAATTTACTATATGTGTTCTCACTAGATGGAAGTCGAAACTGTTAGAAGTTTGAAAAAGCACCACTGTAGGTTGATACCCGTCTGTATTTAATATTAGCATAGTTGGCACACATTATGTGGCGCCTTAGGATTCCATCTTAGTATATTGTGAGTTTGAAAATGACAGTTAGGTGCGAGAGGGCATTCAAAAACCTCTAGGCCAGTGCTTAATGATTGTGGCCTGAAGCTTATGTGCTTGACAGCTGGGATGGCGACTTGGCTGGCAACACCTCTGAGTTAGGGTCGTGATCCTGTTGTTTTTAAATCTTGCACAAAATAATAAAAAAAGAAGACAAAGCCTATGGTGTTGCTCAAGGGGATGGTGACTCAGTGGGAAACAGCCCTCTAGGTGGAGTCTTATAAAAAAAAAAAAAAAAAAAAAAAAGAAAAAAAAAAAAAAAAAGAAAAAGAAAAATATTTATAGTGCAGCTTAGTTTCCATCAAAATAAGTTAGTTTTAAATACATGTGGGTATTGGGTTACAGTGGTAGAAAAATCATGGATTTTTGATTTAATCTATGCTTTGGAGATTTGATAACAGGAATAGATACCGACTTGTGAGAATTCATGATAAATAAAATAGAATACTTGAACCTAAATGCTATACTCTTGGGGACTTGGATGATCGGCGGTCGGGTTTAAATGGACAAATATACCTTGTGATCGCGGTTAACACGTTAGTAAATTTTAATAAGTAATTAGACTTAAATGTTGGAAATCAGATCTAAACTTGACTATGATTCCATTTGCATAAGTCTTTTTCAGGGACGAAAAAGAGGTAAGTGTGGGGATACTTGATGTGTTGCAAAACACATCTGTTTTCCATACGATTTCTGTATATATTTTTAGTCTTTATTTCCCGTTTTTATTAGTTTTCGGTTTCTATTTACGTATTTGTGTATTTGCAGGTATTTGTGGTTCAAGGAGCATAAATGGTTGATTTTTGAAGAATAAACAAGCATGCGAGCTAAGGAACGGAAGAAGCTTGGTCAAATGGGAGATTTCTGAAAATCCTTATCTTGGCGCGTCGCCAAGATGATGACAGGATCTGAGAGACGCGCCAAGATTCCCGCGTCAGAAATCGACTATTTTGTTTTTAGCGCGTAGCGAAGATTTTGGTGGTTATTTTGGCGACGCGCTAAGATTGCTAAACCGGGAAATTTTGCCCTAGATCATTATTTAAGGTTTTATAAAAAACCTAATGGAGGGAGACGGCAGGAGGCGACTTCCAGAGGAGAAAAGAGACGATTTTGGAGATCCCAAGCAGAGAACAAGCAATTGGAAGCATCAAGGAGCAAGGATTGAGCAAGAGGATTGAAGATTCAAGGGTGTTATCCATTGGTTTCATCTTCGTCTTGTTTACTCTTGTTCTTGAATCATGTTTACTGAGTTGTTTATGAACTTTAGCTACTGTTTTGATATGGTTCTTGGCTAAACTTCTGTAGCTACCTAGGTTTGATGAATATACATTGTTTAGTTTAATATTCTTTCGGTTTTTGGATTGAACTTGTGTTTAAAAGCTAATGGTAATGATTTAGTTTGCATGATCAGTTGTGTACGTGTATTTAGATCTGTTCTTGTGATTGGTTTATTGCTTCACATGTGTCTTGATGAATGTCTTTCATATAATGGATGCATGCTAGATCGTTTGCCTAGGGCTTGCGGTTTCTAGATGATTTGGTAGACGTATTGAATCATTGAAGTGATTTATCATGAATTGAACTAACTATATATGCAACTAATCTTAATACTGTGAGGTTAATAGATTATCAGGTTGTCTTGTGTGATTGATTGCTAGGTTAGAGTCTCTGTGAGGAGTTCGGTCTAGTTTCCCTTTCATATCATAGTTTCCTGAGTCTGATTAGGCATTCTAGATCTATCCCCTTACCTTCAGGTATTGTGACACTCGCGCCGTGAGGTAGAGTGTCTATCGGGTGTGTTATTAGCTCTCTTGGAGAACCTGTGAGGGTAATCCACAAACCGGTGTTTTATCGGCTTATTAGGTCTATCTAGTTGCTTTCCTTGAAAGTGTTGAGGTTTCTCTAGGTCCCTTTTAAGTTAGTATCTTCAGATCCCGGTTACACAAGTCTTTCCAAAACCGTTAGGAGAAAAGCCAAAAACATGTATAGGATTCTTACCTAGGTAGTGATTTCTTCTCTTGATTTAAATCTAGTCAATTCCTTGTTTTCTGTCCAGTATTAGTTTTTTTAAAGTAATTTAAAACAAACCCCCCATTTACTTTCATTTAGCATTTTTAGTTGAGTCTTAGGTAAGTTCAGTTTACGTTTTCCATACAGAAGTCTTTGGGTTCGATAACTCGGACTTAATAGCTATTCTGCAGTCGACCGGTACACTGCCGGTTGTGTTGCTTAGGATCGAGTCTTAGTTTTATAAATTTAAAGCTTTTTAGTGTCTAGTTAGAGTTTTATTTGTTAGTCTAATTTAGTATAGTCTAGCACACATCAGAGGATATCCATGTAAAGCACCTAACCTAGAAGAGTGTCTAAACATGTAAGGCACGTAAAAATCACATTTAAGTATGAGCAGACTCGTAAGTAAGGTCTTAGTTATAGTCTAGGTCATTCCGTTTCCAATAACCTAATTCCCTATAACCATGGCTCTGATACCAATCTGTCACACCCCAACCGACGACGGAATCATCGGAGCGGACGAGGGAATGATTGATTGTTCATAACACATGGTCGACTAATAGTGGAGATAATATTAAAATCAGATTACAAGATAGCACGAGTTTAACATATGCAATTACAACAGTTGAAGTCACAAATAGTAATTGTCTTTTATTTTGACTAAGTCCGGATCTTAAATGAGCATGTAGAAGTCCACTAACTTGCTTAACCTGAAATCATGTGAAAAGTAACGAGTCAGCTAACGAGTTAGCCGGTGAGTAATCACAGTTTGATATACATATAGATTGATTGTTTGATTGAGAATAATCTAATTCACAAGGTAATGTTAAGACTTATAATGCAATAGCGGAGCATATAGATAAACCGACACGAGATGAACCCCTTGACTTGACACTTTGCAAATAATAGACTCGCACACATACACCATAGATTGACTATTTGCCTCTTGCACAATCACCACTCGACTATTCATGTGGGGTGGGTTATCTAAACCAGTATATCTACCATTGATACCAGGATTGATTGATTGATTGTATTAGGGTTCTTACTGCCGTTCAGTTTATCATAGTATGTTCACATAGTTGCAAGTAATAACATAACCTGTCTTGAATTGAATTTAGAATGAATAACAATATAATAACATGATTGAATATTGGGTCACATGATTTCCCCCAAATAAGAAATGATATAAAATAGGGTTATGAATACTCACTTGGTTGATGAGATTAGATTTTGGACGTGATAGATTAGGCGCCAATGATTTCCTTATGATTAACCTAAGGAACGGTGCCTCGAATTAGAATAATAGTGATTTGAGAATTGGGAATGTATTAGGGTTTCCATTGGGTTTTAAATGATAGTTTAAATAAAATAATTTATTTAGTTTAAATGTCTTGAAATAAAATGAATTTATTTAGAGTGAGTATGGTTGAAAATTAATAGAAATAAATCTATCGATACATTTGACCATTTGTTAGATCATTAACGCGCGAGAAGAACAAATAATGATTTGATAAGATGCAAAAGTATTAAACGACCATTTTATATTATTTGAAATAATAATCATTAAGCTAAGAAAGAGAATAACTTAATTAAATTATTGAACATATAATGATTTAATAAGATAAATCATATTTGAAATCTATTTTTATAAGAAATTAAACTAGTTATATAATTTATTTTAAACAATTAATAAAATAAATAAATAAAACGTTAAGATAAATTTCAGAAAATAATTAAGTGGTTTTAAAAATATTTAATGTTTGTAGAAATATTTTTATAATTTTTAGAAATTTTTTATAATTTTTTTAAAGCTGAAAAGGCCTTAAAAAAATATGTGAGGTTGCCCGGGGTCGAACCCGGGACCTCATGGGTGGCAAAGGGAGCACGGACCGGTGAACCAAGGCATACAGCCGCGTTAGGTATCCTGTTTTAAAACTTATAATTACAATCTTTAAGGTTTCCCCCAATACCCATGAACCCTAATTCGATTTGAGCCAAATCGATCCCCAATTCGATTCTGTTAATGAAATTAAACTTAGGGCTTTCATTGCCCATATGAAACCGAGTGTAATGATGTGTGAAATTACCCGAATTGGTGAGATTTTGATGGAGAACGAGTACACGAGCCGATCGCGACCACGTATCACTTGTTTGCTACCCAAACGATGATGATAATCAAATTAAACTCGAGGGGAACTTCGAAAGATGATCCAGATGCGAAGCCCCTTGTCAATTTAAGTTAAATTTGTTCGGAGATTGGGTTTTAATAGAGTTGCAGGTTCGCGATTAAGGTGGTGATCGAGTGTGGTTTTTGTGCGTGTTTTATACTAAATTGAATTCAATGGAAGATTAGAAACGATTAAATGATCGTGAGTGCGGAATTAATTTGATTATTATTATGTGTAGTGCTCTATCGTGGCTGAAATCCGGCCGAAAGTGGGGAAAAAAAAATCGGTTCTAAATCGCACTAAAATTTTAAATTGTATTAATGCACAGGTTCGAATCTTCCACGTGAGTTTGTCGGGAGTGTTTAAGTGAGTTGGAATCGCGTTAATTGGGGAGTCGTGGGTCGCCGGAGTGTGGCCGGATGTGGTGGCCGGAGGGGAGAAGGGGGGATGTGTTATTTAAAAATTTACAATTTGCCCCCCTGAGGTTTATGTGATTTGTTATTTTATGTCAAAGCTTTTAAAATAAGTTTTAATTATTACATTTTCAACCCAAAATTTTAGGGTTAAGGTTTTAATAATAAATTTTATTATTAGTATTATTATTATTATTATTATTATTATTATTATTATTTTATTAAATCTTTGAAAAACTCAAAAATATTTAAAGTTATTTTATTATTTTTTTTATTTTTAAATTTGATAACTAAACTTCATAATTACTAATATAATTTTATAATTTTTTTATAAAATCATATTAATAACTATATGGTTATAATGTGAATTAAATGACAATATTACTGCGCTCACATTGAAATAAGATAAATTCCATTGATTAACATAAACGGGTTCGGGTTTCATGTTGAAATAGGTCGGATGTTACAATGAACGCCTCTGGAGGGTATGTGAGTAATGGTGGTAATGGGCAGGATGATCATATAAATAACACCAATGGTAATGATGATACCGCTATGGAAACTAAACCTAAACAGGGTTGTTCCTACAAAGCTTTCAAGGGATGTGAACCTCTAATATTTGATGGCAAAAGAGATGCCATGGCCACTTTTCAGTGGATCCATGAGATGGAAGCTGTTATTGAAATTAGTGGATGCACAGCCATACAAACTGTCATGTATGCCACCCACTCATTTAGGTCCGAGGCATTGTTTTGGTGGGATAATGTTAAGCAGGCTAAAGGACCTGGAGTTGTTGCTACTTTAACCTGAAATGAACTGAAGGAGCTTGTGATGGAAAAATTTTGTCCTGAAGTTGAAAGGGACAAAATTGAAAGAGAATTCTTACAACTACAAGCCGGGGCCATGACACATCGTCAGTACACGACCCAGTTTGATGAGATGGCTCGACTGCTTCCTGAGCATGTAACACCTAAAGCAAAGCACGTAAAAAGATACGTGCATGGGTTACCCCCTCATATTCAACAGTTAGTTAAGATGTCTGCCCCCAAAACCAATGAGTCTGCAATTGCATTAAGTGCCATTGCATATGAAGAAGAAGGCATAATGACTGATAACAACAAAAGAAAGAGAAATGAGGATGGAAACCAGATGCCAAGAAAGGACAGAAAGATAACATGAAATGAAGGGAACCGTGTCAACAAACCGTGGAGGAACGATAAAAATGAGTCTTGGAGAAAGTATCAAGATTCCAGATGTCTTAAATGTCCAACAGGTGATCATTCACGAAAGAACTGCCCGAAAATTAGATGCTTTAACCGTTGGGAGTATGGACATTTCTGAAGTGATTGCAAGAACCCTCCACAAGCACAACCTACAGAGAATTAGAACAAGTCCAAGGGTCGAGTGTATGTGTTAAAAGAAGCTGGAGATGAAACCATAGCTGGTACGTTTCTCATTAACAACATATATGCTAGAGTTTTATTTGACACTGGTGCAAACAGAAGTTTCATTTCAACTGCCTTAGTACCTTATTTGAACTTAGTACCACAAACTCTAGAATGTGCATATATTGTAGAAACTGTCAGTGGTGAGCGAGATAAGATAAGTCAAATCTTTAGGGATTGTGTTATCACCTTAGTTAACACCGAATTCTCTGTAAACTTAATATCGACTATTTTAAGTGAATATGATGTTATTCTTGGGATGGACTGGTTGAATAAGAATTGTGCTCGGCTCGACTGTGAACATAAGACGATGACTGTACGTAAGCCAGATGGGGAAAAGCTACTAATTCATGGAAGTGATGTAAACCCCAAGACCAGTATCATCTCAGCAATGAAGGCAGTGAAATGTATTCAGAAAGGATGCATAGTCTTTCTCTTATGCATGGTAGATGCTAAAAAGGAAATGCAGATAAATGAAATATCTGTAGTGTGCGAATTCCCAGACGTGTTTCCGAAAGATTTACCAGGACTTCCACCTAATCGTCAGAATAAAATTTCGTATTGATTTAGTACCTGGTGCTAAACCAGTCGCGAAGGCTCCTTATCGTCTAGCCCCTTCATAGATGAAAGAACTTATGAAGCAAATTGACGAACTCTTAGAAAGAAGGTTTATTAGACCGAGTTCCTCACCTTGGGGAGCGCCAGTATTGTTAGTCAAAAAGAAAGATGGTTCAATGCATATGTGCATTGATTATCGAGAATTAAACAAGTTAACTGTTAAGAACAAGTATCCTTTACCAAGAATAGATGATTTATTTGATCAACTTCAAGGAGCCAACTACTTTTCAAAAATTGATCTTCGATCAGGTTATCATCAGTTGAAAGTGCGCGAGGAAGACATTCTCAGGACCGTATTTAGGACGCGTTATGGGCATTATGAATTTTTGGTTATGTCTTTTGGACTAACCAATGCTCCTGCAGCATTCATGGACCTGATGAATAGAGTTTGCAAGCCATACTTGGATAAGTTTGTCATTGTATTTATAGACGACATACTTATTTATTCTAAGGACCAAGATGATCATGCTAGACATCTAAAAATGGTTCTAGAAACCCTTCAACAAGAAAAGCTTTATGCAAAATTTTCTAAATGTGACTTCTGGAAAAGAGAAGTTCAATTCCTTGGTCACGTAATAAATGAGAAGGGAATACAAGTAGATCCAGCTAAGATAGAAGCTGTGATGAAATGGGAATCACCGAAGAATACCAGTGAGATTAGGAGCTTTTTGGGATTAGCAGGATACTATAGAAGGTTTATTCAAGACTTCTCCAAGATTGCTACCCCTTTAACATCTTTGACTCTAAAAAATGTAAAGTTTGACTGGGGACCAAAGCAAGAAGAAGCTTTTAACCTTCTAAAACAAAAGCTTAGTAGTGCTCATATACTTTCATTACCAGATGGTAATAAAGACTTTGCAATATACTGTGACGCCTCATATAATGGTTTAGGTTGTGTGTTGATACAACGTGACAAGGTTATAGCCTATGCATCACGACAACTAAAAATTCATGAAAAGAACTATACTACGCACGACCTTGAATTGGGTGCCATAGTGTTTGCCTTAAAGATTTGGCGACACTACTTGTATGGTACTAAGTGTGTAATATACTCAGACCATAAGAGCTTACAACACATCTTTAATCAAAAGATGTTAAACATGAGGCAAAGAAGGTGGATGGAACTTCTCAATGACTATGATTGTGAAATCAATAGGCTAACGTAGTCGCTGATGCTCTCAGTCGAAAAGAAAGAGTTAAACCGATTAGGGTAAAAGCATTAAAGATAGATGTCAAGATTGATTGGAAAGACCAAATCAAGAATGCTCAAACTGAAGCGTTGAAAGATGAGAATATTCAAGCTGAAAGAATGATGGGTAACCAGAAATTATTGACTTAAGGAATGGATGAAGTCCTACGATTTGGTCAGCGAATTTAGATCCCAAAATTTGGAGATATTCAGGGCAAAGTATTAGATGAAGCCCACAAATCCAAATACACAATGCATCCTGGAGCAAACAAATGTATAAAGACATTCAAAATCACTACTGGTGGCCTAATATGAAAAGATCCATTGCCCAGTACGTTGAGAAATGCTTAACATGTCTGCAAGTTCTGATTGAACATCAAAAACCAGCCGGTCAGTTATAGCAGTTGGAGTTGCCAGTATGGAAATGGGATAGAGTGACCATGGATTTTGTCACAAAACTTCCAAGAACACGAAAAGGATATAATGTTGTATGGGTCGTGGTTGACAGGCTAACTAAGTCAGCACATTTTCTACCCATAAGTGAGAGCTATCCAATAGAAAAACTAGCCAAAATATATATTGATGAAATAGTAAGTAAGCACGGAGTGCCTTTATCCATTATCTCCGATAGAGATAGCCGATTCACTTCCAGATTCTGAACAAGTTTCCAAAAGAAACTTGGAACCAAAATCAGTTTAAGCACCGCATATCATCCTCAGACGGATGGTCAGAGTGAGCGAACAATTCAAACTTTAGAAGACATGTTGTGTGCTTGCGTGATTGATTTTGGAGGTAGCTGGGATGATCATTTGCCTTTGATCGAATTTTCTTATAACAACAGCTATCATTCCAGCATTAAGGCTGCACCATTTGAAGCCTTATACGGTAGGAAATGCAGAACTCCCATCTGTTGGACAGAAGTATGGGATGATCAGTTGACCAAAACCGAAATTATTGTCGAGACAACTGAGAAAATACAACAAATCAGACAACGACTAAAGGCTTCTCAGGATAGACAGAAGAGTTATGCAGATAACAGAAAGAGACCTTTAGAATTTCAAGAAGGAGACTATGTGATGTTGAAAGTCTCACCATGGAAAGGAGTAATACGATTCGGTAAACGCGGGAAGTTAAGTCCCAGGTACATTGGACCATTCAAAATCATCGCAAGAATTGGTCCAGTTGCATACAAGCTAGAATTACCTGAAACTTTGAAAGGTATTCACGATACTTTTCATATATCGAACCTAAGGAAGTGTTTGGCAGATCTGACTCAAGTAATGCCATTAGAGGACGTGCAAATAGATGAGAAATTAAACTTTACTGAAAAACCAATAAAGATTCTTGATTCTCAAGCATAAAAATTAAGAAAGAAAATAATTCCACTAGTATTGGTCCAGTGGCAAGGTCAGAAAGGACCCGAGAATACTTGGGAATTAGCAGAAGAAATGAAAGTCAAATATCCTCAACTGTTCGAGTAATCTTCGAATTTCGAGGACGAAATTCTTTTAAGGGGAGGAGAATGTAACAACCCGAGCGTTTGAGTCATATGAACTTCGCATTTCATATTGTCAAACGAGTAGGTAATAAGTAAATTGTCTATTTAAAGTTTGAAGTTTTTAGATAAAATTTTATGTTATAAGAGACCGTTTGAATATAATAATAATATATTATATTCGAACCTGCTCCGTTTTTTATAAAACTTAGGTTGACTCGTAGAGAAAAATAAGCTCGTCACAACGACATATTTGAAATTTCATAATACGCTATATATTAAAGTTATAAGAGAAAAACGAGTTAAGCAGCTGAATTAATTATAATAATATAATAATATAATAAAAAAATAATAATATAATCCCTTTCAATTGCAATTCAATTGAACTTCAGGCGCATCTGAACTTCATCCCACATCACCTCTGAAACTTTTTCACCTGCCTTCTGCTCCCTTATAAATAGAAGCCTTAAGGTTGAATTAGAACATAAGTTTGTTTGAGAACGCTCTAATATAAAAAGAATCCCGAGTTTTCAATACCCCGCTGGGTGTTGTTAGTAGTCGTTTTGATACTCGAGTAGGAGTGCGAGTAGGAGCGCGAGTAGGGGAGACTCTACATCAAATTGCCGTAGATAGTTTTCAGGTACACCCTTGTTTAAGGTTATGTTTATTTATTATTGTAGTCGTTATTATTATTATTATTATCATTGTAGGTATTAGTATTAATATAGTTATTATTAATATTATTATTATCATCTTTATAGTTATTATTATTATAGTTGTTATTTTTATTGTTATAGTTAGTATTATTATATTTGTTATTTTTAGTGTTGTAGTTGTTATTATTATTATTATTAGACTTTAAGGTTATCATTAGGGAAGGTATTGGGTAACCCCGAGGGTTGGCTCGAGTATGATGGAAACGCCCGAGTTATGCCAACTAGTAAGGGTTGTACCAAAAGGTTGGCATAGGATAAAAGAAAGTGCCCAAATAAAACCAACAAATAGAAAAAGGTAACGAATCATCCCTAAAATTGTTACTAGCTAGAATATAGCTTAAGTAATGTTATTTTGCTTATAGGATAATATCTGATAGCAGTGAACCTGAGCAGACGATATCACTGACTTGATTGATTGAGGTGAGTTCCTCTGAACTGTTTTCTAAAACGGGGTGTGATGTTCTGATAACTGGTAATAATTGTAGAATTGACTATCAATAGCATCTGTGATATGTGGCAATGCTTGATAGGATGATTGAGGGCTGCTTGTATGATTCTGCTTTAGCCAGTAGATTTTGTATACATAGCCTGGTTATGTGAATTTATATTGTACTTACTCTGTTCCTATCTGTTTGCCATGACTGTATCTGCTTGATGCAATAGTCAATAATAACATGTTTTGAATTTTGAAGAATGTCATGTTTATGAACTCACAAGCTTTATGCTGAGTCCCAAATGTTTTCTATTTTTATGGACACGCATCCTAGGTGCCAAGTGATTGCAGGGATTGAAGATTACGAGGTAGTTTATGAGAAAATAAAGTTCTAGAATGTTGTTGAAGATTTGGATCTTTAGTATAGTTAAACTGATGCAATGGTATTATCTATTATAACAGGTGTATTATACGCTTTTGATGTATAATTAAAGTTAGACTTCTGTTGTGTATCCTCCGATTACTATGTGTTTTGTATACCCAATGCGTAACGCTCCCCGGGGTATGCCCTGGGAGGCGGGTGTTACAATATATGATTGATTTCATGCTCAAATCAATATCAAATTCAAATTTGTGACGGTGGGGGGGGGGGGTGATGACTCGTTGGAGGGAAAATGGCGATTCATGATTAAAAAATGTTTTCAACTTTAACTGCTATAAATGCTAACTGTTTTTACAAAATTTCACACGCAATGAGCTTACTCTCATGTAAAAACGATCAAGTTTTTACACACAATCAACCACGAACTCAAAATATCCACACAATTTTTTCATGTGAAATCAATAGTTCAGTCAAGTTCCAAATGCTTTTGTCCAAAACCACAACTACCGGTCATGACTGCTAGCCCCCTTTAGCTGTCATCTTTTTGCTTGATAGTCCGCCACAACCGGTTGCCAATGATCGACTCTACCTTAAATTCCTTCATCGTTGTAAATGTAGGATTGTTAGCTAGAGGTCATGACCAGCAAAAGATTGTTCTCTTTAAATCATATTTTTCACGCGCTTTATCCTCATAAATAAAACTCATAAAAGCTTTACCTGTGTAAAAGAGCCACCAACCTTAGTTATAACCAATCATGGGTTACTAATACAAGTTTATTAGTTTTTCAAATGTTTGTTTAAAATTAAGAAAAGGTCGAATGTGGTTAGATTGAACTTTGAAGCATCCATATTTGACCAGAAATTAAGCTGGTGGAAAAGTCTAGAAACGGCTGGAAGCATCGTTACGGAGTCAAATTTGACCCCAAAGTCAACCCCTTCATTAAATAAATAAATAAAATAAAATAAATAAAAAACAAAAAAAACTCAACCCCTTCATCACCCCTCGTAATCTATAGAGTTAATTACACAAATAGTCCCTGTGGTTTAGCGCGTTTTCCAGGTTTTGAGTACTAATCTTTTTTAGTAACAAGTTGGGGTACTGTATTTTTTATTTTGTAACGACTTTAGGTATTAAGGCTAACTTCCGTTAGTTTTTTCGTTAAATCAAAGGTATTTTAGTCTTTTCAAATCTGTGGACTAATTTTACAATTTAGCAAACTGAAGGGGCCATTTGTGTAATTAACTCTGAAACAAAAGCTTGAAACCCAACCCCACCATCCCACCCGTCGGCCCCCCTTAAACAACCACCACCGCTTCAATCCGACCACCACTCCCCCCCTCCGTCACCATCTGCCCACCACCGCCATCATCACCACCACCGTCATCTGCCGTCGCAAACCCTCTTCCCACCGTATGACGCTGATGCGTCGACGCCACCGGAGCCGCCACTTTTGCCACCGCCGGGGCAGGGGCCAATTTGGGTGCCTCCAATTCCACCGCCGGTGAGGTTTCCATATAAGTTTTATAAGACTCCACAACCACCACCGACTCACCTTGTCAGAGCTTACCGCCTTCCGATTTAACCCCTAGACGATCTTCCCCTATCATTGTCGAGCTCAACGCCGGCATGAAGATCTCGCGGATCTTGGCCTGAATTTTGGTGGATTTCCGGTGGGTGGAGGCGAAAGACGGAGAATGACGGTGGAGGGAGGTGGTGGGAGTAAAAGGAGATGGAATTTCGCCTGGTGGCCGGTGGTGGTGGTGGAGATGTTTGGTGGTGGTGGTGATGGTGGTGGTGGTAGCGGATGAGGGAGATGGGTGGGTTAGGTTTTTTTGTTTTTGAGTTAATTACATAAATGGTCACTAGATTAAGATATAAGTTACATAAATGACCCTAAAAGGGTACTTTGGTCATTTTACCTTGATTTAACGAAAAACTAACGGAAGTTAACCTTAATATCTAAAGTCGTTACAAAATAAAAATAAAATACCCCAACCTGTTACTAAAAAAGTTAGTACCCAAACCTGGGAAATACGCTAAACCATAGGGACTATTTATGTAATTAACTCTAATCTATAAATTGAAACCCCATCATCCCTTTCATCCATCCATCAAAATCCCCAATTCATCAAATCAATTGCAATTCACCAACAATCATCCATTCAATCATGCAGATCTTCGTGAAAACCCTCACCGGGAAAACAATCACACTGGAAGTCGAGAGCTCCGACACCATCGACAACGTCAAAGCCAAGATCCAAGACAAAGAAGGAATCCCACCGGATCAACAACGCCTCATCTTCGCCGGAAAACAGTTGGAAGACGGCAGAACCCTAGCCGACTACAACATCCAGAAGGAATCAACGTTGCATCTGGTGCTCCGGCTTCGTGGTGGGATGCAGATCTTTGTGAAAACCCTAACTGGAAAGACGATTACGTTGGAGGTTGAAAGCTCTGATACAATCGATAATGTGAAGGCGAAGATTCAGGATAAAGAGGGGATTCCACCCGATCAGCAGAGGCTTATCTTCGCCGGTAAGCAGCTGGAAGATGGGAGGACTTTAGCTGATTATAATATTCAAAAGGAGTCTACTTTGCATCTTGTTCTTCGTCTTCGTGGTGGTGGTTTCTGAGAGTAATTTGTCTTCATTGTCTAATGTTTTCTTTGGGGCTTTTGTGATTTGTTTTTTTTATATGTGTAAACTATCTTCTTTGAGTGGTATTTGTAAGTAAATTGATGTTCTATATATTATAATGATTCAACTTCTATAATGTTGGTTATGTTTTTCATGTATTGATGGTTTCTGTGATGGTTTGTAGAAATGATTCTACTAACTGTCAACCTTTATTTGATTATTTTATCTGCTTCCGTCTTTTTTGGATGATTAGCTATTGTGTGGAGTTCACCTCCTTTGAGCAAGAAACAAGAACATCATGTTTGATTTTTTCTTCTTGTTCTTGGTATGATCTTTGTAGATTATGAACAGCATTGTTCTTATGCCTGCAAGTGATGTTCCTATCAATGAAAGCATCTTCTTATAAAGACAGTAATCTACACAAATTTGTCACTGAAAGATTCGATTCAGGTCCATCTTGGTGTTGTGATATTGCTCACTTTCATCTTCTGGAGTCTGATCAGTACGTATAGTGTAATATATTAGGAAAGGACATATATCCGGCTTAGAATAGCTTTATCACTGCTTTCATGAATATTGTTTTAATTGAGTGAATTTTTAAATTTGAGATGATTTTTTGGGTACAAATCTTTCGTAGATCTCATTTATGGATATTGCATATGTGGTATGGAGGTAGAGGTTCTAATAAGAAATGATTTTTGCCTAAGTATGCTAAGAAGGAATATTTGATTGACATGTGGCACTACTTAAAAATATGATTAAGGGTAATTTTGTCCATTAAAATACCCTATCAAACCACAAGACAAGCTTGAAAGTATAACAACATTCAACTCTCGCCCAAATTAACAAGTTCGCGTAGGTGCCATACAACAAGTTCAGCAGCGAGATTCGGAAGCTCCCTATCACCACCACCGCCGCCGCCCCTTCTACCACCACCGCCGCCGCCCCTTCTACCACCAGCGAGATTCGGAAGCTCCCTATCAACAAGTTCAGCAGCGAGATTCGGAATCTGTAGGGAGCTCATGGCGACAAACAGGACAAGAGTTTCGAATACTTAGCCACGGGAGAATGCAATCGGGATGATAGAGGTGTTTACACGGCATCTCACGAGCTTCATCTCCGATAACGAACGCTTCTTTGCATACAACACAGTGCAATTCGCCGATGACTTGTGCATCGGAGATCTCGACCACCGGCCCTAGTAAGCCCATTTTACTAAATTGTTAATCGTTATGCTTATTGACATTAACTGCTATGGATTTGGATAAATTTGATTAGTATCTGAGATGAATTATTAGGTTAGGAGATTGGAAGGTGAAGGTGTGCCTTCGAAGCAAGCTGAGGCGATTACGTCTGCGATTATCGAGGTTTTGAATGACAGTTTGGAGAATGTGGCTCAATCGTTTGTCTCCAAGGGTGAAATGCAACGGGTTTGGTTCTAATCGTTTGTCTCCAATATGTGCTGTATTCTTGATTGACTCCGGCTAATTTGTCTTTCTCTATTGTGCTGTATTCTTGATTTGTGCTGTATTGTGCTGTATTATTGATTTGTGCTGTATTGTGCTGTATTATTGATTTGTGCTGTATTGTGCTGTATTCTTGATTTGTGCTGTATTGTGCTGTATTCTTGATTTGTGCTTATGAAATACAGCACAACTTTGTGCTGTTTTATGAAATACAGCACAGACTTGTGCTGTTTTATGAAATAAAGCACAGACTTGTGCTGTTTTATGAAATACAGCACAGTCTTGTGCTGTTTTATGAAACACAGCACAGCCTTGTGCTGTTTTATGAAACACAGCACAGGCTTGTGCTGTTTTATGAAACACAGCACAGCCTTGTGCTGTTTTATGAAACACAGCACAAGGCTGTGCTGTTTTATGAAACACAGCACAAGGCTGTGCTGTTTTATGAAATAAAGCACAGACTTGTGCTGTTTTATGAAATACAGCACAGTCTTGTGCTGTTTTATGAAACACAGCACAGCCTTGTGCTGTTTTATGAAACACAGCACAGCCTTGTGCTGTTTTATGAAATACAGCACAGCCTTGTGCTGTTTTATGAAACACAGCACACAAGGCTGTGCTGTTTTATGAAATAGAGCACAGCCTTTTGTTGTTTTATGAAATACAGCACAGCCTTGTGCTGTTTTATGAAATGCAGCACAACCTTTTGCTGTTTTATGAAATACAGCACAGCCTTGTGCTGTTTTATGAAATGCAGCACAAAAACGTTAAAAATGTAGCACAACGTCATATAATTTGATTTTTTTTTTTAAAAAACTATAGTAATACGATACTCAAATTAAAGAGAAAAAAATGCTTGATTTTATGGTGTAATTTTTTTAAAAAATAATGTCGTATGAAAAAGTTATTAGCATTTAAAAAAATAGGGGGGAATTTTTAAAAAGTCAACAATTGTGGGTAATGTAATAAAATACCCAAATTACCCTTGATTAGTTATTTTTTCTACACTTTGATCTTAGCCCTTAATTAGATAATTAGAAGGCTAAGATTACTTCTTAGCATACTTAGGCAAACATTAATTTGTAGGGGAACCTCCCTCGTGGTATGGACTACAAGAACTATGTGGCATGAATTACAACTCAGTGCCTAATAAGCAATGGTAAGGTTCTCATAATCCATGCCACATAAGGCAACTTTGTGAATGAGATTTATGAAAGACACATTTGCTAAATAATTTTGGATTCTACTAAAAACAATCACAAATTCAAAATCTTACCCATTTAAAAAAAGTTCTTCATTATGGTCTCTTCATGCATAAGGGGTTGTTTAATAGACTCTCAGTAAGAAATAGTTATGTTTGTTTAAAAAAAACAGCTTTTAACCATTTCATTCAGCTTTAAAAGTTTAAGTATAAAAAAGAGGCGGAATGGTTTAGTTACAAAATTACCCCCCTCAAAACAAATAAACCGAAAACCAAACCATCGACCTCTCCTACCTTTTTCCACCCATCGACCCGTTCTTCAGCCATCCACGCTGCCATTGCCAGCGCCGCCCTCCTTGCCGTCAGTCGACCTCGCCCCGCCATCCTCGTCGCTACCCTTCCTCCTGTTCTGTGGTGTCGCGGGACGCGGGCAACAACACCCATCGCTACTGGCATACTGTTCTGTGGTATTGCAGGCAACAGTCCTCGCTGCAATCCATTTCTACCGCTGCTATTCTGTGGTAAAGCTGTGGCTCTGATCATCGGAACAAGTATCGGGTCCAGCATACTTGCTCTTTCTCAGAAAACTTCAACTGTGGTAATTTGGTAACATCAATTGATGCAAGAACACTTATTATTATTTGATAACTGTAAAGGCATCGATTTTCTTGAACATGGGTTGGTTCCAAATTCTATATCATTGACTTTGTGTTTTGAATTTCTGTTAATTGAAGCATTATTATTAGTTGAAATCAATGTGGGTCTTTTTAACAAGAGGAATAACAGAATGGGCAATGAGAATGAACTGCAAGTGATTTCGATTCGAACCATGGCTTAAGAGACATTATTCGGTGAAAATGTAGCCACTTTGACTTATGTGTTCTTGGGGTACACATCAATGATAGGTTTATGCTGGGACACCGCAGGGGTTTTTGGGGGTGGACCGGTTCAAACTGTCATGGTTAGGGCTTGCGGTCACATTTTAGCCCCTAACCTTGACCGTAAGGCCTTGCTGTCACGGTTTAAGATGGTACTACTCGTGACCTCGTGACAACAAAACGAAAAAATGGTCTGATAAAGTTGAAAAACGGTCACCAAACCGTCACGGTTTGGCCTAACCGTGACCGCTAAGGTACGAGGTCTCAGTTTAAGGTACGAGGTAGACGTGATTTTGACAGAAGGCCGGGAATCGCGCCACGAACCGTCACGTGGAGGCCAAACCGTGACGGTTTGTGCACCAGATTTTCACCTTAAATACCTTTCTTTTCATTCGAATTTTTTTCATTTGAGCTTTCATTCATCCAACACTCGAGATTTTTCAGTTTTCGTCATTCCAAAAACACGTTAATTCGAAAACAATGTCGGGTTCGGGAGATCATTATCAAAAGCCGAAGCTTCCAGATTTGAATGAGGTGCCACATATCGAAGATTCGAACCAGGTTGAACTAGTATATGTTTTATTATAACTTATTATTTGAAATATCTAACCATTATTTTTTTAGGAATATTACGTATACGGGAGTCACCCTCCGTGGGGGGAGGAGGAAACCAACCCGTCGAACACATTTGCTCAAGAGGCGTACAACTCTTTATTTGGACCAACAGGTTATGGTGAAGGGTACAGATATCCTCTTTGCAATTCTTACGGGCATGCCCCGAACACGTACCACTCACAAACAGAGCTGGATTACGGACATCCCCCGTACCAGTCAGAACTAGAAATTACACATGTGTCGGATACTTTTAATAGAAATGACACAGATGAGAGTGACGGTTCGCTTCACCTCAAAGAAAACCATGGGGACACCGCAGAGCATGATGGGGATGAGGATCGGATAAGAAATGCTACGGTTTCTTATAAAACCGATAAAGTACAAAGAGTTTTTATTCTTTTGTTTATTTTATTTTTTATTTGTTTTATATATTGTTTTTTATGTCTAGCTTTATCATTTTTTCAGTATTTTGATTCTCGTGAGGACTTGGAGAGCTGGGCCAAAATGAGAGGACGCGAGTATGGGTGCGTCATTGTGGTGGGTCGGTCACGAAAAAAGGATGTGGAACTATTGTGCAATCGTAGTGGTGAACCTAAATTCACTGGCACAAGTAGACGTACTGGGAGCATAAAGAAAGGATGTCCCTTTAAACTCGTAGGGAAGTACGTAGGAAAGAGTGACAGTTGGATGTTAGAGGTGAGAAACGAGACGCACAACCACGATCCTATTGTGTACGAGGAGGGCCACGCGCATCTTAGGAAGATGCAGGATAGATTATGGGTGGTTTTTCTCTCAACTCACTGTGAACAACACTCAGCAAATAGTCTATAAAGAGTTGATCATAATATACCAAGTAGCAAGCGGTAAGAAAATAAACACAGCTAGTAAATTTTCAAGGTACTTTTATATATTGCTTCTCAACTCAAAGGATTACAAGACTCTTGGACTCTCAAAATCACTACTAATGAGTTACAAGGAGAAGATATATATAATACTACCTGCAGCCGGATATACTTTGATACCAGCTGGACACCTCTAACCTTACATCTATACTACAAGATTCTAGGTGAGGTCTTTCAGACATTTTGCCTGAGAGTTGGTAGTCAGGACATGTCCCTGACTTACCTTTTGTCACCAACTAAAGTTGGTAACATGTACTATCATAAAAAGGTGAACAGTAGAATAAAGTATGGTCAACAACATGGCTCTTTAGGAAGATGCCATGCTGTATCAGAGGTCTGCAGCGGACTGTCAGGGACCATACTTATATCTACTGGACATAGCAATGTCTTCCGAAGGATAAAGTAATTCGGAAGAATAACTTCTTCCGAAGCCACTTATACTTCGGAAGACTGCTTCTTCCGAGGCTTGGAGTCTTCTTTGTCTTCGGAAGCAGACTTTGTCTTCAGTTCTTTCATCAGACTTTGTCTTCGGAAGCTCAGACTTTGTATTCAGCTCTTTCATCAGACTTTGTCTTCGGAAGCTCAGACTTTATCTTCAGCTCTTGTTCTTCAGACTTTCGGAAGATCTCTTGCTCAGTTCGGAAGCCCTTGAATGTAGAACCAAAAATGACTATATGAAGTGGTTTTGGTTGCACCAGCCTCATCATGATCCAACAAACTCCCCCTAGGCTGATGCTACCAAAACTTCACTTCCCTCTTCTTCTCAAAGTTCTCAACACCAGGGAAAGTAAGTGTTTATCAGTATCTTTATTCCTTCCTGACGTGGTGCTGAGAATCTTGTACAGATCCTTGGTAGACAAAACCTCCACTCTGTCTCCTTGGATTATATGTACCTTTTGTTGTGGCCCTCTGAAGAGAGTTAGTTGATGGGAACTATAGTCATATTCCCATCTAACTATTGGTTCCAATTCAGGACCTTCCACCATCTGTAGAAAGGTTGTGCCTTTGGTGGTTGGTCTTTCCTTGTCTTCCGCTCTTTTCAGCTTCAACTCTTCTTCAATCTTGGCTCTTCTACTTTGTTCAGCCAAGTGGAGACCGCTGATATGATTTCTGATGTGTGCAGCAGTCTCAGAGTTGGAGGGATTGGAGAATGGCTTCTCAGCAAGCTCAGCAAGATCAAATCTGCTGAGATGCAGGAGAGAAGTGGCATTGAGCCTGTTGGTTTCACCATTCTCCCTTTCCACAACAAAGTTGTGAGAAGGTTCATCGAACCTCCACTGGATTATAGCATTCCTAGGTCCAGGAGATTGACTAGAAATCATGTCTTCTTTCCTTGTATCCAGTAGAGTCACCAGTCTCCTTCTTAGTCTCTTCTCCTCAGCATTGAGGATATCGGAGTTGAGACCAAGAAGTCTTGCAGCCTGGCCCAAAGTGTCTCTAGGCAACTCAAGAAATTGGCCTAGGGTGAGGGAGCTTGAAGAGTTATTAACATAGGTGATGTTGATAAGGTCTCCCTCATAGAAGATGCTGCTCAAAGTGGTGCAGTTGATGAGCCTTGTCTTGAACTCCTTTATTTCCTCAAAGGAGAGATGTTGAGGAGGCTGAGGGGATGGTCTTGGTTTTTGTTGGGCAGGCTTAGGTTTAGTGGTTTTGGGTTGTGTTTTGGGTTTTAGGATGGGTAGTTTGGGTGGTTGAGGTGATGTGGTAGGTTTGGGTAGTGTTGTGGGTTCAGGGGTGAAGGTTTCATCAGTGGGTTCTGTTTTGATGGGGAATGGGGTTGGTTCTTCTGGTGTGGGTTGTGGTTTAGTGGTTGACTGTGGTTGAGTGGCTGGGATGAAGACTATTCCCTTTACTCTCCTGTACATCTCCTTCCTTTTCCCCAAACGGATGTCAGCTTTAATTTCACAGACTATCCGCTGGAGTGTCCTTTCGGACATAGGTCCCACCTGCCTACCAGAGAAGCCATGAGCCCGGAGATAGTCTTTCATCCAGGCTTTGTCATTTGACTTCTTGGCGGCAGTGACCCCCTTCTCTTCTTCCTTCCTCTTCTTCTCCCTCAACTTCTCCCTAGCATCTCTCTTCCTTTCCTTCTCCATTTGATCCTGCTCTTTGTTGTGGAGCAGCAGGATCATGTCATCATCATGAGGAGACAGTTCAGGATGACTGAAGCCTCTTGAGAGTAGGAATTTAATCCTGTCCTCTCTCAGCTTCAGGGCTGCTTCTCTTCTTTCTTCTTCTTCCCTCTCCAAGGTCAACCTGGCTTGTTCTTCTTGCTTTAGCCTGGTTGACCTCTCCAAAGACACCAACTCCTCTAATGGTAATAGAAGTACTTCCTCATTGACAGCTCCTAGGCTGATGAGCTGGTCAATGAGTACTGTCCTTCTCTTTTGGTTGATCTCTTCCTGATTGGTTGCAGCTGCCTTAGAACTAGCAGCTAGCAGCTTTTCAGTAGGAAACCTACCTTTCTTTTTGAGTTTCTCAATCCTCTCCTCCTCCTGAAGCTCTTCCGCAGTCAGCTTTCTTTTTCCTTTGTCTTTGGCAGTGCTTGACTGTGGTGGTTCTTGGATGGAGGGTTGTGATTGAGAGAGAGGTTCAGCTGGTGTTTGGGTTGGAGGAATGTCAGAAATGTCCTCTCTGCTCACCTCAGATGCTATTTCAGCAATAGCATCTGTAATGGTCAGTTCCTCGGACATCTGGAATAAGCCTTCCGCAGCTTCTATTTCGGCCTCGGAAGACTTTTCTTGTTCTTCCGAGGCTTCCATGTCGGCTTCGGAAGCTTCAGCTTGAGCTTCGGAAGATAAGACAGCTGCAAGTTCTGTCCCAACTGTTTCAGTTGCTGGGCCATCAGTCCCCATTTCCCCTTCGAAGCTAATCTCAGGTTCCATGTGGACCTTAGGTTGACCAACTTCTTCCACAGTGGTAGAAGGTGCAGTCAGTCTTTGAAGCTCCTCAGCCCCAAAATATATGAGTGTGGTGTCGGGGCTGGGCTATTCTAGG
The DNA here is from genome assembly GCA_024085815.1 of Flaveria linearis. Taxonomy (NCBI): domain Eukaryota; kingdom Viridiplantae; phylum Streptophyta; class Magnoliopsida; order Asterales; family Asteraceae; genus Flaveria; species Flaveria linearis. The sequence goes on from CM044004.1 coordinate 88,250,859, forward strand.
GAGGATCTCAATACAAACTTTGTGAAAAGTTTGTAGAGATCTTGAAGCATCTTTGAGTCAATCTCTAGAAAAGATTGAGATGACTCAGGTAGTGTGATGAGTTGGGAAGTAAGAAATTGGGTCTGTGGTTCCTCAATTGTTTGTCTCTGAACTTTCTCCCCCTTTTTGGTAGCATAATCTTGAGAGCTAGATGAGCTAGAGGAAGAATTCAGTGAGACCTGAATTGGTACATGCCTAACAGACCTCTCCGTCTGTTTCTCAGCTAGTTTGGCCTTGAGAGTGTTAATCTCAAGTTGCTGAGTGGCAGTCCTTGATTCTAAGATTCTCACCTGTGATTCCAGGTTGGAGACCTTAGAAAGCAAGTACTGAAGTGTTAGTTGCATACTTCCCTCATCTTCATGAGAAGAATCATGGGGAGATGAGATAACATACCTAGTATGCTCAGTCTCACCACCAGATGTGGCTTCTTGGCACCCTGGTTTCCTTTGCTCAGAGTCATCTCTTTCAGAGATGTCAATGAGCAAAGTTGCCATAGACTCAGTCCTAATTATGTTACCACTGTCCTGAGGGCTCAATGAGAGACTCTGAGTAGTGGCAGCTGAGTCTACATGAGTCCCCTCCACATCAGTGGGACTCACCTCAGTAATTGGCTGCTGATGGGGGCTAGAGACAAGGGATCCCTCTTGGCTCTGTTGATCTTTCAGAGGGTGTTGTAGATCAACTTCATGGCCATGGAGAGATGTAATCTCTTCATCAGTGCGGAGTAAAAGGTCAGTGAAAGATAGGGAAGATAAACCTACTGACCCGGGACCTAGATCAATGTCTACAGGCATTGAGCCTATGGTGAGGCTGTCCCTAGAAGGCTGCACAGGGAAGTGTAGAGACTCACCCTGTGGGCTTAAGGCTTGGGGTTCGGGCTCTTGGGTTTGAGACTGAGGAGGCTCAAAACCCACATTGAGGTCGAATGTGAAGGATGGTGTGACCTCGGACTGAGTGGGAGCCCATGATTCCACTCTAGCCCTTATGGTTTGAACTGAAGGAGCTTGTTCAATCAGAGTAGATTGAATAAGGGTTCGTTTGGGTCGTCTCTGGTATGTAGCTTTAATGGGTAAAGAAGATTTTGGCATTGTGGTGAAGGTTGCTGGTGTGGGTTCATCACCTGTGGGGATAACATGGATGTCACCAGGAGCTATGCGCTCAGTCATCTCTGGAGGTAATTGAGTTTACCTTCCAGTGAAGTTGATGGAAACCTTCTTCAGTATTTTGAAGATGGTAGGCCTTATTTGTGGAACGGTAAGAGCAGCTGTGCAGACAAGCTTGCTTGGTTCCAGCCACAGTTGATTATGTGTTGAATAAATCTGGGATACATGAAGAATGTATCCCTGCTCAGATTGCTGATAAGGTTGGTCAACACAAATCGTGAGTAGTTGAATCGGAGACCTCTCACCAACCCATGAATTAAGCATCCTAGTTCATATGGGATTTGATCCCAACCCCCTGATTTGTTGGAGAGGCAGTGCAGGATAATATGCAGCAGGAACTTCCAATGGTAAGAGAAGTTAAACTTGTAGACGGTAGACCTGCTTACATCCCCTCCATATCCCCTGAGGATATAGGTGCCTTCTAAGTCTTCTTTGGGGAACTCAGTAGGAGCCCCATCATCATGGAGCTCGAGATGCTCCCTGATGAGCCGTTCAGTGATGACCAACTCTTGGCCACAAATGTGGGTTCTCAGGACTCAAACCCCATTCAAAACTGTAGTTTGACCGTTGCTCCAGAATTCGAACATATGGTTGGAGTATACGGTGGGGTTAACTGTAAGTGCAGTGAGGTATGTGGATTCGGTAAGAAAGGTGATGATTTGGGTGAAGTCGGCATCCCTTGACGAATCAAGTAATGCGACTTGGTTGTGCTGAGGGTTTAGCGCCATTGAAGAAAAGATAAGCTTGAAATTTGGGTGAAATTGCAGGTTTGACAGTGAAGGGAATAGTTAGGGCAGTAAATTGGTAAAAGAAGATGAAATTGATCAGTCAAGATTATTTGAAAGGGGATGAATTGTGGTAGTGGCGGTAAGAGGGTAACTGTTTGGGGTTACTGTGGGTGGTATGGTGGTTTACGGCGGAGAAATTATAGTGGCGGCAAGGATAATTTTAAATAATCTGACCATCATGGACAAAATTTTTAGTTTTTACAGAGTGGGGCCCAAAAGATATCCGTTACATATAAAAACCTTTACTTCTGAATGTAAAACATTTCCGAAGGTAATTGTCTTCCGAAGTCAATTTCTCTTCCGAAGCAAGGCATTGCTTCCGAAGGTAAAATGGTCTTTTGAAGGTACTTTCTCTTCCGAAGCAAAGTATTGCTTCCGAAGGTAAAGTTGTCTTTCCGAATGGAGAGTTTTATAAGGTTCGGAAGTAGATCTGATGTAAAATCAATCGCTTCTTCCGAGACCGAAAACTCTTCCGAGAAGACAATTTCCATTGAGGAATTTTAGCTTCGGAAGATATTCAAGAATATCTTCCGAGAGTTAGTTCCTCTTCGGAAGGAATTTACACTTAGAATAATTTAAAGATCTTTTGTAACAGGGCTTAAATTGTATTGACACAAGACATTACACGTTTAAAAAGCTTTTTTCAAAAGAGGTAGTTAATCAATATTTATTATCCCAATAGCTGATATGAGATACTTAAATCTTTGTTCATCAAATGCCTTTGTGAACAAATCAGCATATTGTTCATTTGAGTCAACTTTGATTAACTTGATCAGATGTTTCTCATGAATATCTCTAATGAAATGATACTTGATATCGATGTGCTTTGTCTTGGAGTGCTTCACCGGATTCTCAGTAATGGAGATAGCACTATTTTTATCAATATGGATAGGAGTAGCCATGAAGTTGAATCCATAGTCTAACATCTGATTTTGAATCCATAGCAGTTGAGCACAGCAGCTAGCAGCAGCAATGTATTCAGCTTCAGCAGTTGAAGTAGAGACACAGGATTGTTTCTTGCATTGCCATGAAATAATCCTTCCACCAAGAAATTGACATCCTCCTGATGTTGATTTCTTGTCAATGTTGCAGCCACCATAGTCACTGTCAGAGTATCCATAGAGATTGAAATCACTATTTCTTGGATACCAGAGACCTAGTTTAGGTGCTCCTTTAAGGTATCTGAGGATCCTCTTTGCAGCAGCTAGGTGAGACACCTTTGGAGCAGCCTGATATCTTGCACAAATGCATGTGGCAAACATGATATCTGGTCTACTAGCAGTGAGATACATCAGAGAACCAATGATTGCTCTATACTGATGTTGATCAGTATCCTCCCCCTCAAGGTCAGGGCAAAGATTATGGTTTCTGGGTATGGGTGTCTTGGCTGGTTTATAATCCTTCATTTCAAATCTATCTAAGATGTCTGAGACATACTTAGATTGACTGATGAAGAACCCTTCCTTCATCTGTTTCACCTGAATTCTAAGAAAAAAGCCCATTTTTCCCATGGAACTCATCTCAAACTTCTGCTTAATTATGCTTTCAAAGTCCTTGCACATTTGGTCGTTTGAAGAACCAAATATGATGTCATCAACATAGACTTGTACAAGCAAAATGTCTTCTCCACTCTTTCTGATGAAAAGAGTCTTGTCAATGGTACCTCTAGTGTATCCATTCTTCAGGAGAAACTGAGACAAGGTCTCATACCACAGCCTAGGTGCTCGGTGCAGCCCATATAGAGCTTTATCCAGTTTGCACACATAGTTGGGATGCTGTGGGTCTTCAAATCCTGGAGGTTGACATACATAGATTTCCCTATCTATATCCCCATATAGAAAAGCACACTTGACATCAAGTTGGTAGACTGTGAAGTTCTTAGATGCAGCATAAGCAAGGAAGATCCTAACTGCCTCAAGTCTTGCAACAGGTGCAAAGACATCAGTATAATCGATTCCTTCCTCCTGGGTGTATTCTTGAACTACTAGTCTTGCCTTGTTCTTGATAATCAAGCCTCTATCATCTTTCTTGTTCCTGAACACCCATTTAGTGCCTATGGGTACTTGACCAGATGGTAGTGGGCATAGATTCCAGACCTTTTGTCTTCTGAATTGAAGCAGCTCCTCCTGCATCGATTCAACCCAACTACTATCCTTTAAGGCATCTTCTACCTTCTTTGGCTCCATCTGAGACAAGAAGCATGAGTACAAGCAGACATTCCCATGATGAGTTTGTCCTCTTGTTCTCACACCCTCAGAGACATTTCTTATGATGTTCTCAGTTGGATGAGTGTTGTGAATCCTAAGACGAGGAATCACTTCCAGTTGTAGAGATAAGTCTAGGTTAGACATATTCTGATCAGGAACTGGATCACTCTGTCCAACTGCTGTTTCAAAGTCATTTAATGAGGACTGATTGAATGATTGAGAAACATCATCAATGGTTGGTTGTAAAGTAGGATTAACAGTTGCATGTTCCTTCAGAATACTACTTCCCTCAACCTGGTGTTGTAATGGATCACCTGAAGAACTTTGAGGTGGATCAAGTGATTCACTTGTTGAAGCTTCATTATTCCTGGAGATAGTTACACTATCAGATCTGTGAATGGTTGAAGCTTGTTGCCTTTCAGCTCTTGGAGAATTTGGAAGAGGTCTGGGAAGCTCAAACAGTTGACTTGCATCAGCATCAGCATCAGCATTCTCTTGAGCACCTGTTCCAGCTGAAACATTCTCACAAGATGGTTTAGAATAGTTTGGAAACAATTCTAAATCAAAGATATACTCAGGTCCATTCCCCCTAACACAAGGAGTGTGCTCATTAACAACTATATTGGATGATTCCTCAAATTGTTGATTCTTGATATTGTATACTCTATAAGCTTTATAGCTAGAAGAGTATCCAATAAACATAGCATCATCCGACTTCTCAGCAAACTTTGCTAAGTTGTCCTTTGTGTTAAGTATGGTACACCTGTAGCCAAAGGACCTTAGAAAGCCAATGAATGGTGGCCTCTTGTTCCATAACTCATAAGGGGTTTTTCCATAGGGCTTAACTACAAGAACCCTGTTCTGTACATAGCATGCAGTGTTGACTGCCTCTGCCCAGAATGTTAGAGGCAGCTTTGAATCAGCTAACATGGTCCGAGCAGCCTCAATAAGTGTCATGTTCCTCCTCTCAGCAACACCGTTTTGTTGAGGAGTTCTGGGAGCACTGTATTGTCTGGCAATCCCTTTTGAGTCACAGAATGAGTCAAGAACGAAGTTCTTAAACTCAGTCCCTTGATCACTTCTAATGATCTTAACCTTGTGATCAATTTGATTTTCTGTTTTAAGAATAAAAGATTTTAAGGTTTCAGCAGTTTCATCTTTACTTCTTAAAAAGAATACCCATGTAAATCTTGTAAAATCATCAACTATCACAAGGCAGTATGATTTCCTTCCAATGCTCATTATACTTGTGGGACCAAAGAGATCCATGTGCAATAAGTGTAATGGAGTAGTGATAGAGTTAACACATTTGGATTTGTGAGATGATCTGTGTTGTTTCCCTTTCAGGCATGCAACACAGTTATCTTTGCAGAAAAATTCCTTTTTAGGCAAACCATGTACCAAGTTATTTTTAGCCAATTTATTCATTGTTTTAAAATTCACATGACACATACGTTTATGCCATAGTGTTGACTCATCACTACCAGCTTTGGAAAGAAAGCATGATACTTCACCCATAGGAGAAGCATTGTTCATATCCAGCTTGTACATATCCCCTTTCCTGGGAGATCTAAGAAGCACCAATTCCGGAGGAATTGTCATCCCTGGTTTGAGGATAATGCACTCATGTTCTGTGAAGAGCATCTGATGCTTCTGGTCATAGAATTGAGAAACACTTAACAGATTGTGTTCAAGCTGTTTGACAAAGTGAACTTTGTCAATGTTTATTCTGCCATTGGATATACTTCCTCTGCCCGAAATATATCATCCGGCCTCACCTCCAAATTGGACAGGCCCTCCATCAAAGTTCTGGAATTGTTGAAGGAGAGATCTGTTCCCTGTCATGTGCCTGGAGCATCCACTATCTACAATCCAGACATTGTTGTTTTTGTCAAATGGACGTCCCTGCACATAAGATGAGATGGTTAGTTTTGTTTGGAAGCCCAAGCCTTGCTGGTCTTGGGCACTTCCAACGATAGTGACATAATTGAACCAAAAGATATGCATTGGGGTTCAATAGTGGTCGTTGTTGAAGAAGAGGTTTGGGCTGCAGCATTTTCCTTAATCTTCCAATCCATCCCTTGGTTGTTCTTTGAAGATGAGCTTGTTGAAGCTTGTGCAGCATGGTCTTCTTCCGAAGCTTCTTTCTTTTCGGAAAAAGCCTTCACCACCTTTTCTTCCGAAGTAGTCTTCTTCTGAGATGGTTTCAAGGGAGCCTTCTTGTTCTTCCAACCTTAGAAGGTTTGGATTCCGAAGCCATCTTCCCTTCGGAAGAAGTAGTTTCTTCCGAAAGCAACTTGGCTTCCGAGACCAACTTTCCCTTTTTCATCATTTGGACCTTTTGAAGTGGTCCAACTGAGAAACCTTCTCTGACTCCTTCTCTTCTAACATTATTTACATAATGTGTGCTTGCTGGATTGTAGTAACAATCTTTAGCCATGTGGTTGTGCAGACCACACATTATGCATGCAATGTTAGTTTTCTGGGAACTTGCAGGTTGCTGTTTCTTAGGTTTCTTCTCTTCATCAGCAACTTTCCCTTTCAACTTCTGATCCTTCAGTAGGATAGGAGTGCTGGTATTACACTCCTTTCCTGAATCAGAAGTACCTACCACTTGAAATCCGGCAGAAATGAAGACACCCTTTTGCTTTGGGTCGATCTTAAGCTTGGACTCTGCAACCTTCTTGGCAGTCCTTCTAGCAGCTTTAGCTCTGCTTCTTCTTGCCTTGGTGGTTAGGATTTGGTCTTCACAGGTGGAGATGAGTATATCCTCCTGTTTCTCCCCTGTGGTGGCCACTATTTTTGCCTCATCCTTTAGTTCCAATGGAGAAGGGTCAGCAGTTGGAACCTCTTGCTCTTCAGTGCCACATCTAGGTAGTCTAATAGACTCATAAGAGTGTGGTGGAGCTATTTCATTGGTTCCCAACCCTTTTTTGTTTTGATAAAACATTTGGAATGAGAGGTTGATGCAAGAATAGTTTGGAAGCTTTGCTCAGCAATAGCTTGCTTCCTTGCCTGAGTCTCAGCTGTGACCAACTGGGCTTGAACCTTAGATAGTTTGGATATCAGATCTTTAATTTGAGTCTTATAATTAGTCTTTTCATGTTTTAAAAGAGACACGGTTTTCTCTAACTCCTCAATTTTCTTTTGATAGTCAGATTCAGCTCTCTTAAAATCAGATTTTAGCACATTTAAAGACTCAACCTCAGATCTGATTTCCGAAATGTAATCCTTATAGAGTTTAACTTTAGCAATACAGGCAGCAGTACAAAGATGTTCATATACCTGATCATCATCTGTTCCGGCCATGAGTGCTTGAGCAGGAGTCACATCCTGTACCATGAAGCTCCAGTCAACTTCTTGAGCCACAACAGCTGTTTCAGTTGACTTCTCTTCATGCTTTGAAGCAGTGGGATGTGTGGAGGCCTGTGGGGTTCCCGGGTTGTTCTTGGGAGCCTTGCATTCCCTAGCAAAGTGACCAAGTTGGTTACAGTTGTAACACTTTGCTTTGCTTTTGTCAAACCCAAACCTGCTGTTGACTGGGTTTTGAGGGAACTGCCTTCCAGTTCTCTTGAAGAACTTCTTCGCTCTGTAAGTTAAAAGAGCCATCTGCTGGACAATATCCATATACTCCACATCATCTGGACTGAAGCACTCAAGATCATCAAAGCAGTATTGAAAATCACCAGAGTGTCCACTTCCAGAGACAAAGGCACAACTATCCTGAGAGGAGTTGTGTTGAACCTTTTGAGACTTTGGAGTCTCAGGTAGAGTAATGTAAGGTCCGCTGTGTGAGTTGTCAGGGTAACACAACAACTGATGTTATGGTTCCATGATTTCCCTTTCAACCACATGAAGGGCTGAACTCGGTTGGTTATTGGAGTGACCAGAGGAGTTCTGCATGTTCATCTCCATCTGGAATGCACTTAGGATACCATACAACTCTGTCAGAGTAAGATTCTTAAGGTCCGAAGTTCTCTTGATTACAACACAGTAATGTATCCATAGTTTAGGAAGGGAAGACATGAACTTCCTAACTATGTCTTTATTCTCAAGAGCTACTCCAATATCCTCCAGAGTATCTACTAGCTCAACATACCTGAAGTATTGTTGAGTCAAGGTCTCACCAGCCTTGAAAGTAAAGTTCTCAAACTGCTGCTTCAAGAGATCCTTCTTGTTCTCTTGGGTTTCCTTGGATCCTTCATACATCAGCTTCAGTGCTTCCCATAAATCTTTAGCAGTTTTGCACTTCTTGAAGCGTCTGTAGACGGAGTTGGGGAGAGCAGTTTGGAGAGAAATCATAGCCCTTTGATCCAGCTCTATTCTCTTTCTGTCTTCTTCTGAGTAATCATCTACATCTTTTGGAATGATGCGATTACCAGTGGCAGAAGTGGTGCTTGGTATGAAAGGACCATTGACAATGGAGTCCCACATCCTTGAATCTTGACACTTGATGAAGCCTTCCATTCTGATACACCATGTGTCAAAGTCTTCAGGGGTGATCAGTGGGGACTTGGTCATGGTACCGGTTTCCATATCAGCCTTGGAGAGAGCAGCCATTTGAGTGAGTGATTTGTAGTGAGGAGTGAAAAACTGGTTGATTTGGATGGTAAGATCTCACAATCAAGAGCCTAGAGCTCTGATACCAATTGCAGGATAGATTATGGGTGGTTTTTCTCTCAACTCACTGTGAACAACACTCAGCAAGTAGTCTATAAAGAGTTGATCACAATATACCAAGTAGCAAGCAGTAAGAAAATAAACACAGCTAGTAAATTTTCAAGGTACTTTTATATATTGCTTCTCAACTCAAAGGATTACAAGACTCTTGGACTCTCAAAATCACTACTAATGAGTTACAAGGAGAAGATATATATAATACTACCTACAGCCGGATATACTTTGATACCAGCTGGACACCTCTAACCTTACATCTATACTACAAGATTCTAGGTGAGGTCTTTCAGACATTTTGCCTGAGAGTTAGTAGTCAGGACATGTCCCTGACTTACCTTTTGTCACCAACTAAAGTTGGTAACATGTACTATCATAAAAAGGTGAACAGTAGAATAAAGTATGGTCAACAACATGGCTCTTTAGGAAGATGCCATGCTGTATCAGAGGTCTGCAGCGGACTGTCAGGGACCATACTTATATCTACTGGACATAGCAATGTCTTCCGAAGGATAAAGTACTTCGGAAGAATAACTTCTTCCGAAGCCACTTATACTTCGGAAGACTGCTTCTTCCGAGGCTTGGAGTCTTCTTTGTCTTCGGAAGCAGACTTTGTCTTCAGTTCTTTCATCAGACTTTGTCTTCGGAAGCTCAGACTTTGTATTCAGCTCTTTCATCAGACTTTGTCTTCGGAAGCTCAGACTTTATCTTCAGCTCTTGTTCTTCAGACTTTCGGAAGATCTCTTGCTCAACTTCGGAAGCCCTTGAATGTAGAACCAAAAATGACTATGTGAAGTGGTTTTGGTTGCACCAGCCTCATCATGATCCAACAGAAGATGACTGCCGAAAAAATTGATCTTGTCGAGAAGTTACACAGGCAGCACGTGCGGCCACGACATATCCATTCAGCCGTAAGGGAGCACTTTTCCCACAACGTCTGTGTTGTTCAAGACATATACAATCTGACGTCGAAGTTTAGGGCTGAGGGGAGAAAAGGCATGACACCAATGCAGGAACTTGAAAACCTGCTATAATCTAAAGAGTTCGTGTATGAAACACGAACGTATGCAACTACTAAGGTCGTGGAAGATGTTTTCTTTTGTCATCCTACTTCGTATAAAATGTGGCGCGCATTCCCGCACGTGATGTTGATATACACGACGTACAAGACTAACATGTACAACATTCCGTTTGTTCAGGTTATTGGCGTTACGTCGACGTCGAAGTCGTTTTGTATTGCGCATGCATTTATATAGAGGGAACGGCAGGACAACTTCACATGGGTACTGAAGCGGATCAGAGTTATGCTCGATGGGTGTGTGGAGCCCAGCGTTATTGTCACAGACAGGGACCTGGCTCTGATGAGCGTGTGTGACACAGTGTTCTCGAGTGCTACTAAAAACCTATGCAGGTGGCACGTTAGGGAGAATATCAAAAGACGGTGGAATATGATATTCAAAACTGGCATGCGGAAGGATTTTCCATACTGGTGGAAGACCTTGTGTTCGTCTCCCACAGTGGCATTGTACGATTACAATTGCAGGAAGATGGAAGAAAAGTTAAATAAAGATGGTAAACGTGGTAAGAATTTCATAGTTATTTTTACTCTAATAATTTATTTGTTCATTTTATAAAATTTGTTATTTCTTTCAGAGGTATGGGAATATATTTGGAATAATTGGTTGGTGCCGTACAAAGAGAAAATTATTACTTGTTGGATGTACGACCGCATTAACTTTGGTGAATTTACAACTAATAGGGTTGAGGGCCTACATGCCAACTTCAAGAGTTACCTCACAGGGACCAATAATACGTTGCACACACTTGTCGGATATGTTTGTAACCTCGTGCGCGTCCAGGAGATTGAAATTTGTAAAACATTCGAGGTGTCCCGTGTGAAAATTAAAAAAGACCATCGACTGTCATTGTTCTCAAAGTTGCATTATAAAGTATCCATTTTTTGCCTTAGCCTCCATGAATCAGAGTTGACGAAAATGGAAATGATTCAGGAGTCTGGGGGTTCATGTGGACACCAGTTGTTCACGTCCATGGGCTTGCCATGTGCTTGTCGTTTGGATATATACATCCGAGAAGGTTATATTTTTCTTAATACATTTTTTTACTGTTGTCACACGATTGCATATTTTTCACTAATAATTTAACCTTTAAATCTAGTCACAAGTATTCCGCTCGACGGTGATACGAGGTCTGCTGGCCTGCCATTGGCGACGGACCGTATGGTGGTGATACGAGGTCGTCTCATATACGAATAGATACATTCACCGACTCATCGCCACGTCCGTCGCTGGTCGTGGGGCGGGGACCAACAGGTTCAACGCCGCCGACCTTTTCTTTCTTCGGTGTGTACTCACACACCGACACTGCCACCTCGCGCATGCCCTTGCTGATTATTTTGCTAGTTATTATCATCGGCCGCCGCGATGGGCGTTGGTGGGCGGGAACATCGTTTCCCGGATCGCTAGGGGCTTGGGGTACGCGCACGCCATGTCCCAGCTCCCGCTACCTCCAACTCCTGTGCGCGTGGCCGCCCGGAACACCGCCACTAGGATGAGGATCGTTCGGAGGTTCCCCGACGGCACGTGGCACCTGCTCAGTAAATACCATGAGCTCATGCCACGGGTGCCCGAGCCGTTGGTGGACCCCCCCGAGCTGGCGGGGGCTGAGGTCCACCTTCAGGATGCCCACGAGCCCCTTGGCGGCGGGGAGGATCAGCCCATTCCCCCGCCGCACGACCAGGACCCGCCCCAGCATCCTCAGCGCGTGTACCATGTCGTGCGATTACCTGCTCATGTTCTTGATATGCTTCAGGACACACGAGACAGGGTCACGAGGCTGGAGGATATGACCAGGAAGCTGGAGGATACGACCACGACGCTGCATGATATGATGGACTGGGTCGTCCAGCACATGGTCGCGGACTATACCGCCTCGGGTACGCCGTTACTGTCACAGCCACCGAGGCGGTTAGACCATGACGGTGCTGGCCCATCTGGCGCGGGCGGGTCTGGTCAGGGCAGCGATCCGGGAATGATGGATTAGATAGGTATTTTGTTTGTATTTTAATTCTTTTTGTATGTAAAAACTCGTTGTATATATATATGTGCAGTTTCAGTTATGATGACTTGTATATTTGGTTGTGTTTGTTTGGTTGTGTTTCTTTGTTTGTTTGTTTTATATTTGTAATGTTGATAATGTTAATTGTATATGTTTGTTTGGTTGTGTTTCTTTGTTTGTTTGGTTGTAATGTAACTGTAAAATAACAAAACACAAACTCGTATGTTACGATTAGTTTAACCGTGTGATAAAATAAAAATAAAAACAAACTAGTAAGATTACATAACCGTAGGCACATTTCAATATTAAATAATGAATGTGACTCCATAACCGTAGGCACATTTCCCACTCTCATACATACACATACATACACCTATGACCTATATATACATCATTATCACTGCAGCTTTCACTACTTCAATCAAGATCATGACACACATTTGTAATCAAGGTGCATTTCAGTCGTTGTATGACATGAGATCATTAGCTACTAAAATAAAAATAAAAAAATTACTTGTAATATGATAAATTAATAATAAACACAAAACACAAACTCGTATGTTATGATTAGATTAACCGTTTGATAAAATAAAAATAAAAAAAATTAAAAAAATTTAAAAAATATGTACAAAATTAAAAAAATTTAAAAAACACACCCAAAATGTCACGGTTTGGCCAAACCGTGACATATACACCTCCAAAACCCTAACTGTCACCCCATTAATTATACACCCAATAATTGCAATGATCCCGAGAACCTAACGTCACGGTTAGGCCTCACCGTGACCGCAAGGTCCTACACCCGACCTAAAGGTCACGGTTAGCCCTAACCGTGACCGTTTGAGGTGGTGTACCCTAAAAAATGAGCGGCGTGTGCAGAAAACCCCTTTTTTAATCAGTTAGATTTTTTACTAGTTTAATATTTACTAGTTTAGAGGTTAACAGACAACTCTTAAGAGATCAAAGAAGATCACATGATTATCACAAAGAGACAGTTCAATTTATTGAAAACTTATTAAACCCTAACCGGCTAACCATAGTGAGTAAAGTCTATCTATTGGGCTTCTTAGAATCGGGCCCAGCTAAAGTGGGCCTTTAAATTTAATCTTTTGGCCCAATAATGGGCCATCTTATCAATAACAAAAGGAATAACTTTGTAAAATAATAACCAATTTTTAAAAGTGTTCCAATTAAGTAACTCAAGTTTTAAAAGTGTTCTAGTTAGGTCACTCAGTTTTTATATTTTATATAAATTAAAAACCTTAACATATTTTTTACCATGTTATACTTTTGGTTTCAATTAGAAAATATTTTTTTCTATCTTTTGATGTTGATATGGAACGTTGACGAAAATTTTAGGTATTTTTTTATTTTTTTTCATAATTAACATGTTTTTTTATTTTTAAATATAATTTTATATATTGCAAATTCTGACCACCACGTCTTCTCCACCGTTACTTACTTGACATAAGAAAATTTAATGATGACTCGATTTAATCATTTGATGGTCCAATTTGAGAAAAGTATACATGAGTGACTAAATTAGATTACTTTTGAAACTTGAGTATTATTCTGTGACATTTTCCCATAACGAAACTAGGCGTGCCACACGAATGCTTCTAATGTCAAGGCGACATCCTTGGTCATTGTTGCCAATAATGCATCCCAAGCTATTCAACAAAATTTAGGTTTAAAATTGTTGTTTCCTTGTATAAATCTACTGCAAATATTCTCCTTGTAGAAATCTACTTCGAATGATCTCCAATTTCTCAATAACTTGCAATGAATCTTCAAAAAGGAAAAAATAATAAAGTGGTAAGTTCTCAAGAAGCGTTAACGAGTTTGCTTTCCATGAACTACCTTATTATGTTTGAGTGAATAGTGAGAAAAAAGACGTAACTTATGAAACCAGTAAATAAAGATTGTAATATAAGCATACCAAAACAACAATCGGTGCACTTATTTATTTATATATCTTATATATAAATTCTTTCCTTTAATCTAAGACATCTAGTATGTGATAATACTTATTTTTCCTTAAGTATTTTATTATAAACTATCAATATTAATTATTACAAGTAAACCATTTACCGATGCTTGATGACAAATATGAAATGTTTAGATACTTGTAGAAATTTCTAAGTATTTTAGTTGTGTTAAGATATGGGAGACCAATCCAACTGTTACTTCACGTCTCCCATAACTTTTTGTCATCAATTATAAAATTAAAAATTTAGGCACGTTGCATGCTTCTCGCTATGCCTGAGGCATGATAACGCCTTACATCTCCATGATGTGAACACACACACTAATTGGATATTCTTTTAGCATACCTTTTTTTTTAGAGTAAATTACCATTTGCATCCCTGACGTTTTCCCATTTTAACCATTTACATCCCTATAGTTTCAAAGTCTTGATTCGCTCCCTAACGTTTTAATTTTGTTCCCGTTTGAATCCAAATGACTAACTCCGTTAAATTGTTCAGTTAACTTTGTGTGAAATGACAAAATTGCCCATCACCTCCCTTTTCCAGTTCTCTCTCTTCCATCTGAACCCTAATCTTATCTTCAATCAATTCATCACCCTCAATCCTCACCACACATTATCCCCAAATCATATCAAAGCAATCCAAGATTTCTGATTAAATAACAAATCAGGGTACCCATGAATAATCAAGTTATGATCTTTATACTTAGACAATGGAAGCTCAAACACCATATCAGTAAACAATGCATCACTGTCCATCCACCAAATCCACTCAACTTCAGGATGAGACAACATCAGCCTACGAATCAATGGCAATTTCGCCCAATACCCCGACAATTCTTTATCCAAATGAGCCATATTATACACAATTTCAATCCCATGAATCCTACAGTAATCAATCTTGTTCTTGATTGATTTCAACAGATGGTGCCACGAAGAACAAGAATCGTGACTAAACCACAGAGGATTGTGATCTTGATGTTGTTGAGGGTTTTGTGGATCTGGCGGTTGCCGGCGCCGCCGTGGAGGAGGGAGCGGCCGCCGCGGGAGCCGCCGTTGGCGGTGGCGGAGGTGGGTAGAGTTGCAGAGCCTCTCTTTTGAGCTCCTCCTCTCCGATGCGGCGGCGGTGTGTTTCTTGGAGTCGAGGTAAGCGAGGGCCATCTTAGGACGATTTAAAGGAGCTTTTTGTTTAGAAACTGCCAGTGGTCTTTGGATTTGCTTGATGATTGGGCGCCAGGGCGGGTCGTTGCTTCGGGAGAAGATGATCGAGGGCTGCTGCAAGAAGTTTATGGTGATTGTTGATGAATCGAAGCTCGTGGATTACGTCGGAGGAAGTGGGTTAGCGATGCCGGTGGAAATCGTGCCTTTTTGCTGGAAATTCACCGCACAGAAGCTTCAATCGTTGTTGTGATGATGATGTTGCAGAAGGGCAGTGGTGGTGACGATGAAATTGATGATGATGATGTTGCAGAAGGGCAGTGGTGGTGTGGGTTGATCTGATGGTTTGTTATGGTGGTGGTGAGGAGGAGGTTGTGGTGGTGATGGGCGGTGGTGGTGTTTATGGTGGTGGTGTTTATGGTGGTGGTGTTTATGGTGGTGGGTGATGAAGAGATGAGAGAGAGAGTGTGTGTGTGTGTGTTTTTTGGAGTCAGAGAAGGATTATGTGGGTATTCTTAAGGGCAATTTCGTCTTTTGAATAATAATTTAACTGGAAAACTAACAGTGTTAAGTCATCTGGACTAAAATGGAGATAAAAATGAAACGTATAGACTCAAATGAAGATAACACGAAACGTTAGGGGGCGGATGGCCATTTTGAAACTGCAGGGATGCAAGTGGTTAAAATGGACAAATGTCAGGGACGCAAATGGTAATTTACTCTTTTTTTTATCATCATTCTTTAATATCAATAAAAAATTTCATTATGTTTATTATGATGCTATTATCATTAGTCACGCCTTTAATTATAACAATAATCACTGACTGGTATACCATTTGTAATGAATCATATTTTCCTAAACCATGTTTGATTAAAAACTTATGTTTTAAAAAAATATGATATGTTTATGTCCTTGCTACAAAGTTATTTTGTCGGAAAATGGTCGCTAAGTTGTCTCTAGCTTGACAAAAATTTTAGGGTTTTCCTACCGCTACAACTTTGTCAGAAACTTGTCGGTTTTTCCGACAAAAGTATTTTGGTCGGAAATTGTTGTCGCAAAATAAGCACTTTTCTAGTAGTGTGATATATGCGATGCTAAGCAACGTTTAATAGTAAAAGAGCTGCCATTCAATTTGATAACATATATTTTAAAAGTTTATAAGAAATTAATATTCTCATAATAATAGTTTTTATTAAACGAAAGAGACAAGAGTTATATGAGCCATTAGTATACGCTATAGCACAAGCGATGACATGTAAAGAAGGGTGGTGGAGTGGTTAAATTGCGTTTGCAAGTGCTATTTGATGACGAAAATTGAAACCCATATGAACAGAATAATATCATCTTCTTCTTCTTCTCCACCTTAACTACTTAACCGCTGCACCACCAGCAGTTAATGATCATCACCACATTTCTCCTGCATTCATTCCATCATCATGGAAGATTATAACACCGGAATCACTAACAACTCCACCAATGCCCCTAAAACATCTCCTCCTAAACCACAATCTTCTTCATGGAGACTCAACATCCATCACTTTCGTCTTCTGCAAACCTCCGATTCTAATTCCAATTCCAATTCCAATTCCAACGATGGGTTTTTCGCCCTCTTCCGACGTACGTAATCCATGTCATTAATTTGTTTACTTCTACTGTTAACTGATTCACCGTGTAATGTTTTCAAATGTCTGGAAAATTTTACTGCTTTTGATCTCTCTCTCTCTATATATATATCACAGGGTTGTGCAGTGGACAATGGTGTAGTATTAGGAGTAAATTGTATTAACTGTTATTTTAAAAATAATCAAATGCAGAGTTTAATTTCAAATTTATGTTACATTCTTGAATATATTGTTTGCTGTTATGGCCAGTTGGGAATAGTTGATGCTTAAATTTACATACGATCTTCTTCAGGGAAACGTCGAAAGGTTCGCGAGTACTACAAGAAACAAGAGCAACTGTTGGAAGGTTTCAGTGAGATGGAAACAATCAATGAATCAGGATGTTTACCCGAAAGCTTAACTGAGGTGTGTATCATGATTTGTTATCTGTTGTTGGTGAGGGGATTGTTTCATCATACTTATGTTTGTTGCAGGATGAGATGAAGAATCTGGCTAAGAGTGAGAGAACCGCGATCACAGTGTCGAATGCGGCTAACTTGGTTCTTTTCATCGCGAAAGTGTACGCTTCTTTAGAGAGCAGATCGTTAGCTGTTATTGCTTCAACTTTGGATTCGCTGTTGGACTTGTTATCCGGGTTCATTTTGTGGTTCACTTCATATGCGATGAGAAACCCGAATGAGTTTCATTATCCAATCGGGAAGAATCGAATGCAGCCTGTGGTAAGATCTTTTAGATTTCAAACCACTATGTTCAATTCATTATCATGTTTGGATCAAAAAGTGCATATGTATGTATAATTACTTGTTGGATTGCAGGGGATTATTGTGTTTGCATCAGTGATGGGAACTCTTGGATTTCAAATATTGCTAGAGTCTGGTAGACAACTTATTGCAAAGGCATGCCCTTAATCATATTGTGCAATATCAATTTTATTTTTATTTTTTAATTTTCATAAGTAGTTGTTTTGAAAATGAAACTAGTGCCTTCTTTGGTGAGGTTTGAGGGATGGTTAGTCGTTATCTAAGATAGCGACATCTAGTTGGCATGATCCATTTCAAAATGATGATTTGATATAAATATGTCCAACCATATTTTTATCAAAAAATTATAAAAAAAAAATCTTGATTTTTGTTTAATATTCACTTGGACTTGGTTTCAGACTCATCCGGACACGAATAGCTACAATGAAGAATGGGTGATTGGCATCATGACAGGCGTGACGGTGGTGAAATTTATACTGATGGTCTATTGCAGGAGATTCAAAAACGAAATCGTGAGGGCGTATGCCCAGGATCATTTCTTTGACGTTATCACCAATTCGATTGGATTAGTTTCAACCGTCTTAGCTATTCGCTACAAGTGGTGGATTGATCCTGTGGGAGCTATTATTGTGAGTATAACAACAACACAAGTATTCAAATACTTAAATGTTCATCTACTTTAATTAACATACTCAATCATTTACATTTGCAGATAGCAGTGTATACGATCTGCACATGGGCGAGGACGGTTTTGGAGAACGTGTGGTCGTTAATAGGGAGAACGGCCCCGCCCGACTTCCTAGCAAAATTAACTTATTTGGTATGGAACCACCATGAGGAAATAAAGAATATTGACACAGTGAGAGCATACACATTTGGGTCTCATTATTTTGTTGAGGTGGATATTGTGTTGCCAGAAGATATGTTACTCAACAAAGCTCATAATATTGGTGAAACACTACAAGAAAAGCTTGAACAATTGCCTGAAGTTGAGCGAGCCTTTGTTCATATCGACTTTGAGTTTAGTCATAGACCCGAACACAAACCAAAGGTCTAGGTAGACAACTCAAATATATTGTTTTAACACCTTTTTTTTTTGTTTTTTGTTTAATAAACAAGGACTCTGTGACCAAATATTATATCATCTTTGTAACGATTGTAATTTGTTGGTTAGTTATATTGGTTTTGGGTGGGTTGTGGGCAAGTAGATCGAGTCTCAGTGGAAGGTTGTGGTGATATGAATTAAATTTTGTTTTATAATATATTAATTTCATTGTTGTTGTTTTGTGCTACTTTTAACTCTTTAAATTTTATCATCCTCCTATTAAAAATCTCATCCCTCATACTAACCTTTTATTTTAATAGGTATTAAACTTTTATTTTGAATATATACCTATAACTGTTCAAATCTTATTATCATATATAGTTAAAATTCAATATTACAAAATATAAACAAAAACTTCATAATTAACTAATGGGCTGTTTGGTAATATCTGAATTGTTAAGTGCTGAACCAATAAGAGCTCTGAACCGTTAAGTGCTGAACTATTAAGGTGGTGTTTGTTTTTCCTCAGAATCTCTTCCTGGCCTCTTTTGTCTGCGCGGCGCAGACCACGCGCAGACATTATAGTTTGCAGATTGTTTGTTTTTCGGAAGACCTTTCGTTAAAAAAGGTCTTCCCAGCCTCTTCCTGGTGCAGATGTGGTTTTATGTCTTCAAACCTCTTCACAGCTCTTTCAAAACATCACAGCTCTTTCAAAACACCACCTAACCTAAACCCATCCTCTGAAATCATAAACAACCGGCTGCCCTTCCTCCGCCGCCCGTCCTCCGCCGCCCGTCCTCCGTCGCGCTGATGGTCGCAACCCCTCTCCTCCGCCGCACCAAGATCGCACCCCTTGGAAGCCACGACATCCACCGTTGGTCGGACCGATTGATTGACGCAACCGATTGATTGTCGCAACCGAACCAAATCAATCGCTCGAATGATTTATCGATTGATTGCCACGACATCCACCGTTGGTCGGACCGATTATCGTTGATGGTCGGACCGCTGATGTTATCGTTGTTGTCTGTTACGTTCTCTCCGGTCACAGTGACATCGGAAGCGAACGGCGGTGGCGGAGGTTGAAGATGTTAATGATCTGAACTATATATTTGAGGTTTTGAAATTGGTTCTGTGAATGGTTTGTTGAATCAATAGTTTTGATAGTGATTTGGTTAGATTTGTGGATGTTCTATTGTTCCCAGCTTCTCAAACGTCTCATTTCCTACACAGTACACATTCAAATAAATTTTGGTTCTATGAATGGTTTATTGATTCAATAGTTTTGATTAGTGATTTGGTTTGGTTTGGTTTGGTTTTGTGAATAGTCTCTTGATTCAGTAGTTTGATTAGTGATTTGGTTTCGTTTTGTGAATAGTTTGTTGATTGAGTTTATTTTAGCACGCTGCAGATGTTAAAAAACAAACAGTCTTTTTTTTGCAGACCGCAGACGTTTGGTCCACCTCTTCTCCTGCAGATGTCTGCAGATGTGGTCTGCAGACTGTAGACGTTTTACCTCTTCAGAAACAAACAACACCTAAGAGGTCTGAACCATTAAGAGCTAATATATCGCTTAACTATTCAAAGACAAATGTCTGACCAATTCAGATAAAAGGTCTTAACCATTCAGCATTAGACCTCTTAACCATTCAGCATTAGACCTCTTAATCATTCAGCATTAGACCTCTTAATCATTCAGCATTAGTATAAGCAAATGTCTTAACTATTCAGACATTTGCTCGCGAAATAAACAGTCAGAACCATTAATATGTCTGAATCATTAAGAACATGATTAAGAGGTTGTCAAACAGCCCATAATACTAAAACATCCTCAAAAACAAAAATTTTAGAGTAAATTACTATTTTAGCCCTTGGGGTTAGTTATTTAACAATATCAACCTGACTTTATTAACTTTTTCTGAGCTGATAAGTTGAAATGATGTTAACATTATGGATCAAAATAGTAATTATTATTATATAATATTAATAAAGTAATTATATAATATTAATAAAGTAATGGAATAAATAGTGATTTTATATTTCTTCAAATTTGGCCACAGTTTTGAAATTTGTGGTGTATAACTATAAAGTGCATCAACTTAATAGTGCTTTGTTATGTGTACCATGTGCATAAACAAGTTGTAGGTGGTTTATATATAAAATATGGGTTGGTTTTGTGGATTGACATTCGACAAATAGGACGTGTATAAACTTTTGTATGTTAACGGTTCAACATTGCGTTGTCACTTTTAATAAACATAAAAAATATTCACCATGTATTTTATTTCAGTATAAAATATAAATGCGTAAAGGTACTTGCGGGGCAACGTCCGCCGGATAAAATACTAGTTTATTTAAAATATTAAGTTTATAACCACCATACATTTTCAAGTCTCGTGTTTTCCTCAGAGGGTCATGATAGTAATTTAGTCATAAAAACAAAGGGTGTTATGGTAAATTTAACCAAACTAGGGTTTCCCATCATCTTTATAAACACCCAACACCCCCATCGCATTTTCATCACTAATTAGTCATGTCGCCGACGCCACATGGGGATCAAATTCACTGGTAAGTTGTTAATAGTCGATTTAGGAATCGAATTAGCCGATGATGTATGATGTATTGTCCGTACCATCTGAAAGGTTTCTCTTTGAGATCCTTCTTTGATTAGTACTCGCATCCGATTTCTGAGGCTTTCGTTTCCCCTGCATAGCATAATTTGTATTCTGAAAAGTCGATTTCGATCTGATTGATGAATAAAAGGCAACAATTTAGAGTCGCTCGTTCACTTGATTGGTGGTGGATTGAGTGCTGTACGTTGCCAATATGAAATGGTACTGATATTCTGGCATTGCGGGATCTTATTTCTGCTAATGCATTCTGAGGTTCCTACAGTTATGTAAAACTTATGGTTTTGATTCTAATTGTTTTGTTTAGTAGTCGATTTGGAACGTATGAGTATGAAGCTTTAAACTTTGATTAAAGTTTGCTAAGTGTTTTATTTTTATTTCTTCTCTAAATCGTAATTGTAACATAAAGATCTGGTTAAGTTTTATTATAAAATGTCTGTTAAAGCTTATGAAACTAAACGGGTCAATTCACAAATCTTATATCTAAATACATAGTAAACACACACAAACCATGGCATAACTCACCTTTGTCTTTACCCTTTTGGCAAGACATAACACCTTTAGTCAACTCATAAAAGGATAATCACCCATAAGTAATCGTGTTTAGTTCTCATACGTCAGTGGTTCTTGGGATTTAATAGCATCTCTTAGGAACAATAAGGGGCGCCCTAACTGTCCTGAGGGCCCAAGACAAATAAAATTTAAGGTTTACTTTTATTTTTAAGGTTTGAGATTGACAACTGTTAATATAACCAAGTTTTGAATACAGAAACATTTTCATAAAATCTTAAAATACGTTGATTATCGATTATTGCATATGTATACCAGAAAGGTGCACGCATAATGAGGAGCGGTGTAAAATTTATGGTTTTGATCCTAATTGTTTTGTTTAGTAGTCGATTTGGAAAGTATGAGTATGAAGCTTTAAACTTTGATTAAAGTTTGGCAAGTGTTTTATGTTTATTTCTTCTCTAAATCGTAATTGTAATATAAAAATCTGGTTAAGTTTTATTATAAAATGTCTGTTAAAGCTAATGAAACTTAAATGGGTCAACTCAGAAATCTTTTATATAAACTAGAAATGTGAGCCGCTCGTTGCCGCGGTGCTCATCTCGACATGCCTTAATAACAATAATCTGTGTTTACACAATAGAGAAAATAACCATCATCGAATCATATATTCACTGCATCAAAACACAAACAATTCAGTTCAATTGTTATTTGCATCCAAATTTTGGGCCAAACAAAAAAATCAAGTTGTAATTTTATACATTAAACCTACAACAGTTTGGAACCTAATTTATTGGTCTAAACAAAAACACCCGGAGATCATTTCTAGTCAGAAAATACTCTAGAGCAAGTTTTTACAATAGCAACAAAAGATAACCCACAAATATAATTACATAGCTGCATAAATTGCACCTAAGATGTAGTTAAACTTGCAGAGTTTAACAGTAGCTAAAAACAAACTATATGTGCTGCTACATAGCTGTGTGTAAATCATACATGAGATTAGTTTGGATTTAAAATGGGTCAAGTATACTTAAAATGTATTCAAGTGTTTACAACACATCAAATTACATTATACAAAAAATTTCCAGATTTGCTTTCATTTGATGCATATTTGTCACTGATTTCACTTCTCTATGCTTTCACCGCTTAGCCAAATCTATACAATTATACAACTAAATTATTATCTGAAATCACACACGAAACAACAAAAATAAACGGGTGATACAAAGAAGCTTGAAACAAAATTAATAACATTGAAATGAAATTAATAACATGAAATTGTCAAAGAAGGAAGCATACTTCCAGTGTTGCTACTGGTGTGAACCTAGGGCTGTTTAAAAAGTTCGACACTCGAAACTCGTTCGAACTCGTTCGAAAAATGCTCTGAATTTTGCTCGTTCGATTTCGGCTCGGTTTTAAAACTAACCTAGCGGCTCGGTTCGGTTTTAAAACGAACCGAGCACGAGCAAAGGTAAGCTCGCTCGACGCTCGTTCAGTTTCACTCGAATTATTTTTAGTTTTGTTTTTATATATTATATATGTGTTAATATGTTAATTTATTTAATTGTATTTCTATTTTATTTATTCAATAAAAAAATAAAAACCTAATCATAAATAGTTTAGGTTAATTGATTAATTAAGCTAAGTTGAGAGGGTGTTAAGTAATTATCTAAAATATATATACACATTTTATGAAACCATAACCCTAAGCCCCCACTTCCGTCGACCACCACCGTGCGACCTTTTCATCCATTCGCGAACTACCCCAGCAGTGAGTCTGTCGCCCTCGTGTCTCTCGTTTTCGAATTTGACAGCCCCTCCCCCGCCGTGGAGACCAACTGCAATCAAGATCCCCGTAAACCCGTTTAGAGGTTAGACTCGTAATCGTTTGTCCACATTTCGTTCTGTTGTTTCGGTCACGTTCGGGTTCTGTTGGCGAAATATGTGTGTATGCTATTGTAATGTGTATGTATGTACGAATTCAATGCGTGTGCATGACAGTGTGTGAGTGGGTGTGTACTCTGTGTGTGTATTCGAACCGAGCGAAACCGAGCAAAACCGAGCACTCGGTTGTAAACCGAACCGAGTTCGAGCAGGATGTTTGCGCTCGAATTTGTAAATTCGAACCGAACCGAGCGGGCTCAGTTTGAAAACGAACCAAGTTCGAGCGAGCCTGCGTTCGGTTCGGTTTGGTTTGTGAACAACCCTTTGTGAACCAACTACTGAACACATTAAACCAACAATTACAAAATAAGGTTAAAAATAATAATTGCAATTTAAGGACTTAAAAGGGGAACAAAAGCAGTTTAATGTTACGTGGAAAACTAACATTGCAAATGATTCTAGTATTCCACCAATTTTAAAGATAACCCATCTAGATTAAGGGTAAGAAACACTCCTCGAACATAAATGAAGATGAATGGTAGGAACATACCATATACCCTAGCCCTAAACAATTGTTAATTGTAGCTAAAATTTAATCATAGTAAGCTTGGGCCAACAAATATTTAAGAAAAAACTATAGAAAAACTTACCAGGCATGGTAATTTCATCTCCTCAAGTAAATTGTGTGCACGGGGTGAAAGTGTTAGATCTAACATCAATTTGGATCCAAATAAATGAAAGGAAATCAGAGAATCATTGGATTAAACACCGAAGATGAAGAGTGGAACATTTAGGACCAGAACCAACATCTAACCCAATCATGCATCGACGATCAAAGCGACAATACACGTTGCTGATCAACGGAGGAGTCTATTTAGAGCTTAAGATGGGGGAGGCAGCGGTCAAAGCATGAAGTTGTAAAAGTTTAGTGGTCAACGTAAGAAACATAACATGTGACTCTATTTACCGATAAAAGTTTTTAATATATATTATAATATAACAAATAAACAAACAAACAAACAAACATACCCAGTAAGTCCCACTCAAGAGCAGTGTCTGGGAGGGTAGGTGGCGGCGAGTCTTTCCTCTATCTTGGGAGATAGAGAGACTGCTTCCGAAGAGACCCCCGATTCGGTAACGAAAACCAATAATAGTCGTAATCGCAAACATAAAGTAAGGCAGACAACACACAGATATAAATCACTTAAATACATAGAAAGCATGTACATCAAATAAGAAGGTAGAATCACGTATAAGGGCAGAAATAGGAAGACAGGTGGGCCGCAACAGATCTACGTCTACCCTTCCTACCCGAGATCTACGTCTACCCTTCCTACCCACCGGTCCCGCTAGAAGTCCTTAATTCTAATTCTACGTCTCCATTCACTCCTATCCTCGATCATGTGCTCAGAGAGGTGCAAGTCTACCATATCTCGCCTAATTATTTCATCCCAAGTCAACCTAGGTCGGCCTCTATTCCTCCTACCCTCTACGGTGATGTTCTCTACTGCTCTAACGGGTGCTACCATCGACCTTCGCTTTACGTGCCCAAACCATCTTAATCTTTCCTGTCTTATTTTATCTGTGATACACGCCACCTCCAGCTCCGTCGAATCGCATCGTTTCTTATTCGAACCAATATTGTGTGTCCACACATCCATCTCAGCATACGCATTTCCGCGACCTCTATTTGTCTCTGGTGCGATTTCTTTATGGCCCAACAGTCTGTTCCGTATAACATAGCTGAACGTACTGCCACTCTATAAAGTTTTCACTTTAATTTTGCTGGGAACCTCTTATCACACAGGATCCCTGATGCTGCTCTCCATTTGCACCATACTGATTGCACACGGTGAGCTACATCGCTGTGTATCTCTTCGTCCTCCTATACGTACGAGCCCAGGTATTTGAACGTAGACGTCTGTGGTACCGTCATACCCTGATATATAATATATATTATAATATAATGCATAGTAAACACACACAAGCCATGGCACAACTCACCTTTGTCTTTAGCCTTTAGGCAAAACTTAACACCATTAGTCAACTCAAAGGATAATCACCCATAAGTAATCGTGTTTAGTTCTCATATGTCAGTTCTCTTACTTGGGATTTAATAGCATATCTTAGGCACAATAAGGGGCGCCTAACTGTCCTGAGGGCTCAAGATAAATAAAAATTTAAGATTTACTTTTATTTTTAAGGTTTGAGATTGACAACTGTTAATATAACCAAGTTTTGAATACACAAACATTTTCATAAAATCTTAAAATACGTTGATTATCTATTATTGTATATGTATAATAGAAAGGTGCACGTGTAATGCGGCGGGGTGTCATTTTACCATCGGCCCTCTACTTAATATTTTGTTATTCTTGTAGTAGTTTTACAAAAATCTATTATGTTTATTTAAGCTAAAATTTAAAACACTAAATAAATGGGTTCTGCATGACTACTTGTACATATATATATTAACTTATTTATCTTACAAAATACATATCTATTCAGCAAAAAGTTTAAACCAAAATGTTAAAAAACAAGTTAAGTTGTAGTCTCAAAACAATTTTAAATATGATAGATTAAAAGATATAGCTGAAATCTTAAAACATATTAAGTTTTTTTGATTTATGGATAGATAATATAAAATTTTATGCAAGTGTTAGTAAGTATAAAGTTATTATCTAACTAATTATTATGGGTAATATGTAAATAATGTTATATATACTATTTTATTTTTAAAAGAGGTTATATATTATGCATTGAATAAAATATTTATATTTAATTTAATGATATCTTAAAATACACCTCTCATATTCTTTATATATATTATAAATAAATCATAGGGTACGTAAAACTTCACTTTGAAAAGATTAAATTATTTAAATTTAAAAGTAAATGATATTGTTTATCTTTAAAATCCTACTACTCTAATAAAAGGGTAAGCAGTGTTGCCACACGTCACTTTTTAGATTCACTTAATGTCACATGACATCTTGACATTTAACAATAAATAATTTTCCCGTTCAAAAGAATTCAATCTATCATTTTTGTATTAATTTTTTTAAATACACGTTTTGTTTCCAAATATAATTCCATCCAAAATTAACTGGATATAAAGCAAAATCCTTCCATTTTAAACTAAAAAACATATATATCTTACTTTTACTCCTAACAAACTCTATTGGTTAATTTTAAAATTATATTTTTATCAAATCTTTATTTTTTGAAAGACAAAATAAGCTATAATTTTAATATAAATGTTTACTTTAAGATTGTATAGTATCACTCACAGGCACACCAATTATAATGTTTTGTATGTTTTTTCTATAGAAACTACTATTAGTAAAAATAAAGAATTGCTTCTTGAAATTAAAATAAAATAGTATTAAAAATGTATTTAAATTAGACATCAGTATTTTTAATTATCTTTTATTTCATTGTCGTCTCTTTTTCTTTTTTTATTTGTTACCATTGATGTGTTGCAAAACACATCTCTTATTTATCCCATTTTAGAGTCGGTTTTGTTTAATTTAGTAGTTAAAAGTGTCGTTTTTACTTAGTTTTGGTTATTTTATGGTTTTACAGGTGTTTGAGGGCCAAAAAGTGGTTTAGAAGCCTCGGAAATGAAGAAACGGAGTCAAAAGATGAAGAGTTGAGACTGGGAGGATTTTTCAAGTCACAAAAGGAAGAAAACTTTCTGGAAATTGAGTTCTTCGAGTGGCTCGAAAGGGGTTTTGAAACCTTCGAGCCACGCGAAGAATACCAGTTCAGCACCCCGACTATTTTGTCCTTTCGAGTGGCTCGAAAGGTATAGTTTTGGTCCTTCGAGCCACGCGAAGAGGTGGTTTCTCCGGAAAAAATTAGGTTTTGGTATAAAAACCGCTTTTACACCCTCATTCGAGGGAATTCGACTAGGAGCGGCTAGAGACGAACCAAAAGGGCGATTTGGAGCATCTTGGAGCAATTGGAGCATAGGATTGAAGCTTGGATCATTCGTGTGTTTGAATTCGGGTTCTAATCACTTTCGTTATTGTTTTCTTAATCGAACGTGATGAATAACTTGATTGAATCTGAGTTTTGTTACTGTTTTGATCTGATTATGAGTAGCTAAGTCTTTTTACACTATCTAGATGATGATTAGTTGATGATTGTGGATGTTTGAATGGTTGAATTGATGAATGGTTGATATTATTGTAAAAGACTTGATTTTGGTTGAATTGAATGAGTATTATGTATTGATTTCTGTTCTTGGATGCATGTTTATCCTATATGATTAGCCTATGAATGTCTTTCAATAGTGGTTATCATATCTAGCACGTGACTTGGTGTTTGTGGTTTACTAGGGATTTTGCTAGACGTAGTAGAGTCTTAGGATTGCATGTGCAATTGGATAAGAAATCAGTGTGTATCTTAACTGGAAATTGAAAGATAAAGGTTAGTTGATTGGTCTTGGTTATTAGATTCTAGGTAATTTGATAATCTTGTTAATCATGTTTAATTGAACCATGATCAAGTCACCTCTTGCATGTTAAATGTTTGTGGTATGTTAGATTAGATTATCCGACACCTATCTGGTACTTTAATATTGCTAGGTTAACTGAAAGGAAAACTTAGCCATTGGTGAACTTAACACATGTCCTTAGGGGTCATTTTGGTCACACCCGGTGAATGGTCTGGGATCCACTAAGTCGTCCTTAGGATATGTATCTTTAGAAAACCAATCTATTCACAATTCTAAACCATTCTTGCATTCATGCATCTCAACTAGGATTCTATCTAGATAGTGTTGTCTCTAATTAATCAGTACCTCTAAATCATCTTCTTGGTGTTCATTTCTGCATTTCTTAGTTTAATTACTTTTAATTTGTTCATTTTAGTTTCTAGTTGTTAACCAAAACCCCCCCATATTATAATTAATTGTTAGTCCTTTAGTGAGTCTAGTCTTTCTATTCTAGTGTCTCGTGGGTTCGATTCCTGTTCTTCCTTAATCTGTTCTACACACGATAGGTACACTTGCCTATTTTGTGCACTAGGTCTAGGTCGTTTTAGGGAAAAATTTGAGTGTCTATTTTAAGTCTAGGTTAGTCAACTTAGTTTATTTTATAGATCTTTTCACACACATCAAGTTTTTGGCGTCGTTGCCGGGGACACTTGGCAATAGCGAGTCTAGTTTCCTTTAGGATAAACAATAGTTTTAATTTCTTTTTCTTTTTAAGAGTCTTTAGTTCATTTCTTTTAGTTCATCTTTCTAAATCTTTCCATTCTTTCTTTCAGTGCATGCCACAAACTAGGTCAAAAGGACCACCTGAGTTTTCTGGATTTTCTGAACCTGAGAGGGAGTATCACGAGAGGTACATCGCACTTCGTGAGCGTTTGGTAGCCATTCTACACAGTAAGGTACGTCCGATTCCTTTTTCTGATTCAACTGCAATGGGTGACAATCCCCCTCCTCCTAGGCGCACTGTCCATCAGCGAGCTAGTGATGGCATCACAGGGGGTAGATCTGCTATCACCTGTCCTAATGTCGATGCTGCCAATAATTGGCAAATTCCTTCTTATGTGATGTCCACCATCACTAACGCCACCCAGTTCCATGGACTGGCTGATGAGGATGCACCAGGACACGTGTCACGTTTTATTCGTATCTGCGATACGTTTAACATCCATGGTGCAACGAAAGAGGCGATCTACCTTCGTCTCTTTCCTTTTACTCTGCAGGCTCGAGCTAACACTTGGCTCGAGACTCAACCCCAGGATTCCATCACTACATGGGAGGATCTGAAGGATAAGTTTCTCAAGAAATATTATCCTCCTTCCAGAGCTGCCAGACTTAGGGAACAAATTCACTCTTTCAAAATGGATCCTGATGAGCCCTATCACATGGCGTGGGAGAGATTCAGCAACCTGCGCAGCCGTTGCCCCCAGCACGGTTTGACTGATTGGGCACTCATTGAGAAGTTCTATAATGGTCTCACTTATTCCACTCAACAAATGTTCAACACTGCAGCAGGAGGTCACATCATGGAGAAGAAGATTGCAGAAGAGTGTGAGGAGATGTTTGAGAGCTTTGCACTTGCTGGGCAGCAAAGTCCACATTCCAGGAATTCCATTCCTGCGACTAGAGCCCCCGTGACCTCGAGGGGTGTTCATCAGGTCACTATTGATACTAGCATGGCAGCTGCTCTTGAGGCCCTCAGAAAAGATATCAAAAATCTGCAGATGAGTGTGAACAAATGTGAGATGTGCAGAGGAGGACATGACACCATAGACTGCCCGTTGGTGGCACAGGAGCAGGTAGATTTTATTAGTGGTCAGGGAAGAGGAGCTGGTGGTGCATACGGGTGGAGAGGACACCCTAACTTCGGTTGGAGATCAGGAGGAAATCCACCGGGGTTTCAGCAGAGGCAGCACACTCAGCCTGCTGGAGGTGATATAGGTAGTAGTTCAGGTGGTAGTGGGATGGAATGAAGAAGATAGAGGATTTGTTGATGAACCAGTCACAGATGCTGAACCAGTTGGTTACTCGAGATCAGGTTACACAGAAGCGTCTAGATGAGCATGATATTCTTCTTAAGAATCAGCAATCCACTTTCTTAGATTTGCAGCGTGTCGTAGGTGAGGTTTCTAAGAAGTTAGATCAGAACCCGATAGGTCCTCTCCCCGCTAACACTTACACACACCCGAATGCACATGCGAAGGCCGTGACTACTCGTAGTGGCAGAGGAGGAGAGAAGGAAGTGACACCACCTGAAGATGTAGAGGTGATGGATGAAGAGATTAAGATGGAGACTCCCGGGGGGACGCAAAAGAGGGTAATCCCAGCAAGTACCGTGTCGAACGAAGAGTCTGTTGAGAAGAAGAAAGAGTCAGTTGAGAAGAAGATTCCCGAGGTAGATTTGACTCGAGTCCCATATCCTGAGCGTCTGAAGCATCAAAAATGCTAAGGATTATGGGCATTTCTTAGAGCTGTTTAAGCAACTTAAGGTCAATCTTCCGTTTATCGAGGCCCTCCAGTATATGCCTAAATATGCTAAATTTCTTAAGGATCTTCTTACCAATAAGAAGAAACTGGAGGATCTATCTTCTGTCTCTCTTAGCGCGCATTGCTCTGCGGTGGTTCAAAGTAAGCTACCAGAGAAATTAGCAGATCCGGGTATATTCACTATCCCGTGTTTGTTTGGTAGTTCTACTGTGAACCACGCGTTGGCTGATCTTGGGGCTAGCATCAATTTGATGCCATATTCTCTCTATCAGAAGCTAGACCTTGGAGATCCGACTCCAACGCGCATGAGTATCTCTTTGGCAGATCGATCTGTCAAATATCCACGGGGCATAGTGGAGAATCTGTTAGTGAAGGTGGATAAGTTCGTGTTTCCCGTGTATTTTGTTATTCTTGATAAGGAGGCTGAATGATGCTACCAAGAAAGACCATTTCCCTCTTCCTTTCATTGATCAGATATTGGAGCGTTTGTCGGGTCAGCAGTTCTACTGTTTTCTCGATGGTTTCTCTGGTTACTTCCAGAATCCTATCGCACCCGAGGACCAGCAGAAAACCACCTTTACATGCCCCGACGGGACTTTTGCATACCGCCGTATGCCATTTGGGTTATGTAACGCTCCAGCTACTTTTCAGAGATGCATGGTAGCCATCTTTCAGGACATGCTTCAGAAGTCCATGGAGGTGTTTATGGACGACTTCTCTGTTTATGGTGCTTCATTTGATTCGTGTCTCGAGAACCTCGGGAGGATGTTACAGAGGTGTATTGAGACAAATCTCATGCTTAATTGGGAGAAGTGTCATTGCATGGTGACAGAAGGCATCGTTCTAGGTCACAAGATTTCGCGTGAGGGTATAGAGGTTGATCGAGCTAAGATAGATACTATTTCTAGGCTTCCTCCACCGACTAACGTGAAATCCATTCGTAGTTTCTTAGGTCATGCGGGTTTCTATCGTAGGTTCATTGGAGATTTTTCTAAGATCACCCGTCCTATGACCCATCTTCTTGAGAAAGATGTTCCTTTTGTCTTTGACAAGGAATGTCTTAAGGCTTTTGAGTTTTTGAAGGAGCAACTGACCAATGCTCCTATCCTAGTGGCCCCGACTGGAGCTTACCCTTCGAGCTCATATGTGATGCGAGTGATTATGCAGTCGGGGCGGTCTTAGGACAGAGGAAGGATAAACACTTCCATCCGATCTATTATGCGAGCAAGACACTCAATGAAGCTCAGGAGAACTACACCACCACTGAGAAGGAGCTTCTAGCAGTTGTCTTTGCATTTGATAAATTCCGTTCCTATCTCATGCTTTCGAAGACCATCGTTTACACAGATCATGCGGCATTGCGATTCCTTTTCGCGAAGAAAGATGCCAAACCTCGTCTGATACGGTGGGTCCTTTTGCTATCTGAGTTCGACATCGAGATCAAGGATAAGAAGGGGGTGGAGAATGTTGCAGCGGATCACCTATCTAGGTTGGAGGATCCGAATAGAGAGGAGTTGCGTGAGGAGGTGATAGGAGATAGATTCCCTCACGAGTCTTTGAGTTTTGTGAAAGCCGAGCAGCAAGGCTTCCCATGGTTTACTGATTTGGCAAACTTCCTGGCAGATGGAACTGTAATTAAGGGCATGACACGCCAACAGAAGAGGAAGTTCTTTACAGATGCCAAACGGTATATTTGGGATGAGCGATTCCTTTTTCGTATAGGAGTTGAAATGTGATTAGGAGATGTGTCAGTCGAGAGGAAGGAATAGAGATCCTTAAGCACTGTCATCAGGGTTTAGCAGGTGGTCATCTAGGTTCTGTTTACACTGCTAGGAAAGTTTTAGATTCTGGTTTCTATTGGCCGACTGTGTTTAGGGATTCTCTCGAATTTGTGAGTAGTTGTGATGTGTGTCAGAGGTCCGGTAATATTTCATCTCGAAACGAGATGCCCCAGAACCCGATTCAGGTAGTAGAAGTGTTTGATGTCTGGGGTATTGACTTCATGGGACCTTTCCCTGTGTCTCAGAAGAACCGTTACATTCTTGTGGCCATTGATTATGTTTCCAAGTGGGTGGAGGCTCAAGCTCTACCCACTAATGACGGTCGTGTAGTGGTTCAGTTCCTTAGGAAGTTGTTTGTTAGGTTTGGTACTCCTAAGGCGTTGATTAGTGATAGGGGGACACATTTCTGTAATGCCCAAATGGAGAAGACACTTGCACGGTATGGGGTCACACATAGGTTATCCACTGCTTATCATCCCCAAACTAGTGGTCAAGTAGAGAATGCAAATAGAGGCATTAAGAGGATACTAGAGAAAACTATAGGAGCAAACAGTAAGGATTGGTCCGATAAGTTAGATGACGCGCTTTGGGCTTTTAGAACCGCATTTAAGACACCTATAGGAACCACTACCTTTAGGATGATCTATGGAAAAGCGTGTCATTTACCGGTTGAGTTAGAGCATAGAGCTTATTGGGCGTTAAAGACGGTCAATCTTGATTTGTCTAAGGCGGGTAGGAACCGGTTTCTCCAGTTACATGAGTTAGATGAGCTTAGGGAAGAGGCCTATGATAGATCCTTGAGTTATAAGGAGCGTACTAAGGTCTTGCATGATAGGAAGTTGAAGGGTGGTAAGGATTTTGGGTGTGGGGATAGAGTTTTACTTTACAATTCTCGTTTGAAACTATTCCCGGGTAAGCTTAAGTCTAGGTGGAGTGGACCGTTTACTGTGAAAGAGGTTTTTCCTTATGGTACTATTGAGATACAGAATGATTCAGGTTTTTCTTGGAAAGTAAATGGTCACAGGTTGAAGTACTACATTGGAGAATCGATGGAAAAGAACACCGAGGATGACGTGGAACTCCTCGGGATTCCTAAACAGTAATCGCTTGAAGAAAGGTTCTCTAGATAACACCCGAGTGTAGAGTATGTATTTCTTGTTCCTATTTATTCTTTTCATTTTGTTTCGTTTCATCTTTATATGTGTTTTGCTTGGTTTGGTGTGTTTTGTTTTGTGTTTATTTGTTTTGCAGGATTCGTACTCGTTTTGATGGAAAACGCATGCACAAATGACGCTTCAGATGGTTTTAAGCTTAGATATTCAATTGGAATGATGTTATGGACATTTTGAGGTATGTCTAGCCTTAATTTTTAAAAATTTGGTTAAGTAAAAGAGCAAAAACTTTCTGGAATTTGCCTTCTTCGCGTGGCTCGGAAGGTACAAAACACTCCTTCGAGCTACGCGAAAGCCAAAAGTCAACTGGTCAACAGGTTATCTTCGAGTGGCTCGGAAGGTACAAAAATCGGGCAAAAAGGGGTTTTTGACCCCAACTTGTTTCTTTCAACACACAAACCACATCTACATCCACTCCCCTCTCCAAAACTGTCACACCCCAACCTTGACGGCGGAATCGTCGAGGCGTGAGAGTTACGATTGTTCATAGCCACATAACGCATTACCTGAAACATGTTAAAAATAAAAGGTCAACATATTGTTGGTGAGCATTCTATAGTTTTGAATACTTAAGTATATAAAAGATGGCAATTCAAGTTATAAGTTAGTGAATAAAGTGATTAGGGATGTTATGAACAATGCAACAATCAAACCTCGACAATGTTTTACAAGTATCAAACGATGTTAATATTCTATTCACGTTAAAAGTATATACGATCAGCTAAGTGTACTTGGATCAACCAAGCAGGCTTGTCTTACCCATAGATCTATGACTTCGCTGGGCTAGCAATAGTTAATGATTGTACATATAATGCCATAACATGGTAACCACAAAAGTTCAACTAACCACAACTCACAAGTAAATTGCCATAAGTTTACAAGTCTCGAATAAGTTTATAAGTGCAATGATATAAGTTAACATGTTTCACCCCAAAGTGTGAAAATAAGAAAAAGGGGTATAGAAATACTCACTTGATACGCGTAATGTGTACTAGAGTTTACTTGAAAGAAAGTGAACACTCAACCTTCAAAGGTTACCTAGATTACGCAATACGAGATGTGAACATTTGATTCACAATCTTGGATGGTGAACAAAATTTAAGGTTAAGATTTGAGGTAACAGAATTAGTTATGATGGTGTCCAAATCTTGGATGGTTTAAGTCGGGAAAACGAAATCTAGGTCAAAATGATTCAACACCAATACGAGATGTGAACATTTGATTCACAATCGAAAGGAAAACACAAGGACTTCTCAAGATATGAGATCAACCATAACCTTCTTGAAGACACGCGTACTTATAAGTGGTGACAAAGTTATCATTCAATTAGCAAAGTATCCTGAGATGTAGGAATTCCATCTACAGCTTTACATGTTCTTAGTTATGGGACACATCCTTAAGAGGATTTTGGAATCTTAAGTAACGGTTTAAAGTTTTAAAGACCATACGGTTTAGATTCTCAATATCTTTGGGTCTATTGAAATCCATGTTCACGTTGGTCAAGATAAGAAGGTAGTTACATGAAATGACGAGTTCAATACTGTTACATGTTACACGTTGAGCGTTTAAACGTAAGAGTTGAATTGTAGGATATGTTTAATATTAACAGGAATATTATTTAGGTTAAGAATGAGAAAGTATTTAAACTTTGATGATAAACTAGTTCAAGGATTCAACGATTTTTAAGATACAAAAGGATGGTTCCATTTGGTAACGCATTACCATTTGGAATCGTTGACACGTCAAGGTAAATTGACCCATTTACCTTAGAAACTTGTGTACGTTGACCATAGTTTATCACTCATCCCAGAAATCCCCAGGTAAGCATAACTGGTCTCGTAGTGAGATTTATGCGATATGCTTGCCTTAGCCCGAAGGCCTTTTGCCAGGAAATCCAGAATACAGGTGTCTATGTGTCACACAAATTTTCTTTGGTTCATGAAATCAAAACCTTGATGAGATTTTTATAGATTAGACATAAAGTCTAAGGAATTGAACCCACGATGATAAGTGTAGATTCCACATGTCGTTGAGAATAAGTTTAGGAAGTTCATTTATCGGGGAGAGTCAAAGAGTCGAAGTTAAGTTTAAGGAGTCAAGTAACTAAGTTTTAAGCATACATAAGGCATTCCTATGCTAAGGCATCAAGTTGCACAAAAGGCATAGCATTATGTAGCATTTAAACAATATGTAAGCATAAAAGTATAAAGATCTTTCTATGAGGTTCATGCAACTATAGTCTAGGTCACCATTTCTAATAACCTAAATCCCTATAGTTATGGGCTCTGATACCAATCTGTCACACCCCAACCTTGACGGAGGAATCGTCGAGTCGTGAGAGTTACGATTGTTCACAGCCACATAACGCTATTACCTGAAACATGTTAAAAATAAAAGGTCAACATATTGTTGGTGAGCATTCTATAGTTTTGAATACTTAAGTATATAAAAGATGGCAATTCAAGTTATAAGTTAGTGAATAAAGTGATTAGGGATGTTATGAACAATGCAACAATCAAACCTCGACAATGTTTTACAAGTATCAAACGACGTTAATATTCTATTAACGTTAAAAGTATATACGATCAGCTAAGTGTACTTGGATCAACCAAGCAGGCTTGTCTTACCCATAGATCTATGACTTCGTTGGGCTAGCAATAGTTAATGATTGTACATATAATGCCATAACATGGTAACCACAAAAGTTCAACTAACCACAACTCACAAGTAAATTGCCATAAGTTTACAAGTCTCGAATAAGTTTATAAGTGCAATGATATAAGTTAACATGTTTCACCCCAAAGTGTGAAAATAAGAAAAAGGGGTATAGAAATACTCACTTGATACGCGTAATGTGTACTAGAGTTTACTTGAAAGAAAGTGAACACTCAACCTTCAAAGGTTACCTAGATTACGCAAGTACATGAGTTTATGTAAACAGTGAATATGAGAAACCCTAAGTGCACCATAACCAATGACTCAAGGTTTTAGAGGAATAGACATGTTTGACCCAGTTGACCCGTTTGACCCGTTGGTGACATTATGTGTTGTAAACCATTTAAACAGACATGAGCATATAACATACAAGTCATGTAAGTTCTTAGTATCTAGCATACTCAGTGTGTTCATAACACAACTAGTGTATCATATAACAGGTTAGATCATGCATAACCTACTTATATGACCTATAACCATGAATTAGCATATACGGGTCAAAACAGATAATCTACCAAATAATCATCCATACTAATCACAACACATTCAACATGCCCAATTCACAACTTATACCATCAAAATAAGTTCTAGTAGTACTAACATTACACGCAAAATCCAAGTAAATATGTTACAGGTTGTAGGTATTCGTTTTCCAGAATCTGTGTTTTCGGGCAGATTCTAGGTGTTCGGACGATACGGTCAAACACATAACCAACCAAGGATTTAGGCCAAGGCCAAACTCCGGTAGGCTCTCCTATGAGTCAATTAAGTATGTGAAAAGTTGTTTTAGGTTTTAAGGGCCTGGAGTTACTAGAAAAACTCAAAATGTTACAGCAGCTCTCAACCGGAGGGCTGCTGGAGTTAGCTTGCCAAATTGTGCATAACTCCCATTTGAAAATAGATATTGGGTTAATTCTTTTTCTGGAGTTCAGAGGATTCCAAGGACAAATGTTTGACCATAGGGTTTGGTCTCAGGTTTTATGAAATGAAAATGACATATCAAACAAGTCAACACATACATTCTGTCCAAGAGGACAGAATTGACCCTTCTAGCCAAAACAGGTAAAACACCAATTTAACCACCTCCAATTGGAGTGTGGTTACACTTTCTAGAAACTAGACTCAGTAACAAACAATTCGGGCACTAGAAACACATCATTTGGACCTGTTATGACCTGTTTGTGGCACATACAAAATGAGACTCAGAATCTGTCAGAAAGTTTGTTTCTGACCACCCTTCACTAAAATGATCATAACTCACGTTTTACACATCCAAATTGGACAAGGTTGAAGGTTTTGAAAACTAGACTCCATGAGGAACATGTTAGACTCAAGAAAACCAGCTTTTGGATTCGTCTTCATTTGGTTATGTCATGATGAAAACAGGGTATGCAATCTGCCAGAAATCAGAACGTGTACACATTTCACATGAAAGCATATACATACGCATGTTTCATGTTTCCTAGCATTCATACTAACTAATTAACATCCTAACAACATCAAACAACAATAAATTCCATAAAATCCCCAAAATTTTCAAATTAGGGTTCATGTTCATCAAGTTTCATAATCAATCAATCAAAAGTGTTGTTTTCTTGCATAATCAACTTTAAACAACATACATACAACCTAACTAACATGTGAACAACATCAAAACATCAAGATTTCAGCTTATTGAACACTAATTTTGCAGCAGGGTTCGGCCAAGTCAAGAAACCCACAAAAACATCAAAACTAACCTTCAATTCGCGTGTATACTTGTTAATGAAGATCCAAATCGCGTTCTAGCACTTGAAATCGATCAAAATCATGAAGATTTGAGGGTTTTAGATTGAAAAACGCAGAGAAGGGAGGGAGAGGGCTGCAGGTCGATGGAATGGGGAAAAGGGTGGGGTTTGGGGTGTTTTATTTTAACAAATTTACATTTATACCCCCTCTAAACTTGCATTTTGTTATTTTTATAAAAATTAAGTTTTTAACTATTTGTAATGTGTTTTTAACTTAATAATATTAGCATATAAACTAATGGTAACTCTTATATATTTTATTTTATAAAAACACAAGACATACGAAATAACACGCGCGTTTCTGCATTACGCGATAAAATTCCCGAATAGTCTTTAAATCGCGTAAACACATAAGCATAACACAATAATCATCTAATCAGGTAGATTATTATTAAATTAACATTATTAATTATTATTTAGGTCACCAACGTCAAACGATAACTAGTGTGTGCTTACGACGCGTGTATGTAAAACTTAACGGAACTAACGGAGTTTGGTAACGGAAAATCACCGGATGTCACATTCTCCCCTACTTTAAGAAATTTCGTCCCGAAATTTGTTTACGAGGAGGCTGAGATGACAAGATGAGGACGCTTGGACTACATTTGATCCTCACATTCTCAAGTGAATCAGAAGGTGAGCATGAAGCCACAGATAGATCATAGTGATTCTCTTTTTCTTTCTTGATACAGTTTGTGTTTTCATTTCCTGAGATACATTCTGAAGAACTTTCAGGTTTTGATAAGGTATCAAAAGAAGAAAATTCATCCTCTATTAAGCTGACCGCTTTAGTGTTTACTTTATGTGCAATGACAGAGCCATTAGAGGTAAAAAAAGTGTCTAAAGTGTGTGGCTCCTAGTTATCATTATAAGCTTTTACGTTGATTAACAATGAACGTTAATACAAGATGTTACCGTCTCCCCTACTTTAAAGAATTTCGTTTTGAAATTTAGAATGAACTTAAATGAGCAAAAGAGTTAAAATGAAAGATAAGTGTTCAAACTAACAGTGATTGACGTTTAATTACAGATGAAACGCTTCACTTGATGGAATCTTACAAGATTCTTGGCATAATGCATGCCAATTTGAACCCTATCAGTGAAATGTGAGACGTTTTGAGATGAAATGTTGGAAAGCGATGCTAAGTTACCGTCGTATATTATACTTATAAATCACAACTTCCAGAATATAATTTCATGGTAAGGTGGTGTTTAGATATCAATAAAAGACCAACAATGGTAAGAAATGTTAACCGTCGGAATTTTAAGAATCCCAAATGTCACCATATGAAACGATCTTAACGCATATCTTGTGACTATGTATTTCTCCTTTGACCAAACATTGGTCTAAGAATAACACGCTATGCGAAGATCTTGGAATAACTTCACAACTATGGTTAAGAAAGAACAAAGAATGAATCAATCATTCAAGATATCGATCGATGTTTTAACGTCATACCACGGTATACGAATAGTTGACACAGATACAGGTCAATTTCTCGACGTTATGAGATAATGGGTCGAATTGAAGTTTTTAGCCAATCGGTCTATAATGCACCCATTGTCATTATGACAGCTAAGATAAGAAGCATTCAGGGATGAGGAAAGTTAAATAGAAGATTTACGGGAACACGGAGATTAGGTTTTGTCATATGTAAAGGTAAGACACTTGGACACATGCCAAGTTATGTCTTTTCTTTGATGCCAAACCCATGATTACAAGTTATGAAGGTTTATGAACCATTATATCCACATCGCAGTGAGGATACTAACGAGTCTTGTTGTTCAAAACCAAGTTAGAATTCAATGATTTTCAAGGTTAAAGATTCAAAAACGATTCAAGAAATGACGCAAACAATAAGAAAGGTATTTGTAACCATGTTTTGCAAGGTAACAAATTTCCAAATGCAGTTTTGCATACGTAATTCATCAAACAGTAAGATAGGTATTTGATAATATCTTTATTTGACAAAAGATTGTTTAGGAAGACTATACTTATGGGTTTGATGATATCTCAAGATGAAAGTTGATAAGTAAGGAATAAATGCTTCGATGTAGCTAGATCGAGTCAAAACATGAAGATAAAGGGGAAGAAATCGATTTAAGAATTTAAATGCTTCAAGCTTGGAATTAAAATCAACCTAAAACGATCGAGTCTTCTTTCAAGTTCAGAGATCATGCTTTGGCTTGATAGGTCGAATCACCAACATTGATCCACCCTTCAAGTTACTACATGTTTCTCGTCACTTGATTACAACCATGGTAAGTTGAAGATCAAGAAATGAGAATAGTCATCAAGGTATGGTTTACACCCCTAACTTGATGGTGTACTCTCAAGATATGACCACTAATTTACCAATCAACCAGTTTGATCCCAACCAATTATTGAGGATTCACAGAAATAAGACGAGGTACTCACCATTAAGGTAAGGGAATTCACTCCTATCTTAACGATGACGTTTTACAAAAACAAAATATAACAAATTGAACCTCTTCATCAAAATCCAGAATTCACTCCTACTTTGACGAGGTCATTTCCTTTGAGAAAATACAATCCATAAAAATGAAATTATCATCAAGGTATGGAATTCACGCCTATCTTGATGATTGAATTTCATAATAACAAGAAAATAATCGAAGATTGACATTTGTCACCAAAGTACGGGTTTCAATCCTATTTTGGTGAGATCTTGTCATTTGCGAAGTGTAAGTTTCAATGAGAATAATTGAAGTCAATCCTCAAGATAAGGAAATCACCCTAATCCAGAGGATGAAATATCATAAAACACACAATTGGAAACCATTTATCGAAACGAATAGAGATTCATCAAAGTAAGGGAATCACACCTGTTTTGACGAGATAGAATCATTTAGGTGATACGAGTGTTCTTAGTCTAGATTGACTTACAAACCCTTGTATCTCTCATGGTGCAGACGGTTCAAGGTTCGACTTGACAACGAAAGGAAAAGTATCTAAATTAGAAATTTAGAAATTACATCAATGTAACAAAAGGAAAAAAATCATGCTTACAAAATTTAAGGTTAAGATTTGAGGTAACAAAATTAGTTATGATGGTGTCCAAATCTTGGATGGTTTAAGTCGGGAAAACGAAATCTAGGTCAAAATGATTCAACACCAATACGAGATGTGAACATTTGATTCACAATCGAAAGGAAAACACAAGGACTTCTCAAGATATGAGATCAACCATAACCTTCTTGAAGACACGCGTACTTATAAGTGGTGACAAAGTTATCATTCAATTAGCAAAGTATCCTGAGATGTAGGAATTCCATCTACAGCTTTACATGTTCTTAGTTATGGGACACATCTTTAAGAGGATTTTGGAATCTTAAGTAACGGTTTAAAGTTTTAAATACCATACGGTTTAGATTCTCAATATCTTTGGGTCTATTGAAATCCATGTTCACGTTGGTCAAGATAAGAAGGTAGTTACATGAAATGACGAGTTCAATACTGTTACATGTTACACGTTGAGCGTTTAAACGTAAGAGTTGAATTGTAGGATATGTTTAATATTAACAGGAATATTATTTAGGTTAAGAATGAGAAAGTATTTAAACTTTGATGATAAACTAGTTCAAGGATTCAACGATTTTTAAGATACAAAAGGATGGTTCCATTTGGTAACGCATTACCATTTGGAATCGTTGACACGTCAAGGTAAATTGACCCATTTACCTTAGAAACTTGTGTACGTTGACCATAGTTTATCACTCATCCCAGAAATCCCCAGGTAAGCATAACTGGTCTCGTAGTGAGATTTATGCGATATGCTTGCCTTAGCCCGAAGGCCTTTTGCCAGGAAATCCAGAATACAGGTGTCTATGTGTCACACAAATTTTCTTTGGTTCATGAAATCAAAACCTTGATGAGATTTTTATAGATTAGACATAAAGTCTAAGGAATTGAACCCACGATGATAAGTGTAGATTCCACATGTCGTTGAGAATAAGTTTAGGAAGTTCATTTATCGGGGAGAGTCAAAGAGTCGAAGTTAAGTTTAAGGAGTCAAGTAACTAAGTTTTAAGCATACATAAGGCATTCCTATGCTAAGGCATCAAGTTGCACAAAAGGCATAGCATTATGTAGCATTTAAACAATATGTAAGCATAAAAGTATAAAGATCTTTCTATAAGGTTCATGCAACTATAGTCTAGGTCACCATTTCTAATAACCTAAATCCCTATAGTTATGGGCTCTGATACCAATCTGTCACACCCCAACCTTGACGGAGGAATCGTCGAGTCGTGAGAGTTACGATTGTTCACAGCCACATAACGCTATTACCTGAAACATGTTAAAAATAAAAGGTCAACATATTGTTGGTGAGCATTCTATAGTTTTGAATACTTAAGTATATAAAAGATGGCAATTCAAGTTATAAGTTAGTGAATAAAGTGATTAGGGATGTTATGAACAATGCAACAATCAAACCTCGACAATGTTTTACAAGTATCAAACGACGTTAATATTCTATTAACGTTAAAAGTATATACGATCAGCTAAGTGTACTTGGATCAACCAAGCAGGCTTGTCTTACCCATAGATCTATGACTT
The DNA here is from genome assembly GCA_024085815.1 of Flaveria linearis. Lineage (NCBI taxonomy): Eukaryota > Viridiplantae > Streptophyta > Magnoliopsida > Asterales > Asteraceae > Flaveria > Flaveria linearis. The sequence continues at coordinate 88,293,425 of CM044004.1, forward strand.
CGTTGGGCTAGCAATAGTTAATGATTGTACATATAATGCCATAACATGGTAACCACAAAAGTTCAACTAACCACAACTCACAAGTAAATTGCCATAAGTTTACAAGTCTCGAATAAGTTTATAAGTGCAATGATATAAGTTAACATGTTTCACCCCAAAGTGTGAAAATAAGAAAAAGGGGTATAGAAATACTCACTTGATACGCGTAATGTGTACTAGAGTTTACTTGAAAGAAAGTGAACACTCAACCTTCAAAGGTTACCTAGATTACGCAAGTACATGAGTTTATGTAAACAGTGAATATGAGAAACCCTAAGTGCACCATAACCAATGACTCAAGGTTTTAGAGGAATAGACATGTTTGACCCAGTTGACCCGTTTGACCCGTTGGTGACATTATGTGTTGTAAACCATTTAAACAGACATGAGCATATAACATACAAGTCATGTAAGTTCTTAGTATCTAGCATACTCAGTGTGTTCATAACACAACTAGTGTATCATATAACAGGTTAGATCATGCATAACCTACTTATATGACCTATAACCATGAATTAGCATATACGGGTCAAAACAGATAATCTACCAAATAATCATCCATACTAATCACAACACATTCAACATGCCCAATTCACAACTTATACCATCAAAATAAGTTCTAGTAGTACTAACATTACACGCAAAATCCAAGTAAATATGTTACAGGTTGTAGGTATTCGTTTTCCAGAATCTGTGTTTTCGGGCAGATTCTAGGTGTTCGGACGATACGGTCAAACACATAACCAACCAAGGATTTAGGCCAAGGCCAAACTCCGGTAGGCTCTCCTATGAGTCAATTAAGTATGTGAAAAGTTGTTTTAGGTTTTAAGGGCCTGGAGTTACTAGAAAAACTCAAAATGTTACAGCAGCTCTCAACCGGAGGGCTGCTGGAGTTAGCTTGCCAAATTGTGCATAACTCCCATTTGAAAATAGATATTGGGTTAATTCTTTTTCTGGAGTTCAGAGGATTCCAAGGACAAATGTTTGACCATAGGGTTTGGTCTCAGGTTTTATGAAATGAAAATGACATATCAAACAAGTCAACACATACATTCTGTCCAAGAGGACAGAATTGACCCTTCTAGCCAAAACAGGTAAAACACCAATTTAACCACCTCCAATTGGAGTGTGGTTACACTTTCTAGAAACTAGACTCAGTAACAAACAATTCGGGCACTAGAAACACATCATTTGGACCTGTTATGACCTGTTTGTGGCACATACAAAATGAGACTCAGAATCTGTCAGAAAGTTTGTTTCTGACCACCCTTCACTAAATGATCATAACTCACGTTTTACACATCCAAATTGGACAAGGTTGAAGGTTTTGAAAACTAGACTCCATGAGGAACATGTTAGACTCAAGAAAACCAGCTTTTGGATTCGTCTTCATTTGGTTATGTCATGATGAAAACAGGGTATGCAATCTGCCAGAAATCAGAACGTGTACACATTTCACATGAAAGCATATACATACGCATGTTTCATGTTTCCTAGCATTCATACTAACTAATTAACATCCTAACAACATCAAACAACAATAAATTCCATAAAATCCCCAAATTTTCAAATTAGGGTTCATGTTCATCAAGTTTCATAATCAATCAATCAAAAGTGTTGTTTTCTTGCATAATCAACTTTAAACAACATACATACAACCTAACTAACATGTGAACAACATCAAAACATCAAGATTTCAGCTTATTGAACACTAATTTCGCAGCAGGGTTCGGCCAAGTCAAGAAACCCACAAAAACATCAAAACTAACCTTCAATTCGCGTGTATACTTGTTAATGAAGATCCAAATCGCGTTCTAGCACTTGAAATCGATCAAAATCATGAAGATTTGAGGGTTTTAGATTGAAAAACGCAGAGAAGGGAGGGAGAGGGCTGCAGGTCGATGGAATGGGGAAAAGGGTGGGGTTTGGGGTGTTTTATTTTAACAAATTTACATTTATACCCCCTCTAAACTTGCATTTTGTTATTTTTATAAAAATTAAGTTTTTAACTATTTGTAATGTGTTTTTAACTTAATAATATTAGCATATAAACTAATGGTAACTCTTATATATTTTATTTTATAAAAACACAAGACATACGAAATAACACGCGCGTTTCTGCATTACGCGATAAAATTCCCGAATAGTCTTTAAATCGCGTAAACACATAAGCATAACACAATAATCATCTAATCAGGTAGATTATTATTAAATTAACATTATTAATTATTATTTAGGTCACCAACGTCAAACGACAACTAGTGTGTGCTTACGACGCGTGTATGTAAAACTTAACGGAACTAACGGAGTTTGGTAACGGAAAATCACCGGATGTCACAAAAACCAACCCAAAACTTCATCTTCCAAAACTTCATCTTCCAAAAGGCATCGATTTCCCCTATCACTAAACAACCCCAAAACTTCATCTTCTTCATCTTCTTCCAAAACCCTTCATCTAGTCCATCAAAATCATCACCCCATCACCCAACCCGACGGAAACCGCCACCCAACCACCACCATCTTCACCCAAGTTTCCATTTTTCGTTTTTGTTCTTGCTTAATTCTTCTAAAACAGGTACGAATTCTTGTTTTCTTCTTGTTTTTCTTTCAATTTCTAAGTTAGGGTTTGTTAGCTTTTGCTTAGATTGTCATGTTTTGGTACCATTACTTGAACCCGGTTACTTTATGATGCTATTGGAGACTGATTTGTGAGGATAATTGCGTGTTAGTTGATGAAATTTGATAGTTGTTGAAATTTCAAGCATTTGGTCATAATTTGTGAATTTTGGTTTGGGTAATTTGCTTTGAAATTAAGTGTAGGTAGGAAATGAGGATGGTTTGGGCAGAATTGTGACATCAAATGTGTGTTTGAGCAAGTATGTATTGATATGTAGTTTATGGGAAAGCTTTAGGGTGCATGTAATTTGTGAAGTGGGTGATATTTGAGTTGGTGTATATGGATCATTTGGTAGAACATTGAAATTGTAATTGGGAATGGTTATAGGAGGATGGATTTGGTTTTGGTAAATCACATATGAGATCAATGTTGCACTTAGTTACTTGACTTAGGTTTTTGAAATTAAGTGTGGGTATATTGTCTTGGTTTTTGGTCATGATGATAATGTCCGGGTTGCATTGTATATGTTCACTAGGATGTTGTCATATGTTTGCTTGGTTCATTGAGGTGAATGTTGGGGTTTAGATTATGAAAGTAACCGGGTTCTAGGTAATTTGCAACTTTTAGTAGTTCTTACGTTTTGATTGATTTTGTTTCCCTTAAAAAAAAATTTGGGATTACTTGTGGTAAATACTTATGTATTCGGTTTTCCCGCTTGTACTCAATCTCCATTCAAGTGGGATTAGCCTAATGCGTACTTATTTACTTTGTAAAACAAAGGTCTTAATATAAAAAAAATAAATAAATAAATTAAAAAAAAGGGGGATTGACGAGAGGATTCTAATGAAATGCTATACATCCTCTCAATCTGTGGTTATCTGCGTTTACTGATTTGGTCTTGTTTTTATTTTGCAGATATGTTCAACAGAAAAGGTAAAGGAAAGGCTAAAGCCAGCAGCTCTCGGCCCCAGGGTGCTGGTTCTCGTGGTCCCCTTAAGCGGCCACGGGGTGTAGTTGACCCGAACGAGCCTCCTAGAATGCATAGGAACATTTCCTATTATCAGGCTGAAGAGTTACCTAATCCTGCTCTGCCTCCTATCCCTATAGAAGATAGAGACCTACGAAATCATACCTGTTTTAAGTTTGTACTTACCTCTGAGGAGTATGGGAGGTTTGAGAAGTTTATTGAGATGCCACTGTTTTAGCATAAGACGATAGATTGGAATTTAGTGGGTAGACTAGGAGAGGAGGATCGGATTAGGACATTGTTAGGGGAAAGATGGATTGAGGCCGTCACTTGTAGTTGGCCTCAATATATTGAGCTGACCGTAGAGTTTCATTCTACCCTTCTTGTTAGACCGGGCCGTTTTCTAGAGTCGGATGCTGTCTCTTTTGCTCTAGGGAGAAAGGTTTTTAAGATGAGCATCCCTGAGTTTGCTGTTCGATCAGGTTTTTACACTAGGGAGGAGGCGTTTGGTGATAGCTTCCTAACTAGTATTAGGGGGGACTATAACAGCCCCGATGAGGTTGGAGTTACTGATCGTGAGTTAAGAGATTTCTGGGGTGAGATTTCTATGTCATCCTATTCTGCTGATGCTAGTGCCACTGGCATTACGGATCCTATCATTAGATACATACAAAGGATCATTTCTGGTACTTTTGTGGGTAGAGTATCGGGTAGAGATAAGGTTAACTTGATAGATAAGGTTAACTTGATAGAGCAGGTTATCTTATACTGTATGGTGAGGGGTCGAGAGGCCAACATGGCTACCTTGTTGCTTAGCTCGTTTACTAGGGCGCATAGGGCTGGGAGGAACGCGAGACTACCCTTAGGTCCTTATGTAAATAGACTAGCAGAGAATTTAGGGGTATTCGAGAGATTCCCAGTGGAGCACCTTACCCCCGGCCCGGATGCCCGACCTTTCACTTTGGATGAGCTACGGAGGTCAGGGATTGTCACCTATGACAACCCTCCTCAGTGGGCTCCTATCCAACAGGGTCATCAGGTTCCTCCACCATTGGGGACTGCTGCGGCTGAGGTCATTCAGCAGGACATCCAGACCAGGGGTCAGCGGCCTATTTTCCACCACGAGATATACCGAGAGCCTTACCCGCTGAGACAGCCACCACCTTTCCAGCAGCCACCACCTGTTCAACAACCGATGCCTGATGTTTTTACTTTTACTGATATGCGTGATCAGTTATTTGGCAGGTTGGATTCCATGCAATCGGGGTTTCGCCAGGATATGCAGGATTTTCGTGCATATACTCAGCAGCGGTTTGACCGCAACGAGGAGGTGATGAGGTACATGTTTCATCAGCAGGATATACCTATTCCTCCTTGGTTTCAGCCTTCGGGCTATGATCCGACTGGCGGTGAAGGTGGTAGTGGTACTCATCAGGATGACTAGTTGTGGTGGTTTCTATTTTTTTTATTAGCTAGTTTATTTCTATTTATTTGTTTAGCTTGTAGACAATTTAAACTTCTGTTTTTTTGTTTTTGGATTCTCATGTCATGTACTGATTATGCTTTGATTCCACTAATGCTCTGATATGTTTGAAGTTGTTTGATGGTTTGTGTTTGAATGAAGAATGTTGGGTGTTGAGAGCCAGATTTTGCATTTTGGTGATTATCAATTTAAGAGCTGGCAGGAACTAAAACTTAACAGGATTTTTGCTCTATCTATCAGGGGAGTCTGTTCCATTTTTTCTCTTTCTTTTATTCTTCGTCTTCTTTCTTTTAATTAGTTTTCCTGGTTCACATTAGGGACAATGTGAAGTTTAAGTGTGGGTATGGGAGACTAGCGTCTTTTTAGAGTGTTAGCTTATTAGTTGAGTCTTTTGAGTCAATACATGAGAAAAATAACAAAAAAAAAATGCGTTGTGAAATTGCTATGCAAAAATGGAAAATTATAGTACAATTGGGGAATTCTATGTTAAACTTGATTTTTGAAGGAAAAAGATTAAAAACACCCGGTTTTTCAAGTTACATTTAAGTCAAACTGAGGGGGTCTTGTGGGTATTCATCTTAGGAGAAACAAGAAACCAACTTGAAAATTTAAGGCACCTCTATAGGTTGTAGAACTAATTTTTAATAGAAACTTATTCCTCACATTTTTAGCACACTACTGTTCTTTTTATGTAAATAAATTAGATAGTTAGTGGCGCTCCATAAATCCCATAAAATGAACATACAATTTTAGGGTAACTGAGGGATAATAGACTTATAAATGTTCCACAATTTAGACCCATTTTCCCTTCATTTTCATATAGTGAGGTTAGCCTGTTTGTCTCTCATTGTTTATATATGCAGTTATTTTGCATCTGCTTGACTGAGTGAATACCACATAACTTGTATATTTTAGAACTTGTCTAGGATATGCTAGTTGAGACTTTGAATGTGAACTTGCACAGAAGTGACAGAGGCATTTAGGATTTAAGCCTTGTTTAAAGCCTGTCTTTTTCTTACCCTTTATGTTGATCCCCTAGTTCACCCGTCTGATCCTTTGTGTTATCCTTTTTCTTTGTTTATTAACCCGTAAGCCTTAGCCTTTCGTTTGTTTAAACCTATCTGTTTTGGCCTGTGTGTTTAGATGAACCGGTTGAGCTAGTGTATAGTTATAGTTGCAGTTATGTTTATTTCATTGTATTTCGTTTATGAAATGAAAAAAAAGAAAAAAAAGAAAAAAAAAAATAATAAACACAAAAAAAGATGCAAGTATTGATGTTTAGTGGTGTTTAGTGAATATGGATCCATAGTATGATCCGGTTTCGTTTCGTTTAGCATTTGGTTATTGTGTTGGCCTAGTAAAACCGTGTTCATCTAATCACCTTTCGTTTGTTTTCCTTTGTGTTTCCTACCCTAAACCTTAGCCTCGTTACAACCCTGTTTAAGTCCTACTTGATTTGTGCAAGTTTCATTCGTAAAAGTGGAAACTGGATTCCTTTACAAGCTTATGATAATATCCTGTTATGTTTGGTTTGAGTGTACACAGAAAATGCTAGTGCCTTTTACACTAGTTCCAGAAAAAGCCGAGTGTGAGTGACAAATTGTGAGCAATTATGGGACATTGTGGATCTAGAGTCTGTAGGTTAACCCGAAGATTTGTATATGTTCATTTCATTCATTCCATTCACTTTCATATGTGACTATGAATGTCCATTAGATGTGTTAGTTCTACAAATTATAGTGGTTAGAGAACCTAATTGGTTTTTCTTGTGCCTTCTAAGTGAAAGAAAAATGAAATGAGTGACTTGTTGCTTCCTAAGTGTGGGATCCTTTAGATGTACCCAAGTTGATATAAATATGTGAATTGTTGAATTTGGGTGTTTGTTTTTATAAATGAACTGATATTGAGTTTGATTTGAGTTCCCTGATTATGATTCCAATGCGTACTTTTTCGAGGACGAAAAATGTTTAAGTGTGGGTATATTTGATGTGTTGCAAAACACATCTCTTATTTATCCCATTTTAGAGTCGGTTTTGTTTAATTTAGTAGTTAAAAGTGTCGTTTTTACTTAGTTTTGGTTATTTTATGGTTTTACAGGTGTTTGAGGGCCAAAAAGTGGTTTAGAAGCCTCGGAAATGAAGAAACGGAGTCAAAAGATGAAGAGTTGAGACTGGGAGGATTTTTCAAGTCACAAAAGGAAGAAAACTTTCTGGAAATTGAGTTCTTCGAGTGGCTCGAAAGGGGTTTTGAACCCTTCGAGCCACGCTAAGAATACCAGTTCAGCACCCCAACTATTTTGTCCTTTCGAGTGGCTCGAAAGGTATAGTTTTGGTCCTTCGAGCCACGCGAAGAGGTGGTTTCTCCGGAAAAAATTAGGTTTTGGTATAAAAACCGCTTTTACACCCTCATTCGAGGGAATTCGACTAGGAGCGGCTAGAGACGAACCAAAAGGGCGATTTGGAGCATCTTGGAGCAATTGGAGCATAGGATTGAAGCTTGGATCATTCGTGTGTTTGAATTCGGGTTCTAATCACTTTCGTTATTGTTTTCTTAATCGAACGTGATGAATAACTTGATTGAATCTGAGTTTTGTTACTGTTTTGATCTGATTATGAGTAGCTAAGTCTTTTTACACTATCTAGATGATGATTAGTTGATGATTGTGGATGTTTGAATGGTTGAATTGATGAATGGTTGATATTATTGTAAAAGACTTGATTTTGGTTGAATTGAATGAGTATTATGTATTGATTTCTGTTCTTGGATGCATGTTTATCCTATATGATTAGCCTATGAATGTCTTTCAATAGTGGTTATCATATCTAGCACGTGACTTGGTGTTTGTGGTTTACTAGGGATTTTGCTAGACGTAGTAGAGTCTTAGGATTGCATGTGCAATTGGATAAGAAATCAGTGTGTATCTTAACTGGAAATTGAAAGATAAAGGTTAGTTGATTGGTCTTGGTTATTAGATTCTAGGTAATTTGATAATCTTGTTAATCATGTTTAATTGAACCATGATCAAGTCACCTCTTGCATGTTAAATGTTTGTGGTATGTTAGATTAGATTATCCGACACCTATCTGGTACTTTAATATTGCTAGGTTAACTGAAAGGAAAACTTAGCCATTGGTGAACTTAACACATGTCCTTAGGGGTCATTTTGGTCACACCCGGTGAATGGTCTGGGATCCACTAAGTCGTCCTTAGGATATGTATCTTTAGAAAACCAATCTATTCACAATTCTAAACCATTCTTGCATTCATGCATCTCAACTAGGATTCTATCTAGATAGTGTTGTCTCTAATTAATCAGTACCTCTAAATCATCTTCTTGGTGTTCATTTCTGCATTTCTTAGTTTAATTACTTTTAATTTGTTCATTTTAGTTTCTAGTTGTTAACCAAAACCCCCCATATTATAATTAATTGTTAGTCCTTTAGTGAGTCTAGTCTTTCTATTCTAGTGTCTCGTGGGTTCGATTCCTGTTCTTCCTTAATCTGTTCTACACACGATAGGTACACTTGCCTATTTTGTGCACTAGGTCTAGGTCGTTTTAGGGAAAAATTTGAGTGTCTATTTTAAGTCTAGGTTAGTCAACTTAGTTTATTTTTATAGATCTTTTCACACACATCAAGTTTTTGGCGTCGTTGCCGGGGACACTTGGCAATAGCGAGTCTAGTTTCCTTTAGGATAAACAATAGTTTTAATTTCTTTTTCTTTTTAAGAGTCTTTAGTTCATTTCTTTTAGTTCATCTTTCTAAATCTTTCCATTCTTTCTTTCAGTGCATGCCACAAACTAGGTCAAAAGGACCACCTGAGTTTTCTGGATTTTCTGAACCTGAGAGGGAGTATCACGAGAGGTACATCGCACTTCGTGAGCGTTTGGTAGCCATTCTACACAGTAAGGTACGTCCGATTCCTTTTTCTGATTCAACTGCAATGGGTGACAATCCCCCTCCTCCTAGGCGCACTGTCCATCAGCGAGCTAGTGATGGCATCACAGGGGGTAGATCTGCTATCACCTGTCCTAATGTCGATGCTGCCAATAATTGGCAAATTCCTTCTTATGTGATGTCCACCATCACTAACGCCACCCAGTTCCATGGACTGGCTGATGAGGATGCACCAGGACACGTGTCACGTTTTATTCGTATCTGCGATACGTTTAACATCCATGGTGCAACGAAAGAGGCGATCTACCTTCGTCTCTTTCCTTTTACTCTGCAGGCTCGAGCTAACACTTGGCTCGAGACTCAACCCCAGGATTCCATCACTACATGGGAGGATCTGAAGGATAAGTTTCTCAAGAAATATTATCCTCCTTCCAGAGCTGCCAGACTTAGGGAACAAATTCACTCTTTCAAAATGGATCCTGATGAGCCCTATCACATGGCGTGGGAGAGATTCAGCAACCTGCGCAGCCGTTGCCCCCAGCACGGTTTGACTGATTGGGCACTCATTGAGAAGTTCTATAATGGTCTCACTTATTCCACTCAACAAATGTTCAACACTGCAGCAGGAGGTCACATCATGGAGAAGAAGATTGCAGAAGAGTGTGAGGAGATGTTTGAGAGCTTTGCACTTGCTGGGCAGCAAAGTCCACATTCCAGGAATTCCATTCCTGCGACTAGAGCCCCCGTGACCTCGAGGGGTGTTCATCAGGTCACTACTGATACTAGCATGGCAGCTGCTCTTGAGGCCCTCAGAAAAGATATCAAAAATCTGCAGATGAGTGTGAACAAATGTGAGATGTGCAGAGGAGGACATGACACCATAGACTGCCCGTTGGTGGCACAGGAGCAGGTAGATTTTATTAGTGGTCAGGGAAGAGGAGCTGGTGGTGCATACGGGTGGAGAGGACACCCTAACTTCGGTTGGAGATCAGGAGGAAATCCACCGGGGTTTCAGCAGAGGCAGCACACTCAGCCTGCTGGAGGTGATATAGGTAGTAGTTCAGGTGGTAGTGGGATGGAATGAAGAAGATAGAGGATTTGTTGATGAACCAGTCACAGATGCTGAACCAGTTGGTTACTCGAGATCAGGTTACACAGAAGCGTCTAGATGAGCATGATATTCTTCTTAAGAATCAGCAATCCACTTTCTTAGATTTGCAGCGTGTCGTAGGTGAGGTTTCTAAGAAGTTAGATCAGAACCCGATAGGTCCTCTCCCCGCTAACACTTACACACACCCGAATGCACATGCGAAGGCCGTGACTACTCGTAGTGGCAGAGGAGGAGAGAAGGAAGTGACACCACCTGAAGATGTAGAGGTGATGGATGAAGAGATTGAGATGGAGACTCCCGGGGGGACGCAAAAGAGGGTAATCCCAGCAAGTACCGTGTCGAACGAAGAGTCTGTTGAGAAGAAGAAAGAGTCAGTTGAGAAGAAGATTCCCGAGGTAGATTTGACTCGAGTCCCATATCCTGAGCGTCTGAAGCATCAAAAATATGCTAAGGATTATGGGCATTTCTTAGAGCTGTTTAAGCAACTTAAGGTCAATCTTCCGTTTATCGAGGCCCTCCAGTATATGCCTAAATATGCTAAATTTCTTAAGGATCTTCTTACCAATAAGAAGAAACTGGAGGATCTATCTTCTGTCTCTCTTAGCGCGCATTGCTCTGCGGTGGTTCAAAGTAAGCTACCAGAGAAATTAGCAGATCCGGGTATATTCACTATCCCGTGTTTGTTTGGTAGTTCTACTGTGAACCACGCGTTGGCTGATCTTGGGGCTAGCATCAATTTGATGCCATATTCTCTCTATCAGAAGCTAGACCTTGGAGATCCGACTCCAACGCGCATGAGTATCTCTTTGGCAGATCGATCTGTCAAATATCCACGGGGCATAGTGGAGAATCTGTTAGTGAAGGTGGATAAGTTCGTGTTTCCCGTGTATTTTGTTATTCTTGATAAGGAGGCTGAATGATGCTACCAAGAAAGACCATTTCCCTCTTCCTTTCATTGATCAGATATTGGAGCGTTTGTCGGGTCAGCAGTTCTACTGTTTTCTCGATGGTTTCTCTGGTTACTTCCAGAATCCTATCGCACCCGAGGACCAGCAGAAAACCACCTTTACATGCCCCGACGGGACTTTTGCATACCGCCGTATGCCATTTGGGTTATGTAACGCTCCAGCTACTTTTCAGAGATGCATGGTAGCCATCTTTCAGGACATGCTTCAGAAGTCCATGGAGGTGTTTATGGACGACTTCTCTGTTTATGGTGCTTCATTTGATTCGTGTCTCGAGAACCTCGGGAGGATGTTACAGAGGTGTATTGAGACAAATCTCATGCTTAATTGGGAGAAGTGTCATTGCATGGTGACAGAAGGCATCGTTCTAGGTCACAAGATTTCGCGTGAGGGTATAGAGGTTGATCGAGCTAAGATAGATACTATTTCTAGGCTTCCTCCACCGACTAACGTGAAATCCATTCGTAGTTTCTTAGGTCATGCGGGTTTCTATCGTAGGTTCATTGGAGATTTTTCTAAGATCACCCGTCCTATGACCCATCTTCTTGAGAAAGATGTTCCTTTTGTCTTTGACAAGGAATGTCTTAAGGCTTTTGAGTTTTTGAAGGAGCAACTGACCAATGCTCCTATCCTAGTGGCCCCGACTGGAGCTTACCCTTCGAGCTCATATGTGATGCGAGTGATTATGCAGTCGGGGCGGTCTTAGGACAGAGGAAGGATAAACACTTCCATCCGATCTATTATGCGAGCAAGACACTCAATGAAGCTCAGGAGAACTACACCACCACTGAGAAGGAGCTTCTAGCAGTTGTCTTTGCATTTGATAAATTCCGTTCCTATCTCATGCTTTCGAAGACCATCGTTTACACAGATCATGCGGCATTGCGATTCCTTTTCGCGAAGAAAGATGCCAAACCTCGTCTGATACGGTGGGTCCTTTTGCTATCTGAGTTCGACATCGAGATCAAGGATAAGAAGGGGGTGGAGAATGTTGCAGCGGATCACCTATCTAGGTTGGAGGATCCGAATAGAGAGGAGTTGCGTGAGGAGGTGATAGGAGATAGATTCCCTCACGAGTCTTTGAGTTTTGTGAAAGCCGAGCAGCAAGGCTTCCCATGGTTTACTGATTTGGCAAACTTCCTGGCAGATGGAACTGTAATTAAGGGCATGACACGCCAACAGAAGAGGAAGTTCTTTACAGATGCCAAACGGTATATTTGGGATGAGCGATTCCTTTTTCGTATAGGAGTTGAAATGTGATTAGGAGATGTGTCAGTCGAGAGGAAGGAATAGAGATCCTTAAGCACTGTCATCAGGGTTTAGCAGGTGGTCATCTAGGTTCTGTTTACACTGCTAGGAAAGTTTTAGATTCTGGTTTCTATTGGCCGACTGTGTTTAGGGATTCTCTCGAATTTGTGAGTAGTTGTGATGCGTGTCAGAGGTCCGGTAATATTTCATCTCGAAACGAGATGCCCCAGAACCTGATTCAGGTAGTAGAAGTGTTTGATGTCTGGGGTATTGACTTCATGGGACCTTTCCCTGTGTCTCAGAAGAACCGTTACATTCTTGTGGCCATTGATTATGTTTCCAAGTGGGTGGAGGCTCAAGCTCTACCCACTAATGACGGTCGTGTAGTGGTTCAGTTCCTTAGGAAGTTGTTTGTTAGGTTTGGTACTCCTAAGGCGTTGATTAGTGATAGGGGGACACATTTCTGTAATGCCCAAATGGAGAAGACACTTGCACGGTATGGGGTCACACATAGGTTATCCACTGCTTATCATCCCCAAACTAGTGGTCAAGTAGAGAATGCAAATAGAGGCATTAAGAGGATACTAGAGAAAACTATAGGAGCAAACAGTAAGGATTGGTCCGATAAGTTAGATGACGCGCTTTGGGCTTTTAGAACCGCATTTAAGACACCTATAGGAACCACTACCTTTAGGATGATCTATGGAAAAGCGTGTCATTTACCGGTTGAGTTAGAGCATAGAGCTTATTGGGCGTTAAAGACGGTCAATCTTGATTTGTCTAAGGCGGGTAGGAACCGGTTTCTCCAGTTACATGAGTTAGATGAGCTTAGGGAAGAGGCCTATGATAGATCCTTGAGTTATAAGGAGCGTACTAAGGTCTTGCATGATAGGAAGTTGAAGGGTGGTAAGGATTTTGGGTGTGGGGATAGAGTTTTACTTTACAATTCTCGTTTGAAACTATTCCCGGGTAAGCTTAAGTCTAGGTGGAGTGGACCGTTTACTGTGAAAGAGGTTTTTCCTTATGGTACTATTGAGATACAGAATGATTCAGGTTTTTCTTGGAAAGTAAATGGTCACAGGTTGAAGTACTACATTGGAGAATCGATGGAAAAGAACACCGAGGATGACGTGGAACTCCTCGGGATTCCTAAACAGTAATCGCTTGAAGAAAGGTTCTCTAGGTTAGTCAACTTAGTTTATTTTATAGATCTTTTCACACACATCACCATCAACAAAATCATTATTTTCTAAAATTTAATATGTTTTTAACTAATTTTGAAACGGTGGGTTCTTATTTTGTTAGAAATATTTTATTTTATTTTATAAGTGATTTCTTTAATTTATCAGATAACGTTTTTTTATAGTTTATTTTTTTATCCAGTTTATTATATTATTTTTTATTTAGGTAGAACTCTTTAATCAAGTCTATTAAGATATAGAGTAACCATTTTTAGTATGGAATTTAGAAATTTTTTTAATTGATTTTTATATTGTCCATGCTTATTTGTATTATCATATGAGCGAAAGTTTAATAGTAAACTCAACTAAATATGTGTATGATTATGGGTTATAATTAGTATCAAATGTATCACGTACACTTTTTTCTATGATTCTATTTTTTAGTAATTTCCATACAATTTTATTTACACTATCATATTTTACGTTTTTTATCATTTACAATTCTTCAAGACGAGATTAGTCAATATTTTACTTTTTTTAATTGTCAAGTTAGGTTATTTAATTAAAATTTTAAACCCATGTCCATTATCAATGTTTTCTCATACAATACTTTGTTAAAAATTTGATATAATTGTTTATTACTTATAATTTTTACTCATACGTAATTTTAATCGTATATTTTAAAATATCATTTTATAATTAATAAAATTTTATTTTATTTAATATATTATTTATTAAACCTGTGTAATACACGGTTTTAATAAAGCTAGTATAATTATATAAATGTAAAACATCTTTAAGAAGGCATTTAAACAATAAATTCAAAAATTATTTTCACATTTTATGTAATTTTTTAAATTGTTTTATGTAATAAACTTATTAATTAGTTAAAGCATGTTAATATTTTAAAGAGATTTCTAATTAAATTAGTTTAAACAATCAACGTTTGGTTGAAATCGTTGAATCAAATGATTTGGGTTAACGTTGAAAAAAACACAAAGTTAAATGAGACTCGTCACTTACTAGAATAAAACATAAGGCCTTAAATTTTAAATGAGAAACACCCGATCAAATCATCCGTCATAAAATTTTTTTCACAATATGAATTGGATTAAGTTATTACTTGAAAAAGAAAAATTTAAATTATTAAAAGATAAAGATAGAATTCAGAAGCAATATATAACACATACATTTTCAGTGTCTAATTATATATATATATATGTATTATATATATATATGTGTGTGTATATATATATATATATGTGTGTGTGTGTGTATATATATATATAGAAAAAGATGTTCAAATACAAAATGTATTTTTACTACAAAACGTGAGAATACACAATGAGTTAAAAAAGTCACAAAAAAATTACATCTCACAATTTAAATCAAATTAAAAAAAAGTAATTCGAGCTTTTGTTCCCTAGCCGTCCTTACTAAGAAAAATTACATCTCACAATTTAAATCAAATTAAAAAACGTTTTTTTATTATGTCATTTATGAAAGACACAATAACGTTATTGTGTCATTATGAAAGACACAATAACGTTATTGTGTCATTATGAAAGACACTATAACGTCATTGTGTCATAAAAAAACACAATGAGTTTCGTTTTATTTTTTTCTGAAAGAGGACGACGGGAGGAACATGGACTCCAATTTACTTTTTTAAAATTTGAGTTAGATCGTGAGATATAATTTTTATGACTTTTTTTAGTCTCATTGTGTTTTCTCATAGTAAAAAATATACCTGGTAAAATAACCTCACCCATATAATTAAGTTATAAGATTAAAAGCCTCATAATTTTTGGGAGGAATAATTATGCTTATTTAATTACACTTTAGAAATGTCTTTGATCATTGTAAAAAATCATCCATCTTGTACTTGCAATGTTGTCGGGACCGGATCAGACCGGTCGGTCCGATCAAGAATCGTCCAGGTGGCCGGTCCGGTTCGTATCGAATCGTTTTGTGCCGGTCTAACCGGCCGGTTCATCCCGAACCGGTGGTCGGATCGGGAAACCGGACCTTTTTTCTTTGATTTTAATGGGTAAAAATGGGGTGTTTATATGTATTCCGTTAAGTTTTATATAAACTATAAAATACATATATAAATCATATATAAATTAATTATATTTAATTATATATATAACTATATATATAATACTATATATATAATTATGACGTTATTCGGTTCTTAAATCCGGTCTGACCGGTCCGACCCTTAAACCAGTAAGACGTCCGATTCGACGTCCGATCTGTTTCTGAAAATATTATGTACTTGCGTATGCATGTCATAATCTCATTATTTATTTCTTAGCTAAAGTTAAGTCTTTCAAACAATTAGAACACATAACATGAACATTCATTTCATCTATAACTTGAATATTATTTTATTTAACTATTCATATGTGTTCCGTTCATAATTAAAGTTCACTCTGGTTATGACTTATTTTCCAAATCATTGATCTCTTACCATGCATACACATTTATATATTAAATATCATTCAATAACACTATCTAGGTTATCATAAGCTCGGTTGTTTAGTTTAGGAACTTAATTAAACATCTTGTGGGCATACATTAACATAAAGACATTAATTCATAATCACAGGGTTTCATTTAACCCCCTCTATCTTGTGATCATGAATACTTGCATTTCAACATTATATTAACAAGTTTACTACTTAAATTATAATTTCATTATTCTTTTGGTTGAGACATGTCATCAAACACTTTGTGGCATTTTTAATGATCACTAAATTACACACACTTAGTTCTCCCTAACCAATCTTTAAAGCCATGATCATGAGTTTTGATCGTTCAACATCATTACAAACAACTAGGGTTACCACTATAAATCACCATACGAACTTATACTACCATCCAAATGAGGTTCGACCCATGGTAATCGACTCCCATACCCCACACCCATATAGGTGTTGTTTATCAACTTGCAAAAGTATTTTTAAGAGATATGTCTTGATTCAATAATACTTCATCATCTTGCCAAAAACAAGTCAAGTAGGTGAGAACACACATAATTTCTATTCCACTATGTATTAAACAATTTTAAAGATTGCACCTTCAATTTAGTTGTGTGGGTGTGGTTACCATCAAACCCCAGGAATGAGTTCTCTGTGTTTTAATCGAACCCTCCTTTTTTGGACATTTATAATCTTGACATTTAGACAAAAATAATTTTATACATATGGGAGAGGATATGCTACAAATGTTATATATTCTAAAAAGGGTAAGAAGTAATTCTGGTCATTGGATCAACTCATTAAAATAGATCAATGGTTCAAAAAAACACGGTGACAAACATGTAAATAAGTGGAAAACTGCTAACAGGTGGAGGGGTAAAAAAGTAATTTGACACAATGGTTGTTTGACACAATGGTTGTTTGACACAATGGTTGTTTGACACAATGGTTGTTTGACACAATGGTTGTTTGACACAATGGTTGTTTGACACAATGGTTGTTTGACACAATGGTTGTTTGACACAATGATTGTTTGAAACAATGGTAGTTTGACACAATGCTAGTTTGACACAATGGTAGTTTGACACAATGTTAATTTGAAACAATAATAATTTGTTATGTTGGCATGTTGTTATATTTTGCTATGTGTTGGCATGTTAATATTTGTTGCTATATGTTGCTTTACATTACACAATAATATTTTGATAACTTGTTTTTATCGTCAAATTCAAACGTAAACAAAACTTTTCAAATATGACATAATGAGTCTTATGACACAATGAATATAATGATACAATGAATATAATGACACAATGAATATAATGACACAATTAATCTTATGATATAATGAATCCTATTCTTGAATAGGCATAGAATCAACTGTTGAGGTGCTTGAAGCTTGTTTATCCTTAATGCTTTGAAGATATAAACTGCAATTGCGTATAATGTGACCAGGTTGTTTGCAAAACCCACAATTTCTCAACTTTTTTCCTGCTTGTTCGATAGCTAACTCATGAACTGACTTCATTCTTTTCGGCATACCTTTTGTCTTTTGCTTAATATGTACACGGAATTTTGCTTCATTTCGTTTGCTCCCTCCAGTTAACTCTGCAAACCTATCTCTCCTGCTTGGAGGTGGGGCGACCATTTGAACTTCATCAGCCTTAGACTTGTAACTATTCAAATAATCAATATAAAAACACAACTCGTCTTTGTTCGTAACCAATTGATTAACAATATTTGTTTTATTCAGACACAATGACAATACAAAAGACACAATGACGAACAAAAAGACACAATGATGATATCTAAGGCACAATGATAATGTCAATCAATAATAAAATTCATATAACAAACACAACAATATAAAAGACACAACATATAGAGACTCACCTGATATTTATAAAATATGTTCAACAATATATTGATAATGTCTAGAGTAATCTAACAGTATAGACACAATAACTGTTTTATTCAGACACAATGACAATACAAAAGACACAATGACGAACAAAAAGACACAATGATGATACCTATGACACAATGATGATGTCAATCAATAACAAAATTCACAGAAATCAGACAGTATAGACACAATGATGATCCAAACGACAAAATTACGGTGCGAAAATTAACATAATATTTCAATTACAGTATATAATCGTCTTCATACGTACCAAACTGATGATCAATTGTCGACATCGGCGAAGTAATTGATGTAAAGCAATCTTCAACAGATGAATTCGATCGTTTGAATCTTCAACGATTGAAATTGATGTAAGCTGAAACTTCGTATGTTTAAATCTTCAACGATTGAAATTGATGTAAGATGAATTCGATCGTTTGATCATTTGAAAACCTCAATCGTACAGAAAAAGTCAATATATCCCACACCTTCATCTTAATAAATTAAACTTCCTAAAATACCACTCCTTTCATTTTTAAAAATATGCCACATGTCACTCACCGATTGCTTCTCACACTTTTTACATAATGTTCCCTTTGTATTTGAACTTTTCTCTATATATATTATGTCACACCCTCAAAATCCACTAACGGGGTTTTACCGTTAGGCGTGTGACACACCAGGATCTCAGATAAGCATCAGTTACACCAAACACAGTAATTACAAAACATAGCATTAAGTAATTAGTTGTTTAAATCAAACATGAGTGTTTCAGACTTGCGGAAGCGTTTCAAATATAGAAATCAACAGTGAATCGTTTCAACATGCGTTTTAACCATAAGAATCAATAGCGTTTCACAAATTAAACCAGTTGTGTTGTGATGTATGCCATGCATGCATCCTAGCTGAGTTCTTAATCTTGTGCGTTTCTGTGACCTGAGAAAACATGCTAAAATGTATCAACATAAAGTTGGTGAGTTCACAGGTTTAACAAAAAAAATGTGTTTGTAAGCGTATCCATAGTTTGCGTTTCAATGGTTTAGTATATATTGCATATCGTTAGGTAGCTAGCCTCTGTTCTTGTTACTTAGCGTTTCGAACCGAAGCTGACTGTTTACGTCCTGTTTGTGTTTGTTGTATCCCGTCATGTCTCGTCAGACCATGACAATGTGTTAGGTCAATTCAGCACCCGTTTGACCTCCAATCAAGCTAGCGCGACTAGCCCGGGCAGGGTTTGTCAGACCCAGTAGTACTACTCAAAATTACCTCGCTAATCCCATTACTAACGGTTCGACTGTGTGAGGACATGTTGTGTGTTTGCACTAACGTAACAAGCGATATCAATAATACTGGCAACCATTCATAAAATATGTTTGCATGTTTTCTCCCCAAAAAGGAAAGAAAGTAAAAAGGGGCCGTGAAACTCACCTTGAATTGATGTAATGATATGAACGAGAACTTCAAACAATAAGGCAATGCACGATCAAACACGATCAATACCTATTATTGATTGTAATTGAGCCTTTATAATGTACACAACACGGATAGTTAAATTTGAACGGGTTTGGATCGGTTCGGTTTGACGCACACGAACGGTTTTATACATCTAAGTTTAATTATAAACTTTGTGATTTATATATATTTAATTTTTATTAATTAAAGTATAATTCTTATAAGAATATCTCGTAAATAATTGTGAAATTACAAGTTGCATGATTTCTAAAATCTCCACGATTAAACACGGTCTAGTGTTCATCTTTATAAAAATAATTATTTGTAATATTTATAAATATTAATTTATAATATCATTACGGTTTTTAAATAAATTTGCAGAAAGTATTTATATAACCTTTTAAACAAAAAATGTTTATAAAAATTATTTTTATAATTTTTAGGAATTTTTCTGATATTTTTAAAAGACTTAAAAAGCTATTTTAAAAAAAATGTTGGGGGCCGGGTTCGAACCCGCGACCCCCGATTCCATCCCACACACACCAAACCACTGAGCCAAGGGCTCACATGCGTTTAAAAGCAGGTTCCAATTAGTTTTATCATTTGTTTCCAAATCACCCCCAAAGCGTATGAACCCTAGTTCATAGATTGATCCAATTGAACCCCGATATGCTCTTAATAATGAAATTAAACATAGGGCTTTTGATCCCTATGTGATTTCGAGTCTATGGACACAATTAATTACCTGATTATGTTCGAATTTGACGTGATTACTAGGATGAACAGGTCGCGGCTTAGCCTGAATTCGAATGTTGATGAATTGCTGATGAAAATCAAATTAATTACACAGGAAGCTTCGAATTATGTTAAGGGTTGAAAGCCCTCTGTTAATTTGGGTTTATAAGCTGTTTAAGTGGGGTTCCGATTGAGTTGCAGGTCGATGATGAAGGTGATGATCGACAGTGGTGTTTCAGTGTTTTTGAGTTCAAATTGAATTCACCATTAGCTTATAAACGATCAAATGATCGTGAGTGCGTGTTTAATTTAATCATAGTGGAGCTTTTAGTGGTCGATTAGTGGGTGGTCGGCCGAAGAAATCGGGTTGAGTGGGTTCGGTAAAGATAGCACCGAAATTATTAAATTTCAGTGGTGTATTAGGTCGAATCACTCACGAGAAAATGTCGGGACAATTTAATCGAGTTAAAATCGAGTGGTTTGGCCGTGGAGAGCTGCCGGAGTTTGGCCGGAATTGGTGCCGGCGGTGGCCGGGAAAACGGGGGGGGGAAGGGGGGTTGGTTTTGAAAATTCAAAAGTTACACAATAGTCCCTGCGATTTAAAACTTATTATTTCATGCTGGAACCTTTATTTTAAACTTTCAAATTTGGCAATTTAACCCCCTAACATTATTATTCAAATTATTATTTCAAATTTAATAAACTTTTTATAAATTATTATTATAAAAAAAATATTATTATTATTATTTACATTATTATTATTATCATTATCATTATTATTATTATTAATGTTATCATTATTTTTATTATTATTATTATTATTATTACTATTATTCTTAAATAATAGTAAATGAATTAAATTGGCGGTAAGCCGATAAAATTATTTTAATAATATTAACCGAAAAAAAAAAAATTCGGGTTGTCACATTATCCCCTTGTTGCAGGAATTTTCGTCCCGAAATTGGAACACAGTGAGTTAATGAGCTCAATGCTAACTAACGTACCGTTAGTGACAGACACATGTTCTTTAACAAGAACAATCTTAGGTTTCCTTTCTGATTTGGGAATATGTTGAATGTTTCTAGCACTTTTGTTCATCAGAAGGTGACCATGAAACCATCTGTAGCTATCACGCGCACGTGAAACTTAATGAGGTAGAACAAATGTTAAAATAGACCCACAATGTTCTTTGCTTGATATCGTGGGATGTCACTAATTAGTTGAAGGACTAGATCATCAGAAGACAACATGACACTCAAAAGTTGTTTCTGATCTTTATCAGTTTTTGTGATAGAGTTTCTGCTATGCTAACGACCCCTGATAATGGAAATCTTATCTCGTGTGACATGGTGGCTAGCATTTGTTTTGCTCTCATCGTTTCCTCTGTAATATGAATAGTTTTATTAAGTTTTGTCTTCTTGGCCTTCTGTACAGCTATTTCTTCCCTTAGTTTTACCATCTTTTCTCTCTTTTTCACCGGATCTGTGATTTCTATAATTTAACTGTTCTTACTTTCTAGCTATAGCCATTTCCTAATTCTGATTGTTTCTAACTTGTCCTAGGGTCCTAATCGACCTAGGGCACACTTATGGTAATGGTCGGAACTCCAACCTTCTTAATATCCCCGTTTGACACATGTTAGCTTAATCGTATTAACCAACATAGCTAGGTTTACAACATTAGCATTCTTGTCTACCTTACCGCTAGATTGCTTGTTCAACCTTCCAACTTCTTTCTACTACTCACTAGATTTTCCCAGTGTCCTTCTTAACTCTATCTGGTCTAATGTCATGAGGTATGACATCAGCTTTGTCAATTCCTAAAGTTTGTCAGTATAAAGAGCACGACCTAACCCTACCATTGCACAATTTTAGGATTACAATTCTAACTTTTGCATTTCATTCCTTAGATAATAGTACTCAATCACCAAGGCTTTGAACTCACCTAATAACCTATATATAAGTATCATTTCAAAGAGTAACGTACTGTATGTGTGGAGAGTGTATCATCACTCCTATACATTTCTTGTGAGGAGTGTCTCATAAAGGATAAGGTCAATGTCATGATTGGAAATTCCATGAAGGCTCTAAGTAGGACAGGACTTAAGTAATAGCAAGTGTTAGTAATGTTTTGTTACCCTTAACAAGGTTTTACTAATGACGTGAGTTGCCTCAATTAGTTTTCCCATCAGCTAATTCTACAGTGTAACTAGGTTCCATATCAACTAAGGTTACGTCTAAGAGTTTAATAAACTTGTTGGAAACAAAACTCTTATCGGCACCGATATCAAACCGCATAGAAGCAAAACGACCATTCAGAGGAAACGTACCAGTAACCACATCCTGATCATCCCTTGCCTCACCAGAGCCAATCACAAAAACTCGAACTTTGGCACTGCCCCCGTTATTATCCTTGTTTCCACTCTTTAGCTGCGGGCAATCCTTCCTGTAGTGACCCTCCTTACCACACTCATAACAGGCTCTAGTCACTCCACCCTGGCGTTGTTGTTGAGGTTGTTGTTGTTGAGTCATTAGTTCACCCCTGCAGTTTTTGGCTGCGTGACCCATCTTTCCACATCTCTGACAACGGAGTCAATCACACGGGCCATGATGATGGAAGTTGCACCGATTACACTTAGGATTCTTGCCCGCGTAGCTACTCGATCCCTGGTCATAGTTGTTGTGGTTCTGATTGTTGAAGCTTGAAGACTTGTTGTTATTATTGCCGTCCCATTTCCTTTTGTGATCAGAAGAACCAGAAGCAGCGCCACGTTTAGGCAAGGTGCCCTGTGCCACTGCCTGGTCAGTGAGTTTATGAGCCAGTCGGATGGCCTGCTGGATAGTGACAGGATCAGCAGCCATTACACTAGCCTGGACTTGAGGAGCCAGGCCATATCAATGTACTTTTCGATCCGTTTGTAGGCCGGAGTCACCATCTGAGGACATAATGCTGCCAACTCGTGTGAACGAGTCGTGTACTCCTCAATGTCAGAACCAACCATCTTCAAATTCCAAAATTCTGCCTCCAGTTTCTGAACCTCGTTTCAAGGGCAATACTCTTCTTTCATCAAAATTTTGAAGTCTTCCCAAGGCATACTGTTAGCAGCATCAAGTCCTAAGGTTTGGACCTGTGAGTTCCACCATGTCAAAGCTGGTCCTTCCAAAGTGCCGGAAGCATACTTAACACGGTTTTCTGCTGGACAGTTACACATTGCGAAGGCGGATTCCAGCTTTTCAATCCAACGAAGGAGGGTAACAACACCTTCGGAGCCTTTGAAGGAATGAGGTTTGCAGTCCATGAACATCTTGAAAGTGCAGACTGCTTGACCTCCTTGGTTTGGTTTTGGTTGATATTGTTGTTTTGATTTTGGTTACTGGTCTGTTCGAACGCCTCGAGCGCTTCAGCAACACGCTCATTTATGATGGCATCGAGTTCAGCTTGTGTTAGATTAATGTTTTCTTGTCTACGTGGGCGTCCAACTCTTCGTCCAGACGTGATTCTACGTATTCACAATACATGACAGTCACTATCGAATAACTATTGATAACAATAATTTGTTTCATACTAGTAGAAATGAAGGATTTAATTGCATATCGATAGCGAGGTTTCGTGAGAACCGAGACTTTATGTCTCCAAGTATAGAAACGAAAATTTGTACTGACTATGACTGTTATCACCTAATAGAGTTACCAGAATTCTCATGCACGACAAATTACAATTACGTGTGCACCGTAATTCTAATTTGCTTTGCATGGTCACTCATGGCTTCTCCCATTCATGATAACATACCTTGTCAAGTACCGAGTGCTATCTGTTAAGACTAGCGAAGATGATAGGGCATGTTGGAAGTAGAAACGAGTACGATAGAGTGTGCTGTGTGCTCAAATCTTGGATAGTTTATTTCGAGAAACGAAATCAAGAACAAGAATTATTCGACACGGCAATGAGATGTTCCGAGTGTATTCGTTTGATTCGTGAATCAAAGCGAGTACGTTGACTAATCAAAGTATTTAGTCAACCACAACTTTGTTGAAAACATGCGTACCTATAAGCAGATACTCATCCCAAGGGTTCCCAGGTAAGGTAAACAGGTCCATCGGTTGATTTGGATATATGCGAATACCTTGCCTAGACAGAACACCCCGAGATACAGGCATCTTACTCTTCCAGCATTGCATGTATTCAGTAGTGGGACACAGACTTTGACGAGATTTTGAAAACCATCAATAACAATCGAGGTTTTGGAGTTTGAAATCACTTTAATAGGCACTCAAGCCCTCCCGTATGTTCAAGTAAAAGTTTTCTAGCATCCAGATTAAGTAAACATAGCTTAGAAATCTATGTGTGTGTAACTAATGCAAATCCAGTTATAGTCTAAAATGCAATGCAAATGAGATGCAAGTCCATTTTAGTTCGCTATAACTAATGCTCTGATACCAATCTGTCACACCCTCAAAATCCACTAACGGGGTTTTACCGTTAGGCGTGTGACATACCAGGATCTCAGATAAGCATCAGTTACACCAAACACAGTAATTACAAAACATAGCATTAAGTAATTAGTTGTTTAATCAAACATGAGTGTTTCAGACTTGCGGAAGCGTTTCAAATATAGAAATCAACAGTGAATCGTTTCAACATGCGTTTTAACCATAAGAATCAATAGCGTTTCACAAATTAAACCAGTTGTGTTGTGATGTATGCCATGCATGCATCCTAGCTGAGTTCTTAATCTTGTGCGTTTCTGTGACCTGAGAAAACATGCTAAAATGTATCAATATAAAGTTGGTGAGTTCACAGGTTTAACAAAAAAAATGTGTTTGTAAGCGTATCCATAGTTTGCGTTTCAAGGGTTTAGTATATATTGCATATCGTTAGGTAGCTAGCCTCTGTTCTTGTTACTTAGCGTTTCGAACCGAAGCTGACTGTTTACGTCCTGTTTGTGTTTGTTGTATCCCGTCATGTCTCGTCAGACCATGACAATGTGTTAGGTCAATTCAGCACCCGTTTGACCTCCAATCAAGCTAGCGCGACTAGCCGGGCGGGTTTGTCAGACCCAGTAGTACTACTCAAAATTACCTCGCTAATCCCATTACTAACGGTTCGACTGTGTGAGGACATGTTGTGTGTTTGCACTAACGTAACAAGCGATATCAATAATACTGGCAACCATTCATAAAATATGTTTGCATGTTTTCTCCCCCAAAAAGGAAAGAAAGTAAAAAGGGGCCGTGAAACTCACCTTGAATTGATGTAATGATATGAACGAGAACTTCAAACAATAAGGCAATGCACGATCAAACACGATCAATACCTATTATTGATTGTAATTGAGCCTTTATAATGTACACAACACGGATAGTTAAATTTGGACGGGTTTGGATCGGTTCGGTTTGACGCACACGATCGGTTTTATACATCTAAGTTTAATTATAAACTTTGTGATTTATATATATTAATTTTTATTAATTAAAGTATAATTCTTATAAGAAATATCTTGTAAATAATTGTGAAATTACAAGTTGCATGATTTCTAAAATCTCCACGATTAAACACGGTCTAGTGTTCATCTTTATAAAATAATTATTTGTAATATTTATAATATTAATTTATAATATCATTACGGTTTTTAATAAATTTGCAGAAAGTATTTATATAACCTTTTAAACAAAAATGTTTATAAAAATTATTTTTATAATTTTTAGGAATTTTTCTGATATTTTTAAAAGACTTAAAAAGCTATTTTAAAAAAAATGTTGGGGGCCGGGTTCGAACCCGCGACCCCGGTTCCATCCCACACACACCAAACCACTGAGCCAAGGGCTCACATGCGTTTAAAAGCAGGTTCCAATTAGTTTTATCATTTGTTTCCAAATCACCCCCAAAGCGTATGAACCCTAGTTCATAGATTGATCCAATTGAACCCCGATATGCTCTTAATAATGAAATTAAACATAGGGCTTTTGATCCCTATGTGATTTCGAGTCTATGGACACAATTAATTACCTGATTATGTTCGATTTGACGTGATTACTAGGATGAACAGGTCGCGGCTTAGCCTGAATTCGAATGTTGATGAATTGCTGATGAAAATCAAATTAATTACACAGGAAGCTTCGAATTATGTTAAGGGTTGAAAGCCCTCTGTTATTTGGTTTATAAGCTGTTTAAGTGGGGTCCGATTGAGTTGCAGGTCGATGATGAAGGTGATGATCGACAGTGGTGTTTCAGTGTTTTGAGTTCAAATTGAATTCACCATTAGCTTATAAACGATCAAATGATCGTGTGAGTGGTGTTTAATTTAATCATAGTGGAGCTTTTAGTGGTCGATTAGTGGGTGGTCGGCCGAAGAAATCGGGTGAGTGGGTTCGGTAAAGATAGCACCGAAATTATTAAATTTCAGTGGTGTATTAGGTCGAATCACTCACGAGAAAATGTCGGGACAATTTAATCGAGTTAAAATCGAGTGGTTTGGCCGTGGAGAGCTGCCGGAGTTGGCCGGAATTGGTGCGGCGGTGGCGGGCGGAAAACGGGGGGGGAAGGGGGGTTGGTTTGAAAATTCAAAAGTTACACAATAGTCCTGCGATTTAAACTTATTATTTCATGCTGGAACCTTTATTTTAAACTTTCAAATTTGGCAATTTAAACCCATGAACATTATTATTCAAATTATTATTTCAAAATTTAATAAACTTTTTTATAAATTATTATTATAAAAAAAAATATTATTATTATTATTTACATTATTATTATTATCATTATCATTATTATTATTATTAATGTTATCATTATTTTTATTATTATATTATTATTATTACTATTCTTAAATAATAGTAAATGAATTAAATTGGCGGTAAGCCGAAAAAATTATTTTAATAATATTAACCGAAAAAAAAAATTCGGGTTGTCACATATTAACTTATATGATATATATTTAAATCAACTTGGAAGCACAATATAATCTTTATAAACCTTTTGTAAATAACATGTATATAAATCAAATTATAAAATCTTACTAAATTGATCGTAATCATATATTATATTTAACACATTTCATAACACAATGACATCATTTTAATATTAATTTTAAAAAAATAATATAATTTTTAGTTAGTGGTTTTTAACGCGTCTTTTGACCCTTTTTTTTCTTTATATTTTACAGTTTTTGTATTACATTTTTTAAATTAAACTATCCAAAGCTTAACACTTCAATCCAATCATTATCCATTACCTCCCTGTCCAATGAAGATCCAATCTATTACAAAACAAATTAATTCCCAACCTTAACTTTAATCCAAAAAATTTATTAAGGCCCAGAAATATAGAAATAGGGAACTAAGGAAGTGGCAATTGGAACCCATTTAAAATTAATCCAATGTAGATTTTTGTTTGTTCAGCTGTTACATGGTTTGTGAAAGGATTAATATCATAATCATAAACACTAATATATTCTTGTTCTTATGAAGAAGTCCATCAATGATATTTTAATATACTGAAGGGAAGCCCCTCAACTTGTAAAAAATACACAATAAAGTCACCAAATTAGTATATGTAATAAAGTTCGAAAAGTTGTTAGAATGCATTAGTTTTGAGTCTTTTATTATAATGAATATTAACTCTTTAATTGTTAAAACTAAGATCTTATGAGTTTTATTTTATGAAAAATCTTGAATGTTAGTATACCAAAAAAAGGTCATTTTTAATTTAAAGTTTCAAAATTGAGTGTAGTTTACACAAGTTTAAGGACTCTGATATAAAAAATTATTTAATGACTTTTCATGTAGTTCCAAGTTGAAGGATATTAATATACAAAATTATGTAAAGTGATTTTTTCATGAAAATAATAAAGTATACTAGATTTTTATGATATCAACTCTTTTTGCAATATAGTACTTAAAGTAATAGATTTTTATGAATCACTTAGAAAAAAATAGCATAAACTAGTAAATCAAATATCAAATCCAAATGTAAAAGCGTATATAAAATCTTATGATGAAGATAAAAAAAATCTTCTAACTCACACTACACATTAGGTTTCCTAACAAATAATAAGTTTAATATTAATAATTATATTCGTCCGAAATTATTTATGTAATTCTTATATAACTGGCATCTTATTAAGATATGTAATTTTACATAGAACAAATGGTATGATTTCCGAATTAGAAAGTTCAATGAGTTTTATGTTGACATCACAACATGAATATGGATGGGGGCGCGTTAACCCTTTGACGGCCTTATTAATAATGATATATTGTTTTCATTTTGTGTTTTGTGATACCTCAACATACTATTAGTATTGCTAAATTAGTTAAAGTGAACATAATAATTTCTTTTAGGTGAAAAGTAAAAGATGAAGTGAAATAAACAAATTGAAAGTTGATAGACACAAATGAGGCTCCACTACATGAGTAATGATGACATGTAAACTAAAAAAGGGTGAGTTATGAGGACATAAATCACAAGGGAGTGTGGTCATATCCATGGAAAAGTTGGTTATAGACTTGTAGTGCGTTAGATGTACACAAAATGTTGTCATAATGTTGAACTCTAGTAACAAAAATATTCAACTATAAATTATATGTTCTTAGACCTTCATCTCTTTACATGTCACAAAGTGAAAGGCCTTCCCCAAATACTTCTTGGTATTACTTACCAAATAAAAAGCAAAATTAATTCAAAGTATCCCTAGTTTTGGATTTAACATATTACATCTAATATGAATAAGAACTTTTAATATTATTAAGTGTTAGTAGTTATTTTAAATCTAATACTTTGTTGCATTATAATTCACATGAAATGATTCAAAATGATATCTGCTTGTAAGGGTAACAAATCTCACCCATTTTCCTAGCTATGAACACATTTCCATAAATAGAAACTTGATGAGTTGGTGAGTGTGTGGTTGTAAGCAAGAGGGAGAAAGAAATGTATTCTATCCCCCATTCTTTCACTAAGGTTGTGTATTTATTATATCGGCAACATATGACGGTGCTCGACCAGCTCAAAGCACGCAACACTCGTTAACACACACACAAACACACGATAGAGTTAGAGTTCAAGAGGTCATTTGAAAGGGTGGCAAACTCGTTCGAACGCAACCTACAACCTGGTTTGAAGATTAATCCGAAAATTGTAATGTTAGATTGTAGACAGAGGAAATCCTTTTAGTGTGTAATTGATATTGGATGGAATGTACGGATCCATTACATAGAAACAAAGAGATCATCCAAGAAAATCTTGCAAGTTGTCTAGTTTGTGGTCATGTTTCATGTATTATGTTTATAAAAACCATTAGGTTTCATATTGACGATGTTGCTAGTAAACAATGGTATTATTATTTTATAAAAAGATATGATGAATTCCAATACATAATGTGTTGGCATGGGTTATATTATAATATATGATAATTAAACAAAATGTCGATAGATGCCGTAACAAAGGCGGAAAGTGTAAAATTTTTTATTTTAATTTTTTGTCAAAGAGATTAACACAATCCAAAAAGAAAGTGGTGTTTGTTCATGTGTCGAACCAATGACCAAAGTGGTGGAAACCAAATGAATTATGGAATTTGAGAGCAAAAATTGTCATTAAAGCTTAATTCTACGTACTACGTTCTCAAGACTTTGGATACAAAGAGGCTCCACACGTGAGTATTAAGTGGGTTTATGAACCCAATTCTTGATTATTCAAATCCGATGATGTATAAAGCATCTAATAGCTTAGAAACATCATACTCAATGATGAACACTTTTTTAACGAGTTTGATTAAAAGTTGGATAAGTCAACTGGAAAAAAGACAGAAGCTGAATATTCTGGATCATCAGTTGATACAACTATGTCTTAAAAACAAACCTATTAATTAGTGTCCCACACCCCTTATGGGACTAACCTTGGATTCTAACACGGAGGTTGGGGGTTCGAACCCCACTAACAACTAACTTGGTAAAGGATTTCACAATTAAATAAATTAATCTTTCAAAAAAAAATTAGTGTCCCTCGCTAATTGACTCCAAATAAAAAGCTGATTAATTTGTTTGTCAAGTTGATAAAAAAAAATTTTGGTTGGTATGACAAATTATACTTACCTAATTGTGTTTGGACCGCAAAATGCAAAGGGAAGTTATAAACTAAATTTGATGCATTTAAAAACAAAAGGGACCGGTTCAGGGTGAAAGTAAGCAAAAGATCAAATTGACTCTTAGGTATCTTTTTTTTTCTTTCCCCTCGAATAGTGAAGGAATATTATTAATCTCCAAACTAGCAAGGCGCTAAAAAAGGTACAAATACAAAAAATACTCCAAAAAGGACCACACTACAATGCTATACAATGCTTTAAATTAGACCTGGCAATTTTGACCCAAGTGGGTGAACAGGTCAAAATTAAAAAGAGGGTCAAGTTGGGTAAGTCTAAAATTAGAAAAAGTAATCAACGGGTCAAGATGGGTCATAAAAAAAGGAACGGGTCAGGATGGGTTGATTAGATTTTCTCATAACACATCTTTCTCCACCTTATTTTTTCTTCAAAATCCACACATAGTCTCACATCTAAGTGATAGCGGTAAACATATTGGATTAATGAACGGGTCAAGATCGGTTTACGGGTCATATGAGATGAACGGGTCGGCAACCGGGTCGGCAACCGAGCGTCGTAAAAGACCACAATATACATGCACAACCCACGTCTACCATGACCATGCAATTTATAATTTTTATTTTTATTTTATAAATATTTGCTTAAAGTTTAATTTAAAATGTGTTTGTCTAGTTGTACTTTAACGTAGGGTTGTTCACGAGCCGAGCCGAGCCTAACCGAGCGGACATTTGCTCATGCTTGGCTTGTTTTCAAACCGAACCGAGCCGATCGTCTCGTTTACAACCGATCCGAAAATCGAACGAGCATTTTTCGAGCCTTAAATTTTTGAGCCTTAAATTTTCGAGCGAGCGTCGAGCGAGCGCAAACGAGCGGAGAACAATTTATACAACCCAGCTATTTGTGTGTCATACGATTTATACTTCAACGAATAAGGTTTAATGACTTAAAAATAAGCCACATTTCATTACATAATATTTTCATGGATAACAATACGTTGTGGCTGACGATGAAGTTAAGGTTGTATCCGATAAGGCGAAGAGCATATTGTAGATAACGATGACGGTGAGAGCGGGAGATGATCTAAAAATATCTTTTTAACGGCTTAGGATTTCACTTTTATGTTTAATGTAGAATTCTTTATCAGGTTGAGTGATCAATTATGCATACATATAATTATATATTTGTATAAAATGGTCAAATCTACTAGAGTGCTACGTATAAACTATAAATACATATTAATTCAATCCGAACCGAACCGAGCGGACATTTGCTCATGGTTGGCTCGTTTACAAACCGATCCGAGCCGATCGGCTGTTTACAACCGAGCAAAAATTCAAACGAGTATTTTTCGAGCAAAAATTCGAATGAGCATTTTAAAAGCAAAAATTTGAACGAGCATTTTTCGAGCAAATGTCGAATGAACATTGAGCGAGCAGCGAACGGTTTAAACAACACTACCTTAAGGTATTAGAATAATACTTAGTTATATTTTTCTTTCATTAGAACATGGTTGCCCACTACATTGGATTGATCTATGTATGGAATTGTTAATCCATGTGGTTTTTTAAGTCTAAACTCATTTTGACCCGGCCCATCTGACTCAAACCCATCCTGACCCGAATCCATTCTAACCCATTTTTAAATTAGTGCATTCTGACTCAAACCCATACTAACCCGAACCCATTCTGACTAGGCACCCGACCCAACCCGACTCGCCCATCTTGCCAGGTAAAGTTTAAATATCCAAAAGTGCACCAATGGCCCCAATCCAAGCTTAGTTTCGAATGATTTTTGATCGAAAGAAGGCCGTAGTCTTGATATCTCCCAGAGTATATATCTAGAAATACCTTTGACTCTTAGGTATCTAAATGACCAGTTAAATGCTTATAGCATTAGGATTACTAAAGTTGAATCGGTCATTTGTAGTTATTGAAATTATTCGTTGTGTCAACTAGTTACGATGGTGATCAAAGAAACACACAAATCAGGTTTGGTTGATCCTTGGGTGGCTAATAATAATTGTCGAGCAAGAATACGTAATTAACAAGGTTAAATTGTTAAGGTAACTACATATTACTTTTTAAACTAAAGCA
Organism: Flaveria linearis; assembly: GCA_024085815.1. Lineage (NCBI taxonomy): Eukaryota > Viridiplantae > Streptophyta > Magnoliopsida > Asterales > Asteraceae > Flaveria > Flaveria linearis. Next base: position 88,325,700 of record CM044004.1, read on the forward strand.
TACTCTAAAGTGTTATTGTTAATTTTAGTAGTTGAGATTAAAGATCAAGTATGATAAATCTTTGTATGTTTACTTGTGTTAATGTCTAGTTAGCATAAGTGTAGGGTGTTAGTTGTAATAAGTTCAGGCACTAATCCTGGACAACTAAAACTTAGTTTGTTAAACGGTTGTTAGTCGATTTATAAGGCTGCAATCGGTGGTGTAAATCATCTTGTTGTTCACTTTCATTTCAGTATTCTTTTAATTCAAGTAATTCATGTTCTTAATTTCACTTTAGAGAATCTTATTCTTGATTGTTGTTCATCGAGTATGTTCCGCATTTGTTTTCGATTGATCCGCATTCATTTACAATTGGTATCAGAGCCATCATCGGCTCGATCTCGATAGAAGGTTACTGATTCATCGAAGAGTTCACAATGGTGACTGCGGCAAAGTTCGATATCGAGAAGTTCAACGGGAAGAATGATTTCAGCCTATGGAGGGTCAAAATGAGAGCTCTGTTGGTCCACCAAGGCTTGGTGGATGCGCTCGCCGGAGAAGTCAAAATCCCTGAAGGTACAACCGATAAGGAGAAGAAGGATCTTGAAGACAAACGAAAGGATATGATAGAAAAGGCACACAGTGCAATCATATTGAGTCTGGTGATTGAGTTCTTCGGGAGGTGTCAAAGGAAACAACGACAACAGGTGTATGGAGCAAGTTGGAAGCTCTGTACATGACCAAGTCTTTGGCAAATCGGTTATACTTGAAAAAAACGCTTGTACACATTTCAGATGTCGACTAGAAAGACTTTGGAAGATCACATTGATGAGTTCAACAAGATCATACTTGATCTTGAGAACATAGAGGTGGAGATTGATAATGAGGATCGTGCAATCATCTTCTTGTCATCTCTGCCTCATGCATATGAACATTTGTTGAAACATTAATGTTCGGTAGGGAGAGCCTGTCAATGGATGAAGTCACAGCCGCAATGAACTCTAAAGAATTACAAAAGAAGGGGGAATTGAAAGAGGAAAGTTCGGAAGGGCTGGTAGTTAGAGGTAGATCTGATCAAAGAGTCAAGCCCAAGAATGGTCAGACAAGATCAAAGTCAAGAACAAAACGCAGGTGTATGTAACTCAGATAAGCATCTCAAAAGAGAGTTCCCCGAGTGGAAGAAGAAGAAGTCTGAATACAATAAAGGGAAATTCCAAGGCCAAAGTTCTCCTGACAACTCCACAGATGGCTATGAAAGTTCTGATGTTTTGATGGCCTCACATGGAGTCACCCTGACCCAAGACTGGATCCTTGATTCTGGATGTTCATACCATATGACCCCAAATAAGGATGTCTTTAATGATTTGAAACTGGAAAGGCATGGAGTGGTGCAACTAGGTGATGATAGACCATGTAACATTGAAGGTGTTGAGAATGTCACCCTTATGCTTCACAATGGTACCTCTATAGATCTTAGGGAAGTCAAATATATCCCTGATCTAAACAGGAATTTGATCTCATTGGGTGCACTCGAAGGCAGTGGCCACCATGTAAGCTTGAATGGGGGAAAAGCAAAGGTGATTAAAGGGTCTTTGATTGTTCTTACTGGAACAAGAGGAAAGAACAACACTTACTTGCTAGATGGCAAAGCAGTTACTGGTTCAATCAATGTTACTCAACAAGATGATGTAAATAATGATCGAAGGTGGCATCTTAGATTGGGTCATATGAGCAAACATGGGTTGTTGGAAATAAAAAAGTAGCAAGTGATCAAAGGTCTAGGTGATTGCAATTTTGATGATTGTGAAAACTGCATACTAGGCAAGTCAAAGAGAGTTAAGTTTGCAAGAAGAAGTCAGAAGTCACAAGGTATCCTAGACTATGTTCATGCAGATCTCTAGGGGCCTACAAAACATGTGTCACTAGGTGGTGCTTCCTACTTTCTCTCCATTATAGACGACTATTCAAGAAAGGTCTGGGTGTATATCATAAAGCATAAGCATGATGCATTTAAGAATTTCAAGGACTAGAAGAATTTGGTAGAAACACAGACAGAAAGAAAGGTTAAGAAACTTAGGACTGATAATGGTCTTGAGTTTTGTAGCGGGGAGTTTAACAACTTCTGTAAGCAATGTGGTATTGCCAGGCATCTGACTGTGCCAGGTAATCCACAACAAAATGGCCTTGTTGAAAGAATGAATAGAACCTTATTGGAGAAAGTAAGGTGTATGTTGTTTGAGGCTGGTCTTCCGAAGAGCTTCTGGGCAGAGGCTGTAAAAACTGCTGCTTACTTGGTGAATAGATCACCATCATCTGCCATAGGCATGATGGTCCCTATGGAGAAGTGGTCTGGGAGAAAGACTGATTATGATAACCTTAGAGTGTTTGGGAGTTTAGCTTACTCCCATATCAGCCAAGGTAAACTAGAGCCAAGAGCTCAAAGGTGTATTATGATTGGGTATCCAGATGGGGTCAAAGGGTACAGGCTATGGAGAATTGATGGTGGTAGTCCCAGTGTTATAGTAAGTAGAAGTGTCACTTTCAAAGAAGATATAATGTATAAAGATGTCATAGGGAACTTGTCTGCAAGTTCTAATAAAGAGTCAGACTTGGAAAGTGAGAATAGAATTCATGTTGAGGTGGAGCTTCCAAATAAGGTAGTTGATCTGGAAGAAAAGAAACCAGATCAAGGATCAAGTGATTCTCAGGTGACTGATCAAAGGCAAAGCTTAGCCCAGAATCGGCCTAGAAGACATGTAGTACCTCCTGCAAGGTACAGAGATGATATTTCAGCATTTGTGTTCAATGCTGCTGAAATGGATAGTTCTTATGAGCCAATGTCTTATAAAGAGGCCCTAGAGTCTGAGGATAAGGACAAGTGGTTAAGTGTAATGAAAGATGAGATGGAGTCTTTGCACAAGAACAAAACTTGGGTGTTGGTGGATAGACCTAATGGACAAAAGTTGGTAGACTGCAAGTGGCTTTATAAGATCAAGGAGGGGCTACCAGGTCAATTGCCTAGGTACAAGGCAAGGTTAGTGGCTAAGGGATTTACTCAAAGGGCTGGGATAGATTACAATAAGGTATTCTCTCTAGTAGTTAAACATACCTCAATAAGAATAATACTAGCATTAACTGCAGCTCTAGATTTAGAGTTAGAGCAGTTAGATGTGAAGACTGCTTTTCTTCATGGAAACTTAGATGAAGAGATTTATATGAAGCAGCCTCAAGGTTTTGAGGAAGGAAGCAGTACAGGAAAGGTATGTTTACTAAAGAGGTCATTGTATGGGCTCAAACAATCGCCTAGACAATGGTATCTCAGGTTTGACAGCTTTATTGTGTCTCAAGGCTTTAGTAGGAGCAACTATGATACCTGTGTGTACTACAAGGTGTATGATAAGGGTGGGGTTATCTATCTACTCTTATATGTTGATGATATGCTAATTGCTTGTAAGGATAAGAAACAAATTGAGATAGCTAAGGAGCTGTTAAAGTCAGAGTTTGATATGAAGGAGCTTGGTGAAGCTCGGAAGATATTGGGAATGGAGATAACTAGAGATAGAAGTTCAAGTACTGTGAAGCTATCTCAAGTTGGTTACTTGAATAAGGTACTTAAGATTTATAATATGAATGAATCTAAGTCTGTGGTTACACCTCTAGCTATGCACTTTAAGCTGTCTAGTTTGTGTTCACCTAAGACAAATGATGAGTTAGCCTATATGATGAAAGTTCCTTATTCAAGTGCTGTTGGGAGTCTAATGTATCTAATGTTGTGTACAAGACCTGACATAGGTTTTGCTGTAAGTCTAGTCAGCAGATATCTAAGTAGTCCTGGTAAGGCTCATTGGGAAGGAGTAAAATGGATCTTGAGATATCTGAGTGGTACTAGAGATATGGGTCTTGTGTTTGGTTATCATGGTGATAGTGATGCTGTTATACATGGATATGTTGATTCTGAATTTGCAAATGATTTTGAGAAGGGCAGGTCTATTACTGGTTATACTTTCAAAGTGTTGAATGGTACAGTGAGTTGGAAGGCTTCTTTACAGCATGTAGTAGCCTTGTCAACTACTGAGGCTGAGTTTATGGCACTCACAGAAGCAATTAAAGAGGCTATTTGGCTTAAAGGGTTTATTACTGAGCTGAATATTAGTGTTAACAAGGCAGTTGTTCATTGTGATAACCTTGGTGCTATTCAATTGTCCAAACATCAAGTGTTTCATGAAAGATCCAAGCATATTGATGTAAGGTTGCATTGGATCAGGGATGTGCTACTTAAGAAGGAGATTGAAGTTTGTTATGTTGATACTAAGGATAATGCAGCTGATATGCTTACCAAGAGTATTCCTAAGTCAAAATTGGTTCATTGTTGTCAAATTTTACATATAGGTTAATATGTACTGATGTTAGTCTGATCTTTAGTCTCAAAGGTGGAGATTGTTAATTTTAGTAGTTGAGATTAAAGATAAAGTATGATAAATCTTTGTATGTTTACTTGTGTTAATGTCTAGTTAGTATAAGTGTAGGGTGTTAGTTGTAATAAGTTCAGGGACTAATCCTGGACAACTGAAACTTAGTTTGTTAAACGGTTGTTAGTCGATTTATAAGGCTGCAATCGGTGGTGTAAATCATCTTGTTGTTCACTTTCATTTCAGTATTCTTTCAATTCAAGTAATTCATGTTCTTAATTTCACTTTAGAGAATCTTATTCTTGATTGTTGTTCATCGAGTATTGTTCCGCATTTGTTTTTCGATTGATCCGCATTCATTTACATCTATGTTAATGATACTTATAGTTGTCGCCATCAAATTTCTTTATTATATGCATATAACTATTTTACTTATGTAAGATTGTATTTTTAGTCAGGTATGTTGAATTTGGTTCATATATCATGCTAGAACTAGAGAATGAATGCTAGATAAGACGTGGTCATGTTGTATTCTATCATACACGCTTATCTGTCAAATTTGACACTTTGAGTAGCGTATAACACTATTAATGCCTATATAAGTAGAAATCACATGTTCAATTTTATATAGATGATAGTCGGTGGTGATGCTTACTTGTAGGTAAACATTTAGAATTAAAGGCTATGAACTATATTGAAGTAAATAAACCTCATGGTTGTACCAAATTCATAAATGATAACCTTATAGTTGTATCAAATTTATAAATGAAGTCACCAAACCTTATAGTTGTATTTAGATCACTTTTAGGGTCTATGCACCTCACATTATTTGGGGTCATTGGATTCATTTGTCAAAGTTTAAGGGACCCACATCAATAGAAATAATATGCTAGATCTAGTGGACAAATACTAGGAAAGACATGCACTTATTTGATATGCAACACATTAGTCTAAATTGGTGGAGAAAAGGAAAAATAATGTTCATATATACCTAATAGCTAGGTTTGTATATAACTACACAATTGGGTATTTGATTGGTGTGATAAGCTTGTGCGTGTATATGAACATTGTGTTAGATTCCAATAGTATGGATCAAGCTCGGTTTTTGATTTTGAGGGTTCTGGCTAGCGTCTCTATGAACACTGTATTATCACACGGTTATGTACAAATTTACATTGTTGTGCGATTCTCTCTATAAGGAATTTAAGTTTGTTTAAAATGGTAGTCTTAAAACTAACAAATTATGTACTCTAGGTAAAAGTGTGTGTAATATATACTTCCACTTATACATAAGGTAATAGTAGAGGGACCTCAAGAATGGATCGAATTACTTTAATATAAGCTAATTTTGTGTATATTGTATTTTATTTAGCTATCTAAAGCATGCTATGGTTTCTACTTATGTACCTACAATTCTTGAATTATGTTTGTGGTCTTAAAATTTCAACTTCTTATTGTAGATTCTTTAATAATTTTTCACTATGTGCTTAAAATAAGGAAAAATTTGGGTTCGTTTTGGGGTTCGTTTTAATAAAAGCTTAAACACGTATTACTATTCTAATTAAAAGGTTTGGTCGGTGGTGGATTTTTTTTTTTCTTTTTTTTTTGTTTTTTGTGTTTAAAATTTTCTTTTGTTTATTTTGTTTGTGTTTTATTTTTTTTTTGTTTGTGTTTTAATATGATTTGTTTTGTGTGTGAGTTCGAGATTTTGGGATGAGATTTTTGTATCTGGACACGTGTTTTGATTTGTAGGGTTCGTTAACGTTGTTTTTCTCCGGGTTCCTGCTTTCTTTCTTTCGTTATCGCTACCCTGACGATTCTCGCTATTAAGGTTTGGGTTTTCCTTTTGTTTGCTCTTTTTGGGGCTTTGAGTTTTGTCGGTTTTCTATTTTGGACTGTGTCGCTTTCTTACGGCTTTGATTTTCATTGTTTTGTATATGGTGTTAGGCTTTGATTTAATTTTTGGGTTCTGCATGTTCTGGTTTGTTATGGATTTGGGGTTTTAGTGTGTTTTACTTTGTGTATTTTACTGATTTTGTGGTTTTAAACCTTTATTTTGATTTTTGTAACATCCGTCATTTTACGATAGTTAAAAAAAAATGACAATAATAATAATAATAATAATTATAATAATAATAACAATAATAGTAATAATAATAATAATAATAATGATAATAATAATAATAATGAAAATATTATTATTAATAATAATTATTTATAAAATTTATTAAATGGGATTTGATAAGTCCAGGGGCTAGTTTGTAATTTTTGAAAACTATTTTGGAAGGTTTAAACATGAAATAATAAACTTAGTAAACCTCAGGGACCATTCTGTAATTTCTTAAAAACTCTTTCCCTTTCCCGTTCGTTTTCCGGTCACCGGACCGGCCTTCCCTCCGGCGAAGCCAAAAGCAGCCAAAATCACTCGAATTTAACCAGATTAAACATCCGACACACCCACGTGTAAGATTCGAACCTAACCCACAACACAATTCGAATAATCTGATCAGGGAGTGCGATCTAACCACCCACGTGACTGTCGGCCGCTTTTCAGACCTCAAATCGCACTAAATCCCGATAACAATTAAATTAACTTCACATAAACAACAATATATCCATATCCAATCGATTACAACTTTCAATTATATCTTAAAACACACAAAAACACTCCATCGATCATCATCTTACTCGTCGACCTGCAACTCAACGAAAACACATCTTCGGAGCTGTATACACTTAAATAAACAGAGGGCTTTCCATCCCCGAGTTCATTAGATGCTACCTGTACAAGTAATTGGATTATCATCGTCGTTTGATCATCGAACCTATGCTAAGAAGTCGCGGTCTGTTCGTGTACTCGTTCATCATGAACATTAACTCCAATCAGGTAATTAAAAGCATCAATATGCTCGATTTTAGTAGAGGAACAAAAGCCCCAATGTTGATTTCATTATCATTTTGGTTTCGATGATCAATTGAATCGGAACAAATTCTAGGGTTCTTGGATTTGGGGGAGGTTTGTACTCAATGGTTTTAAGATTTAAAACCTAGTACCAACCGCGGCTTAGGCCTTGGTTTGCTGGTTCCTGCGCCCCATGCTATTCTTGAGGTCCCGGGTTCGACCCCGGGCTACCTCAAACATTTTTTTTAAAGCTTTTTAAAGCTCTAAAAAATTCAGAAAAATCCTTAAAAATTATAAAAACAAATTTTATAAACTTTTCATATTTAAAATGTTACACAAATAATTTCTGTAAATTTATTTGTTATATAGAACATTATAAATAGCTATTTATTTTTAATAATAATCATGATAATTGTAATTATATATATACATATATATATATATATATAATTATCTTATAATTTCACAATTTAATTACAAAGTAAAACTTTGAGTTATTTTATAGAGTAGACTTTAAATAATAGTTAAAAATCGTTAAATTGTTACTTGACTCCATATTATCTTTAATTATAAATTAATCATGATAAAATGTATATTTTATAAATTCACAAATTATTTACAAGAGTTATTGTAGGTTTACTCATAAACGTATTTCAACTAGTAGTTTAGGTTAATAAAGTGTTATTGATCAATAAGTTATTTTAGTCATTATTAGATATTGTTAAAGCTTACAAGATTTATTTGTATGTTATATTTAAACCTTATCAACTAATATAATTACTCTTATATATTAAAAATGATTAAATGATATAATTCTTTCCACTCAATCAAAATATAAACAATTTCATTTTATAAATTTAATTACTCGACAAAACCTTACAATTCCAATTGAAACCCTAGTTCACGTTAAAACATTAAAGCTTATTATTAAGACTTTAACCTTGTGAATATATATTTATATATTTAGGTGCCTTGTAACGATTCACGTTGGAACGACGCCTACTATTATTCTTATTAATCGTCATTATATACTTATTTGACAAGTGAGTTTTCCTTGCCCCTTTTTACTTTATTTCACACCGTTTTGGGGTGAAACATGATACTTATAAATCATACACTTATAAACGTTTGAGACTTATGAAGCACTTGCAATTCACCTTTATATCTTGTCATGGTTATTTGTGTGTTGTAAGTGATTATATGAGATACATAGTTTGTTACAATCATTAACTATTGCTAGCCTGGCGACGTCTTAGATCTTTGGGCCTGACAAGCCTATTTGGTGCTAAAGTCGATGTATTGCCGACTCCTAGGAGCCGTATGCTTGTGCACTAGGGAACCAAATACACTTAGCCAATCTTATATACTTGTAATCAAGTCGAGGTTTGATTGTGAAGATATGTGTTCTATAACCTTACTAGCTTATAACCTATGACATGAATTGCTACTTATAATCTTTTCATATTATGTATGAAAACCTTGGAAACTCACCAACTATTTTTAGTTGACCTTTTATTTTTATCATGTTTCAGGTAACCCCCAAGTTTAAAGTGGTCTTTGAAGCTTGCAATAAAACTAGGATGTGGACCTAGTTAAATAAATGAAATGTTATGTTATGTTGATATTTGCTTGAATGTATTTCATGATTGAGACTTATGTTGTAATTCCTGTTGAAACTATTAATTTGAATATTTACATTTAAACATAGCGTTATGTGGCTGTGAACAATCGTATTCCTCACGCCTCGACGATTCCGCCGTCTAGGTTGGGGTGTGACAATTTTGATTTAGGGTTACATTAAAACTCGCATACGCGCGGCAATACGCACGCCAAAACCTAGTTATATACAAATTTGTCTGGCCGGTATGAAGCTTGACTTATTATTTTTTTAAAATTATTATAAAATAAGTTTATGGAATGTGGGTGTCACAACTCGTAGGATATATGTAGTTGACTTGGATTATGTGGTTTGTGTCCTTAGACCTTAGGCAATAATGTAGCTAGGTCAAGTGACCACCAAAAACGCATGCTTGTCAAGGCAGAAAAAAAATTAATTTATTAAGGGTGATATGTTACATACATCATCTCCTTCTTAACTGCAGTTTATAAATATATAAACGTCATTTACATCCACTGTAAACTATAGTTTAAATTTGTAAACTGTAGTTTACAGAGTAAACTTCGTTTACCTTTTTGTAAACCAAAGTTTATTTTTTTTAGACTTTTACACGGTGTATGCCCCTTTAATTTATTAATACCAACATGGCAACATGTATAAGATATTTATTATTTCTTAATACTTAAAAGCAATAAAATAAGAGAAAAGTTCAAATACAAATGGAACATTATGTAAAAAGTGTGAGAAGCAATCGGTGAGTGACATGTGGCATATTTTTAAAAATGGAAGGAGGTGTATTTTAGGAAGTCTAATTTATTAAGATGAAGGTGTGGGATATATTGACTTTTTCTGTACGATTGAGATTTTCAAACGATCAAACGATCGAGTTCATCTTACATCAATTTTAATCGTTGAAGATTTAAACGTACGAAGTTTCAGCTTACATCAATTTCAATCGTTGAAGATTCAAACGATCGAATTCATCTGTTGAAGATTGCTTTACATCAATTACTTCGCCGATGTCGACGATTGATCATCAGTTTGGTACGTATGAAAATGATTATATACTGTAATTGAAATAGTATGTTAATTTTCGCACCGTAATTTTGTCGTTTGGATCATCATTGTGTCTATACTGTCTGATTTTTGTGAATTTTGTTATTGATTGACATCATCATTGTGTCATAGGTATCATCATTGTGTCATAGGTATCATCATTGTGTCTTTTTGTTCGTCATTGTGTCTTTTGTATTGTCATTGTGTCTGAATAAAACAGTTATTGTGTCTATACTGTTAGATTACTCTGGACATTATCAATATGTTGTTGAACATATTTTATAAATATCAGGTGAGTCTCTATATGTTGTGTCTTTTATGCTGTTGTGTTTGTTATATGAATTTTGTTATTGATTGACATTATCATTGTGTCTTAGATATCATCATTGTGTCTTTTTGTTTGTCATTGTGTCTTTTTTATTGTCATTGTGTCTGAATAAAACAAATATTGTTAATCAATTGGTTACGAACAAAGACGAGTTGTGTTTTTATCTTGATTATTTGAATAATTACAAGTCTACGGCTGATGAAGTTCAAATGGTCGCCCCACCTCCAAGCTGGAGAGATAGGTTTGCAGAGTTAACTGGAGGGAGCGAACGAAATGAAGTAAAATTCCGTGTACCTGTTAAGCAAAAGACAAAAGGTAGGCCGAAAAGAATGAAGCCAGCTCATGAGTTAGCTATCGAACAAGCAGGAAAAAAGTTGAGAAATTGTGGGTTTTGCAAACAACCTGGTCACATTATACGCAATTGCAGTTTATATCTTCAAAGCTTCAAGCACCTCAACAGTTGATTCTATGCCTATTCAAGAATAAGATTCATTTTGTCATAAGATTAATTGTGTCATTATATTCATTGTGTCATTATATTCATTGTGTCATTATATTCATTGTGTCATAAGACTCATTGTGTCATATTTGAAGAGTTTTGTTTACGTTTGATTTTGATGATAAAAACAAGTTACCAAAATACTATTGTGTAATGTAAAGCAACATATAGCAACAAATATTAACATGCCAACACATAGCAAAATATAACAACATGCCAACATACCAAATTACTATTGTTTCAAATTAACATTGTGTCAAACTACCATTGTGTCAAACTAGCATTGTGTCAAACTACCATTGTGTCAAACTACCATTGTTTCAAACAACCATTGTGTCAAACAACCATTGTGTCAAACAACCATTGTGACAAACAACCATTGTGTCAAACAAACATTGTGTCAAACAACCATTGTGTCAAACAATAATTGTGTCAAATTACTTTTTTGCCCCTCCACCTGTTAGCAGTTTTCCATTTATTTACATGTTTGTCACCGCGTTTTTTGAACCATTGATCTATTTTAATGAGTTGATCCAATTGCCAAAATTACTTCTCACCATTTTTAGAATATATAGTCTTTGTAGCATATCTTCTCCCATAAAATAACTATCATATATTATAAACTTTGTATTTTTAATTTTTTATCCACATGCGTATTAAATGTTTTGAGTAATTTAGTTGACCAGTTTTTCAAAATAATCAAAATATTCATCAAACAAATCAAGAGGTGTGTAGTGTACGTTTGTTGTAGTTTATTATGATATTCAGTATTAGAACATCATTGTTTCTTAGGAGCAAAACTACTAAGCAATGAGGGTTTCAAGGGCGCAACTCCCCCTTGACAAGGGTCAGTGGGAAACACTCCTTGTAGTGGGGTCTAAAGAGTGGCGTCCTTGAGGGGTGGAAGGGGCAGAATCTCTGGCTGGAGTCGAGCTTGTAAATTCACATTTGTCTTCGTTGTTCCTCTTTTGATTTAATAAATTCACACAAATCATACATCGTTCTTAAATCTGAGTAATATTCGATTGAATATTTAGATTAAATCTCCAAATAGTTTCAATCCGAAAGTGTTTTACGATTCTTAGATCATCCAAATTTTTTTCATCATGGAAGTACGATTCCTCCACACTTTCTGTTGGGTTTTGTATAACTATATATGTTAACGTTTAGAAAGAACAATATAACACATGCGTTTAGAGAAAAAAACATTAAAGAAATAACACATACTCATTTTTTTATTTGGGTAAACATAAATATGATATATTTTTATAAAATTCAAAGATTTTTTTGTTACAGTTTTATAAAAAAGTTATACATAAGACTATTTAAAAGTATCATTTTAGAATGTATTTCCTTTTAGCAATTCCTTCTTTCTTTATATATAATATATAATATAAGGTAAATAAATTCTTCTTTTTCCTTTTAGATGATAAGAACAACTTTTTTTAATGGAAAATATTTTTTATGCAATAAGATTTGGAGTAAGAGAACATAGATTTTTAAAAACATCAATTTTGATAAACAATTTAAAATAACCCGTTTTGGTAAAAAAAAATTCCAACAATACTATTTTAGGAAAAAACTCTGTTTTTAAGTACTCATGGTGGGTAGTGAGCACACCAGAAAGGCTTAAAGATTAGGGTGTCGATATATTATATGAAGATGTAATGGAATACACACAAATAGTCATTCTAGGAAACTCTAGTAAATATTATACGTTTTATCTTATTTTCCTAAACGTGCAGAACTTATCCTTCAATGTAATATATTTAGATTTTGTTACAATTTAATGTAACAGTCACTTTTACAATAGGTAACCATTTACAAAATCTTTTTAGCTATTACTATTATTATATTCAAAATAATTTTTCCGTACAACATTGCATACGATATCATGTTTTTCGTTATTCTTATCAGCAGTGACGAATATAGAATTTATTTTTGCTTGCGTCATTTTCTTTTTTGATGCTTGGATTTTTATCGATGATTCGACTAATATGTCCATGCTTTGATCGGATGATGATAGGAAAAATCAAAGGTGATTGGAGCATTATGTGGATACTATTATTATGGCTCTTTAGAAAGTTGACAAAAATCTTTATATCTTTTTATTTAGAACCAGCCTTTTAATTGAAAGTAGAGAATCTTAATTTATAGTAGAGATGACCAAAGAATCTTTAGAAAAACAAATTTTGACCGGTCCAAGAACCACTCCTTAAGAACAAACCGGCCGATTCAAGATAGATACATTAATCTAAAGTGAAGCTCCCGGTCTAAGTCTTAAAATAACATGTATTGACTTTTTCTTCAAGAATGCAAGCAAAAACCAAACCTTAATTGCGTCAATTTTCAAAATCATTTTTAAGGGATAGACTAAACATGACTCCTATGCTGAACGTACCACAGTCGAGTAAAATCAAAAATAAAAATGTTTGATTTAGTAGGGGCCGGGATGCGAGTACATTAGAAAAAAAATGATAGGAATGAGGTACGTTTAACACAACTGTTTTGTTAACATTTATTCATCATTGGTAAACAACCTTCTACTTATAACATGAGTTAGGTTACCTCCAACTCGGGCATTCTTAGCCCATCCATGTTATTGTGGCATCACATGTCCCACATGCGGGCGATGGTGGTATGGTGTTCTTGGTGCGCCGCACTTGGCTACATGCCGTCAAGAATGATTGAATTCATATCGTTATTTTTACTTTTTTCCCTCATATATATGGAAAGAATGAGTATTGATGATGTTGTAGGTAAAAAAAATTTGTGAAAAAAATAGATATGTGACATGTTGATTAGCTCTGCATATGGTATCGTTTTAAAGAGTTTGTATTCTGTATGAATACCGTCTATTTACGTAAGAAATTATGCGTTTGAAGTAACCATGATATATACATTAGTGGCGAGATTGATGGTTTTAAAGAATCTGTGTTCCTTTCTGGTCCTTCATGAAAATTCACTTTTGAAATATTCATGAAAAAACGAATCAAATGTATGTTTGTGTTTATCCTTTTTTTTATTTATCGGTTTCAATAATTACAAACACTTTGTACGGATGTAAGCTTTAATTTTCACCTTTAAATGTAGTTTTCATAAACATACTCAGTTATACTTGAGACCCCCAAAATTACTCTTAACTAGGTTTAGACATGAATAATTCCGATGAAAGTCTTTCATTATAACTATTATAAGCTACCGATTAACCTAAGTCTTTATATTTATGAATATGACAAAAATATTATCTTTCCACCTTACGTGGTATATTACCTAACTTTCACATTCTTTTTGAGTGAAAAAACTGGTTATATTGTTAAAACTTAAGAGGGTCCAATCTCTGTGTATATGCTTTGAGTGAAAGATTTTTCATGTCAAAAGATGTGACATATTACATATTTCTACACACACATATATTAAATTAAATTAACCCCGTGAAGATTTTTATTTTTGTACTTTGCATCGTGTAAGAGCAAGAATTTTACTATCATAAAAATCAAATAAGTTTTTATTCTTCTTATCTTTAATAAAAAAAGCGTCACTCAATTTCGGAATGTTAAGGTCGTTTAAGATAATGGTACTTTTCTAAAAATGACTTTTATCTTTAAATCGACTATATTATGATGGGATGCTACATTAAAACTTAAATAAAAAGGCATTAGTTTTATCAAATTATTAGGGTAGGGTTATTGTAAAAAGTACGCTTAATCGAAAAAGTCTAAGAAAAATTATGAACTTGACACATGTCCTAACACAATGATTAATACATATAACAAATGTTGTAAAATATATAATACAATAAACGTATAATACATAATGAGATTAATTAATTGTTAATTTATTCTTGTTTTACATATTAAAGACACGTAATAATGTTATTCAATCATTATATTTTTTAAAATTCATCATTATAGGAAAGCACAAAAGTATTAAAAAAAACCACAATAACTAACAAAAATACACAATAAACTGCATTAAAAACACAATGACGAGATATGAGTTTAAAAACATAAGTGTTTTTTATCTTTTTATATAACAATACTTTAATCATTTTAAAGATAAAAAATGCTCGTTTTTATGCTATAGTTTTTATATAAAAGTAATATTGTAAATAAAAGTTATGAACGTTATGAAAGGAATTGCAAAAACTCAACAAAATTGGTTATTCTTAAAATACACATCTAACAAACTTTTTTATATAATTTGATCTCAATTATTGATTATAAAGATTGATATTACGTATTATACTTTTTAGTTTTAGAAGCCTTTAATCTTCCCAAATTATTAATACAATCAAAATATCACTCGTATCAAACTATTAGTAAGATCTAAAAAAAATATAAGATTATGACAAACATTTCTTATATCCCATAAAATAAAAGACTATTTTATTAAGAGTATTTACATCATTTCTTTTATCCTTAATATTGTAATTACATTAAAAACCATTACTTTTTTTATTTTATTTTTAATTAAATAATTATTTTTTATACTTTTATCTGCACCTTTACTTTATTTCTTTCACTAACAATCATTTCAAAAAATATTAAAAAAATTAATAAGAATTAATAGTATTTTATTAAATATATAAAACCTACATCTCTAAACACTCATCTTCAAAAACAACTTTTAACATGTCAAATTTCAATAAATTTATAAAAAGTAGAGAGACCAAGTGTTATGCTAGTCCTAACATCAACCTCTTTCTTTCTTGGCCCTCCATCTATCTCCTTCATGGATTCTTCCCACTAACACCACCCCTTTTTTATTCTCCTTCCACCCCAACTCTCACTATCTATAAACACACACACACATACACATATGCATACAAATATCTGTATATGTATGTATGTATGTATATTACTCATATATATAGAAGATGAACACACACAAGCTTCTCCGTGAAAACAATTACAACTCCTCATCCTCATCCAACATACACAAAAGGGACCCATTTGATCACCATGACCATCTCTTCCTATATTACCTTGTTACTGCTTCTCCTTCCTCTGCTACCAACTATGGTAGCTTCAGACTGCGAAGCAGCCGACGACAACTATAGTGATGACATCAGCAAACAACTGACCCTAAAGTACAAAATAGCCGCAATTCTAGCTATCTTCTTAGCCGGAGGGATCGGCGTGGGCATCCCTCAATTGGGCAAGAAACTCGAAGCCCTAAACCCCGACAACGACATCTTTTTCATGATCAAAGCATTTGCTGCAGGCGTGATCCTCGGGACCGGTTTTATACACATATTACCGGATGCTTTTGAGCATCTTTCGTCACCTTGTCTCCCTCATAACCCGTGGGGTAAGTTCCCGTTCGCGGGCTTTGTCGCTATGGTTTGCGCCATCGGGGCGCTTATGTTGGACACGTTTGCCACGAGTTATTATACGAAGATGCATTTCAACAAGCAAAAGGCGAAACAAGTGGTGGATGTGGAGAGTAGTGGTGGTGGTGTTGTTGTTGATGATCATGCTGGTCATGTTCATCTCCATGCTCATGCCACTGATGGCCATGCTCATGGCTCCGTTTTAGCATCTCATGAATATCAACTCATGAGGCATCGTATCGTATCACAAGTAATTATGATAACAACTTAATTACCCCTACAAGTTATTAATTATAAGTTTAGCAATGTTTTGTATTTAGGTTAGTTCAAAAGAAAACATAGTAGATTTGGAAAAGGTTTTTTGAAATTCTTTGGTTTCTAGCAAGTTTGCAGATAAAGAACTCTAAAAGAATGTTGGAAATTGCTGACTTGGCACGTGCCACGTGTCGGATATTATTAGAGTTCACAATCCAGATAACAAACTCTCTACGAATCAAAAATTTTTCGAAAACTTATGATGATTTAGAGTTTGTGTTGTGGTTTCTAGTTTCAGAATGAGTTTCATGTATAGTACTTTTCGAATAGTCTGATAGCTGAACAGCAAACTCCGACTTTTTTAATTGTACTTGTTGTTACGTAGTGACAGAGAAAACATACGACGTCTAAAGCCCGCTAGTCATTCAAGCATAGTCGGTCAAAAATATTCTCCATAAACCAGTATAAAACAATTTTTAAATTATAAACCAAAACACATACTCTAAATCCTCTGTAAAATTAAAATTTTCAATAACTATTATGTTTTCTTGAAACTAGCTAGGAAAAAAACACTTCTACCTACACTAGCAATGTGTAACATTTATTATTTGTTGCATTAGGTGTTGGAGCTAGGAATAATCGTTCACTCGGTGATAATCGGGTTGTCGTTGGGCGCTTCACAACATATCTCCACCATAAAGTCACTACTCGCAGCGTTATCATTTCATCAGTTCTTTGAAGGCATGGGGCTCGGCGGGTGCATCTCTCAAGCAAAATATAAATCGCTAGCAACAGCGATCATGGCGATATTTTTCTCGCTGACCACACCGATAGGGATCGCGGTAGGCATAGGAATATCAAGAGTTTACAGAGAAGACAGCACCACATCTTTGATAGTTGAAGGGGTCCTGAACTCTGGTTCAGCTGGGATACTGGTTTATATGGCACTGGTTGACCTGTTGGCTGCAGACTTCATGAACCCAAGGATGCAGAGTAATTTGAGGCTTCAGTTAGGGGCAAATGTGTCACTTCTTCTAGGGGCAGGGTGTATGTCTTTTTTGGCTATATGGGCTTGATTAATTAGAGTAAATTGACTAGATTCCCATTCTTGTTTTTATTATTTTCATGTTGTGCAATTGTTCAAAGCAACATGTAAAAATAATAACATATTTAGTAGGTCAATCAAGTAGCATCCACAATTTGAAGTGGTGGGTATGGAATCAATTTATAAAATTATAAAGAAACAAAGCATTTTAGCCTTTTTGAGCAAATGGGGAGGAAAGAGCAATTATTCTTCTAACTTAAATCACTATCACAACTAGAACCTTTGAATGCTTATGTAAAGTACTATTTTGTACACACTACGACTATTTTTTTTTTTTTTTGAAAAATGCACCTCATTAAAACACCATCAAAACCGACAACTCTCTCCAAGACAGAGAGAGAAGCCGTAAACCAAAGAAATCCAAACAGAACAAAATACGTTACGTTACATCAAAAGAGCACCATTTAGACCAATCCACACTTCCGCCCTTGAATCTATGTTTATACCAAAGAAATCCCCAAGACTTTATATCTACCAACAATTTCACCATATTCGTTTCAACACCATTAAAGATCTTCTCATTCCTAGCTCTCCACATACGCCAGCATGTAATGATGATGATGCCGTGCAAAATCTCCTTCTTGACACCCGTAAGACCACTATGTTCATGGAGGAGAATCACATCCTTAACATGAAACACGAAAGGCCTAGGAAATCTACACCACATGGCAATCTTATCCCAAATCCCATACGACATAGCGCAACCCGTGAGCAGATGTTCAATAGATTCATCGTAAGTTTCACACCAATCACAAGAGAGATTTCCCACCACAATACTTCTTCTAGCTAAAGCCACTTTAGTGGGAAGACGATCCAAAAACGCGCGCCACATAAATATGTTACATTTATTCGGCACCCAAGAACTCCACCTGAAATCGAAAACAGGATTAGAAACCGGCGGACCACGTAACCACCACTTGACCTCAGCAACCGCAAAACCACTATTAACCCCATGAGACCAAGACCAACTGTCTTCTCTATCATTCAAAGACACCAACTGCAGTAAAGCTTCCAGTGAAAGCTTAGAATTTATCTCTTCCGGCGTGTTAACGGTTCGCGTCCAATCCCACTGAATCGTCCGTCTAACCCCGACGGAGCACACCCGATCCGATAAGAGCACACATTTGGACTTTTCAAGAGTATAAAGCATAGGAAATGAATTCCTAGGCGGCTCGTTCCCCAACCACCTAAGGGAATATGTGGAAAGTTTTGTAGTTTAAATCTAAAAGTTGTAGCTTGATTACAAAAACTTAATAAAAATGACTAATCGAGAAAAGTAACGAACTTTATGATTAATTGAGTTGCAACCAATAATGTAAAAGGGTAATCTTCTCCGGATTCAGGTTTACTACTTAGATTTGCCTTGAGTGTTCATAAAAGTCATATAAGCTTAACGGGTCGATTTGGGTAAAAACAATAGATTGAATAAGACTGTTGTTAAAGAACTACTCGAATCATATCTTATGTTTGTGATACTCAATCCCATCCAACATTAACGTTTCCAGATGAAAAGAAATCTAAAACAATCAAAGTGGAACAAGTGAATTGAAAGCAACACACATATTTTAGAGTTTTCAACCAACAAATAATGTACTCGGCTTAAACTACCGTGTTCAAACATTAACTCAACCACAAATCATCAAGAACAAATCATAGTAGTAAACCTTACTACCCAAAGAAGATTACTAGGAGATTAGCTAGACATGGTAATGAAGAACATCAAATCAAAATCAAAATTAAACATCAAATCTAATATTAAAGGATCAAACCGAATGATGAAAAACACTTGAAAAGCCTTGAAATCGCCTCTCGGGAGCCTCTTGAAGCCTTGGGGACGAAAGGGGGCGACTATGGAGGTGTAGAATGAGAGATATCTTCAAAACCTAATTTTTTCGGCTTTTAAACGAGTTCAGCACGCGTAGCCACCGTAAGACGTCTCCCCACCGTAAGTTACGGTGGGCACCTTCTGTTTTTCAGCATGTTTCGGCCGTAAGGCATCCAACCCACCGTAAGTCATGGCCGACCAACTTTGTCCAAATCTTGTCTTCTTCATAACTTCTTCGTTCGGACTCCGTTTTACTCCCCGTTTGCGGCCACATTCTCGTAATTGAATTCTCTTTCATCTCATCTATCATGATCTTTGATTATCATCCATGTGCATTCTTCAAAACTCCTCAAATGATTGCGTTTAACCTACAAAACATCAAATCCTCATAGTTAACTTGTTCAACACAATCTCTTACACTTGACCATACTAAATGCATTAAATTTAACCACTTAATCATGATAAACCTCATTCCAAACCCCTAGCATCACATCCCCACACTTGTTTCTCGCTTGCCCTCAAGCGAGGTTGCTTTTAAGAATCAAGAATTCAAGTCAAACAAAAATTAGGTGAGAACATAGACACACACATACCAAACTCAATTAAGATTCATGGGCATACCCAATTCCCAAGTTAGCAACTATGACCCGTTAACAACCACAAACCTCTAACCCGCTGGACTGCCTAACTAAGATTCTCAAACTTTAGGTGGTTCCCTTGCACATATCATACCCCTCACAATAAAACTCTCCACTCGGTGTAATTTCTGGCCCGACCAAAGATGTGCCGGTATTTATGAAGCACTCAAGCAATGATGAAAACTAGTGAGCATAGGCTTGTAAAACAATCAAATCTCCACTCACTAACACGAGATTGCACACCAATCATGAGGGCTTTTCAAAGGTTGTAATGTTAGGCTTAGGTTCGGGTAGGGATAATTTAGGGTATAGTGACTAAAGTGATGAAAAACTTGAGTTAACTACTTTATTCAACGACTTCAAACCCTTTAACTACACTTTATTCCAAAGCACAAATTTTTTTTTGTCTTGTCTAATACTTCCGTCTTTCAACTTCACTATTTCGACATAATTTTCTTTTCTTTCCATTTTTTTTCTTTTTTTTCTTTTTTTTTTAGAATAAAACTTAACAAAACATAACGGGATTTACTATGCTTAACATGTCACACCCCGACCGACGGCGGAATCATCGGAGCGGACGAGGGAATGATGGATTGTTCATAACACATGGTTGTCTAATAGTGGAAATAATATTAAATTCAGATTACATGATAGAATAAGTACAACATACACAAATACAACAATCGAAACCACAAATAATAATTGTCTTTTATTTTAACTAGGTCCGTGTCTTAGATGAGCACGTAGAAATCCACTATCTTGCTTAACCTGAAATCATGTGAGAAAATAAAGTCAGCTAACGAGTTAGCTGGTGAGTAATCACAGTTTTGAATATACATATAGATTGATTGATTGATCCATCGATTGTAATTCAATTCACAAGGTAATATTAAGACTTATATGGCAGCCGCGAAGCATATAGATAAACCGACACAATATAAACCCCTTGACTTGACACTTGCATATAATAGACTCCACACAAACACCATAGATTGACTAATTGCCTCTGGCACAATCACCACTCGTAAGCCATATGGGGTGGGTTATCCAAACCAGTAGATCTACATTGTTGCCAGGATTGATTGATTGATTGAATTAGGGTTTTACTGTCGTCCAGTTTATCACAGTATGTTCACGTAATTGCAAGTAATAACATAACCTGTCTTGAATTGAATTGAAAATGAAATGACAATAGAATAACATGGTAGAATATATTGTATCACATGATTTCCCCCAAATAGGAAATGATATAAAAAGGGGATATGAATACTCACTTGATTGATGAGATTGGAATTTGGACGTGATAATTTAGACACCAACGATTTCCTTATAGTTAACCTAAGGAACGGTGTCTCGAGTTAGAATAATAACGATTTGGGAATTTGGGAATGTATTAGGATTTCTATGGTAGTTTAAATTGATAAATTTTATTCGGTTTGAAATGTCTTGAAATAAACGAATTTATTGAAAGTGATTATGTCAAGAACTTTAATACAATTTATACGTGTAAGTTATACATTTATACAATTTATTAATAAATTGTATATGTATAATTATATTCATAATTATATATAATCAAGTAATTATATATAATTATATGTATAATTATATACATGATTATATGTATGAACATAATTATATATTGTATGTTAAGTATATACACGAGTTATAAATTGTATACATTTATATAAAATTATATACATGTAATTTAATTAAATAAAAATTGTTTTGATAATTGGATAATATATACCTATGTATATATATTGGATTCAATCTATTTATTGTATAATTATATATTATACATTAATTATTATTTGGTAGAAAATATAATTAGTTATTTTATTTATTTAAAACAAATAAAATAAATGAATAAAATATAAAAATAAATTTCAGAAAGTAATTGAGTTGTTTTAAAATTTTTAATGTTTGTAAAAACATTTTTAAAATTTTTAGAATTTTTTTCAGAATTTTTAAAGGCTTAAAACAGCCTAAAAAAAATAATTGGAGGTGGCGGGTCTCGAACCCGAGACCTTCTGTTTGAGGGGGAAGCATGGGAACCGGTGAACCAAGGCCTAAGCCGCGGTTATGATCCGGCTTTTATTTCTTTTAAACCAATTTGACCAAAACCCCCTATTCCCCTTCGAGCCCTAGATCAAACCCGAACCAAATTGACTCGAAATTGATCTTGATAGCTTCTGCAATCATGGGCTTTTGTTCCCCATGAGAAACCGAATATATGTGTGTGTTCAATTTCATGTATGATATCGGTTTGAGTATAAACCTGATGAAGAAACAGGTCGCGACCACGTAGGAACTTGAATCGAGTGCTAATGATCTCTAAACTCGAATTAAACTGGTAGACAGCTTCGGATTATGATAAAGAACAATAGCCCCTTATAAATTTCGATTAAAATTGATTGGAGATTGGCTATCAATCGAGTTGCAGGTCGCGATAAAGATGAGGATCAATTCGATGTGTGTGTGTGTTTTCAGATGAAATTGAGAGTACAGGTAGGTTCGGATGTGAGAAATGTTTGATTATATGAATTCAATTTGTTTATTACAAGTGTTTGAGTGGGTTTCTTTGTCGGTTTAGAATCCGAGAATAAAGTGAAGAATTTAGCCGTTTATTTGACTAATTCAACACGTTTTGTGTTTGAATTCAACATAGATTGGATCCAATGAAACTTTCGGTGTGATTGTGGGTTCAAATTGGAATAATTTGACTGCTTTTGGTCGGGAATTTCGTGAGTTCGAGGTGGAACTTTGGATTCGAATTTAACGGCTATTAATCGTGTTTAATGTTTGCCTCAGGTTCGAATCTAGTCCACGAGGGTATTGGAACCGGTTTTGCGAGTTGAAATGATGAAATTTTGCTGTTTTCGGCTTCGCCGGAGTTTGGCCGGAATTTCGCCGGCGAGTCGCCGGAAAAACGGGGTGGGGGGAATGGGTTTGAAAATTTACAGATTCGGTCCCTGCGGTTTCAAAGTTAATATTTTATGTCTTAAATTTTGGTTTTAAGTTTCAGAATTTGCATAATCACCCCCTGGACTTATATATTCAATTTTAATACATGTTTATATATATATATGTATATATATATATATATATTATATATAATTTTTACCAATTATTAATAGTAGTATTTATTTTTATTATTATTATTATCATTATTATTATTATTATTTTTGTTTAAACTTCATAATTACTAATATAATTTTATAATATATATTTTTTTATAAAATCATACTAATAACTATATGTAATGTGAATTAATGACACATCAATACGTTTTAAATGAATAGATTTCATTTACTGATATAAACGAGTTCGGTTACAATTTCAAATGGGTCGGATGTTACAGTCTCCCCTGCTTTAGGAAATTTCGTCCCGAAATTTTAATTACGAGGAGGCTGAAACGAAAAGGTGAGGATACTTGGATTTCATTTGGTCCTCACGTTCCCAGGTGTACTCTGGCCCACGTTTAGACTCCCAACGAACTTTGACAATAGGTATCCGGCTACGCTTGAGTTGTTTAACTTCCCGATCCATAATTTCCACAGGTTTCTCAATAAAGTGCATAGATTCATCAATCTGGACTTCGTCGAGTGGAATGTGGAGATTTTCATCGGCAAGACATTTCTTGAGATTTGAAACATGAAACGTCGGATGTATATTGCTAAGTTCTTGAGGTAGTTCAAGCTTGTAGGCCACTTTCCCAACTCGTTCGAGCACTTTGAATGGACCCACGTAACGAGGTGCTAGCTTCCCTTTCTTTCCAAAACGAATCACTCCCTTCCAAGGTGACACCTTAAGAAGTACGAGATCACCGACATTGTATTCCATGGGCTTACGTCTTTTGTCAGCATAATGCTTTTGACGATTTCTAGCAGCGACCAAGTTATCACGGATCTTATGAATTTTGTCGGTTGTTTCTTGTATCAATTCCGGACCAGTAATCTGTGATTCACCAACTTCAGACCAGCAGATGGGAGATCGACACTTTCGACCATACAAGGCCTCAAATGGTGCCATCTGGATGCTGGTATGATAACTGTTATTGTATGAGAATTCGATCAACGGAAGATGAGAATCCCACGATCCACTGAAATCAATGACACAAGCTCGGAGCATATCCTCGAGCGTCTGTATCGTTCTTTCAGTTTGACCATCGGTTTGGGGGTGATAGGCTGTGCTGAGATTCAGTTGAGTTCCTAAAGACGATTGAAGACTTTGCCAGAAACGAGAGATAAAACGACCATCGCGATCAGAAATAATATCTAAAGGTACACCATGCCGACTGACTATTTCATTAATGTAAATACGAGCCAATTTCTCGACTCGATAATCTTCCCGAATTGGAATGAAATGAGCCGACTTAGTCAATCGATCAATGATAACCCAGATACTATCGTGACCACTAGCGGTACGAGGTAGCTTGGTAATGAAATCCATGGATATGCTCTCCCATTTCCATAATGGAACCTCGGGTTGTACGAGTAATCCAGAGGGACGTTGATGTTCGGCTTTGACTTTGGAGCACGTGAGGCATTTAGATACATACAAGGCTATATCCTTCTTCATGCCGGGCCACCAATATTGGTTCCGAAGATTCATGAACATCTTATCTGCTCCCGGATGAATAGAATAGCGAGCCTTGTGAGCCTCATCCAGAATGGTTGTTCGAAGATTATCGCGATTCGGAATCCAAAGTCGATTTAGAAAATACAATAGTCCGTCCGACTTGGTTTCCAATTGGAGTTCAGCACCGCATGACATTTCCTCATACATGTTACCTTCAGTGACTGATTCGTGTTGAGCTTCGAGTATACGGGTTAAGAGGTCGGTTTGAATGGTAATACTTTGAAGCATAACCTGCCCCTTTCGACTTAATGCGTCGGCTACGACATTCGCCTTTCCTGGATGGTAGCGAATTTCACAATCGTAGTCATTAAGTAATTCAACCCATCGTCGTTGTCTCATGTTTAATTCCTTCTGATTGAATATGTGCTGAAGGCTTTTATGATCGGTAAATACAATACACTTGGTGCCGTAAAGATAGTGCCTCCAAATTTTGAGTGCGAATACCACAGCTCCTAACTCGAGATCATGGGTTGTGTAATTTTTCTCATGAATTTGAGTTGTCTTGAGGCATAAGCTATGACTTTGCCTCGTTGCATGAGAACACAACCAAGACCTTGCTTCGAAGCATCACAGTAGACAACGAAATCGTCATTCCCATCGGGGAGAGTCAATACTGGGGCATCACACAACTTCTGCTTGAGGGTTTGAAAAGCTTTCTCCTGATCTGGTCCCCACACGAAACTCTTGTCCTTATGTGTCAAGACGGTGAGAGGCACCGCGATCTTTGAGAAGTTTGGAATAAAGCGACGGTAGTAACCGGCTAAGCCAAGGAATGAACGAATCTCGGTAGGAGTTTTGGGTTCTACCCAATTCTTCACTGCCTCAATCTTTGCAGGATCCACGTGAATACCTTTGTCGTTTACGATGTGACCAAGGAATTGGACTTCTTTAAGCCAAAATTCACACTTTGAGAATTTTGCATAAAGCTTTTCCTGTTTCAGAAGTTCAAGGATCGAACGGAGATGATGTTCGTGATCGGATTTTGATTTTGAATAAATGAGAATGTCGTCAATGAAAACGATCACGAATTTGTCCAGATATGGTTTACACACGCGGTTCATTAAATCCATGAACACAGCAGGTGCATTGGTTAACCCGAATGGCATTACTGTAAACTCGTAATGGCCATATCTTGTGCGAAAAGCTGTCTTGGGAATATCATCATCGTGCACTCGTAATTGATGATAACCTGAGCGGAGATCGATTTTGGAAAAATGAGAGGCTCCTTGAAGCTGATCAAATAAATCGTCGATCCTGGGTAGAGGATACCGGTTTTTGATAGTAAGCTTATTAAGCTCCCGGTAGTCGATGCACATTCGAAAAGAACCGTCCTTCTTCTTCACAAACAAAACTGGGGCTCCCCAGGGCGAGGAACTTGGTCGAATGAAGCCTTTATCGGAGAGCTCTTGAAGTTGACTAGCAAGCTCTTGCATCTCGGATGGTGCAAGTCGATAGGGAGATTTTGCTACTGGAGTTGCGCCAGGCACAAGGTCAATACGGAATTCGACTTGACGAACAGGAGGAAGACTGGTTAAATCATCGGGAAAGACTTCAGGAAACTCTCGAACAACCGGAATGTCTTCATCTTCTTCGGTTTCTCATCTGCCTTCACGATATGAGCTAAGAAAGCCACGTAATGTTTGCGGAGGTACTTTTGAGCTTTGGTGCAGGACATGAGTTTTAATCCCTTGGAAAGCTTTTCCCCGTAAATATTTAAGACACTTCCAGATGCGCGAGGGATCCGGATGATTTTCTCGAAACAGACGACTTCAGCATGGTTCTTTGACAACCAATCCATGCCTATAATGACGTCAAAACTTCCAAGTGGCATCGGTATAAGATCGACAGGAAATTCGTGTTCACTAAGTTTAAGGGTACAATTTTGGATGACAGAATCAATTGTGACGGATTTTCCATCAGCTAATTCTACTGTAAACGGTTTCCCTAACTTAGTTCGGGTATTAACAAGCAAAGGTTCAAATTCTAAGGATACAAAACTTTTATCGGCACCGGTATCAAATAAAATTGAAGCATATTGATGATCGATTAGGAACGTACCATTCACCACATCATTGGCAGCCTGAGCTTGTTGGGCATTGATGTTAAAAGCACGCCCTTGAGCTGCGGGTACGGCATTAACGAGCTGAGGACATCGGTTACGGAAATGAGTTGGATCACCGCATTGATAACATGCACGAACTTGAGCAATTGCAGGAGGGTTTTGTTGGACTGGCGCATTTACCAAAGCCTTAGCAGCATTCCTGCATATGTTGAATGTATGGCCAAAACGACCACAACTGGTGCACTGACGACACTTAGCACCAGTAGGATGATGATACTTGCAGATGTTGCATTGTGGAAATGGCCCGGTGTAAGGTTTCTTTGTTGGGGCTTGATTATTCATGGTTGGTTGATAAGTCGGTGCGACTTGGTTGATTGGAACAGCAGGGGTAATTACAGCAAAGTTTTGAGAGTTAGCCTTCCTCTTCCGGTTCCTGGAAGTTTCAGGCTTGTCTTCCTTGGTTGTTTCAGTAGAAACTTCTCCATTTTCTTCTTGTCACCCTTCCTGGTCAAGGTACCGGCCTTGACATGGTTGTCGGTTAACTGAGCTGCTAGACGGATAGCATCTGCCAAGTTAGTAGGGTTCCTACCCCACACGGTATCCTGAATTTGCATAGGGAGACCACCTATGTACTTCTCGATAGCTCGAGATGAGGGAGTAACTAGATGAGGAACCAGGAGACTCAACTCGTGAAAACGGTTGGTGTAAGCCAGATTCTCGCCGCCTTCCTGAGCCAAATCCCAGAATTCAGCTTCTAGTCTTTTGATTTCATTTTGTGGGCAGAATTCTCGTGTCATGAGTTCCTTTACTTCAGCCCACGTCAATGCCAGGGCAGCATCAGTGCCACGGGTTCGTTTCTCCCCGTTCCACCAAGTTAAAGCTCTCTTCTGGAAAACACTGGTAGCGTAGCGAACTTTGAGATTTTCAGGACATTCGCTGTTAAGAAACGTGTTTTCAATACTCTCGAACCATTGCAGAAGACCAGTGGCACCTTCGGCTCCACTAAACTTAGTAGGATTGCAGGAATTGAAATGCTTGTAAGTACAAGTTTTGGGAGGGTTTGGTGCAGTTGGGTTTTGGACAGTGTTTGGTGCAGTTGTGTTTTGGACAGTATTGTTGCCTTGGTTCAAATGAGTAAGCAGTGTTGGGATAACCGCAGCAACTTCACGTGCCACCATAGCAGCAATCTTGCGGCCAGAGCTTCTAGATCGGGAGCGGTTTTGACGAGAAGACATGCTGTATAATAAGGAACGAAGAAACCTTTATGAGTAACGGGTAATTGATTTTTAAAACTTTTCAAAATAATAAATCGTTAATGAGATTGTTTAAAACAACAATGAGAGGTTAGGAGTGTAAACGTTCGGTTTGCAAACCAAAACGAATACGTTGACTTATCAAAGTATTTGTGTCCAGCACGAGGACATGCGTACCTATAAGCGAATACTCATCTCGAGGGTTCCCAGGTAAGGTAATCAAGTTGTATGAAATACCTTGCCTAGACAGAACACCTTAAGATACAGGTATCCCACTCTTCCAGCATTGCATGTTCTCGGTCGTGTGACACAGACTTTGACGAGATTTGAAAACCATGAATAACAATCGAGTTTTGGAGTTTGAAATCACTTGAATTAGGCACACAATGCCTTAGAATATGAGTTAAGTTTCGTGTGTATATTGATAGATTCATAGTATAAGAAGAATCACATAAACAGATAATCACAAAATCAAGTATAAACATGTAAGGCACATACAATCCTATCTAAGCATATAAAATACATGAAAGGACTCATGTGTAAAGGTACTTAGTTATAGTCTAGGTCATTCCATTTCTAATAACCTAATTCCCTATAACCATGGCTCTGATACCAATCTGTCACACCCCGACCGACGGCGGAATCATCGGAGCGGACGAGGGAATGATGGATTGTTCATAACACATGGTTGTCTAATAGTGGAAATAATATTAAATTCAGATTACATGATAGAATAAGTACAACATACACAAATACAACAATCAAAACCACAAATAATAATTGTCTTTTATTTTAACTAGGTCCGTGTCTTAGATGAGCACGTAGAAATCCACTATCTTGCTTAACCTGAAATCATGTGAGAAAATAAAGTCAGCTAACGAGTTAGCTGGTGAGTAATCACAGTTTTGAATATACATATAGATTGATTGATTGATCCATCGATTGTAATTCAATTCACAAGGTAATATTAAGACTTATATGGCAGCCGCGAAGCATATAGATAAACCGACACAATATAAACCCCTTGACTTGACACTTGCATATAATAGACTCCACACAAACACCATAGATTGACTAATTGCCTCTGGCACAATCACCACTCGTAAGCCATATGGGGTGGGTTATCCAAACCAGTAGATCTACATTGTTGCCAGGATTGATTGATTGATTGAATTAGGGTTTTACTGTCGTCCAGTTTATCACAGTATGTTCACGTAATTGCAAGTAATAACATAACCTGTCTTGAATTGAATTGAAAATGAAATGACAATAGAATAACATGGTAGAATATATTGTATCACATGATTTCCCCCAAATAGGAAATGATATAAAAAGGGGATATGAATACTCACTTGATTGATGAGATTGGAATTTGGACGTGATAATTTAGACACCAACGATTTCCTTATAGTTAACCTAAGGAACGGTGTCTCGAGTTAGAATAATAACGATTTGGGAATTTGGGAATGTATTAGGATTTCTATGGTAGTTTAAATTGATAAATTTTATTCGGTTTGAAATGTCTTGAAATAAACGAATTTATTGAAAATGATTATGTCAAGAACTTAATACAATTTATACGTGTAAGTTATACATTTATACAATTTATTAATAAATTGTATATGTATAATTATATTCATAATTATATATAATCAAGTAATTATATATAATTATATGTATAATTATATACATGATTATATGTATGAACATAATTATATATTGTATGTTAAGTATATACACGAGTTATAAATTGTATACATTTATATAAAATTATATACATGTAATTTAATTAAATAAAAATTGTTTTGATAATTGGATAATATATACCTATGTATATATATTGGATTCAATCTATTTATTGTATAATTATATATTATACATTAATTATTATTTGGTAGAAAATATAATTAGTTATTTTATTTATTTAAAACAAATAAAATAAATGAATAAAATATAAAAAAAATTTCAGAAAGTAATTGAGTTGTTTTAAAATTTTTAATGTTTGTAAAAACATTTTTAAAATTTTTAGAATTTTTTTCAGAATTTTTAAAGGCTTAAAACAGCCTAAAAAAAATAATTGGAGGTGGCGGGTCTCGAACCCGAGACCTTCTGTTTGAGGGGGAAGCATGGGAACCGGTGAACCAAGGCCTAAGCCGCGGTTATGATCCGGCTTTTATTTCTTTTAAACCAATTTGACCAAAACCCCCTATTCCCCTTCGAGCCCTAGATCAAACCCGAACCAAATTGACTCGAAATTGATCTTGATAGCTTCTGCAATCATGGGGCTTTTGTTCCCCATGAGAAACCGAATATATGTGTGTGTTCAATTTCATGTATGATATCGGTTTGAGTATAAACCTGATGAAGAAACAGGTCGCGACCACGTAGGAACTTGAATCGAGTGCTAATGATCTCTAAACTCGAATTAAACTGGTAGACAGCTTCGGATTATGATAAAGAACAATAGCCCCTTATAAATTTCGATTAAAATTGATTGGAGATTGGCTATCAATCGAGTTGCAGGTCGCGATAAAGATGAGGATCAATTCGATGTGTGTGTGTGTTTTCAGATGAAATTGAGAGTACAGGTAGGTTCGGATGTGAGAAATGTTTGATTATATGAATTCAATTTGTTTATTACAAGTGTTTGAGTGGGTTTCTTTGTCGGTTTAGAATCCGAGAATAAAGTGAAGCATTTAGCCGTTTATTTGACTAATTCAACACGTTTTGTGTTTGAATTCAACATAGATTGGATCCAATGAAACTTTCGGTGTGATTGTGGGTTCAAATTGGAATAATTTGACTGCTTTGGTCGGGAATTTCGTGAGTTCGAGGTGGAACTTTGGATTCGAATTTAACGGCTATTAATCGTGTTTAATGTTTGCCTCAGGTTCGAATCTAGTCCACGAGGGTATTGGAACCGGTTTGCGAGTTGAAATGATGAAATTTTGCTGTTTTCGGCTTCGCCGGAGTTTGGCCGGAATTCGCCGGCGAGTCGCCGGAAAAACGGGGTGGGGGGAATGGGTTTGAAAATTTACAGATTCGGTCCTGCGGTTTCAAAGTTAATATTTTATGTCTTAAATTTTGGTTTTAAGTTTCAGAATTTGCATAATCACCCCTGGACTTATATATTCAATTTTAATACATGTTTATAATATATATATATGTATATATATATATATATATATATATATATATATAATTTTACCAATTATTAATAGTAGTATTATTTTTATTATTATTATTATCATTATTATTATTATTATATTTTTGTTTAAACTTCATAATTACTAATATAATTTTATAATATATATTTTTTATAAAATCATACTAATAACTATAGTAATGTGAATTAATGACACATCAATACGTTTTAAATGAAGATTTCATTTACTGATATAAACGAGTTCGGTTACAATTTCAAATGGGTCGGATGTTACATAACAATCCCCAACTACAACTTCAAAATATTATATCAAATCAAACTTAACACTACTACCATTAATTAACTCAAGTTCCATCACATGGGTAAACAAATGAATAGGCTACACAAAAGACTAGTGGGTTAAGAAGTTTAGTGAAACAATTGAATGGGAGAAGGCTCAACATTTGCTACTACGGTTAAACGTTAAATAGATGGGTCCTATGGGGCTATCCTATGGTTAATCCTAATGCCTCAATCATTTTAATAGGAATCCCGGTTTCAAGCTTCAATATGCACACGCTCCACAAGTTCTACCATTAGACTGCATCATTGCACACTCAAACAAGCAAATATATCTAATAATATCAAATAATAGGCTTCTCACATATGGAAACAGTGGGATCGGCTACTGACATGACATGTGCAAGTTTACTACATCCAAGGTTTGCCACCCCTAGCTAGGCATTCCCTTTCCAACTTCTATTAACCGACCGGGTTGAAACCTTTGGGGAATTAATCATGACCAAGAACCTTAACCAATGATTAGTATTTTTAGAGAAAAATGTTAAAAAAAAATTTTCAAATTTTCAAATTTTGGTCCAAATTTCCATTTCTCCAAATATGTGTCTCCCTATGAATCTCCCATCCCCACACTTGGGATACAGTGTCCCCAATGCATGGTTGTTTCAAATTCAACATGATTTCTTGTTATCTTTACCAACCCCAAACACTCCCCCAGTGCAAAACAAAAATAGCAAATAAAGTCAAAGAAAGTACACATGGACCTGATGACAGATGATTGATAGTGCTTCAATCTTGTTACATGAAGATAATGGGTAACTTGTTAACCACCTCATCAAATATGCTATTAAAATTCCATGTGCTTCCCCACACTTGCATGTTTGCATCGGCTTGAAGCTAAAACGCTAAAACAAAAACTAAAAAAATTAATAACACTCACTTTCGTAGGAATCACGGTTGCATTTAGCATATGCAACAAGCCTTTTAAACCTCTCGTTAGACCCGAGTGGATGAGTGAAGTCTCGTGAGGGTTTCTAGTGAACACGCCCACAAAGCTGCAAACAAAAAATATCATAAAAATAACTAAAAATTACAAACATCTCAGGTTGCCTCCCAAGTAGCGCTAAGTTTTAGGTCTTCAGCCAGACCATACCTGTCACCACTCATGGTGGTCGAAAGTGGCGCTTGCCTTCTGAGAGTTCTATAATTGTTTGCTTTTGTTGATCTAGCGGTTTCCTAACGTCATCCAAACATGGACCGAACATCGTTGTCTTAACTTGAGCATTTTTAGGATCAGGTGGATCACTAACTTTTTTCTTCCATTTTGGCTTCTCATGCTTTAATTCCATCTCCATCACTGGCTGTTTATTTTCTTTTGAATCTACAAACTCTGTCAAGTCCACCTGTTTATCCGTATCATACTTGCAACCATTATCAAAAGTTATGTGCTCGTTTACATGTGAGATGTAGGGAGGAACACACACGTTAGTCACATTTGTATCAAAAAGTTTATCATTAACAAGATAAGTGATCGCCTTGGAAAACACATTAAAACGTAACTTACGAGTTTCACATGTCATATCAATTGTTCCATCCTGACAGTTGATTTGAGCATTGGCAGTTGCCAAAAATGGTCGCCCTAAAATAACCTTTGTTGCTCGTTGAATACACTGGTGCATAGTCAAGCACCATAAAGTCCACGAATAGTAGAAATCTCCTAACTTGATGATCACATCTTTTACCATCTCCCTAGGACGTTTGCAGGTCAAGTCAGCTAACAACACGGTAGTGTCAATCTCCTGTAAAGGGCCAAACTCATATTGATCATATAGTGCACCAGGCAAGATACTAACACCTGCCCCATAATCCAAGAGCGCCCTTTTTATCTTAAGCTTTCCTACTTTGATTGGAATGATGGGTTCTCCTGGGTCACTCTCTTCTACTCCATCGACTTCATTTTTCTTACCTGCAACTTGTTTTGATAAAAAAGTAATGTCGTCAGTGAAAATTTTAGCATCGGGGAGGATACTAACCGAATTAATGTTGACATTTTTCATGTTCTTTGTGGCTGTCCCTTGATGTTGTGGATTCATTATCGTATCACTGGTAGCTTCCCTGGGGCTTTCTTCAAAATTGCAACTTCCTCAGCCAACTGCCCTACTTGTTTTGATAAAGCTTCAACACTCTGTCTCTAACCTCATTGGATTTCTTCATCTCCTTCATGAACTCCAACAATTCCCTGTTTGTTGGCTCTGAATTTCCTCCTGATCCACTCTGATCTGGTTATGCTGATAATTCCTTTGACCACCCCTGTTGTAACTTCCTTGAGTGTATTGATTACCCTGACCCATTGACCTGTTCTGATATTGCTGATGTGAAGGACCTTGAAAATTTGGATTCAACTGGTTGTCTGGGTTACCATACCTCAAATTAGGGTGATTCTTCAAACCGGGATGATAAGTATTATTATTAGTGTTGTTACTGTATGGTCGCCTATCACCCTGTACATAATTCACTCTTCCAACCCCTCATCAAACTCTGGACAATCTCTGGCAGTGTGTCCAGCTTCACCACATCCCTGACATATAGTAAAAGAACTTGTAGCCTTTACTGTAGCCTTACCTGATGACTGACCCAACTTGGAAGTCCTTCTATCCGAATCATCAACCACATTCCTTGATTTCCTCCGAGACTGAGCTTGCCTTTTTGAATGTATACTCATCCGTTCCAATAACTCCCAATCATCATCCTCAGTATTAGTCATGAAGGTTCCTGCACTCGTTGAATTCACATCTCTTACATCTTCAGCAGATAACCCATCATAAAATGAAGAAATCAACTCCCATTGAGGAATGTCGTGATGTGGACAAGTTCTCAACAACTCCTTGAATCTGGTCCAGGCTTCATGGAATGGTTCATCTTGTTTCTGATTGAATGTACGAATGGTATTTCTAGCTTCACTTGTCTTCTGTGGTGTATAGTATTCTTCTAGGAATGCCTGCTGCATTTGCTCCCAGGTGTAAATGCTGGCAGCAGGTAGGGAATGAAACCACTTCTTCGCATTTCCCTTCAATGTGAACTGAAATAGCACTAACATCACTTCTTCGGGTGTAAAACCTTGTGCCCCAATAGTCTCACAAATGGCACTAAACTCGTTCAGATGCAAATAGGGTTCTTCCTTGGACAGTCCATGAAACTCAGGAAGAATGGCCAGACTATTAGACCTAATCTCAAATGACTTCCCTCTAAATTGTGGCCTGACTATGGGTGATGAAGCTCCAGCAATGGTAGGGCGAAAATGGCTATCAACCCCTTGTACAATGTCTTGGCGGGGTTGAAGCCCGGGGTTTCGATTTGCCAGAGGAAATCTTTGTCTTCTACCTTGAATTTGGCCCTGATTTTGCCTATATTGCCTCGGTTGTTCATTCTGTCTGTATCGGCCTTGGTTGTTATTAGGTTCATAGTATTGCACATCCTCCTCAACATACTCATCTTCATTCCCATCACTTCGTCCATCTATGTCATCATCCCAAGTATGGATGCTCAATCTGTCAAATCTATCCTCTTCGGCCTCGATCCTATTAATCCCCCTTTGATGTCTCATATTCTGCCTTGGAGGTCCATGTTGGTAGGGGTTTTGCCTTGGTTGAGGATAAGGATTTTGTCTTTGAGGTGGTAGGTTGTGGGCAATTGGGTTTTGTGCTTGTGGCTGCAAATTTGGGTAGGGTAATGGGTCATTTGGTTGGTTTGGTGGAGGTTGATCAATTGGTGGATTGGCGGTTGGTCATTGGGTGGATTTTGGTTAAGTGGTGGTGGTGGTGGGTTATGTTCCATCTTGCACTCTTTGACTGCTCTTGATGATTGAGTTTTTGCACGGGATTGTGCTCGATTCTTCGAGCGGTCTTTTCAACTTCAGGATCAAAAATTAACGGGGACTTGTTCCTTGCGTACCGGGTATGCATGCACGGAGCTGTCACCTGCACACACAAGCACACCTAGCGTAACAAAGAAGAGAAAGTAAATAAAACAAGCTAAACAAGTAAAGACTTAAACTTGACACTTTGCGCACTAATTCCCCGGCAACGGCGCCATTTTGATTTCGGTTTGTCAAGCCTAATCAAAAACAATTTATAAGGTTCCAAACTCACCTAAGATAGCTAGGGTAAGTCGGGTCGATCCACAGGGAATATGTGGAAAGTTTTGTAGTTTAAATCTAAAAGTTGTAGCTTGATTACAAAAACTTAATAAAAATGACTAATCGAGAAAAGTAACGAACTTTATGATTAATTGAGTTGCAACCAATAATGTAAAAGGGTAATCTTCTCCGGATTCAGGTTTACTACTTAGATTTGCCTTGAGTGTCATAAAAGTCATATAAGCTTAAGGGTCGATTTGGGTAAAAACAATAGATTGAATAAGACTGTTGTAAAGAACTACTCGAATCATATCTTATGTTTGTGATACTCAATCCCATCCAACATTAACGTTTCCAGATGAAAAGAAATCTAAAACAATCAAAGTGGAACAAGTGAATTGAAAGCAACACACATATTTTAGAGTTTTCAACCAACAAATAATGTACTCGGCTTAAACTACCGTGTTCAAACATTAACTCAACCACAATCATCAAGAACAAATCATAGTAGTAAACCTTACTACCCAAAGAAGATTACTAGGAGATTAGCTAGACATGGTAATGAAGAACACCAAATCAAAATCAAAATTAAACATCAAATCTAATGTTAAAGGATCAAACCGAATGATGAAAAACACTTGAAAAGCCTTGAAATCGCCTCTCGGGAGCCTCTTGAAGCCTTGGGGACGAAAGGGGGCGACTATGGAGGTGTAGAATGAGAGATATCTTCAAAACCTAATTTTTTCGGCTTTTAAACGAGTTCAGCACGCGTAGCCACCGTAAGACGTCTCCCCACCGTAAGTTACGGTGGGCACCTTCTGTTTTTCAGCATGTTTCGGCCGTAAGGCATCCAACCCACCGTAAGTCATGGCCGACCAACTTTGTCCAAATCTTGTCTTCTTCATAACTTCTTCGTTCGGACTCCGTTTTACTCCCCGTTTGCGGCCACATTCTCGTAATTGAATTCTCTTTCATCTCATCTATCATGATCTTTGATTATCATCCATGTGCATTCTTCAAAACTCCTCAAATGATTGCGTTTAACCTACAAAACATCAAATCCTCATAGTTAACTTGTTCAACACAATCTCTTACACTTGACCATACTAAATGCATTAAATTTAACCACTTAATCATGATAAACCTCATTCCAAACCCCTAGCATCAGTATCTAACCAGAAACGGATCTCCTGATATTCCCGGGGTTTCCACGAATAATGCAATTTAAACCAAACCGTCGACCTTGTGTTTGTTCCAAAAAGTAACACAGTTCTTCCACACCTGTAAACGTATTATTACACGGAGCGACACCCTAATACCTGGACGAGCCATGAATAGAAAAAACAACCCTTCTCCATAACGCATTTGGCTCATTAAGAAAGCGCCAAAGCCATTTGACCAACATAGCATTATTGGTCACGTCTAAGGATGCTACCCCCAAGCCCCATCTTTAATCGTTTCGTAACAATTTCCCAAGCTACCCAACTCATTTTCCGAACTTCATCCAAGCCGCCCCATACAAACCGCCTCATTAACCCTTCCAGATCAGCGATGACCTTCTTAGGCGCCTTAAATAAAGAGAAATAATACACAAGAAGACTATCCAACACCGACTTAACCAGCGTTAGACGACCGGCAATAGAAAGCGTATTAGCTTTCCATTTTGAGAGACGACTTTTAAATTTATATACCACCGGCTCCCAATTCGATATTCTATTCATATTGTCCCCACCTTTATACCCAAATACAAAAAAGGCAAAGCACCCTTTTTGCACCCAATGTCGTCAGCCATGCGCGTGACCTCGGCTTCTTCAACACATACCCCGTAAAGAACCGATTTATGCAAATTAATCTTGAGGCCGGAACATAAATAAAAAGTACGAAGAATTCGTCTCATATTGTTAAAGTTGGAAGACGACCACTCTCCCATAATCATTGTGTCATCCGCATACAGAAGATGCGACAAAGAAGGCCCTTCATTAGGGAGATAACCCCCATGAAAAGCACCAATATCACAAGCCTGATTTAACATACCTGAAAAAGCCGTCAACACACTACGACTAATGAGTCCAACTTATAATTTTCTTAGAATATTTTAAATTTTATAAAAGAGTTTTTGACGATTTTTGAGTGACTAGAGGGTTAGTTGACCCATTTAACACTCCCTTGGATCCGTCCTTAACTCAAAAGTCTCAAACCTCATTGCAAATTAAAATATTGAGTAAATTGTCATTTTCGTCCCTGTAGTTGGTTAATAGTTTATTTTTTGCAAATCTTGTCATATTCATCCAGTCCGTTAACTCCATCCAAAATTTCCATTAAATGTAGGGGTATATGGTCATTTTACATATAAGTTTTTATTTTTCTTTTTTTTAAATCTGATTTAATATATACTCTTTAAATACATTGCTATTTTAGTCCCTGTGGTTTGAGCGTATTTGATAATTTAGTCCAAAAATAACCACCACACCACTACCGTCACAAGAACCACCGAACCACCGCCACCACCCATCACAAAGCCACCAATACCACACCAGAGCGCCCACCACCACCACGCACATCGGATCGTCGCTACCATGTAAACCCTAAAAATCGACAATCAATATTGGACTCGTAACATACCACTTCGAAAATGCATATCAAACCCTACTAATACCTCTACAATAGTCGTTTTCAAGGGTTCCATATACGTTTTCGAAGGGGTTTGTTATAAGTTTGAGATTACGGTTGGTTTCTAGGGTCCACATGGTGGTGGTGATCTAGTATGTGATGGTGGAGATCTAATGTGTGGTGGTGGAGATCTAATGTGTGGTGGTGGTGCCCGTCTGGTGTGGTGTTGGTGGTTTATGATAGGGTGGTGGTGATGATTTGGTGGTTCTGACGGAGTGGTGGTAGTTTTGTGACGTGGTGGTGGGTGGTGCGTAAATACGAGGTCCAACTCTGGATGGTTCCGGTCTTGTTGAACTTCGATCCACCGATGCTCTCTGAAGCTTCACACCTACGCACAATAAAACAACACCAGTTAAGGCGTTCCAGGGGGAAATATCCCTGGAACGACCCTACGGCGTGAGAGTAAGTATTGGTTGAATGGAAATATGTGATAGGGAGAATTAAGAGGGAGCTTTTGTGTGTATTCTTTTATGAGGATCTCGATCCTCTTTACCTGATATTTATAGTGTTTGTCTGCTGTAATCGTGTGCTGATTTACAGGGATTATTCCCCGGCAAATCCATTACCTTTTATGTTCTCCGACCGTTACTGAATTATCGGTTATGATTGGGGTGATTCCGATGTAATTAAATGCGGGGCACGTGTCCTGCTGGCTTACCCGTTCCGTCCACATGGGCCGGGCTTTCGGGTTCTGGTACTCGGTCTTGTGTGGGTTATTTGTACCCTACGTCTACATGGTGGTTCCATCACGGGTGGTGGTGATATGGTGTTTTATGCCAAGGTGGTGGGATTTTGGACTGAATTGACAAACATGTCCAAACCACAGGGACTAAAATAGCAATTTGTTTAAAGGGATATATTAAATGGGGTTTAAAAAAAATAGAAAAATAAAACATATATGTAAAATGACCAATATACCCTTCATTTAACGGAGAATGTTGGATGGAGTTAACGAACTGGATGAATATGACAAGATTTGTAAACCACAGGGACCCAGATGCGAAAAATTAAACTATTGGATGAAAGTGGCAATTTTCACCAAACCACAGGGACGAAAATGACAATTTACTCTAAAATATTATTTGATTGTTAGCTCCATTATGCCACTTTCAAAATAGGAGAGTGCCAAGTAACCCTCTTCCAGCTAAATCGGCTACTCTACAGTCGACTCAATCATTGCCTTACAATCACCTGAAATGAAAGAAGAAGCTGACACGTATCATGGCTACACTGAGCCTACTTGTGAACATCCTACCAGCCTTCAGCATGCTTAACTCGGCCATGAGGTAGCTGACCAATAAAATGGTGCCAAAGAGTTACAACACATCACATACACCCGACTAGGCTACAAACGTGTAGCGTGTTGACAAGTCTCGGCCACATATAGCCAATTAGGACTGCTAAGGGCTAGGTGGGAGGCCCACAAGCCAGGTATGATGCAGCTGACTGCACGTATGGATCCAAGACAATAATTGAGCTCGGCTAAAAACAATTGGTTTAGCCGTAGGGGGTTAGTGGCACTCTTCTAGATCAGAACTAGATAGAATAGTGTTTCAAACGGGTTAATTGTCTGCTAGTTTGTTTGTTTCCTTGTGTTTTTTGGCTTCCCTATGTACTTGGGGTTTTAGCTTCTTGTTAGCCCCGTTTTCATATATCTTATATTTATTTGCCGTTCAAAAAAAAAAAAGAATAGTGTTTCAAACATTTTTTTTTTTACTTTTTCTCGCTTGATCAAAGTTTGTTTATATATTTTCCCTAAATTAATCATTGGAAGGAAAATTAGTTCAAACACGGGTCAATATAAAGTTCTCCATTTTACCGACTACAAATTCGACCGTACAACTCATGTTTTATAAAGAAAAATATAACGATTTCCGATTGCTGAAAGGTCGCCTACTAGTCTAGACAAGGTGCAATTCAAAAAAGAAGTTACAAAAGCAAAAGAGAATGTCAAAGGTAATAAACAAATTATTGAACATGAACCAACAATCAACTATATAACCTTTAGTTTACTAATTCTTTATCAATCACTATCGATTCCCAGCATAGCTATGTCTGTTCTCCATGAATTGATCGCCAAAGTGGAACTACGTATATCCTGTTTTTCTTTTCAGGTTTTATTGCGCGAATATATGTCCCTGTTTGTTGTGCGATTGTATACTTTTTGTGTAAGATACAACCCAGAGACTAGAACCCACGCCCACCAGTTGGACGGACGAAGTCAAATTATACTAAAACTCTTCACTATGTTCTTTTTGAAGTGAACTGTATCATAATGCCTTCCATTGTTGTTGATGATCCATGTTTCGTACTCGGTTGTAAAACCTTACTTCATGTCTGTATCATACATACCAGTTAGTTTGTTAAAAACTACCCACTGAGAATTTCAAATACATTTTAAGTATTTTAATTTTTATATCGAACCTTTCAATTTATAGATGTAATTCTCGTACCTATGAATGAGAATATTCTTGAAACTGACAAATAAAAAAGGAAATAAATGACATAAAAAAAGCAAAACAACTTGAACAAAAAGAATCGAAGTAGCTTATACAAATCTTTTTTACGGTTAACCTTAGACTAATTAATTGAATATGAATTAATATGTAATTGATCGAACATAACTTGAAAACCGCTCTTCTGCTTTAAAAAGTAGATGTTCCTAGAAATTATTGGTCCCGATGGACCATTTGTCCCGATTCATGGATCTTGGTTCAAGAAAATATCAAACTATCTTTCTGAATCTTTTTGAATTCGACAAATATTAAGGAATTAGATATATAAAAACTAAAAAAGTCATAAATTAGTAGATCACTCTATTACTAAAAGCTAAAGAAAAATACAAATAAAAAGAAAATGTTTAATAAAATAGGTTAAGTGAACATGTACATATGTTTGCGTAATCAAATTGACACCTAATATCATACTTGTTCCAAAAATAACCTTTGAAGGCTCGGCCTAATTTGGGGCCCAAAATCGTACCGGGCTCTAGAATTTAATTTTCTAGAAAATTTTGCTTTTAACTTATTTCTTCTTTTTATTTTATAATTTGGGTAGCATTTCGTTGCGGTATATACAACTTGGCTTTGAAGGATTTCAGGTGGTAGCAAAAGCGAGTTTCATAACGTTATTTAAAGTTTAATTTTTGTCTGAACATGTCAAGATTCTTGTAAATGACCCACTTCTGTGACATTAAAACCATTCTGGAATATTATATTTTAATTGAAGGTGTTGGTTCATTCAAATGGAAGAGAACGTTGGTTGGTTCATATAAGTTCTCACGGGTCAAGATTCACTCATACTTTATACCTATACAAAAAATTGAAGTTGGGAAGTCTTCTATATTTGCTCAGGTTGCAATTTCAGTACTTTCTCGATTATTACCAATGGTTTTGTACTTGGTTGGTGTTCTTTTTCATTAAGATACATGTTCTATGCTTATTATCTTTTTTCTTTTCTTTCAAACGACAGGTTAGTGGTTAGAAGTTAGTAATATTCGTCAATATCAAGGTTTGAACCTTGGATCTCTAAGAAATGCAAAACCTCTCGCTTTTCTATTGAATCACTAGGCTAAGAAATCATGGCACATGTTTTGTGTTTATATTTGTGTCAAATAAAAAAATCTTTTCTCATGTATATACTTTTATCCGTATAGATGTATTTTAAGAGTTATGTGATCGACCAAACATGTTTAATCAGGGTGGCTCAAGCTTTTTTAAGCTTAAAATGGACTCTAATTTTGAGACTCCTTTCTTAAAGACTGTAATGAACATAAGTAGAGTGGATACTATGATAAACTCATTTATCTACGAAAACAGTTCTATTTGAATTAATTAGGAGTTGAAGAATTGGAGCAAGAATAACAGAAAATAACTACCATGAATACAAAAATTTAAAACTCATTGTTCAATCTCAAAAAATCATCAATATGGTACCCCTGAGTGGGGGGTGGGGGGTGGGGGATGGGGGTTAAGATTAAAACCAGAAATAACAATTTAATTGGAAATGGGTAAAAATTAGATTAAGAGTATAAGAACTTATATGCAAGAAGCATAAGAGAAAGACCGCTTACAAGATTGGGGTTTTGAAATTTACAACCGTGGATTGAAGCAAATGATTGACTGGCTTGTCTAAACTCTAAAATGCAGAAGTGAAGCACAACAAAAAACCGTAATCAACAATGAACAAGATGTTTTTTTTTTTTTTTTGAACGATCAATGTTACACAAATATATATCTATTTGGGTTTGAACCCAGAATCTTTAATCTAAGAGGCAAGAGCCTCTATCAAATGGGATAATCATATATTGACAAGAAGATGGTTTTCTGATATCATAATCTCTTTCATGAGGATTTCATTTAGTGGACCACATAAAAATGAGTTATAATTTTTTTAAATGAGTCCTAAAAATTAAGAGCTCAAAGCCCTACACAAACGTGTTTAACAAGCACATTATATAACACGACGAGCTTAACATGTCTAATTTGTGAAATAGCACAATGACACGACACAACATATTTAACATGACATGTTTAACACGAGTGAATATAAAACGTTCATGAATAACACAAGTTTAACACGTTTATTGACATGACATGATTGAGAAATAATAAAACACAATTAGCATGATAAATAAGAATGACCATAATGACAGTAAGATAGAAAACTTTTATGTCTAATAGCTTTTTAAGTATTATATATATATATATATATATATATATATATATATAGGGAAGGGATCAATTGTTAACCCTTGTTTGTTGCGATAACCCATTAACCCAACTAGTGGTCCACAGCAAGCCACGTCACCATTGTAACTTAGAGTTACAATGGTAAAACTAGTGGTCAAAAACGAACGTTAAAATTTTTTTTAAAAAATATAGCAAGACTATACTCAATTAAAGATATTAAAACGATCTATTTAATGGTGTAATTTATTTAAAAAAATAATGTCATACAAAAAAGTTAAAAACGTTATAAAAAATGGTGGAGTTTTTTAAAAATGGAGGGAAAATCGTTACATCAGTGGTGTAACGCGATGTAAATGTTAGTTATAGTGATGTAAGTGTTCGCTACATTAGGGTTAACGGGTTAACGCAATAAACAAGGGTTAACAAAGGAACCATACCCTATAGGGGAGGGATCAATTGTTAACCCTTGTTTATTGTGATAACTCATTAACCCAACTAGTGGTCCACAGCAAGCCACGTCACCATTGTAACTTAGAGTTACAGTGGTAAACTAGTGGTCCAAAACGAACGTTAAAATTTAAAAAAAAATATAGAAAGACTATACTCAAATTAAAGATATTAAAACGATCTATTTAATGGTGTAATTTGTTTAAAAAAATAATGTCATACAAAAAAATTAAAAACGTTATAAAAATGGTGGAGTTTTTTAAAAATGGAGGGAAAATCGTTACATCAGTGGTGTAACGCGATGTAAATGTTAGTTACAGTGGTGTAAGTGTTCGCTACATTAGGGTTAACAGGTTATCGCAATAAACAAGGGTTAACAAAGGAACCTTACCCTATATATATGTATATATATACATGTATATGTATATATATACATATATACATATACATGTATATATATACATGTATATGTATATATATACATATATACATATACATGTATATATACATATATATATATATACATATATATATATATATATACAAATACATATTATAACATATATATATACATATATATATACATATATATATACACATATACATATATAATATATACATATATATATATATATACATATATATATATGTATATATATGTAGGGGAGGGATCAAATGAAAACCTTATTTATATTGAAAACCGTGAAAACACTACTATCCAATCACATAATTTACAATTAATTTAATTTTTTAATTTTTTAAAGTATATTTGAGTAAACTTTAACCTTATTTTTTGAGGTCATTATTTATTTTTAATTTAAACTCCAAGTTTGACGATAATAACGAATCGAGTTACGTATACGTAACTTGTATGAGTTAAACGTACATAAATTTAGTTGTACACTTGGGAACACGTACTTACATATACATAACCCTTACATATATGTACTCTTAGTTATATACTTTGTAATACGTACTTACATATATGTAGCCCTTAGTTTTCATGGTTTTTATTTATAACATGGTTTTCAAGGGATCCCTCCCAATGGCGGCACCAGTTAGAGTAGTAGAGAACATCATCTTAGAGGGAGGGTAGGAGGACTAGAGGAAGACTTAGGTTGACTTGGGATGAGGTAATTAGGCGAGATATAATACACTTGCACCTCTCTGAGCACATGATCGAGGATAGGAGTGAG
Organism: Flaveria linearis; assembly: GCA_024085815.1. Lineage (NCBI taxonomy): Eukaryota > Viridiplantae > Streptophyta > Magnoliopsida > Asterales > Asteraceae > Flaveria > Flaveria linearis. The sequence continues at coordinate 88,370,192 of CM044004.1, forward strand.
TGGAGGCGTAGAATTAAAATTAAGGACTTCTAGTGGGACCTATAGGCAGGAAGGGCATTTGAAGTCTTGTTGCGGGACCTGATGTGTACGTAGTCCACGTCTGCTCTTTATCGGTGATTCTAGCTGCCCCTCTGATGTATGCTTTTTCTTTCTCTAATTCTTTAGCTGTTATATTTTCGTATTCTGTATGCTATGTGTTGTATGATTTATTTTATGATGTCTTGCTAGCGTTATGTTTTTGCTATCGAGTCAGGGGTATCTTTGGAAGCGGTCTCTCTACCTAACAAGATAGAGGAAAGACTCGCCAACCTACCCTCCCCAGACCCTGCTTATTGAGTGGGATATACTGGGTTTGTTTGTTTGTTTGTTTTATATATATGTTTATATATATGTATATGTATATATATATGTATATGTGTATATATATATGTATATATATATAATATGTATATATATATACATGTATATATATATATATGTGTGTGTATATGTATATATATAGGGTAAGGTTCCTTTGTTAACCTTGTTTATTGCGATAACCCGTTAACCCTAATGTAGCGAACACTTACACCACTGTAACTAACATTTACATCACTGTAACTAACATTTACATCGCGCTACACCACTGATATAATGATTTTCCCTTCATTTTTAAAAAACTCCTCCATTTTTATAACGTTTTTAACTTTTTTGTATGACATTATTTTTTTAAACAAATTACACCATTAAATAGATCGTTTTAATATTTTTAATTTGAGTATAGTCTCGCTATATTTTTTTAAAAAAATTTTAACGTTCGTTTTGGACCACTAGTTTTACCACTGTAACTCTAAGTTACAATGGTGACGTGGCTTGCTGTGGACCACTAGTAAGGTTAATGGGTTATCGCAATAAACAGGGGTTAACAATTGATCCCTTCCATATATATATATATATATATATATATATATATATATATATATATATATATATATATATATATATATATATATATATATACTATGGTCAAAATATAGTTTACTATAGTATATGGTGTTTGGGATTGATTATTAAAAGTTACTTTTAACTTTTAAAGAAGAAATAATTAAAAAGAAGATGCAATGTGTTTGGATGGAGATGAAGATGTGAGCAGGGCGTCTCAACGTTTTTAGAGGCCTAAAGCGAAAATTAAAGCGGAGGCCTTTTAAAACTTTATCTTTAAAACCTTCTTATGTTTTGAAGCACAAGCACCAGTTGATTCCTAAATCAGTTTATTCAAAGCAAATCCTAATTGATTCAGTGATTTTATATTCTAATATAAACTATAACAAGTAAAAAAACTAAAACAAATAAAGAATTAGCAATTTGCAAATCAAATAAATAGAAACATATAAAAGCTAAAACAAATTTAGAACATTAGCAATTAACAAGTTGTCCCTAGAACAAAGAATCAAAGAAAAACAATTAGCAATACATGAAGCATTTTATCTTATTTAGGGAGAGAATCAATCAATCAGAGAACCCGCTCAGCCTAGTACCTAATCGTGAGTCCGTTACTCCACTAGATGTCTGGATGAAATCAAAGTTTAAAGGCTTCTTAATTGCAACGAAATCAAAGAAGCAAATCGTGATTCCACTGGATGAAATTAGAGAAGCAAACGAAGCTTAGGGGTTTTTTATTCGTTACACCAGTGAAGAAATCGAAGTTTTGCGTGGCTGGGTTCGCTTGGGGCGAGCAAAATCATAGGTGAATGATGAAATCGAAGGTTCGCGGTTGTTCATCTTAACCTTATGGTTTTGTTCTTCTCTTCGTTTCAACTTCCCCGCCCCAACCCCCAATTAGGAATTGACCAATAGCATGTGTTGAAGATCTACGACCTGTCGACCTAGGTTTCCTTCTTTCTTTCATTCATTCATTCAGTTTTTTTATTAGTTTATTCTGGGCTTAGACTGAGAATTATATAATAAAATTTATTTTTTGGTGGCCTTTTAGAATGGGTGGACCTAAAGCCCTAGCTTATTTTTTTAAACTGTTGAGCCGCCCCTGGATGTGAGTTGAAAAATTGTTTTAAAAAATTAAAATTTTTAACCTTTAAAAAACTAAAAGTTAAAAGTAATCAACGCCAAACATGACCTATGTTGCATTTTACATTGTGTTTACTACTTTACTTTGTGGGTGTTTGGGAGTGTTTTTTTTACTTGTTTTTTAATTTATTAACTTTAAAAAGTTAAAAGTTATTTTATAGTGTTTAATAATAGTTGTGAGTTAAAAAGAATCAATAAGTTAAAAAGGATTTTTGAAAAGAACGCCAAACACCCCTTTGAAGTCATATTTTACCATCTCAGAGATTCTTCTGTATCGGATGCTGTATATCCAGAAACTACCAACAATCTGAACTCCGAACTTCAACGGCTCGGCGTGGAAGACGCCGGCTATGTTGCTCTCAAGCCGGCTAACAAGGTGTCTGGCTCATCCACCGTCGTCCACCACCACCACCACCACCACCCTCCTTCAGGATATCGCTTCAAACCAACCCAAAGGTGTTCTTAACCTCTACTTATTTCATCTACTCACGAAATACGATCGTTCTAACGACGTCCTCCGTTGAAATTGTCTCGTTTCTGTATTCAATTGCTCTGTGGTGGTTCTGTTTTGGCATGATTTAGGGGATAATTCAGATATCATGATTTTACTGTTGTGAATGCACCTGCTAGGGTTACACTTTAGTGTTGGTTGTCAATTGAAGTTTTGAACTTTTGATGAAGATTTGTGAAGTGTGAAATGAAATGTATCAATTTGGAATCACATATGTGTGTGTGTATGGTTAATTTTGGTGGTTTCACATAGGTGTTGCAAAGGTTATTTTGAAAAAGGGGAAAACGCAGCTCTTTCGTGATGGAAGCCCGATGGTTTACAGTGGTGCGGTTGATAGTATTATCGGTAAGCCGCCGCCAAAGACAGGTGATGTTGTGCTGGTAGCTGATGGGACACAGAAGCCAATAGGTTGGGGATTGTATAATTCTTGCTCTATGTTCTGTGTTAGACTCATGCAGCTAGAGGAGGAGGTCTCAGGGTATGTATAATTTGATATAGTGCATTGTACAAGATATGTACAATGTAGGTTGTCATGAAAATGTTAGATTGAATGGTGCAGAGATCCTTCTTGTGCATTGAATGTGGAGAAGCTTCTTGAAACAAGAATAGATGCAGCTGTTAATTTACGTAAGAATTTGGGGCTACCTTCTGCCAACACAAACGCATACCGTCTTGTAAACAGCGAAGGGGATAGGTATTGTATCGTCTAATATGTATGTGTATATGTCGTGTATCTCTTGTAGATTATCTTTGTGAAAACACGAAAAAAACCATGAACGTAATTATGCACTTTACAGACTATCAGGCCTTATTATTGATGTCTTTGGGGATTTAGCTGTGATTGCCTCGTCAGCAGCTTGGGTTGAAAAGTACAAGGAACATATTAAGAAGTGTATTAGTGGACTCGATGTAATTAACAATATAGTTTGGAGGCCATCAACTGACATATTGAAAGAAGAAGGGTTAGATTCAACTGATATTGCTCAAGAAGGATCTGGATCTACTGAAAGGGTGAAGGTAAACGAAATTCATGTCTCTTAAAAGCTTCATTTTTCAATCAGTCTCTGACTTTTGAACCATAAAACTATATGATTAGCTGTTTACAAGTATGTTAAGTATATCTCCTGTTGGAATGATGAAGCGTAAATAGGGAAAGACAGTTATAGCATCTCAAGAGCACTTTTATTGCTTCATTTTAGGTTGTGGAGAATGGTATATCCTATATGATCTCATTGGATGGACAAAAGACAGGATTTTATGCTGACCAACGTGAAAACCGTCAATTTTTATCTACCATCTGTGGTGGTCAAAGGTACTTGACATGTGCTGCTATACTGGTGGTTTTGCACTAAACGCTGCTTGCGGTCATGCTTTGGATGTCACTGGTAATATTGAAGCTCAGTTTAAAATGTGGAGGTTACATATGGTGCAAGAATATGTTTTAATCCTAACTCATTTTCTTATGTGGTTTGGCGTACAGGTGTTGATACTTCATCTCCTGCTTTGGAACTAGCTAACCAGAATATTGTTCTTAACAATCTGGATCCAAAGAGAATATCATTTCTGAAACAAGATGCGACTAGTTTCATGAAGAATGCTGCTTCCAGAAATGAAGTTTGGGACTTAGTAATCTTGGATCCCCCTAAGTTAGCACCTCGAAGAAAGGTATACCGTGTTTTGCTAAGTTACTGGTTGATTCAAGTATACAGTGTTTTGCTAAGGTAGTGATTGATCCAGGTTCTACAAAGTGCAAGTGGAATGTAGGAATTTAAACTCACTGGCCATGCGGTTAACCAAGCCAGGTGGGTTTCTGATGACTTGCTCATGTTCAGGAGCTATGACTCAAAGTGGGCAGTTCTTGTCTGTTCTTCAGGCTAGTCTCCTACTCATTTCTATTTCACACATTTACAGCCATCAATCAACCATTATTGAAGGTTATGTTACTGTAGTAGCTAATTGGGTTGCCATTTATGCCTTATTTGTGTTTGGTGCAGGGTGCTGCTTCAATGGCTGGTAGGAAGATATCATTGGTACGTCATGCAGGTGCAGCCTGTGACCATCCAATCGACCCATCTTATCCCGAAGGAGCCTATCTTACCAACATTTTGTTGAGAGTAGCTTGAAACATTCATTAGCTTCCATTGTGCACACTAACCATATGAATCACTAGTGAAAAAGAACTCACCCACCCCTTAATATAGAAACAGGAGAGGGGGAAGGCTGATTAGAAAACTAGGACTAGTGTCTCATTTGTTATTTATTTTCACATATATAGGACCATATAATGATTTTATACCATTATCTTGTTGGAAAGTATATCAGTTTTGTCTGGGAATGAGTTTTGGTTTTTGTAAACAAACAAGTTTAGTGAAGATATAAACATATGCAGTTTTGATAAGCAATCAGAAACACCCATAAAATAACATGTTGTAGCAGGTTTGAAACCAGCTTCGACTAGTTTACCGTCTTGACGGTCACCTGTCACGCTTACCTTGTCCCACTAAAAAAATAACGCAATAAGCAATCCCACACAACCACTTCTAAATGTATGTCTTTAAACAAAAATTCCAAGCCACCAAACAGCTAAAGAATTATATGTTACAATACCGGAGTTGTCAATTGATAATGCCAACTTACAAGTTTCTACATTATATTAAACTTGGAAGGAATTGATGTCTCCGTGGCAAAGCCTCGAAAGAAACAGATGTTAAATACACACAACACCAAACACGCATCCATTTATAACCCATTTTTGCATGAATCAATCAGTGACCGCTTGGATTACGGTTCCAAGACAAATAAGATGGATCCCCAAGACGCCTGCAACAGATAAAGAGAGCAAATTAGGATCCTCCGACACATCAATTCATATAACATCTAGTTGTATAACAATGAAGACCATCATTGCAAATAATATTACCTTGGCTTAACCAAATATATAATGGTGAAAGTCACAGCTAGTACAAAGCACAGGCCACCAACAGCAAGATACGCAATGCCAATGAAGTTGTTCTTTCCACCAAGCCAGCTAGCCGTCGACAGAACAAGTTTCTTCTTGCCATTAAAACTGTAAGTGTTATAATTGTTCTGCAGAGTCACATTTATCGTATCACCCGCTTGAAGATCCACCTCTATCTTCCCATATAACTTCCTAAATGTCGGAAGAGCTGCAGTTCTCATCCACACAATAAGGTCTTCCTGCTCACTCAACTACATATTCAAGAAAGTTCTTATCAGCCACAAAACATAATCAAATCCTTCTAAATCAACAACTGTTATGAGGCTTACTGGTATAGATTCATTAAGATGTGCACCACCAATAAGAGTTCCATTTTGGAAGTTTTTAGGAAAGACATCTTTCCCAAATTTATGATCTCTGTCACTCTTCCATGAAATGCCTCTCTTTGATACAGACAACTGCACATTGTTATTAGTGGTGAATCCAAAAGTATCGTTAAACATACTCCAGGCTACAAGGCCACAAGGCACAATCGTCATTCCATTTGCAGTATCTTCAGGATTACATGTACTTATGTCATTCTCATACTTTTGCTTCCTCAATTGCTGATCACTTCGGCTCTTAACATACCTGCAAAAACAGGCGTACTCATAAAAATCAACAGTCTTGCTGTTCTCATGGAACTATATGTCTATATCGTAAATGGTAATGTACCTTCGATGATTCTGATAAAAGTTGTCAAGCTGATAGTACACATAAATAGGCCTCTTCATATGTTTTGGCACCTAAAGATCATTTTGTACATGTAAATAAGATTGTAACAGAAAGGTGTGTGAACTGTGAAGAAAGTGGTGCAGAGAGTCTTACAGTTAGGGTTCTAGTGCAAGTTTTATCTGCAGCAGACTGTATAAACCGAACCTTATCGCCTCTTGATCCCGATGGCGCACAGGAATCATCATAACGATCAACAATCTCAACAACCTACAAAAGTCAAACCAACAAATCACTACTCTGAGCAACACATAACATGTTGATGAAGGATGAATCCATTCAATTTACGCATACATCTCGTGAAGCAAAAAGGGATGCAACCCCAATTGGTATGAAGACGATGGTCACAAGCATAAACGCAGAAATCACCTGCAAAACACAAAGTGTCAACAAACGTTTTGCTTCATCAATCGTTTAAGGTAAAAGAACACAAAGAAACTCACCCATCGTGGAGTTAGAATGGGCTTACACGCCGGAAGCTCCTGCTGCGTAAACCTAGAATCTATAAAATCGAAAATTAAAAAGGAAAAGTGAGATTAGTGTGAAATTAAACACCAAATCCCAATGGACATCATAATGAACATAAGTATGTGAGGAGATTACTGATTAGGGTTAGTAGAAACTAAGAAGACTTACATTTGGGTCGCTTTGAAAATCTTCCATGAGCAGAGGTATCAAGGGGTTCAGTAGAAGTGGGATTCATCGGAGCTGTTGCATTACTCATGAGTTGAGGGGACGGTGATCGGAGGTGGTGGTGGTGGTGGACGGCGGCCGGCGCCGGCGAGACTGACGGAGGTAAGGGTGGTGGAACCGAGGGAAAGGGAAAGTGGTTAAAGGGGTGGTTCGTGTTGGTGTGACTTGTTATCTACGGTTCGTTGACCTTAATCAACAAGAAAAGAAAAGAAAAGAAAAGAACCTGTGGTTGATTTTGCCTTGTGGCTTGGCCGGCGATGCGTATGTGAATATGTGATGTATTGTTGGGGTTAATCAAAAGGACTAAACTAGTCACATGGTTCGATGTCTGTGTTATGATTTCTTTAAATATTGTTTGATAATCTTATGTTGACTTATTATAAGATTTGGTTAAATAAAAGATAGTCTCTGAATTATTAAAAATGTTCTGAATCTTTCCTATTAAGTGACTTCATTATATAAATCACTAAATGATCTTTTAAAAGAACCAAAACATATTTTATTTGGAGTAAATTACCATTTGCATCCCTGACGTTTTTTCATTTTAACCATTTGCATCCCTATAGTTTCAAAGTCTTGATTCGCTCCCTAACGTTTTAATTTTGTTCCCGTTTGAATCCAAATAACTAACTCCGTTAAATTGTTCAGTTAACTTTGTATGAAATGACAAAATTGCCCTTAATAATAAAAATTGAGTAAATTCCTTTGTTGGACCACCCATCTTATCTCACCCCAAACACATACACACACTCTCACTCTCATCTCTTCATACCCACCACCATAAACACCACCGCCGCCCATCACCCAAATTATTTACCGTTGCGGTATGATCCTCGAGCCTATGAAGCCATTGGGTCGGAGAGTTCACCGAAGCCATCGACCGTCCCATACGTTGCCACCCGAAGCTAACTATTGGCCTGAAGCCTACCACTTCAACCGACAAACCTCTTGTTGGTGGCCGGAGTACGTTTCAACGACGTGCGACCTTATACGCACATCGTTGTTCACTATCCGGCCATCCATCGTGATTTGGTGGTGGATTCGAGGAGAAAGTCGTGTGATGTTAGGGCTCGTAGTACTCTGTCGGATCTGTTTGTTGTTGATGATACGAAGAGAGCAGGAGATGGTGGTTCAAGGGTTGAATCGATGAATTTAGGCTTTCGATGTTGGAGACGAAGGAAACTGTTAAAGAAGATGATTATGAGATTAGGGTTTCGGATGATGTAATTGGCGAAATGAAATTGATGATGATGATGTTGCAGAAGGGGATCTGAAGACGATGAAGGGCAGTGGTGATGATGATGATGTTGCAGAAGGGCAGTGGTGGTGTTGCAGAAGGGCAGGGTGGTGTGACGATGAAATTGATGATGATGATGTTACAGAAGGGCAGTGGTGGTGTTGAAGGGGATCTGAAGACGATGAAGGGCAGTGTGACGATGGTTTGTTATGGTGGTGGTGAGGAGGAGGTTGTGGTGGTGATGGGTGGTGGTGATGGGTGGTGGTGGTGTTTATGGTGGTGGTGTTTATGGTGGTGGGTGATGAAGAGATGAGAGAGAGAGTGTGTGTGTGTGTATGTTTTGGAGAAGAAGGATGATGTGGGTATTCTTAAGGGCAATTCCGTCTTTTTAATAATAATTTAACTGGAAAACTAACAGTGTTAATCATCTGGACTAAAATGGAGATAAAAATGAAACGTATAGACTCAAATGAAGATAACACGAAACGTTAGGGGGCGGATGGTAATTTTGAAACTGCAGGGATGCAAGTGGTTAAAATGGGCAAATGTCAGGGATGCAAATGATAATTTACTCTTTTATTTGTTTACTGTTTCAGAGGTTACTTTATAATAAAATCATTAAAAGGTTACAAAACAGTCGTTTAGTATATTTTGACCTTGTAAAATTTATCCTAATGATGTATGAAGTTTTAGACATATCTACACCCTAAGCCATAACTTGTTTAAACACATAGTAAGAGTGATTCAAGTAGGGTGAGCTAAAAATATCATGGTCTTAATAATCAGCAAGATGTGTGTTTTTGTGGTTGGTTTATAAGGTCAATAATATGTTTTGCAATGCTTTTAACTTTGAATACCATAACACAATTGGTGTCATGTCGTCGTTGTAGGCGTTAGTGACGCTAGTGGAAAAGTAAGTAGTGTCCTTATAGTTTGGTGTTTGTTTAGAAATAGTCTATGTCTTTTTTAATGTACTTCTTTATCTAAAGAGTTGATAACCTTCTTTTCTTTTAATGAATCTAAAATGTGTATTTAGTAATATTATATGGTTTAACATGATTTATATGTCTCTGGATACTTATTGACCATTCATCATGTGGAGAGACCAGAAACGCAGGATAGTTGACAAATGGACAACATACCAATCCAGTCATTATATATATCTAATGATATTTATCTTTTCTAAAATATTTACATTGAACATATAACTCGGCGTTCCTTGATTGCCATGTTGGAAGCATTTGTTTTCACCTATTAATTTAAGGATCAATGTTAACGAATAACATATTAGCTGGCAATTCTTTAAATACAATTTTATATGGTAAGAATATTGTGAAAATAACTTTAATATTACTATATACACTATATAATATAAACAGTATAAACATCTCGTAAACTACTTGTTTCATGACTTCTCCTGCTAACACCTCTTTCTTTCAGTGAAACCTGTAGCGCATTTGAGCCAGAGAGAGAGAGAGAGAGAGAGAGAGAGAGAGGAGAGAGAGAGAGAGAGAGAGAGAGAGAGAGAGAGAGAGAGAGAGAGAGGAGAGAGAGAGGGAGAGAGGGGGGGGGGGGGGGGGGGGAGGGGGCGAGGGGGGAGAGGGGGGAGGGGGGGGGGGGGGGGGGGGGGGGGGGGGGGAGGGGGAGGGGGAGGGGGGAGGGGGGAGGGGGGAGGGGGGAGGGGGAGAGATGGGGAGAGAGGGGGGAGCGGGGGAGCGGGGGAGCGGGGTAGCGGGGAGCGGGGGAGCGGGGGAGCGAGGGGGAGGGAGAGAGAGGGGGGGGAGAGAGGGGGAGAGAGGGAGAGAGGGAGAGAAAGGGAGAGAGAGAGAGGGAGAGAGAGAGGAGAGAGAGAGAGAGAATCGTGAAAAACAGGGATGTATGTTACCTAAATTTGTTTAAAAAGAGGTTCGTGTTTGAGTATAAAACATGTTTACGGTGTGTGTGTGTATTATCTAATCTGGAAAATATATGGATGTATTTTTTTAAAGTAGTATTATGTTGAGAATCGTGAAAAACACATAATCCATATGTATACTATGCATAAAAGATAATCAAAATACAAGTGAGAAAGTAAAACGATTACGTGATCATATTATGTATCATAGTCAAATCACTGTAATAGACCGTTAACCACAACATAAACAAGGTAATCAAAATGACTCCAAAAATTGATTTGTCAAAATAAACAACATAATTAAAACACAAAATGATACGAAAAATTTGTATGTGAATTATGGACCTTATGTTTCGCGTCTTCGCGACGGTTATATGTTGTTGGGCCTTTGGTGAACCCTTTGTATTGGGCCAATCAAGGGAATGAGATATTATTTTTACTTTAATAGGCTAGTAGTTGTGGGCCTTGTGGCTATTTGACTACTTGAGAAGGAGAGCTAGGCCCATAGTTCATTATATTATTTAAATTAAAAAATTTTGTTTTGCGACTTCACTAAAGTTATAAATCATGTAAATATAAGACTTTAAATATACAATGCGAGGATGATTCTGATACATTTAAATGGATTAAAGGCTAGTGCGCTTAACCAGACTCACATTAAAAGCGTGATTAAATGGATTAAAGGATTAAAGGCTATGATTAATTACAAGTTATCAATCTATAACCAAACTCACATCTAATAGGAATAAGGGCATTTTAATAAATATTGCTAATATTAATTATGATATAACTTCAACTTTCTTAAAAAAAAATAAGCTAAATTTTGACTTTTTAATTAATATTTATCCCACCAACCTTTTAAGACTAAAAAAGTTACTTATAATTTTCATATATAAAAAATATACTATAAAATTAGACATTTTTTAATATTTCATAATAATATAATATTACTATATTTTATTTTTTAAATGACGTCTATTAAATAACTTCATAACAATATGCTATACACGTGTGCTTTTAAAAATAACATAGTGTTTATTCTATAGTTTTACATACTAAAAATAACTTCGTGCTATTATAAATTACACAGTATTATTATAAAAAAATTAATAATGTGCTACTTTAAAAAACATACAAAAGTAGCTTTGATCACACACAAAAATGCTATTATAATATACAAATAATTTTTTAACCTTTTTATTAGACAACTAGGTTATTAACCCGTGTGTTACACGGGTTAAAAGTTATAAATATATAATTTAAGTATGTAAATAAAAATATTTAAACCATATCGTTTTATTTTAAATCGATTATATAAAAATAAGGATTTGTGATCATAAGGTTTAAAGTGTTAAATAAAGTTTGAGATGATTGATATCATAGATTCAAAATTTCAAAAATGGTTTGTAGTGATTGAGGTAGTTAAAAAATTAAAATAAAATAAAAACTTCAAGTAAGAATTATAGCATGATTTGTGGAAAAAAAAATTAAAAAGAGTTTAGGCGAGAAAATTTTTGTGAGGTGAAATCTGAAGATAACATGTGTCCACATGTAATCATTTATTAGTATAGATTATACCAATAAAAACAACACCAAAAATATTGACCGGCTATCAAAGAGTTTTTTTTTTTGAAAAGTAAACTTCATTCAAAAAACTCGACGGGTCCTCAAATCAAGGACCGACAAGAAAGATCAATCCAAAGGGAATTTACACCATTTTTCCAATCTACATTGTGACCTTTAACTCTATTACAATACCAAAAAAATGAAGTAGTTTTCACCGTCTCCACAATCTCGATAGGTCGCCTACTCTTGTTGTTGAAAATACGATTATTACGCTCGTTCCAAACAACCCACAAAGCTGTATATAGGATTCCCCTTAACACCTTAGTGGCGTTTTTGGAAGTCTTTTGTGCGTCCGGCATATTGATGACGTCCATGATATCGAAAGGAAAAGAGGGGGATAATCTGCACCAAGATTCAATTCTGACCCACACCTCTTGGGCAAACTCACAACCTGTGAACACATGCATCGTAGTTTCCGTATCATCTTGGCAAAAAATGCACCGCTGATCTTGAATAATGACTCCCCTTTTTATCAATTCGGCTATAGTAGGAAGACGATTCAAACCCGCTCTCCACACCAACACCTTGCACTTTAGAGGCACCCACACCTTCCAATCAATAAAACCAATGCTTTCACGAGAATTATCGTGGGAACAAACCTTTTTTGCCGAGTGAACTGTGAAGATACCATCTTTCGCGTGACTCCATTTCCAACTATCCCTGTCTCCCTTCAAATCAAAACTGTGAATGTCATTAAGAAGCTCGAACAGCTCGGCAACTTCATCAAAAGATGCTGGTTCTGCTCTCCATTCCCAATTTAACATTTTTACATTGTTAACAACTTGAAGACGATTCGCGATCTTGACCCATTTGTTCTTTTCCAGTCTGAAAAGATTAGGAAAAATGAGTCTAAGGGGAGCATCTCTTAACCATGTATCGCCCCAAAAGCTAGTAGATCTTCCATTTCCCACCTCGGCTACGAACCCGGCGTTAAGCTTCTGACCGTTTGGAATTGTAACCTCTCCAATCTTAGTAATGTTCTTCCAACAACCGGAGGCCGAAGGATTGCAAGGTAAAAGCATCCAAGGCCTACTCGACCCGTGACAAGCCATAATTATATTCTTCCATAAACAATCTCCATCCTTCTTAAATCGCCATGTCCACTTCAAAAGAAGCGCATTATTAACGTCACATAACTTAGACACCCCTAACCCTCCGTATTTTTTCGGAGTAGTTACAAGGTCCCAAGCCACCCAATGGATTTTCTTCTCAAGATTAGAACCCGCCCAAAGAAATTTTTTCATAATAGCTTCCATAGCCTCTAAAACCGCCTTTGGAGCTTTATACAAAGAGAGATAATACACCGGTAAACTCTCTAGAACCGATTTAATGAGAATGAGACGGCCGCCTATTGATAAATTTTTTGCTTTCCAAGATTCAAGCCGATTTTTAATAATCTCGATAACCGGATCCCAACTTCTAACACGGTTCATATTCGCACAAACTTGGATACCAAGATAAGAAAAAGGAATACTACCTCTCTTACACCCAAGGAACTCCATCATATCATCAACTTCCGACGATTCCGTACCAACCCCATAAATATTAGATTTATGGAGATTGATACGAAGGCCCGAACATAGATAAAAAATACGGAGGATCCGAACGATGTTTCGCATATTCTCCTTAGACCACTCGCCAATAATTAGTGCATCATCAGCATAAAACAAATGATTAATTTCCACCCCTTCTTTAGATAACCGAATACCTTTAAAGACTCCCATATTATTTGCCTTCTCCAAAAACCAAGACAAAGCTTCCATAACAATTAGGAACAAGAAAGGAGACAAAGGATCCCCTTGGCGGAGACCTTTTTCACATCGGAAATCAAAAGTAGGCGAGCCGTTAACCAACACCGCGGCTCTAGACGACTCACAAACTCCTTTAATCCAATCGCACCACCGTGGATGGAAGTCCATTTGTGACATAATAGAGAGAAGGAAATTCCAATTCACGTTGTCATAAGCCTTCTCAAAATCTATTTTTAATAAAAATGCCTTTCTTTTTTTCTTCTTAAGAAACTCCATAACTTCATTAACCATCAAGGGGCCGTCAGGAATGAAACGCCCAGTAAGAAAAGCCGATTGCGATTCCGATATAACCTGACCCATAACTTTTTCAGGCGATTAGCAAGAATTTTGGAAATTATCTTGCTAATCATCCCAATTAAAGTTATAGGCCTATAATCTTAAGACCAACAGGTGAGTTAATTTTAGGAATCAAAGTAATAAACGACGTACCACATTCAGCTCGGATATTACCTGACTTATGGAATTCATTCAGAATTCGTACAAAGTCCTCATCCAAAAGATCCCAAAAACGTTTGACAAAACGGAAGTTGAACCCACCTGGGCCGGGAGCCTTGTTAGAACCGCAACCAAAAGCTGTTTCTTTAATCTCATCACTAGAAAAAGAAGCCACCATGTTCACTGAATCTTCATGCCGGATCTGTTTTATACCCGTACAAAGAAGAGCCGGACGCGACTGATTATATTCCGTGAAATGATGCCTAAAAAACTTCAATACTTCACGTTTAACCAAAGCCGGCTTAGTAACCCACTCGTCATTAATCATAATCCCCGGAATAGAGTTAATCGCCTTCCTCCCGTTCACCACATTATGGAAAAAAGAGGAATTTTCGTCCCCCAATGCTGCCCATTTAACCCGGGATTTTTGCCGAAGATCACGCGCCTTAAACATTTCAATTTCTTCAATCGCTTTTTTACATTCAGTCCATATCCACATACTCTCCTCGTCCAAATCATGGTCTTCCAATTGCTTTTCTATCTCGTCCTTCTCCTTTCTCATTGTGACTTCGGCCTCTGATTCTATGCAACACATATTTTTATGCCAAGATTTCAACTGTTCCCGAAGAGCCTTCAGTTTGCAAACAAGATTCAAATCCGCTTGCCCACTGTTAGACCACCCCTCTAAAGTCTTCTTATCAATATCAATGCAACCGGGTCTATCTAGCCATGAATCAAACATACGAAATGGTATCAGACCAAAGTTGGTGTCTTTAACCGTGAACAACAATGGAGAATGATCCGATAAGTCTCTAGCCAGCGTCCGAACACAAGCATTAGGCCACATATTGAAAACGTTGTCGCACACCAGAAATCTATCAATTTTACTAAGCTTGCAAACTCCATTCCTTTTAGACATACATGTATACCGCGATCCCTTCATATTATACTCCCGCAACCCGACCTCATCAATAAAGTCGTTAAAGTTTCGGGCACATATCGAGTCAAAAACCGAATTTTTTCTATCCTTCCGGTCTCTCACAGTGTTGAAGTCACCAAAAATTATCCACCACCCATGGCCCCTTCTAATAATATTACAAATTTTATCCCATAGACCGCGTTTACCTTCATTCGACTGAGGAGCGTAAACGTTAATGATATTTAATCTCACAGAACCAGCCACTAGAAAACCATCAACATGGAGATAGTTTCTATCTTTTGAAACATGCTCCTTAACAAAAACCTTCGGTTCCTAAATACAAACTAAGCCCCCCGAATTCTCGGACGCTTCAACGTATTCATATTCGAACCCGAGACCACACCAAAAAGCTGAAATAAGATTGAACGATAAACTGCTAACCATTGTTTCTTGCATACCCATAAACGAAATGCCATTATTTTGTCTAATTTTCTTAATCCAACCTGTTTTTCCTGCCGTCCCAACCCCACGAATATTAATGGACATACAATTCATATCTTACCACTTTGTAATCCTTCATGTACAATCGATTCTTCAATTAGTTTGTGAGAGTGTTGCAGCTGTACCCCAAATTTGTTACCCATGTCAATGGTAGCATTCACTTCATCCACCATATTGCAGGCAACTATTGTACCTCTCGGCCCAGTCGTGTCTTCCATACTGTTGGGCCGGATAGGAGTGTTAAGATCCAATGATTGCTCCACAGGCCCGATTTGATTCTGCTCCATACTGTTACCCAGGCCTAATAATGGGTCAAGACCAAAAATGTCTTCAACACATCTAGATTTCTTACCGATCTTGGCCTTCTCCAAACTGCTAGAGTACGTTGGGTTTGACCGCCCCGTATCAAATGCAATATTTTTCTTTTTACGTTTATTGATAATATTCCCCGTCTCTTCATTTGCCACCTCAGCATGCGCGTGCTTTTCAAAGTTAAAAAGGTTACCCGGAATAAAATCATTTAACTCCTCATTTAATTCCTCGTTGCCTTCCATATTGATTTCCACATTCAAATCCTCCATAACTGCCTCATTATTGCATTCCGAAATTCTATCTTCACAATTAATTGGCTCGTTATGAGTTTCCACATTATCAGCCTCGCAATTAATAGCTTCCATAACCGGCTCCTCCAATCCCGCCTGTTGACTAGCACTCGCCGGAGAGGTGTTTCCGGTATCGTCCTGTTCAATCACGGCGTCTTCCGTCGTATCATTTTTATCCTGCTCAATATCACTCTCATTGTCATTGCGTGAGCGTGTCTCCACCGAACTGTTGGCGACTTTAAAGAATTCGGGGACCCATTCTCCGCTATCTTCCGCAGCCCAAACCACATACTTTCTCTCCCTCCATACCAAAGTCACGTCTTCATTAATGCGCTTCCCGTCGCCTACCAGTACGCCAATAAAATCATATGATAAATCCCCGTCAGTTTCCGATCTTGGGCCCTATGAACAATCTTCCCAAAGGCAGCTCCAACCGCATCGATGACTTCATTTGTTATGAAATGAAGAGGCAACCCGGATAACTTAAGCCAAGCCAGTCTTTCGAAGGCAAAAGACTGACCTTCCCATACATCGATTGTTAGGAATTTCCCGGTCATTTCCTTAGCTTTCTCCTTAACCACGGTAGTGATCTCCTCGTCCTCAAAAGATATAAGTACAGACAGGCCCCCTATGTATTGAACCTTGGCCAAACCCGGACAAATCTCGTCCAAATCAGATAAACATTCTTTAACGCATCTAGATCAACCATACGTGCCACCAACGCCTTACCATACGACGATCTAAACGCATTAACTTCACTACCGATCATTACCGTCTTACCAACCTTTTTACCAGTGAGAGTATCTGTCACACCCTCAAATTCCGGGTCTGGAATCTATCACGGAGGGGTGAGCAAACAGGATCGAACACAGTAGTTACACATGAGATGCAGTTATCTATATGATAAGTTTTAGTTAATCAGTCCATTATTATCCAGAGCATTAGATATTATATGCAGCGGAAATAAATATATATATTGTTTCTTAACAATACTTCTAATCATGTCTTGTTAATAACCAATAGGTATCTGGAGCTCTTATATGATCCTACGTGCTCGTCCAAAAGCTCCTAATAGATACCTGAGAATACATGTAAATCAAGTGTCAACACAGGGTTGGTGAGTTCATAGGTAAGTAAAACATATTTGATAAATCACCCATTATCATTCAAAGAAGGGTTATTGTCAAAGTGTGAGTTTAATTTTACTCACCGGTATATGAATAGCCTGTCGGAACCCTTTTTAATAAGGTGAACCCGCTATCCCACATACCTACTAAGTACAAGCCCAACAAATCCTTCATATTGAATTTGTCCATGTCACTTAGTTTATTATTTCTATGTACAAGCCCAACAAATCCATCACATAGGATTTGTCCATGTATCATAGTTTAATTTTTCCCTTTTCTTTTTTTTATGTGTGTATTATGCCAGTTTTAATAATTCAAATCAGAGGGCGCGAATCCTCTCTTTACATTTATCCTCATATGGGTGGTAAGTGGAACTATAATGGCAAAACTTATATAGCGCAACAATCTGCCTTCCCACAGAATAGTCATCCCGAATGACAGCGAGATCTTTGTGCATCTGATAAGGACCACATGTCCAAACCTTTGTGGGGGTTAGTCACTCCCCGATAGTACTATCCAAAAGATCCCTGCCTTGTTTATAGCCCAGTTTACACAGAAGGATTTCATAATAACCATATGTAATCATAAATGTGATCCAATTATTATCTAACATAATACACAAAAATAATTTATAAATTTAATTACAACATGTATTCCAGCCCCAAAATATTTAAATGATTAAAAAGGGGAATAGTTATGAACTCACCTCAGTCCTTGTGTGGTGTTGACAACCTAGTAAATTCCTGCTAAGGAATTATATTTCACGTCAGCAAATAGATACAAATCCAAAACCTAAATAAGTTAGATCTTGAACCTGGTGTTCAATTGATCTAGGATTTGGTTTTCGGGGATTTGTTATAAACATATAATTAATTATTTAATTCTTTAATAATTAAAGGTTTGTATTTCATGATATTTGATCAAATTAATAATGATTTCAATATGTCATTATGTCTTAAATAATTTTTAGACATTACTTACATTTGTAAATTGATATTTTAATTTAATAAGATTTTATAATTTAATTTATAAAATCTAATTTTGTGTTTATCATGTTTAAAACACAACTAGAATTCTTTAATATTTTATAATTGAATTTACAAAATCTAATAGCAAGATTTATAAATAAAAACAAATCATCTAAACATTATAAATCTTGCTAAACATTATATTCTTCGCATTATCTAATTCTTCTTGTGATATATATCAGTGTGTTATATGCTTCGTATTATGATGGTTATTGCCTTTGTTATGCTTTGTTATATGCTTTGTATATGCGTTGTATTATGATTGTTATTGTTATTGCCTGTGTTAACGAGTCGGGGGTCTCTTCGGAAGCGGTCTCTCTATCTTTCTAGATAGAGGAATGACTTGCCACCACATACCCCTCCCAGACCCTGCTCCTCAGCGGGAGACACTGGGTATGTTTGTTTGTTTGTTTGTTTATCTAAACATTATATTCTTATGATAATATTATTTTAATTGGACATATAAATAATAAATAATAACATGATAAACAATATATAATTTATCAAATTATTAAATAATTAATAATTATAACATAATAGATTTATATTCAATAATTAATATAAATTATCTAATTATTAATTATGTTATCCATATTTATATTACGTATAAACATTATTTATGATTATGTGTAATAATCTAGTCCATTTTTATAAAATGATTATTTATAACATTTATAAATAATATTTTATAACATTTATAATAATTAAATAAATAAATAAATAAGGTTTTTAAAGAAATAATTTTCCAGAATATAATTAAATAACTTATAAAATTAACAAAGTTTATAAAAACTGTTTTTATAATTTTTAGTTATTTTTCTGTATTTTTAAATGGTTCAAAAAGGCTTCAAAAAAATAAGTGTTGGTGGCCGGGTTCGAACCCGTGACCACAAACACACTCTCCCACGCCCAAACCAGTGAACCAAAGGCACAAGCCGCAATGGTTCTCGGCCTGTAAATCTTTTAAACACAAACCCAATAACCTCCAATTCAACCAAGAACCCTAATTCGTAATCGATCAAATTGAACATCGATTCGAATCTGTTAACAATTATAATCATAGGGCTTTTGATCCCCATATAGAAACGAGCATGTACATGTATTTAATTTACCAGAAAGATGTCGAATGGATGATGAACGCCACGAAGAACAGTCGCGACTATGGTGGCACTGATTGCGTACTCAAACGACGATGTCAATCGAATTAATTACACAGAAAGCTTCTATTGGTGTTAATGATGAATAGCACTCTGTCAATTTGTGTTTATAACGTATCTAGGTAGGAGTTTGAATGGGTTGCAGGTCGCGTACGATGTTGATGATCGAACAGTGGGATTTTGAGTGTTTCAGATACAATTCGAAGTGATAGTAGCTTAGTATTCTTATAGTCGATCGATTGAACTAATTTAATTGAATTATTGTGATGTTTAGTGCGTTTGGTAGTGGTGGTCGGCCGACTTTCGGTCGAGAGTGGGTTAGGTATAAATCGAACTCTATTATTCAAATCAAAGTGGGTTAGGTGTTCGAATCACCCACGAAAATGTGTCGGTATCGATTGATTGGATTAAAGCCGTGTCATTTTGGTGTTTTGGTCTCGCCGGAGACTTCGCCGGAGGAAGAAGCCGACGGGGAACAGTGGGTCGGGGGGTTGGGTTTTAGAATTTACACAAATGGTCCCTGGGGTTTTAGAACCTTATTATTTCATGTATAAGAGTTTTAAAACAAGTTTCAACAATTACAAACCACCCCCTTGGACTTAAATTAAGTTTAATAATTTTTATAATTTATTATTATTAATAATAATAATATTTCATTATTATTATTATTATCATTATTAACATTATTATTTTTAATAATAATATTATTATTGTTATTATTATCATTATTTTTTTATTATCAATAATAATAATAAAACAAATTGTAAATTCACTTAAATATTATATTAAATTAAAAAAAAAATTTCGGGTTGTCACAGTATCTGCAAATGAGCGTGCCTCATTAACGAACATAGGTGCCTTACCCGGCTGCTGATCAGTCGCATCTTTGTTATCAGAAGTAGTCCCTTTCGGCTTCCTAGGGACGTGATCGGCTTTGATTTCCCCTTCTTCAAGTGTGAACCTTGCAATATTTGCTATCAACCAACAGTTTCCTATCTTCGTGTTGCAAATCTTTCGTATCAAATCTGTCTTGTCTTTAACATCTAGGAAAGAAACAAAACCGAACCGATTGCCGATCTTGTCTTGCTTTCTGGCGATGTATATGTCGTATATCTCCCCATATGAACGTACAAATTCTGCTAGATCTGATCCGCTGCATCTCTCTGGCAAATTTGTAATAAAAACCTTTGTAATCCTTCTTAAAATGTTTGCCGGAATTTGAGAATTCCGGCCAGGCATCCCGAAAATCCAACTAGACCTCTACGTGTTTGTTAATTTAATAAATATACCAAAACTCCCGGCTATCAAAGAGCTAACAATAAAGAAAAAGTGTGACAATGTGTGACGTAAATGTGCTATTATGCATTTAGTAGAGTGCTATTATCATGTTTATGAAAACTATTCAGCAAAAAATATCACTTCATAAATGGAAAAATAACACTTCATAATGACAAAATAACACTCATTAAAAATAAACACAACACTTATTAAGTCTCAAAATAGTAGTTAATAAAAAACACTAGCACTTAATAAAAATATCACATCATAAATGTCAAAACATCACTTTATAATGCCAAAAAAATGAATGAATAATAAAGCTATGATGTGCTATTTTCTACATATGTTATGTCACTCTCGACATATTTTTGCTGTTTTGGCTAGACGTAATATGCTATCTACCTATTATAATAAAAGAGTAATTTGGTATGACATGTGTCATCATCACAATTCTCCTCATCAAAATTTTTCCGCCTCTCTCTCCTATTAAATAATTACCTTAATTACTAATAATGTTATTTAATATTTTTTAAAATTAAAATACTTGTTTATAAACTAAGAAAAAGATTTTTTTGTTAATGTTATTTCTAAATAAACAAGTGTTTATAAATAATATTTTTTTCTAAATAACAATCTTTTTTAAAAATATGATATACTATAAAATTAGTGTTTTTAAAGAGTAAATTATTTAAAAACCAAAAATAATTTAATTTAGGAGTTATGATAATGAAATATTTTAAAAAATGATATTTTTATAAGTTTGTTTTAAAACAAAATATTATTTTTTTAAAAAAATAAAAACAAAGTTAAAAAAAGTTGATATCATTGTTTTATTACTTATAGTAATTACTCATACATAATTTCATTCATATCATATCCTGGAATATCATGTTATTTTTAATATATTTTATTATATTAATATTTTATTTATTCAACCCGTGTATTACACGGGTTTTCTAAAGCTAGTTATGCATAAATACGTAAATATATCATGTTGTTATGTTTTGGACTATATTATTTTTTATATAATATGTATTAAACATATTATGTTTTAACTTCAATTCAATATATTATAAATAGATATATGATTTGAGTAATCAACATTTAAAAAATAAAATAGTAAATAGTTACATGATTTTAAGAAATTCCATAAATAACCTGATTTTGTATATGACAGTAATGCCACTAATGAGTAATTAATACTTATAATACGTGTCATAATTATGTTAGTTCATATGGTTTTTTAGACTATAAAATCTATACTATCTAGTAAAAAAAGTTTATTTTATCACTTGTCACTCTTTTGATCTATATTTTTGCCATATGTCATTATTCTGGATATTCTCAAATCATTTTCCCTATAAAAATGTATTATAATAATTTAAATACTAAAACTAATTTCTCTCTCTTATTAAAGATCAATTTTATTAATTGCAATATTTCTCTCCCTAATCTAGATTTTTTAAAATCAAGGTATCTTTTTAAAATTAGATTTTATTAAGGAAATACAAAATCACATATTTTTATTAAAATAGAACTAATAATAAATTTTTTTATATAATATGAAACTTTCAAAAACACTAAACCATTTTGAAACAAAATATTTTAAATCGGTCTCTTTTTAGATTATAAAAAAGATGAACGATTCTAAAAACAATCTTATTAAAACAACCAGAGTAATTACAGACCAAAGTTTTTAATAAACAAAATTTTTATAAAAAAATCTTGAAATGAATATTTAAAAATTAAACTATTTAGATAAGATAGTTAAAAAAATAATATAACTGTTTTATTTTCTTGAACAACTACGTATCCATATTTCATATCTTATATTAAAATATCGTACTGTAAATCTTTGTTTTTATTACTAACTATAATCCGTTTAGTGAATGAGTTTCTAACCTATTTATCTATACATGTATTTGTCTATCTATATATCTATCTATCTATAATAAAGAAAAAATAAGATAAGACGTGACATAATCGTAAGACTAATCATACTAACTTTTTAATTTCTCTTTATTATTAAAACTAACATTGAATACTAATAATATTACTCATATCATTTTTAAATTTAAAAATATATAATTTAATAAATTGAAAATCTATTTTTTTAAATTAAAAGCACACTTTTTAAAACAAAGAATCAACGAACTTTTAAAACAAATCATTTATTTAAAACAAAATATTTAATAATCACAATATTTTTATAAAACAAAAGTTTAAGAAAATACATTATTTTTTATTTACTTAAAGTAGTTTTTATACATAATTATAATCATATTTTATATTCAAGCATAATTTTATAATTCATAATTTTTTACTAATTATTTTATAATTTATTTATTCAACCCGTGTAATACACATGATACTAATCTAGTATTTGTATATGATCATCGTCCTATACAATGTCTGTCAGTAACATACTTTGAAAGTCGACGTTTTTAAGGCTCGGTTTCAAAACACACATTAATTAGAGATATGATAAAACAGTGTAAACAATGTATTTAAATACGGAGTTATTCAAAGTATAAACACAAAAATCCTCGATTTTGAAAATATTTTAGTGTATAAAAACTGCCAGTCATCCATGTGAATTTAATTAATAATGATACCAATAAGATAACTACAGCTTTATCTTGAATAATTTGATTAAGTTCGTTCTAGGGATATAAAATTAACGGGAAATTGTTTCTATCTATTTAGATGAATGTTAGATCTTTATTTAGATGAAAGAAATCGATAATTTAAAGTTGTTTTCATGAGATTAAGGGTGTGTAGTTAGAAAGAGGGGCACCAATTAAGTAGTCCAAGAATTACTTAGACGTGTGTTTCGCTTCGTCATAGTATGTCATTCATCTCACGTGTCCTAAGAGGGGCTATTGGACATATTAGAATGATGTTATAAGAATATATAAAGATCTTAAAAGACACAATTAAAGGTTCAAGAACGTACACTTAATTATACAAAATATTTGTTAATAATATTAAATAAATAACAAGGTAAAACTGAAAATTGAAAAGGTTCACAACAAAGAAAAGTTTCTACAACTTTATAGAATGAAATAGTTTATAAGATAACCAAAATATAGATGCCAATTAATTTTACTAGTTAATCCACTCTAATAAAATAAAATAAAAGACACATGAAGGGCCGGCCCATTATCAATATGTATGGTGCATTGGGTTTGGGGCTCAAAAAACTAAGGGCCCCAATTTTTTGTAAAAAAATTTATACTGGGCCTGTGGCCTATGGGCCAAAAGAACAGATATGCATAGGCGCTCTGCGCACAACAAAAGAACGGATGTTACGATGCACAGAGAGGCGCATTCGATGCCCTAGTCATCGGCCATCACCCAGGGAGGCTGAGCAGCGTCCAGCGGCCTTTCCAACTTCCAAGACAATTGGCCTTTCCAAGAGCGGCGGCAGCGGCGGGCTAGGCAAACCGCAGACCTGCACGGTCGCTGGGCGCATGGCTATTGCCTGTTCCACTTCTCCAATCGCACGGTAAGCATTAAGTCATAAACACTTTTATTCTTTAACCCACAAACAACTATTCTAGTGTTCTTGAGTCTTGAAGAAGTTGAATATTGAATTTTCGTTCTTGATTTAGTCATTTAGATCGACAGCAAGCGGGCAGCGGAGCAGGTTATTGAAGATTTGAAGTTGATTATTCCTCTGGTTCATTACTAAAGTAAAACATTCAAGGTTAGATTATTCTTTTTAATTCTTGATTCTTGAATCTTGATTGATAAGTGATAACCGACCTGATTAATTGCTCATTCCTAATTGTTTACTAAATACTAATAGCTTAATAGCTTCAATTTACTTTTGAGCCTTTAATTTGTTGTCTTAGGTAAGTTTAGGCAAAAAGATTTCCCTGATTAGGTATAGTCTTAAGTTGATTTAGTATATTTTACTAGGGGTGTCATTCGGGTTTTTTAATCGGGTTTCGGGTTGTTCGGGTCGGGTTCCTCGGGTTTTTAGGTGTAGGAAATCAACCCGAAGACCAAACCAAATAAGCAACATTTAATCGGTTTTCGGGTTACGATATTCGGGTTTGTTCGGGTCGGGTTAATCGGTAATCGGGTTAGACTAAACTATTAAGCTTTAAATTATTTGATATCTCAAATGTTTGTGTAAACAATATGTCACACCCTCAAATTTCCACAAACGGGGTATTACCGTTAGGCGTGTGACTTCCAGGATCTCAGCCACTAGTTACACCAAACGACACGTTAATTGTAAAACATAATTCATTTTTGAAGTTTAATATTACCAAAGACCAAGTTTTTAAAGTAAACATAACAGAAGTTGCGGAAGCATAATAAATCTTAATTGTTTAAATGGCGCAACACGCGCAAACCGAATAAATGAAAGTTACTGAAAAATATTAAATAAGCCACGTGAGATAATAAATGCATGAGTGAATGCTCCTAATCGTGCGCGTCTTGTGAACCTGAAAGAAACATGCTAAAGTGTCAACACAAGGTTGGTGGGTTCACAGGTTTTGATAAACAGAACATAAAGTAAACCGATACAGTAAACAAAGTAATATCAGTAGGTAGCTAGTCTACTAAACCAGTTACTCAGTGTATGAAGTTCGAACCGAAGCTGACAATCGAAACTGAACGCCTCGGCTGTGAATACCAGGTCACAGCAACAGAACTTAGGTCAATTAAACACCCGTTTGACGAACGTTGTGCTAGCGCGACTAGCCCGGGTGGGGTTTGTCAAACCCAGTAGATCTACTCAGAATTGCCTCGCTATACTACATACATTAACGGTTCGAGAGTGAGGACTTTAGTGGTATCACACTAGTAAACCGGTGATATTACAATAATACTGATCAACGAAAATGAAATTGTTTCCACGTTTCTACTTGCGTAGTAACGGACCGAATGAAATTATTTCCACGTTTCTACTTGCGTAGTAACGGACCGAAGGGCAAAGTATACGAACATAGTATCATGTATATGCAGTATCACAACAATCCAATATAATGTAACGTTTATGAAAACAACATGTTTCTCTCCCCAAAAAATAGTATAAAGTAAAAGTGGGGCTGTAAACTCACCTTGGATCGATGTAATGTATATAAACAAGAACTTCAAAGAATTGGGCAATGCACGATCAAACACGTTCAATACCTATTATTGTTTGTAATGGAGTCTTTAATATAATACGAATATATTTGATAAGGTTTGGGTCGATTTGATTTAACACGTGGCACACACACAATTAGATGTATATAATATTTTTATAGATTTGTATTAATAAATAATTATCAATAAGTATTAAGTTTTATCAAATAATTATTTACATTTTGATTTCACTAAAAGGGTTTCATATATGTATTTAAATATTTTTAGAATTAAATATAAAATGATATGGTTTAATTATGTAATTTATAATTATCCAAGAATATTTACAAATAAGGATAATCACATTTATAGTATTTTGATTAATAATAAGGTATTAATATATTTTACAAGAAATAACCCACAATTTTATTTGTAATAATTTATGAATTTATAAAATATTAATATAAGGTTTATTTTATAGAAATAACTATTTATAATATTTATAAATAATTTATGTATAATTTCTATGATTTTTATAATTATTGCATAGTTATACACGATTTAGAATTTATTTTACAAAAATAAGTATTTTTAGTACTTTTAAATAATATTTTATAAAATTTTATTAAAGTTTTTAAATAAAATAAATTTACAGGAAACTGTTTTGTAAGATTTAAAATAAGGAAACTTATAAAATTTATTTTTATAATTTTTAGGAATTTTTCCATATTTTTAAAGTATTTTAAAAAGCTTAAAAAAATAAAACAAATAAAAAGAGGCTGCCCGGGGTCGAACCCGGGTCCTCTCCCTGCACACACACACACACCGAACCAGTGAACCAAGGCACAAGGCCGCGGTTAAACTCAGTTTTTATTTCTTTTAAACACAAGCTCCAATCATCCCAATTCACCAAGAACCCTAGGTTCGATCCGCATCAAATTGATCCCCAAATCGATTTCGATTGCGTCTAATTTCATGGGCTATTGTTCCCCTTGTAAAACGAGCTAAATGGTGTATTTAGTTACCTGTTTCGAAGCTCTACAGAAGGTGCTTGACCAGTTGCAGGTCCGCGACGATGGAGGGGATCAGGTTGATTGTTTTCAAGTGTTTCAGATTCAATTGAACGTACCATTAGTTTAGGAATGATTATATAGTCATTCTTGTTTGATTAATTTGAATAAAATAGAGTGATAGTGCGATTTTGGTGAGTGGGTCGGCCGACTTTCGGTCGAGAGTGGGAAACACACCTAACCGACTTTAATTTTCAAATTGCAGTGGTCCCCAAGTTCGATTCATGCATGTGAAGGTGTCGGGGTGTTTATTCGAGTCAAAACTGAGCGATTTTGTGGCTTTTGGACACGCCGGAGGGCCGCCGGAAGTGGTGCCGGAACAGGGTCGACGGCGGGTGGGGTTGGGTTTGAATTATTTACAGAATGGTCCCTGTAGTTTCCTAATTATTATTTTATGTTAAAAGCTTTATAAAACAGTTTTTAAAATTTACATTTCACCCCCTGGACTTTATTAAATTAAGTTTAAAAATTTTTATAAATTATTTTTATTAATAATATTATTATCATTATTATTTTTTCATTATTTTTATTATTATTATTATTATTATTATTAATCTTACTAAATAATAAAATGGATTTATTCGCGATAGTATTAACCGAAAGAAAAAAAATTCGGGTTGTCACACAATATATATATGATCAAATACATGTATGAGATTTAGCATGTGTTATCAATATAGAATTTTATTTATTATCTTGAACGGAAAGTTTTTGCATATTACATTTACCTTATTATGCATATTAAATATTAAATGACATTATATATTAATCATCGTCAAAGTTTATATAATAAAATTGAACCACAACAATATAATATAAAGTTTAAAAAATCATGTTTTCAGATCGCGTAAATGGTAGCATAATACAACATATAAATATATACACACATATATATAAATCTTGAAATTTTTTAAAAAGTAATATTCGGGTTAATCGGGTTGACCGAATCTTACAAACTCAACCCAAAGACCAAACCATTTACAAAAATCGGGTTCGGGTTAGTGTAATAATGGGTTGAGTTGCTCGGGTTAGTTCTTAATTGGGTTCGGGTTGATTTTGTGCGGGTTTGATATTCGGGTTCGGGTAAAAAACACACCCCTATATTTTATTTGGTAGTTTTATTAAATTATAATGTCAAATCGATTTAGAAAGTGCCCTTCTGGTGCATCAAAAAAGGCAAAGAAGGCAAGACAAGATACTTTTAATGAATCAATAAAAGGATCACTACTTAACTCCGCCAACTTTAAACGTATTAGTTTATTATTGCCGGTCCCAAGCCCGAATAAAGGAGGATGGTTTAATAATTTTTTAGAAAAGAGCCCCATTTTCTTAGTTCGGTTGGGACCCTAAAAAACGTTGAGTTGGCCCTGGACACATGATTACTTTTACATGTTCACGTCATCTCCACATATGTTTTTCCATGAGTCACCACCATAATAAATTTACAATTTTGGTAAAATCTTAACTTCAAAAAGTTTCATTAATAATTTCCAATTAATACTATAATAATCAAGATAATTTTTTTCTAGAATAAATAATATTTTATTAAAAATACTTTAATAAGATTTAATTTTGTTAAAATATAGTTTAATTTGTAGCTAATCATTGTTAAAACTAAAACATTTTAAATATATATATAAAGGTTTGTGTATATTTATGAATAATAAATTTTCTTTTCTTTTATACTACATGTTTATACCTTAAATATGTTTTTATATACAATAATTTTATTGATATGTTATATATAACATATATTAGATTATACAAATATAATTTATTATATAATTGTTATTTTAATCTGTGTAACACACGGTATCTAATCTAGTTGGTAAATAAATGAATTTGAACTATGATCGTTTGATTATGGATTTGAGTTGAAAAGGTGTATAAATCTCACTGTCCATCTATAAGTGGTGCATGACCAACCAAAAGTTTAACATCGAATGAGAATATATTCATCTAGAAGATGAGAATAAATTCCATAAAGAGGACAATGATGCTTCAAGCTCAAGCAACCCAATCCCGCGGGTTTAAACTAATAATGAACCAACTCGTTTAATTTGATTTACAATACACAAACATACTATACTTTAAATTATATTAACATTAATATTGATGGACTAAAAGCTAAATCTTAACTTTATTTGACCTTTTTATGCACATGCTTTTGAGTAGTTAAGTACCGAGTAGATCTACTACATATTCCTTTGTATGGTAAACTTAATAGAACATTAATATATTCAATTGGAAAGGATTATTAAGAGTGTAACCTTACAGAATGACAATCAAATTCTAAGAGTGTTTTAATTAGATAACTTAAGTTTAAAAATGTTCAAATTAAGTCACTCAGCTTTCATATTTAGTTTAAATATTTAAATTAAAGGTTTAAACATATTTTTTAATCATGTTTTTCTTTTTGTTTCAATTGAAAAATATATTATTTTATGTAGACGTGGAGTGGTGACATGGATTTAGGTAGTTTTTAATTTTTAATTATAGTTAACATTTTTTTTAATGCTATAATACAATTACATGTATTGAAAATCCTGACCCTCATATTTTTTCTCCATTTCTTTCTTGACCCAAAATATATAATTCAATGATGACTCGAGTCGATAGTTTAGTGATCCAATTTAAAAAAAACATGCACGATTAAGTTAATTGAAACACTTTTAAAACTTGATTATTATTCTATGATATTGGTTCAAGATTATTTGAAATAATCAAACTTTTATTTTCTATTGCATCTCTTTACTAATAATAAAACAAAATTTGTTGTGTATGTAAGAAGCTCAGATGATTATTTATATTTGTTAGATATCTACGTAGCGGAACACACATAAGAAAGCAATAAGCAAGAACATAAGAATATTACGTGTTCCGGATTTAATGTGAATCATACGTCCATATGCTGCTAGGGTTTCCCTTTCCTAGTTCAGTATAAAATTACAATACACAAGATGGTTATATATAAAGACAAGCTAGTGTTTTTAACTTAGTAAACAAGAAAACAACTCATAGGCCCAAGCTCAAAGACTCCATAAACCCAACCATATTAACATGTAGGCCAGTTAATTTTACTCGTACCTGATTAACCCGCCCGAGCCGATCTCACCATATCCGAAGAACCCGAACCAAAAGAACAAGTTACCCGATGCCTGAAAACCAATTAAATCAATTGTTATACGGGTCGCGTCTCGGATAGACTTTATAACCTCAAATACCCGAATAACCGAACTGATGAACCCAAAATCCGAATAACACTCATTCTAATAAAACAAATTGTTTGTATATAATTGTTTAGATGGTCCAAATTAAGCATATTGTTTGTATACAATTATATATAAAGAACATTTTATGATTTTATAGAACTAAACTAATTTAAATCCATTAATTATATAAGATATTTAAAGCAAACTCATTAAAGCCTACAAATTTAAGTTTATTGTTTAATACCCATTACCCGAACATCCAAAACCGATTAGACTGATTGTTATTCGGATCAGGTTTCATATAAACTTTCAACGCTAAAAAACACGAATAATCCGACCGATTAATTCGAAACGGGAATAACTAATCCGATCAACACCCTTGAGATGCGTCTATTTTTAATTGAAAAAGCATATTAATAGTTATTTCATTATATGTATATTTTGTTATCATAATTACTAGCTATTAGCAAAGCAAGAACACCACCTCGACCTTTCACCGCTACCGCTTCCATCATCGTCTATACTTAAAGTATGTAATAATTGTTAAATATTACTTGCGGTCCTATAATAAATGTATACTAGACAACAGATCTTTATAAGTAATGCATAATTAGTAGCAAAATACTATATATATATATATATGTGTGTATATATATATATATATATATATATATATATATAGAGAGAGAGAGAGGAGAGAGAGGTTCCCCTAAAAATTAATTTTTCCCTAAGAATACTAAGAAGTAATCCTAGCCTTCTAATTATCTAATTAAGGGCTAAGATCAAAGTATAAAAAAAATAAGTAATCAATGGTAATTTGGGTATTTTATTATATTACCCACAATTGTTGACTTTTTAAAATTTCTCCCTATTTTTTAAATGCTAATAACTTTTTCATACGACATTATTTTTTTAAATAAATTACACCATAAAATCAAGCATTTTTTTCTTTAATTTGAGTATAGTATTACTATAGTTTTTTACAAAAAAAATCAAATTATGTGTAGTTGTGCTAAATTTTTAACGTTTTTGTGCTGCATTTTATAAAACAGCACAAAGCTGTGCTGTATTTCATAAAACAGCACAAAGCTGTGCTGTATTTCATAAAACAGCACAAAGCTGTGCTGTATTTCATAAAACAGCACAAAGCTGTGGTGTATTTCATAAAACAGCACAAAGCTGTGCTGTATTTCATAAAACAGCACAAAGCTGTGCTGTATTTCATAGCTGTGCTGTATTTCATAAAACAGCACAAAGCTGTGCTGTATTTCATAAAACAGCACAAAGCTGTGCTGTATTTCATAAAACAGCACAAAGCTGTGCTGTATTTCATAAAACAGCACAAAGCTGTGCTGTATTTCATAAAACAGCACAAAGCTGTGCTGTATTTCATAAAACAGCACAAAGCTGTATTCAACCGATCAGCGAATCACCGAGATGGTGTTGTTAGCATTGGATCACCTGTGCCAATGTGCTGAAGGTAGACCTGCTCGATTGAAGCCCTAACCACCTTCTCGATTGAAGCTTTAACCACCTGCTCGATTGAAGCCCTAATCGATCGGATGTGCTTTAACCACCTGCTCGATTGAAGCCCTAAACGATCGGATGTGATGGAGGGAGATGGTTGGGGGAGATGGTGGTTGGTTACAGATGTTGTTTTAATGATGAAGATGATGTTGTGGCCGATGGGGGTTGCCGAACGGGGTGCCGATGGTGGTTGCTCGTACAACCGGCGACTCACCAGATCATTTGGTATAGTTTGTGTATGTGTTTGAGTTTATGATGAGAGGAGTGTGGGTGAGCGACGGGATCAAGAGCTTTGATTTCTGCATATCCATCATGATCAAGTATGATGATATGATGTATTTAATAAAATAGCACATTATATTCAAATTTGTGCTGCATTTGATAAAATACAAAAGGGACTAATGAGTGTGTTTAGGACCATAATGCCCTTTAATCCTAATTTGAAGAGTGCCACATGTAATCTCCTTATTCCTTCTTAGCATACTTAGGCAAAACTTATTTCTTAATAGAACCTCTACATATATATATATATATATATATATATATATATATATATGGATCAGGATCATTACAGAACCATTTTTTATTTTCAGAACCAAAAGAACCATTGACTTACATAAATGTAAATTATAAACCATTGGTTTACATAGATGTAAGTTAAACCTGGTGATTTTTAGTTATTTTTTTATAGTTTATTGTTCATGTCTGATATACACATATGTAAAACAGGTCAAGTATTACCAAACTTAATATACATTTATGTAAATCAATGGTTCTGTAGTTTTGAAAATAAAAGTGGTTCTGTAATGATCCTAACCCTATATATATATACATATATATATATATATATATATATATATATATATATATAGGGGAGGGATCCTAAGAAAACTAACATTTTTTGAGAAAACCATGAAAACCAAATTCATCCAATCAACATTTTCTTTAATTTTTCAGATTTTTATTTTCAAAGGGTATTTATGTAATTTTATACATAATATATTCTTAATTAATATTAAATCCCTACTTTTTCTCCAAATTCGATTTGATGAGCAAAATTATTGGAACTGATTCATTATATCGTATATTCTTCAGTTACATTTTCTCCATCGATGCTTGATTGTTTTTTTTTGGATTCAATTCGAGTTTCAACAGATTCATATCCGAATTCAACAAAGCTTTTAACGAAGAAGGTAGGTATCTTTTAATGGTTTAGTGTTGATGTGTTCGATGTTGCTCTGTTTTCTGTAATCTTATGTTTTCACTATTTTAGGATGGAGAATTCCAATTCTAATGTAATGGTAACTGTATCTGGGATGGAAATTGAAGATTTTGCTGAAGCAACACATTCAATACCTATTGATCAGATTGATAAACTTTCAACCAGTAATAATCTCGAATTAGACTCATCGACCACATTTGTCCCATTAAATATGTACCGTGGAGATGGACACATATATCTTACTGGCGTTGAAAATGAAGGTAATTATTTTCCTTATATGTTTGGGTATTTTTTTAAAGTTAAACGTAATGATATAGATGTATACGTATATGTAAGTAACATGTTGTTAATGTAACATATGGATGCTTACATATATGTAAGCTTACATAAGTAATCATATTTCTATACTAATGAATACGTATGAATCAAGTCTGATTACTTAATTGTCCATAATCAAAACATTTTAGATAGTGCTTACATATATGTATCCATATATGTAAATTTCTAAAAAATGACACCCCATCATTGTAATACTGTACTGACTTATTATATTTTTTCTCATTATCAAGGTTCTTTATCTACCAATGTTTATGAATCTCCAAATGGAACATGATATTGGACTCCTAATGTTCCAGTTGAGTACAAGCTTGTTGTAGGAACCAAATTCGATACATGGCAAGATGTGATGAATATGTACGAAGCGTATGCTGAGAAGGCTGGTTTTCTACTCGACTAGGTGCAATGAAAAGAAAGGATGGGGTGATTACTCATAGATACATGTTGTGTACCAAAGCTGGTAAGCCTAATGGTCAAGTTGTTGACACTTTGGAATCCACGTCAAAGTCCCCTATTCGTCGGACAAATTTCAAAGTTACTAATTGCCGAGCACGTATAAAACTAAGAGCTATTTTAGGTACATCAGCTTATGAGTTATATGATTTCGATGAGGTTCATAACCACGGATTAGTGAATTCAGACAATTTGGATATGACACGAAAAAGACGGAAGTTGAATTTTGTTGACCAAGAGTATATTGCCAAATGTCGATTGGCAAATATTGGGCCAACCAAAGCTCATAGGCTACAAGTTGCATTAAAGGGTGGCCATCACATGGTGCGTGGTACAAAAACAGACTATAAAAATTTCAGTCGTGATATTACCAAGTACATTGGTAAAAGAGACGCACAAATGTTTGTAGATACCATAAAGAACATAAGATGTATAGAGAAAATTTCAGTTTCGAGTATGTTGCTGTTGATGGTGAGGTTAGATCATTTTTTGGGTGGACAATGTTTCGAAGGTAAATTATGATGCTTTTGGCGATGTCTTGGCATTTGATACAACATACCAGATAAATAAGTAAGTTTTTTTTTGTTTATTCAGTAATAAATCATACTTATTTATAATTAACTTCTTTTATTTCAGGTATAATACGATTTTTGTTCCATTCACCGGTGTTGATCACCATAAAAAGTGTGTAACTTTTGGTGCCGGGTTGTTGTATGACGAGACAATTGAATCTTACACGTGGTTACTTAATTGCTTCGTTAAAGCCCATAATAACAAACACCCAATGTTGATTCTTACGGATCAGGATGCGTCTATGAAAGT
Source organism: Flaveria linearis (assembly GCA_024085815.1). Classification (NCBI taxonomy): domain Eukaryota; kingdom Viridiplantae; phylum Streptophyta; class Magnoliopsida; order Asterales; family Asteraceae; genus Flaveria; species Flaveria linearis. The sequence goes on from CM044004.1 coordinate 88,404,532, forward strand.
AGCGGTCAATACGGTTTTTGACAAATCAATACATCGTTTGTGCATGTGGCATATCACTATGAAACTTCCATCAAAAGTATTATATTCTTATCATTTTAAATTTACTTTAATGTCGTCATTATTTGTAAATATCGCATTCTTATATTGATATTCTTAGATACATAGATCTGACTTACATATATGTATGTTCTAAATATTAATCTTTACGTATAAGGAATCACCCTATTTTTTTGTAGGTTACTGGGAACAAGTTGAATAACACTAATTTACGTGCATCTATTCATAAGTTAGTTTGGAACGTGTACATGAAACCATCTGAGTTTGAACGTCGTTGGATTTTGCTGATGGAGAGTACAGTTTGCAAGATCACCCTTGGTTGTCTGACATGTTCTCCATTAGAGATCAATGGGTTCCTGGTTATTTCAAAGATATACCCATGTGCTGCTTAATGAAGACTACCTCTAGGTATGAAAGTTCTAATTCTTATTTTAAAGTCAACTCAAGTGCATCCAATACTCTTGTTCAATTCTTGTTGTGCTTTGACTCTGCGATGGATGGACAAGGGTATAACCAACGTTTGTTAGAATATAGCACTGCAACTACCGTACCAAAACATCGTACTTCTTTAGCAATCGAATGTCACACGGCTGAGATTTACACACGCAACATATTTTTAGAAGTCCAAAAGGAAATACATAAATGCACATCATTATGTTACATAGTTAATCGTGAGATTCTGGATGGAACCTACGTTTATATGATCGCCCACGAAGATAATAGGTCGGATATTATCAACGAGTTCAAGGTTAACACTTGTCTAAACTTTTACATGTTTTCATATGTTTCAATTTATTGCTGAATTGTATCCTTTTGGACATTTATCTAATCCAAATTTGTTTTATTGCATAGGTAACGCTTAAATTACTTGACAACTCAATTACATGTTCTTGCATGGGCTTCACGCGTATTGGTTATCTGTGTCGTCATGTTTTTTGTGTGTTTAGACACCATAAAATTGACAAAATTCCAGATCAATACGTGCATGTTCGATGGAGAAGAGATGTTCTACCTAAACATTTGTTTAGTATTGCCAACCGATATGGTGTGAATCAAAGTAAAATTCAATAATTAGACATCGTGTGATGGAAAACATGCAACAATGTGCTGATTTGTTAAGACATGACACTGAGCGACTAGCATGGCTTGACAAGCATGTGGAGAAACTAAAGCAAAAATATTTGATGACTTTCCAGTGCAGCATGCTAAAAATAACATTGGTGTTGTAATTGAAGAGGTGGTAGGACAATCCGAACCAAAAATATTGAAGTCAATGCTCCGCAAGGTATAAGAAACAAAGGATGTGGTACAAAACGAAGACTAATTGGTCCAGGGGAGTAGGCAAAAGTCAAGAAAAAAAGAAGCTACAGGTTGTGCAATTTTTGTCATAAAGTGGTAAATGATCACGATTCCAGAAACTGTCCCGAAAAGAAGAAATTGAAGGATAAGATGGACCAAGGTGATATTTCTAAAGACACATCTCTTATGGAAGACGAAACAGTTGATTTTGATGATGGAATAAATGACGATTACGGAGATTCTGATGCACTTTAGTATCATTATTAATTGGCATACACACACATATAAGATTTTGCGTTAACATAGTTTCTTATAAGTTTGTCATTTTAATTATGTTTGTAATTGGGTAATGTTTTACGCACATTTGTTACGGATGGATTATATTTCATTGCTTTGGGTGTAACATGATAAATGATTTGTTGGTCCATCGTTATTTATTTATGTATAAACAGTCAACATATTTGCAAATGCTTACATATAAGAAAGCAATATATATGTTAACATAAACACATGTAAACATATATGTAAGCATACAATACTTTTACATATATGTAAGCAATGAATATGTTACAAGTGTTTATAGTAAATTTGATATATTCTTACATATAGTAAATTTGTACACACCAATTTTTAACAAATTTTTTCAAATGTTTACATATATGTAAGCAACTTATATGTTAACAAATGTTTATGTAAGCATATATGTTACCAAACATCATCATACTGCTTTTTTATCTCAAAACAAGATGTATTAGTTCTTTATATATAGACCCATTTAATGTAAGCATATACAGATACGTAAACAAGCTTTCACCCGTGTAAGATACAAATCCCATAAGCATAGAACATACAAACTTGTAATTCAAACATCAGATATTATAACATATGAACTGTTAATCATTCAAATTTCCCAAAAGAAGACTTCTTACAATCCTATTGGTTCAACAAAAAAAAAAAAAATCATAAAGATCTAATCTAATATATGTTTTCATTCACCGTGTCTTCTGCCTCCATCATTACTTTTTCGCGATATACGTTAATATCTGACATCAGAATTTTAAAAGCATACTTCTTTCTCAAAGAAGCTATTTTGGTTTTCTTCCTCTTTTCATCACTGGGAAATCCGCAGTCCCAATTTTTCACATGATTACCCATGTACATTTCCATATGCCGCATGACGAACACTCCACAATCCACATAGTTCTTTGATGTCGCCCATCCAATTCTGAGTTTTTCTGGGTAACATGACTCGATTTGACTCCACTTCGGGTGTCCAATTGATCGCAGATAATACACAAAGATTTCTTTCTGCAAACAGTTTAAAAAATATTAAAAATTAGTTCATACTTAATATAATCAAACTTAAATAGCTACATAAATGTAAAGGAAATTTCTAACAACTAACCACTTTGAGAGCTGTTGACTTTTTATTATAATCTGGATCATCGACAACATTAACAAAACTTTCTTTCTCGTTCATATTATCAATGATCGTGATACCTGGATATTTGAAATTAAAGCATATCAAGTAGTAATGATTTCCTTCTAGAATGGGGAACATCACAACGTCAAATAGTTTCACATCTTCCACCTTATCACATTCTCGAAGAAACTCGTTCCAGTAGGAAGAAAAGAATCTAAACCGTTCCTCAAAGGTTTCTTTACTACTGTGCACGACCCATCCTAGTTGCACATCAATATAACAACAATTTATGTATTAATAATGCATAAAGTCATTTATGATGCATTTGTACATTAGTATTTTTCACTTACAAATGCCGTGGTCCCACAAAACATACGATAGGGTGAACTGGCACTTCTATATCTCTCATCATAATTCAGCACCTTTGCCCAACAATCAATAACATCGGTGTACAATTGCTGACCAGGTTGTAAAGAAGTAAGAAGGTACTGTGTTGTACCATCCCCTTGTTTTGTACCAAATATGAACTTTCTGCATACACCAAGTAATATATATAAAGGTTAATGTATCCATATGGAATTGCATCTGAATCTGAGTACTAAAATGTACATAATCAAAACATTTATAACACTGTTTACATATATGTATCCACTGATTACATATATGTATCCATCTGATTACATATATGTATCCATATGGGTTCAAAAAATTTTCAAATCTAATAAACAGTAACAAACAATATATATGTATCCACTGATTACATATATGTATCCATCTGATTACATATATGTAATCATATGTGTTCACTGATGTACATAGTAACAAACAACAGTAAATGCATATCAATCTGTGTACTAAAGGTGACATAATCATAACTTTTTAAAGAATGCTTACATAATAGGTATCCATCTGTGTTCATATATGCACATACTAACAATCAATAGTAAATGACTATCAATCAGGGTACTAAAAGGGACATAATGAAAACATTTTAACAGAATGATTACATATATGTATGCATATGTCAACAGTGATGTACATACTAACAAACAGTATGAAATGCATATAAATATTTGTACTTAAAGGGTCATAATCAATATATTTTAATGACTGCTTACATATATATAAACATCACTGTACATATATGCACTAACTAACAAACAATTAAGAATAATGGTTTTCTTTAGGAACCACCCCCTTGTACTAAAAGGGTCATAATCATTATATCTACCATGACTGCTTACATATATGTAAACATCTGCCTACATATATGCACATACTAACAAACAATTAAAATCACTATCAATATGGATACTAAAAGGGACATAATCAAAACATTTTAATGACTACTAATATATATGTATCCATATGTGTTCACTGATGTACATACTAACAAACAATAGACTTTTATGAACGTACCCGAATGTCCTTGCAATAACTTTATCCTTTCCCACTTCGTTGTTTTGATCCGCCCTACGGTTCACAATAATTTGGATTATTGAATAAATTAATTGACGCTACGTATACAATATATGAATAAACACGGATACAGAGTAAATACTTACTTGTCATCAACTGTACCACATATAAGAAATTTCCATATTTTTTTTCCTCATTGTTACACCCTTATTAATGTCCACTGCCCTATCAACAAAGGGTGAAACTAATACAGATGATGCATTTACGACTCGCTTCCCCTTCCTCTTCTGATGTGTATACCCTTTACCTTCCTCTGGTTCCACTTGCTTTTAAACGTCTCCATCTATTGGTTTATTCTCTTCCAACTTGTCAAACTCTTGCGTAAGTCCCAAGCTAAATTTCGGGCAATCATCTACCAATGACCAACCATATGTTTCTTGTCTAGCCTGTTTGCTTGTACAGATTCGTCTCTCTACTTCATCGGAATAAACAATGCACTCTTGTGTCCATGCACCAGGTGCTTCATATTCCTTTGATACAACCTGTGGTGTTCTTATCTCATCCCCCTCATTAGTTTCTTCATTAGCTTTATCACAGGCATCTTTAGAATCTCTCGCTTTTATTAAAACACAATGCTTATATAACTCCTCATATTTTTTTATAAAATCACCAACTTCAATACTTTCAGGAAATCGATCCTTCGCATCCAGTGGTACCCTCTCCAATTTATTTTCTCATTCAGATTGCATGAATAAATTGACTCAATCACAGTTAGATGTCCCTATTTAATGAAAAATTCAGATAACATCAACCAACGAATATTAGGTTAAATTATATTAATATATGTTGAATGTTTACCATACCGTCAAAGTGTTCCTGTCAAAAACTATTAATCCAGAATCATCTTCATTGTTTTTCGATATTTTCTCAACTTTATTCACACGAGAGTCACTGTCTTGATTTAGTTCCAAAGCAGACGGTTCTCTAATCTTGCACAAACCAAAACCACCATTTTTTATTTCCTCATCTTCACGTCTTTTGAGGTTCTCCATGCTCCAAAACTCGATTGGGCTCATGCATCTGTCATCGTCGAAGCCCGGGCATGAAACACGATCAACATAAAGAAGCTGCATATTTAAATATAAACAAATATTATGTTGATGATCTACATACACCTACCATTAATCATAATGTTTTTGCCGTTACCAATGTACGTATATGTAAGTAATATAACTTTTTAATGCATTAATGTTTTAGGTATACGTAACATATGTGCAAACATTATATCCAATCAAGTATATCAAAATACTAATGTACCGTTAATATGGTTAGCGGTCCCATAAAATGTGACTTCATGTTACACCTTTGCCGTTATTTTTGCAACCTTTAATGGCATCAACTATGTATGCACACCAGTCATAATCTTTCAAATCCGTGGTCATCTTAATATATTCCAAAATCCCGTATTTACATTTTCCATTCTTACAACACTCTATCATGGTGTTGTAAAAAAGTATCAAAAAGTCTAGCCTGAAGACCATATAGTTTTCATATTGATCCTCGATGATGTTCTTTACTATCTCAGATGTGCCAATACTCCTTCTTCCATAACGCTCTCTCCATCTCTTGTAAATCGGATGCTCGTCCTTATGTAATTCAAGACTACTTACATCTATTCCCGTGTTTGATATTCCAATTAAATTATAAATAGCATCCTTGTCTACTGCAATTTCTGAATTGCCTACTCTTATAATCATCTTATGTGTATCTAACTGGTCAACAACAAAATGCCCAAGTTTCGCCGGTATACCATCAACATTGAAATTTAGAATTTTACCAAAACCCATGCTCCTTACACAATCTCTTTGCCTTTTGTTCACCTTCCTAACTGCATTATATAGTTTATGTGGTGATGAACGTGTGCGAATACCAAACCACTTGCTAACAGCTTCCACCTTAGAACCTATCCCATCTCTTTCTTCATCATACTCACTTTCATCATTAACATGTACATTCTTCTTGTTTTTTAATTTCCTAACATTACTCTTTTCAGTTCTATCTGTTAACGTATAAGTAAGCACAAAATATATTGTTAACTAAAAATATATTAATATGAGGGTACAATACTCATAATCATACATATATGTATAGTTTCAAATTAATACATACCTTTTCCATCAACCTTTTCTACTTTTCTCTTAATCCCTTTCTGTTGAACATTTTTTGTTGTTCCAGTTGGTGAGGTAGTATCTGGTTAAGATGTTTTACATGGTAATTTCATTAGTATCATGTTATTTACATTCATTACTTATTGTTTACATACCTTCTCTGGCATTCTTTCTCTTCTTTGAACTTACTCTGATGAAGCTTTATTGTCTTTTGATTCAACTACACATACATAACTAAGATTATCATACATGTTTAATTTCCTGTTTACATATGTGTATCCACTGATTACATATATGTATCCATCTGATTACATATATGTATCCATCTGTGTTCAAAAATTTACGTACTAATAAACAGTAACAAATGCATATCAATCTGGGTTATAAAAGGCACAAAATCATAACATTTTAAATAATGATTACATATATGTAATCATCTGTGTTCACTGATGTACATACTAACAAACAACAGTAAATGCATATCAATCTGTGTACTAAAGGTGACATAATCATAACTTTTAAAAGAATGCTTACATATATGTATCCATATGTGTTCATATATGCACATACTAACAATCAATAATAATGACTATCAATCAGGGTACTAAAAGGGACATAATGAAAACATTTTAACAGAATGATTACATATATGTATGCATATGTCAACAGTGATGTGCATACTAACAAACAGTATGAAATGCATATCAATATTTGTACGAAAAGGGTCATAATCAATATATTTTAATGACTGCTTACATATATATAAACATCACTGTACATATATGCACTAACTAACAAACAATTAAGAATAGTGCTTACATATATATAAACATCACTGGACATAATGAAAACATTTTAACAGAATGATTACATATATGAGGGTACAATACTCATAATCATACATATATGTATAGTTTCAAATTAATACATACCTTTTCCATCATCCTTTTCTTCTTTTCTCTTACTCCTTTTCTGTTGAATATTTTTTGTTGTTCTAGTTGGTGAGGTAGTATCTGGTTAAGATGTTTTACATGGTAATTTCATTAGTATCATGTTATTTACATTCATTACTTATTGTTTACATACCTTCTCTGGCATTCTTTCTCTTCTTTGAACTTACTCCTGATGAAGCTTTATTGTCTTTTGATTCAACTACACATACATAACTAAGAATATCATACATGTACTATGATGTCATTGTAAAATTATACATATATATAATAATCAAAATAAAATACCATTCGTTAGGCTCATAATTTTCTTTATTCGTAACAGATTCTCCTTTACTTCTTGTATCACCTTCATCTTATCGATATCACTTATCTTTCGATTTGTCACTGTTAACGTAGAATAAAAAGAAATTTTGTTTACGTAGAACAATGTTCTTAATTAAGGTATTTAAATATACAACTTACAACAGGTCGCTTTAATTTCTTTCGTATCAATACTTTTTTTACCAGCTCTCCCCTGTTTTGATTCAGTATGCAATCCTGTATTAACACGATTCACATCAGCAATTTAAAATTCATTTAAATACAAACACACGGTAAAATAGATACTCAGTTGATTAATTGATAAAAAACACATGGTTATAATTAAAAATGATATTAACCTTTCATTTCTGATCCTTCTTCATTATCTCCAACAACGATAGGATCAGATGATGTGTTTTTAAATTTATTAAAGGTATAGTGCAACGCCATTCTCCCACTTTTCCTCCTACTTCCGGATGACATCTACATGAAAGGTAGTTTAAGAATAAAAAAGAATAGCATAGCAATCAAATTATTCACAACTAAAAGGGACATAATATTCATCTTTTAAAGGCTGCTTACATACATGTATACATTTGTGTACACATATGCACATACTAAACAACAATAACAAATGCTATCAATGTCACATCTCAATACTTGATTATGAACACATACAAATAACATTTTAAATCTGGGTACTGATGCTAGGGGTTAGAATGAGGTTTATCATGGTTAATTGGTTAAATTTAATGCATTTAATATGGTCAAGTGTAAGAGATTGTGTTGAACAAGTTAACTACGATGATTTGATGTTTTGTAGGTTAAACGCAATCATTTGAGGAGTTTTTAAGAATGCACATGAATGATAATCAAAGATCATGATAGATGAGATGAAAGAGAATTCAATTACGAGAATGTGGCCGCAAACGGGAGGAAAACGGAGTCCGAACGAAGAAGTTATGAAGAAAACAAGATTTGGACAAAGTTGGTCGGCCATGACTTACGGTGGGTTGGATGCCTTACGGCCGAAACATGCTGAAAAACAGAAGGTGCCCACCGTAACTTACGGTGGGAGACGTCTTACGGTGGCCACGCGTGCTGAACTCGTTTAAAAGCCGAAAAAATTAGGTTTTGAGGGGATCTTTCATTCTACACTTCCATAGTCGCCCCCTTTCGTCCCCAAGGCTTCAAGAGGCTCCTGAGAGGCGATTTCAAGGCTTTTCAAGTGTTTTTAATCATTCGGTTTGATCCTTTAACGTTAGATATGATGTTTAATTTTGATTTTGATTTGGTGTTCTTCATTACCATGTCTAGCTAATCTCCTAGTAATCTTCTTTGGGTAGTAAGGTTTACTACTATGATTTGTTCTTGATGATTTGTGGTTGAGTTAATGTTTGAACACGGTAGTTTAAGCCGAGTACATTATTTGTTGGTTGAAAACTCTAAAATATGTGTGTTGCTTTCAATTCACTTGTTCCACTTTGATTGTTTTAGATTTCTTTTCATCTGGAAACGTTGATGTTGGATGGGATTGAGTATCACAAACATAGGATATGATTCGAGTAGTTCTTTAACAACAGTCTCATTCAATCTATTGTTTTTACCCAAATTGACCCGTTAAGCTTATATGACTTTTATGAACACTCAAAGCAAATCTAAGTAGTAAACCTGAATCCGGAGAAGATTACTTATTTACGTTATTGTTTGCAACTCAATTAATCATAAAGTTCGTTACTTTTCTCGATTAGTCATTTTTACTAAGTTTTTGTAATCAAGCTACAAACTTTTAGATTTAAACTACAAAACTTTCCACATATTCCCTGTGGATCGACCCGACTTACCCTAGCTATCTTAGGTGAGTTTGGAACCTTATAAATTGTTTTTGATTAGGCTTGACAAACCGTCATCAAAATGGCGCCGTTGCCGGGGAATTAGTGCGCAAAGTGTCAAGTTTAGGTTTTACTTGTTTAGCTTGTTTTATTTACTTTCTCTTCTTTGTTACGCTAGGTGTGTTTGTGTGTGCAGGTGACAGCTCCGTGCATGCATACCCGGTACGCAAGGAACAAGTCCCCGTTAATTTTTGATCCTGAAGTTGAAAAGACCGCTCGAAGAAATCGAGTACAATCCCGTGCAAAAACTCGATCATCAAGGGCAGTCAAAGAGTGCAAGATGGAACACAACCCACCACCACCACCACTTAACCAAATCCACCCAAACCAACCGCCAAATCCACCAATTGATCAACCTCCACCAAACCAACCAAATGACCCATTACCCTACCCAAATTTGCAGCCACAAGCACAAAACCCAATTGTCCACAACATACCACCTCAAAGACAAAATCCTTATCCTCAACCAAGGCAAAACCCCTACCAACATGGACTCCCAAGACAGAATATGAGACATCAAAGGGGGTTAATAGGATCGAGGCCGAAGAGGATAGATTTGACAGATTGAGCATCCATACTTGGGATGATGACATAGATGGACGAAGTGATGGGAATGAAGATGAGTATGTTGAGGAGGATGTGCAATACTATGAACCTAATAATAACCAAGGCCGATACAGACAGAATGAACAACCAAGGCAATATAGGCAAAATCAGGGCCAATTCAAGGTAGAAGACAAAGATTTCCTCTGGCAAATCGAAAACCCGGGCTTCAACCCCGCAAGCTATTGTACAAGGGGTTGATAGCCATTTTCGCCCTACCATTGCTGGAGCTTCATCACCCATAGTCAGGCCACAATTTAGAGGGAAGTCATTTGAGATTAGGTCTAATAGTCTGGCCATTCTTCCTGAGTTTCATGGACTGTCCAAGGAAGAACCCTATTTGCATCTAAACGAGTTTAGTGCCATTGTGAGACTATTGGGGCACAAGGTTTTACACCCGAAGAAGTGATGTTAGTGCTATTTCAGTTCACATTGAAAGGAAAATGCGAAGAAGTGGTTTCATTCCTTACCTGCTGCCAGCATTTACACATGGGAGCAAATGCAGCAGGCATTCCTAGAGGAATACTATACACCCCAGAAGACAGTGAAGCTAGAACTGCCATTCGTACATTCAGTCAGAAACAAGATGAGCCATTCCATGAAGCTTGGACCAGATTCAAGGAGTTGTTGAGAACTTGTCCACATCACGACATTCCTCAATGGGAGTTGATTTCTTCATTTTATGATGGGTTATCTGCTGAAGATGTGAGAGATGTGAATTCAACAAGTGCAGGAACTTTCATGACTAATACTGAGGATGATGACTAGGAGCTACTGGAACGGATGAGTATACATTCAAAAAGGCAAGCTCAGTCTCGGAGGAAATCAAGGAATGTGGTTGATGATTCGGATAGAAGGACTTCCAGGTCGGGTCAATCATCAGGTAAGGCTACAGTAAAGGCTACAAGTTCTTTTACTATATGTCAGGGATGCGGTGAAGCTGGACACACTGCCAGAGATTGTCCAGAGTTTGATGAGGGGTTGGAAGAGGTGAATTATGTACAGGGTGATAGGCGACCATACAACAACAACACTAATAACAACACCTATCACCCCGGTTTGAGAAATCACCCAAACCTTAGATATGGTAACCCAGACAACCAGTTGAACCCAAACTTTCAAGGCAATTCATATCAGCAATATCAAACAGGTCAACAGGACAGGGTGGTCATTCAATCAAGGAAGTTAAACAGGGGTGGTCAAAGGAATTATCAGCATAACCAGGATCAGAGTGGATCAGGAGGAAATTCGAGCCAACAAACAGGGAATGTTGGAGTTCATGAAGGAGATGAAGAAATCCAATGAGGTTAGAGACAAGAGCGTTGAAGCTTTATCAAAACAAGTGGGGCAGTTGGCTGAGGAAGTTGCAATTTTGAAGAAAGCCCCAGGGAAGCTACCAAGTGATACGATAATGAATCCACAACATCAAGGGACAGCCACAAAGAACATGAAAATGTCAACATTAATTCGGTTAGTATCCTCCCCGATTCTAAAATTTTCACTGACGACTTTACTTTTTTATCAAAACAAGTTGCAGGTAAGAAAAATGAAGTCGATGGAGTAGAAGAGAGTGACCCAGGAGAACCCATCATTCCAATCAAAGTAGGAAAGCTTAAGATAAAAAGGGCGCTCTTGGATTATGGGGCAGGTTTAGTATCTTGCCTGGTGCACTATATGATCAATATGAGTTTGGCCCTTTACAGGAGATTGACATACCGTGTTGTTAGCTGACTTGACCTGCAAACGTCCTAGGGGGATGGTTTAAAGATGTGATCATCAAGTTAGGAGATTTCTACTACTCGGTGGACTTTATGGTGCTTGACTATGCACCAGTGTATTCAAACGAGCAACAAAAGGTATTTTAGGGCGACCATTTTTGGCAACTGCCAATGCTCAAATCAACTGTCATGATGGAACAATTGATATGACATGTGAAACTCGTAAGTTACGTTTTAATGTGTTTTCAAGGCGATCACTTATCTTGTTAATGATAAACTTTTGATACAAATGTGACTAACGTGTGTGTTCCTCCCTACATCTCACATGTAAACGAGCACATAACTTTTGATAATGTTGCAAGTATGATACGATAAACAGGTGGACTTGACAGAGTTTGTAGATTCAAAAGAAAATAAACAGCCAGTGATGGAGATGGAATTAAAGCATGAGAAGCCAAATGGAAGAAAAAGTTAGTGATCCACCTGATCCTAAAAATGCTCAAGTTAAGACAACGATGTTCGGTCCATGTTTGGATGACGTTAGGAAACCGCTAGATCAACAAAAAAACAATTATAGAACTCTCAGAAGGCAAGCACCACTTTCGACCACCATGAGTGGTGACAGGTATGGTCTGGCTGAAGACCTAAAACGTAGCGCTTCCGGGAGGCAACCCGTGTTTGTGAGTTTTTAATTATTTTTATTCGTTTTCGTTACATTTCCGTTGTTTCATGCGTTTGATTTTGTTTTGTTTTGTTCATTAAGCGATCGTATCTCTTTTATCATCAATCAATCAGGTACGTTCCCTTTCCCAAAACCGTGAGTCGAGGACGACTCGTTTCAAACGTTGGGGGTGGAGGTGGTTACAACGAATGCGTTCAGTGGTTTAACGATAAAGTTTATGGTTAATGATAGTTGCGTATTTGTATTTTAAATTTTGGTAATTAAAATTTTTAGTTTTGGTAATTTAAAAAAAATAATAATAATAATAATAATAATAATAAAGAACACAGCCGCCGTAAGGCACATTACGGCCGTAACATACGGCCATTCAATTCAAATGGAGCAGGAAGCCCCCACCGTAAGTTACGGTGGGGTGTGGCTTTACGGCATGTTTCGAAGAAGCAAAACAGAAAGTGCCCACCGTAAGTTACGGTGGGCCGGTGGATTACGGCGGCCGCAAAAAAAAAAAAAAAAAAAAAAAAAAAGAAAGAAAAATTTGCAACAAAAGGGAAACTAAAAGGGGGTGTCTTGTACAATTATTAACTCGTTTTCTCTTAAAATTAACACCAACACCTGATCAAAACATCATTGTCTTCACTTTTCTTCACTTTCTTCATCAAAACCTCTCAAGAACACATAATCAACCCCAAACCACAACTTCCCCGATTCTTAACCAAATCAAGCGGTTCTTGAGTCTAAGTTGAGTAGTTTTTCGCAAGGAACAAGAATCCAAGGTTAGTCTCTTCGAATTTCAACTCGTTTGTGTAAATCTGTACGTGGGTCACGAACCCTAAAATTTTGAAGTTTGAATTTTTCACTCCCGGGTTGATTTTCCGGGTTGATGGGAAAGTTTAAAGGAGATTGAAAGGTTGAATTTGCTTGAAAAACCCATACATTGGGACAATGTATCCTAAGTGTGGGGATGGGGGATTCATAGGTAGACACATATTTTGGAGAAATGGAAATTTGAAAAAAAAAATTGAAAATTTGAAAATTTTTTAACATTTTTCTCTAAAAATACTAATCATGGTTAAGGTTCTTGGTCATGATTAATTCCCCAAAGGTTTCAACCCGGTCGGTTAATGGAAGTTGGAAAGGGAATGCCTAGCTAGGGGTGGCAAACCTTAGGTGTAGTAAACTTGCACATGTCATATCGGTAGCCTAATTCCACCGTTTTCATATGTGAGAAGCCTATTATTTGATATTATTAGATATATTTGCTTGTTTGAGTGTGCAATGATGCAATCTAACGGTAGAACTTGTGGAGTGCGTGCATATTGAAGCTTGAAACCGAGATTCCCATTAAAATGATTGAGGCATTAGGATTAACCCTAGGATATCCCCATAGGACCCACCTATTTAACATTTAACCGTAGTAGCCAATTTTGAGCCTTCTCCCATTCATTTGTTTCACTAAACTTCTTAACCCACTAGTCTTTTGTGTAGCCTATTCATTTGTTTACCCATGTGATGGAACTTGAGTTAATTAATGGTAGTAGTGTTAAGTTTGATTTGATATAATATTTTGAAGTTGTAGTTGGGGATTGTTAAGCATAATAAATCCCGTTATGTTTTGTTAAGTTTTATTCTAAAAAAAAGAAAAAAAAAAAAAAGAAATGGAAAGAAAAGAAAATTATGTCAAAATAGTGAAGTTGAAAAACGGAAGTATTAGACATGACAAGAAAAAAAAATTGTGCTTTGGAATAAAGTGTAGTTAAAGGGTTTGAAGTCATTGAATAAGTAGTTAACTCAAGTTTTTCATCACTTTAGTCACTTATACCCTAAATTATCCCTACCCGAACCTAAGCCTAACATTACAACCTTGAAAAGCCCTCATGATTGGTGTGCAATCTCGTGTTAGTGAGTGGAGATTTGATTGTTTTACAAGTCTATGCTCACTAGTTTTCATCATTGCTTGAGTGCTTCATAAATACCGGCACATCTTTGTTCGGGCCAGAAATTACACCGAGTGGAGAGTTTTATTGTGAGGGTATGATATGTGCAAGGGAACCACCTAGAGTTTGAGAATCTTAGTTAGCAGTCCAGCGGGTTAGAGGTTTGTGGTTGTTAACGGGTCATAGTTGCTAACTTGGGAATTAGGTATGCCCATGAATCTTAATCGAGTTTGGTATGTGTGCGTCTATGTGCTCACCTAATTTTTGTTTGACTAGAATTCTTGATTCTTAAAAGCAACCTCGCTTGAGGGCAAGCGAGAAACAAGTGTGGGGATGTGATGCTAGGTTTAGAATGAGGTTTATCATGGTTAATTGGTTAAATTTAATGCATTTAATATGGTCAAGTGTAAGAGATTGTGTTGAACAAGTTAACTACGATGATTTGATGTTTTGTAGGTTAAACGCAATCATTTGAGGAGTTTTGAAGAATGCACATGAATGATAATCAAAGATCATGATAGATGAGATGAAATAGAATTCAATTACGAGAATGTGGCCGCAAACGGGGAGGAAAACGGAGTCCGAACGAAGAAGTTATGAAGAAAACAAGATTTGGACAAAGTTGGTCGGCCATGACTTACGGTGGGTTGGATGCCTTACGGCCGAAACATGCTGAAAAACAGAAGGTGCCCACCGTAACTTACGGTGGGGAGACGTCTTACGTGGCCACGCGTGCTGAACTCGTTTAAAAGCCGAAAAAATTAGGTTTTGAGGGGATCTTTCATTCTACACTTCCATAGTCGCCCCCTTTCGTCCCCAAGGCTTCAAGAGGCTCCTGAGAGGCGATTTCAAGGCTTTTCAAGTGTTTTTAATCATTCGGTTTGATCCTTTAACGTTAGATATGATGTTTAATTTTGATTTTGATTTGGTGTTCTTCATTACCATGTCTAGCTAATCTCCTAGTAATCTTCTTTGGGTAGTAAGGTTTACTACTATGATTTGTTCTTGATGATTTGTGGTTGAGTTAATGTTTGAACACGGTAGTTTAAGCCGAGTACATTATTTGTTGGTTGAAAACTCTAAAATATGTGTGTTGCTTTCAATTCACTTGTTCCACTTTGATTGTTTTAGATTTCTTTTCATCTGAAAACGTTGATGTGGATGGGATTGAGTATCACAAACATAGGATATGATTCGAGTAGTTCTTTAACAACAGTCTCATTCAATCTATTGTTTTTACCCAAATTGACCCGTTAAGCTTATATGACTTTTATGAACACTCAAAGCAAATCTAAGTAGTAAACCTGAATCCGGAGAAGATTACTTATTTACGTTATTGTTTGCAACTCAATTAATCATAAAGTTCGTTACTTTTCTCGATTAGTCATTTTTACTAAGTTTTTGTAATCAAGCTACAAACTTTTAGATTTAAACTACAAAACTTTCCACATATTCCCTGTGGATCGACCCGACTTACCCTAGCTATCTTAGGTGAGTTTGGAACCTTATAAATTGTTTTTGATTAGGCTTGACAAACCGTCATCAGGTACTTAAAAAGCCCTAATCAAACTATTTACAGTTTGCTAACATATATGTACCATCATTTTACATTCTGATTACTTCATTGTCCATAATCAAAACATTTTAAATATTGCTTACATATATGTATCCATATGTGTACACATATGTAAATACTAACAAACAAAAACAATTGAATATCAATCAAACAACTCAACACTTGATTACATACACGTATCAATAAAAATTTTAAATCTGTTCCCTAATAAAACATTTAACAGTTTGCTTACATCTACTTATTCAAATTATCACACTTACGATTTAACAAACTAATAAGGACAGGAATACATATGAACAATCACCTATATTTACATGAATGTTCCAAATTGATTTTGATATGCATACTTAAAAACCCATACTCAAACAACATACGCGATGCTTACATATACGTATACAGCTGTGTACACAGCAAGAAATCCCCAATTGTATAGCATAATATTTTACATTACCAATCCGAAAAAAGCCCTAGCATTTTAGTGTTGATACCGTAACATAATGATGATTAATGTTTCGGAACCCTCTAATCGATCAATCGTTTTCATCTCATCACAACATTTTCTACTTTGATTCGGCCGACATTGATAAAAAATACACATTATTGAAGTTTCAAATCTTCTTAAAGCACATATACTGCATTATGCAATCACAAATCACTCACATTTACATATTACCTATCTTCCATTCGATTTCTATTAACAAAACACATACCTTTTTGCCTCTGTTCTTCACCGAAAACCTTCTTCGCAACAATCACACCCCTTCAACTATGTTGATGCCGGATTGAAAGAAAGTTTCAATCTTTTTAAATTTCTCCAGAGAATCTATCACCAATTTGGAGTGATTGGGAGAAATTCGGGGGATTTGTTATTAATCGGATTAGTATTGGCGGTTACATACCAAAAGTAGTATTTTGTGTTGCCTAAACTACCCTTTTGGTAGATTAATCTGAATAAAGATTTTTTAATTAATTACAAATTTGCCACTTTCAATATTAACCATTGATCTAAACTAATCAATGGCTCACAAGTGGTTTTTTTAGTTTTCTTAATAATAATGGTTTTCTTAGGAACCATCCCCTATATATATATATATATTATAACAGACACTATAATCAAGGGAAAAATATTGTCACCAATGAATTATCGACGGACACCCAACGCAAGTATTGGTTGCTTGTGGGAACTCCTTGCCGATAAAAGGTCCATATGTACATGCTTTCAATCCTTCCATTTTAAAGATAACAATAAAACTCAATTTTTGAAAATAAAAAGATTATTAACACATTTTGGATCTTTCATTAAAGGAATTAAACTGAAACAAGATATAAACATGAAGAACTTTTTTTTATTTATGTAGTTTAACAATGAAATTGAAATTTAAGCAAATTCAAAGAATCAAAAATCTAATTTACTAATAATGAATTGATACTAAACCCTAATCCTACTTATCTAATCAGAGAGCATTCACAATAGATTTCTTTTTTTCATCCGTATAATTAAACTAAAAATCACTAGTTTTATTTCTATTTTTCAATTAAATAATACTTTTATATACATTTATCATTATATTTTTTTTTCTTCACTCACAACCACTTTCAAAAGTATTAAAAAAATTTATAGGGACTCAACAGTGATTGCTCAAATATACAGAAGAAATAATAAATTTTCTCTGTACTCTACTAATAAACATTTACAATTATTATTTATAATATAGGAAACATACTCACATATTTATAGAGAATCTACTGTGAATGCTCTAAATATACTTAATTGAAAAATGATATAATGGATCTTTGTGATACAATTAATTGATAATAATAATGTATACATCATAACTTTATATAATATTGTAAAGACATCAAACATGATACAAAGACATATATATAAATGTAAACAACCACTTGCTAGCATAATTTAGTTGTAAAGATGTATGTATGCTCCTCATTTATGACTTGGTTGGTTATTTGAGACATGTAAAATAGATTAAATTTGGAGTATATTATGAGTAATAAAGGTCATTCGAAAAAAATACATGTAAATATCAAGTAGTTATCTTTTAAAGTTAAGTGTTCTTTTTTCATTCATGTAAAACCAACCCTACATGAGGGGTTTTATATGCTCATTAGTCTCTTTGATAATTACATTATAACTGGACTCTACAGTAGCTTTTATTATTTTGACTTGTTTATGTATTTTGGTTTAGTAGTTATATTATTGTTGCTCGTTTTGTTAGATCACAGAGTTCTTTAATTTAAAGTTTAACTATGATTATAATAATTGGTGTTTTAAAATTATTATTTATGAACAGTTAACATCATATTGTTTATTGTTCTTTTACTTTTATGATGATTTATGTTTTATATGGTTATGATTCAAATAGTTTGTTTTATATAGCTTTTTTATTTATTTATAATTTTTATATGATGAATGCTTTATAAACTTAAAAAGAGTCACTTTTGGTTGATTATCATTATATTTAATCTAACATATGGAGTTAAATCGTAATGGTAATAATCAAAAAGATTGAATGCATAAATTTATCATGTAAGGCTAGTTCTAAATTTTTAATTCTTTGACTAAAAAACCCCATATGTAGAAAAGTTAACAGAAAAATTTAACAGTTTTAGTTAGGTGTAGTTAAATAAAAACAAATGATAATTTTAATGAAAGATTTGAATGAAAATGATAAAATTTAAACATCGGATTCAAATGTCAAATTTTGTAAATGAAAATTTATTTAACACGCCGGGGTAGCATAAAAACAACAATCTAATCTAATTAACTTTATATAACAATTAATTAGTAGTTTTTAGTTAAAAAGACACTATGACAACAAAAACAATATCGTTGTTGGAAAATGTAATAAATTAAAAGTAAAATTTTCTTTTCGCATCAATTAAGAAGTGACCGGCGCTCAGGAAGCCAAAGCGAAGTATAATTATGTACTTATACACCGACAAACTACATATGGTTTTCACCCCTAATGATAGAATTTCATCTCGATTTGTCTAGTTTAATTTCCATCTTGTTTATTCATGAAATATGTCAGGACGTTCTACAACAGAAGCCATACACGTCGTAAGGCGATTAATGGAGAAATATAGAGAAAAGAAAAGGGACCTTCATATGGTATTCATCTGTGACAACCCGGAAAAAAAAAAAATTGTGATTTAATTCAAATAATATTTGTGTGGTTTCTATATATATATTTTTTTATAATGATAATAATAATAACAAAAAATAATAATAACATTGATAATAATAATAATAATGATAATAATAAAATTATTAATAACAATAGTAATAATAATAACAATAATGACACTGATAATGATAAAAGTAATTTATAAAAGTTTATTAAATTTGGGTTTAATAAGTTCAGGGGATATTGTGTCATTATTAAAACTTGTTTAATAAGCTTTTTACATAAATACAAAACATATTAAACCACAGGGACCATTCTTGTAATTATTTAAAAAAAAAAAAAACCCAACCCGCCGCCCCTTCCCGTCGATCCCTGTTCCGGCCAACCTCCGGCGTCTCTCCGGCGACTCCAAACGCCAAGTTCAGTCGATTTTGACTCAATCATTCACTTCCGACACCTTCTAGAGGATGAACCGAACTCGGGGACCATTTCAATTTGATAATTTGAGTCGGTTAGGTATGTTTTCCACTTCGACCGAAAGTTCGGCCGACCCACTTATCAAAAACGCACCAACGGTTTATTTTAATCAAATTAAACGAACGGGAATGGCTATATAAGCAGTCCTAAGATAATGAAACATTCACACACCTCTCAAACACTCGAAATCGAACAATCCGATTACCCCCATGCCGCGGACCTGCAATCGGTCGAACAACCCTCGATTCAAACATCAAACAGGTAATTTAGACCACAATCATGCTCGGTTTTACTTAGGGATTAAAAGCCCAAGTTTAATTTCTGTATTGAAATCGATTTGGCTCTCGATTTGGTTGAGAATCGAACCTGAGGTTCTTGGGTGAAATGGGATTACTGGGGGTTAAGTCAAAAGAATAAAGAGGTGGAGTTTAACCATGGTCACGACTTTGGTTTACTGGTTTGGGGTGTGTGCTTGTGAACCGGAGGTCAGGGGTTCGAACCCTGCCCCCAACACATATTTTTTTAAAGCATTTTTAAACCTTTTAAAAATGCAGAAAAATTACCAAAAATTATAAAAATAATTTTAAGAACTTCTTTATTTTAAATACCTTTAAATGATTTTCTGTAATTTATTTATTTAAAAACACCTTAAAATAAATTTATAAAATAATATTTAAAAATATTATAAATAACCATTTTTATAAAATAGACTTTAAATGATGATTTAAAGTATTAATCTATTTATTGGACACCATATTAATTTTAATTGTGGATAAATTATAAAAATGGTGGAAATTTATTTCTTTAAATTCCTTATTTAATTATTTATTTATATACTTATTACAAATGTTATAAATAGTTACTTTTATAAAGATGGATTTTAAATGATGATTTAAATCATCAAGTTATTAATAAGGATTATATTATTTTAATTATGAATTTATTATGATAAATGAAGGAATTATATTTAATAAATTTCATAAATTATTTACAAGTACAAATATTATCATTATAATTATGATTACGCCATTGTTATTATTAATATCAATATTGGTAATATTATTAAGGCATGGTGTGTTTGTATACCAAATCGTGTACATCAACCCAAACCGACCCGAATCCGACCAAATATATTTATTCGCGTTGAACACGTTTTAAAAACTTAGTTACAATTAATGATAGGTGTTGATCGTGTTTGATCATGCATTGCCTTATTCTTTGAAGTTCTTGTTCATTTTATTACATCAAATCAAGGTGAGTTCAGGCCCCACTATTTTACTAAATCTCTTTTGGGTAAGTTCATTTTATTAAAACTCTTTTGGGGGAGATAGCATACTGGTAATGTTACAAACGTTTTCATTATATATTTAAGATGTGTATGATATTAAAGATAGTGCTGTTGATCATTATAAAAGTCCTCACACTTTCGAATTGTTAATATTGGATAGCGGGGAAAGTTGGGTAGTACTACTGGGTGTGACGAGCCCCACCCTGTGTGACTTGAGGTCAACCGGGTGCAATTTGTCCTATGAACATTAGTCACGATATGGAGACGTCGTGGCTGGAGGCAAACATAACATAGTCAGCTTCAATGTCGAAATCACTATTTAATATCATTTGTGAATGGACTAGCTAGCCATTACAATGCACATGCTTAAATATACGCTGTAGTTAAACTGGGATGTTTAACTGTGAACTCTTGAACTGGTCAACCATTGGATTGACACACGCTATTGTTAAACTGGGATGTTTAACTGTGAACTCTTGAACTGATCAACCATTGGGTTGATACACGCTTTTGTTAAACTGTTATGATTAAACGCAAACTCTTGAACTTACCAACCATGGGTTGATATACACTTTTGCTAAACTGTTATGTTTAAACACAAACTCTTGAACTCACCAACCATGTGTTGACTTTTAGTATGCTATTCTCAGGTCACTAATCTGGAACTGCTGATAGGAGCACCACACGGGTCAGCATGCATTTTAGAGACTTGAACTTAAACCATATTTACTTGTTTTTATTTAGGGTTTCAATTACTTGGTTGGCACTTGTCTTGCCATATGTTACTTTCACATATTTTGGGATGATTTGTTTACTTTATGCTTCTGCATGAATTTCAAAAGTTTGGTCTGTTATGTTAAACGTTGCATATAGAGTCGTTCTGAGTAACTATTGACTGTGATCCTGGTTTGTTCACACGCCTCGCGGTAGAACTCCGCACGTGGATTTTGAGGGTGTGACAGATTGGTATCAGAGCCATTGGTTATAGAGAACTAGGTTGCATACACACTAGACTATAACCGCACACAGTTAGTTAGTTACTTGTTCCTAGTCTTCCTAAACTTAACTTATCATCGTAGGTTCAAATCCTTAGACTTTATGTCTAATCTATGAAAATCTTATCGAGGTTTTGAATTCCATAAACCAAAAGAACTTGTGTGACACATAGACACCTGTATTCTGGATTTCCTGGCAAAAGGCCCTCGGGCTAAGGCTAGCATATCGCATATATCTCATTGCGAGACCTGGTATGCTTACCTGGGGATTTCTGGGATGAGTGATAAACTATGGTCAATGCACAGGTCTCTAAGGCAAATGGGTCAAATTACCTTGGCGTGTCAATGATTCCCAAACTTTACTGATCCTTTCGTATACCTTGATTGATCGACCCCGATACAATACATACATATTTGGTACTTCAACCATTGATGACCACTATACTTGACAAGATATGTTAACCTGATAGGAGGAACCGGGGTGATCATGCAAAGCAAGTTACCATTACGGGTGCACACGAAATCGTAATATGTCGTGCATGCTAAGTCCGGTGAATCTGGTCGGGAGGTAACATTGCAGTCAGTATAAGTCATCATTCCTACACCCTGAGCAAGAAAGTCTCGGTCTTCATAGAACATAGCCACTGATGTGGAAACTATCTATCAGTTCTACTTGTAGGAATGCTCACCTTACCTTGAATTTGGACGAAATTCAAACCATGACATTTGTGTTAATCCCACGGATTCGGACTGATTCTCTAGCTTGTCTATTTCTTTAAATCCTTGAATTTCCCTTCCTTTTCATTTCAAGACAAAAGGTCTATTTTCATACGACTGGTAGCTTTTGATATTTGGTAATTTAAAGAATGTCTGGAAGAGGACGTGGACGTAGGGAGAAGTAACGATCATGAGTATTACAAGTTTCTATTCTATACTCTAGGGTGCTAGGATCACAATTCTAGTAAGACCTTGTAAAGGGTAACAAAACATTACTGACACTTGCTATTACTTAAGTCCTGTCCTACTTAGAGCCTTCATGGTATTTCCAATCATTTTAAGAGACATTCCTCCATTTAGTATTTCGGTAACCGAGGAACTGATTGAATTTTTAGAATGGAAGTGGACTACAGGAAACATAGAAGAGTGATGAAACTCATTGTACATATTCTTTGGGATGATGCTAAGGAAAATTAGGATGTCGTGTAACCGGTTTAAGCACATTCTTAGTATACCGGTGATGCTTATATATAGGGTTAGTGAGGTAAGTTCAAAGCCTTGGTGATTAAGGAATGAAAAGCAAAAGTTAGAATTGTAATTCTAAAATCGTGCAATGGTAGGGTTAGGTTGTGCTTTTTATAATGACAAACTCTAGGAATTGACAAAGCTGATGTCATACCTTATGACATTAGACCAAATAGAATTAAGAAGGACACTAAGAAAATCTAGTGAGTAGTAGAAAGAAGTTGGAGGGTTGAACAAGCAGTCTAGCGGTAAGGTAGACAAGAATGCTAATGTTGTAAACCTAGCTATGTTGGTTAATACGATTAAGCTAAAATGCGTTAAACAGGAACATTAAGAAGGTTGGAGTTCCGACCATTACTATAAGCGTGCCCTAGGTCGATTAGGACCCCAGGACAAGTTAGAAATCATCAGAATTAGGAAATGGCTATAGCTAGAAAGTAAGAACAGTTAAATTATGGAAATAAAGGTCATATAAGTCAAAATAATACATCACGCGGTCATACATTTACGACTGAAGCAAGCCACATTTGACAAGACTAAGTGTTGTTACATGTATGTACCTTATCATCAATAGCTACGCATCTATTTGATACCAGGGTTGATAATAGCTTTGATTCTTCTGGAATTATTTTTTTTAACTTAGCATTAACCCTAGTTGCTTAGAAATCATTTTACTTAGTAGAAATAACCAATGGTAGAAATTAGTACAAGAAGGTCATGTCTTTGACATAGACTTAATACTGTAGGAAGTGGTTATTAAAAAAGGAAACCAAGATAGTCTGTCAGGAGAAGGTGGTTCGACCTATCAAACCAAAGCATGATCTCGGAACATGAAAGGAGACCCAATCGTTTTAGGTTGATTTTTATTCTAAGCTTGGAGCACTTAACTTCTTAAACTGATTTATCTCTATTTATCCTCATTTGACCTAGCTATATGGAACCATTTATTCCTTATCTATCGACTTTCATTTTGAGCTATCATCAAAACGTGATGGTGCGATGGTAGCCCTCCTAAACACTCTCTCTGCTGAAGATATTGTCAACTTATGTTCATGACTTTCTAGTCATACAAATGTTCTCAACTATGCTTATGGTTTGTTGAACTATTGCTACCTTGCAAAACATGTTTTCAAATACCTTTCCTATTGTTCGCATCACTTCTTGAATCGCTTTTGAATCCTTAAGCTTGAAAATAATTAAATTTCTATTTGAACAACAAGACTTTAAAAGAGAAGTTCTGGAGAGAGTTACCAGTAAAGAGAGGAATTACTTTTGAGACTGAGTTATTTAGAGCCAAAACATTCTTAATATATGTTGAACCCGTGTTCAGCAAAGATGGGGAGGAAGTTGGTGTTAATTACATGGGCATGGAAATCACTGATCAGGTGAAAGAGAGAGAAAAGATGGCAAAACTAAGAGAAGAAATAGCTGTACAGAAGGCCAGGGAGACATAACTTAATAAAACTGTTCATGCTACAGAGGTAACGATGAGAGCAAAACAAATGCTAGCCACCATGTCACACGAGATGAGATCTCCATTATCAGGGGTCGTTAGCATAGCAGAAATTCTATCAATAACAAAACTTGATAAAGATCAGAAACAACTTTTGAGTGTCATGTTGTCTTCTGATGATCTAGTCCTTCAACTTATTAGTGACATCCTTGACTTTTCCTAAGTTGATTCAGGAGTTCTGAGGTTGGAGGCCACAAAATTAGGCCAAGAAGAGGTGATGTCCCAGTGAAGGTTAATGGTGATGTTTTACGGATTAGACAAATTCTCACCCACTTGATCAGCAATGCTATCGAGTTTACTCACCAAGGAAAGGTTCAGAGTAATCTTTATGTAAAAGCAAACCCATTATCTCACAACGTCGAGAAATTAACCTGCATCCGTTTCAAATATTCGTACATCGTGGTATGACGTTAAAACATCAATCGTTATTCTGAATGATTGATTCATTTTCTGTTTTAATAATATTCTTAACCATTTTCATGAACTCATTCCAAGATATTCGCATAGTTTATTATTTCGTTAGGCCGATGTTTGGTCAAAGGAGAAATACATATTCACAAGATATGCGTTAAGATCGTTTCATATGGTGACGTTTGGGATTCTTAAAATCCGACGGATAACCTTTCTTATCATTGTTAGTCTTATCTTGATTTCTAGACATCACCTTACCACGAGATTTTATTCTGGAAATTATGGATCGATAAGT
The DNA here is from genome assembly GCA_024085815.1 of Flaveria linearis. Lineage (NCBI taxonomy): Eukaryota > Viridiplantae > Streptophyta > Magnoliopsida > Asterales > Asteraceae > Flaveria > Flaveria linearis. The sequence goes on from CM044004.1 coordinate 88,429,923, forward strand.
TAAACAACTTATGCATAGAAAAATTCTGATTGGCAGAATTCGGTGGAACTCCCGACGTGGTCCTGAGTTCACTTGGGAACGAGAGGACTTAATGATGCGCAGGTATCCTAACCTGTTTAAAGATGTTCCCAGAACATCTTAATTTTCGGGACGAAAATTCCTCTAACAGGGGGATAATGTGACAACCCGGAAAAAAAAAAAAAAAAAAATTGTGATTTAATTCAAATAATATTTGTGTGGTTTCTATATATATATTTTTTTTATAATGATAATAATAATAACAAAAAATAATAGTAACATTGATAATAATAATAATAATGATAATAATAAAATTATTAATAACAATAGTAATAATAATAACAATAATGACACTGATAATGATAAAAGTAATTTATAAAAGTTTATTAAATTTGGGTTTAATAAGTTCAGGGGATATTGTGTCATTTTTAAAACTTGTTTAATAAGCTTTTTACATAAAATACAAAACATATTAAACCACAGGGACCATTCTTGTAATTATTTTAAAAAAAAAAAACCCAACCCGCCGCCCCTTCCCGTCGATCCCTGTTCCGGCCAACCTCCGGCGTCTCTCCGGCGACTCCAAACGCCAAGTTCAGTCGATTTTGACTCAATCATTCACTTCCGACACCTTCTAGAGGATGAACCGAACTCGGGGACCATTTTAATTTGATAATTTGAGTCGGTTAGGTATGTTTTCCACTTCGACCGAAAGTTCGGCCGACCCACTTATCAAAAACGCACCAACGGTTTATTTTAATCAAATTAAACGAACGGGAATGGCTATATAAGCAGTCCTAAGATAATGAAACATTCACACACCTCTCAAACACTCGAAATCGAACAATCCGATTACCCCTATGCCGCGGACCTGCAATCGGTCGAACAACCCTCGATTCAAACATCGAACAGGTAATTTAGACCACAATCATGCTCGGTTTTACTTAGGGATTAAAAGCCCAAGTTTAATTTCTGTATTGAAATCGATTTGGCTCTCGATTTGGTTGAGAATCGAACCTGAGGTTCTTGGGTGAAATGGGATTACTGGGGGTTAAGTCAAAAGAATAAAGAGGTGGAGTTTAACCGCGGTCACGACTTTGGTTTACTGGTTTGGGGTGTGTGCTTGTGAACCGGAGGTCAGGGGTTCGAACCCTGCCCCCAACACATATTTTTTAAAGCATTTTTAAGCCTTTTAAAAATGCAGAAAAATTACCAAAAATTATAAAAATAATTTTTAAGAACTTCTTTTATTTTAAATACCTTTAAATGATTTTCTGTAATTTATTTATTTAAAAACACCTTAAAATAAATTTATAAAATAATATTTAAAAATATTATAAATAACCATTTTTATAAAATAGACTTTAAATGATGATTTAAAGTATTAATCTATTTATTGGACACCATATTAATTTTAATTGTGGATAAATTATAAAAATGGTGGAAATTTATTTCTTTAAATTCCTTATTTAATTATTTATTTATATACTTATTACAAATGTTATAAATAGTTACTTTTATAAAGATGGATTTTAAATGATGATTTAAATCATCAAGTTATTAATAAGGATTATATTATTTTAATTATGAATTTATTATGATAAATGAAGGAATTATATTTAATAAATTTCATAAATTATTTACAAGTACAAATATTATCATTATAATTATGATTACGCCATTGTTATTATTAATATCAATATTGGTAATATTATTAAGGCATGGTGTGTTTGTATACCAAATCGTGTACATCAACCCAAACCGACCCGAATCCGACCAAATATATTTATTCGCGTTGAACACGTTTTAAAAACTTAGTTACAATTAATGATAGGTGTTGATCGTGTTTGATCATGCATTGCCTTATTCTTTGAAGTTCTTGTTCATTTTATTACATCAAATCAAGGTGAGTTCAGGCCCCACTATTTTACTAAATCTCTTTTGGGTAAGTTCATTTTATTAAAACTCTTTTGGGGGAGATAGCATACTGGTAATGTTACAAACATTTTCATTATATATTTAAGATGTGTATGATATTAAAGATAGTGCTGTTGATCATTATAAAAGTCCTCACACTTTCGAATTGTTAATATTGGATAGCGGGGAAAGTTGGGTAGTACTACTGGGTGTGACGAGCCCCACCCTGTGTGACTTGAGGTCAACCGGGTGCAATTTGTCCTATGAACATTAGTCACGATATGGAGACGTCGTGGCTGGAGGCAAACATAACATAGTCAGCTTCAATGTCGAAATCACTATTTAATATCATTTGTGAATGGACTAGCTAGCCATTACAATGCACATGCTTAAATATACGCTGTAGTTAAACTGGGATGTTTAACTGTGAACTCTTGAACTGGTCAACCATTGGATTGACACACGCTATTGTTAAACTGGGATGTTTAACTGTGAACTCTTGAACTGATCAACCATTGGGTTGATACACGCTTTTGTTAAACTGTTATGATTAAACGCAAACTCTTGAACTTACCAACCATTGGGTTGATATACACTTTTGCTAAACTGTTATGTTTAAACACAAACTCTTGAACTCACCAACCATGTGTTGACTTTTAGTATGCTATTCTCAGGTCACTAATCTGGAACTGCTGATAGGAGCACCACACGGGTCAGCATGCATTTTAGAGACTTGAACTTAAACCATATTTACTTGTTTTTATTTAGGGTTTCAATTACTTGGTTGGCACTTGTCTTGCCATATGTTACTTTCACATATTTTGGGATGATTTGTTTACTTTATGCTTCCGCATGAATTTCAAAAGTTTGGTCTGTTATGTTAAACGTTGCATATAGAGTCGTTCTGAGTAACTATTGACTGTGATCCTGGTTTGTTCACACGCCTCGCGGTAGAACTCCGCACGTGGATTTTGAGGGTGTGACAGAATCGACCTAGAAAAGGCATATGACAGTGTTCCGCGACAACTAATCTGGGAAAGTCTACGAGTTAGAAGGGTACCAGAGAGGTATATCAAAATAATTAAGGATATTTATGACGGAGCAAAAACGTGTGTGCGAGCACCGGTAGGAGACACAGACACCTTCTCAGTGGAAGTGGGACTCCACCAAGGATCTGCACTGAGCCTATTTCTCTTCACAGTAGTGTTGGATGAGATGACCAAATCTATACAACAGTCAGCCCCGTGGTGCATGCTTTTTGCGGATGATATTGTATTAATATCAGAATCTAAAACGATGCTTAACGACAAGCTAGAGCAGTGGAGAGCAGCACTAGAGCACAGAGGATTAAGGATAAGTCGCTCTAAGACGGAATACATGCATTGCAACTTTGGTGACGAGGCGGAAGAGGACACCCAACTCAGTATCCAGGGTATGCCGGTCCCACGAACGTCTAGGTTCAAATACCTGGGCTCGTACCTGCAGGAGGACGGAGAGATACACAGCGATGTAGCGCACCGCATTCAAGCAGGATGGTGCAAGTGGAGAGCAACATCAGGAATTCTATGTGATAAGAGGTTTCCAGCGAAACTAAAGGGAAACTATACAAAGTGGCGGTACGCCCAGCTATGCTATATGGAACAGACTGCTGGGCCATAAAGAAATCGCACGAGAAACAAATAGAGGTTGCAGAAATGCGTATGCTGAGGTGGATGTGTGGAAACACAAAAATGGATCGGATAAGAAACGGAGTGTTTCGTCAGAAGTTAGAAGTGGCTTCTATTGCAGATAAAATACGAGAGGGAAGATTAAGATGGTTTGGGCATGTCAAGAGAAGACCAATGGCTGCACCGGTTAGAGCAGTCGAGAATATCATACTAGAGGGTAGGAAGTGTAGAGGAAGACCTAGGTTGACTTGGGAAGAGATAATTAGGAAAGATATGGTACACTTGCACCTCTCCGAGCACATGATCGAGGATATGAGTGAGTGGAGGCGTAGAATTAAAATTAAGGACTTTTAATGGGTTCTGCATCTACGAAGGGACTTTTTGATTGCGTGTTGCGGGGCTTGTTGTGTATGTAGCCCGCTTCTGCCCTTTTTAGGGGAATCTTGCTGCTTCTATGATGTATGCTTGTTCATTTTTTTCCTTCTGGTGATATTTTACTGTATGTTGTATGTTGTGTGATGTATCATTTATCGTATCATTTATCGTATCTTTGATTATATACTAATTCGCTAGCGTTATGGCTTTTGACAGTGAGTCGGAGGTCTCTTTGGAAGCGGTCTCTCCACCTATCTGGGTGGAGGAAAGACTTGCCTACACCTACCCCTCCCAGACCCTGCTCTTGAGCGGGATATAGTGTGTTTGTTTGTTTGTTTGTTTGTTTATTCATGAAATAAGTGGTAACTAACTAATCACATTTGTTCATGAAACAGGATAACATGTTTAATCTACAAAAATAAAGTTAAAAAAATTATTACAATAAGAAAAATAAAGGAGGAATTGAAGAAGAAGAATGCGAATCTTCTTTTGATTGTGAAAGAAGAAAGCATTTATTCCGATGGGGTTTGAGGCATCCATTCCATCTTTCTTTTACAATTTAGATGCTTTCGATTTTTAACCTCACTTAACTTGTTAGGCTGCGTACCTTTAACTAGCTACTATACAATACATACATACACACATATACATATATATACGCATACAACATTTGATCTATCTTCTTCTGGTTGCATGCTATGCATGTTTTCCTATTGCATGGGAATTATATGTGTATATATGTATTCATGACAAAATGAAATGCAATTTCCAGGATGGTTTATATATGTTAAGCAAAGCGATTTGAATATGATAAATAACCACAAAATGAACTCAGTTTATCAGTTCATGAACCATTCGACGAGAAATTTATTTATGTTCATTAATTTGTTTAATAAATAAACGAACATGTAAATAGGTCTCATTCATTTAGTTACATTCGTGAACGCTCAATAATATATTTGTTTATGTTCGCCTATTTACGTTTGTTCATGATAGTTTGTTTATGTTTCTCCATGGTTATGTATATGATTATTATTTTTAAGTGTTTAATTTTATATTTATTTAAGGTGATTATATCTAAGTTTGAAATTAAGAATATTAAAATATTTTAAAATAGTATATGTTCATTTGCTTTCATGAATTGTTCAGTTATTTGTGCTTGAACCGTTAATGAACAAGTCCAATTTTTTATGAACGCACATGAATAAGAATCTTTGTTTGGTTACGTGTTCGTGAACAAATTCAATCACTTGATGAACAAACAAGAACAAGAATCGTCATTCTGCTTTGTGTTAGTAAACAAATTCAATTCTAAACGAACAAACATGAATAAAGTTGAGTTTGATTCAGTTTAGTTTGTTCACAGTCCTATTTAAACGATTGAGTCAATCTTAATATGAGTGATCTATATATATATGTGTACACATATATTCACCAACTCTTTCAAGGCATATTACCAATTTTTTTTAAATTTTGTGAATTTGTAAAATTTGATAGCTGGTTTTTAGAGTCTTTTTGAAACCATTTGGTTTCTAGTGTCTTTTTGAAACCATTTTGGTTTCTAGTGTCTTTTTGAAACCATTTTGGTTTTTAAGTGTTCTGTTATTTGACATAGCGGATGTGAATCATGTGACAAACAGATCTAGTGCAAGTCAACACACAACCTGTCACAACCCTTTATCACGTAACTCATCTCTGCTATTTCAAATAGTAGAACATCCTGGAACCAAAATAATTTTAAAAAGACACAAAAAAACCGTTAATTTTTTCAAATTATCAACTTAAAAAAAATCTATCTGCAAAACTGTAGCTACTTATCATTCTTCTTTAGATCTGTTAATTATTTCATTCGAGTGGACAAACAATCAAGAAGTACAGTTTAATAGTAACTCAAACTAAATCAATACAAAAAATATTATATGGGAAAGCTAGCTAAGTAGCTAGCATCTGCATGCATGGATGTCAGGTGGACAATCTTGTATTCTACAAAAGTATATAAATAGAAAGAATTTAAAAGAAGAAAGTATAAATGGATTGAATTGAAGACTACCTCGATCTCTCCAACGTACCCTTAAGAAAATAAAAATAAAAAAGCTTTAATTAGGTCCCCTCACACCACATATCACTTTAAATATGCATTCAATTATCATCATGCATGTTTTACAGTCCTCAAAGTTAAGAGCCACATATCCTTAAAGTTACTAACTTCCATAATATCTTGTTCTTTACTGCTTTCTTTTCCATATACAACAAACTTAGTTTCCACTATTTCTATCTACAAATTCTCCTTCTTCTTCTTCAATCCTCATCTGCTTTAATTTTCATCTTTTCTCTTTGCATGTGTCTGTGTTGAATCGCCTAGGATTCGGTGCGCCCTAAGTTTCCAAAATTCAAGAAAAATAGCGCTTCAAATCCTCACCAACATGTACAATGATCTGCAGGGTGAACTTTAGGACACATTTAGAATCACTATTTGTTTGAGAATATCAGTTAATTTCATGTGAACAAGAAATCAACTCAACCATATATAGCTAAAAATAACATAAACAGAAGAAAGAAAATGGCCTGAGTTGTGTAGTTTGGCTTATCTGCCCTACTCCATAAGAGATGAAGGGTGCTAAATTTGAGGTTACTAAACCTAAGGCATTCAAATTCTCAGACTTTGTTTATACCGTGTTACAAGAATATATGAAGACGCATAAACTTATAACATATTTGAATATGCATATTAGTTTTTTGATCAGGATAAACATAAATTTCGTACAACCCTTTAATATAGAATATGAATAATAAACAAAGAAACCTACGTTTTATACGAGTGTGAATTTCTAACATGGCACAAATTTAACAAATATTCATCGTTTTAATATATTTTCTAAAAGTGGATTCAAATCAATGTAACATGTGCTGAACTTACAAAAGATAGTTAGTTAAATGGGTTGTGTTTGGATCTAGTGGATTCATCGGTTAACCTATTAAACCAGTGTACTTTTAGATTCTTTTAAAATAAGTGTACTCAATAACATAGGTTAACCTAGTTAATTTTGTCTTTTATACCAAAATAAGTGTTTATAATTTAAAAGTACCTGTTTCATAGGCATGTGTGTTATTGTTTGTGAAGTTTTATTTTTGAAAAATCATTATGTCAGTCAACTATAAATACAAGAAGAAAGGTCAAACGAGTTGTTTTAGTGTTAAACCTTAAATACTCTTGTTGTGTTCGTATTCGTGTGTTTAACATGATTTTCATATTTAGGTAGTGTTTAAAATTTTTAAGGGAATACATATTAATTTGAATCCTCTGATCTCCACCTCACAATTTCGTTCCAGAGAACTTAATCTCTTTTATCTTTTTATCTCTTTTTAGTTTTTAATATGTGTGTGTGAATCGAAGAAAGATCAAAATGAAAAGTTTTAAATTTTATAAAAATTCCAAAAACTCATAAAAATAATTGAAATCATTATTTTAACTACAATACAAATATTATTATTAAAATATAACAATATTCAATAAGTTTAATTAGGAGTGTTAGTTTATATGTATTCATATTCTAAAATTTCACAAATATGTAAGTTTAAGCATGTAAACTAATACATATAAATTCATATTCACAAATATGTAAGTTTAAGAATATTGTTATTGAATATAACAATATTCAATAAGTTTAGGAGTGTTAGTTTATATGTATTCATATTCTAAAATTTCACAAATATGTAAGTTTAAGCATGTAAACTAATACATATAAATTCATTTAACGATATTGTATTTTAATAACGATGATAGGTATCTAGATAAAATAATAATTTTATTGGTTCTTGTGAGCTCTTGAAGTTTTTGAAATGTTTTATGTGTGTAGGATAGAATTAAATCAAAAGTTCTATTATTTTTTGTAAGAACTATTAGAATTCTTTTATACCAATGTGTAAAATATTTCTTACATATTTAATAAAAAAATGGTAACTTTTAATTTTATAAAACTACAAGATTTCTTTTTACATATGTTTAAATATGTGTAAATAGTTACTTTATTTACATGTATGTAAACATGTGTCAAAAAAGTTCTTAGGTAAATGGTTCTCATCTAATTTTTCATTTATGTACATGTATATGTATATATGGGACGAGTCAAATAAAATTTTTTAAATATTATAAGAATCATAGGAACTCGCAAGAAACCAACCAAAATCAATAAAAATCATTTATTGGATTATTTAATTTTTTTTAACTCTTTTCAATGATTTAACTAAATAATTGCTTTTAATCATCTTTTACTTATACAAATTTAATTTTAAACTCGAATTTGTGTTTCGTAACGATCATTTTTACAAGCACGAAATTTTTTTGTTACTTTCGTTTGTTTTTTATCCTACGTCGGTTCAATTTCATAACCTGTTCAACTTAATTTCATATGCTTCTCGTTAAGCACTTAACCACGTCAATTTTACATTGTAGCGTGCGTCCACCGCCACCAAATGTTACCGCTTTCATCACCTATGAATGTATGATTAACAAGATACGCAAATACACCGTATCACGTGAGCTTGTAAAACCAAACTCTATTTTGAAAAGAAGTTAATTTAATCCGGATCCTATGTGGTGTATATATGTACACATTCAAACAAAGATTCTCTCCTTTTTATTCTTATTCTTTATTTCCCCTTTTTTATGTTAAAAACAATGTAAACAGTGGTAGTTATTCGTTCTACAAGTTAAACTAATGTAAAATAGTAACAAAGTTAGCTTCTTCTTGAGGCTATATTCATACAATCTAATAATAATTTAACCCCAAAAAAGGGTTTCCCATCTTTAAAAGACGAACCGTATTCCTCTTCCCCTATTTGCATATCGCATTTGTTCTTCTTGAATCTCCCTCACACAACCACACACTCACACACACACACACATTAACAAAGAAACAAAGAAAAGAATGTTCCATTCAAAGAAAGCAGCTGCAGGTTCCACAACTGCTATGAATTCACTTCATCATAATCACCACCATCATCATGAAAGATCCAACATGTGTGGAGTTGGTGGTAATAGCCATAGCACCACTGGTGGTGGCACCATACAAGGTGACTCGGGTCTGGTGCTCACCACAGACCCCAAACCACGGCTCAGGTGGACCGTTGAGCTCCATGAACGCTTTGTCGATGCTGTCGCGCAGCTTGGAGGACCTGACAGTAAGCTAGCAACCTTTCTTTTATTACTTTTGTATCATATATAGTCTTTATGATGTTAATTTATGTTGATTCGGCATATGTGTTTTGTTTGTGAATTTGTAGAGGCAACACCAAAGACTATCATGAGAGTCATGGGTGTAAAGGGGCTCACACTATACCATCTCAAAAGTCATCTTCAGGTATGTATCTCAAGATTTCTGCATCAAGTTTTCACCTTTTGTATCATATATGCATAGATAATTTAAGGGTTTCTATATACTATCTTTTCATGATTTCAATCTTGTTTTGAATAGAAATTCAGGTTGGGAAAGCAACCTCACAAAGAATATAATGATCACTCGATGAAAGACAGCGAAAGAGGTGAGTTTACGCAATCATATCTGTGTTTGAATCATAATAAAAACAAATCAACAGTTGATACTATTGTGATACATGTTCAATTGCCTTATATGTGGAGTATTTATCGCAGCATCAGCACTAGAACTTCAAAGAAACAGTGGTGCATCCTCTTCTGGAATGATGGGCCGGAGTATGAACGAGTAAGTAATCGCGCTATATGTGTATATGTTACAACTTGATCTATATTTTTTGGCAGTATAATTGATGTCATATTACTCTTGTAATCAGGATGCAGATTGAGGTTCAAAGAAGACTTCATGAACAATTAGAGGTACTTTACTAGCTAATATATATAATATATAATTATATACTACGAGGTTCATTACATAACACTAAATTACTGATCGATGCTGTTGTACTTTCAGGTACAACGACATCTGCAGTTAAGGATAGAGGCACAAGGAAAGTACATGCAGACAATACTGGAGAAAGCTTGTCAAACCCTAGCTGGAGACCAAAGCATGGCTGCAGCTGCAGGTTACAATAATAATGGCAATAAAGTGGTTGGAAACACTGCTGCAGGAATTGGGATGAACATGAATATGAACATAAGTTCAAGCACCAGCAGCACTAGCCATCTTGAACAAGCACCACCGGGCCATCGAGGAAGCGTCATGCTCTTCCCTGGTGATCCGGTGCAACCGACTATTAAGGACTTTGGGTCTCTTAATAACTTCCCATCCTTTCAAGACCTTAACCTTTATGGCACTTCTCAATCACCATCGCCGCCAGCCGTTGCAGCAGCAGGTGGTGATCTTTTTCATCACTGATTATGGTCGGATTTCTAGGCGGTCTAGAGAGAATACATATATAATAGTTTTTTAAAGATTTATGAAAGTCTTTTGGTTTGTAATGAGTTCGCTAGCCTAATAGCGAACTCTAGAAAACTCTGACATCATATGTTCAGGTGGCAAGCGATTTCACTTGCCACCTAACGATTTCAAACATTCATTCTCAGATTCTTTTGTAGTTCTTTACTAGGGTAGCTAAGTCTCGAGAAACCAAAACAGCTTCACAATTAAACCTCCTATAAGCTATTATATTTTCTCTTAGATCACCTACAAATCCTAAAAATTTATGATTTTTGTTTGGGATTGCCTATGGAAACTGTTTATATGCTTGTTATACATTTCGATAAAGTTTTAACTCATGATGAATGTGATATGATATAGCACAGGTACTAGTGCGACCCGAAAGAGCCCCTTAATGTGGTCAGATGATGAACTCCACCTCCAAGATGATCAGCACCAACAACAAGAGCATCACCATATCGCGGTACTATCTACCAACAGTTCTGAAGGAGGTGGATGTGATCTTGATCCAACTGTCCCCAACCATATATTCGAAACAACGCCACTAACGCTAGCAAGTGGTCACAATGTTGATCACATTCATCATCATCACCTCGGTTTAGGGCCGGTGGATCATAACAAGAAGTTAGAAAGAACATCTCCAAGAAGACCACCTTTGTCATCAAATAGTTCTATGGATAACATGAGGGCCACCCTCTCTGCTAACAGTAATTCTAATATGTCTCCACAAGGAAGAAGCTCTTCATTTGGCTAGCTAGCTCATATATATACCTATACATACATATATAAATTTGCTTGTGTTAGATTATATTCTAGGTAAAATTTAAACTTACATAAAATGCAGTTAATAAGTAATAACTTATGTGGGTGTATTTATTAGTTGCTGAATTTAGCTGGTGTTGCCTATTGAAAGGCATATAAATGAATGTAAAGAACTTGCTGTTGTTTTCATATAATATGCATGAGGTATTTTTGGTAGATCGACTCGTTTTATTAGTTTGAACAGAGCCTATAAACTGTTAAGGAATGAATTATATTTGCCATAAATTATGTCATTCCATTTAATTCAAATATGTTTATTTATGTATATCTTGTCATAGAATAGATGATTGTAATTAGCTTATTTTACTCCTGTAGTTTCTCCTTTAATTTCTCTTGTATATCATTATATAGTTTTGTTCTATCAATGAAATAATATAGCTTTTCCTTTCCGCTGTGTATTTCGCTATACCTTTATATGGTATCAGAGCTCGGCTCGAACCATTCTTCCACACACATCTCGTCCTTCATCTCCTCTCCAGTCCCGACCAAACACACTGTTGAGTGGTGAAGCCACTGATTCAGTAGTGGCAAACAAAGTTGGTCAAAAAAGGAAAAGGAAGAAACATCCATTTTCTGTGGCTTTAGACATCCATGTTTCCAGGCACTTTGTTTTCCATTATCTAATATCATCTCAGTCTCTATAAATAGAGATCAAAACTGTATTTGTAATCCATCCCATGTACATCTGAACATCACTGAATAAAAACCTCCTAGTTACCGAGAGTGGACGTAGGTCAATACTGGACCGAACCACTATAAATCTTCGTGTGTTCTTGTGGTTGTGTTGATTGTGTTCGTGTGTGTGATATCGTCTGATCCTAACAACTGGTATCAGAGCCAGTGGCTCTCGATCAACACACGAACCAGTAATCGAACAGAGAAGGGAGAAGAACAGAGGAGAAGACACTGACCTGTGAAATCAGGAACTAGGGTTCCGATCAGAAGACCGCTGCCGCTAGCACCGCCGATCGCTAGCACCGCCGACCCGTCGCCGCAGGTCCGCCGCCACCGGTCAGCCGCCTCCAGACGCCGCCCTCTTCACCCGCTGCCGCTAGCACCGCCCTCTTCACCCGCTGGTTGATAGATCTGGTGTTGATTGCGTTCAGAAGAGAAGAGAAGAAGGAGATTAGGTTTCCTTTTCTTCTGATCTGCTTAGGAAGAAAGAAAAAGTGAAGAAAGCAGAACTTTAGAAAAAAAAAAAGGCACGCATGTTCATCTTTAATTAGGTGGAAAAGTGGTTTCTTTTCCAATTTTACCAAAAGGACCCTCAACTTTGACAAGTATCTCATAACTTGTCCCTTGCTAATTAAAGCTTGAAACAGATAAGTTATTTTTTTTGTTTCTGATTATTACTTTTGCTCGCATAAATTACTACTTAGCAGCACGAACCCGTTTGGTCAGTAGTAATTTGGTAATTTTTTTTTAATGGCAGAGGACGGTAAAATCAAGATTGATAAGTTTGATGGAACCGATTATGGATTTTGGAAAATGCAAATTGAAGACTTATTATATCAGAAAAGTTTGCATTTACCAATGTTGGGACAACAACCAGATGACATGTACGATGATGAATGGAAGCTGTTGGATCGACAAGCCTTGGGTGTAGTTAGGCTTTCATTAACAAAGAGTGTTGCGTATAACATTGTTAATGAAACAACTACTTATGGAGTATTTAAGGCTTTGTCCAACATGTACGAGAAGCCGTCCGCTTCCAACAAAGTGTTCCTCATCAAACAATTAGTTAACACGAAGATGAAGGAAGGCATGTCGGTTGCCGCTCACATAAACGAGTTCAACTCGATTATTTCTCGTTTATCCTCAGTAGAAATAAAGTTTGAAGATGAAGTAAAAGCGCTCCTCCTTTTATCATCCTTGCCCGACAGTTGGTCAGGCACAATCACAGCTGTTAGTAGTGCATCCGGCACTACCAAACTCACTTTTGAGAGTATTCGTGACTTGATCATAAATGAAGATATCAGACGGAGAAGCAATGGTGAGATTTCTAATTCTAGTTCTTTATTACACACAGAAAGTAGAGGAAGAAGAAACGAAAGAGGTCATAATCGAGGCAGGTCAAAATCTAGAAGAAGGGGGCAGTCTAAGAACCGAAAAGACATTGAATGTTGGAATTGCAAAGAAAAGGGTCATTTTAGAAGCCAATGTCCAAAACCATCAACATCCAAGAAAGAAGTCAATCATGTTGCATCTGAAGAATCCGATGACACTCTCATATGTTGTGTTGAGAATGATGTGGAATCCTGGATTATGGATTCGGGTGCTTCTTTTCACGCTATCTCATGCCCAGATATGGCAAAGAATCTGCGAACAGGTAACTTTGGTAAAGTTCGTTTAGCCGATGATCAAATGCTTGATATCACAGGTATTGGAGATGTAGACTTGAAGACCTCATTAGGAACTATATGGACATTAAAAAATGTCAGGGTTATTCCTAATTTGAGGAGAAAATTGATTTCAGTTGGAAAATTGGACGATGAAGGGTTTAATGTTCACTTTGGGGGTGGAATATGGAAAGTGATCAAAGGCAATATGGTGATTGCCAAAGGAAAGAAGAAAGGCACTTTGTACATGGCAGATGTTTTAGCCGAAGAGGTTCATGCAACGACCTCAGATCCGAGTCCATCAACTTTATGGCACAATCGACTCGGACACATGGGCGAAAAGGGATTGAAGATTTTGGCTCAGAAAGGGAAGTTTCCAGACTTGAAGAAAGTGGAAACCGAATTTTGTGAACCTTGTGTTCTTGGCAAACAAAAAAGGGTTTCTTTTGAGAAAACATGGAGAACACCAAAAGCTCAAAAATTAGAGCTTGTTCACACGGATGTATATGGACCAACAACAGTTTCATCTCTAGGAGGCTCAAGCTACTATGTTACCTTCATCGACGATTCAACACGCAAGGTATGGGTCTATTTTCTTAAACATAAATCTGGTGTATTTGATGCTTTTAAGATATGGAAATCTGCTGTTGAAAATGAAACTAATCTGAAGGTAAAGTGCTTGAAGTCGGACAATGGTGGTGAATACATTAGCAAACAGTTTATCAGCTATTGTGCTAAGAAAGGGATCAAGATGATCAGAACGGTTCCAGGAACTCCTCAGCAAAATGGTGTAGCTGAGAGAATGAACAGAACACTGAATGAGAGGGCTGGAAGCATGAGGTTGAATGCCAGGATGCCCAAAACATTCTGGGCAGATGCAGTTAACACTGCAGCCTATTTGATTAACCGTTCACCATCTGCTCCCTTGGATTTTAAATTGCCAGAAGAAATGTGGCAAGGAAAGGAGGTAAGTCTCGAACACTTACGTGTCTTTGGTTGTAGTGCTTACGATTTGTTAGATGACAGGGACAAGCTAGACTCAAAGTCCAAGAAGTGCACATTCATTGGTTATGGGTCTGGAGAAATGGGTTACAGGCTTTGGGATAATGAAGGCAGGAAAGTAATCAGAAGCAAGAATGTCGTCTTCAATGAAAACGAATTATACAAAGATAGAAACACCAAGAGACAAGAAGTTCAGAAAGAAAGTGTTGAGTTTGAAAGTGGTTGAAAAAGAAAAGAAGCTTCAGTCAACATTCCAGAAAACGGGAATGAGTCAAGCGACAGTGAGAGCTCAAGGGATGATTCTAGTAATGATTCTGAGGAGGAAGAAGAAGAAGTTGCTCCTCAAACTCCAGAATCCCCAGTAACACCTCAATTTCAACCAAGAAGATCCTCCAGAGTCATCAGACCACCAAACAGATATTCACCATCTGTTAATTACATACTTCTGACAGAAAATGGTGAGCCCCAGTGTTATTCAGAAGCCATGGGGATGAAAGATTCATTGCAGTGGGAGCTAGCAATGAAAGATGAAATGAAGTCGCTTGAGAAGAACAAGACTTGGCACTTAACAAAGCTTCCAGCTGGGAAGAAAGCTCTTCAAAACAAATAGGTCTTCAGGGTCAAGGACGAACATGATGGTACCAAACGATACAAAGCAAGATTGGTAGTCAAGGGGTTTCAACAGAAAGAGGGAATTGATTTCAATGAAATTTCTCTCCAGTGGTGAAGATGACTACAATCAGACTTGTTCTCAGCATTGTAGCAGCAGAAGGCTTGCATCTAGAGCAGCTCGATGTCAAGACAACTTTTCTACATGGTGACCTAGATGAAGACATCTACATGACACAACCAGAGGGTTTTCAGGTTAAAGGCAAAGGAAACCTGGTGTGTAAATTGAAGAAGAGCTTGTATGGTCTAAAACAAGCGCCAAGACAATGGTATTTGAAGTTTGATAACTTCATGAGAAGAGTTGGTTACAAGAGATGTGACAATGATTCTTGTTGTTACATTAAGAAGTTCAAGGGTTCTTATATCATTCTACTACTCTATGTAGATGATATGTTGATTGCAGGTTCAGACATGGCAGAAATCAAGAAATTAAAGAAGCAAATGTCTGAAGAATTTGAGATGAAAGACTTGGGAACTGCAAACCAAATACTCGGGATGAGTATTCTCAGAAACAAAGATGGTTCTTTGACACTCTCTCAAGAAAAGTACATTAAGAAAGTGTTAGAGAAATTCAGCCTTGAAGATGCCAAGATCAGAAGCACACCTTTGGGAAGTCACTTTAAGCTTTCTAAAGATCAGTCACCCAAATCAGATGAAGGCAAAGAAGAAATGGCTAAAGTTCCTTATGCATCAGCAGTTGGTAGCCTCATGTATGCAATGGTATGCACGAGACCAGATATTGCTCATGCAGTGGGAGTTGTTAGTCGGTTTATGTCCAATCCGGGGAAAGAACATTGGGAAGCAGTTAAATGGCTGCTAAGGTATTTGAAGGGTACTTCAAAAGTGGCATTGCATTTTAAAGGAAAAGATGTTATTCTGAAGGGTTTTGCAGATGCAGATCTTGGTGGTTGCAAAGAGTCATACAAAAGCACCACCGGTATGTCTTTATAGTGGGAGGCACTGCGGTAAGTTGGATGTCCAAACTACAGAGAAGTGTTGCCCTTTCAACCACAGAAGCAGAGTATATGGCAGTTGCTGAAGCAAGCAAAGAGCTTATATGGTTGAAGAATTTTCTCAACGAACTTGGCAAAGAACAAGATGATTGTGCATTATTCTGTGACAATCAAAGTGCAATTCATCTTGCAAAGAATCCTGTCTTCCATTCGAAGACGAAACACATACAGCTGAGATATCACTTCATCAGAGAGCAAGTTAGTGAAGGCACTCTAAAGTTGAAGAAGATCAAAGGAAGTGAAAATCCATCTGATATGTTGACTAAGGTTGTCTCCTTAGAGAAGTTGAAGCTTTGCACAGCTTCAACTGGCCTTCAGGATAATTGTAGAGAAGGCCGGGTAACTAGGAAGGATCGAAAGATGAAAAGTTTTATAGAAATACAGATGCATAGTTGAAGCACAGATGAAGATTGTTCCGTGGCTTCAAGTGGGAGATTGTTGAGTGGTGAAGCCACTGATTCAGTAGTGGCAAACAAAGTTGGTCAAAAAAGGAAAAGGAAGAAACATCCATTTTCTGTGGCTTTAGACATTCATGTTTCCAGGCACTTTGTTTTCCATTATCTAATATCATCTCAGTCTCTATAAATAGAGATCAAAACTGTATTTGTAATCCATCCCATGTACATCTGAACATCACTGAATAAAAACCTCCTAGTTACCGAGAGTGGACGTAGGTCAGTACTGGACCGAACCACTATAAATCTTCGTGTGTTCTTGTGGTTGTGTTGATTGTGTTCGTGTGTGTGATATCGT
This sequence comes from Flaveria linearis, assembly GCA_024085815.1. NCBI lineage: Eukaryota > Viridiplantae > Streptophyta > Magnoliopsida > Asterales > Asteraceae > Flaveria > Flaveria linearis. The sequence goes on from CM044004.1 coordinate 88,446,890, forward strand.
CCGATCCTAACACACACCACCGGAAACCATGACGGAAACCTCATCTCTGCTGATCAATCCATCCATGAAAGACCTTACCGTTATCATATTGCCCGCCACACTCAAACTCACCGCTTCAAACTATCTAGCCTGGAAAACGCAGGTTAAAGCACTGCTATACGGTCTCGATTTGTTCAAGTTCATTGACGGATCATACCCAGCACCCAAGCCCACCAGTGCTGAAGACGGGACTGAAATCCCTCACAAGGATTTCTCCCAGTGGTTTCGCCAAGACAGGTTGCTGTTCGGAGCACTCGTGGGAAGCCTGTCGTCGCAAATTGTGCCGCTCATTACCGGAGCTTCATCCTCGCATGAAGCATGGATGATCCTCGCTAAAACGTACGCCTCTACCAGCCGTGGTCACATTAAGCAGTTAAAATATCGCCTCAAACAAATTTCTAAAACCCCTACTCAGTCGATTACCGAGTACATGCAAGACATCAAAACGATTGTTGATGAATTGGCAAATCTAGACAAAAAGATGGATGATGAAGATGTTGTAGATGCTATCCTAAATGGTCTGGACCAAGCAACCTATAAGCCCATTCTAGACGCGATTCACGCTAGAGATACCACCATCTCATTCACGGAATTACATGAGAAACTCATCAACCATGAGTTGTCCTTGTTGCAGCAAACATCATCAAATGGAATACATCAACCATCATCTGTTTTCTATGTTCAAAACAAAAATACTAGCAAGCAATGGACAAACAAACATGGAACCACTGTTTAATCCTTTCAAAACAGGCATGGAAACTCGGCCCCTGGACTGCTCCCTACGCCATCTCCTACAACTATGCAGAAACCTTTTCTTGGCAAATGCCAATGGTGTCACCAAAAGGGTCACTCCCTCACTAATTGCCCCTCATTTAAGAAGGTACATCCAACGATTTCTGTTCCTGTTTTTAACCGTGGCTCGCAGGCTGGGAATGTGCAGGTGCATACGATGAGCACCAATAATGGAACCACTACCAACTGGCTTTTCGATAGTGGAGCTTCCCATCATGTCACAAATGATTTGAATAATCTCTCTCTTCACGCCCCATATGATGGTACGGAGGAACTAGTTATCGGTGATGGTTCGTGCCTTCAAATTACTCATATTGGTTTTATTGCTATTAAAACTCCTCACACACCACTTATTCTTAAAATGTGTTATGCGTGCCCTCTCTATCTAAAAATATCATATCAATATCTAAATTATGTCATGACAATAACCTTTCCATTAAATTCTATTCTTCTGTTTTTGTCATCAAGGACCGGGCTTTGAAACTCAAAATCCTCCAGGGAACGGCAACTAAAGGAATGTATGAGCTCCGGTCATCCTCCTCACCTTCACCATCGGTTTTCGCAATGCAAAGAACCGATTCTATCACCTGGCATCATCGTTTTGGACACCCGCACAATAAAGTTTTTAAACTTTTGTCATCTATTGTTTCTTTTAATTCTAGTTTTAATGACAATTGTAATTCTTGTCATATTAATAAAAGCCATCGTTTACCATTTACGGATTCCTCACTTACATCTAGTGCACCACTTGATTTAATTTTCTCAGATGTATGGTGTTCACCGGTTACTTCATTTGACAATTACAAATATTATATTATTTTCGTTGACCACTTTTCAAAATACATATGGCTTTATCCATTAAAACGCAAGTCCGATTCCCTTACTACATTCACTAGGTTCCAACGCCTAGTTGAAAACTTTTTTAACCGGAAAATAAAACAATTATTTTCGGACAACGGAGGCGAATATATAAAACTTATACCACACCTAACCTCTTGTGGTATCTCCCATCTCACATCGCCACCTCACACACCGGAACATAACGGATATGCCGAACGACGACACCGACATATCGTCAAAACTGGCTTAACCCTATTATCTCATGCTAAACTCCCGGTGACATTTTGGCCATTTGCTTTCTCCACTGCTGCCTATCTCATAAATCGTCTACCTACGTCTACACTTAACAACTCATCACCTTTTCATCGGTTGTTCCAACAACAACCCAACTATACTAAACTTAGAAGTTTTGGTTGTCTATGCTATCCATGGCTTAGACCTTACTCCCCACATAAATTACATTCTAGATCCACTCCGTGCATTTTTGTTGGCTACTCTCCAACTCAAAGTGCATATTATTCTCTTGATCCAACAACATACAAAATATACTCCTCAAGGCATGTTATTTTTATAGAACATGAATTTCCTTTTGAAAGGCTCACTAATTCACAAATACTTCCTCTATCAACTTAAATGACTGGGTTCCCTTTACATTACCTATTCCATCACAACATGTTTCCACCACAAACACACCATCCGCCCCCACCACTACAGAGAATTCCACCGAATCACATATTTCTTCTACATTTCATACATCCCAGCCCATGCAAACTAATATTCCCTCCTCACCTACTCAACCTACTTCTGCTAACCCACTTCTTTCCGCTTCTACTTTGCAAAATACCACTAATGCTTCACTGTCTTCATCATCTCAACATACACAACCTGCTCAAATCTCACAAAAACCTTCAACACGTTCAAACCCGAAACCCAATGCCCGCTACCACAACCAAGATTTTATTCTCTATACTAATACTCCATCCACACCTACTGAACCACCAACCATTGCTCATGCTTTAAAGCATCCTTCTTGGCGTCAAGCCATGCAGGAAGAATTCGATGCACTCTCACGTAACCATACATGGACTCTTGTTCCGTCTACATTTGCTTCGAATCTCGTTGGTTGCAAATGGGTTTATCGCACAAAGTATAAACCAAATGGCTCTATCGATCGGTTTAAAGCTCGTTTGGTCGCCAAAGGTTTCACTCAACGACCGGGTATCGATTACATCGAAACCTTTAGTCCGGTTCTTAAACCCGCCACTCTCCGTCTTGTACTCTCCTTGGCCGTCTCACAAGGTTGGTCTCTACGCCAACTAGATATTAATAATGCATTTCTTCAAGGGACATTAAATGAAGACGTTTTTATGGCTCAATCTCCGGGGTTTGTCAACCCGTCTTTTCCTACTCATGTTTGCAAATTAAACAAAGCCATTTATGGACTCAAACAAGCTTCCCGAGCTTGGTATGATGAACTTAAATCCTTCCTCATCTCTCATGGGTTTAAATCCACAGTTTCGGACTCTTCACTCTTCACCCTCACCATCGGTTCTTCCCCTATATTTATTCTTGTTTATGTCGATGACATAATCATTACTGGGCCGTCCATCACTCTCATAAACCGCTTCATTAACTTGCTTTCGGCAAAATTCTCCTTAAAGGACCTTGGCCCACTGTCCTACTTTCTTGGTGTGGAAGTCCTCCCTCATCCACACGGTATTCTCCTTTCTCAAAAGAAGTATATTTTAGACATTCTGCATAAAGCCAATATGAGTGACTGCAAGTCTATTTCCACACCGATTACATGTTCGGAACCACTTACATTACATGGTGGCACCCCACATCCTAACCCAACAGAATATAGAACCATTGTGGGAGCATTACAATATTTATCCATCACAAGACCGGATGTAGCCTTCACTGTTAACAGGTTATCTCAGTTCATGCATGCGCTAACCTCACAACACTGGGCTGCCTTAAAACGGCTCTTACGCTACCTGCAAGGCAGTTCACAACATGGTATTTTAATCCGCCATCAGTCTCCATTACACTTACATGCCTTTACCGATGCGGACTGGGCCGGTGACAAAGATAACTATAGAAGCACCACAGGTTATGTTGTTTATCTTGGTTCTAATCCCATTTCATGGAGCTCCAAACGTCAAACCACTTTGGCTCGTAGCTCAACGGAAGCAGAATTTAGAGCGGTAGCATCTACAACCACCGAGGTACAATGGCTAATCTCTCTTCTCACTGAACTTGGTTTTCACTCTTCGATTGTTCCAACAATTTATTGTGACAACTTGAGCGTTACAACCTACTCCGCAAACCCGGTTTTTCATTCCCGCATGAAGCACTTGGCATTGGATTTTCATTTTGTAAGAGAAAAAGCTCAATCCGGCTCCTTACGCGTCACACATATCTCCGGAGATGACCAACTTGCTGACGTTCTTACAAAATCATTATTAAAACCACGATTTCAGTCTCTAATATCCAAGATTGGTCTCACCTCAGTGTCGTCCATCTTGCGGGGGAATGTTAGGAATGAATTATATTTGCCATAAATTATGCCATTCCATTTAATTCAAATATGTTTATTTATGTATATCTTGTCATAGAATAGATGATTGTAATTAGCTTATTTTACTCCTGTAGTTTCTCCTTTAATTTCTCTTGTATATCGTTATATAGTTTTGTTCTATCAATGAAATAATATAGCTTTTCCTTTCCGCTGTGTATTTCGCTATACCTTTATATAAACGAGCTGAGCCAGGGTGAGCTTAGGCTTGGCTCGTTTATTAACGAGTCAAACCGGCTTGCAAACTCAAATTGTTTATTTTTAAAAATAATAATAATGGTTTTTTATATTTTGCAAATATTCATATAAACATAAAATAAAAAATAATATTATATATTTATTTATCTTAAATAGTTGAAACAATTTCATTGTTATTTCATTGAATATGATCATCTTTATATTTTCAAATTTAGATTTTTTATTAGAATGTATCAAAACTAAGCACGTCTATAGTTTATTTAAATAGTATATCAATAATTTTATTTTATCATTTATATAAATTTAAATTTTAATTAATTTATAAGAGCAAACGAAACGATGCTCTTTCGAACGAGCTATTTTGTGAGAGTTTTAGAGAGGCACGAGCTTTTTTAACAATTATAGTTATACTCCCACAATATCAACTTCTAATTGCTCGATGGCCGAAATCAAAAAAAACTTTGGTACTTCCCTCACTTCGGATCTAGAGGCTTTGAAGGACGGGCAGAACTTGAATTATGAGTGAAAGTTGGTGCACGAGAGTAAATACATATTTTTTTACTTTAATAAAATAGTAACTAAGGGAGACACCTGTCAGCATAACATTTCTTATCACCAAAAGTTTTTCGTTTATCTATCCTATTAATAAAATAGATTAATTACTGTTATTATTATTTTATTTTTTAGATTAAAAATAGTTTTTTACTAAATCAAAAAAGAGATAATTTTATTAATGTTATTTCTAAAGAAATAAACTTTATATGTAAGAAAATTTTTCAAAACATCAACTTTTTTAAAAATATAAACTATTTTAAAAATGATGTTTTTCAAAAAGTATTTTTTTATAAACCAAAAATAATTAAAATTAATGCGTAATAAAATATTTTTAAAATTGTTTATTTTAAAACAAAATGCTTAATTTTTTTGGAAAAGAAAAGTTTAAAAATAAAATTTTAAAAAGTTGCTATCATTGTTCTATTGTTTATAATACCTAATCACACATATTTAATCATATATTATTTTAAAATATCATTTTATGTTAAAAAAATTTATTTTATTTACTCAACTCGTGTAATACACAAGTTTACACTAAATTTACATATTGTTGTAGTGCACTTATGACGTAAATGCATATTAATGAGATTTGTCTACAAAAGAGAAATTAGATACAGACCTTAGAGAAATTAGGTATAGGGTGTAATATATTTCTACTATAACTATTAAGAAGCACGTATATCATCAAATTATATTTATTATATTCTTTATTACTTTTATTTTTATTTTCATACGATTAACTTTATAGTTATATCAATGTATTTATAAAATTTTAAAGATTAATATTTTTGCTATGAATAAGTTCTTCATTTTTATGAACTAGTCATATCATATGCCTACACGTATTGCAGCACATTAAATGTGAAAAAATTTAATCAAAATCTTATAAATATTTGAAACGACACTGACGCGATTATGATATATTCGAAATTTATATTAAACATTATTATTAATTACAAATATTAAGCTAATTCAAAAATTAAAATAATTAATCAGTTATAAGTTACATGTAAATCAATTTTAATAGATGTGAGCTAATCTGTAATTTACAATGTATGGAAGATAAGATTTTATTTATATAGACTAATTTATATATGTGGTTGTAACATGGTAAATTCATCTATCTATACTCTCTTAATAAGCAAATGAGAAGGGCAAAAAAGTCTTTTCACCCAAATCTCTTAAAAATAAGAGATGTACTACATCCCTTGCATATGTTACAAAGCAGCATACCTAGAACAACAGCCCCAATTTCACAAATCTGTTCACACAGTACACCAGAAGATGGAAAGATGCGACCTTTGCCTCACCGTAGATCTTCAAGGGGTTCTGTGAACCCGTCATTCTTCTTGCATTCTCAAAGAGGAAGGTCATCTTTTCTTCTTTCACACCGAAACCCTAGATTGCACGAATATGGCTTCCTTTTATAGTGAAATTGAAATGGGAGGGCAATTCAAATGTCAAAGTAAAAGTGCTTCGACAAATGTTAAATCAGAGGTATGTTCTTTGCTTTCTGTTCAAGAGATGGAGAGTAGCAATGTCTCCGATGATAGTTTTTAGTGCATGCATGTGCTTACATTGAAATGGGCTAACGATTCACTGGATTTCGGGTGCAGGTTGGGGAAGCATAGGACGGTGGTGATGGCAATTCGTCTCAGTTCAGCTAGATCATGCTCTTCGTCATAAGCTTTGGACCTGACGGCGTGGATCAACCAAAATTGTTCATCTTTTGCTACTTTTGTTGTTTCCCCAAATTCGATATGATTTCTTCTTCAGGGTTGCATGACTCTAACTATTTATTCAGGGTATAATTCTAGCACTGCTTTTGGTCTTTGTCGTTGTGATTTATCTCACCCTGCTTGGTTGTGAGAAGAAGAAACATCATTTACGGTCATACTTCGGTTCAGCCTCCGTTTATAGGTAAACAAGTTTTTTTTGGTTTCATCTCCTACCCTGTTTTGTGATAATTTTTCTGTGAGTGCTTAATGTTTAGGGTTTGTTGTTTGTGGGGTTTCTACTTGGCCCTATAAACTATGTTAACAGATTTTACTATCTCAGATAGTACTCAAATCAACCTCATGGATTGATGGGAATTTTATAAACGTTATTGATATAGGTTACAATCAAAGAGAAGTCAAAATTGGTGAAGTATATCACCGATGAAATGAATACCATCTGTATTTGAATCTTGAAACCTTTTATAGAAAGTATGAGCTTAGTAACAATGAGATTTTGTATCTGTTCATGGGAGAAAGAAAAAACATTGTTTGTCATACATGTTCTAAACTCATCAACTGAAACAACTGAGACATATACATGAAAATTAATAATTATACATTTACTTTTTCAAAAGTTGGCATTTGTTGTTAGTCTACCGATTTAAGTTGTGCATGTTCAACAAAATACAGCTAGGAATCAGCATACAAAAAAGAGTGTTTAGATATGCTTTCTAAAAGCTATTATCTATCACAGTTTGATACTAGAGGGTAGAGTAAAACCTCTAATATTTCTTCATTTTTTTTCTTTAATTTTTGATACAATGATGGGTGGGAAAAGTGCTACAACATAGATCCTAAGGTATTAATTCATGTTGAAACGGGTTAAAGCAAAACTAAGATCAAGTTTACCTGAAACCTTTTTTAAATTAGTTTTGTTTGGATTATTCAAGACTATACAAAATAACTAATTTATATCTATAGGTTTGGTACAACTTCAAGTTCAAGTCAAGGATTACATAGGTTTGGAAGGAAGTTCAAGGATGTTTTCTCCTTATAGTGCTTCATGGGTTGAAGACTTATGATAGCAAAACAAGATCCACTTCACTTAAAAAGATGGTTTCATTTTCAAGTTCCCAACTTCCAAATTGATCAAGAGTTTAAATAGTGTTAGTCCAGGAGCACTTGAATCAATCAAACAAAATGAAGATTTGGATCAAACACATAAATTAAGATGAACAATGAAGAACATCTCAAGAACAATTCAAAACCCTTGTTTGATTCAAAAATGTGATTACAAAAAATCTGAAAATGGAAACCCTAATCACTTAGCTCATTCAAGCTCCCTTACTCTAATTGTCATACTTTACTATTTATAGTAAATGACAATTTACTAATGACACTTAGGACCCTAAACTATGACAATTAGAAATTACAATTAAAACCCAAAATGTCTAAAAACAAGATAAAATATATTTTGTTCACACAAAATATATTTATTAACAATAAACATCCTAGACAAATATATCTTCAACGTCTTGTCTCTAATCTTCGTCCCGAACGCGTCGTGTTGACTGTTACGTTGACTTTGACCTTTGACGTTGACTTTGTTGACTTTGACTGTGTTGATAATATTAGACTATCCTTCAGACCCAACAATATTCCCCCTTAGTCTACTATTATCAACGTCTTTTATCGTGATCAGCACCGATAAGTCAACTGAACTTGATCTTCAATTTGGTAAGCTTCAGTCTCAATGTTAAGGTCCAACAATATTCCCCCTAGACTGATGCTTCCCAAATTTTGTTGCTGAAGATCTTTATCTCACAAGTTCCCCCTTTTTCTATGTTCCCCCTTGTCGTGTGCATCCTCTCAGTTATAACGAAGACCGCTTTCTTGAATCTCTGAGTACTTCAGAAGATGTAGGAGGAGGATTCCTAGCTCGGTATCTTCTGTAAATTTGAGGAACAGGTTCTCTGGTCTGGTTCATTGCTCATGTGATGATCGGCCATCACTTGTAGCAAAATCTGCAACATAAACATAAACACAAACACATTCTACACATTTCTCGTTAGATCATTTCAACAAAACAAATAAACCCGTGTTTATCTGTTTATAAAAACAAGCGAACCCGTGTTCGTTTGTGTGTGCAATTTCCCGTGAAATGCATGAAAATACGAGATGATTTCAATAGCATAATATGGAAGACCTAAAAGAATTTTGAAATGAAAAATTTAATATAGTTAGTTTTTTTTTAATTTTATTTTATGTATATATATATATATATATATATATATATATATATATTTGTATTTTATATTATTATTATTTTTATTTATTATTTTTTTTACTTTTTTTTTTTAATTTTTTTTAATTTTTTTTTTAATTACCAAGAACTGAATCGATCATGAGATCACATCCTCAAGATATACTTTAGCACAAAGATGAAATTAATCATCGACAAGCAATGAGATCATACTGATAACTGAATCTAATTACAGTCTTTGAATGATTTTAAAATTCTCAAACAGATCAATAACGATTGCTGATATGTTTGTCCACTTAAACCCATGCCCTATCTTTTTCAACAAGCAGCAGATGATTCGTTGAGGTTCGATTAAGCACTTTAGAAAGCTAGGAACCCACAATCATTTGGCAAAAACCCTCACCCAACCTCAGGATTTCTTGAATTTTATTACGATCTTTATGGAACAAGGCTTGTGCATTAGTGTGCAAGTGATTATCAACAGAATATAATATTGTATTCTGTGAAGAATTCATCGTTAGATGATTTGACACTACTTAGATCAAAATGGTGAGAGCTTCAGGTCTATACTCACGTATAACAAAGGAGATGACCATTTAATCATGTGCCGATGAGAGCTCCAGGTCAGTACTATCGTACAGCAAAGGATATCATCACTCCAGGTCAGTACTTCCGTACAGCAGAGGAGATTAGCACAAACACAAGACACATAAATATACTAAACATGGCAAAGAGATAGAGATATAGGTTATCATCATGGTGGGTGAAAGATCAATTCTCAATCCAATTTTTGTCGGGACTCAGTTTTCGTGCAGGCCAAAATGATTGCGTAAATCCAGACATCCTTAAGCATATATTTTAATTTAAATCATCATGCTGCTGTCTACTTTATTTTTCAGGCTGAGCCTACCAAGCACATCATTAAAGAATCTGTTTGTTTTTCTATTATTTTCAATTAAAAATAGATGTAAATCGGATAACAGTATCAGTAACTATCATTTCTTATTTTAAAATGCAAGTCATGCAAGGACAAGTATTTCAAGAAGATATACAATCACTTCCCAGTCATCTCGATTCAAGTTCCAAGTTTTTTTTTATTTCATTTTATATAATTTTGATATACTCTCCCCTTAAATTTTTATTTTAGCAAACCTATTTTGTTTTTGTTTTTTTTTTTTTGTTTTTGTTTTTTTTTTTTTTTTTTTAAACTGTACAAAAATAGAAATTTACCAAAGAAGGTCTTCCAAACTACACTGATTATCAAGGAAAGAAATGAATTATTAAGAAATATGCAGTGACTGTGAAGTGAGAACTGTGAGAATGCAGATAAAAATCCAGATTGTGGATAAAATACCATGACCTTAACCTGTTTGTTCCGCCTCAAATTTGAATTAGGAACAATCCCTGTCAGTAAACCGGATTACTAACAGTCCTCATGAATTGTTCCTGCACTCATAAACAGATTAGTTAGAAAGAGGAACCCAGGCCATCGTAGTCCTGGAAGTTCCTTTTTCATCAAGATAAGTAACAATCTTCTGCACACACCCGTTTAAACAATCGGGGACTTCTGTATCCTTCTTTTAATTTGCCGAATTTGTTTCGGTTCAATTAACTTGGATTTGAATGAATTAAATTTGGAAATCATTTTCTGTTTAAGACCAGAAGGAAAAGAATTTGGTTTTGAAGCTTTGGTCATTTTCATCTTTGTATCATGTGAAACCGGCTTCACATGAAAAGGTTTGGATGGAGGGTTTTTCATCCAACCATTCAAAGATTTGTGTTGTTTACCTCTTGATCCAGAAAAACAACCCGTGTTGCCTTTACCGTCTGGAACTTTCCTTTGAACCTGAGGACACTTCTTTAGCACATGACCTTCTTTTCCACATCTAAAACAAGCCTTGAAAGGCTTTTGGTTCTTTGTAGTCCCGTGGACATCAGGAGAGGGTGGATCCTCCTTTGAGGTTGTTGCATCTTGTTGACAACCTTGAATCTTCGTCTTTTGGATATCAGGAGAGTGAACATTTTGAGGCTCTGTCGACTTGGATTTTAAACTGGTCTGTGATTTGAAGTGTGATGTTTGAGGAGATGAAATCGGAGTATTCTCCCAAGAACCCTTTTGTATGACTGGTGACTTGGCACACTTTGAGGTAGATTTATGACAAGCTTGATGGATAGAAGATGAATATGGTGAGTGCTTCTGCTGAGTTTTGGAGGAACTGCTGATTTGTTTAGCAGTTGGGGATGAGATCCGGATAGGTCTTGATTCAGCTTTTGGAAGCTTTTGAGACTTGACAATTTCAGGAGATTTCTTGATCTTTGAGAAACCAACATGCTCCTCTGTATTTGATTCATCATTTGAGCTTATTCGGTCTCGTATGCACAAATCTGCTTCCGATGGATCTTGATTGACAGGAATAGGATGTGTTGTTGTTTTTGGAACTTGATGATTAGGTGATTCCTGAACAATCTCTTCCTTCACACTCTTGACAGGCTCATAAGTAGGAATTTCACCTGCTTTAAACTTATCAAAGAAGTTAGAAGAAACAACTGTTACAGGCTTGTAAATAACGGGAACTGAACAATCATTAGCTTGACTGTCAGCATCCGGTTTACTGTATCCCATACCAGTCGGAGAATCATAATCATCTCGCACCTCTTTAAGATTAACCCCTTCTAATCCTGCATGCATACTATTAGTATCATTCTGAATAATCTCTTGAATCAACTCATTTGTAGGATGAGGATTGGGTGTAGGAGAATAACAGAAAGTACTAGGTGGAGGATAAACATATGCTTTATCTTCATGACCCAACCCGGTCTTGATTTTAGCCCCCCTTTGTCTTTTGTATAATTCCTCCTGTTTCATACCCGAAAGAGTCCATTTTTCCAACTTATTTTTAAGTTTTCTTGTTTCAAACTCAGCAAATGTAACTTGTTCAGTCAAGTAATTGACTTCACAGTTCTTTTCCAAAAGAGTTCTTTTCAAATGTTCGTTTTCTTTCAAAGCTTCTCTCAATTTCATGAAATATTTTGATTCATTCATTTTAAGCTCTTTGTTATTTCGTTTCAATTCATTTTCATTTTCTATTAACAACCTATTAGCCTTGTATATTCCAACTAAACGGATTTTGCATGCGGAGGAACACATGTCTTCAACAATATCATAAGGAAGACCCATTACCACTTTTTCTACCGCGAGAGCACGATCGCATTGGCAATAAGGAGTGTTCCTTTTGTACTCCTCCACAGCTGCTTTCTTGGCTTCTTCAATCATTGTTTCCATCTTCATTTTTGTCTGCTCAGCTTCACAACCCTCAGCTCTTGTACCCTCAGCAGCATACATAGCTTCCTTAGCGACAACCTGTTTCTCAGCAACATCCCTAGGCACCTGCCCAACTGTTTCCTTCTGAACCACAGCTTCACATACCAAACCAGTTTGAACAACAGCTTTTCCAACCAGCTTCTCACCAATCTCACAATCCTTGACCTTTTGAACTTCACACGGGCTTGACCAGACATTATCAGCGGTAGCTTCTCCATGAGCTTCACACCAGAATTCTTTGAATGGATCAAAGTTTTTAATGAAGTCATCATCACTTTCAATCACTTCAGCAACCAAAGTGTGATTGATTTCTTTTTCTGATTCCTTGATTTCAGCGTTTCGATCAAGTTGATGAGTAGTGTTGTTTCATTCTTAGTATCTGCAAAACAGTCAAACCGACTTTGTGCCATTGTGAGATTATCTTATTTAAGGTCTTCTGAAGATGACATTTTTAAACAATTAAACGACCCAAAAATATTTTTCCCAAAAATTGTAAAATAGTTCTCCCCCGGGAAAAATATAATTTTTTTTTTAAATGTCACGCTAGAAAATCTTAGCAACTGGGGTCAAGCTGCCAGGTCAGCTTGTTTTTTTTGTTTTTTTTTTTTTATAAATGATTTAAAATTGTTGAATATTTTTTTATCGATTTGAACTCAATTAATACCAACTAGTTAACTTTAGTTGATTTTTTTATTAGCCCAGACTATCTTTAAATGAGCCCAACCCAACCTAAACCCAATCACAGATAAATTTGAAATAGGGTCAAACCCAACCCAAATCCAATCACAGATAACAAAATAGGGTCAAAACTATTTGAAAACCCTAAAACTTATCAATAAAACAACTACTTCAGATCTGATCTCAAACACAACCTCAAACTCTTTCAAAGTCTCTGCCTCTCTCTCTCCGTATCCCTTCAATCTTTCTCTCTAAATCAACACACACACAAACACTCTTAAATCTCTCTCTCTCGAAGTTCTCTCTCAATGCTTTCTCTCGGACACTTGGTGAAGATGATTGATAAAGCTTTAAATCAAAGATGATTTGAGATTGTGATGGACCGAAGATGATTTGGTGAACCAAGAGTTCGAAAATCAACAAGGATTGGGTTGCGGTCGATGTTGAAGGTGATTTCAGTCGGTGGTGTTGGTTCGATCGAAGGTGGTTGCGGTTGATTGAATGAATCGGTGATGATTGTTACTGCTTCCATTCAAAGATGATTTGGGAGGATGGGTGATTGGAGATTTGTGGTGGACCGATGGTTAATTTGGGGTTGTTGGTGTTCGGTCGACAGGGATGGGGTTGTCGGACGGTTCGTAGATGATGATAATGGTGTGGTCTCGGTCGAAGGCGGTTGTTAGTCCAGATTCAAGATCTACACTTCTCCTTTGATCTTAATCTTCTTCTTTTCTTCTTTGTTTTGGTTCGATCTTGACTGTGGTTAGGGTTTTATGGTGCAGTGGCGGCGGTTGGATTTGGGGTTCAGTCAAGGGAATGGCTTAGTGATGTCGGAGATAGTAAAAAGGGAGGGGGGGCGTCCGAGGCTGCTGCGGGGGTGGAGGTTGTTGTGTGGTGAAGGCGAGTGGTGGTGTGGGGGTGGAGGGCGACGGTGGTAAGGTGGTGGGTGGTGGTGTGGTTGGGTTTCGGTGATGGTGTTTGGGGTCGCCGGTCGACAGTGGATGGTCGCTGTGAGGATGGTGGTGCGGTGGTTGGAGATGGAAGGGGTTTAGGATAAAGGTTTGATTGAGTGGTGAGGGATCTGAATTCTAAACACAGGTGGGTGGTGTTTGTTTTGTATGTGAAATTGTTGTTGGTTGTTGTTATAGTAGTGGTGGATCTGGTTGATTTAGGCAATAGTGGATCTTGTTGGTTGTTGTTGATAATTAACAATCATTATACTAAACTTGAAATATTTTGTTTTAATTTCGCAGCACGATTATTGATTTCGCAACATGTTATTATAAATTCGCTGATTTATCTTTAATTTCACTGAAAATTTTGTAGTTTCGCCGGAGTTTTGGAGTTTCGCCGGAATTTCGTCGGACGAAACTGTAGATCCGCCGGAAAAGTACAATTTCGCCGGACGAATTATAGTTTCGCTGGAGCGTAATTTCGCCGGAAAATTAATAGTTTCGCCGGACAGATTGAACTTTCGTTCAAAATGGATCTAGTTTCTCCTCTTGAAGATATGAAGCTCTCAAGAACACCAAGAACACACTAGTGTGTGTGAAAAAAAAAAACTCAGATCTGAAATTTTTCTTTGATGTTTTTGGTATAAAAGTTGATGTAGATCCAATATATGTTATCAAATGTTGTAAGTCTATTCTAAAATGTTGTAGATCTGATCAGAATCATAGAATGGATGAACACAAAAACTCAGATCTAGTTTCTCTCTCTAAAACCCCATTTCTCTCTCTACGAAATTTCAAAATTCAGCAATAAAATCTTCAAATCAGCAAGAGAAATTGATTCAAGTTGGCTCTGATACCAAATTGTTAGTCCAGGAGCACTTGAATCAATCAAACAAAATGAAGATTTGGATCAAACACATAAATTAAGATGAACAATGAAGAACATCTCAAGAACAATTCAAAACCTTTGTTTGATTCAAAAATGTGATTACAAAAAATCTGAAAATGGAAACCCTAATCACTTAGCTCATTCAAGCTCCCTTACTCTAATTGTCATACTTTACTATTTATAGTAAATGACAATTTACTAATGACACTTAGGACCCTAAACTATGACAATTAGAAATTACAATTAAAACCCAAATGTCTAAAAACAAGATAAAATATATTTTGTTCACACAAAATATATTTATTAACAATAAACATCCTAGACAAATATATCTTCAACGTCTTGTCTCTAATCTTCGTCCCGAACGCGTCGTGTTGACTGTTACGTTGACTTTGACCTTTGACGTTGACTTTGTTGACTTTGACTGTGTTGATAATATTAGACTATCCTTCAGACCCAACAAATAGTTTTCAAATAGTTTTCAAATGCTCAAAGTAGCATAAAGAAACAGCTTACTTCATTGTGACATCAAATGGAATCCTTTTTATCTTCGCTCAATATAATACATTGTTTCATTTTACAGGAGGGAATTCACTCTCCATTTGAAATTACATTATTAGAGCAACATTGTCAATCAAGTTGATACTTCAGAAATCCCAAAATCCATGCTACTATGATTTTATGTCATAGGATGTTATGAAGAAACCATGTGAGTCTTATAAATAGCCATGGCAGAAGAAAACTTGTGGTCTCAAGTATGATATATAGATTTTTTCTATGTTACATCACCACTTTTATTTTAGACAATTTACTAAGATCTTTTTTTACATATCAGGATGCAATGCTTTGCAATGTTTCCAAAGCGTCATCTTTGGAAACACCGGTTAGTTTTATATGCCCCATCAAACTAATGGGTCTCAAGTATGATTTAAGCTTGATGGTTCTATAATTATATCATGGCATCGACATGGTAAGGATTTGTGCCTATATCTATTGGTTCTTTGGTATTTATTATTATTGGAACCAAAATGGCTGATTTAATGGTTTTGTTAGGCGTTTTGTGGCAGATTGAATTGCTCTTTGATATTGGTCCATCACACTATAACAGCAAGACTGGACCTATACCTATAGATAATGATGTTGGGAAAGAAATAACAACTCAGATCACAACCAACTTCAAGACTAACAAGACGTTCTATACTGATTCAAATGGGAGAGACTTCATCAAAAGGGTATATTGATATATGGCTATTTTGTTATCTTAGTATTCTTCTCTTGCTTGAGTCAAATGTTGCACTTTGATTCTAGTACAACAAAAAAATGTATTTACAAAGTTTTCAACTTAGGGTATCCCATGTTTGCAGCCTGATGTAAATTACTATTTTATAGGTTCTTGATTTCAAAACTGACTGGGACCTGCAAGTTAATGAACCAGTTGCTGGAAATTATTACCCTGTATGTGCACATATAATAACTCATAATTTACTTGCCTATAGTCAAAATGCTCATTGGCCATTGACTACTGTGGTTTATTTTATAAGATGCACATCATGAATTCCAAGCTTCAAAATGAAACCCTTTCCTTACTGCAAGGCAACTGTATACAGTGACTTGTTTCAATTTGTATGGCCTGACTTGTTTCTTTGGTGTTGCTGTGTACTCATGGTTGCTTAGATAAATCTTAGAGCTTATGTTGAAGATGGAACTATGGAACTCTTAGTATTGGTGGATCGTGCAGTAGGTGGCTCGAGTTTAGTAGATGGCCAAATAGAACTAATGCTCCATAGGTATGATTTTCCGTCACTGATGACGTGGCACCTCAATATATAATGAACGTTTATTGTTAAGCTAATCATGTAGAAGAATACCTAATACTTTTAGTGAGTTTCAAGTACCTAGAAGGAAAACATGATGTGCAAAAAGAGCCGTGCTTATAATAAGCTTATTTTGCTCTCTTTAATTTGTTTTTGTAGGAGGCTATTATTCGATGATGCAAAGGGTGTTGGTGAGGTGCTAAATGAGACGATATGTGTCCTCGATGATTGCAAGGGCTTGATAGTAAGCATGCTGCTTCATTGTGCTATTTATTTACGTAGAAAAGAAGAAAAGTTTAATCTAAAGTCATTTTCTTTAATGGAATGTATATTCACACATGTGTTTTCTAGGTCCAAGGAAAGTTTTACATTAGGATTGATCCCATGGGAGAGGGAGCCAAGTGGCGTCGCACATTTGGTCAAGAAATTTTCTCCCCTCCTTGAGATGGTAAAAATGCTAGGAAACCTGTCAGAAAGGCTGATACCAAATAAAACCAATTGCCACATCAGCAGGTGTAACTGAACCAATAGACACATCGGCTAATTCTCCTATGAAAACAGGTATATCAAGAATCAAGTCTATTATTTTGATTTCTTCTCAGTTAATGTTAATGTTAATGTTCCTGCTCCAAAACCAAGAGGGCAGACCAGCAGTAGAGAAGGAAGCTCCAACCAAGAATAAAGTAGGAATCATCATAAAACTCATAATTTCATGAATTTGTTCCAATTGTGATTAATGGCCAAAAATCTTTGTATGTGAAGTTTGTAATTAACTTTAAAAACAAATAACAGAAGTTTGAAAAACAAAAGCACTAACTGGGAAGATAATTTTGTTTAGGTAACAATATTCTTGTATCAAGTATACAAATATCATCTACAAATAATTTTTCTTTTAGAAGTTACAATTGCAATTCAATACTTGAGCTAATTTTCACAAACTTTTGTCATCTACAAATATTTTTCTTTTAGAAGTTAGAATTGCAATTCAATACTTAAAGCTGATTTTCACAAACTTTTATAGTTGTTTAAGGGAAGCTTGCTTTTATACAAGCTTAAGTTGATTTGGCTTGAGTTTATCTACAAATATTTTGTTCTTTTAGGAATAAATGTACTAGCTATTTGAAATAAAGGTAGTTGCATGTATAAAGCTCGAGCTGATTTGGCTCATGTGCTGTTTCATACAAGCGACTTATTCATAATCCATATGGATTAGTCCATTTGAAAATTTCATACATTAATAATTTAGTTTCATTGGTATTTTTAACGTGTTATTTGAGCCTTGTATATTGACGTGAGGTCGAAGTCTCAATCAAATTTAAAACCAAATACTACTAATTAGCTAGCGGTAAGTGGGTTATCGAACACAGGGAGTTGTGGAATATGTGTTTATTTTATAGTCTTGTAAATTAGCTACAATTATCCTAAAGTGCAAAAATCATATATCAAGAATTGGATTGTTTTGGTTTAAGAACTAATAGTAACTAAATAGATTGCAAATCAAAACGTACTTTTATAACAGATTAAGAACAAGTGACCACCCTAGATTTCAGGTTTTAATCCACACTTATGTTTATGCTTACTAGAAAGAACACATAGACATGGTTCATGCTTGAATAGTCGTTTGTGATGAAAGAGAACTAAGTACTCGGATTGTAAAATGCGAGGTTGTTACTCGATGATCAATTGACAATTATCTAACCTTAATCCCTCCCATGATATCTCGATTGCCCATGGCACCAAGAACGTATGGTTTGGGTTAACATCAAACAACAATCAACAACTTACAAACAAATATCCAAACACCATAATAACTCAAACAAACATTCAAAGTTATCATTCTAGAAATTCAAGCACAAACATAGTGTTTCAAAAGCAAACCTTACATCTAGGATGATCACCACAAGTTTAGCCAAGCATGACTTGAATCTTCATCCTCACAGAATGGTTCATCTTCAAAGGAATTGACTTCCTAAATCAATTGTTTTCCAATGTTTTTAAACAAAAAAGCCAGCCAAAAGTTCCATACTTTCTGCCAAAAAAATCGTCACATTTCCATATTCTCCTCAAAAGCACCTCCACTTGTGAGTTTAATATGTGAATCCACTTGTGCCAGAAAGTCACCTCTACCATAACTTACGGTAGCCACCGTAAGTTACGGTAGCACAAGGTTGATACGGTGGAAATCTTATGCTATACGGTGGAATTATGAATGTTTGGGGGCCACCGTAATTTACGGTGGCTACCGTAAATTACGGTAGACCCCCACTTTCTTGTTTTGTTCCTTCTTCCATCCTTTCTTGCTCCATCCCGTCGTGGTCCGTCCAAAGCTACGTTTTCTTCATATTAAGCTCCATAATGTGCCTGAAACAAAAGCAACTGTAGTTATCTAATTCAAGATAATTACACGACCAAATATGAGAATATTATGCGTTTTATCATCATAAAAGGTTGTTCCTTGAACCACCCGTCACATCCCCACACTTAACCGTTGCTTGTCCCAAGCAACATATCAAATCATTTCAAACAAGCGATCAATGTAAACCAAGCATAAACAGTAATACTTTTACTAACCCTTTTGTAACACCCAAAATGATACACCCCTCGCTATGTCCCTCCACTCGGCGACAAGTAAGCACTAGCATCTATCAGCTAGACACACAAAAGGCAAACGGGTGGTTGCACAACTATAAGCTTGTACCTAAATCGACCCTTCTCTTAACAAATGCCAAACATGAATGCATATCAAAGGGACTTCAAGGTTGTAACGTGGCTAGGTGAACAGGAAGGAAATGGAATATATATGAAGAAGCGAAAACTTAACCTGGTCTTTTATTGCACAATAACATAAACAACTAACTACCAAACCTAACTACTATGAACAAGATACTCAACTTCAATCCCTTTTTTTCTTCTTTTTTTTTATTCTCTTGTTTTTTATTTTTTTATTTTTTATTTTTCTTTAATAACAATGAAACAACACAAAAACTTCACGCAAACATTCAACATAGCATTTAAACTGATTACAAACTACTAAACAACTACTAACACTATAAGACCAGGTCAAGTTAGGTAAACTTTGAGGTAACTGGCTAAGGGGTAACAAACGATAGGCTTTTAGGCACAAAATTGGGCAACTAAATGTCCAAACCCCCGCCCCTCTCGTAACCAAGCTCATATATATAATTTATGAGGTCCAACCCCCCAAATCCCAAACTCGCACACATCAAAGACGAGGCTACCTAAATGCCCTTATTCCTTTCACATTCATATCCAAATAAAGTCTCGAATCGTATTCAAGCACAAGTTCTAATGCACCCCCACCTGTTGCCACTCTCACAAAGAAATGTGTTATTCATCTACAAGTGTGGCTTCAACTCTCACCAAGAATAAGAATGATTAAAGGTTGTG
The DNA here is from genome assembly GCA_024085815.1 of Flaveria linearis. Taxonomy (NCBI): domain Eukaryota; kingdom Viridiplantae; phylum Streptophyta; class Magnoliopsida; order Asterales; family Asteraceae; genus Flaveria; species Flaveria linearis. The sequence goes on from CM044004.1 coordinate 88,466,937, forward strand.
TTGGATCATGATAAGGCTGGTGCAACCAAAACCACTTCATAGTCACTTTTGGTGCTATATGAAGGGCTTTCGAAGCCAAGCAAGAGATCTTCCGAGAGTCTGAGGAACAACAGCTAAAGATATCTACTGAAGGCAAAATCTGAAGTCAACTGCTGAAGACAACAGCTGAAGCCAACAGCTGAAGACCATCTTCCGAAGACAAAGTCTGAGCTTCCGAAGATAAAGTCTGATGAAAGAGCTGAAGACAATCTGAGCTTCTGAAGACAAAGTCTAATGAAAGAGCTGAAGACAAAGTCTGAGCTTCCAAAGACAAAGTCTGCTTCCGAAGACAAAGAAGACTCCAAGCCTCGGAAGAAGCAGTCTTCCGAAGTATAAGTGCCTTCGGAAGAAGTTATTCTTCCGAAGTACTTTATCCTTCAGAAGACATTGCTATGACCAGCAGATAAAGTATGGTCCCTGACAGTCCGCTGCAGACCTCTGATACAGCATGGCATCTTCCTAAAGAGCCATGTTGTTGACCATACTTTATTCTACTGTTCACCTTTTATGATAGTACATGTTACCAACTTTAGTTGGTGACAAAAGGTAAGTCAGGGACATGTCCTGACTACCAACTCTCAGGCAAAATGTCTGAAAGACCTCACCTAGAGTCTTTTAGTATAGATGTAAGGTTAGAGGTGTCCAGCTGGTATCAAGTATATCCGGCTGTAGGTAGTATTATATATATCTTCTCCCTGTAACTCTTTAGATAAGCGATTTGAGTCCAAGTGTCTTGTAATCCTTTGAGTTGAGAAGCAATATATAAAAGTACCTTGAAAATTTACTTCCTATGTTAATTTTCTTACTGCTTGTTACTTGTTATATTGTGATCAACTCTTCATAGACTGCTTGCTGAGTGTTGTTCACAGTGAGTTGAGAGTAAAACCACCCATAATCGATCCTGCAATTGGTATCAGAGCTCCAGGCTCTTGATTGTGAGATCTTACCATCCAAATCAACCTGTTTTTCACTCCTCTACAAACCACTCACTCAAATGGCTGCTCTCTGCAGGCTGATATGGAAACCGGTACCATGACCAAGTCCCCACTGATCACCCCTGAAGACTTTGACACATGGTGTATCAGAATGGAAGGCTTCATCAAGTGTCAAGATTCAAGGATGTGGGACTCCATTGTCAATGGTCCTTTCATACCAAGCACCACTTCTGCTACTGGTAATCGCATCATTCCAAAAGATGTTGATGATTACTCAGAAGAAGACAGGAAGAGAATAGAGCTGGATCAAAGGGCTATGACTTCTCTCCAAACTGCTCTCCCCAACTTAGTCTACAGACGCTTCAAGAAGTGCAAAACTGCTAAAGATTTATGGGAAGCACTGAAGCTGATGTATGAAGGATCCAAGGAAACCCAAGAGAACAAGAAGGATCTCTTGAAGCAGCAGTTTGAGAACTTTACTTTCAAGGCTGGTGAGACCTTGACTCAACAATACTTCAGGTATGTTGAGCTAGTAGATACTCTGGAGGATATTGGAGTAGCTCTTGAGAATAGAGACATAGTTAGGAAGTTCATGTCTTCCCTTCCTAAACTATGGATACATTACTGTGTTCTAATCAAGAGAACTTTGGATCTTAAGACTCTTACTCTGACAGAGTTGTATGGTATCCTAAGTGCATTCCACATGGAGATGAACATGCAGAACTCCTCAGGCCACTCCAATAACCAACTGAGTTCAGCCCTTCATGTGGTTGAAAGGGAAAACACGGAACCACAACATCAGTTGTTGTGTTACCCTGACAACTCACGCACCGGACCTTACATTACTCTACCTGAGACTCCAAAGTCTCAAAAGGTTCAACATAACTCCTCTCAGGATAGTTGTGCCTTTGTCTCTGGAAGTGGACACTCTGGTGATTTTCAATACTGCTTTGATGATCTTGAGTGCTTCAGTCCAGATGATGTGGAGTATATGGATATTGTCCAGCAGATGGCTCTTTTAACTTACAGAGCGAAGAAGTTCTTCAAGAGAACTGGAAGGCAATTCCCTCAAAACCCAGTCAACAGCAGGTTTGGGTTTGACAAAAGCAAAGCAAAGTGTTACAACTGCAACCAACTTGGTCACTTTGCTAGGGAATGCAAGGCTCCCAAGAACAACCCGGGAACCCCACAGGCCTCCACACATCCCACTGCTTCAAAGCATGAAGAGAACTCAACTAAAACAGCTGCTGTGGCTCAAGAAGTTGACTGGAGCTTCATGGTACAGGATGTGACTCCTGCTCAAGCACTCATGGCCGGAACAGATGATGATCAGGTATATGAACATCTTTGTACTGTTTCCTGTATTGCTAAATTTAAACTTTATAAGGATTACATTTCGGAAATCAGATCTGAGGTTGAGTCTTTAAATGTGCTAAAATCTGATTTTAAGAGAGCTGAATCTGACTATCAAAAGAAAATTAAGGAGTTAGAGAAAAACTGTGTCTCTTTTAAAACATGAAAAGACTAATTATAAGACTCAAATTAAAGATCTGATATCCAAACTATCTGAGGTTCAAGCCCAGTTGGTCACAGCTGAGGCTCAGGCCAGGAAGCAAGCTATTGCTGAGCAAAGCTTCCAAACTATTCTTACATCAACCTCTCATTCCAAAATGTTTTATCAAAACAAAGAAGGGTTGGGAACCAATGAAATAGCTCCACCACACTCTTATGAGTCTATTAGACAACCTAGATGTGGTACTGAAGAGCAAGAGGTTCCAACTGCTGACCCTTCTTCATTGGAACTAAAGGATGAGGCAAAAATAGTAGCCACCACAGGGAGAGAAACAGGAGGATACACTCATCTCCACCTGTGAAGATCAAATCCTAACCACCAAGGCAAGAAGAAGCAGAGCTAAAGCTGCTAGAAGGACTGCCAAGAAGGTTGCAGAGTCCAAGCTTAGATCGACCCAAAGCAAAAGGGTGTCTTCATTTCTGCCGGATTTCAAGTGGTAGGTACTTCTGACTCAGGAAAGGAGTGTAATACCAGCACTCCTGTCCTACTGAAGGATCAGAAGTTGAAAGGAAAAGTTGCTGATGAAGAGAAGAAACCCAAGAAACAGCAACCTGCAAGTTCCCAGAAGACTAACATTGCCTGCATAATGTGTGGTTTGCACAACCACATGGCTAAAGATTGTTACTACAATCCAGCAAGCACACATTATGTAAATAATGTTAGAAAAGAAGGAGTCAGAGAAGGTTTCTCAGTTGGACCACTTCAAAAGGTCCAAATGATGAAAAAAGGGAAAGTTGGTCTCGGAAGCCAAGTTGCTTTCGGAAGAAACTACTTCTTCCGAAGGGAAAATGGCTTCGGAAGCCAAACCTCCTCAGGTTCGGAAGAACAAGAAGGCTCCCTTGAAACCATCTCAGAAGAAGACTACTTCGGAAGAAAAGGTGGTGAAGGCTTCTTCCGAAAAAGAAAGAAGCTTCAGAAGAAGGCCATGCTGCACAAGCTTCAACAAGCTCATCTTCAAATATCAACCAAGGGATGGATTGGAAGATCAAGGAAGATGCTGCAGCCCAAACCTCTTCTTCAACAATGACCTCTATTGAACCCCAATGCATATCTTTTGGTTCAATTACGTCACTATCATTGGAAGAGCCAAGACCAGCAAGGCTTGGGCTTCCAAACAAAACTAACCATCTCATCTTATATGCAGGGACGTCCATTTGACAAGAACAACAATGTCTGGATTGTAGATAGTGGATGCTCCAGGCACATGACAGGGAACAGATCTCTCCTTCAACAATTCCAGAACTTTGATGGAGGGCCTGTCCAATTTGGAGGTGAGGCCGGAGGATATATTTCTGGCAGAGGAAGTATATCCAATGGCAGAATAAACATTGACAAAGTTCACTTTGTCAAACAGCTTGAACACAATCTGTTAAGTGTTTCTCAATTCTGTGACCAGAAGCATCAGATGCTCTTCACATTACATGAGTGCATTATCCTCAAACCAGGGATGACAATTCCTCCGGAATTGGTGCTTCTTAGATCTCCCAGGAAAGGGGATATGTACAAGCTGGATATGAACAATGCTTCTCCTATGGGTGAAGTATCATGCTTTCTTTCCAAAGCTGATAGTGATGAGTCAACACTATGGCATAAACGCATGTGTCATGTGAATTTAAAACAATGAATAAATTGGCTAAAAATAACTTGGTACATGGTATGCCTAAAGCTTATAGAGTATACAATATCAAGAATCAACAATTTGAGGAATCATCCAATATAGTTGTTAATGAGCACACTCCTTGTGTTAGGGGGAATGGACCTGAGTATATCTTTGATTTAGAATTGTTTCCAAACTATTCTAAACCATCTTGTGAGAATGTTTCAGCTGGAACAGGTGCTCAAGAGAATGCTGATGCTGATGCTGATGCAAGTCAACTGTTTGAGCTTCCCAGACCTCTTCCAAATTCTCCAAGAGCTGAAAGGCAACAAGCTTCAACCATTCACAGATCTGATAGTGTAACTATCTCCAGGAATAATGAAGCTTCAACAAGTGAATCACTTGATCAACCTCAAAGTTCTTCAGGTGATCCATTACAACACCAGGTTGAGGGAAGTAGTATTCTGAAGGAACAGGCAACTGTTAATTCTACTTCACAACCAACCATTGATGATGTTTCTCAATCATTCAATCAGTCCTCATTGAATGACTTTGAAATAGCAGTTGGACAGAGTGATCCAGTTCCTGATCAGAATATGTCTAACCTAGACTTATCTCTGCAACTAGAAGTGATTCCTCGTCTTAGGATTCACAACACTCATCCAACTGAGAACATCATAGGGAATGTCTCTGAGGGTGTGAGAACAAGAGGACAAACTCATTATAGGAATGTCTGCTTGTACTCATGCTTCTTGTCTCAGATGAACCAAAGAAGGTAGAAGATGCCTTAAAGGATAGTAGTTGGGTTGAATCGATGCAGGAGGAGCTGCTTCAATTCAGAAGACAAAAGGTCTGGAATCTATGCCCACTACCATCTGGTCAAGTACCCATGGCACTAAATGGGTGTTCAGGAACAAGAAAGATGATAGAGGCTTGATTATCAAGAATAAGGCAAGACTAGTAGTTCAAGGATACACCCAGGAGGAAGGAATCGATTATACTGATGTCTTTGCACCTGTTGCAAGACTTGAGGCAGTTAGGATCTTCCTTGCTTATGCTGCATCCAAGAACTTCACAGTCTACCAACTTGATGTCAAGTGTGCTTTTCTATATGGGGATATAAATAGGGAAATCTATGTATGTCAACCTCCAGGATTTGAAGACCCACAGCACCCCAACTATGTGTGCAAACTGGATAAAGCTCTATATGGGCTGCACCAAGCACCTAGGCTGTGGTATGAGACCTTGTCTCAGTTTCTCCTGAAGAATGGATACACTAGAGGTACCATCGACAAGACTCTTTTCATCAGAAAGAGTGGAGAAGACATTTTGCTTGTACAAGTCTACGTTGATGACATCATATTTGGTTCTTCAAACGACCAAATGTGCAAGGACTTTGAAAGCATAATGAAGCAGAAGTTTGAGATGAGTTCCATGGGAAAAATGGACTTTTTCCTTGGAATTCAGGTGAAACAGATAAAGGAAGGGTTCTTCATAAGTCAATCTAAGTATGTCTCAGACATCTTAGATAGATTTGAAATGAAGGATTGTAAACCAGCAAAGACGCCCATACCCAGAAACCATAATCTTTGCCCTGACCTTGAGGGGGAGGATACTGATCAATATCAGTATAGAGCAATCACTGGTTCTCTGATGTATCTCACTGCTAGTAGACCAGATATCATGTTTGCCACATGCATTTGTGCAAGATATCAGGCTGCTCCAAAGGTGTCTCACCTAGCTGCTGTAAAGAGAATCCTCAGATACCTTAAAGGAGCACCTAAACTAGGTCTCTGGTATCCAAGAAATAGTGATTTCAATCTCTATGGATACTCTGACAGTGACTATGGTGGCTGCAATATTGACAAGAAATCAACATCAGGAGGATGTCAATTTCTTGGTGGAAGGATTATTTCATGGCAATGCAAGAAACAATCTTGTGTCTCTACATCAACTGCTGAAGCTGAATACATTGCTGCTGCTAGCTGCTGTGCTCAACTGCTATGGATTCAAAATCAGATGTTAGACTATGGATTCAACTTCATGACTACTCCTATCCATATTGACAACAACAGTGCTATCTCCATCACTGAGAATCCGGTGAAGCACTCCAAGACAAAGCACATTGATATCAGGTATCATTTCATTAGAGATATTCACGAGAAACAGCTGATAAAGTTAATCAAAGTTGACTCAAATGAACAATATGCTGATTTGTTCACAAAGGCATTTGATGAACAAAGATTTAAGTATCTCATATCAGCAATTAGGATGATAAACATTGAATAACTACTTCTTTTGAAACCTTTTTAATATGTAAAGTCTTGTGTCAATACAATTTAAGCCCTGTTACAAAAGATCTTTAAATTATCCCAAGTGTAAATTCCTTCCGAAGAGGAATTAACTCTCGGAAGATATTCTTGAATATCTTCCGAAGCCAAATTCCTCAATGGAAATTTTCTTCTCGGAAGAGTTTTTGGTCTCGGAAGAAGTGATTGATCTTACATCAGATCTACTTCCGAAACTTATACAACTCTCCATTCGGAAAGACAACTTTACCTTCGGAAGCAATGCTTTGCTTCGGAAGAAAAAGTATCTTTAAAGGACATTTTACCTTCGGAAGCAATGCCTTGCTTCGGAAGAAAAATTGACTTCGGAAGACAATTACCTTCGGAAATATTTTACATTCGGAAGAAAAGGTTTTTATATGTAACGGATATCTTTTGGGCCCCACTCTGTAAAAAGTAAAGATTTTGTTGATGATGGTCAGATTATTTACAATTATCCTTGCCGCCACTGTCATTTCTCCGCCGTAAACCACCATACCACCCACAGTAACCCCAAACAGTTACCCTATTACCGCCACTACCACAATTCAACCCCTTCTAAATAATCTTGACTTATCAATTTCATCTTCTTTTACCACTTTACAGCCCTAACTATTCCCTTCACTGTCAAACCTTCAATTTCACCCAAATTTCAAGCTTACCTTTTCTTCAATGGCGCTAAACCCTCAGCACAACCAAGTCATATTACTTGATTCGTCAAGGGATGCCGACTTCACCCAAATCATCACATTTCTTGCCGAATCCACATACCTCACTGCACTAACTGTTAACCCAACTGTATACTCCAACCACATGTCTGAATTCTGGAGCAACGGTCAAACTGCAGTTGTGAATGGGGTTCGAGTACTGAGAACCCGCATTTGTGGCCAAGAGTTGGTCATCACTGAACAGCTCATCAGGGAGCATCTCGAGCTCCATGATGATGGGGCTCCTACTGAGTTCCCCAAAGAAGATTTGGAAGGCACTTATATCCTCATGGGATATGGAGGAGATGTCAGCAGATCAACCGTGTACAAGTTCAATTTCTCTTACCATTGGAAGTTCCTGCTGCATATTATCCTGCATTGCCTCTCCAACAAATTAGGGGGTTGGGATCAAATCCCATATGAACTAGGATGCCTAGTTCATGGGTTGGTGAGAGGTCTTCGCTTCAACTACTCACGATTTGTGTTGACCAACCTTATCGGAAATCTGAGCAGGGATACATTCTTCATGTATCCCTGATTTATTCAACACATAATCAACTGTGAGATGGAACCGAGCAAGCTTGTCTGCGCAGCTGCTCTTACTGTTCCACAAGTGAGACCTACCATCTTCAAGATACTGAAGAAGATGTCCGCCAACTTCACTGGAAGGTACACTCCACTACCTCCAGAGATGACTGAGCGCATAGCTCCTGGTGACATCCCTGTTATCCCCACGGGTGATGAACCCACACCAGCAACATCCACCACAATGCCAAAACCTTCTTTACCCATCAAAGCTACATATCAGAGACGTCCAAAACAAACCCTTGTTCAATCTACTCTGATTGAACAAGCTCCTCCTGTTCACACCCAAAGGGCTAGAGTGGAACCATGGGCTCCCACTCAGTCCGAGGTCACACCATCCTTCACAATTGACCTCAATGTGGGTTTTGAGCCTCCTCAGTCTCAAACCCCTGAGCCCGAACCCCAAGCCTTAAGCGCACAGGGTGAGTCTCTACACTCCCCTGTGCAGCCTTCTAGGGACAGCCCCACCATAGGCTCAATGCCTGTAGACATTGATCTAGGTCCCGGGTCAGTAGGACTAACCACCCTCTCTTACACTGACCTTTTACTCCGCACTGATGAAGAGATTACATCTCTCCATGGCCATGAAGTTGATCTACAACACCCTCTGAAAGATCAACAGAGCCAGGAGGGATCCCTTGTCTCTAGCCCCCATCAGAAGCCAGTTACTGAGGTGAGTCCCACTGATGTGGAGGGGGACTCATGTAGACTCAGCTGCCACTACTCAGAGTCTCTCATTGAGCTCTCGGGACAGTGGTAACATAATTAGGACTGAGTCTACGGCAACTTTGCCCATAGACATCTCTGAAAGAGATGACTCTGAGCAAAAGAAACCAGGGTGCTAAGAAGCCACATCTGGTGGTGAGAGTGAGCATACTAGGTATGTTATCTCATCTCCCCGTGATTCTTCTCATGAAGATGAGGGAAGTATGCAACTAACACTTCAATACTTGCTTTCTAAGGTCTCCAACCTGGAATCACAGGTGAGGATCTTAGAATCAAGGACTGCCACTCAGCAACTTGAGATTAACTCTCTCAAGGCTCAACTAGCTGAGAAACAGACGGAGAGGTCTGTTAGGCATGTACCTATCCAGGTCTCAATGACTTCTTCCTCTAGCTCATCTAGCTCTCAAGATGATGCTACCAAAAAGGGGGAGAAAGTTCAGAGACAAACATCTGAGGAACCACAGACCAAATTCGTTTCTTCCCAACTCATCACACTACCTGAGTCATCTCAATCCTTTCTAGAGATTGACTCAAAGATGCTTCAAGATCTCTACAGACTTTTCATAAAGTTTGTATTGAGATCATCCCTAGAACAGCCCAGCCCCGACACCACACTTATATACTTTGGGGCTGAGGAGCTTCAAAGACTGACTGCACCTTCTACCACTGTGGAAGAAGTTGGTCAACTTAAGGTCCACATGGAACCCGAGATTAGCTTCGAAGGGGAAATGGGGACTGATGGCCCAGCAACTGAAACAGATGGGACAGAACTTGCAGCAGTCTCATCTTTCGAAGCTCAAGCTGAAGCTTCCGAAGCCTACATGGAAGCCTCGGAAGAACAAGAAAAATCTTCCGAAGCCGAAATAGAAGCTGCGGAAGGCTTATTTCAGATGTCCGAGGAACTGACCATCACAGATGTTATTGCTAAAATAGCATCTGAGGTGAGCAGGGAGGACATTTCTGACATTCCTCCAACCCAAACACCAGCTGAACTTCTCTCTCAATCACAACCCTCCATCCAAGAACCACCACAGTCAAGCACCACCAAAGACAAAGGAAAAAGAAATTGACTGTGGAAGAGCTTCAGGAGGAGGAGAGGGTTGAGAAGCTTAAAAGAAGGTAGGTTTCCTACTGAAAAGCTGCTAGCTGCTAGTTCTAAGGCAGCTGCAGCCAATCAGGAAGAAATCAACCAGAAGAGAAGAACAGCACTCATTGACCAGCTCATCAGTCTAGGAGCTGCCAATGAGGAGATACTCCTGCTACCACTAGAGGAGTTGGTGACTTTGGAGAGGTCAACCAGGCTACAACAAGAAAAAGAAGCCAGGTTGGCCTTGGAGAGGGAAGAAAAAGAGCAAAGGGAGGCAACCCTGAAGCTGAGAGAGGATAGGGTCAAATTCCTACTCTCAAGAGGCTTCAGTCTTCCTGAACTGTCTCCACATGACAATGACATGATCCTGCTGCTCCACAATAAAGAGCAGGATCAAATGGAGAATGAAAGGAAGAAGGCTGCTAGGGAGAAGTTGAGGGAAAAGAAGAGGAAGGAGGAAGATAAGAGGGTCACTGCCACCAAGAAGTCCAATGACAAAGCCTGGATGAAGGACTATCTTCGGGCTCATGGCTTCTCTGGTAGGCAGGTGGGACCTATGTCCGAAAGGACACTCCAGCGGATAGTCAGTGAAATCAAAGCTGACATCCGTTTGGGGAAGAGAAGGGAGATGTACAGGAGGGTACAGGGAACGGTCTCAACCCCAGCCACTCAACCACAGCCACAACCCACACCAGAACCAACCCCTTTTCCCATCAAAACCGAACCCACTGATGAAACCTTCACCCCTCAACCAACAACTCTACCTAAACCTACCACATCACCTCAACCACCCAAACTACCCATCCTAAAACCCAAGACACAACCCAAAACCACTAAACCTAAGCCTACCCAACAAAACCAAGACCATCCCCTCAGCCTCCTCAACATCTCTCCTTTGAGGAAATAAAGGAGTTCAAGACAAGGCTCATCAACTGCACTACTTTGAGCAGCATCTCCTGTGAGGGAGAGCTTATCAATATCACCTATGTTGATAACTCTTCAAGCTCCCTCACCCTAGGCCAATTTCTTGAGTTGCCTAGAGACACTTTGGGCCAGGCTGCAAGACTTCTTGGTCTCAACTCTGATATCCTCAATGCTGAGGAGAAGAGACTAAGAAGGAGACTGGTGACTCTGCTGGATACCAGGAAAGAGGACAGGATTTCTGGTCAATCTCCTGGACCTAGAAATGCTATAATCCAGTGGAGGTTCGATGAACTTTCTCACAACTTTGTTGTGGAAAGGGAGAATGGTGAAACCAACAGGCTTAATGCCACTTCTCTACTGCATCTCAGCAGATTTGATCTTGCTGAGCTTGCAGCGAAGCCATTCTCCAATCCCTCCAACTCTGAGACTGCTGCACACATCAGAAACCATATCAGCGGTCTCCACTTGGCTGAACGAAGTAGAAGAGCCAAGATTGAAGAAGAGTTGAAGTTGAAAGGAGTGGAAGACAAGGAAAGACCAACCACCAAAGGCACAGCCTTTCTACAGATGGTGGAAGGTCCTGAATTGGAACCAATAGTTCGATGGGAATATGACTATACTTCCCATCAACTAACTCTTTTCAGAGGGCCATAACAGAGGGTACACATAATCCAAGGTGACAGAGTAGAGGTTCTGTCCACCAAGGATCTGTACAAGATTCTCAGCACCACAGCAGGAAAGAATGAAGACACTGATAAACACTTACTTTCGTTGGTGCTGAGAGCTTTGAGAAGAAGAGAGAAGTGAAGTTTTGGTAGCATCAGCCTAGGGGGAGTTTGTTGGATCATGATAAGGCTGGTGCAACCAAAACCACTTCATAGTCACTTTTGGTGCTACATTGAAGGGCTTCCGAAGCCAAGCAAGAGATCTTCCGAGAGTCTGAGGAACAACAGCTAAAGATATCTACTGAAGGCAAAAGCTGAAGTCAACTGCTGAAGACAACAGCTGAAGCCAACAGCTGAAGACCATCTTCCGAAGACAAAGTCTGAGCTTCCGAAGACAAAGTCTGATGAAAGAGCTAAAGACAATCTGAGCTTCCGAAGACAAAGTCTGATGAAAGAGCTGAAGACAAAGTCTGAGCTTCCGAAGACAAAGTCTGCTTCCGAAGACAAAGAAGACTCCAAGCCTCGGAAGAAGCAGTCTTCCGAAGTATAAGTGCCTTCGGAAGAAGTTATTCTTCCGAAGTACTTTATCCTTCGGAAGACATTGCTATGACCAGCAGATAAAAGTATGGTCCCTGACAGTCCGCTGCAGACCTCTGATACAGCATGGCATCTTCCTAAAGAGCCATGTTGTTGACCATACTTTATTCTACTGTTCACCTTTTTATGATAGTACATGTTACCAACTTTAGTTGGTGACAAAAGGTAAGTCAGGGACATGTCCTGACTACCAACTCTCAGGCAAAATGTCTGAAAGACCTCTCCTAGAGTCTTGTAGTATAGATGTAAGGTTAGAGGTGTCCAGCTGGTATCAAAGTATATCCGGCTGTAGGTAGTATTATATATATCTTCTCCCTGTAACTCTTTAGATAAGCGATTTGAGTCCAAGTGTCTTGTAATCCTTTGAGTTGAGAAGCAATATATAAAAGTACCTTGAAAATTTACTTCTGTAACACCCGCAATTTTGATTAGACAAAGGGAAATAATAAGAAGAAAAGAAAAGAAAGAATTAGTAGAAGGGGTTTTGTAAAAGTACAAAGAAAAGAGAAATATCTGATATACATAGGGATGGCTGCCCACTTTCTTTTTTTTCTCACAACCCCAAATCTTCGAAGTATTCTAGAGAGAGAAAGAGCAGACCACAGGAAATTCAAAGGAAGAACAAGAAGAAGAAGAGGGCGGATTCGAGGTACAAGGTCTCACGACGACGGGTTTTGAAGAAGCCATACCCAGCAACATAATGTGAGTTCTAAGACCCCTTCTTTTACATATTTTGAACGATTTTTGGGGCTGGAGCACATATTGAAACTGTTTTCGAGCTGTGAGCGCTCAACCCGTGTATGTATGTATGAGTATGAAAGTGTGTATGGTCCGTTTGGACTGCTATGCTAGTGTATGTAAGATTCCTAGGGCAGATAGATGAATCTCAGCATGTTGATCATATGAGTACTGCTGAATGTATGTTTTAGAAGTCCTTCTTATGATATGCATGATGTTTAGTTGATTCTAAGCAGCTGATACGATAAATCAGTGCTAATGTATGTTAAAAAGATGAGCAGGTTGTAGAATTGCACAGGTTAAGTGCAGGTCACCATACTCAATCGCATCAAATTAATGCGGACAGACCACGAAAAGTGGTTGTCTTCATCCGCATCAACAAATGCGGATGACTAAAAAAAATGCGGTCAAGGCATTTTGCTCAGCCGCATTAACAAATGCGGATGGGTCAGAAAATGCGGTTAAGGGAATACTCAGCCGCATTGATCTAATGCGGACAAGTCAGGAAGAATGGCCAAGGCATTCTTCGACCGCATTGACCAATGCGGGTAGGATGCGAAATACGGTTAAGGCATTTCTCAGCCGCATGGACTAATGCGGGTAGATCATAAAATGCGGATAAGGCATTCCTCATCCGCATTGACTAATGCGGATGATCAAACTAATGCGGATGAAGAAGAATGTGAAATGCGGATCAGGCTTAGTAAGATCTGATTAATTTGAGGAAAATGAGTAACATAGGCATGATAGTGATGATGATGTTGCATGGTTGTACCTGTTGTATGCCATATATGAATGATGCCTTGTAGGATGATGAATGAATGTTATGTGCATGTTAGTATGATGTATGTGTGTTAGTATGATGTTGCCATGATAAATGGTGAATACTGATGATATGTAAGTATGTATGTTCCTTATGTATATGCGTTTTATCTTTAATAACTTTACGTGAATGAATGAACGAAAGAAACGAATGTATTAAGAACGTAAAGTGAAAGATAATGAAAGAAGGAACATGATGAATGAATGCATGCATTAATGAAAGAAAGTAAGTAAGGCTTGCAAGCAAAATGAAGGAGGTGCACACCCCTGGCAGGTGTTAGCTCAACGGTGTACGGGTTAGCTACCCCGAAGGATGTACATCGGGTCAATCATTGAGATTGATAATGAGGTGAGCAACTTCGTGTTGCAAGAGACTCGGTTAGCAGGCAATCATAAGATTGTCACTGAGGTGAGCAGTCGCGCACTGCAAGAGACTCGGCTAACGTATGTTAGAAGTAAAGTGAAAAGATGAGTGGTGCATGTACCTACCCCAGGTGACTGGATCAGCTTTGTGCACAACGTTCGTGGCTAACCACCACAGGTCCAGCACCAGTAGTATGTATGATGAACGGGGGTATTGTACATGTCACCGAATGTAATGAACGTTCGAACGAAAGTAGTGAAAGTATGAATGAATGTAATGAATGTTCGAATGTAAGTAATGAATGTAAGAATGAAAGTAAAGTACGTACGAAAGTACAAGAAGTATGCATGAATGAAAGTAAAGTACGTATAAATGTACGTGAAGTATGTATGTATGAAAGTAAATGAGAATGATGAAGTGTTCACGAATGAAAGTAAGTAATGAATGATGAGATAATAATAATATTATCTACGTGTACGTATGATGTGTGAACACATGTATGAAAGAGCAGTTAATGAGAATGAAAGTATGTTTTTTATAAAAACTAGAACTCACTCAGCAACGCTGACTTTTATGTGTTTTCCAGTTCGCAGGTAGTGTTGCTGAGGATGGCACGAGGCGACTACTCCGCTCTTTTAGGATGGCATTCACTTTTTGATTATGCAGCCACATCATGTGTTGTGGGCCCGTAATGCGCGCAACACATTATGTTGCATGCAAGTGCAAGATTTCTTGATAATCCTGATAAACATGATTATTTAAGAAATCTTGTTACGAAAGAAAATATATTTTTGAACTTAATATCTCCTCTAGAGGTCGCTGTATGATCCTATGAGGAGAGACAGAGTAGAGAAAGTTGTATTTTGTAATCGAGTCAATGATGTAATGACTTTTATGAATGAATGAGAATGTATATATTTTATCATTTCCGCTGCGTTGAGTTTTAATTATATACGTTATGTACGTTAAATGTGCGATGAAGAACCAACAGTAAGGTGCCCGGTGAGCGGGGCCTTACAAGTTGGTATCAGAGCAAAAGTTTAAGTAAAATGGGTACATTTTCATAATAACCTAAACTTAAACTGAGAATGGGACAGGGAGAATGAGAATGCCATCTGAGTAGTCGCGTGCCATCAGGTATTTCTTTAAAGATTAACTGGTTATTATGTGCGCATGTGATGTGAGTTATGTGTACTGTTAGACTGAGATACTAATGTAGTCAGGATAGGTGATGCTCGGGGTACGAAGAGTAGAGTAAGTGGCTAATCACAACTGGCCACTGTAATTAGGGACTTACTGTACTTAACATAAACTGAGTTATTTCCTTGAATGACCGTGTTGGTGTTTTAATCTTTCAGTGTGATAGAAGATGGTCGGTGATAGATCATCTGATGCTTCCCGTGATGGTGAACGTGGTGATGAGCCGCGTATCACGCGAGGAAGACTTAGGAAAGAGAAAGTAGTTCGTGAGGAGAACGAGATTCCTCACCAGGAAGAGACGGACGAAAGCGCCAAGTTGAGAGCCTCGGTAAAAGAGGCAGTGATTGAGGAAGTGCACCAGGTTATGCAGACGATCTTACCGACTGTAATGACCGAAGCGATAAAGGCAGTACGAGAGGAGGATAGACGAGGGAGGAGACGATCCTCCGGTAGACAGCAACAGACAGAGGCAGAAACGGTACTGTCCGATGACGAAGAGGAAGAGGAGGAAGAACAGGTTAGGGGGACAGCCCGGGGTTGTGACTACGGAAATTTATGAGGTGCAAGCCTCCGACTTTTGATGGTTCGGGTACGGCTGCTGATGCTCACCAATGGGTGAGAGAGATGGAGGCGGTCCTTGATATCAGTGACTGCCAGGAGGATAAGAAGGTAAAGTTTGCTACCCACTCGTTTACGGGGACGGCATTGTGCTGGTGGGACAATATTGTCCAGGCCGAGGGTAGCAGGGCCATTGGGAAATTGAAGTGGTCTGAGTTGAAGAGGATGGTGATCGAGGAGTTTAGTCCTCGTCGAGAGATGGATAGAGTTGAGAGAGAGTTCCTGCAGTTGGAAGCGGGAACGATGACCCACCAACAATACACGACCAAGTTCAACGACATGGCACGGTTGGTGCCAGAGCAAGTGACGCCGGTGTCTCGCAAGATTAACCGGTATATTCAGGGTTGCCAGCCGAAATTCGTTGGCACTTGATTTCCGCCCGACCAAGTACTTTCAGGTCGGCGGTGGATTTAGCTGGGAGGTTGTACGATGAACGGGCTGCGATGGTGAAATCTGAGGGCAGTAAGAAGGGAAGTGATGAGAGGAAGTGGCAGGGAAAGAGGTTTGGTCGGGGTGATACTTCGACAAGTAGTAAGAAGGCACGGGTTGATGATCGTCGTGTGGTCGTGACAAGTGCAGGGTCGAGAAAGTGTGGGAAGTGTGGGCGAGAGCACGGTGGTGAGTGCAGATGGGGGCTGAATGTATGTTTCAAGTGTGGAAAAGTCCGGACATATGGCCAAAGAGTGTAAAGCGATGAGGTGCTACAACTGTGGGGAAAGTGGTCATATGAATAAAGACTGCAAGAAGCCGAGATCTGAGGGTTCCGGTGTGAAGAAGACAGGGGGTGAAGGGTCGAAAGCGAGCGCCAGGGCATTTACGATGACGCAGGAAGAGGCGAGGACGGACCCTGATGTAGTGTCCGGTACGTTTCTGGTGAACCAAACTTTAGCCTCTATATT
Organism: Flaveria linearis; assembly: GCA_024085815.1. Classification (NCBI taxonomy): domain Eukaryota; kingdom Viridiplantae; phylum Streptophyta; class Magnoliopsida; order Asterales; family Asteraceae; genus Flaveria; species Flaveria linearis. Next base: position 88,483,340 of record CM044004.1, read on the forward strand.
ATTTGATTCGGGTGCCAGTAGGAGTTTTATTTCTGCTGCTTTTTGTGCCAAATTGCCCGTTAATAGTAGACGTGTGGATGTACCGTTTGATGTAGAGACTGCTATAGGTAAAACCACCAGGATTTCTGAGGTAATTGAGGGTTGCGATGTAGAACTGGAGGGTCACAAATTCCCAGTTAAACCCTTTGCGATGACGTTAGGTGGTTTCGATTTGGTGCTTGGAATGGATTGGTTGGCAGATTTCGAGGCGAACATTGTGTGTCGCAAGAAGATGATCAGTTTGACAGCGCCTGACGGTAGTCCAGTGACAGTTTATGGGGATCGGGTTACTACGATTCCGAAAGTGATCTCAATGGCAGTGGCGGGGAAATGTATGAGGCGTGGATGTAACGCCTATTTATGTAATGTGAAAGATGTAGAGAAGCCAGCACCACAACTGTCTGATGTTCCGGTTGCGTGTGAGTTCCCAGACGTGTTCCCGGAAGACTTATCGGGATTGCCACCTGACAGAGAGATCGAGTTCCAGATTGATTTAGTACCAGGCGCCCAACCTGTTGCCAAGGCACCATACCGATTGGCCCCGACAGAGATGAAAGAGTTGATGGAGCAGTTACAAGAGCTACTGGATAAGGGGTTTATTAGACCGAGTATCTCACCTTGGGGTGCTCCGGTCCTGTTTGTAAAGAAGAAGGACGGTAGTATGAGGATGTGCATCGACTACCGCGAGCTGAATAAGCTGACAGTAAAGAACAGATACCCCTTGCCGAGGATCGATGACTTGTTTGATCAACTTCAGGGTGCTAGTTGGTTTTCACGTATAGATCTTCGATCAGGCTACCATCAACTGAAGGTGAAGGAGCAGGATATCCCTAAAACAGCTTTTCGTACGCGCTACGGTCATTATGAGTTCCTCGTTATGTCCTTTGGTTTGACCAACGCGCCAGCTGCTTTTATGGATCTGATGAACAGGGTGTGCCGGCGATGTTGGATAAATCAGTGATTGTATTCATTGATGACATCTTGATTATTCAAAGAGCGAGACTGAGCATGCCGGTCACATTCGGGAGGTTATGGAGACGCTGTTGAAGGGAGAAGTTGTATGCAAAATTCTCCAAGTGCGCATTTTGGTTGCGTGAGGTTCAGTTTTTGGGTCACGTGGTAATCCGGATGGATTCTGGTCGATCCGGCAAAGGTGGAAGCAGTAATGCAATGGAAGTCTCCAAAAACGCCATCCGAGATCCGTAGTTTCTTGGGTTTGGCGGGTTACTACCGAAGGTTTATCCAAGACTTTTCCAAAATTGCTTCTCCATTGACGAAGTTGACCCGGAAGGATGTGAAATTTGTATGGGGTCAAGCTCAGGAGAAGGCGTTTGAAGAACTGAAGACGAGATTGACCCAAGCTCCAGTATTGGCATTACCCGAAGGAGTGAAGATTTGGTGGTTTATTCTGATGCCTCCTACTCGGGGTTGGGGTGTGTATTAATGCAGAGAGGAAAGGTGATAGCCTATGCATCCCGACAGCTGAAAGTTCATGAGGTTAATTACCCTACTCATGACTTGGAGCTCGCAGCGGTGGTTTTCGCGTTGAAGATCTGGCGGCACTACTTGTATGGGACGAAGTGCACCATCTTCACGGACCACAAAAGCTTGAAGTACTTCTCGAGCAGAAAGATCTGAATATGAGGCAGAGACGGTGGTTGGAACTAATAAAAGACTACGATTGTGAAATCCATTACCACCCGGGCAAAGCTAACGTGGTGGCTGATGCCCTTAGCCGAAAAGAGAGGCCCGAGCCGATTCGGGTGAAAGCGTACCAACTAATCATGACCTCAGACATGATGAAACAAGTCAGAGAGTTCCAGGATGAAGCATTGAAAGATGAACATCTTAACTCTGAACGAATGAGAGGACTGGTAGCGGAGCTAGTAGAAAACGACGGGCGTTAAAACCCGGTTTGGGCGTATGTGGATTCCTCGTCTCGGGGATCTACGAATGAAGATTATGGATGAAGCTCATAAGTCTCGATACTCCATTCATCCCGGCGCCACCAAGATGTACCAAGACATGAAGAAAGATTATTGGTGGCCGGGTATGAAACGTGATGTGGTGGAGTATGTGAGTAAATGCCTCACGTGTTTGCAAGTAAAGGCGGAGCACCAGAAGCCGTATGGAAAGATTCAGCGTTGGACATACCGGAATGGAAGTGGGAGCACATCACCATGGATTTTATCACAAAGTTGCCACGTACCCCGAAAGGGTATGATACGATCTGGGTGATTGTGGATCGATTGACGAAGAGTGCTCACTTCTTACCGATGCGTGAAACATATTCGTCCGAAAGGTTGGCCGATCTTTTCATCAAAGAGATCGTGACTCGTCATGGTGTACCGGTGTCGATTGTATCTGACCGCGACACCCGGTTTACATCCAAATTCTGGAAGAAATTCCACGATGCCATGGGAACGAGGTTGCATATTAGCACGGCTTATCATCCTCAAACTGATGGTCAGTCAGAAAGGACCATTCAGACCTTGGAGGACATGCTTCGGGCATGTGTTATTGATTTCGGAGGAAGTTGGGATGACCATCTACCGTTAGCTGAGTTCTCGTACAACAACAGTTATCATGCTAGTATTGGCATGCCACCCTACGAGATGTTATACGGTAGGAGATGCAGGACCCCCGTCTGTTGGGGTGAAATTGGTCAAAAAGAATTGGGAAGCGTCGAAGTGGTAGAGGCTACGACTGAAAAGCTCGAAAGAATTAAAGCGTATATGAAGGCGGCCAAAGACCGACAGAAGTCGTATGCTGACAAACGACGCAGGCCAATTGAGTTCCAAGTGGGAGACCGGGTTATGTTGAAGGTCTCACCTTGGAAAGGGATCATCCGATTCCGGAAGCGGGGTAAGTTGAGTCCGCGATATATAGGCCCTTTCCGAATTGTGCTCGAGTGGGGGAGGTGGCTTATAGGTTGGATCTGCCAGATGAACTAAGTGGAATCCACCCGACTTTCCACGTGTCTCATCTGAGGAAAGTTTGGCGGACGAAAACATGGTCGTTTTACTGGATGATATAGAGGTAGACGAAAAGCTCAATTATGTAGAGCAACCAGTGGCGATCATAGATCGCAAAGAAAAGAGGTTGAGAAATAAAGTGGTTCCCCTTGTGCGTGTACAGTGGCGGCACAGGAAGGGATCCGAGTCGACGTGGGAAACTGAAGAAGAAATGAGGCAGCATTACCCACGACTGTTCGGGGAATGACAGGTTTCGGGGACGAAACCTAAAATAAGGGGGGTGGACTTGTAACACCCGCAATTTTGATTAGACAAAGGGAAATAATAAGAAGAAAAGAAAAGAAAGAATTAGTAGAAGGGGGTTTTGTGTAAAAGTACAAAGAAAAGAGAAATATCTGATATACATAGGGATGGCTGCCCACTTTCTTTTTTTCTCACAACCCAAATCTTCGAAGTATTCTAGAGAGAGAAAGAGCAGACCACAGGAAATTCGAAGGAAGAACAAGAAGAAGAAGAGGGCGGATTCGAGGTACAAGGTCTCACGACGACGGGTTTTGAAGAAGCCATACCCAGCAACATAATGTGAGTTCTAAGACCCCTTCTTTTACATATTTTGAACGATTTTTGGGGCTGGAGCACATATTGAAACTGTTTTCGAGCTGTGAGCGCTCAACCGTGTATGTATGTATGAGTATGAAAGTGTGTATGGTCCGTTTGGACTGCTATGCCTAGTGTATGTAAGATTCCTAGGGCAGATAGATGAATCTCAGCATGTTGATCATATGAGTACTGCTGAATGTATGTTTTAGAAGTCCTTCTTATGATATGCATGATGTTTAGTTGATTCTAAGCAGCTGATACGATAAATCAGTGCTAATGTATGTTAAAAGATGAGCAGGTTGTAGAATTGCACAGGTTAAGTGCAGGTCACCATACTCAATCGCATCAAATTAATGCGGACAGACCACGAAAAGTGGTTGTCTTCATCCGCATCAACAAATGCGGATGACTAAGAAAAATGCGGTCAAGGCATTTTGCTCAGCCGCATTAACAAATGCGGATGGGTCAGAAAATGCGGTTAAGGGAATACTCAGCCGCATTGATCTAATGCGGACAAGTCAGGAAGAATGGCCAAGGCATTCTTCGACCGCATTGACCAATGCGGGTAGGATGCGAAATACGGTTAAGGCATTTCTCAGCCGCATGGACTAATGCGGGTAGATCATAAAATGCGGATAAGGCATTCCTCATCCGCATTGACTAATGCGGATGATCAAACTAATGCGGATGAAGAAGAATGTGAAATGCGGATCAGGCTTAGTAAGATCTGATTAATTTGAGGAAAATGAGTAACATAGGCATGATAGTGATGATGATGTTGCATGGTTGTACCTGTTGTATGCCATATATGAATGATGCCTTGTAGGATGATGAATGAATGTTATGTGCATGTTAGTATGATGTATGTGTGTTAGTATGATGTTGCCATGATAAATGGTGAATACTGATGATATGTAAGTATGTATGTTCCTTATGTATATGCGTTTTATCTTTAATAACTTTACGTGAATGAATGAACGAAAGAAACGAATGTATTAAGAACGTAAAGTGAAAGATAATGAAAGAAGGAACATGATGAATGAATGCATGCATTAATGAAAGAAAGTAAGTAAGGCTTGCAAGCAAAATGAAGGAGGTGCACACCCCTGGCAGGTGTTAGCTCAACGGTGTACGGGTTAGCTACCCCGAAGGATGTACATCGGGTCAATCATTGAGATTGATAATGAGGTGAGCAACTTCGTGTTGCAAGAGACTCGGTTAGCAGGCAATCATAAGATTGTCACTGAGGTGAGCAGTCGCGCACTGCAAGAGACTCGGCTAACGTATGTTAGAAGTAAAGTGAAAAGATGAGTGGTGCATGTACCTACCCCAGGTGACTGGATCAGCTTTGTGCACAACGTTCGTGGCTAACCACCACAGGTCCAGCACCAGTAGTATGTATGATGAACGGGGGTATTGTACATGTCACCGAATGTAATGAACGTTCGAACGAAAGTAGTGAAAGTATGAATGAATGTAATGAATGTTCGAATGTAAGTAATGAATGTAAGAATGAAAGTAAAGTACGTACGAAAGTACAAGAAGTATGCATGAATGAAAGTAAAGTACGTATAAATGTACGTGAAGTATGTATGTATGAAGTAAATGAGAATGATGAAGTGTTCACGAATGAAGTAAATGAATGATGAGATAATATAATATTATCTACGTGTACGTATGATGTGTGAACACATGTATGAAAGAGCAGTTAATGAGAATGAAAGTATGTTTTATTATAAAAACTAGAACTCACTCAGCAACGCTGACTTTTATGTGTTTTCCAGTTCGCAGGTAGTGTTGCTGAGGATGGCACGAGGCGACTACTCCGCTCTTTTAGGATGGCATTCACTTTTTGATTATGCAGCCACATCATGTGTTGTGGCCGTAATGCGCGCAACACATTATGTTGCATGCAAGTGCAAGATGTTTGATAATCCTGATAAACATGATTATTTAAGAAATCTTGTTACGAAAGAAAATATATTTTTGAACTTAATATCTCCTCTAGAGGTCGCTGTATGATCCTATGAGGAGAGACAGAGTAGAGAAAGTTGTATTTTGTAATCGAGTCAATGATGTAATGACTTTTATGAATGAATGAGAATGTATATATTTTATCATTTCCGCTGCGTTGAGTTTAATTATATATGTTATGTACGTTAAATGTGCGATGAAGACCAACAGTAAGGTGCCCGTGTGGCGGGGCCTTACAACTTCCTGTGTTAATTTTCTTACTGCTTGTTACTTGTTTATATGTGATCACTCTTCATAGACTGCTTGCTGAGTGGTGTTCACAGTGAGTTGAGAGTAAAACCACCCATAATCGATCCTGCAGGTTGCCGATGCATCATTCGGAGTTAATCCAAGGAGTTCAAATTCTCACAATGTTTTGCTTGAATTTTTAAAACTTCAAAAATTCCCCTCATCCCTACACTTGGATACATGGTCCCAATGTATGGTTTTGAAAGGAACAAATAAACAAAACAAAAGCTCAAAAAGTTTGAAAATATTTTTTTTGTTTTTATGACACTAACACCTCTTTATATTCAACCCTGACACATAAACATTAACATATCATAAGCTCCCCCTCACCCCCAACCGAACTACTCAAAAGAAAACAAGAAACAAACTATACAAGAGAATATGCAACCTGAATAGCTTAACTTATGGTGGCCTTGGGGGATGTTTCAATCTGCCGGGAAACTTGACACACCTTCCCGACATCCCACACTTGTGCAACAAGTGTGCTGCATCCAGTCTTCTTACCTTCACTATCCATCTCAGTTAGTATTAATATTATTATTAATAATAATAATATTAATACTAACAATATAATGTTAATACTAACATTAATAATTAATAATAATAATAGAATAAAAATGGAAAAAAATAAGTTTAAATATAAACCTTTTTACATAAAAATAACAATACAAACTTCAGGGGTTGAAGTGTAAACTAATTAAACTGAATTACAATTTGAACTCAGTTGTAAAATTCTTGAAACCTCAGGGACCAACTTGTAAAATTTTTAGAACACAAACAGCCCTCCCTCTCTCCCGTCGGTCTCTCCACGCCGCCCCCCGGTGTCCCGGCGCAAGCCCACAACAGCCAAACAACTCGATTTTCATCCGAAACAAACATCCCGCACATTCACGTGAGGGATTCGAACTCACGCACCAAAAACGATTTAAAAATTGAACACCTCAGTGCGATCTGGAAATCTTCTCCGCGTGTGTCGCCGCTTTACAGGCCTCAAATCGCACTAAAACCGAGAACAATTAAATAACTTCACATAAACAACAATATATCCATATCAATCGATTACAACTTTAATTATATCTTAAAACACACAAAACACTCCATCGATCATCATCCTCATCGCGAACCTGCAACTGGGTCAAACACCATTATCCGGGCTACAATCTTCGAAATTGACAAGGGGCTTTTGCATCAACAACACCACACGAAGCTAACCTCAAAGTTAATTGAATTATCATCAACGTTTGAGTATCGAACCTGTGCTAAGAAGTCGCGGCCTGTTCGTGTACTCGTTCATCATGAAAATTAACTCCAATCAGGTAATTAAAAGCATCAATTTGCTCGATTTAGTTGGGATCAAAAGCCCCATGCTTATTTTCATACAACATATCGATTTCGAGTTCAATTTGAAGCAAATCGGTTCTAGGTTCTTTAAATTGGGGAAGGTTTTGCAATCTTGAGTTAAAAGAATTTAAAACCATTCCTAATGCGGCTGAGGCCTTAGCTCACTGGTAACACACACGCATCACAAGCCGGAGGTCTTGGGTTCGAGCCCGGCTCCCTCATTCATTTTTTTAGGCTTTTTAGCCTTTAAATAAATGATAAAAAAATCGAAAAATTATAAAATTCCTTTTATAACTACCAATAATTTTGAAATCATCTAATATTTGCTGGAATTTATTTTAAAATTTCTTTATTTATTTAGTTATTTATTTTGTTTAATTAATTTTCATATAAAATAGTTTAAATATTGTTTAATGTATTAAATCATTATTGTTCAAATAATATATTCAGATTAATTCCTTTAATTTTTTAAATTTAAATCATGATATTATAAATGGAGATTTATTTTTAAAACATTATAAATTCTTTTATGTAATTTAAATGATAAATATATCATGGTTCAAATTTAGATTATTTAAACCTTATAAAATCATATGTTTAATGACTAATTATTCATCTAATATATCATCATTAGTTAATAAAGTTATTCGTTAACTTTTATTTAACTTCTTAAAAAATTATAAAACTATTCTCTTTATTTGATTTTTAAGGTTTTGTATTATAAACTTTTATGATAAAATTCTAAAAGCTCAAAACGTTATAAAAGAGTTTAAATAATTTAAAGTCATTTAATAAGTATATAATTAATTTTCTTTATCAAATAATTAATTATTAAATTAATTATTCTTTCAAACTTAATTTTTATTAACTTAAATTGTTGAGATATTTTTAATTATTTTTGACTTAATTGATTATAATATCTTATTAACCAAAACGAAACGATCCATTATTTTATTTAATTATTTAAACCCCCCAAATTCCAATTGAAACCCTAGTTCATGTCTAACTATTAATCTTATTATTAAACTTAATCTTGGAATCAATACGTTTAGGTAACTCGTAAAGAAATAGTCGGAGCCTCGTTTAAATTCTTATCATCACCTTATATATATCAAGTGAGTTTTCCTTGCCCCCTTTTACTTTATTTCACACCATTTTGGGGTGAAACATGATACTTATACATTACACACTTATAAACTTTGAGACTTGTAAAGCACTTGCAATTCATTTTATATCTTGTCATGTTATTTGTATTTGTAAGTGATTATAAGATACATAGTTTGTTACAATCATTAACTATTGCTAGCCTGGCGACGTCTTAGATCTTTGGGCCTGACAAGCCTATTTGGTGCTAAAGTCGATGAACTGCCGACTCCTAGGAGCCGTATGCTTGTGCACTAGGGAACCAAATACACTTAGCCAATCTTATATACTTGTATCAAGTCGAGGTTTGATTGTAAAGATATGTGTTCTATAACCTTACTAGCTTATAACCTATGACATGAATTGCTACGTATAATCTTTTCGTATTATGTATGAAACCTTAGAAATTCACCAACTATTTTTAGTTGACCTTTTATTTTTATCATGTTTCAGGTAACCCCCGAGTTTAAAGTGTCTTTTGAAGCTTGCAATAAAACTAGGATGTGGACCTAGTTAAATAAATGAAATGTTATGTTATGTTTGATATTTGCTTGAATGTATTCATGATTGAGACTTATGTTGTAATTCCTGTTGAAACTATTAATTTGAATATTACATTTAAACATAGCGTTATGTGCTGTGAACAATCGTAACTCTCACGCCTCGACGATTCCGCCGTCAAGGTTGGGGTGTGACAGATTGGTATCAGAGCCCATAACTATAGGGATTTAGGTTATTAGAAATGGTGACCTAGACTATAGTTGCATGAACCTCGTAGAAAGATCTTTATACTTTTGTGCTCATATATTGTTTGAAATGCTACATAATGCTATGCCTTTTGTGCAATTTGATGCCTTAGCATAGGATTACCTTATGTATGCTTAAAACTTAGACTCCCTAAACTTAACTTCGACTCTTTGACTCTCCCCGACAAATGAACTTCCTAAACCTACTCTCAACGACATGTGGAATCTACACTTATCATCGTGGGTTTAATTCTTTAGACTCTATGTCTAATCTGTGAAAATCTCATCAAGGTTTTGATTTCATAACCCAAGAAATTTGTGTGGCATATAGACACCTGTATTTTGGATTTCCTGGCAAAAAGCCTTCGGGCTAAGGCAAGCATATCGCATAAATCTCACTACGAGACCAGTTATGCTTACCTGGGATTTCTGGGATGAGTGATAAACTATGGTCAACGTACACAAGTTTCTAAAGTAAATGGGTCAATTTACCTTGACGTGTCAACGATTCCAAATGGTAATGCGTTACCAAATGGAACCATCCTTTTGTATCTTAAAAATCCTTGAATCCTTGAACTGGTTTATCATCAAAGTTTAAACACTTTCTCATCCTTAACCTAAATAATATTCCTGTTAATATTAAACCCATCCTACAAATTCAACTCTTACGTTTAAACGCTGAACGTGTAACGTGTAACAGTATTGAACTCGGCATTTCATGTAACTATTTCTATACCTTGACCAACGTGAACATGGATTTTAATATACACAAAGATATTGAGAATCTAAACCGTATGTCTTTAAAACTTTAAACCGTTACCTATGGTTCTCAAGTCTTCTTAAGGATGTGTCCCGTAACTAAGAACATGCACGCTGTAGATGAAATTCCTACATCTCGGATACTTTGTCTAGGCAAAGTGTAAATGGTGATCTAATTCGATCAATGAATCCGTTACTTGACTCAAAACTCTTGTTATAATTGATTGCTTATAAGTACGCGTGTCATCATAAGGTTATGGTTGACCTCATATCTTGAGAAGTCCATATATTCCTTTCGATTGTGAATCGAATGTTCACATCTCATTGTGATGTCAAATCATTTTATCCTTGATTTCGTCTTCCCGATTTTAATTATCCAAGATTTGAACACCATCATAACAAATCCTGTTACCTCGAACTGTGACCTAGAATTTGTAAGTATGATGTTCCTTTTTGGTCACATTGATGTAATTTGAGATTTTCTAAATTTCTAAGTGATATTCTTTTTCTTTCGTTTTTAAGTCAAACCTTGAACCGTCTGCACCATAGGAGATATAAGGGTTTGTAAGTCAATCTATGACTAAGAACGCTCATACCTCCTAAACAATTCTAACTCATCAAAACAGGGTGATTCCCTTACTTTGATAAATCTCTATTCGTTCCGATAAATGGTTACCAATTATGTGTTTATGAAATTTTATCCTCTGGATTAGGTGATTACCTTATCTTGAGGATTGACTTCAAGTATTTTCTTTGGAATGGCGTTTCACAAGTGACATGATCTCACCAAAATAGGATTGAAACCCGTACTTTGGTGACAAATGTTAATCTTTGATTGTTTCCTTGTTATTATGAAGCTCAATCATCAAGATAGGCGTGAATTCCATACCTTGATGATAATTTCATTTTTATGGGTTGTATTCTCTCAAATGAAACGATCTCATCAAAGTAGGAGTGAATTCTGGATTTTGATGAAGAAGTTCATTTCGTTATATTTTGTTTTTGTAAGAACTTCACTGTTAAGATAGTGATTTCCCTTACCTTAATGGTGAGTTACCTCGTCTTATTTATATGGATCCTTAACAATGAGTTGGGATCGAACTTTTGATTGGTAAGTTAATGGTCATATCTTGGAATACACCATCAAGTTAGGAGTGAAAAACCACACCTTGATGACTATTCTTATTTCTTGATCTTCAACTTACCATGGTTGTAATCAAGTGACAAGAAGCATGTAGTAACTTGAAGGGTGGGTGAATCAATGTTGGTGATTCGACCTATCAAGCCAAAGCATGATCTCTGAACTAGACCCGATTGTTTTAGGTTGATTTTGATTCCAAGCTTGAAACATGTAAATACTTAAATCAAATTCTTTCCCTTTATCTTCATATTTTGACTCGATCTAGCTACATCGAACCATTTATTCCTTACTTATCAACTTTCATTTTGAGTTATCATTAAAACCTGATTGCGTAATGATAGCTTCCCAAACAACCTTCCTGCCAAATAAAGACATTACTAATTTGTGTTCATGGCTTGATGAACCGCGTGTGCAAGCCCTACTTGGAAAGCTACTTGTGTTTCTCTTTATCAGTTATATCCTGGATTATTTAAATTTTAATCCAATTGCGAACGTTATCTTCGTTGATCAATGCAATTCTTATTATTGTGTCATTTCTTGGACCATATTTGAACTCCTCATGACAACCTCTAGTAATCTTTCTGAATGTTTTTTTCCCTCAAAACCACATTTATTCTGAAAACCCATTACAACGATTTTCCTCATATTAAAGTTAATCTTTAATCTTAACAAACACGATACTTGTATCAATGTTACACTAATAACACTTTGACCCACATTGACATGAGTAAACAAGAATCGATCACCTAGAAACTCGTTAAAGTTACTTGCTTGAGAAGCTCTTATGAATTTCATCCAAAAAACATCCGGAACTTATTTCTCATGTTCGTTAAGCCGAGTCCCGTATCGACCTAATGTATGGTGTTTCACACATGACAAAACTTTTTAACCGTATTGAACCGTTTGAAATACAAACATTTATCAATTAAAATTTTAAAGGAATAACTTAGCACACTTTGTCAAGGAACATATAAGATTATGAACGGTGAAACTTAACAAACTTAAGAATCATAGTCAAACTTATTGAATTTAAACGTTCCCAAGAGTGCACTCGTGAACACGAAATGACATCTAAGTCTCCTCATAACCTTAAAATTTATTTCTCATGATTAAATTTCGGGACGAAATTTCTTAAAGTAGGGGAGACTGTAACATCTCGTATTTTACGATAGTTAAAAAAATAATAATAATAAAAATAATAATAATAATAATAATAATAATGTTGATAATAATAATAATATTAATACTAACAATAATAATGTTAATACTAACATTAATAATTAATAATAATAATAAGAATAAAATGGAAAAAAATAAGTTTAACTATAAACCTTTTTACATAAAATAATAACAATACAAACTTCAGGGTTGAAGTGTAAATTAATTAAAACTGAATTACAATTTGAACTCAGTTGTAAAATTCTTGAAACCTCAGGGACCATACTTGTAAAATTTTTAAACCCAAACCGCCCTCCCTCTCTCCCCGTCGGTCTCTCCACCGTCGGCCATCGGTGTCCGGCGAGCCCACAACAGCCAAACAACTCGATTTTCATCCGAAACAAACATCCCGACACATTCACGTGAGGGATTCGAACTCACGCACCAAAAAACGATTTAAAAATTGAACACTCAGTGCGATCTGGACTTCTCCGCGTGTGTCGGCCGCTTTACAGGCCTCAAATCGCACTAAACCCTGATAACAATTAAATTAACTTCACATAAACAACAATATATCCATATCCAATCGATTACAACTTTCAATTATATCTTAAAACACACAAACACTCCATCGATCATCATCCTCATCGCGAACCTGCAACTGGGCAAACACCATTATCCGGGCTACAATCTTCGAATTGACAAGGGGCTTTGCATCAACAACACCACACGAAGCTAACCTCAAAGTTAATTGAATTATCATCAACGTTTGAGTATCGAACCTGTGCTAAGAAGTCGCGGCCTGTTCGTGTACTCGTTCATCATGAAAATTAACTCCAATCAGGTAATTAAAAGCATCATATGCTCGATTTTAGTTGGGGATCAAAAGCCCCATGATTATTTTCACAAACATAATCGATTTCGAGTTCAATTTGAAGCAAATCGGTTCTAGGGTTCTTATAATTGGAGAAGGTTTGCAATCTTGAGTTAAAAGAATTTAAAACCATTTCCTAATGCGGCTGAGGCCCTTAGCTCACTGGTAACACACATGCATCACAAGCCGGAGGTCTTGGGTTCGAGCCCGGCTCCCTCATTCATTTTTTAGGCTTTTAGCCTTTAAATAAATGATAAAAAAAATCAGAAAAATTATAAAATTCCTTTTATAAACTACCAATAATTTTTGAAATCATCTAATTATTTGCTGGAATTTATTTTAAAATTTCTTTATTTATTTAGTTATTTATTTTGTTTAATTAATTCATTTTCATATAAAATAGGTTTTAAATATTGTTTAATGTATTAAATCATTATTTGTTCAAATAATATATTCAGATTAATTCCTTTAATTTTTTTAAAGTTTGAATCACGATATTATAAGTGGAGATTTATTTTAAAACATTATAAATTCTTTTATGTAATTTAAATGATAAAATATTCATGGTTCAAATTTAGATTATTTAAAACCTTATAAAATCATATGTTTAATGACTAATTATTCATTTAATATATCATCATTAGTTAATAAAGTTATTCGTTAACTTTTATTTAACTTCTTAAAAATTTATAAAACAATATTCTCTTTATTTGATTTTTAAGGTTTTGTATTATAAAACTTTTATGATGAAATATTCTAAAAGCTCAAAACGTTATAAAAAGAGTTTAAATAATTTAAAGTCATTTAAATAAGTATATAATTAATTTTCTTTATCAAATAATTAATTATTAAATTAATTATTTCTTTCAAACTTAATTTTTATTACTTAAATTGTTGAGATATTTTTAATTATTTTTGGACTTAATTGATTTATAATATCTTTATTAACCAAACGTAAACGATCCATTATTTTATTTAATTATTTAAACCCCCCAGATTCCAATTGAAACCCTAGTTCATGTCTAACTATTAATCTTATTATTAAACTTAATCTTGGAATCAATACGTTTAGGTAACTCGTAAAAGAAATAGTTGGAGCCTCGTTTAAATTCTTATCATCGCCTTATATATATCAAGTGAGTTTTCCTTGCCCCCTTTTACTTTATTTCACACCATTTTGGGGTGAAACATGATACTTATACATTACACACTTATAAACGTTTGAGACTTGTAAAGCACTTGCAATTCATCTTTATATCTTGTCATGGTTATTTGTATGTTGTAAGTGATTATATGAGATACATAGTTTGTTACAATCATTAACTATTGCTAGCCTGGTGACGTCTTAGATCTTTGGGCCTGACAAGCCTATTTGGTGCTAAAGTCGATGAACTGCCGACTCCTAGGAGCCATATGCTTGTGCACTAGGAACCAAATACACTTAGCCAATCTTATATACTTGTAATCAAGTCGAGGTTTGATTGTAAAGATATATGTTCTATAACCTTACTAGCTTATAACCTATGACATGAATTGCTACTTATAATCTTTTCGTATTATGTATGAAAACCTTGGAAACTCACCAACTATTTTTAGTTGACCTTTTATTTTTATCATGTTTCAGGTAACCCCCGAGTTTAAAGTGGTCTTTTGAAGCTTGCAATAAACTAGGATGTGGACCTAGTTAAATAAATGAAATGTTATGTTATGTTTGATATTTGCTTGAATGTATTTCATGATTGAGACTTATGTTGTAATTCCTGTTGAAACTATTAATTTGAATATTTACATTTAAACATAGCGTTATGTGGCTGTGAACAATCGTAACTCTCACGCCTCGACGATTCCGCCGTCAAGGTTGGGGTGTGACAGATGATGGACACATGCCTGCAAATACTCCCACAGGGGAGGGCTATGACTCATCCCACATCGGTTGGGGAGGCGAACAAAGGCTTCTTTATAAGGGGCTTGATACCTTCCCAAATGGACGCGTTTTAAATCCTTGAGCCTGCGGGCAAAGAGGACAATATCCATTTGCGGCTCTCGTACACCTTCCTGCGGGGGGTGTCACAGTTGGTATCAGAGCCAGGGTCGGGCCGTTGTGCCAGCGAGGACGTTGGTCTCACTTTGGTGGGTGGATGGACACATGCCTGCAAATACTCCACAGGGGAGGGCTATGACTCATCCCACATCGGTTGGGGAGGCGAATGAAGGCTTCTTTATAAGGGGCTTGATACCTTCCCCAAATGGACGCGTTTTAAATCCTTGAGCCTGCGGGCAAAGAGGACAATATCCATTTGCGGCTCTCGTACACCTTCCTGCGGGGGTGTCACATGATGAGGGAGGATCCATCGTGTTTTGTGGTGTAACGGTGATGTAGGTGCTATTGGTGAACCACTGAATTTATTTTGTCTGTGTAAGACTCTGTTCCTGCGAGTAGCTCGTTCAATTTCTGGATCAAACACTAATGGTGATGACGAGTACGAGTTCCTGGTATGCATACACCTGAAACAAAACCTGCACACTACACACAACCAGCGTAACACCGAAATAACAAAACAAAACTAATAAGCAAACACACGTTGCGCACAACTCCCCGGCAACGGCGCCAAAATTTGACGTGAGGTCGAAGTCTCAATCAATTTAAAACCAAATACTACTAATTAGCTAGCGGTAAGTGGTTATCGAACACAGGGAGTTTGTGGAATATGTGTTTATTTTATAGTCTTGTAAATTAGCTACAATTATCCTAAAGTGCAAAATCAAATATCAAGAATTGGATTGTTTTGGTTTAAGAACTAATAGTAACTAAATAGATTGCAAATCAAAACGTACTTTTGTAACAGATTAAGAACAAGTGACCACCCTAGATTTCAGGTTTTAATCCACACTTATGTTTATGCTTACTAGAAAGAACCACATAGACATGGTTCATGCTTGAATAGTCGTTTGTGATGAAAGAGAACTAAGTACTCGGATTGTAAAATACGAGGTTGTTACTCGATGATCAATTGACAATTATCCAACCTTAATCCCTCCCATGATATCTCGATTGCCCATGGCACCAAGAACGTATGGTTTGGGTAAACATCAAACAACAATCAACAATTTACAAACAAATATCCAAACACCATAATAACTCAAACAAACATTCAAAGTTATCATTCTAGAAATTTAAGCACAAACATAGTGTTTCAAAAGCAAAGCTTACATTTAGGATGATCACCACAAGTTTAGCCAAGCATGACTTGAATCTTCATCCTCACACAATGGTTCATCTTCAAAGGAATTGACTCCCTAAATCAATTTTTTCCGATGCTTTTAAACAAAATAAGCCAGCCAAAAGTTCCATACTTTCTGCCAAAAAATCGTCACATTTCCATATTCTCCTCAAAAGCACCTCCACTTGTGAGTTTAATATGTGAATCCACTTGTGCCAGAAAGTCACCTCTACCGTAACTTACGGTAGCCACCGTAAGTTACGGTAGCCACAAGGTTGATACGATGGAAATCTTCTGCTATACGGTGGAAATTATGAATGTTTGGGGGCCACCGTATTTACGGTGGCTACCGTAAATTGCGGTAGACCCCCACTTTCTGTTTTGTTCCTTCTTCCCATCCTTTCTTGCTCCATCCCGTCGTGGTCCGTCCAAAGCTACGTTTTCTTCATATTAAGCTCCATAATGTGCCTGAAACAAAAGCAACTGTAGTTATCTAATTCAAGATAATTACACGACCAAATATGAGAATATTACGCGTTCTATCATAATAAAAGGTTGTTCCTTGAACCACCCGTCATATATAAATAACTAAAATCATTAAAATTGAATAAAACATACTACTTTTATTGATCATCAGTCGACTCAAGTTTAGTACTGTTGTCTTAATTTGTATATGCTGTGGTATATGTATTTACTTGGGCTGTTTTAGCTTTAATGTTTTCTAACAAAATTGCTTCTCCATATGACCTTTACATGGTCAAATTTGAGTCCAATAAACAACTTGGTTATTAATGATGATGGAGCTTTCAATAATATGTCAAATAGACCTATTTTTTTATGTGTATCATTTGTTGTTTATATGTTTTAATATTTGCATTTTCAAATTTGGGATAGATTTATGTTATATATTCACCTAACAGAAGTACTATCCAATACTACGAGAGAATTGATAAATTAATAAAAAACAAGTACCACAATGCAAATTGTTACCGTTGCCGCCACATCGCGCGGATTTCCTACTAGTCTTAATATAATAAAATGAGCCTAAACAAAAATGTAAAAGAATTGAAAAATATCATAAAGGAAGTATAGTTTGCATCGAAAGCAGAGGTTGAGTATTTAGCGGTGGAAATCAAGACCCACAAAATCATAATAAAAATGATAAACAAACTACACGTATAGTTAAGTTGTACATGTCAATATGCATTGTAAATTTGCTAAAGTAATAAAGATCTATAATAAAGAAAAAAAAATTTATGGCTAAAATATTAAATCCTTAAATTATCATGCAGTTAAAGTTTTTCTGTTAAGGTTTTTCTTTTATATAGAGTCTAATAATCACTTCTGTCACTACAGACCACCATCATGGCTGACTACACAAATAGAGAAATAAATCATGTCAAGAGGACGGGGATTTACTAAGATTGATGGACAAATGGTAGAGGCTAAGCCTTTTGAATCACCTAGTAGTTTTGAATGTCTTGATCTCAAATCCCATTGGAGTAAACAAATTCATATTCTTTAAAAAATAAAAAATGAATGAGGGTTTAACTTGGGTTCAAAAACATATACACTAAGAAGGGTTGGAGTGGCCAATGGAGTAATTTGGTTTCAACTTTCAAGCTAACAAACTCCTTTTAAAAGATTCTTTAGGTGATAATTTAACCATGAAGTTAAAATGCTTACGCGTCATTTTCGTATGAGGTGAGGACTATTTCTGCAAGTAGTTGAGGAGATAGAATGTGAAATAGAATATTTTCAACAAAGAAAAAACGCAAGAGGTAAACTCGGTTTCACGAGTTTATGAAAGTGTACATACGCAATTCATCAATACTAGCGACTGTTTGACGAATTATTAAAGATGACTGAAAAAATATCACGAGATACATTGGATGAATCTTGTCAAAGAAATATAATTATTGTTATTATTTTTATTGTTATTAACTTATTATGGGATATGGCAAACAGTCCCCCTACTTGGCGTGGTCAACACCATTGAGGTGACCATCCACACCCAACCATTATGCTTGAAGACGAGGCGTCGTAAGATATTTGAATTTGGTGTGCTTTTTTCGATGTTGCGTTGCGGGGTTAAACAACAATATAAATGTTTTTAATTGATCACCAATTTTGTAGTTTTTATTCATAATAATATTCCAAAAGTTGTGACATGGTCGCAATTTCTCATGTTACTGTGTGTAACAATCGATTCTGGCCAACATAGTTTTATTATTATGTTGATCTTTTGGTCTTCCTAAACGAAAATATCTCTTTTTATACATACACTAAAATCATTTTAATTTCTTGCAAATATCCTACTGTTTATATAAATCATAAATAGAATAAGCTTGACAGCAACATAAGAAATGAATAAATTTGAGTTATGGATGTATACTGATTATACAACAAGTTATTTGAGTCATGCATACAGATTGATTATACAGCAAGTTAATTCGAGTCTACCCAAATTATACAATGGATCAAAACAAGTTCTTTATATATAACCCATTTGTAAGTGTCGGTGCCCACCGGCATGCCACATGTCACGCTCTGATTGGTCAATGATTTTTTTTTTTTTTTTTGCTTTTTAAGGTTTTTTATGGTTATATCTTTTCCTTTCAGCTACAAACAACAAACTGTGGTTATATTAGATAGTTAAGGGTATTCTTTTTCTTTGCCCTTACTTGGTTGCGGGTTTTGACCTTCTACCCACCAATTTTTTCTAATGTTTTTTTCAATACTTTTCTTATATATATTTTTTAATTAATTTACTTAAATAATTATGCCGCAAAGTGCGGGTAAAAAATATCAAATTTGTGTTTGGTTCGCATTACTTTCGATGTACTTTTTTTTACATAATACTATTTTCTATATATGTTTTAGTTTCTAGACCAATCCCCAGTAATCTTTCTTTTATGTATTTAAACACGTATATGTCATCATCACAACACGCGTAATGGAGTTTGGAAATGTGTCTTTAACCACACAAATAGCATCGTATATCTGTTGCGGGGGAAAAATCATCCTAGTCAAAACCCATAATGGAATTAATGCCTCCTATATTATACCGCTTTGACCAGAACTCATTTTGTTCAGAAGCCATATGACCAAATACCCTCGCTCATTTTGCCAGTTTTAATGCATATCCATGTCTCACACATAACAAGTGAAGCCTATCCAAACATGATAAGACGAGCATAAACACAGCAGAATAGCCATATTTCCACAAGCGCGGGTACTTGTTTAAAATACTTATGGCAATCACTAGGCTTTACAAAACAAAAATGTTATATGATTTTGGTGTGCAAATATCATTGAACATTCCTAGAAGTTGGCTGTTGATTTTTTACATTCACTCCTATAAGTAGTAGTCCCCCCACCTCGGTGAACATAATTACAAAAAAATGTGACCGAGTACAAAAGAATGAGGCAGAAAGATCAAACATCGGTTTATCAACTGCAAAAGACTGACCGGCAATACTCAGTTGGCTGCTGCTCTCTGGGATCTTCCCCTTTTAGGTATCTTTGATGGAAGATAACAAAAAAAAAAAAACATATAATAGTACTTACTACCCATCATAAATTTCAAGGCCTACCAAGCAAATTCTATCTTAGTCATCGATTTCCTGAACCCACGATAGATCTGTCATAAAGAGAGTTCAGGATTGATCAAATTTTCTTAACTATCAAACAAAACAAGTATGTGTTTATATGTGTGTGTGTGAGTGAGTAAGTGAGTGAGTGTGAGAGTGAAAGAAAGAGGGAGAGAGACCTTCAAGCACAGATTCTACCACTGCATTTGGTACAAGAAGTCCAACAATTCTCTGATTATCATTTGTAGTCTCAATGCGCACAATACGTAGTCTTCTATGGCTTAGGCGGGCCTGTATTTAATATAATCAAGTTGAATAAAGTAAACAGATCAAATAGAAAAACATGCACTCGACCCAGCAATCGTTATATATAAGTATAGAGAAGTACCTGTTTAGATAGGGCTTTCTCAATGGTTCCCCAAACTGGGAGAATAAGGCCACCGAGTACATTAACTTCCTGCTTTCTTCTGCCAACAGTACAATAGCTCCCAGCTTACAATTTGGACCATGCATGCACTGCACATAACCATATAGTTAGTCATAAAAACGTAACTGGTAGTAAAGCACACAAAAAGTTCCAACTTCCAATAGATGGTTTATCTGAATAGCTTGGGAATCAGGATGATATTGTTTCAATGATATATCATACCTGTTTGGATGAAACTTCGTACTCATCCTTCCATCCATTGTGCGCCTTTTCTAATGACACTGTCTTTCTGTATTTGTCTTTCAGCTCCGTTATGGACATCTCCCTGCAGATTAATAAAACGCAAACACCCACCATTGGAAGCAAATTAGACAAGCAAAACAAATGTGACAAGCAACATGATATTTTCGAATTTCTATACCTGAGTGTTTCCCCGGTAGCAGGGCGGAATATCTTATACATACCAAAAGAACTGAAAGACATAAGAGTTCATCTCAGCGGAAGATAAAGCAACATATTTCTTGAGCCAAATTATATAAAGTTAAACTCGACAGCCAAATGCCAGTATATATAACGAAGATAATCAAACTTTGATACCCTTCAATTGCCAAAAGAAAGTGCCTTCTTCCAAGCCATTCTCTCTTAGATTCATAAAATCCATTAAAAGACCCAGATCCATCTTTTGTTTCTCATTAAGCAAAGCAGATGCGGCCTATTAAAAGGATTACAGAGATTACATGAGCCTGAAAAACCACAGACAAACAACCAGTGAAATTTACTAAATAAAATACATACCTCCCAGGTAATACCACGATCCATAATAAAAGTAAATAGTACAGTGGGCGCCCCAGACATATGATCAGTACGAACAGTCTGCCAAAAGATAGAAGTTAACATAACTTACAAGTTACAATGTGTGAATGATAAATAGACTAAACGAAGTGTAACCTTGGGAGTTCCTTGTAACTCAATGGTGTTGGCTTTCATATCAACAATCCCAGCATCTAAATGTCCTTCAAGACGTGCATTGTGAAGGAGATGATCAAGGATACTAACAAACAATTCAAATAGCCTGCAATTTATTATTATAATTGATGTTAAACCACACGAGATAAAATAGGAAAAGAAACCTGATAGTAAATATTAAAAAGCATAACCTGTTTTGGATATCTGGCGGCAGTCCTAAAAGCCGATTCAGAAAACGTCCAACATCATGCATATCTGAATCAACTATGCGGCCAGAAAACTTTCCAGAATCCTTGCCATTTCCTGCGGAAAAAAATGTTATAAGATATGGTAGTAATAAACAACAAAATAATTATAGCAAGTACTATAAAAAAACCAATCAACAAGTGTAATACAAAACATAATACCAACAACCGTGTCTCTAACAATGCCAACAGAAACAAGAGCAGCTTTGCCTTTTTCAATAAAATCTTGAATTGTAGCAGGATTGTCAGATGAACAGTTTGGTGGCACCACTGGGAGAGAATCCTGAGATACAAGGTTAATGATAAATTTAAAGATGACCCACATCAGGTGACATAGCATGATAATATAATAAACAAGAAGGGCTAAAAACCTGTTCCATAATTCCCCTATACATCATCAGCAAGGCTTTTTTCCCATACGAACTATCATAATTATAGGCGCTGAGAGTTGGCCCAGCCCTGAAATATAAAGGGTAGTCAAGGAAGATTTATCTTAACTATACCATTACACTATCAGCTTAACTATACCTAACATCAAAACATAAACTTACCGCCGATCCCCCTGTGTTAAAGCTCCAAGTGACTCTAGTCGCTTCGCAACAATGGAAGCAAACCGACGTTCACCTCCCAAATTTGTAAACAGTAACCTATAAGGTATTGTTGAAAAACAGAAATGGAAAGGATATAATCATAGCTTGTTAGAAGTAAATCCTAATTGTGGTCATATGTGGAAGTTTAGGGGGGAGAATCGTCAAGAGTCTAAAGATAGGTTTGTTTTATTTAGTAAGTTTTAATTAGCTTTATTTAAGGTATTTCGTATTTATGTTTTGGCTGTGAATGAGCTGTCATTCCAGCTGTGTTTGAGTGGAGCTTTCATTAGTATTAAGGTTAGGATTAGTATAAAAGAGGGTCATTGTCTAAGAGTTTTTGTGTGGTTTTTATTCAATAAAAAGAAGAGAGTTGTGGGTGTGTTTTCCCACAAAAATGCTGCTGTTGTTTGCTTTTCTTGATCCAGTTGTCTTACAATTGGTATCAGAGCTGCAATCAAGAGACTGCTGCGATCCAGACTTGTGAAGAAAAAGCATCAAAGGGCTGTTGAAGACAAGAGAAGAAGAATTGTTCGAACAAGATAGAAGAAAACGATCTGTGATAGATCAATTACGAAGATTGAAGACGAATTTGAACCTGTGATTGGTTCATATAATTGTGGAGCTCTGATTGTGTGACACAATCAAGGCTAAGCGGAGAAGGCAACTGTGTGAAGCAGCGAACGAGGTGAAGAAGACCTGTGTGACACAGGTTACAACGGTGTGATACCAGTGTGAAGAAGATGTTTAATCTGTGAGGGATTGAACCAAGTTTGCTGTGAAAGCAGGTTCGAGAAAAACTAATCAGTGATTGATCAAAGTGGGAAAAGGGTGATTCTGTGAAGAAACAAGAAACTGATCTGTGTGAAACAGACTACGTTTTGCTGCAGTATCTGTGTGAAACAGATTGGTTTATGCTGATTTGCTGCTGAAGTTTGTGAATCAGAGGATTTTTGCTACTGCTGCAAGAAATGTTTGTGCAGAAAAGAGTTTTTTTGTGAAAAAAAAAAAGTGATCAGGTAGTTCAAAAAGAAAATGACAGAAGGTGCAGGAGCAGTTGTTGTACCCCACCAAGAACCAAACAATGTGACTTTGCAATGTCCAAAACTGACTGCAACAAACTACACTGCATGGTCAATTATGATGGAGACCATCTTAGGTGCACATGGTCTGCGAGAGGCCATAGAACCTGTGACTGGAAGTGATATTGATGATAGAAGAAAGTACATGGCGAAGGCGTTAATATTTCAGTCACTACCAGAGGATGTGTAGCTTCAAGTGTCAAAGCATAAGGATCCGAAAATGTGTGGGAAGCATTACGGGTTAGATATGTGGGAGCCGAGAGGGTTCAAAAAGCTCGCTTGCAAACACTTAGAAGTGAGTTGGAAGCAATGAAGATGACTGAAACCATTGATGAAATTGCAGGTAAGATTGGTGGGCTACAATCAAAGTCTAAAAGTCTTGGATCTTCACTTGATGATGAGATAGTGGTGAGAAAATTCCTGAATTCCATGCCAAAGAAATATTTGCCAATCGTTGCTTCGATTGAGCAATACTCGGAGATTGAGAAAATGGCATTTGAGGAAGTGGTGGGTTGACTCAAAGCTTACGAGGAGCGGGTAAAAACCCATGATGAAATTGAAGACAAGCAAAGTAAATTGATGCTCACCTGCAACGATGAACATCCTAAACCAAGAAATGGTAGTGATTATCAACAAGGTTGTGGATGGGTTAATCGGGATGGAAGAGATCGTGGTAGAGGCCGAAGTTTGGGAAGAGGAAGGGGTCGTGAGAATCGACCCGGTTCAAGAAACGATCAACGGGAGACAACGGGAGAACGAGACAAGTCATGGGTTCAATGCTACCCATGTGAAGAGTTCGGACACTTTGCATATGAATGTCCAAAGTCAAAACCAAAGCATGAGGAGGCCAACTTAGTTTGTGAAGATGATGAGCCAACTCTACTTTAGAGAAGGAAGACCACAATAGGATTAAGGGGGTGATTGTTAGAAGTAAATCCTAATTGTCGTCATATGTGGAAGTTTAGGGGGGAGAATCGTCAAGAGTCTAAAGATAGGTTTGTTTTATTTAGTAAGTTTTAATTAGCTTTATTTAAGGTATTTAGTATTTATGTTTTGGACAGAAGAGGTCCTTAAACCTACACCAGGGCTTTACATCATATCTAGCTTGGAGGAAGGTTTGTGTAATGCCATTTTTTTACAAAGGTTTGTCTCATTTTAATGATTCCATGGTATATCAAGACTTTAATGAACGTGATGACTTATGAATTTTGCCAGAAACATCATATATTCACTGTTGACATTCCAAGAAAGGTATGCTTTGCAAAAATCTTCCCGTATCTCCAAATTGTTTGTCTGCTCAACACACCAGAACATCACATTTACATCTTCTGTTTTGTTGACGTTTCTTTTTCATAAACAGATTCATCGACTTAATCATGTTTTCTCAGGCACTCATATTTATATACTCTTATTTTGCCTTTTATAGATAATCTAATCACTAAACTTTTCAAAAATCAGCTGAAGGTGCAATAATTATAGTTATTTAGGATATTTTACTCTTCTTTCTTCTTCATATGTACTGCTATTCTGCTAATATAGATATTCATTTGGATCGCACTCTGGTTTAACAATGGAAGTAATAGTTCTGATATATAAATTTTCTTTGCTGCTTTAACTTCATTTCTTAACTGTTTCAGTTAGCCCATTCATATCTATTCTACTTGTTTATACTTTTCAGTCTATGGAAGTACATGGCCCGGCTCAGGTGGTTTACATGTATGCATTCTCACCTTTCATGTAGTGTTTATAACTTCTCTTCTTATTAGTACTAATTCAAATATCTGTGACTTCTAGACATTCACAAACGCATTAGACTTATGCTTCTTGCAATATTGCAAAGAAAAAGGACTCTATTTTCTAAATTTTCACATTTCAATGAGCTCTCCCTGGGAATATAAGAATGCAACTCCTTCCATTGATTTGTACCATTTTGGTTTTCTAACACTTGTGGATTTTAGTGTAGTTTGGTTCGGTTCCCCATTATAAAGAAACTTATTTGTAAGTGTCGGTGATAGTTTCTTTATTTTTTTTATATTTACTAAAAATGTTAAATAAGTTTCTTTTAGGACCTTAAATTAAAAATGGAAGTGGTGCATTGGTTTGGTCTCTATGCTTAGAGGCGGCAAGATCAGGTATCTTATTCTCTCGGATGGACCTAGTCATGTGTTACAAAGAAGGATCGTGTAGAACACACACTGACCAATAAGTAAGCGTGTTATTGCTCCTTCATTGTATTTTTTTTAAATTTCTTGATGATGAATTACGTTTTGCCCTTTAAATTCCAGATATGCTGGACAGAAGAGGTCCTTAAACCTACACCATGGCTTTACATCATAGCTAGCTTGGAGGAAGGTTTGCGTAATGGCACTTCCTTGCAAAGGTTTGTCTCGTTTTAATAAATCCATGAAATATCAAGATTTTAGTGAATGTGATGACTCTTATGAATTTTGCCAGAACATCTTCATTGTTGACTTTCCAAGAAATGTATATTTTGCAAAATCTTCCTTTCTCTCCAAATTGTTCGTGTACTCAACACACCAGACCATTATGTTTGCATGTTCTGTTTGTTAACGTTTCTTTTTCGTAAAGAGATTCATTGACTTAATTATGAATTCTCATGGCCTCATGTTCTGTTTGCTATCGAGCCGGGGGTCTCTTTGGAAGCGGTCTCTCTATCTAACAAGATAGAGGAAAGACTCGCCTACACCTACCCTCCCCAGACCCTGCTCTTGAGTGGGATATACTGGGTTTGTTATGTTGTTATGTTGTTGTAGTATTTATGTTTTGGCTGTGAATGAGCTGTCATTCCAGCTGTGTTTGAGTGGAGCTTTTATTAGTATTAAGGTTAGGATTAGTATAAAAAAGGGTCATTGTCTAAGAGTTTTTGTGTGTGGTTTTTATTCAATAACAAGAAAAGAGTCGTGGGTGTGTTTTCCCACAAAAATGCTGTTGTTTGCTTTTCTTGATCCAGTTGTCTAACATAGCTTGATACCTATAAACTACAAAGTACTAAATACTACATAGAATGCCATATCTTACCGGTACTCAGGTGCAGAGGCTTGATTTGAACGATGCGTCCTTCCAAATTGCTGAATTGCACGGTCAGCACTCCAAGGTAGTTCTAAAGTTACATGGACCCTTCTTTTCTGATTACAAAACAATGAAAAGACGTCATTGAAGTTTGATATTAATGTTAATGTAACTTTAGTTTGCTGTATTTACTTGGTTCAGTGCTCGTCTATCAGCCTGCAAAGAAACGCCTGCTGATCCAGCTTCAGAATAATGGCAATCAATTTCTTACCATCCATGAAAAGCTGTTTTTCATGCATGTTGACCATTTCCATAGTTATATCCTTGCTTTATGAGCGTAAGAGAGTGCATCAGCAGCTAAAAGTAAAACCTAATATTATATTAGTAGTAAGCAAGCATAAACTCACGTGTTTCGAGCCTGGTAAGTGACTCCTTTTCCGTTGGAGGCCCTAACAAGCATACCTCGTCTCCCTGTTATTTCTGCAACATTACCAGGGCCTCCAAGCTGCAATAAATTGTAAAGTAGAAAAAAAGAGTGTCACAATAACAAAAATACATAAACAGATGTATGCATAGTAAAACCTTATTTATTAGAAACCTGATCAATAATGTCATCCAATGGATTGTTTGGAAGGTCAAAAGTGCGAATTATATCCAAAATTTTTGTCTTGCGCTCTATGGCTGCTTCATATCTAACACATTCCACATTTAGAATGTTAACACAACCAAGGTGACAATTTACAGAAGGGGAGAGAGAGAGAGAGAGAGAGAGAGAGAGAGAGAGAGAGAGAGAGAGAGAGAGACAGCAGTGAACTTATATAATCACACCTTTTTAGTAATTCTGCTACATATAGACGTCTTGCTTGGAGGTACTCCTCTGTTTTTTCCTTGCATGAATGACAAGACCAATTGGAAGATATTGCATCTGTTTCTGGTGGGACCACACAAGCAGGATGTACAAGTTGACCACAACATGAACACTGGAGTAATTTCTTTTTTTCCTGCATGAAAATATAAATAACATACCAACATTAGAAATCAAGAAAAGATTAGCATGCAAGTAACAAAGAGATGCATATATACCCCTTCTGAATTGCATATGTTGCATATCTGAAATTCATCATCAGATTCCACAGATTCATTGCCAGAATCAGCTACTTGGTTCAACAAATTAAAGATAACATTAGTTAAGAGACCTTATTTACATAAATTGATATGATATTAGCAAAGACAAAAAAGGCAGAATTTTGCACAACTTACATTCTGATTCTTCATCACTATCATCATCACTTGCAGGTTTCCATTTTGCAGCTTTCCTAACCCTCCCTTTAAATGAAACATCAGGATTTGCTGAGTGCCTCTTACGTTGAAGTTCCTTCACACTATCTTCTGCTACAAAAGATAAAATAAAAATACAAATCCGATTAGTAAAATTTGAAAATAGTAACTATAGACGCCACCAAATAAGACAATGAACACCTGGCGGAGATTCTGGCTTTTCAGGCAAAGGATAGTTTTCTTCAACAAATTTAAGTAACAGCTCACGAGGTCCAGAAATAAAATCATCAAGTTCATTTCCCTACAAAAAGAAAATAGAAAAAAATTATTAGAACAAGTGTGCCTTTCATTTAACATGCAAAGAAAAAAATACTCACATATTTGGTTACTGCATCCTCTGTGCGTGCCTCCCCTGTACTCTGAAGACCAATGACCACACACTTATTCTCCATTAGTGCCTGCTTAGAAAGGCTTACAACAGCAGGCACCTTTGCTGACATGCATACATACCTAAAGAAACGCTAAAATATAACAGAAGCAACAAACATATGAACAAATTAAAGTAACCACAGATAAAACATTCAAGTACACATCTGAACATGAAACAAATTTGAACTAATGAACCTGATGGCTAGCCCAGTATAATCTCCACAGCTGACTAGAATTAGGCTTGTCCTCACCAAGATATGCACTTGCAGATAGCAATTCCACCCTCAATTCAGCCCAAAATTCAGCAGCTTTTTTGTATATCTCCTGCAATTAATCAAATATCACAAGTTAGCATATCTCGTGTACAAATCTGTTACATGAAAAAACACAGAAAACTGCTTGGTACCGTCATCTTAGCCTCCAGTGGAACCTCAACAACTTCAAATTCTACTCCTTTATAACTCAGAGTCCGACATACATACATCCCTCTGAAAAATAAAAATAACCTAACTGATATAGTAAACAGTTAAACAAACTAAATAACATATATATGCCAGCTGCCAACCTTGCTTTCATGTCCATGGCAACAAGTTCAAGTGCCCCTACTCCTCCTTTATCCAAAGCGCCTGCATGGAGAATTGCATAGAAAAAAAACAGGTTTACTAAAAAAGATATCATGATTAAACAGATAAAATTAGTATACCTACACAAAAGATAAAGAAAGAAGAGTTAAGAAAAAAGATACCAAAACATCATAAACTAATCATTTGTGGAGTTAATGTGAATATTTTGTGCTTAAAAGTACAGGCACAAATTCACACAATAGCATACAAAAAAAAGGATGTGACAATTGTCATAAGTTCAAGGTAAGACATTTGAACCTAAAAATTCACGAAAATTCTCAAAAGATGTTCCAGCTCCCCATAGACCAAGCCGAACCATATAACCCAGATTTCTGGGTTCTGATGCACCAGTTGCCGAACAATAAACAACACGTGCTTCAGGAAGTCGTGCCTGTCATAATAACCAACAAAAGATTATATCAGTAAAACATGCAAAAATACTAGTTCAAAAGACAATGTATACCAAACAAAGCTGGAAAAAAACAAGACCAAGAAGCAGCAAACAAGGTGTTTTAGAATATTCAAAGAATAAAATAACTAAATTACAAAAAAACTTATAGTGCACTGCTGTTTTATATGATCTTTTTTCAGAGATCAACTATGCCAATTAAACTTACTAAGTTACTATATTAAAAACCTCTTTAATAGACTGTGAAATCTTTGTGAGTATTAGTTCCCTCCACAGGAATCAATCCTTGAAATTTCTCCTTTGCTAGCAGTCAGCACATAGGATGTCACATGCCTTTTTTCAATTTTAAGAAACTGAAGATATATACTGTAGCAATTAATCTCCATACAGTGTCAAACATTATCAAGTAAAAAACATAGTTCTCATTCCACTGCACGTTACGTTGGTGGATACATTAACACAATCAGTGTCAAAAAAGTTTCAATCACAGGTGTAAGTATTTGCTAAGTATCTGCAATTATAACAGTTCCTTTTTTTTTCTTTTTCATGCCTTTTAGATTTAAAACTAGTTTTATATCAAAACATTTCAGACATCAATACAACTTGAAATATCATTTACATTTTAAGATCCTGAGCTACATCTGTAGTAACAGAGTATTCACACTTATCTCAATTTGGTTAACTCTACTCCATACTTTGAGGAACAAAGTTCAACCATACCCCCTCCCCCAAACAATCATCATCCCATGCCAATACAACATCACCATCAGAACTATCTCTCTCTCATCCCATTTTCTATCTCTCTTCTCCTTCTATCCATGCTGACTATAACAGCCAGGTCCATGTAGCAGTGACTTAGGAACCAAACCAGTCGGAGAACAATCTGACTGGGACTGCTAAACCTAAGGCTTAGGTTGAATAAGCAGTAAAGGAAATCTTTAACTCCAAACACTAGATACAGAAATGAAAGCCAATTGTCTTCTAAAAGAAGAGCAACCCATCCATACCCATTAGCCCAACCAGTTGACCTGCCTAGAGGGTGATGAAGTTGTAGCAAGGGTGTTACTTATGCCACAATAGGGGTTTGAAGCTGTAAAATTTGAAGCAAAAGAAATATATGTACACGCTGATGATATATATAATCTTAAGAGTTATAGGTGCAAATGAACTACTCTCTAATTGAAAATAACATTGTTGGGGAGATAACTAGAGAGAAAAAGAATAATGAAGAAACATGAATACAAAGACAAGAAGAAAAGAAACGACAAACAACTACTTCCAAAATTAAAGAGCCTTTTGGATCATTCATTTCTCCAAATTTAGTACGCTTTTCAGTTTCTGATATTCTCCCAGGGTAACTGTCCCTTTTCAATGCTTTTAGTTAATTCAACTGAAATTCATTTCATTTCTCTAGTAAGTTTCATGTAACCGTCAATCCTTGCTGGTCCAATCAATTGCATCCAAAGTGTGAATATCACTCAGAGTACTTCCGTATGTTTGAAAAATCATCTCTATAGTTGACTTGCTTTTTCACAATATGGAATGTTACTTTATATTTGAGTAACAAACTTCAATATATATTAGTGTAATTCTAATTGGAAACAGAATCTTCCAAACTTTTATTTTCTCTGAGATGTTTGTGCTATGTAGTTACCACCTTTTGAGCAGAATCATGTCATTAATCGTCTCCATCAGAGGGGGGGGGAAGAAAAAAGAAAGGGTGCGCCATAACAACCCCTTAGACAACAACTAAATAAATTAAAAATAAAAACACAACAGTTTCAGGATCTTCCATAGTTCCATAAACCAAATAACATATGTTTTCATGATTTCAGGTGAAAACAAACCTGAAGTTCAAGAACCGCTTCACCTGTTCTTGTTGGTTGTCCTCCGGCTTCAGGTACCAAATTTTTGGCCTTGTGGCACTACAATCAAGCAATATTTTAAGGATCAAGTGACGATCTCAACAATGTAATATTAATCAGAAACCATTCAAGCATTACACAAATTTCCTTGTCTCTTTTTCTTCATTAGGTTATTAGGAGAATCTCCAACAGTTTACAGGTACAATAACTGGAAGTCTGGAACAGCTATCAAAATCATTTTCATCAAATATCAAAAACCCTATCTAAACACATATTCACTCTAAAAAACATCACCATGTGTACGCAAATCATATTACAAGGCTTTTAGTAATGCACATACATATTAGAAATTGATGGTTTTACTGATCCTGAAAGAACTAAAAAGACTGCCTTGATAAGCACGTTCACTAACGCTAAGATTAAAATCACCCGAAACAGAAAAAAGAAACTCAAAAATATAGTGCCCAGCTTCAATGAACAATGGGTACCGAGTTATAGCCGTAAGACAAAAAAAAATTTAACTGATTAATCTTCTACCTGAACAAACAGCCCTGCAAACTCAATTATACAAGTGATCACCTGTAAGAGGAAAAAGAAGCCGGTACCTCATCAAACACAATAAGACCATCATATTCTGATCCACACCATTGCACAAGCTGCTGCAATCGAGAGCGGCCCTTCTCAGAAGAAGCTATAAGGCTGCTATATGTCAAGAAAACAACACCCTCCATAATCCCAACAGACTTGGAATCAAGCTTGGAATAAGATAGTTTGTTCAAAGCATGCACTGCAAACCAAAGATAACTACTGTAACCATGAGCAAACCTTGAATTTTAACCAGTGGGTTAGCAAAATAGAAAACAAACCAATAGATCTGTATGTTAAAATAAGAAAGTTTTAGTTAGAGTCATCAAATACCCAGAACGTAATTCAAAAGCACTCAAAATGTCAACTGAGAAAACCAGGCAAAGTCATGTTTTAGTTGCAAACAATTGGCTAGAAAATACAAAACAATATTTTGTCCTCTGCTTTAATACAGTTATAGCAAATAGACATGGAAAAAGACCGACAAACAACCTTCTAGTTCTAGAGTTCTAGTTCTATTAAGCAATGAGCAAGTAAAAAAGATATAGCACATAAATATATACACACGCATACTGACATACATACATACATACATATATACAAACATAGTACACATATAAAAATGCATCATGTGTATGTATCACAAATGCCAATTAAGATATCAGTCCTCAAGAAAACCCAAAGACAGAGACAGTGATCATCCAAACAAACAAACCTTCAATACATGTTGCTCCAACATCATCCAAATCTCTTCTTGCATCGAATTTCAGGTCTGAACCAACAGAAATCCACCTAAAATTATCACCGTTAGCCTTATCGACTACAAAAATTAGAACATGCACAGTTTCTTAAACAAACAACATCAAGCATATACAACCACCAATATGCAACTTACAATGCTTTTCTCCTCCCATGTTGCCAATTTTCCCAAATCAGCCCTGCAATTGTACGTCCTTTACCAACACCAGCTCCATCTCCGAGAAAAAATCCTGCTCTGGAGCCGTTTTCAAGATGTTGAAGATGTCTCTGTAAACAAAAAATAAATTATAATGCAAGCATAAAGCGGTTAGAAGTTCAAACTTAAGTTAAAAAGCAACCTGACAAGCATAAACCAGTGTCTCGATCTGCAAGCATGATAGTGTTTTTGAAGCTTCCAAGTAATCCTTTGTTGCAAGATCATATCTTGGTTCTGGTGGCTGTACTGCAGATAAGGAAGCAGTTTCCACAATAGGATCTGGATGTGGAGGACCAATAGACATTTTTTGTGGGCGCTGCAATTCAATAAAGTCGATATATAAGCTCAGAAAATAAGTAGTTTGGTTTGCAACAAAGAATCACTATGAGTATGGGTTAGATAGGAAGGTGAAATCTGAACCCACCCCCTATGGCAGGTATGAAGAATCCCCAGTTTTGATTATATATTCCTTATATAAAACCCATGCCCTCAAACCAAACTCATTTTGATATTTCCATTCCCATACGCATTGCCCATTTGACAAACCCTCAATTCAAACACTGCCTTAACCGCACATGTAAATTATTGTCTCTAATCCAAAAATGCAAGCAAAGGCAAATAAGCCCATGAGGAGAGAAGTATAAAGACTCACGTAGTCAGTAAATGTTTCCCCCACAGGGCCTCCCCCATCTTCTTCTCGTTCCACTTCAATAGCTACCTGCAAGGGTTTATATCATCAGGTAAGACCGTGAGACATAATGAGGATGAGAAGAAACACCAAATTAAGAAATCAAAAACCTAGGTTACAATTTTGTACTTTATTATTTCATATGCAAGGTCAGATGCATATATCAATAAACTGAAACAAAAATTCAATGACTGAAACACAAATGCTTTTCGACCTCCTGGCATCCTCAGTAAAAATTAAACTCGCACTACCATTTTGGAGAATATCTATGCCTCCGGTCAATATCAGAGTTAACACTAGAAATTATTAAGACAGTTGTCTCACTGATTCTTAATGAAATGTATCCTGATAACATATTAAAGACTTTTGACGCATTGACGCCTTACCCTTTTGACTCTATCTAAGGTTTTAGTAGTAACCAACCTTACCCTTTTGATGCCTTTCTCTTAAATTCTTAATGTAATGTATCCTGATAACATATAAAAGAACTTCCAGATTGTTTTAGAACTATTAACACCAGATACCTCGACCTCTAGCTCTTGAGTACAGAGTCGCTAAATTGCATTTCGTAGGTGATTAGCCCCCTTTTATCAAAAGAAAAGGAAATACTAATTGTAACGAGGCAGATTGCATAGAGTACGACTTGCTTCAGACAGACCTATGCAAGTTACCGCCAGTGAGCAGGTCATCGATTGAATGATAAACATGCTCTATGCTCTCATAATCATGTCCCTTACGCTAATCTTATTCCATCCTTATGTTCCCAGGAAGCAGTTGAATGACAAATATATCTTGCAATGAACATCAGAATGACTTGTAGGTTCTAAGTAGCTTGTCTACACATTCCCTTGACTTGTATCAAAGTTAAATTTCAGCACATTTACAGCAATATTATCATACGGTGGTTGACTATAGCAAACTAATCAACCAGAGCATTGCAAAATATATTCACTTCATTAACGTATGAATGTATAAAAACTAAACCCCTAAAATTCAACAAGTGGTCTCCGGCTATATGCGGACAGCCAAATTAGGGCAAATTGAAGAAAAAGGTACTCATATATGATGACAACAAAACCTCGCTTCTAACGCTACAAACCGAAGAAACGAAAAACGTTAACAGGAAGCGAAAACCACCTCGTTGACTTCCTCCGGAGGCGGAGGATAGAACTGCTTCACCCTTGAGAGATCAACCGCAAGTTCCATTTTGCACTGAGGGCAGTTGAACCGCGACAAACCATGAGGAACATTAAGAAGAGCCTTGCAATTCGCACACGGAAGCTGGATCTTACTCGGATCGATGCCGTGAGCCGGCACCTGCGGCGGTGGCCGCATCAGCTCCGGCGGCAGCATTTGCGGCAACTGACACGTCGGGCACACGAACTCCGTCAGCCCAGGGGCGACGGTGAGAATCATCCGGCAACCTGCGCACCGGACTTGACATCCGCCGGCAGCGGCGGGGTTGAGAAAGGACGGAGGTCGTTGTGGCGGTGGTGGTGGCGGTGGTGCGAGAGGGAGCGCTGGTGATGCCGGTGGTTGCCCCATTTTAGTCGGTGAGTGTGTGTGGATTGGGCGTTGGTGGTGTTCGATTGCGGTGGTGCATACGCCGGCGGTGGTGGTGGTGGTGGAGGCGGTGGTGGCGGCGGTGGTGGTGGTGGAACGAAGGGGTTCGGTGGAAGCGGTAGAAAGGATTTGCGTGTGATCTAATTGGCGCCCATCCCCCTCGATAATGCGCCCAATTTTACGTTTCAACGGGGCGACATGATGTTATAATATCATGAGTTTGTGCCGAAAGGAAAGTTTTAATGTTAAGATTTTATAAAATTCGATGTAGCTTCTAGTTTGCTTCTATGCATTGGCGGAGCTTGAAAACTCCGGTACAAGGGCAATGGTGAAATTAATTTTTATTAGAGGGGTCGAACTCGAGTTTTATATAAAAATTTATACTATCGGACTAAAGTTTAACATTACCGACAAAAAAAAGAGCCCCCCGATCTAGAGGTGCACAAACCGGTTTTTTTTAACCCGGTTCGGGTTGGACCCGGTTCGGGTTTGGTCAACGAATTCGCGCCCGGTTTTTGACCAAGAACCGGTTCGGGTCGGAACCGGTTTTCAAGCCCGGCAAACCCAACCCGGTTGGAACCGGTTCGGGTTGGAACCGAACCGGGTCGGGTCTAAGAACCGGTTTGGAAAACCCGGTTTTTTTTTTTTTACCTACTATTTAAATTATATACAAATTAATTACAAATTTTGATTAATTAAAAAATATTAGAGTAGATTAATTAAACACAATAGTATGTACTTTATTTTTAAGATTTCCATTAATACGATTGTACGCGTTTTTATTTTCATTTTAATAAGTAAACAATTAATACGAATAAAAATCATAAGCGAGTTTTTCTAAAGAAAACAATAAAAATTACATTAATTCATAAAAGTAAACAATTAATTCATTACGAAAAATAAACAATAAAAATTACATTAATAAGTAAACAATTAATACGAATACAAGTTTTTCTAATTTAATCGTCTTCGTCGGTTTGTGTGCCAATGCGTTGAGACAAATCATAAGCGAGTTCTTCGTCGGATAGCGGTGAGGATCGTCCGGTTTGTACCTCGTGTTTGTGTATTTCTTCTTCAATCGGTGTTTCTTCTTCAAGGTTTGATATGTGTTGTCTTCGTTCGGCCGCATCTAAGTGGTCTTTTAAACAAATACATATCTCTAGCGATGTTGGAGTTAGCCTTGTTCTTCTAATCGATAAAACCCTGCCACTAACAGAAAATGCAGACTCCGAAGCTACCGTGGAAGCTTGGACGGTTAGTAAATCACGTGCCATGGCGGCTAGGACCGGAAATTGTGATTCCTTTCCTTTCCAACATGTCAGAATATCAAATTTCAAGAATTCATCGGGAGACATAGTGGCTAAAAAATCGGTTCCCATATACCTCCCGAGTTCGCTACTTGGGGTGTTACCCCTCTGACGTTTACTGTTTTCATTTCTCAAAGTATTATATAAACTAATCGTCAGGTCTCTACTTGAGCTCAACGAACTCGATTTCACGTTCGATGGTCGGTGGATGTTTGATGTTTCACCATATTTTTCAACAAAAACATTAAACAATTTTTTAAAAATTTCATTAAATGTTTGTTTTGTATTAACATTAAAAAATGGATTTAAATCATGTAAATCTAAATCATAAGTTATCTCATCTATTAAAGTTTCTACCCCGAAACATTTAAACACGGGTCTAGTGCGGCGGAACACGTAAAAACCGGGGGTAGTTCAATGAAATATTTTTTAAATTTTTCTTTCATCGGCGCAACCATTGCTGAAAACATTTCGTTTCTTTCTTCATATTCACTTAATTTATGGGTCATTAAATAAATTTGATGAAGTGTTAGACAACTTGTCGGATAATAAACCCCCGACAATTTTGTAGTTACGTTTTTAAAAAGCTCTAAAAATTGAGTTATTTCTTGAATATATTCCCAACCCTCTAACGGAAACGGAACAACCCGACCCCGCATCGCAAGACTATCGTGAAAAACATGAAGCGTTTCTTTTTGTCGCAAAGCACTATTAAACATTTTCCAAGTAGAATTCCATCTAGTCAGGACATCCCAATTTGGTCCTAAACAAATGGAATTCGTATCGTGACACATTTTTCTATAATTAACATACCTTTTTCTACTAGTTTTGAAAACGTCACGTAACATGTTTTTGAAAGACGTTTTAAAATCTTCAACTTCAGGAACGCCAAGACCATCTTGCACAACTAAATTAATAATATGTGCAACACATCTTGAATGAAAAAATACGCCGTCACAAACCGGTTTATATTTTATTTTTAATTTTTCAACGGCGGATGTGTTGTTCGAGGCGTTATCAAATGACATTGAAAAAATTTTGTTTTCTAATTTATACGTTTTGATTACATAGTCTAAATTTGAAAAAGATTATCACCGGTATGCGGATATTCAAATAATTCAAACGCAATCGTACGTTTCATCATTTGCCACGAACTTGGATCTATCCAATGGGCGGTGACGCAAAGGTACGATTCCGGTAAACCGTGTGGGGCGGACCAAACGTCGGTAGTTAAGTTCACACCGGTTTGTAAATTTTCAAATAAAACCTTTAAATCATTTTTTGCTTGTTTCCAGAGATTTAAACAATTACGTCTAAGAGTGGTGCGACTTACGTGAGTGTAGCGTGGTTGAAGAGTTTCTTGAATCAATTTTGTTAACCGAGGGTTGTCGAAGTGATTGAACGGTAATCCTTCTTGAATTACAAACTTTGTCATTCTATCTCGAACCATATCGACGTTGAAGTTCCATAAACCACCATCGTTTCCGATTGATGTTTGCCCTTGACTCGGTGTACTTTTCAAAGACTTGCACCATTTGGTCATATGATTTCTCAAAGTCGAGTTTGAATCCGACTTGAAAAACGAACCACAAGCCTTGCATCGAGCTTTATGTTGACCATTCGACATTTCGCATAAGTCGAAATTACACCAAATCTCTTGGTTTCGCGTTGTTGAAAGAATTCTAACAACGGTAGCGGCACCTGAGGATCCACCGGTTGGAACGGAAGATTCAGAAGCCATAATTCAAGAGATTGAGAGAATAGAAAGTTGAGAGTGAGGAGCGTTTTTGCGTTTTTAAGCACGTTTTTGAGCGTTTTTGAAGTTTTGAGTGTTGTGACTAAACCATTACACCCACTACCTATTTATACTATCATATAAGGGCAAAATGGTCCAAAAAAAGTGGAAAAAACGGTCAAAAACTAGCCCCCAACGGCTATATAGCCGTTTATAACGTTAAAAAAAAAGGTCAAAAACCGGTTCTAAACCGGTTTTTTGGACCGGTTTCGAAACCGGGTCGGGTAAAAACCGGGTCCAAACCGGTTTGGTCTAGAAAATTCAAAACCGGTCCCGAACCGGTGGGTTTTTTCGGGTTGGAACCGGGTTTGGGGGTATACCGGGTCCGAACCGGTTCGGTTCCGGGTCGGGTCGTCGGGTGGGGTCGGGGAACCGGGTTTGGTGTGCACCTCTACCCCGATCCCAACTATGCTCCGACATTGCTTCTATGTGTTTTGTGAAATGTCCGTGACGAAAAGGCGTTCAAAAAGGTAACGATGTCTGTTTTAAAGACGGTGAAAGATATTAAAGTTTAAAAAAATATCAAATCACGCAACAAATCACTTGGATTACATCCCTTGTCTATGATGATACCATATTCAAGCAAACAAATAAATACACGAACATATATTGATAGAGATTATGCGGCTGCTCGTGATCGTATCGCTGAATATTATTTAGCCGAAAATTGCCTATGCGGTGCTGATACTTTCAAATGCAAGGTTTAGAATGCGGAGAGGATTTTTTTTATACCATTCATGACATATAAAAACGGTCCCCTTGTTTCAAATCATCAGTGGAGGTAAGATGCCTTTCACTCTGTTACAGAAGTGCATATACGAGAGTACGAGACAAGTTAACTAGCATGCATTGATATACATAACAAGTACTTAAAGAGGTTTACAACATCTTCATTTGAAAAGTTCGTACATATTTTGTATATATGTTATTTAGATTTACGAACAATAATATTTGTGCGAATTAACCGAGAACAACGTACAAAATTCGTACGTGACAACTACGTGAATATAACACGTGGATTTTTCGAAATGCTAGGCACATTGACTGTACACACTGGGTTTGAATGGAGTATCACAAAGTGACGTGGAACAAATGCATCTCAAATATAAAAATAGTAATGTATATTACCATAAAAAACCTATTTATTTAAATAAAAATTAATCAAGTCATACTTTACGGATCTAATTCAAAATTTTAACTGTCACTACTAAAAATATAAATGTAAAATCAACCTTGTCAAGCTATATAAATTGTTGAACATTTTTTAGACATATCTTCTATGTATAGATTCAATAATATTAAATTTAATAATCTACTATTAGATTTATTTTAATGAATAACAGTTTCTTTATATCATTATTTTTATTAATATCTATATTAGTTGTAAGTTATTATCAAAATGAAACACTTCTAGTTTTTTACAAAAAAATAGTTACATAACATTACAAAGTTTATGTTAACTTTCAAAATCATAATGATATGAGAAAATAAAAACAGTATCGAAATTTCATTAACATTCGCTGATTAAATTTTATTAATACATGAGGATTTGACTTATTGTCATCACTTATATAAAAGTATATTTATCGAAGACTTGTAAAAAAAACTGAACGCATAGTAAATAAATGATTAGGTTACAATGTTACATAACAAGATGATGACGGGAATAAAACACATAACAACTACGTTTTTCTCCTGTACTACTTAACAAGTTGTGCTTATCTAAATTTTATTTTAACAAAATTAAATATTAGTTATTCAAACTATGACCTGTTAGTCGATAATAATCTCAACTTATATTTTTGTTGTCAAAGGAAAAATCTAGTAGAATTATCATCATTGATTTATAAATGATTTTCACTTCATTTCGCTATAAGTTTCATTATTTCATAATAATTATGCTAATAGGATTGTTCTTGGTAAAAAAATTAAAGTTTGAATTATCATTAGCCAAACTCATAGTATGAATTATTACCGGTCAATTTATTATTGTTTAGATTATTAGTACCATTTTGTTTTTTATTTAGTATAAGTACTTATAGTTTAATGTTAGATGTAGTTTTTTATATAGTGGACAAGCTACAATTTGATATTTCGTAATATTTGTTTCATGTTTGTTTCGATTATTAGTAATATAAAATATATTTAGATCATATTATAGACATTTTTTTCTCATAACACCATATCATTTATTCAACCGTGATTTATATTATTTTATTAATATTTTTATCTGAGATTATATCTCTTATTCAATCCGTATAATACATGGGTCACTAACCTAGCATACACAATACGATCTTATAAGCTGAATGTCGTGCACCATATCATTTTCAGGAAAACGACCTTCCAATTTTACAAGATATATAAAAAAGTAAACAAAGATAAATTTAAGGAACTATATTACCCAAAAAAATCTTCTACAAGCTGGATCGGAACCTGTTCAGTATATTCAAGAGCCTACATGCTCAATTTCGAATGCTAGTTTTTATTGTTTTTGTAATGAAAATTTATTTTTGTGATGTTTATTTTTTATTAATGCAATGTGTTTTTTTTAGTTTTGTGTTTCTTTTATTATAGTTTATATATTTTTATTTGTTATTTAAAAAAAGTTGATGGACAGGAGAGATAAGAAATATGAAATTTTTCATGGTTTTGGTATGGTTTGATGGATGAGAAGGGAAGAGAAAGAATAAGTTGTCAAGAGAGAAAGTGAATTATCATGCGTGTATGGCTTTTATGGTTCTCCTAACGATAAAATGTTTGGCATATATCATATATGGTTTCCAAACTTGATATATATGATTTCAGTTTGATGCATGTTAATTAGATGTACATTTAATTTAATTTACTAATGTATAATTAAACTATTATCTAATGTCTAATATTTTTAGATTGTTCTTTCATGTGACATTTGTTTGTATAGTTGAAGTGGATGTGAGTGGTATCCAAGACTCCAAGTAATGGATTGTTGATTTGTTTTCAATATAACAATGATACCTCCGTCATTGTGGAAACACCGTGAGTGTTGCTTATCGTCAGATGTACGTTTGATAAATCATTTGCTAATAATATTTTTCATATATATTATGCTATACATGTGATTCATGTAAATGAAAATTATATAAATAAATTATAGATGTTTGTGCAACATGAACAATGAGTTTTTTTAGCATATTAAAAGTTGAAGATGACATGATTATAATCAAAGAACGGCGTTCTGCTATTTTAAGTATGTTTACTAACAAACTAGGATATGAATGATGTCATATTATTTATATCACACTTTCTATACTCCAATAGTAAACTCTTTGATTTATCACTACTTGTACCAAACTTGGACAAATAGAGATTGTGTTAGGTTAATACTTAATAGTTAACTTCAGCCTTCAATTATATATATCAGTACACTTCAAAATTTGTAAGAAAAAACCCGTGATTTTAAAGTTCGATCAGACATCATCATAAAAAGCTAAGCCGCAAACATTATGCGCACAAGTAATACAGGTCTCGATGAAAGTCAATATTCAGGCTTATGT
Source organism: Flaveria linearis (assembly GCA_024085815.1). Classification (NCBI taxonomy): domain Eukaryota; kingdom Viridiplantae; phylum Streptophyta; class Magnoliopsida; order Asterales; family Asteraceae; genus Flaveria; species Flaveria linearis. The sequence continues at coordinate 88,524,562 of CM044004.1, forward strand.
GCCGATGGTATGAAGCCCACTAGGCCTAATTTAGCACATATGCTCTTCTTTACAAGGAGTCATAACCTCCCTTAACAGGACCTTTCCTCCTCATACCATACTAACTACTCACCAAGTGAATACATATAGATTGTATCATGACCATCAGAGGGTGGTCCAATCTATGAACTCGGGAGAGGCTAGGTCCAATCTATACGACTCCAAGTGGCAACATATATAATACATTCTTTCCTATTTTGTAAACAAAGGAACATATACTATCATACAATGGATCCCAAATCAACAAACAAACATGGCTTTTTATAAGTTTATTTTCGTTGAACAACGGACTCAAACAACTTCACCTATTCTTAATTTAAACCACTTGTCAACGCCGGAATTTGAACCTTTAACTTTTTGGTAAGAAACTACACAACGTACTTGATATCATTAGATGTCAAAAGTTGTCAAAACTATAACACCAAAACTAGGTTTTAACCCGCCGCGCGTTGCGGCGGCGTTTGCGACGTGATAAAATATAAACTACGACCATGCGGCTCGTTCCCCAACTAAATTTACGTCAAAACGTAGAGTAACTCGAATATTTACCATTGAATGATAACATGTTATATTCGGCCCAACTATTTTTAAAACAAATTTATGTCGAAAAGTATAGCAACTCAAAACGTACATAAAAACACGTGTATTGATGTTGTATGCGATGTGATAGAGTATATATTCCAAAAATGCCCGACTCGTTTATGAGTTAAATTACATCGAAACGTATTTTATATGTCGAATAAAACATATTATATTTAACCCAACTCGTTTTCCAACTAAATTTGTGTCGAAATTTTTTTATCGCATCAATCGAAACATATTATATTTGACCAAATGTGTTATTATAATATATAATATATAATATTCAAAAAAAGAAAAGATTAGGTTTTGGCGCGCGCGTTGTCGTGTGTATGCGAGTTTTAATGTAACCGTAAATCAAAATCAAAATGAAGGTTCAGAACCACAAAATCAGAAAAATACGCAAAAAAACACACAAAAACCCTAAATCCATAACACACCAGAATATGCAGAACCCAAAAACTAAATCAAAGCCCAACGCCATATGAAAATTAAAGCCGCAAGAAAGCGACACAGTCCAAAATAGAAAACCGACGAAAATCAAAGCACCAAAAAGAGCAAACAAAAGGAAAACCCAAACCTTAATAGCAAGAATCGTCAGGGTATCGATAATGAAAGAAAAAAAACAGGAACCCGGATAAAAGACAACGTCAACGAACCCTACAAATCAAAGATACGTGTCCAGATAAAAAAACCCACAAAAAACTCAACCCCAAAATCTCGAACAAACACCCAAAACAACCCATATTAAAACACAAAAAAAATATATTAAAACACAAACAAAATAAACAAAAGAAAATTTCACACACACAAAAAAAAGGGAAGCCACCACCGACCAATGACAACGTCAACGAACCCTACAAATCAAAGATACGTCAACGAACCCGGAGCAAGACAACATCAACGAACCTACAAATCAAAGATACGTGTCCAAATAAAAGAACCCAAAAAAAACTCCACCCCAAAATCTCGAACCAACACCCAAAACAACCCATATTAAAACACACAAAAAAAAGAAAATTAAAACACAAACAAAATACAAAAAAAAAAAAAATAAAAAAATAAAAAGAGGGCACCGACCAAAGTGTTTAATTATAATAGTAATATAACCAGAGGCCTTTTCTAAAGATTCCCAAGATGTTACTATCTATAAAAATGTCAAAAAGTGACGAATGCCATGGAGAAATCGAGTAGCAACACATCGAATTCGATTGTTGGAAAACTGTATTGAAACCAGCTTCAACATGAATGGAAATGACATGGTTTACCAGTTAACCTCCCATCAAAAGCTAAAAACAATTTTCAACACAAGCAGGCAGTCTCCCAATCTATACAAACAACTGAAACACCTCTATATGCTCTCTACTTGTACAACTGAGAGTTCTCCCAAAATTCACATGAAATGTACACAGAAACTGTGAAAGCTATATAAAAGCAAAGCATTTGTAGATTTTTTACTTGGGAGGAAGTGTCTGGCTCCAACTACTGCCTTCACCAACCACCACCTTCTTCAGTTTCTGAGACCCACCCTCACTAGATGACCCAGCTTCCGACACATCACCAATGTCTAAAGAATCTGGAAGATTCTCTGTGAAATCACCACTGTGCAGCTGCCATAAGCAGATAATCTGATTACCAAAACGAACGGGCAAGAAAACTCAACAGCCATTAAAATATTACCTCAAGTTGATTTAGCATTTCAAATGTGGCTTCCATATCACCTCTGCAAGCTGTATAGACACTGGAAAGCGACTCATCAGAAACACCAGGAAAAACCATCTGAAGATAAGCCATATTCATGTCATGATCAACATCCTGGAGCTGTTTTCCAGCTAGCTCTGAGCTAGGTGATGATGAACCATAAGAATCAAAACCAGAATGATTCTTGAGTTTCAAGTTACCAGGACTCTCAGGCACAACATCATGATTGTCAGAATATGTTGGGGACTGGTATTGTGTAGTACTCTCATGATCAAAGAGGCTTGCGTCGGTTGTCCCTCTTCTAGAGAGTGGAATGTATGAAGTCGCAAATGGATTCAAAGAAGATGACCTTGCCTTCATTCTCTGAGTTCACAAATGACTTCTCATGTACAAACATAAGATAAATTTTTATGAGAACAGGTTTCAGCATATAATATAACATTTTAGTAACACATGGTAATGTGACATCAACACATCAAAGAAGCATGATAAAACGGATACGCTACATTCAGCACATTGCTTAATTCACAGCATATGTGAACCAAAAGAATCACATATAAAGTCTTTTACTTGATAATCCCTATTTCTCCCGAGATACTAGTTGAAGATTCAAGAAGAATATTCATATAACTTACCTTTTACATTCTTAGATATTGAACACCTTACTACTTGAATAACCTTTATTGGCACTCGGCCGTACACACATGCAGACGGGCTATCAGAACTTCTCTAACTGTGTATCTTATTGAAAGGTGTGGTAGTATGTCCATAATGCCAAAAATGACGGGTCAGACTTCAACAAGCAGAAGAATTCATTGGCCAAATGTCATGACTACCTGCTTAGCTAGAGGAACTCAACTGGTGCACCCAGGGAAAAAAAAGGGGGGGGGGGTAAGGGCTGAGAATTGAGGCATTCACATCATACACAAAACATAAGAAGTCAGAAACCATACAATAACACAATTGCAACTAATGATAAGCTATATGGTAGTCATCAAGATTCAGGAATTAAAATTCCACATCCATATCTCCAAAAACATGCCTAGCCTGCACCACCAAACCTTCATAATCACAGAGTGATAATCACTGGATGAAATCTTCACCGGAAGTTAAAAACACGCATGTGTGCATATTCAAGAAACAACAGCTTGTCAACCATCTGCAGCTTATTTATTCAACAACAACATATAAACATTCAATTCACATTCCTTTATGCACTTCAAATGTTACAAAGCATAAAACACAGGTGCAATTCCATACCATACACAGATATACACACGAAAATCCACCAGAATTCATACATTCATACACGATTTTAATTCCAGTAACAATTCACATAAATATAATCACCTAGGCACCTGGAGAACCTTCAACGCAACACGAAACAATCAAACGCAAAAACTAGATCAACATATATCGAATAATTTCACCTAAAATTTAAAAGATTCAATTTACAGATAAGCATCTTACATGATAATTGATGATGGATGATTGAGTGGCGACGAGCAACCAACCGATGCGACAATCGGAGCCCTAAATTTTTGCTAACAATGATGAAGAAGATCGTCTCTAGCTCTCAGGAATCTAAGTTTCTCTCTCTATAAAATTTACAAATGGAATTGTGGAGAAGAGAAACGGGATCACATGCTAAACGGGAAGGGAGGTTAGAGTGCGGTTTTGACGTCGATTGTTTTCTGTCTGGCCCATGTGCCGTTAATTTTGCCCTCTTTTCTGCGCATGTATGGAATACACATTGCAAAGCATGCCGTACAAGCTACTCTGATTCTTCGGCAACTCGAAGTCTCGAAGCCGTTAAAGATTTCAAGGGAGGTCTCGGGTTCAACTCTCAGAGTATGATGAAAAAATATAGGGTTTCAAGTTGTGTCAAGCGGTTTTTTTACCTAATGACCCTAATGTGAGTTTTTTCCGGAGGGTATTTTCAAGTTTGAGACTGATGGGACGAACTGATATACAAGTTTTTCTTCGGGACGTGTCAACCTAGTGCCTTTGTCATGAGTAATGGAGATGGTCAGATGGGATAGTGATCCGTCGGTGATCTAATTAGCCGTTAAAAAACACTCTGGTGGACTCTAGTACGGTAGTACCTTAATAAGTGAAAGTGTTAATATATGCTCCTACAAACACGTGTTTACAATTATTATGGTACCTAGAGTGTAAAGAATGAGAGAAGTTACATGAACTATAGTGTAAAAAGAGAGTAAAGACGTTTGTAGAAACTGAATGAAAAAGGCAACAAGAGATGGTGATAAAGAAGGCAGTATGGTTTTACGAAGAGAGTAGAGACGTTTGTAGACATTGAATGAAGAATGTGACGGTTGAAGGATCAGAAGGATGGAGGGTAAAAAAGGTAGAAAGATGGAAGGTAAAGGGTGACGGGTGGTTCAAGGAACAACCCTTTTATGATTTAAAAACGCGTAACATTCTCTCATTAATCGTGTAGTTATCTTGAATTAGATAACTACAGTTGCTTATGTTTCAGGTATGTTGGGAGCTAAAATGGAGAAAACGTTGCGAGCGTGGAACGGAGTGGACGTGTGTGGAAAGAAGAAAAGAAGAAACAAATGTTCAGGGCTCCACCGTACCTTACGGTGGCCACCGTAAGGTACGGTGGACCCCAAACACCTATTATTTCCACCGTAATGCAGTGGATTTCCACCGTACAGATTTGGTTTCCACCGTAACTTACGGTGGCTACAGTAAGTTACGGTAGATGCTGACGAAAAAGTGCAACTTGCCATAATAAAATGGTTTGAGTGGTGCCTTTTGCTCATATTCTGGATCTGACGAATTCTTTCCATAAAGAGGCAAAAGTGGCTGTTCTTGCATCATTCCAAACATTTCTCAACGTTTGATTTGTGTTTTTGATTCATATGAACATTAGTTGGTGGATGGTGATGATGGATCAAGTCATGTTTGGCTAAACTTGTGGTGATCATCCTAGATGTAAGGTTTGCTTTTGAAACACTATGTTTGTGCTTGAATTTATAGAATGATAACTTTGAATGTTTGTTTGAGTTATTATGGTGTTTGGATATTTGTTTGTAAGTTGTTGATTGTTGTTTGATGTTAACCCAAACCATACGTTCTTGGTGCCATGGGCAATCGAGATATCATGGGAGGGATTAAGGTTGGATAATTGTCAATTGATCATCGAGTAATAACCTCGCATTTTACAATCCGAGTACTTAGTTCTCTTTCATCACAAACGACTATTCAAGCACGAACCATGTCTATGTGGTTCTTTCTAGTAAGCATAAACATAAGTGTGGATTAAAACCTGAAATCTAGGGTGATCACTTGTTCTTAATCTGTTACAAAGGTACGTTGTGATTTGCAATATATTTAGTGTTATTAGTTCTTAAACCAAAACAATCCAATTCTTGATATTTACTTTATTGTCATTTTAGAACAATTGTAGTTAATTTACAGGACTATAAGATAATCACATATTCCACAAACTCCCTGTGTTCGATAACCCACTTACAGCTAGCTAATTAGTAGTATTTGGTTTTAAATTTGATTGAGACTTCGACCTCACGTCAAAGGGGAAGGAGACAAGAAGAGATGATGATGATGAAGAAAAGAGTATGATCTACAAAGAGGGTCGAGACATTTGTAGAAATTGGATGAAGAACATAACGGTTGCAGGGGTAGAAGATAAGGGTAAATGGGGAGGAGACAATGTAACACCCGGAAGTAAAAATACATTAAAAATATAAATAATAATAGCTATTACAATGTTATGGATTGTAACATCAATATATCTTACAACCCCTGACTACATTTTTTTCTAGTCACATGACATGACGTTACACACTGAGACAACATTAAGACCACTCACTCTCCCTTGAGTAGTTGAATCTCCGGTATCTCTGTTACTATCAGATTTTATTTAAAATTGAAAAAAAGTAAGTTGTAATGTAACATTGATTAAGCTTAGGGGTAATATTGCATACATTAGATAGCAAAAGTGATCTGACCACTCCTCGGCTCATGCGTAAAGCAGGAACTACGTCAATGATCGGGTACACTCTTAGTTTACTTTTAAATATCGTGTATTAATTTTTGTTTGATATTTTCTTTTTACATTTTCTTAGTTGTATAATTAATGTAATTTTTATTAATAACCTTTTATCAAAATTTAAAAATACACATCTAGAACAATTTTCATCATAAAAATGTCTCCTTACAAAAGATATGCAAAGAAATGAAACTCAAAAAATAAAATTGTCTCATTACAAAAATATACAAAGAAAGGAAACTCCAAACAAATATTCATGCTCCATCGTTGTGATGTCATGCAAAAATGTAGGTACAATTATTGATATGTAATTACAAGATTTCAAGATATGAGCCTATGAAGGGTGTAATTACACCAGTTGTTCAGAAAGAGTGAAAGACAATCGATGCACATAGTGAACAAAAAGGTAAATATTAATGTCCGATAGCGAATGCATTATATATATAGCGAATGCATAATATATATAAAAAACAAACTCTATTATGACCATTTCGTTTAAAATTATCGCTCCACCGCTGTACAAAATGAATTTAATGATTGTTTTGTCACTAATGAATATATCAAAATTCTCAGCCAATATATATTCACCTGCATCTTTTACATGTATGATAGTTGCTTTATACATGCACCATCTGTCCATCTTCAATACTATACAATTCACAAAATTCTGTTTTAGCTTGTTTTATTCACCACGAAAAAGGTTGAAAAAAGATAGCCCAACCGAAATATTATAAACTCGAATCCCACTATAAATATAAGAATAATAACATGTGAATCTTTACCGTTAGAAATACAAAAGAAATCACATCTCATCAGTTAAGATTATATACTCATGACATGTAAATATAAGAATGTTATGAGTTTAAGTCTTATTCTGAGAAAAAATACTCAGTGCTGAGTCAGTGAGTTTTTCCAGTTATAAGTTTCCTTCTAAGAAGGTTAGGGGTGCGGTCTCTGGTTATCATATTTGTCATGGTGTTATTGCATTTGAAAATCGAAAATATGTAATTCATATATATCATTCATTAATGCTTTCAAAAGTACAAGTGGAAATATCCGCGTGTTACGGCGGTACGGCTGTTGCACGATTCTTTTGGGAATTCGATTTTAGTTAGTAGCGTCTCGGAGTGTTGTGACGTAAATTAAAAAATCAAAATATAATTATTGAAAAATTAAATGAAATAAAACAATTGCGTATATTACAAAAGTCTTTAAGACAATTATATTGTCCCAACAAGATTAGTGACAACATGAGTGGTATTTGTAGTTGGAAATCATTTATTACCTAGATTTTAGAGGGGGTTTCATTTTATGAATATAGGTTAAAGTTTTATAATAATCGGGGGCAACTTTCGATGGTGATTTGCATAGACCAGAAAAAGTTAATTGAGAAATTGTCACCACAAACTAACAGCTTGATTATTATTGAGTTGTTAACAACGGGCAAGGGACAAAAAAATAGATTAGTGCTCAATCGCAATGAATGAACGACATTAAAAGTAAATGACGGTTTTGTTTGGTCATGTATATATACTTTAGCATTTGTATTTTAACACATCATATGTTATAGTATAAAGTACTTTATTAAAAGGACATAAATAAAATAAAATGATTAATTTTTTTGAATTTAAGCATGATTTTTCATATGAGTGTCTTAATCCATACGTAAAATTATCATTCATTTTACTTTTATTATAAAAGATATAAATAAATGTGTTCAAGAGTCAAAGGTAATGTCCTAACGGATAAAAAAAACAGAAACAATATCTTGAGGTCGAAATTCATTACAAGAAGTTAGGACGTTTAGAGAATGTCAAAAAGCGAAAGGTAGATTGGAAAAAGATTATTGTACCAATTCTGGACAGAATGTTTGGTACGTATTTTGAATAGTTTTTAAAAATAGCAAACGGTTTCATAAAATTATAAAAATTTACAGTTGACTAGTTCAGAGTCTCCCGGACAACTTTCATTCATAAACATTTTTATGAAAAAATCCGTAAATAGATCAAAACAGCAACACAAGACAGAAGGTGTTGAAATACACACTTATCTTGTGAAGGCTGTTGTTGAGTCGTCCGATTGAGTTTGAATACGTATAAACTATCGTTAAAAAGGTAATTCATGGACTTGATATTGGAGTCAGATTTTACTTAAATTTAGTTTGTTATGATCAAGTTATGGTTAGTTGAAGTCAGACTATATTTTGCCAATATGTAGCAAGACACTTATGTGCACTTTTAAAATTGCTAAAGCATGAAACGGGTTAGAACAAATTTATTATGTCGATATGGGTATATTAGACTTCACTTGAGTTATAAAAAAATATTCCAAGACTTTAACATAGTCATCATTTAGAGAAATAATCTTGTGGAATAACCGAATGCGGCAGCATAGCCGTCCATATGCAAACGGGATTCTTTGTTTACGTTAGCGTGTTTTTAGTTTGATTTAGGAATATTAGTGATTGTTATAAAGTTAGTAAAAGTTAGAATGTTAATGATCAATGATAGTGATTAAAATTAAAAGAGATTAGAACATATAGATATACATAATATAAAAGAAATTATAAGTTACCTTAGTATTAGAAACTTTTTGAAATTACTTCTAAAATAAAATTCTTGAAATTAATAATAACCAATGGATGAAAGAAATATATCAGAGTGAAATTTTTGAAGAATGAGCAAATGAAAAGTGTGGACTAAAGCTTGCTTTTATAGTTGAGGTGAGGAGGGGATTATTGTCACACCCCAAAAACCGATTTGTACCACAGATGAACACGTGGAAGGGCGGTAACTGAAGTTGGAATTTTACCAACGATTATAGTCAAACGGTTATTATAAAAAACATGATTATTGTTACGAAATCCTTAGACTTATTCACAATACATACTTAAAGTTAAGATAAGTTTTCATAAAAATCTTTTCCTACGAAAAAATCTACACTTAGATGTTTAGGTCCCACGTTCCGCCATCATCTCCCAACACCGTTTGACCTTCCCAAAATTCCTACGCATCATTCCTAATTAAGTTTTCTTACAGACCTGAAAAAGCATGAGAAAATACTAGGTCAACAAAGTTGGTGAGCCTTCGGGTTTTCAGTATTAAGAGAAACAATTTATTTTCCAATTTCATTATGATGATAGAGAAATTATATATATGTATCATAGATTAGCTAGGTCCTATGATAACTTCGGCTATAAGTCCATAATCAAACCAAGAAACACGTCGTTGTCCCACAACAGTCCAAACATATATACTCCCTTACCATCCTGACCAGAGCGACTGGTCGTGAGAGCGGACCCTTCTAACCCGATAGATCTACCCATATAAGTCTGTGGCCTCCCCGAGGTCAATGATTATGGGGGGATTTAGGAGTCCAGTAATATGTATGCATATAACTGACCCAACTTATACCATCAAATAATATATTCGTTTTCTCAATCAATCATCACATATATAAGATATATCTTACCTTTAATCATGCTTTTCCCCCTAAAACGTTTAAATACGACAATATTTAATAAAAATGGGGCGAAGTACTCACCTTTGTTGATTTCAATTTCCGGTTTCTACGCGTCACGTACCGGTTTAATCACGACCCTAGACGTGAAAGAATTCCTTTTAACAGGTTGTAAAGCTTTGCTTAAACTGTTTGTTCACCTAACCTTTTGATAAAAATGCTTTTTCAAAATATTTAAGGATGTTCTCTAAAAATCCATTTTGCTTTTGAAAAGGGTTTTCATTTTATAAAATAGTCTCCTTGATAAACCTATTATCGTGAATACCTACACTTATTAGTATCTAACGCAATTCATTTTGTACTTCTTACAAGGACTATCTTTTACTTAAATGATTAGTTTATGAGTTTCTTACAAATTACTTATGGTCACTTATACAATACCTTATTTTCCTTAAAGTAATCCAAAATATAAATGTATTATTTCCCATCTATTTTGGTTAACTAAATATATATATATATATATATATATATATATATGCGTATATATATATATTTATATATATATTACTAGTTTTGAGGTACTTTTACTATTTTTCCATTTTACCTTTTAGAATACTATTTATTTTTGAAAATTAGTATTTATTTTGAAATAAACGTTTAAGGGGTTTATTATTTGCTACACTAATAAAATTCCTTAGTCCTCTTGTTTATTATGTTACTCCTTTTTATTTCACGAATCTTTCGTCGTAACCACTGTATTTCCTAATCTTAGTCGTTTTTCCTAAGTGTTGTGCCCATAATTCCTAATCATCTATTATCATCCATGATTTAACATTCAATATATCCTACATTATCATTAGTTCATATTTTTATGTCTTACTAACATGTTCTTGTAATCCATAATTCTACAACTTTAGTCCTAAACTATACCAAATTCACAAATCCATATCACTATCTTCTTATAATCTCAACATCAAAATATACCAATTTTCATCAATACCTACTTCTAGTAGTAAAATTTTCCATTTTAAACGTCACATTAAATCCCATTTTCATCCATAAATCATCAAGTGGGTGAACCAATAATCAAGATTTCAATCTTGATGATCCATGCATGAACATAACATCAAGTATTGTCTAAATGGTTATACCTTGAGTCTAAAACTTTGGTTTCTAATTTAGCTCACGGTGCTCACGACTTGATTTCCACTCTTGAACCCTAATTCGGTTTTAGCTTGAGAAACCCTTCTTGGTTTGACTCCCAAGTAGCATGTGGGTTCTTAGGGTAGTGGTGGGGTGACAGGTTGATGATGGTGGTTAAAGGTGGAGATGACTTCGATGGCAGTCGGCGGTGGTGATTAACAGGAGTGGTGCGGCAGCGATTTGTGGTGTTGGGTGGTGATGGTCCGCGGTAGCAGTGGTTGGTGGCGGCGATTGTGGTGTTCCCCGGTGGTTGTCGGTGGTGGTGTGTTCGGTGGTGAATGGTGGTCGCGATGGTGGTGTCGGATGGTGAAGATGGTGTCGGGTGGCGATGGTGGCGATCGGCGATAGGGGTGACGGGTGAAGGTGGTGGTTGTAGTGTGGTGTCGCGATGGGGGTGTCGGGTGGTGGTGGTCGCTTCAATGGTAACCGGTGGTGGGGATGTGTTGGATCATGATAAGGCTGGTGCAACCAAAATCACTTCATAGTCATCTTTTGGTACTACATTCAAAGGCTTCCGAAGCTGAGAAGAGATCTTCCGAGAGTCTGAAGGACAGCTTCCGAAGACAAAGTCTGAAGAGCTTCCGAAGACAAAGTCTGATGAAAGAGCTTCCGAACAAAGTCTGAAAGAGCTTCCGAAGACAAAGTCTGATAAAAGAGCTTCCGAAGACAAAGTCTGAAAGAGCTTCCGAAGACAAAGTCTGAAAGAGCTTCCGAAGACAAAGTCTGAAAGAGCTTCCGAAGACAAAGTCTGAAAGAGCTTCCGAAGACAAAGTCTGAAAGAGCTTCCGAAGACAAAGTCTGATGAAAAGCTGAAGACAAAGTCTGCTTCCGAAGACAAAGAAGACTCCAAGCCTCGGAAGCAGTCTTCCGAAGTATAAGTGCCTTCGGAAGAAGTTATTCTTCCGAAGTACTTTATCCTTCGGAAGACATTGCTATGTCCAGCAGATAAAAGTATGGTCCCTGACAGTCCGCTGCAGACCTCTGATACAGCATGGCATCTTCCTAAAGAGCCATGTTGTTGACCATACTTTATTCTACTGTTCACCTTTTTATGATAGTACATGTTACCAACTTTACTTGGTGACAAAAGTAAGTCAGGGACATGTCCTGACTACCTGCTCTCAGACAAATGTCTGAAAGACCTCACCTAAAGTCTTGTAGTATAGATGTAAGGTTAGAGGTGTCCAGCTGGATCAAAGTATTCCCGGCTGTAGGTAGTATTATATATATCTTCTCCCTGTAACTCTTTAGATAAGCGATTTGAGTCCAAGTGTCTTGTAATCCTTTGAGTTGAGAAGCAATATATAAAAGTACCTTGAAAATTTACTTGCTGTGTTAATTTTCTTACTGCATGTTACTTGTTATATTGTGATCAACTCTTCATAGACTGCTTGCTGAGTGTTGATTCACAGTGAGTTGAGAGAAAAACCCCACAAATCAGATCCTGCAATTGGTATCAGAGCACCAGGCTCTTGATTGTGAGATCTTACCATCTTAATCAACCTGTTTTTCACTCCTCACCACAATCCACTCACTCAAATGGCTGCTCTCTCCAAGGCTGATATGGAAACTGGTACCTTGACCAGTCCCCAATGATCACCCTTGAAGACTTTGACACATGGTGTATCAGGATGGAAGGCTTTATCAAGTGTCAGATTCAAGAATGTGGGACTCCATTGTCAATGGTCCTTTCATACCAAGCACTACATCTGCCACTGGTAATCGCATCATTCTAAAAGATGTTGATGATTACTCAGAGGAAGACAGGAAGAGAATAGAGCTAGATCAAAGGGCTATGACTTGTCTCCAAACTGCTCTCCCCAACTCCATCTACAGACGCTTCAAGAAGTGCAAGACTGCTAAAGATTTATGGGAAGCATTGAAGCTGATGTATGAGGGATCCAAGGAAACCCAAGAGAACAAGAAAGATCTCTTAAAGCAGCAGTTTGAGAACTTTACTTTCAAGGCTGGTGAGACCTTGACTCAACAATACTTCAGGTATGTTGAGCTAGTAGATACTCTGGCGGATATTAGAGTAGCTCTTGAGAACAGAGACATAGTTAGGAAGTTCATGTCTTCTCTTCCTAAACTATGGACTCACTACTGTATTGTCATCAAGAGAACTTCGGACCTTAAGACTCTTTCTCTCACAGAGTTGTATGGTATCCTAAGTGCATTTCAGATGGAGATGAACATGCAGAACTCCTCTGACCACTCCAATAACCAACTGAGTTCAGCCCTTCATGTGGTTGAAAGGGAAAGCATGGAACCACAACATCAGTTGCTATGCTACCCTGACAACTCATATACTGGACCCTTCATCACTCTACCTGAGACTCCAAAGTCTCAAAAGGTTCAACACAACTCCTTTCAGGATAGTTGTGCCTTTGTCTCTGGAAGTGGACACTCTGGTGATTTTCAATACTGCTTTGATGATCTTGAGTGCTTCAGTCCAGATGATGTGGAGTATATGGACATTGTCCAGCAGATGGCTCTTTTAACTTACAGAGCGAAGAAGTTCTTCAAGAGAACTGGAAGGCAATTCCCTCAAAACCCAGTCAACAGCAAGTTTGGGTTTGATAAGAGCAAAGCAAGGTGTTACAACTGCAACCAACTTGGTCACTTTGCTAGGGAATGCAAGGCTCCCAAGAACAACCCGGGAACCCCACAGGCCTCCACACATCCCACTGCTCCAAAGCATGAAGAAAAGTCAACTGAAACAGCTGCTGTTGCTCAAGAAGTTGACTGGAGCTTCATGGTACAGGATGTGACTCCCGCTCAAGCACTCATGGCCGGAACAGATGATGATCAGGTATATGAACATCTTTGTACTGCTGCCTGTATTGCTAAAGTTAAATTGTATAAGGATTACATTTCGGAAATCAGATCTGAGGTTGAGTCTTTAAATGTGCTAAAATCTGACTTTAAGAGAGCTGAATCTGACTATCAAAAGAAAATTGAACGAGTTAGAGAAAACTGTGTCTCTTTAAAACATGAAAAGATAACTATAAGACTCAAATCAAAGATCTGATCTCCAAACTTTCTGAAGTTCAAGCCCAGTTAGTCACAGCTGAGGCTCAGGCCAGGAAGCAAGCTATTGCTGAGCAAAGCTTCCAAACTATTCTTGCATCAACCTCTCATTCCAAAATGTTTTATCAAAACAAAGATGGGTTGGGAACCAGTGAAATAGCTCCACCACACTCTTATGAGTCTATTAGACTACCTAGATGTGGTACTGAAGAGCAAGAGGTTCAACTGCTGACCCTTCTCCATTGGAACTAGAGGATGAAGTGAAAATAGTGGCCTCCACAGGGGAGAAACAGGAGGATACACCCATCTCCACCTGTGATGATCAAATCCTGACCACCAAGGCAAGAAGAAGCAGAGCTAAAGCTGCTAGAAGGACTGCCAAGAAGGTTGCAGAGTCCAAGCTTAAGTTTGACCCTAAGCAAGGGGTGTCTTCATTTCTGCCGAATTTCAAGCGGTAGGTACTCCTGATTCAGGAAAGGAGTGTAGTACCAGCACTCCTGTCCTACTGAAGGATCAGAAGTTGAAAGGGAAAGTTGCTGATGAAGAGAAGAAACCCAAGAAACAGCAACCTGCAAGTTCCCAGAAGACTAACATTGCATGCATAATGTGTGGTCTGCACAACCACATGGCTAAAGATTGTTACTACAATCCAGCAAGCACACATTATGCAAGTAATGTTAGAAAAGGAGTCAGAGAAGGTTTCTCAGTTGGACCACTTCAAAGGTCCAAATGATGAAAAAGGGAAAGTTGGTCTCGGAAGCCAAGTTGCTTTCGGAAGAAACTACTTCTTCCGAAGGGAAAATGGCTTCGGAAGCCAAACCTTCTAAGGTTCGGAAGAACAAGAAGGCTCCCTTGAAACCATCTCAGAAGAAGACTACTTCGGAAGAAAAGGTGGTGAAGGCTTCTTCCGAAAAGAGAGAAGCTTCGGAAGAAGACCATGCTGCAAAAGCTTCAACAAGCTCATCCTCAAAGATCAACCAAAGGATGGATTGGAAGATCAAGGAAGATGCTGCAGCCCAAACCTCTTCTTCAACAATGACCTCTATTGAACCCCGTTGTATATCTTTTGGTTCAATTATGTCACTATCATTGGAAGAACCCAAGACCAGCAAGGCTTGGGCTTCCAAACAAAACTAACCATCTCATCTTATGTGCAGGGACATCCATTTGACAAGAACAACAATATCTGGATTGTAGATAGTGGATGCTCCAGGCACATGACAGGGAACAGATCTCTCCTTCAACAATTCCAGAACTTTGATGGAGGGCCTGTCCAATTTGGAGGTGAGGCCGGAGGATATATTTCTGGCAGAGGAAGTATATCCAATGGCAGAATAAACATTGACAAAGTTCACTTTGTCAAACAGCTTGAACACAATCTGTTAAGTGTTTCTCAATTCTGTGACCAGAAGCATCAGATGCTTTTCACAGAACATGAGTGCATTATCCTCAGACCAGGGATGACAATTCCTCCGGAATTGGTGCTTCTCAGATCTCCCAGGAAAGGGGATATGTACAAGCTCGATATGAACAATGCTTCTCCTATGGGTGAAGTATCATGCTTTCTTTCCAAAGCTGATAGTGATGAGTCAACACTATGGCATAAACGCATGTGTCATGTGAATTTTAAAACAATGAATAAATTGGCTAAAAATAACTTGGTACATGGTTTGCCTAAAAAGGAATTTTTCTGCAAAGATAACTGTGTTGCATGCCTAAAAGGGAAACAACACAGATCATCTCATAAATCCAAATGTGTTAACTCTATCACTACTCCATTACACTTATTGCACATGGATCTCTTTGGACCCACAAGTATAATGAGCATTGGAAGGAAATCATACTGCCTTGTGATCGTTGATGATTTTACAAGATTTACATGGGTATTCTTTTTAAGAAGTAAAGATGAAACTGCTGAAACTTTAAAATCTTTTTTCTTAAAATAGAAAATCAAATTGATCACAAGGTTAAGATCATTAGAAGTGATCAAGGGACTGAGTTTAAGAACTTCGTTCTTGACTCATTCTGTGACTCAAAAGGTATTGCCAAACAATATAGTTCTCCCAGAACTCCTCAACAAAACGGTGTTGCTGAGAGGAGGAATAGGACACTTATTAAGGCTGCTCGGACCATGTTAGCTGATTCAAAGATGCCTCTAACATTCTGGGCAGAGGCAGTCAGCACTGCATGCTATGTGCAGAACAGGGTTCTTGTAGTGAAGCCCCATGGAAAAACCCCTTATGAGTTATAGAACAAGAGGCCACCGTTTATTGGCTTTCTAAGGTCCTTTGGCTGCAGGTGTACCATACTTAACACAAAGGACACTTGGCAAAGTTTGCTGAGAAGTCGGATGATGCTATCTTTATTGGATACTCTTCTAGCTCCAAAGCTTATAGAGTATACAATATCAAAAATCAACAATTTGAGGAGTCATCCAACATAGTTGTTAATGAGCACACTCCTTGTGTTAGGGGGAATGGACCTGAGTATATCTTTGATTTAGAATTGTTTCCAAACTATTCTAAACCATCTTGTGAGAATGTTTCAGCCGGAACAGGTGCTCAAAGTGATGTTGATGCTGATGCAGGTCAACTATATGAGCTTCCAGACCTATTCCAAATTCTCCAAGAGCTGAAGGGCAACAAGCTTCAACTATTCACAGATCTGACAGTGTAACTATCTCCAGAAATAGTGAAGCTTCAACAAGTGAATCACTTGATCAACCTCAAAGTTCCTCAGGTGATCCACTACAACACCAGGTTAAGGGAAGTGGTATTCTGAAGGAACATGCAACTGTTAATACTACTTCACAACCAACCATTGATGATGTTTCTCAATCATTCAATCAGTCCTCATTGAATGACTCTGAAACAGCAGTTGGAAAGAGT
The DNA here is from genome assembly GCA_024085815.1 of Flaveria linearis. Taxonomy (NCBI): domain Eukaryota; kingdom Viridiplantae; phylum Streptophyta; class Magnoliopsida; order Asterales; family Asteraceae; genus Flaveria; species Flaveria linearis. The sequence continues at coordinate 88,541,503 of CM044004.1, forward strand.
GATCCAGTTCCTGATCAAATATGTCTAACCTAGACCTATCTCTGCAACTGGAAGTGATTCCTCGTCTTAGGATTCACAACACTCATCCAACTGAGAACATCATAGGGAATGTCTCTGAGGGTGTGAGAACAAGAGGACAAACTCATCATGGGAATGTCTGCTTGTACTCATGCTTCTTGTCTCAGATGGAACCAAAGAAGGTAGAAGATGCCTTAAAGGATAGTAGTTGGGTTGAATCGATGCAGGAGGAGCTGCTTCAATTCAGAAGACAAAAGGTCTGGAATCTATGCCCACTACCATCTGGTCAAGTACCCATAGGCACAAAATGGGTATTCAGGAACAAGAAAGATGATAGAGGCTTGATTATCAAGAACAAGGCAAGACTAGTAGTTCAAGGGTACACCAAGGGGGAAGGAATTGATTATACTGATGTCTTTGCACCTGTTGCAAGACTTGAGGCAGTTAGGATCTTCCTTGCTTATGCTGCATCCAAGAACTTCATAGTCTACCAACTTGATGTCAAGTGTGCTTTTCTATATGGGGATATAGATAGGGAAATCTATGTATGTCAACCTCCAGGATTTGAAGACCCACAGCACCCCAACTATGTGTGCAAGCTGGATAAAGCTCTATATGGGCTGCACCAAGCACCTAGGCTGTGGTATGAGACCTTTTCTCAGTTTCTCCTGAAGAATGGATACACTAGAGGTACCATTGACAAGACTCTTTTCATCAGAAAGAGTGGAGAAGACATTTTGCTAGTACAAGTCTATGTTGATGACATCATATTTGGTTCTTCAAACGACCAAATGTGCGAGGACTTTGAAAGCATTATGAAGCAGAAGTTTGAGATGAGTTCCATGGGAAAAATGGACTTTTTCCTTGGAATCCAGGTGAAACAGATGAAGGAAGGGTTCTTCATAAGTCAATCTAAGTATGTCTCAGACATCTTAGAAAGATTTGAAATGAAGGACTGTAAACCAGCCAAGACACCCATACCCAGAAACCATAATCTTTGCCCTGACCTTGAGGGGGAGGATACTGATCAACATCAGTATAGAGCAATTATTGGTTCTCTGATGTATCTCACTGCAAGTAGACCAGATATCATGTTTGCCACATGCATTTGTGTAAGATATCAGGCTGCTCCAAAGGTGTCTCACCTAGCTGCTGCAAAGAGAATCCTCAGATACCTCAAAGGAGCACCTAAACTAGGTCTCTGGTATCCAAGAAACAGTGATTTCAATCTCTATGGATACTCTGACAGTGACTATGGTGGCTGCAACATTGACAAGAAATCAATATCAGGAGGATGTCAATTTCTTGGTAGAAGGATTATCTCATGGCAATGCAAGAAACAATCCTGTGTCTCTACATCAATTGCTGAAGCTGAATACATTGCTGCTGCTAGCTGCTGTGCTCAACTGCTATGGATTCAAAATCAGATGTTAGACTATGGGTTCAACTTCATGACTACTCCTATCCATATTGACAACAACAGTGCTATCTCCATTACTGAGAATCCGGTGAAGCACTCCAAGACAAAACACATTGATATCAGGTATCATTTCATTAGAGATATTCATGAGAAACAGCTGATAAAGTTAATCAAAGTTGACTCAAATGAACAATATGCTGATTTGTTCACAAAGGCATTTGATGAACAAAGATTTAAGTATCTCATATCAGCAATTGGGATGATAAACATTGAATAACTACCTCTTTTGAAAACCTTTTAATGAGTAATGTCTTGTGTTAATACAATTTAAGCCCTGTTACAAAAGATCTTTAAATTATTCCAAGTGTAAATTTCTTCCGAAGAGGAATTAGCTCTCGGAAGATATTCCTGAATATCTTCCGAAGCCAAATTCCTCAATGGAAATTTTCTTCTCGGAAGAGTTTTGGTCTCGGAAGAAGCGATTGATTTTATATCAGATCTACTTCCGAAACTTATACAACTCTCCATTCGGAAAGACAACTTTACCTTCGGAAGCAATGCCTTGCTTCGGAAGATAAAGTGCCTTCAAAGGACAATTTTACCTTCGGAAGCAATATCATGCTTCGGAAGAGAAATTGCCCTCGGAAGAAAATTACCTTCGGAAATGTTTTACCCTCGAAGAAAAGGTTTTTTTTATATGTAACGGATATCTTTAGGCCCCACTCTGTAAAAAGTAAAGATTTTGCTGATGATGGTCAGATTATTTAAAATTATCTTTGCCGCCACTGTCATTTCTCCGCCGTAAACCACCATACCACCCACAGTAACCCAAAACAGTTACTCTATTACCACCACTACCACTATTCACCCCTTTTAATAATCTTGACTCATCAATTTCATCTCTTCTTTTACCACTTACAGCCCTAACTGTTCCTTTCACTGTCAAACCTCAATTTCACCCAAAATTTCAAGCTTACCTTCTCTCCAATGGCGCTAAACCCTCAGCACAACCAAGTTGCGTTACTTGACTCGTCAAGGGATGCCGACTTCACCCAAATCATCACCTTTCTCACCGAATCCACCTACCTCACTGCACTAACAGTTAACCCCACCGTATACTCCAACCATATGTCAGAATTTTGGAGCAACGGTGAAACTGCAGTACTGAATGGGGTTCGAATCCTGAGAACCCGAGTTTGTGGCCAAGAGTTGGTCATCAATGAACAGCTTATCAGGGAGCATCTCGAGCTTCACGATGATGGGGCTCCTACTGAGTTCCCCAAGGAAGACGTGGAAGGAACCTATATCCTCATGGGATATGGAGGCGATGTCAGCAGGTCTACAGTATACAAGTTCAACTTCTCTTACCATTGGAAGTTTCTGCTGCACATTGTCCTACATTGCCTCTCCAACAAATCAGGGGGTTGGGATCAAATCCCATATGAACTAGGATGCCTAGTTCATGGGTTGGTGAGAGGCCTCAGATTCAATTACTCACGATTTATGTTGAACAACCTAATCGCCAATCTGAGCAGGGATACATTCTTCATGTATCCCCGATTTCTTCAACACATAATCAACTGTGAGATGGAACCAAGCAAGCTTGTCTGCGCAGCTGCTCTTCCTGTTCCACACATGAGGCCTACCATCTTCAAGATACTGAAGAAGATGTCCACCAACTTCACTAGACGGTACACTCCATTACCTCCAGAGATGACTGAGCGCATAGCTCCTGGTGACATCCCTGTTATCCCCACAGGTGATGAACCCACACCAGCAACATCCACCACAATACCAAAAGCCTCTTTACCCATCAAAGCTACATATCAGAGACGCCCCAAACGAACCCTTGTTCAATCTACTCTGTTTGAACAAGCTCCTTCTGTTCACACCCAAAGGACTAGAGTGGAATCATGGGCTCCCACTCAGTCCGAGGTCACACCATCCTTCACAATTGACCTCAATGTGGGTTTTGAGCCTCCTCAGTCTCAAACCCCTGAGCCCGAACCCCAAGCCTTGAGCCCACAGGGTGAGTCTTTACACTCCCCTGTGCAGCCTTCTAGGGACAGCCCCACCAAAGGCTCAATGCCTTTAGACATTGATCTAAGTCCGGGTCAGTAGGACTAACCACCCTCTCTTTCACTGACCTTTTACTTCGAACTGATGAAGAGATTACATCTCTCCATGGCCATGAAGTTGATCTACAACACCCACTGAAAGATCAACAGAGCCAAGAGGGATCCCTTGTCTCTAGCCCCCATCAGAAGCCAGCTACTGAGGTGAGTCCCACTGATGTGGAGGGGACTCATGTAGACTCAGCTGCCACTACTCAGAGTCTCTCATTGAGCTCTCAGGACAGTGGTAACATCATTAGGACTGAGTCTATGGCAACTTTGCCCATTGACATCTCTGACAGAGATGACTCTGAGCAAAGGAAACCAGGGTGCCAAGAAACCACATCTGGTGGTGAGAGTGAGCATACTAGGTATGTTATCTCATCTCCCCGTGATTCTTCTCATGAAGATAAGGGAAGTATGCAACTAACACTTCAGTACTTGCTTTCTAAGGTCTCCAACCTGGAATCACAGGTGAGGATCTTAGAATCAAGGACTGCCACTCATCAACTTGAGATTAACTCTCTCAAGGCTCAACTAGCTGAGAAATAGACGGAGAGGTCTGTTAGGCATGTACCAATTCAGGTCTCAATGACTTCTTCCTCTAGCTCATCTAGCTCTCAAGATGATGCTACCAAAAAGGGGGAGAAAGTTTAGAGACAAACACCACAGGAACCACAGACCAAATTCATTTCTTCCCAAATCATTACACTACCTGAGTCATCTCAATCCTTTCTGAGATTGACTCAAGGATGCTTTAAGATCTCTACAGACTTTTCACAAAGCTTGTATTGAGATCATCCCTAGAACAACCCAGCCCCGACACCACACTTGCATACTTTGGGGCTGAGGAGCTTCAAAGACTGACTGCACCTTCTACCACTGTGGAAGAAGTTGATCAACCTAAGGTCTTCATGGAACCTGAGATTAGCTTCGAAGGGGAAATGGGGACTGATGGCCCAGCAACTGAAACAGTTGGGACAGAACCTGCAGCAGTCTCAACTTCCGAAGCTCTAGCTGAAGCTTCCGAAGCTTACGTGGAAGCCTCGGAAGAACAAGACAAGTCTTCCGAGGCCGAAATAGAAGCTGTGGAAGGCTTATTTCAGATGTCCGAGGAACTGACCATCACAGATGTCATTGCTGAAATTGCATCTGAGGTGAGCAGGGAGGACATTTCTGACATTCCTCCAACCCAAGCACCAGCTGAACTTCTCTCTCAATCACAACCCTCCATCTAAGAACCACCACAGTCAAGCACCATCAAAGACAAAGGCAAAAGAAAATTGACTGCGGAAGAGCTTCAGGAGGAGGAGAGGATTGAAAAGGCTAAAAAGAAAGGTAGGTTTCCTACTGAGAAGCTGCTAGCTGCTAGTTCTAAGGCAGTTGTAGCCAATCAGGAAGAAATCAACCAGAAGAGAAGAACAGCACTCATTGACCAGCTCATCAATCTAGGAGCTGCCAATGAGGGGATACTCCTGCTACCATTAGAGGAGTTGGTGACTTTGGAGAGGTCAACCAGGCTACAACAAGAAAAGGAAGCCAGGTTGGCCTTGGAGAAGGAAGAACAAGAGCAAAGGGAGGTAGCCCTGAAGCTGAGAGAGGCTAGGATCTAGTTCCTACTCTCAAGAGGCTTCAGTCTTCCTGAACTGTCTCCACACGACAATGACATGATCCTGCTGCTCCACAATAAAGAGCAGGATCAAATGGAGAAGGAAAGGAAGAAGGCTGCTAGGGAGAAGTTGAAAGTGAAGAGGAAGAGGGAAGAAGAGAAGAAGGTCACTGCTGCCAAGAAGTCTGATGATAAAGCCTGGATGAAAGACTATCTCCGGGCTCATGGCTTCTCTGGTAGGCAGGTGGGACCTATGTCCGAAAAGACACTCCAGCGGATAGTCAGTGAAATTAAAGCTGACATCCGTTTGGGGAAAAGGAAGGAGATGTATAGGAGGATGAAAGGAATGGTCTTCACCCCAGCCACTCAACCACAGCCACAACCCACACCAGAACCAACTCCTTTCCCATTAAAGCCGAACCCACTGATGAAACCTTCACCCCTCAACCCACAACTCTACCCAAACCTACCACATCACCTCAACCACCCAAACTACCCATCTTAAAACCCAAGACTCAACCCAAAACCACTAAACCTAAGCCTACCCAACAACAACCTAGACCATCCCCTCAGCCTCCTCAACATCTCTCCTTCGAGGAAATAAAGGAGTTCAAGACGAGGCACATAAACTGCACTACCCTGAGCAGCATCTCCTGTGAGGGAGAGCTTATCAACATCACCTATGTTGATAACTCTTCAAGCTCCCTCACCCTAGGCAAATTTCTTGAATTGCCTAGAGACATTTTGGGCCAGGCTGCAAGACTTCTTGGTCTCAACTCTGATACCCTCAATGCTGAGGAAAAGAGGCTAAGAAGAAGACTGGTGACTCTGCTGGATACCAGGAAAGAGGACAGGATTTCTGGTCAATCTCCTGGACCTAGAAATGCAATAATCCAGTGGAGGTTTGATGAACCTTCTCACAACTTTGTTGTGGAAAGGGAGAATGGTGAAACCAACAGGCTCAATGACACTTCTCTACTGCATCTCAGCAGATTTGATCTTGCTGAGCTTGCAGAGAAGCCATTCTCCAATCCCTCCAACTCTGAGACTGCTGCACACATCAGAAACCATATCAGTGGTCTCCACTTGGCTGAACGAAGTAGAAGAGCCAAGATTGAAGAAGAGTTGAAGCTGAAGAGAGTGGAAGACAAGGAAAGATCAACCACCAAAGGCACAGCCTTTCTACAGATGGTGGAAGGTCCTGAATTGGAACCAATAGTTCGATGGGAATATGACTATACTTCCCATCAACTAACTCTTTTCAGAGGGTCACAATAGAGGGTACACATAATCCAAGGTGACAGAGTAGAGGTTCTGTCCACCAAGGATCTGTACAAGATTCTCAGCACCACAGCAGGAAAGAATGAAGACACTGATAAACACCTGCTTTCCTTGGTGCTGAGAGCTTGAGAAGAAGAGAGAAGTGAAGTTTTGGTAGCATCAGCCTAGGGGGAGTTTGTTGGATCATGATAAGGCTGGTGCAACCAAAATCACTTCATAGTCATCTTTTGGTACTACATTCAAAGGCTTCCGAAGCTGAGAAGAGATCTTCCGAGAGTCTGAAGGACAGCTTCCGAAGACAAAGTCTGAAAGAGCTTCCGAAGACAAAGTCTGATGAAAGAGCTTCCGAAGACAGAGTCTGAAAGAGCTTCCGAAGACAAAGTCTGATAAAAGAGCTTCCGAAGACAAAGTCTGAAAGAGCTTCCGAAGACAAAGTCTGAAAGAGCTTCCGAAGACAAAGTCTGAAAGAGCTTCCGAAGACAAAGTCTGAAAGAGCTTCTGAAGACAAAGTCTGAAAGAGCTTCCGAAGACAAAGTCTGATGAAAAAGCTGAAGACAAAGTCTGCTTCCGAAGACAAAGTCTGCTTCCGAAGACAAAGAAGACTCCAAGCCTCGGAAGAAGCAGTCTTCCGAAGTATAAGTGCCTTCGGAAGAAGTTATTCTTCCGAAGTACTTTATCCTTCTGAAGACATTGCTATGTCTAGCAGATAAAAGTATGGTCCCTGACAGTCCGCTGCAGACCTCTGATACAGCATGGCATCTTCCTAAAGAGCCATGTTGTTGACCATACTTTATTCTACTGTTCACCTTTTTATGATAGTATATGTTACCAACTTTAGTTGGTGACAAAAGGTAAGTCAGGGACATGTCCTGACTACCTGCTCTCAGACAAAATGTCTGAAAGACCTCACCTAGAGTCTTGTAGTATAGATGTAAGGTTAGAGGTGTCCAGCTGGAATCAAAGTATTCCCGGCTGTAGGTAGTATTATATATATCTTCTCCCTGTAACTCTTTAGATAAGCGATTTGAGTCCAAGTGTCTTGTAATCCTTTGAGTTGAGAAGCAATATATAAAAGTACCTTGAAAATTTACTTGCTGTGTTAATTTTCTTACTGCTTGTTACTTGTTATATTGTGATCAACTCTTCATAGACTGCTTGCTGAGTGTTGATTCACAGTGAGTTGAGAGAAAAACCACACAAATCAGATCCTGCAGGATGGTTCAGGTGTTAGCCGACGGTGGTGATGGCTTCAGTGGTGGTCGGCGGTGGGGATGGTTTCAGTGGTGGTCGGCGGATGAAGAGAGAAAAAGAGAGTGTGAGGTGATGGTGGTGATGGTGTCGATGGTAGGGAAGAGAGAAGGGAGAAGAGAGAGTGAAGTAGAGGGATTGTGTGTTGGTGTGGGTTTTCAAGGGGTTTTTGAAGAGATATTTGCATGTGTGGGTTTCCAAGGGATTTTCTTGGTTGCAACAATATTCTTCCCATCATTTTAATCCATTATATTTTTTTATTAGTTCATTTATTTACAGATTACAACTTATTGTTATTGTTATTATTATTAATTTTTATCATTATTAAACGTTTTATCTCAGTTGATTTATCTGTCAATGGATTTTGCGTTAATATTGATCAAATACTGATCATTGACTCTCATGGGTGCAATGTACTGTGTCACACCCCAACCTTGACGGCGGAAACGTCGAGGTGTGAGGGTTAAGATTGTTCACAGCCACATAACGCTATGTTAAGTATAAAATGCCATTAATCAATTGTTTTCAATCACCACATACATCAATGTCTCAAAATAAATCAAACAAAAACAAGAATTCAATCGTCTTTATTAAGCCTAGGTCCACGATCTAGGTTTATGCATTCCATCAATCATCGCTAAGCTTGCACATTACCTGAAACATGTTGAAAATAAAGTCAACTAACTAGTTGGTGAATTCTCATGGTTTTAAATATAATAAGTATACAAAATGTGGCAATTCTAGTCAATGGTCACAAGATAGCAAGTATATAGAACATGCATAGTTACAATCAAGCCTCGACTGAATAATATGAATAAGCATGATTAGCTAAGTGTATTTGGTTCCCTAGTGCACAAGCATACGGCTCCTAGGAGTCGGCAATACATCGACTTTAGCACCAAATAGGCTTGTCAGGCCCAAAGATCTAAGACTTCGCTAGGCTAGCAATAGTTAATGATTGCACACGTATGTCACATCTCATATAATACTAAACATATCCAAACAACCACGACTATGTAAGAATTGCACGTGTGTAATAAGTATCAAAACGTGTATGTGTAAGTTTGTATAAGCAACATGTTTCACCCCGAAAGATGTGAAATAATCGTAAAGCGGGGCATAAGAACTCACGTGTTTAATAAAGGAGACTTGTAGATGTAATAAGAATAACCACGAATAAGATTTCCAACACCAACGTCACAACGCACCTAAACGAAATAAAGTAGCGCGTTATAATTTGTTTGATGATTAATTGTAGGTCTAATAATTATCCGTATTTATTACATGTTAATAACGTGATCGGTTAAATGGAACGAATGGATTATACTTGGTATAATCAATTGTTAGCGCGTAAGAGAAATAATAAAACTTGATTAAATTGTACGTTCGACTGGTTTATAAGGATTGTATATAATAGTGATTTAGCTATTATAAGGAACTATATAAATATATATATTTATAGGTATAAGTAATTAAACAATTTAATTGTTTGAATATTTACATATAAATATATATACTAAATAATTATGATATTGTGTATAATAATCAATAAATGATTTAGCTATTAAAAGAACTATGTATAAATATATATATATGTATATAAGTAACTAAACAATTAAATTGTTTGAATATATATATATAACTACATATACTAAACAATTATAACATTGTATAATCATAATAAGTGATTTAATTACTAAAAGGAATATATATAAATATATATATATATAGGTATAAGTAACTTAAATAATTTAATTATTTAAAAATATAAATTTACATATTCAAGTATTATATTTACTCATTTCTTTTGTATTTTTAAAGATACAAAAATGTATTTATAAATACAAAAGTAATTTATAAAAATTTAATTTAGTCATAAAATTAATTAAACAAAAGAAAGAAAATAATCTGCATTTTATAAAATTAATTTTAGAAATTTTCAGAATTTAAAAGGTTAAATAAATAAAAAGAAATAAAGAAAAGAAGAAAAAATAAAAAAAAAAAAAAAGAAAACAGGGGAGGGGGGCTGCCCGGGGTCGAACCCGGGGCCTCCCTGTGAACATGGGACGGAGGGACCAGTGAACCAGGGCCGTGGCCTTGGTTCACATTGGGTTGTTTTATATTTAAACACTAGTCTCCTGGTTCACCCCCAAATCAATGAACCCTAGTTCTGTTCAAGGCCAAAATCGACCCTCGATTCGGTGTTAATCACCTAAATCATCATAGGGCTTTTGTTCCTTGAACGAAAACGAGTAGAAAACAGGTTTCAATTACCTGTTTTGATGAGATAAAGGTGATTTCGAGTTCGAGTTCGATTCGGATGTTCTTGAGATTGGGGTTTTGTGATCGAGAGGTTTTATTGTGCAATTGATGGTTTAGGGAGTTTAGGAACTCCAAAATGAATCAAACGCCTATTATTTATAAGCTTGATTTCATGGTGTCGGGCTTAACCCGTTTGAATTTGAAAACGCGTTTATGTTTACCAAATTTGAACGATTCGAGCTGTAATTGTGTCATTATATTTGAATGATTGATTGTTTAAGACGCGTATTAAGTTTAGAAATGATTGATTTGATTCAATTTGTGAATTTGGGCAACGTTTGATTCGATATTTCACACGGTTTAGTCTTCGGCTCGATTAGGAAGGTCAACGCGTGGGGAAATCGAATTGGGTGGTTGGTTGAGTTCGAAACAGGGGAACCGAGCGGTTTGATGCGATTAATTTGGGTCAATCGATTTTAAAATGGTGTTTTGAGGCCTGCCGGAGCTCGGCCGGAGCTCCGGCCGATTGTTACCGGAAAAAACGAGGGGGGGGTGGGGGTTTGGTTTGTTAAATTACACAAATGGTCCCTGCTCTTTCAAATTTTATTATTTCATGCCATGAACTTTTATTTAAAGTTTACAAAATGACAAAATGGCCCCCTGCACTTTAATTCATTATTTTTATTATTATTGTTATTATTATTATTATTATTATTATTATTATTATTATTATTATTATTATTTTATTATTATTATTATTATTATTATTATTATTATTATTATTATTATTTTTATTATTATTGTTATTATTATTGTTATTATTATTGTTATTATTATTATTGTTATTATTATTATTATTATTATTATTATTATCTATTATTATTATTGTTAGTATTATTATAAAAAGCGATTACTAAAGATGCTATAAAATGGTATAATAAAATGAGCACAAAAATACAGGATGTTACATACTGTGTTGTAAATTCCAAATTCAGCAAGACACTTCTTCTTAAGAAGAACATTGGTCAATCTCTAGCGAGTCAAACTAGTCAACTAAGGTAATAATTTTAAATGCTTAAATTTGAAGAATAGAGTTGACGTTGACCTGATTTTTGTCGGCTTGTTAAAGTCTCCCCCTGTTTAAGAAAATTTCATCCTGAAATTTACGCTGCAGGGTCTCTGTATGACTGAGTCTTAAAAAGATGGGGATACTTTCGTTGCATCTGATCTTCGCGTTCCCATGTAAATTCAGGCCCTCTCTTCGAATTCCATCTTACTTTGACTAGTCCGATTTGCTTTCGTCTGAGTTTCTGAACCTTTCGATCCATAACCTCAATTGGTTCTTCGATGAAATGAAGTTTGTCGTCAATGTAAACTATTTCCTCCGGTGGAATGATTAGCGATTCATCTGACATGCATTTCTTAAGATTGGATACATGGAACACATTATGAACATTTACGAGTTCACCTGGTAAGTTAAGACGGTATGCGACTGGTCCAATACGTTCGGTTATCTCGAACGGTCCAATGAATCGGGGATTGAGTTTTCCTCGTTTATCAAATCTTACTATGCCTTTCCATGGTGATACTTTTAGAAACACTCTATCACCAATTTGAAATTCTAGCGGCTTTCTCCGATTATCCGCATAGCTCTTTTGTTTACTTCGCGCCGCTTCTAGCCTTCTTTTGATTTGCCCGATCTTGTTAGTTGTTTCTTGAATAATTTCGGGTCCGGGTTAATTGTCTTTCACCAATTTCTGCCCAACAGAGGGGAGAGCGACATTTTCTCCTGTATAAAGCCTCAAATGGAGCCGCTTTGATACTGGCGTGGTAGCTATTGTTATATGAAAACTCAACCAATGGTAAGTGGGTGTCCCAATTCCCACCAAAGTCCATCACACATGCTCTCAACAAATCTTCCAATGTCTGGATGGTCCTCTCGCTTTGACCGTCCGTTTGGGGGTGATAGGCAGTACTCATGTCTAAGCGAGTGCCCATGGCCTCGTGCAAAGTTTGCCAAAATCTCGAGGTAAATCGACTATCTCTGTCAGAAATAATTGATATGGGTACTCCGTGGCGAGATACCACCTCTTTGATATACAGATTGGCCAATTTATGCATGCCATACGTCTCCTTGATAGGCAAGAAGTGTGCTGACTTTGTTAAACGATCGATTATTACCCAAATTGCATCGTGGCCGTTTAATGTTTTGGGTAATTTCATTACAAAATCCATGGCGATACACTCCCATTTCCATGTTGGGATTGCAGGCTGTTGTAAAAATCCAGATGGCCTTGTTGTTCTACCTTTACTTTGGAGCATGTCATACATTTGCTTACGTATGACGCTATGTCGCCTTTCATATTGGGCCACCAATACAATTCTTTTACATCATGATACATCTTGTCTGTTCCGGGGTGGATTGAGTATCTTGATTTATGTGCTTCGTCAAGAATTACTTGGCGCAAATCCCGTACTTTGGAATCCATACTCTTTTTGCAAACCGCATCAGGTTATCGGAGTTAGGTGTTAATTCTCTGATCGTTCCTTTCAGGTTCTCATTCACCAGATTATCGTCCTCAATTGCCTCCATCTGTGCATCACGTATCCGAGTTAAGAGATCAGAGTATATGGTTAACTCTAAAGCTCTTACGCGCAAAGGCTTTTCTCTTTCTTTCCTGCTGAGAGCGTCTGCAACCACATTAGCCTTACCTGGGTGATATCTGATGTCACAGTCGTAATCATTCAATAGCTCAACCCATTGTCGCTGTCTCATGTTCAGCTCTTTCTGGTCGAAAATATGCTGTAAACTTTTGTGATCTGTGTATACTACGCACTTTGTTCCATAGAGGTAGTGTCTCCAGATTTTCAGAGCGAAAATCACTGCCCCTAATTCGAGGTCATGGGTTTTGTAATTCTTTTCATGCGTTTTTAGCTGTCTTGATGCGTAAGCAATGACTTTGTCTCTTTGCATCAACACGCATCCCAGACCTAAACGCGAAGCATCGCAGTATACTACAAACCCGTCAGTTTCATCAGGGAGTGATAGAATAGGTGCACTACACAGTTTCTGTTTTAGCACTTGAAAAGCTTCTTCCTGGTTAGTGCTCCACTCGTATCTTCGATCTTTTCGAGTCAGTAGGGTTAGTGGTTGTGCTACCTTTGAAAAATTTTTGATGAACCTACGATAGTAGCCAGCTAACCCTAGGAATTGTCGTACTTCTGTTGGTGACTTGGGTGCTTCCCAATTCTTTATTGCTTCAACTTTTGTAGGGTCTACCTGGATACCTTCCTTGTTTATAACATGCCCAAGGAAGTGAACTTCCCGTAGCCAGAATTCGTATTTTGAAAATTTCGCATACAGTTTTTCTTTCTTTAGCATTTCCAAGACGAGTTGTAAATGATGCTCATGATCTTCTCGGGACTTTGAGTATACCAGAATATCATCGATAAAAACTATTACAAACTTGTCTAAATAAGGCTTACAGACTCTGTTCATGAGGTCCATGAACACTGCCGGGGCATTGGTTAAACCAAACGGCATCACTAGAAACTCATAGTGGCTGTATCGTGTTCTGAAGGCTATTTTTGGAACGTCCTCCTCTGCTATCAGCAACTGATGGTAACCGGATCTTAGATCAATCTTGGAGTAGTAATTGGATCCTTGTAACTGATCGAACAGATAATCTATTCTTGGTAATGGGTATCAATTCTTTATTGTAAGTTTATTCAACTCTCGATAATCGATACACATTCTGAACGATCCATCCTTCTTTTTGACAAATAATACCGGGGCTCCCCACGGGGAAAAGCTTGGTCGGATGAATCCCTTATCTAACAATTCTTGTAATTGTTTTGACAACTCTTGCATTTTAGAGGGCGCTAGCCGGTACGACGATCGGGCAATGGGGGCTGCTCCGGGCACCAACTCTATCTGAAATTTAATCTGTCGTTGTGGAGGCAACCCTGGTAAATCCTCGGGAAACACTTCTGGGTACTCCCTCACCACTGGAATATCCTTGATTCTTCGTTCTCCCTTGTTTATGTTAGTGGCCTTTACTAGGAAGGCCTGGTATCCCTTGCTTATATATTCATACGCCTTCATAACATTAATAACCTTTGGGGAGGGCTTTTCTTTATCGCCTTGTACAATTAAAACTTTACTGCTGCTCGTCGGCAATCGAATAAGCTTCTCGAAGCAAACGACTTCAGCATGGTTTCGAGAAAGCCAATCCATTCCTACCACTACATCAAAGCTTCCCAATGTAACAGGTAGCAAATCGATGCTAAATGGGTGGTCGTTAAGTTAAATAGTATAGTTTTTGATAACATCATCAGATTCTATTTTCTTCCCATTGGCTAATTCGATTATATATTTCCTATCTAGCTTGTAAGGCTTTCTTCCTAGTAACGGTTCAAATTCTTTTGACACAAAACTTAAATCAGCACCGGTGTCAAATAATACGGATGCATAATGGTTATTAATGAGAAACATACCATTAACAACTGACGGTTCCTGACGTGCCTCTTTCACATTCATCTCAAAAGCTCGTCCCCTGGCCTTGGATTCGCCTAGATTAGGACAATCTCTCTTGTAATGTCCCGTATTCCCATATCCGAAACAAACCGGACTGTTCTTTTGTGCTTTCTTGAAGGGTTTGGTTCTGAAATTTTGACTTAGGTGACCAAACTTCTTGCAGCGCGAGCAAATTCGACATTCGCCGTTATATGAATACCCACACTTATTACATTTTCCCGGCGGTCCTCGCTTCCCCTTGAAGTCACTTGAAGTAGTTGTATACGCCTTCCCAGGTCCTGGCTTAAAACTCTTTTTGTTGTTTCTCCAATCATTGGGATTTCCATTCCATTTTCTTTTACCGTCCGGTATCCTCCTTTCCATTTCCACAAGCTTCTTTTTCACTTCCCCTGCCTTTTTAGCCAATGTTCCATGGCGCACAGAATCATCGGTTAAAGTGTGTGCAATGGTTATGGCACTTTGTATGGTAGTAGGGTTGGATGCTGTAACACTGCTTTGAATCTGTGGCGACAATCCCCATATATATCTTTCAATCCGGACGTACTCTGGCGTTACCATTCGAGGTACTAATCTAGCAAGATCGTTGAACCTCGACGTGTATGTTCGTATGTCAGCACCCTCCATTGTGTGATTCCAGAATTGTAACACCCGGACCTCCAAAGAGTCCGTTTAGGTTAATTAAACATGCGGAAATTGGTCCCAGAAAATTCCATTAACAATTAACTCCCAAATTATGTGTTTCGTGTCAACCGACACTCAAAATGAGGTTTAACAATCCATTTACATAAACACATAATAAGAAGTTACAAAATAATGATAACGCGTTAATTTCTACAAAAGAATCGCGTTTGCAAATCCCGTTCGATCCTTGTATGCCCTACCGATCACTTTAGCCTTCCGGTCCCGTAACACCTGAAAACACACGTTTAGACATTCATTAGTTCATAGGAACTAAGTAAGTACACTCTAACATTCATTTCGGGACTTTACGGGGGTTTAAACGGACTCGGAACGCGTTAAAACGACAATCGACAAAAACTGGGAACAGGGCCCACCGTAACTTACGGTAGCCACCGTAAGTTACGGTGGCCCCAGTTCTTGTTACGGTGGTATTTTTCTGCTGTACGACAGCATCAGTTCACCCAGAACCTACCGTAACTTACGGTAGGCACCGTAAGTTACGGTGGTACCTGCAGCTTAGTTCATATTTTTGACCCGTTAAAGGTTGTTTCGCGTTCCCGAGCCACCCCTTTCGATCCCGATTGTTCCAAACACCTGGAAATAACATATTTTAACCTATACGTGATTCCCACGGAGTTTCAACGAGTCTAACCCGACTCTTGGCAACATACCAAAATTTTTCTATTTATTTGGTATTTAATGCCTTAATTAACCCATTTATGGTTCGTTTGTTCTTTAGAGTTCCCGACCGTCCCGACAACCATGGAACCGATCTATTATAGCATATTACATATGTTTGGTGAGTTCTTAGACCCAACCCATCCCATTTGCTTATCAAAACGCAAATTTCCTTTTATACCGAATTTGACCCTTATAGGGTCAAATCCCATTTTAATGAGCGGTTTGCCATTCTTTCACGAACGACCGCTTTCCTTGGCGTTACCCAACGTTCACACACATTGCAAATCGTAGGGATAACCCTTTACCCTAGTGTTCACACACGATGTGAATCACTTTAATTCGGGTTTGTCCTTTTTCCCATTTTCATGGGACGGTCACGCACGTCGTGACTCGTTCTGTTCCACAACCATGTGGTATAACACTAAAGTGTTATTTTCCTTTATGTTCACGCACGTCGTGAATCATTTGTCATAGAAGCTCACATACGGTGCAAGTCAACTATGTATCCTCTTTAAACGTGATTTTCATTTTGTTTGAGCTTTTGAGCACATGGTCACACACGTTGTGACTCATGCCTTTTCTTTGTTATGCTCAATTTAAAGAATGTCTTACCTTGAGTCCGGAAGGGTTAAGTGGTCAATCAACGTGTTCCTTGCCGGTTCCCTTGGATCCGCTTGCCACACCACTTCCTATTACCATTTTAATGACCCATTTAACTCATAACATTCATTTAATCACACATATGGTCTATTTGACCATTTATCACCTTTAACCTACAATCTAGGCTTTCACATTGCACATTTCTTGCAATTAAGTAGTTCATTCATGTTTTTCATTTCATTGGAGCATTTAATCAAACACCTTATGTGCATAACTTAACACATTGGTTATTTACTAGCTTTTAAACATCATCAAACTAGTTTTACACCCAAATCACATAACACACATGTGATTCATCAATTTCAACCAAATGTTATGCACCTAATCACATTTCTACAAGAATGAACATGGATTCTACAACTAGCAACTAGTTTACATGAAGAATCCTTAGTTTAACCTTCTAGTAACTAAACCCATTTCCATGGTTCATGTAAACCTTCAATTAAGGAGCAATTACACATCTAGTTACCATAATACACACATACACATGATCATCTAGCACTATAACACTAGGGTTTCATGTTTAAACCACCAATTTCTACACCCATCATGTGGGTGGCGATTTTTACACCCCAAGAACATCAAATAACACTTACTTGTAGCTCTTGATGAGATGAAGAATGATTTCTAGGTTCAATTTCGGGTCTTGCACTTGAATCACCAACAAATTTGAGAATGAGATGACAAAAACCCTTTTTTCCTCTTCTCTTGTATGTGTAAACGTGGGTGAGGTGAATGAGCATACAATGCTCATCAAGATGTATGGCTTGCCATACATATCCATGTTTAAGTTTCACCAATTGGCAAGATCAACCCCTCTAGTATCATTTTTCATGTTTCCACCACTATTAACTAACTAGTAAATCTTCTAGTTAAGTCTTAAATATTTACAGTATTTAACACATGATACATTAATTGTATTTTAATTACATAATACGAAATTCGGGTCGTTACAAGTCTCCCCCTCTAAAGAGAGTTTCGTCCCCGAAACTTTACATACTAATCAAATAGATGAGGATAAGACTTCCTCATTTCATCTTCCGATTCCCAAGTGGCATCGGATCCCTTACGATTCTTCCATTGCACCTTCACCTGATTGAGTGTCTTGTTTCTCAGTTGCTTGACCTTTCTATCCAAGATAGCCACCGGCTTCTCGATATAGTTCAATCTGTCATCAACTTCCAAGTCCTCGTACGGAACATAGGCCGACTCGTCAGCCAAACACTTCCTCAAGTAAGATACATGGAACGTGTTGTGAATTCCTTGAAGCTCTTCCGGCAATTCCAACCGGTAAGCAACTTTACCCACACGTGCGATGATTTTAAACGGCCCGATAAACCTCGGACTCAACTTTCCCCGCTTCCGGAATCGTATAATACCCTTCCATGGGGAAACCTTTAACAACACCAAATCGCCCACCTCAAACTCGATGGGTCGTCTACGCTTATCCGCGTAAGCTTTCTGACGGTCTTGCGCCGCCTTCATGCGAGCACGGATTTGCTTAATCTTTTCATCCGTATTCATTATCGTATCGTGGCCCGCGAGTTCCCGTGGACCAATTTCTCCCCAACAAATGGGAGTTCGGCATTTTCTTCCATATAAAGCTTCATACGGAGGCATCTCGATGGTGGAGTGGTAGCTATTATTGTAAGAAAATTCCGCCAAAGGCAAATACTCATCCCAACTACCCCAAAGTCAAGAACACACGCTCGTAGCATATCTTCTAATGTTTGAATGGTTCTTTCACTTTGTCCGTCGGTTTGGGGATGGTATGACGTGCTTAGCAATAGCTTTGTCCCCATCTCCGCTTGAAATTTCCTCCAAAACTTGGAAGTAAACCGTGTGTCTCTATCGGACACAATCGACACGGGCACCCCGTGTCGTGACACTATTTCGTTCACGTAAACCTCCGCCATTTTCTCCGAATTGTAAGTCTCACGAATAGGAAGGAAATGAGCGCTCTTGGTCAATCGATCGACAACAACCCATATCGCATCGTACCCTTTCTTCGTTCTTGGAAGTTTAGTAATCAAATCCATTGTTATCTTTTCCCATTTCCATTCCGGAATATCCAACGGTTGCAATTCACCATGAGGTTTTTGATGTTCCGCCTTCACTTGCAAACAAGTTAAGCATTTCTCCACGTATTTGACAATATCGCGTTTCATGCCCGGCCACCAATAGTTAACCCGAAGGTCTCTATACATCTTAGTCGCTCCCGGGTGAATTGAATACTTGGATTTATGGGCTTCATCCAATAGATCATTCTTCAAGGTACAAGTAGGTGGTATCCAAACCCGACCCCATCTTGTTTTCAGTCCTTGACTATCATCTTCCAAGTTTTGAGTTTGACCTTTGATTCGATTTTTCTTCAAATTTTCTTCCTTTAGCGCTTCAGTTTGTGCTTCCTTGATTCGTTCAACCACTTCGGATATAACGGTTATCTTCATTGCGGTTATCTTGATAGGAGTATGATCCTCCTTTCGACTCAAGGCGTCAGCCACGACATTGGCCTTTCCCGGATGATATAGGATTTCACAATCATAATCCTTTAGTAATTCCATCCACCGCCTTTGTCTCATGTTTAACTCCTTTTGCGTAAAGAAGTACTTTAAACTCTTATGGTCCGTGTAAATCGTACACTTTACACCATATAGATAATGCCTCCAAATCTTTAACGCGAACACCACCGCGGCTAGTTCAAGATCATGGGTTGGATAGTTTCTTTCATGCACTTTCAGTTGTCTCGAGGCATAAGCAATCACCTTGCCCCTTTGCATTAGAACACAACCCAAACCGGAGTAGGAAGCATCCGAGTATACCACAAAATCGTCGGTTCCCTCGGGTAAAGACAAAACCGGAGCTTGAGTCAATTTCGACTTTAACTCTTGAAAGGCTTTCTCTTGCTCTTCACCCCATAGGAACTTCACCTCTTTCTTGGTAAGCTTGGTTAAAGGAGAAGCAATCTTAGCAAAGTCTTGAATGAATCTCCGATAATATCCCGCTAACCCAAGAAAGCTTCTAATCTCTGTGGGAGTCTTGGGTGGACTCCATTTGGTCACCGCGTGAATCTTTGTGGGGTCTATGTGTATACCCTCCGAGTTTACCACATGACCCAAGAATTGTACCTCTCGTAACCAAAAGGCACACTTGGAGAATTTTGCGAACAATTTCTCCCGACGAAGCGTTTCGAGAACTTCACGCAAGTGACAAGCATGATCACCCTCATTTTTAGAATAAATAAGGATATCATCTATGAATACAATGACAGATCGGTCTAACATGGGTCGGCACACCCTATTCATCAAATCCATGAATGCCGCCGGGGCGTTTGTCAACCCGAAAGACATCACAAGGAACTCATAATGCCCGTATCTAGTACGAAATGCCGTCTTGGGGATGTCTTCCTCCTTTACCTTCAACTGATGATAACCCGACCGTAAGTCGATTTTCGAAAACCACGATGCACCTTGCAACTGATCGAATAGGTCATCAATCCTAGGCAATGGGTAACGGTTCTTAACCGTCACCTTGTTCAACTCTCTATAGTCGATACACATCCGAAGACTTCCATCCTTCTTTTTCACGAAAAGAACCGGTGCTCCCCATGGCGAAGTACTCGGACGTATGAACCCTTTGTCTAAAAGATCTTGCAATTGTGTCATTAACTCTTGGAGCTCCGATGGCGCCAAACGATAGGGAGCCTTTGCAAGGGGTTTAGCTCCCGGGGTTAGGTCGATTCGAAACTCGACCTCCCGTTCCGGTGGGACTCCCGGCAAATCCTCCGGAAAGACATCTGGAAAATCCCGAACAACCGGAATATCTTCCAACACTTGAACTTTCGTTTCCGTGTCTATTACATAGGCCAAGAACGATTGTCCTCCATGGCTCATGTATTTCATCGCTTTAACCAAAGAACATAAAGCCACGCCACCGCGTTTTGCACCTTGGATTATTACCTCATAACCACTCGGAGATATCAATTGGATGCACTTGCGATTGCAAACTATATTGGCGTGGTACATGGAAAGCCAATCCATACCAATTACTACATCAAACTCCCCGAGTGTCATGGGTATTAAGTCGACCGAATAATCCTCACCTTCGATGGTAAGTATGCAATTTCGATAAACGTTGAACACTAAGAACGTTTTTGAATCCGCTACCTCAATCTCTAAAGGACTAGGTAAGTTGTCTAACACCATGGAAAAATGACTCGCAAATTTAACCGAAACAAACGATCTATTAGCACCCGAGTCAAATAGCACATAAGCAGGTAGTGAGTTGACGAGAAAGGTACCCGTCACAACATCGGCTATAGATTTGGCTTCTTCCGCCGTAATCAAGAAAGTTCTCGCCTTAGCTTTTCCTCCATCACCCTTTTTCCCCGAACCTTGAGCAACCGAGGATTGACTTGTACCATCCTTCTTTAGTTCCGGACATTCGCTCTTTTTGTGGCCCGGTTTGTAACAGTTGTAGCACACACTTAACGGGCTTGTGCATTGAGATGTCGAATGACCCGACTTTCCACACTTGAAGCAATTTTTAGATCCGTATCTACAAACTCCCCCATGCTTCTTTTTACAAATCTTGCAATGTTTGAAGTCTTTGTCGTTCCCAAACTTGTTTGATGAGGATGAAATCTTTGCTTTCTTAGACGAACCCATCTCCGTTTCAGCTGCACGCTTCTCCCCGCGATCAACTTGCCTTTTCAATTCCGCTTCTCGATCCCTAGCACAATCGATAAGCTCTGCTAGAGTTTCACATTTGGACGGTGTAAGAAACTCTCGATACTTGGCACTCAACATGCCATAGTAGTGGTTAATCCACATCCTTTCATCCTGGAGCAACTGTGGGCAAACTTGGCTTTGTCGTAGAAGATGGCCGTGATGGTATCAATACTTTCATCTTTTTGTCGTAACTGTAGGAATTCTTCTGCTATTCGGTTGATAGCGGCTTGTGGGCAAAACCGCTTTGTGAACAACTTCTTAAATTCTTCCCAAGTCATACTTTTGATACCTTCCCGCCCCTTCTCATCCCGTTGCAATTCCCACCAGTCTTTAGCTCGTTCCCGGAGTTGGCTTGCAGCAAACCTCACTTCATCAGATTCTTCACAGTGTGAGGTTTCAAAGGCACTTTCCATATCTTTGATCCACCTTTGACTAAGTAGTGGATCGACCTCACCCTTGAACGTTGTAGGGTTGCATGCAACAAACTCCTTATAGGTCACTTTCTTGGTTGGCCTTTCAGTTTCTTTGTCAGCCTTCAGAGCCACAAACTCCTGTGAATGAGATCCCGTAGATCTTTGCGTACATCCTCGATGTAGCCCGGCAATAAAGCCTCAAAAGCCTTGCCAACTTCCTCCTTGACCATTTCTCGTGTTGCATCATCGGGATGGGTCTCGTGATTCTCTATATTGATCACGTGATCGTCACCAGCCATGACCTAAGACTGTGACAATTAACCTTTACGTTAGTACCATATACGTAATCTATAGCATATACACTGATGCTTATGATTCTACTATCACTAGGGCCTAACCCTATTCACACAATACCCATTTCCATCCTTAAGTTTAAAACAACATCCCTAAGAACCCATTCGCGTGCCTTTGATTGTGTTAGACTGGCCAGGCCTAGCAACAAGCTCACCACACGGATGCCTTCTTAGTTCCTTTATTCCAAACTTAAGTCAAGAAGCTAGGTTCAATCAATTCATATGGTACATATCATACATATATCATACATATATCATACATGTGTCAAGCTTGTTACGTTTATAAACGGCACACTAACCTTGTACCTTTAGGCTCAGTGATCGGCTTCTTGGATCGAACGTTTGCATTTCTCATATCTAGAGCTCAAAAGTTTGAGTCCAAGTGTTCGCGACGCACTTGAATCTCTCAAACCGTTGGCTCTGATACCAACTTGTAACACCCGGACCTCCAAAGAGTCCGTTTAGGTTAATTAAACATGCGGAAATTGGTCCCAGAAAATTCCATTAACAATTAACTCCCAAATTATGTGTTTCGTGTCAACCGACACTCAAAAATGAGGTTTAACAATCCATTTACATAAACACATAATAAGAAGTTACAAAATAATGATAACGCGTTAATTTCTACAAAAGAATCGCGTTTGCAAATCCCGTTCGATCCTTGTATGCCCTACCGATCACTTTAGCCTTCCGGTCCCGTAACACCTGAAAACACACGTTTAGACATTCATTAGTTCATAGGAACTAAGTAAGTACACTCTAACATTCATTTCGGGACTTTACGGGGGTTTAAACGGACTCGGAACGCGTTAAAACGACAATCGACAAAAACTGGGAACAGGGCCCACCGTAACTTACGGTAGCCACCGTAAGTTACGGTGGCCCCAGTTCTTGTTACGGTGGTATTTTTCTGCTGTACGACAGCATCAGTTCACCCAGAACCTACCGTAACTTACGGTAGGCACCGTAAGTTACGGTGGTACCTGCAGCTTAGTTCATATTTTTGACCCGTTAAAGGTTGTTTCGCGTTCCCGAGCCACCCCTTTCGATCCCGATTGTTCCAAACACTGGAAATAACATATTTTAACCTATACGTGATTCCCACGGAGTTTCAACGAGTCTAACCCGACTCTTGGCAACATACCAAAATTTTTCTATTTATTTGGTATTTAATGCCTTAATTAACCCATTTATGGTTCGTTTGTTCTTTAGAGTTCCCGACCGTCCCGACAACCATGGAACCGATCTATTATAGCATATTACATATGTTTGGTGAGTTCTTAGACCCAACCCATCCCATTTGCTTATCAAAACGCAAATTTCCTTTTTATACCGAATTTGACCCTTATAGGGTCAAATCCATTTTAATGAGCGGTTTGCCATTCTTTCACGAACGACCGCTTTCCTTGGCGTTACCCAACGTTCACACACATTGCAAATCGTAGGGATAACCCTTTACCCTAGTGTTCACACACGATGTGAATCACTTTAATTCGGGTTTGTCCTTTTTCCCATTTTCATGGGACGGTCACGCACGTCGTGACTCGTTCTGTTCCACAACCATGTGGTATAACACTAAAGTGTTATTTTCCTTTATGTTCACGCACGTCGTGAATCATTTGTCATAGAAGCTCACATACGGTGCAAGTCAACTATGTATCCTCTTTAAACGTGATTTTCATTTTGTTTGAGCTTTTGAGCACATGGTCACACACGTTGTGACTCATGCCTTTTCTTTGTTATGCTCAATTTAAAGAATGTCTTACCTTGAGTCCGGAAGGGTTAAGTGGTCAATCAAACGTGTTCCTTGCCGGTTCCCTTGGATCCGCTTGCCACACCACTTCCTATTACCATTTTAATGACCCATTTAACTCATAACATTCATTTAATCACACATATGGTCTATTTGACCATTTATCACCTTTAACCTACAATCTAGGCTTTCACATTGCACATTTCTTGCAATTAAGTAGTTCATTCATGTTTTTCATTTCATTGGAGCATTTAATCAAACACCTTATGTGCATAACTTAACACATTGGTTATTTACTAGCTTTTAAACATCATCAAACTAGTTTTACACCCAAATCACATAACACACATGTGATTCATCAATTTCAACCAAATGTTATGCACCTAATCACATTTCTACAAGAATGAACATGGATTCTACAACTAGCAACTAGTTTACATGAAGAATCCTTAGTTTAACCTTCTAGTAACTAAACCCATTTCCATGGTTCATGTAAACCTTCAATTAAGGAGCAATTACACATCTAGTTACCATAATACACACATACACATGATCATCTAGCACTATAACACTAGGGTTTCATGTTTAAACCACCAATTTCTACACCCATCATGTGGGTGGCGATTTTTACACCCCAAGAACATCAAATAACACTTACTTGTAGCTCTTGATGAGATGAAGAATGATTTCTAGGTTCAATTTCGGGTCTTGCACTTGAATCACCAACAAATTTGAGAATGAGATGACAAAAACCCTTTTTTCCTCTTCTCTTGTATGTGTAAACGTGGGTGAGGTGAATGAGCATACAATGCTCATCAAGATGTATGGCTTGCCATACATATCCATGTTTAAGTTTCACCAATTGGCAAGATCAACCCCTCTAGTATCATTTTTCATGTTTCCACCACTATTAACTAACTAGTAAATCTTCTAGTTAAGTCTTAAATATTTACAGTATTTAACACATGATACATTAATTGTATTTTAATTACATAATACGAAATTCGGGTCGTTACAAGAATTCCGTCTCAATTTCTGTAGTTCATTCCGCGGGCAGTACTCACGAAGCAACATCTCTTTTAACTGTTCCCAGGAGAGTTCATAAGCATTTGCGTCCCCCAAGATCTGTCGTGAGAATTCCACCAGGATAGCGCCGCATCTTGAAACGAGCAGGTTGCATACTTTACCTTTTGATTGTCCGTACAATTACTTATAGCTATCACAGTTTCCATCTTTCAATCCACCGAACAATATCCAGTGGTCCTTCTGCGCCGGTAAAAACTCTTGGGTTGCACCCTTGGAATGTCTTATATGAACACCCCGTTATCTGGCCATTCGTCGAATTTCCAGGGTGTCCATCCGATCCAAAACCGTTATTACCCCCTATTCTAACACCACTACCGGATCCGATGTTTGATCCATTTCCCACTCCATTCCCATGGTTACTGTTTGCTCCACCACGCATTCTGCCCAAGCCCATGGTCATATTGGCCTCATGTTGCTTTAGAGCTGTTTGAACATGTTGCGCTATCAGTTGAGCTAGTTCTTCTGCGGTCGTGGGCAGGTTGGCGTTTCCGCCTGACGATGTAGTCCGTGTTCTAGGTGGCATATCTTATTACTGTCACGCAAAACAGATAAAGGTCTTAAAGATGACATGACTTTAATGTATCGATATAAATTTTCTAGTAACCAAAAGCACCTACAAAATTTCTCTTAATTATAATAGTATATATCAAGCACCATAATCATAGTAGTTAATCATAACCATAATTTCATACATTAAACACAATCATCCATACGATCAAGTTTTCGTAGCAAAATATTGTTCAAAAGTAACTTAAACATTAAAATTAAACTACATCACAATCCTTAAAATGGTGCTGCACTGCCAGTGTGCATCAGGTATGATACCATCATCAGACAAAACTTAGACACTTGCATAGTAGATTCAACCCTTTCTTCCATTACCACCACTTGCTGTTGAGTCATAACTGCAGCTGCTTCAGCCACCTCAACCCTTTGTTCAGCCACAGTTAGTCGGTTCCTAGTTTCCAGCAAACTAGCTTCCAAGTCAGACACTCGAAAATGCATTTGATAGAGTGCATTGTCCCCCAACATCAACTCTTCTTCAGCAGTCATCAACTTCCCATCCAGAGCTTCATTGACTTCCTCTTGCACCTTCAGTTTCTCTTTCATGTAGGACAATTCTTTCTCATAATGTAGACAACGGTTAGTTAGAATCATCATCATATGCTCAATAGACTCGCCAGCGATGTACATGCCATGAGGGGTTGTGGAAGACTCTCCTATCTCGAAGGTGGAAGGAACTCCATCCATAAGTGCCCACCTTCTCATGATACTCCTAGTCCAATCCCATCTCTCTGTATTAGCTTGCTTCCTTTTGGGTTCAGGTGTCTCCCGCATACTGCTACTACCTTGCATAACATCCTTTGCCTTTCTTTTCTTCCTTCTCTCATACACCAATCGAATCTTTGGTGGTTGCTGCATAGGTGGAATGGGTGCAGTAGGAGTAATGACTGTCAACGATGTATCTGCTCGTGCTACGTGGTTATCATCAGACTTCTCCGTAGTCAGTATGACTCTAGTCGATCTCTGATGTGCGTGAACTAGACCTAGCTGACAGGCTAACCTAGACTCGACCTAGACTCGACCTAGACACTCGAGTTAAAAACCAAACAACCTAAACTAGACCTAGCTGACAGGCAAGTATACCTATCGACTGTAGAATAGCTAAGGGAAGTACGGATATCGAACCCACGAGACACTAGAATAGAAAGACCTAGACTCAACTAAAGGAATAACAATTAATTATAAGATTGGGGGGGTTTTAATTAGCAACTAAAGCCTAAAATTAATAATTAAAAGAAATGAACTAAGAAGTGCAGAAATGAACGCAAAGATGACTGATTTAAAGGTACTGATTAATTGAAGATAACACTATTTAGATAGAATCCTAGTTGAGATGCATGAATGTAAGAATGGTTCAGAATTATGAATGGGTTGGTTTTCTAAAGATACATATCCTAAGGAAGACTTAGTGGATCCCAGACCATTCACCGGGTGTGACCAAAATGACCCCTAAAGACATGTGTTATGCTTACCAACGGATAAGTTTTCCTTTCAGTTAACCTAGCGATATTAAAGTACCAGATAGGTGTTGGATAAACTAGTCTAACATACCACAAACATTTAACATGCAAGAGGTGACTTGATTATGGTTCAATTAAACATGATTAACAAGATTATCAAATTACCAGATTTGAACCGTTTACCAGTTATCAATTAACCTAGAATCTAATAACCAAGATCAATCAACTAACCTTTATCTTTCAATTTCCAGTTAAGATACACACTGATTTCTTATCCAATTACACATGCAATCCTAAGACTCTACTACGTCTAGCAAAATCCCTAGTAAACCACAAACACCAAGTCACGTGCTAGATATGATAACCACAATTGAAAGACATTCATAGGCTAATCATATAGGATAAACATGCATCCAAGAGCAGAAATCAATACATAATACTCATTCAATTCAACCAAAATCAAGTCTTTTACAATAATATCAAACATTCATCAATTCAACCATTCTAAACAATCATAATCATCAACTAATCATCATCTAGATAGTGTAAAAAGACTTAGCTACTCATAATCAGATCAAAACTGTAACAAAACTCAGATTCAGTCAAGTTATTCATCATGTTCGATTAAGAAAACAATAACGAAAGTGATTAGAACCTGAAATCAAACACACGAATGATCCAAGCTTCAATCCTATGCTCCAATTGCTCCAAGATGCTCCAAATCGCCCTTATGGTTCGTCTCCAGCCGCTCCAAGTCAAGTTCTCTCGAAAAGGGGTGTAAAAGTGGTTTTTGTACGAAAATCTAACTTTTCCGTGAAAATCCCCTCTTCGCGTGGCTCGAAGGGTCAAAACTTCACCTCTCGAGCCACTCGAAGAGACAAAATAGTCGGGGTGCTGAACTGGTCTTCTTCGCGTGGCTCGAAGGGTACAAAACCCTCTCGAGCCACTCGAAGAACTCAATTTCCAGAGAGCTTCCTTCGTTTTGTGACTTGGAAAATCCTCCAAGTCTCCACTCTTCATCTTTTGGCTTCGTTTCTTCATTCTCGAGGCTTCTAAACCACTTTTTACCTCAAACACCTGTAAAACCATAAAATAACCAAAACTAAGTAAAAACGACACTTTTAACTACTAAATTAAACAAAACCGACTCTAAAATGGGATAAATAAGAGTTGTGTTTTGCAACACATCAAATATACCCACACTTAAACATTTTTCGTCCTCGAAAAAGTACGCAATGGAATCATAACCAGGGAACTCATATCAAACTCAAACACAATTCACTTATAAAACAAACACCCACATTTAACAATTCACAAATTTTAAACATTTCAATCTAAAATTAATCAAACATGGGTACATCTAAAGGATCTCAAACTTAGGAAACCACAATTCACCAATTCCATTTTTTTCAATTAAACGGCACAAGAAAAACCAATTAGGTTCTCTAACCACTATAACTTGTGGAACTAACACATCTAATAGAAACTCATAATCACATGTGAAAGTGAATGGAATGCATGATATGAACATGTAATAAATCATCGGGTAACCTAAAGACTCTAGACTCACAATGTCCCACAATTGCTCACAAATTGTCACTCCACTAGACTAATTTTCTGGAACTAGTGTAAAAGGCACTAGCATTTTCTGTGTACACTCAAAACCAAACATAACAGAATATTATCATAAGCTTGTAAAGGAATCCAGCCTCCACTTTTATGAATGAAACTTGCACAAATCAAGTAGGACTTAAACAGGGTTGTAATGAGGCTAAGGTTTAGGGTAGGAAACACGAAGGAAAACAAACGAAAGGTGATTAGATGAACACGGTTTTACCAGGCTAACACAATAAACAAATGCTAACAAACAAAACCGGATCATACTATGGATCCATACTCACTACACACTACTAACCATCAACACTTTGCATTTTTTTTCTTTTTTCTTTTTTTTCATTTTTTTAGCAGAAATACTAATAACATTAACTTCCAACTGAACTAACTACACAATACCTAGACACTAGCCAACCCGTTTCATCTAAACACACAGGCCAATACAGATAGGTTTAAACAATCGAAAGGCTAAGGCTCACGGGTAAATAAACAAAGAAAAAGGATAACACAAAGGCTCAGACGGGTGAACTAGGGGATAAACATAAAGGGTAAGAAAAGACAGGCTTCAAACAAGGCTCAAATCCTAAATGCCTATATCACTTCTGTGCAAGTTCACATTCAAAGTCTCAACTAGCATATCCTAGACAAGTTCTAAAATATACAAGTTATGTGGTATTCACTCAGTCAAGCAGATGCATAATGAATGCATATATAAACAATGAGAGACAAACAGGCTAACCTCACCATATGAAACTGAAGGGAAAATGGGTCTAAATTGTGGAACATTTATAAGTCTATTATCCCTCAGTTACCCTAAAATTGTATGTTCATTTTATGGGATTTATAGAGCGCCACTAACTATCTAATTTATTTACATAAAAAGGACAGTAGTGTGCTAAAACTGTGAGGAATAAGTTTCTATTAAACAGTTAGTTCTACAACGTATAGGGGTGCCTTAAATTTTCAAGTTGGTTTCTCGTTTCTCCTAAGATGAATACCCACAAGACCCCCCAGTTTGATTTAAATGTAACTTGAAAAACCGGGTGTTTTTAATCTTTTTCCTTGAAAAATCGAGTTCAACACAGAATTCCCCAATTGTATTATCATTTTCCATTTTTGCATAGCAATTTCAAAACACATTTTTTTTCAAAATTTTCAATTTTTTTTTGTACTTTCTCATGTATTGACTCAAAAGACTCAACTAATAAACTAACACTCTAAAAAGACGCTAGTCTCCCATACCCATACTTAAACTTCACATTGTCCCTAATGTGAACCAGGAAAACTAACTAAAAGAAAGAAGAAGAAGAATAAAAGAAAAAAAAGAAAATGGAACAGACTCCCCTGATAGATAGAGCAAAAATCCTGTTAAGTCTTAGTTCCTGCCAGCTCTTAAATTGATAATCACCAAAATGCAAAATCTGGCTCTCAACACCTAACATTCTTCATTCAAACACAAACCAACAAACAACTTCAAGCATATCAGAGCATTAGTGGAATCAAAGCATAATCAATACATGACATGAGAATCCAAAAACAAATAACAGAAGTCTAAATTGTCTACAAACCAAACAAATAAATAGAAATAAACTAACTAAAAAAACAATAAAAAAATAGAAACCACAACAACTAGTCATCCTGATGAGCACCACTGCCACCTTCACCGCCAGTCGGATCATAGCCCGGAGGCTGAAACCAAGGAGGAATAGGTATATCCTGCTGATGAAACATGTACCTCATCACCTCCTCGTTGCGTTCAAACCGCTGCTGTGTATATGCACGAAAATCCTGCATATCCTGGCGAAACCCCGACTGCATGGAATCCAACCTGCCAAATAACTAATCACGCATATCAGTAAAAGTAAAAACATCAGGCATTGGTTGCTGAACAGATGGTGGCTGCTGGAAAGGTGGCGGCTGTCTCAGCGGGTAACGCTCTCGGTATATCTCGTGGTGGAAAATAGGCCGCTAACGCCTGGTCGGGATGTCCTGCTGAATGACCTCAGCAGCAGCAGTCCCCAATGGTAGAGGAACCTGATGACCCTGTTGGATAGGAGCCCACTGAGGAGGGTTGTCATAGGTGACAATAAATACACATTAGGCTAATCCCGCTTGAATGGAGATTAGTACCACAAATGAACACGTGGAAGGGCGGTAACTGAAGTTTCCCTATAACCTTTGGCTCTGATACCAACTTCTGTCACACCCCAAAAACCGATTTGTACCACAGATGAACACGTGGAAGGGCAGTAACTGAAGTTGGAATTTTACCAACGATTATAGTCAAACGGTTATTATAAGAAACATGATTATTGTTACGAAATCCTTAGACTTATTCATAATACATACTTAAAGTTAAGATAAGTTTTCATAAAAATGTTTTCCTACGAAAAGATCTACACTTAGATGTTTAGGTCCCACGTTCCGCCATCATCTCCCAACACCGTTTGACCTTCCCGAAATTCCTACGCATCATTCCCAATTAAGTTTTCTTACAGACCTGAAAAAGCATGAGAAAATACTAGGTCAACAAAAGTTGGTGAGCCTTCGGGTTTTCAGTATTAAGAGAAACAATTTATTTTCCAATTTCATTATGATGATAGAGAAATTAATATATATGTATCATAGACTAGCTAGATCCTATGATAACTTCGGCTATAAGTCCATAATCAAACCAAGAAACACGTCGTTGCCCCACAACAATCCAAACATATATACTCCCTCACTATCCTGACCAGAGCGACTGGTCGTGAGAGCGGACCCTTCTAACCTGATAGATCTACCCATATAAGTCTGTGGCCTCCCCGAGGTTAATGATTATGGGGGGATTTAGGGGTCCAGTAATATGTATGTATATAACTGACCCAACTTATACCATCAAATAATATATATTCGTTTTCTCAATCAATCATTACATATATAAGATATATCTTACCTTTAATCATGCTTTTCCCCCCAAAACGTTTAAATACGACAATATTTAATAAAAATGGGGCCGAAGTACTCACCTTTGCTGATTTCAATTTCCGGTTTCTACGCGTCACGTACCGATTTAATCACGACCCTAGACGTGAAAGAATTCCTTTTAACAGGTTGTAAAGCCTTACTTAAAACTGTTTGTTCACCCAACCTTTTGATAAAAATGCTTTTTCAAAATATTTAAGGATGTTCTCTAAAATCCATTTTGCTTTTGAAAAGGGTTTTCATTTTATAAAATAGTCTCCTTGATAAACCTATTATCGTGAATACCTACACTTATTAGTATCTAACGCAATTCATTTTGTACTTCTTACAAGGACTATCTTTTACTTAAATGATTAGTTTATGAGTTTCCTACAAATTACTTATGGTCACTTATACAGTACCTTATTTTCCTTAAAGTAATCCAAAATATAAATGTATTATTTCCCATCTATTTTGGTTAACTAAATATATATATATATATATGCGTATATATATATATATATATATGTATATATATATTACTAGTTTTGAGGTACTTTTACTAATTTTCCATTTTACCTTTTAGAATACTATTTATTTTTGAAAATTAGTATTTATTTTGAAATAAACGTTTAAGGGGTTTATTATTTGCCACACTAATAAAAATTCCTTAGTCCTCTTGTTTATTATGTTACTCCTTTTTATTTCACGAATCTTTCGTCGTAACCACTATATTTCCTAATCTTAGTCGTTTTCCCTAAGTGTTGTGCCCATAATTTTCTAATCATCTATTATCATCCATGATTTAACATCCAATATATCCTACATTATCATTAGTCCGTATTTTTATGTCTTACTAACATGTTCTTGTAATCCA
Source organism: Flaveria linearis (assembly GCA_024085815.1). Classification (NCBI taxonomy): domain Eukaryota; kingdom Viridiplantae; phylum Streptophyta; class Magnoliopsida; order Asterales; family Asteraceae; genus Flaveria; species Flaveria linearis. The sequence continues at coordinate 88,573,807 of CM044004.1, forward strand.
TAATTCTACAACTTTAGTCCTAAACTATACCAAATTCACAAATCCATATCACTATCTTCTTCTAATCTCAACATCAAAATATACCAATTTTTCATCAATACCTACTTCTAGTAGTAAAATTTTCCATTTTAAACGTCACATTAAATCCCATTTTCATCCATAACTTTATTTTTCCCAAAATCATCAAGTAGGTGAACCACTAATCAAGATTTCAATCTTGATGATCCATGCATGAACATAACATCAAGTATTAGTCTAAATGGTTATACCTTGTGGTGTTCCCCGGTGGTTGTCGGTGGTGGTGTGGTTCGGTGGTAGCAGTGGTTGGTGGCGGCGATTGTGGTGTTCCCCGGTGGTTGTCGGTGGTGGTGTGGTTCGGTGGTGAATAGTGGTCGCGATGGTGGCGTCGGACGGTGAAGATGGTGTCAGGTGGCGATGGTGGCGATCGGCGATAGGGGTGACGGGTGAAGGTGGTGGTGGTAGTGTGGTGTCGTGATGGGGGTGTCGGGTGGTGGTGGTCGCTTCAGTGGTAACCGGCGGTGGGGATGGTTCAGGTGGTAGCCGACGGTGGTGATGGCTTCAGTGGTGGTCGGCGGTGGGGATGGTTTCAGTGGTGGTCGGCGGATGAAGAGAGAAAAAGAGAGTGTGAGGTGATGGTGGTGATGGTGTCGATTGTAGGGAAGAGAGAAGGGAGAAGAGAGAGTGAAGTAGAGGGATTGTGTGTTGGTGTGGGTTTTCAAGGGGTTTTTGAAGAGATGTTTGCATGTGTGGGTTTCCAGGGGATTTTCTTGGTTGCAACAATATTCTTCCCATGATTTTAATCCATTATATTTTTTTATTAGTTCATTTATTCACATATTACAACTTATAGTTATTATTATTATTATTATTAATTTTTATCATTATTAAACGTTTTATCTCAGTTGATTTATCTGTCAACGAATTTTGCGTTAATATTGATCAAATACTGATCATTGACTCTCATGGGTGCAATGCACTGTGTTGTAAATTCCAAATTCAGCAAGACACTTCTTCTTAAGAAGAACATTGGTCAATCTCTAGCGAGTCAAACTAGTCAACTAAGGTAATAATTTTAAATGCTTAAAATTTGAAGAATAGAGTTGACGTTGACCTGATTTTTGTCGGGTTGTTAAAGTTATGAATAATGTTAATGGTGAGTTACAAGTCTTTCAAAAGAGGGTTATGATTGGAATTTGAAATAAATATAAAATTAAATGATTTAAATAAATAAAAGAATAATTACAATTTAAACTCTAATTTTATTAAAAATCTAATTTTAATTTAACAACTTATTTTTTTATTAAATCTTTGTACACTTTATAAATATCATAAGAACTTGTAATTTGATTATTTATTTTAATTGAATATTTAAAATCTTATAAATAATAATAACCTTTTATAATTTATTTTATAAATTATAAAAATTATTATAAGTTGTTTAAATGATTTAATATATTGAAATTGAATAAAACAATTGTCAATATTGATTAAATTACACATTTAACATATTTGATTCATTAAAATTATTAAAATAACTTAATAATAGAAGTTCAAAATGGGTTCGGGTTTAAGTTTTAACTTGGAAAATAGCGGATGTTACACAAAATTACATCTCTATCCAAAGAGATGTAGTATATAGTAATATAGATATAAGTATTTAAATAAAATAACACTTAATTTAAATATTAATTTATATTATTATAAATAAAATAAAATTTAATAAAGTGAATTAAATAATATCACATTATTAGATAATGATTTAATAATATGTATTAAATAACAAACAAACAAACCCAGTGTATCCCACTCAAGAGCAGGGTCTGGGAATAATATGTATTAAATCTATAACATATAATAAAAAAGTTTTTCTAAGACACGTGTCATCATTTTAGAATATCAAACGGCACGTGTCATCATTCTAGCATATTAAAAAAATCATTTTCCCGCCTCTCTCTCATAATAAATAAATATAAAAAATTTAAAAACAATCAATTTGACTTTCTTTTTTTACGATAATATGTTAAAATAAATATATTTATATTTGTATTTATGTGTTTATTATCTCTCTCATATTAAATGATAATTAGTATATATAAGTAAACTAAACTATTAAACATCTAAACTATAAATATTATTATTTTAATAATTTTTAATACATACTAAATTATATGATTTTAAACATATTTTATTTTTAAATATAGAGTAATAATTTCTAATTTTATTATTTGTTATAATTTTTAAATACTCATTATATTATTATTTCATCAATGGCTAATAATATTTAGAAATTAAAATATTATAAAACTAATGATTTAAATATATATTTTATTTATTCTACCCATGTGATACATGGGTTCTAACCTAGTAATATAATAATTAGAAGAAGTTAATTAAATGATGGTAAAAATGAAACTATTTCATAAAGTGCTTGTATTCTATACTTAAAATGTTGTATATGTGTCTTACACTTTAAATGAAACTATCATTTTATTCTTCTAATCTATATATAGTACTAAAAGAGTAACTTGAGGGGACACTTGTCACATTCCTACGTCCCCTAAGTTTGTTTTTTCCGGCTCTCACTCCTCTTAAATAGTTACCTAAATTAAATATTAAATAATTTTAATTCATTTTAGGATTAAAAATATTTCTTAATAAATTTAGAAAGATGTCTTTTTATTAATGTTACTTCTAGAAAATAAATTTTTATAAAATAAGAGTTTTTCTAAAACATCACACATTTCTAAAAATATGAAATATCTTAAAATTTATGTTTTTAAAAAGTAAACTTCTTTATAAACTAAAAATAATTAAAATTATTATTTATAAACTAAAAATAATTAAAATTAGGAGTTATAATAAGAAACTTTTAAAAATGGTATTTTTGTTAGGGTTTGTTTGAAAAATAGTTAAATTTTTTTGGAAATAAAATTTAAAATTATTACTTATAATTATTACTCATATGTAATTTTAATCTTATTTTATTTTAAAATATCATTTTATACTTCATAAACTTTCATCATAATTAAAATTTTATTTTTTAACTCGTGTAATATACGAGTTTACTAAAGTTAGTATTATATAAATAACAATCAATAATTAATCAATTTTATTTTTTCAACCCGTGTAATACGTTTAGTTTTATTTATATTTTTTAATTATTTTAATATTTAACTCTTCACATCCCGTGTAATACATGGGTAACTAAAGTAGTATCTATTATAATAAAAGAGTAACTTGATATGACACGTGTCACCACCACAATTCTCCTCACCAAAATTTTCCCGCCTCTCTCTCCTATTAAATAATTACCTTAATTATTAATAATATTATTTAATATCTTTTTGGATTAAAATATTTTTTTATAAATTAAGAAAAATATTTGTTATTAATGTTATTTCAAAATAAATAAATTTTTATAAGTAATATTTTTTTCTAAAATATCAAACTTTGTTAAAAATATGATATATTATAAAATTACTATTTTTAAAAAGTAAATTATTTAAAAACCAAAAATAATTTAGTTTAGGAGTTATGATAATAAAATATTTTAAAAAATGATATTTTTATACGGTTTGTTTTAGAACAAAATGTTATTTTTAAAAAATTTAAAAACAAAGTTATAAAATGTTGATATCACTGTTTTATTACTTATAGTACTTACTTATATGTAATTTCAGTCATATCATGTTTTAAAATATCATTTTATTTTCTATAAGTCTTATTATATTAATATTTTAAATTCAACCCGTGTAATACACGGGTTTTCTAAACTAGTGTATTATATAGTAGTATAAATATAAATATAGATATTAAGTAAAGGCAAATCTTGTTTTGTTAGTGATATTAGAATTACCTGTATCGTTAAAAAAGAACTGAAAATTAAAATTAGCTGGCAATAAATACAACTAAAGATATATTCTTTAAAATTAATTAAATAATGCAAACGTAATTAATGCTTTGAAATATTTTAATTAAAGCAAATCTTTGATTTCTTGGTGCTACATAAATATATTGTTTGAATATATCACTTTGACATAATTAAATAATACATTTAAAAAACACAACATTTTCATTTATATGGTTATTAAAACTTATTACTTTGTCCTATGACGATAAAAGACCACTTACAAGACTTGTTAACTTTTAAAATACAAGTATTTAGTCTCTTTTGACTTGTGCACGAGTCAAAACAAGATTAATGAGCATTAAATAGAGTTTGTTGGATCCTTGCCCTTTAAAACCACCAAAATTCCAACCAAATTTCATAGGGTTGTGTGGTTAGACCATCAAGATGACAAAGAATGGTTGTAAATCGAGCAACAAGAGTAGTACATTCATGGTGGTTTTGGTGGTATTCATGTTGTTGGTACAAGGAGGGAGGGCAAGGCTATACATGTGTTGGGGAGGGTGTCTAAATGAGTGTTTTCTTCTTAGTAGCAATCAAATTGGGCAAAGGTTTCCATGTTATGTGAATTGCTTGGCCAAATGTTTTTATCCACCAGGTTTTGGTACTCCATCAGGACCCGGTATTCCTGGTATTACACCACCATCGAACCAAGCTCCTGCATCCCCACCGTCTGATTCAAGTTTAGAAGCAGATACAGAAGCATATGCGGCTTCCGTAGTTGATACAAAATCTGAAATCCTAGAGCCTCCCATACGTAAAAGAAACTCTTGCTTAATGCATTGTTCTTTGCAAATTTGTGGGTTATACAACAATGGTACGCTCTCATACATCCTCTAAATCTGTTTTAAAATAATCATATACTTTATAAAGTATGCAAAAAATAATGTTATATCCCCTCGCACTCCTTTGGGTTCAAATATTAAATGTATAATAAAATCATAAAAGTATAAAACTAAACTTTGTTATTCTATTGAAAGTTGAAACTCATTTTAAACACTTTTATATTAGAAATGTTTATATTCTCATTAAAACAAATCTTGTATATTAGAAATTAAATGCTAGTTATTGTAAGTTTTTAATATTTTAAGATATTCAAATTCTAAATTTGACTTTTCACTTTGATTTTTCAGATGAGATTCGTTTGAAGAAGTGTCTGTTAGGATGTATCGGCCAATGTAAGGATTCAAACAATTGAAAGAGGAATTGGTTATATTGATGCAAGATTATACATCAATACACTAGATATAATTGAATCATTGATATACAATGCATTTGTATCGTTTCTTTATGTTGGCAATTAATATAATATATTTATACATCATTTTTGTAACACCCCAACCCGGAGAGGCTGACGTGTCACTATTACAGATATCAAATCAAAACCCATTTCACGATATTAAAGAGATTGTCAAAAGAAATAAATTCAAACAAACTCCATAATCCGAAAGAACCTAATTAAGTTATTCATTACATCAATTAAAGTAAAATCCAATCTTGATCTTCAACCACTCTTCACTGATTTCCCGGAACCCCTTGATTACCTACAATCAAATAAGAAAACACCACAAAAAGGAAATACGGCTGAGCCAAAAGTTGCTCAGTGACGGAAATAACAATAGTAACGATACGAAGCATAAATACTTATATCTGAATACTGAACGGATCATATGATACTGAAACGGAAATCTGAATCTGAACATATAATACTGATACTGAACTGAACATGTAATACTGAACTGAACTGATATACACGACGCGTATATACAAACAAAATAAGTCGTGTAACATAAGAAGTACCCAGAGCCAAAACTGAACTGATAAGTACATAGCTAGCTAGACTATGCACTAATGAGATGGTGTGTGGGGCGTACACACATGATTCCATCCCCCGGAACTGAACTGAACTGAACTGAACTAGGATCGATCCATCCGCCTCCCAGATATTATGGCCAAAGTACTACCTGAGTACGAACGTGTTAACGGAGACGCCGTGAACTATTTATTACACACCGTCACGAAAAGTGTCACATCATTGACGCCACAATGACATGTCGGAGAGCTCGGGTAACAGAGTATCAAAACAAATGGTAGCACAACTACCAACATATAACATATTAATAAAACATTTATAGGAACATGCAATAATGAGCACAATTCATAAAATATATATTGCATGCTACAGGTCTCAATAAATAACACTAATGAGTCAAACGAATCGGAGCATAATTAAATAATAATGATATACGACTAATAAAGGCTAAACGATTCATATTAACGGAAATAACGTATCAAAATCCGTACTACAAAGTAACGGAACAGAATTTATACTATGATAAAGATAACCAAGAATCCGTACTACAAGTAACGGAAACAAAGTGAATACTATGATAATCAAAGGAACAGAATCCGTACCTTATACACGAATGATAATAATCAGAAACGAGGTTTAGGCTCGGTTAACGCCGCGAGAACCTACGATAACGTAACGCAATTTATAATCTGAAAAATTCCAGTTCTGCCCTTGTCTTCTCGCACTCGTTAAAAATACTAAACGACGTTTAAAATTCTGAAAATCTCCAGTTTACTAGATTAGTGACTTCTAAACAACTTTCATTTAGAAAAGTTTCTGATTTGGATTACCGAAATATGAGAAAAACGTGGATCTTTACAGCTGCGCAGAACTGCTAGCTGTTACGAAAACGACTATTTGGAGGTCTAAACGAATGAGTTTTTCGATGTTTTATATATCAACAGATTCGTTTTTCGACGAACTTCGTCATGGACATAAGGTTTAACTGATTTGGATCTGTTATGAAAAAGTTATGGCCTCCGTAAGTTGGCTATAAAATACGTAACTAAATCAATTGTTTACAGTTTATTTTTAAACGAAATAAACTATTTACAACGATATAAACATAAATTGTTAAGGTTTTTAATAAGTTAATTTACAGAAACTAATTAGGTACTTTTATAAAATAAGTCTTATATTTAATCTGATTTTTACCATTTATTTAAAAGAAACCATAAGAATAATTAAACTAAATGTCTTGTTATATTGTTTTATAAATGTTTAAGCTTAACGAAAATTACAGAAAATCAAGTTGATGATTTAAAAATAAACAGGGATTATAAAAGAATTTTTATGATTTTTAGAAATTTTTACATAATTTTTAAAGGCTAAATAAGGCTTTAAAAAAAAATATGGCAGGGGTTCGGGTTCGAACCCGTGACCTCCTGCCCATCCCTCTTCCGCTTTAACCAGCAGGCTAGGGCGCCTGTGCCTAGCCTGTATTGGTTTTTAATCCTTTTAAACAATCCCGAATCCAAATATCCCCAATCTCCAATCATATAAACCCTAACTTGATTTTAACCCAAATCGAACCTCAAATGGATGTTGTGTATGAAATCAAGCTTAGGGCTTTGATTTCCCACGTGAAACCGAGTGTAAAGGTGGTTCCAATTACCTGGTTCGTTTTGGAAGGGTATCAAGAACAACCGACGAACAGTCGCGGTTGAAGGTGCCCGGTTTGCTGTGCAATTGGTGATGAAAATCCAATTAAATTGGTGAACAGCTTCAACTAGTGTTCTTGATACAAAGCCTCAAGTTAATTTGGGATTAGAACGTGCTTAGGTTGGAGTTCCAGAAAGTTGCAGGTCCGCGATGAACAGAGGTGATCGGAGGTGGTGTTTTCGATTATTTTTGATGAAATTGAACTCGTAGGAAAGTTGTAAACGCTTAAATGATTGTTAGTCTGCCATTAATTTGTCTATTATTAACGTTTATAGTGTGGTTCGGAGTGGGTGGTCGGCCGAAAAAGAAGGAGAAACAATTTGTTTAAATCGCACTCAAATCGGATAAAGTTCTAGTGGGGTATTGCTCGAAACTTTCACATAATGTTGTCGGGAACCATTGATTGAACTAAAATCGAGTAAAATGGTAGTTTGGGGGGTCACCGGCGCCGACCGGTTTTGGCCGGAAAAATCCGCCGGAAAAGCGGGTGACAGGAGAGAGAAACAGATTTTGATTTTACATTTTACACAAACAGCCCCTGTGGTTTAAGCTTCTTTTTATTTGTGCACAAAACTTAAGTTTCCAGTTTTCAAAATAGCAAAAATGCCCCCTGAACCTTTTATTAGTATTATTATTATTATTGTTATTATTATTTTAATATGGGTATTATAATTCTACCCCCCTAAAAAAAAATTTCGTCCGCGAAATTGCTATGTATAGGTCGAACAAGATATGATATAACGTACACAGAGTAGTAAAAATCAACAAGTGAACGAAATCAGTCATATTTATTCATTTGCTGAAACGGAATCGATTCGATAGACGAAATCGTATAAGAGATGGCTAATGTGGTGTTCAAGAAACAGATAACTGATAACTTCATAACTGATATCAGAAACATATAAAAGATAATAACTAAGAGGTAAATAGATACAGATATTGAGAACGGATTTCATCTTCTATCTCCCATGTAGCTTCGCGTTCGGAATGGTTTTTCCATTATACTTTGACAAAAGGAATAGTTTTCCTACGCATAATGCGTTCTTGTCGGTCAAGTATAGCTTCTGGTTCTTCTTCGAATGATAAATCCTCACGAATCAAATGAAGTGGATAGTTAACCACGTGAATAGGGTGATAATTGTATCCCCTTAAAAGAGATACATGAACGACGTTATGCACATATGACCGCTGAGGTGGTAATGCTAAACGATACGAGACCTCACCAACTCTTTTTAGGATTTCAAATGGTCCGATAAACCGTGGACTAAGTTTCCCTTTAAGACCCAAACGTATATCCTCAAAAGTCTGTATGGTTCTTTCACTTTGATTTATATGACCTTTATTTCTATAATTTAACTATTCTTACTTTCTAGTTATAGCCAATTCCTAATTCTGATTATTTCTAACTTGTCTTGGGGTCTTAGGGCACACTTATGGTAATGGTCGGAACTCCAACCTTCTTAATGTCCTCGTTTAACACATGTTAGCTTAATCGTATCAATCAACATAGCTAGGTTCACAACATTGGCATTAAAACAAATCATCTAAACCATCAGAGAGGTTTATTCTACTACTTACTAGATTTTCCCAGTATCCTTCTTAATTCTATTTGGTCTAATGTCATAGGGCATGACATCAGTTTAATCAATTCATGGAGTTTGTCAGTATAAAGAGCACGACTTAACCCTACCATTGCATGCTTTTAGAATTACAATTCTAACTTTTGCATTTCATTCCTTAGGTAATAGTAACCCTATTTATAAACATCACCGGTATACTAAGAATGTGCTTAAACCGGTTACACGACATCCAAATTTTCCTTAGCATCATCCCAAAGAATAACGTAATGTATGTATAGAGAGTATCATCACCCTTCTATATTTCCTGTAGTCCACTTTCATTCTAAGCATTCAATCAGTCCCTCAGTTACTGAAATGCTAAGTGGAGGAATGTCTCTTAAAAGATAAAATTAGTATCATGATTGGAAATACCATGAAGGCTCTAAGTAGGACAGGACTTAAGTAATAGTAAATAAACTACAAGCACATGAGTACAATATGTCTAATAATAGCTGTCTATCCTTCATGCTTTCAAAATTTCAGGTATAACCATGTCAGGTCAAGTAATAGGGAAACAAGTCTCTCTTTAAGTTAGGACAAGTATAGCTTAGATTACCAAATGGAACACGTCAAGGTAATTTGACCCATTTGCCTTATAGACTTGTGTATTGACCACAGTAACTTCACGTGCTATAACAGCAACAATCTTACGGCCAGAGTTTCTAGATCGTGAACGGTTTTGACGAGAAGCCATTCTGAAAGATCATTAAAAATTTTCATGGAAATTGGGTAATATGAGCTATTCAACATGAAAATGACAATCGAGAATTTGGCATAATAGCAATGAGATGTTCCAGGTGAAATCGTTTGATTCATAAATCAAAGCGAGTACGTTGACTAATCAAAGTATTGGGTCAATCACAACTTTGTTGAATACATGCGTACCTATAAGCAGATATTCATCCCGAGAGTTTCCAGGTAAGGTAAACAGGTCCATCGGTTGATTTGGATTTATACGAATACCTTGCCTAGACAGAACACCTCGAGATACAGGCATCACACTCTTCCAGCATTACATGTTTCAAGTTGTAAGACACAGACTTTGGCGAATTTGAAAACCACGAATAACGATTTAAAGCTCATTTTGAAAACCATTAGGCACGATGATAAGTGTAGATCCACATGTCGTCGATAAATACAATGACGAACTTATCGAGGAACTTGCGAAAGACTCGGTTCATTAGGTCCATGAATACGGCCGGGGCATTAGTTAACCCGAACGGCATAACCAGGAATTCATAGTGACCATATCGCGTACGAAAAGCTGATTTCGGGACGTCAGAATCTTTAATCTTCAACTGATGATACCCAGACCTCAAATCATTTTTAGAGAAACACTTTGCTCCCTTAAGCTGATCAAATAAATTATCGATACGAGGTAGAGGGTAACGATTCCGAATGGTGATCTTATTTAATTCCCGGTAGTCAATGCAAAGCCTCATAGTTCCACCTTTCTTCTTTACAAATAAAACCGGTGCGCCCCAAGGTGAGACACTTGGTCTAATAAATCCAAGATCTAATAACTCCTGTAATTGCTCCTTTAGTTCCTTGAGTTCATGTGGTACCATACGATAAGGTGCCTTGGAAATCGGCTCAGCATCAGGAATAAGATCAATAGTGAATTCTACCTCGCGATCTGGTGGAAGTCCGGGTAACTCCTCAGGAAACACGTCGGAAAATCACATACAATCGAATAATCAGATATGTTCGGCTTATCAGAAGATGTAGCTTTTACTGAAGCTAGGAATCCCACGCAACCGTGCGATAAGAACTTCTGAGCCTTAAACGCAGAGATGATTTTCAATGATTTCCGAGGCTGAGTCCCTTGATAAACGAGTTCAGGGCATTGAAGATTTCCAAATAAAACACGACGAGTCTAGAATTCAATAGTAACGTGATGTCAAGTTAACCAGTCCATACCAAGTATGACATCAAGTCACTCATTTGCATAGGAAACAAATCAGCTTTACGAATAATAAACTCGATTCTGATCGGACAATCTCTATAGACATGCTAGATGATAGTCGAATCTCCTAATGGAGTAGTAATAGCCAAAGCGTGCTCTAAGGCAGTCGGTGCAGTCATTCAGTACTTAGCAAACAAAGAGATACGACAGAATGCGTAGCGCCCGTATCGAATAAGACATAAATATCCCGCTTCCCAATGCAAAGGGTACCGGAGATCATACCTAGGGCGTTTACTATCAGTATCGGACAAGACATATATATGTATATAATACGTCCTCAACACCAAGTACCTCAAACAATTTCTCAATATGATTGATCCAATTTTGCACCTCGACCGGATCACTAGAAGTACTGAAAGACTTAAGCCTTTGCTTCTGAAAACGTTCCAACCAGACATGAATACCATCACGGGGTGGTGGTGTATTATCACCGGAAGGTGCTCCTGTATTGTTTCCACCAGGTGGCGCCCCTGTGGCATTACCACCCGATGATGTCCCTGTGGCATTTCCACCAAGTGGTGCGCCAGTGGCGTTACCTACAGGTGGTACTCCGGTAACATTTCCAACTGGTGGCATTCCAGTGGTACTGCCAGTAGGTGGTTACAACCGTATTAGCCTGCTGCATTTGCTGGAAACAGTTTGGGCAGTCTGAGCCATCATGTTAGAGAGCATCCCCGAAATAGCAGTGTCGACAACATTAGCGACCAGTGCTTCCAAGTTTGCATCAGACTAGGGGCCATTCGAGATATTGCGGTTATTCACACGTCTCTTAGGAGCCATCGGAAATGAAGATATACGTGTGTACACTAGAATTTAGATTGGAAAGAGGTTAGATCCTAACCCAACGTCTACCCATAACCTCACAAGTTTATTATTAATGTTTAAGTTTTCTACAGGAAAGAACCTGGCTCTGATACCATAACTGTAACACCCCAACCCGGAGAGGCTGACGTGTCACTATTACAGATATCAAATCAAAACCCATTTCACGATATTAAAGAGATTGTCAAAAGAAATAAATTCAAACAAACTCCATAATCCGAAAGAACCTAATTAAGTTATTCATTACATCAATTAAAGTAAAATCCAATCTTGATCTTCAACCACTCTTCACTGATTTCCCGGAACCCCTTGATTACCTACAATCAAATAAGAAAACACCACAAAAAGGAAATACGGCTGAGCCAAAAGTTGCTCAGTGATGGAAATAACAATAGTAACGATACGAAGCATAAATACTTATATCTGAATACTGAACGGATCATATGATACTGAAACGGAAATCTGAATCTGAACATATAATACTGATACTGAACTGAACATGTAATACTGAACTGAACTGATATACACGACGCGTATATACAAACAAAATAAGTCGTGTAACATAAGAAGTACCCAGAGCCAAAACTGAACTGATAAGTACATAGCTAGCTAGACTATGCACTAATGAGATGGTGTGTGGGGCGTACACACATGATTCCATCCCCCGGAACTGAACTGAACTGAACTGAACTAGGATCGATCCATCCGCCTCCCAGATATTATGGCCAAAGTACTACCTGAGTACTAACGTGTTAACGGAGACGCCGTGAACTATTTATTACACACCGTCACGAAAAGTGTCACATCATTGACGCCACAATGACATGTCGGAGAGCTCGGGTAACAGAGTATCAAAACAAATGGTAGCACAACTACCAACATATAACATATTAATAAAACATTTATAGGAACATGCAATAATGAGCACAATTCATAAAATATATATTGCATGCTACAGGTCTCAATAAATAACACTAATGAGTCAAACGAATCGGAGCATAATTAAATAATATGATATACGACTAATAAAGGCTAAACGATTCATATTAACGGAAATAACGTATCAAAATCCGTACTACAAAGTAACGGAACAGAATTTATACTATGATAAAGATAACCAAGAATCCGTACTACAAGTAACGGAAATAAAGTGAATACTATGATAATCAAAGGAACAGAATCCGTACCTTATACACGAATGATAATAATCAGAAACGAGGTTTAGGCTCGGTTAACGCCGCGAGAACCTACGATAACGTAACGCAATTTATAATCTGAAAAATTCCAGTTCTGCCCTTGTCTTCTCGCACTCGTTAAAAATACTAAACGACGTTTAAAAATTCTGAAAATCTCCAGTTTACTAGATTAGTGACTTCTAAACAACTTTCATTTAGAAAAGTTTCTGATTTGGATTACCGAAATATGAGAAAAACGTGGATCTTTACAGCTGCGCAGAACTGCTAGCTGTTACGAAAACGACTATTTGGAGGTCTAAACGAATGAGTTTTTCGATGTTTTATATATCAACAGATTCGTTTTTCGACGAACTTCGTCATGGACATAAGGTTTAACTGATTTGGATCTGTTATGAAAAAGTTATGGCCTCCGTAAGTTGGCTATAAAATACGTAACTAAATCAATTGTTTACAGTTTATTTTTAAACGAAATAAACTATTTACAACGATATAAACATAAATTGTTAAGGTTTTTAATAAGTTAATTTACAGAAACTAATTAGGTACTTTTATAAAATAAGTCTTATATTTAATCTGATTTTTACCATTTATTTAAAAGAAACCATAAGAATAATTAAACTAAATGTCTTGTTATATTGTTTTATAAATGTTTAAGCTTAACGAAAATTACAGAAAATCAAGTTGATGATTTAAAAATAAACAGGGATTATAAAAGAATTTTTATGATTTTTAGAAATTTTTACATAATTTTTAAAGGCTAAATAAGGCTTTAAAAAAAAATATGGCAGGGGTTCGGGTTCGAACCCGTGACCTCCTGCCCATCCCTCTTCCGCTTTAACCAGCAGGCTAGGGCGCCTGTGCCTAGCCTGTATTGGTTTTTAATCCTTTTAAACAATCCCGAATCCAAATATCCCCAATCTCCAATCATATAAACCCTAACTTGATTTTAACCCAAATCGAACCTCAAATGGATGTTGTGTATGAAATCAAGCTTAGGGCTTTGATTTCCCACGTGAAACCGAGTGTAAAGGTGGTTCCAATTACCTGGTTCGTTTTGGAAGGGTATCAAGAACAACCGACGAACAGTCGCGGTTGAAGGTGCCCGGTTTGCTGTGCAATTGGTGATGAAAATCCAATTAAATTGGTGAACAGCTTCAACTAGTGTTCTTGATACAAAGCCTCAAGTTAATTTGGGATTAGAACGTGCTTAGGTTGGAGTTCCAGAAAGTTGCAGGTCCGCGATGAACAGAGGTGATCGGAGGTGGTGTTTTCGATTATTTTTGATGAAATTGAACTCGTAGGAAAGTTGTAAACGCTTAAATGATTGTTAGTCTGCCATTAATTTGTCTATTATTAACGTTTATAGTGTGGTTCGGAGTGGGTGGTCGGCCGAAAAAGAAGGAGAAACAATTTGTTTAAATCGCACTCAAATCGGATAAAGTTCTAGTGGAGTATTGCTCGAAACTTTCACATAATGTTGTCGGGAACCATTGATTGAACTAAAATCGAGTAAAATGGTAGTTTGGGGGGTCACCGGCGCCGACCGGTTTTGGCCGGAAAAATCCGCCGGAAAAGCGGGTGACAGGAGAGAGAAACAGATTTTGATTTTACATTTTACACAAACAGCCCCTGTGGTTTAAGCTTCTTTTTATTTGTGCACAAAACTTAAGTTTCCAGTTTTCAAAATAGCAAAAATGCCCCCTGAACCTTTTATTAGTATTATTATTATTATTGTTATTATTATTTTAATATGGGTATTATAATTTTATACGAGTGATGATTAATGTTCTTTAAAATTATACTAATTATAAGTCGACCCAATTTGATGATTGACTCGTGACGGGATAGTACAATTTTTCTTCGGTGTTATATGTAGACTCGTATCATGTTTTACGTTAATTTTTGGATGTGGTATTAGATGTATCAATCATTTCCCTTATTTTATTATTTATTACGTGTATTGAAAATATACAATGATTTAAAAGAATAAATGGGGTTGTAAACTCGCCAAAGAAATACTGAGCATCTGTATTCTTCTTACGTCGTTGGATTTATATCATCTTATTATGATGCTTAAATACAAAATTTAATATAAATATAATTTTGTTTTAAATTTATGAAAAAAATCAAAGAAGATGCACTCGTACACGCAAGTATTAATTTAAAATTTGTTACCATGTTATTTTAAAAAAAGATCGTTGGATTCTAATAATTTTAACTTCTATTTATTAGCCGAGATTAATCTTAATTCAGTAAATATTTACAAACACTTCTAACTTTAAACTTATTTTTCTCAAACAATCCTTTACTAGCAGAGAGTTAACCCTGTTAGTTTTTGTTATTGTTACGCTTTGTTATGATTTTTGATACATATGTGTCATGTAAGATTTAGTTATTTAGCTAAAATAAAATTAACTATTTTAAACTAAACTGGTTTATATTTTTCTCCTTTCAATATACGTAAATCAATAATATGTCTAGTGTTTTTGTTCATGTTCATTCATTAAGAAATTGAACTTACTCACAAACGGTTCAAGAACCATTAACTAACACAACAAATATATACTATTTAAGTTATTCACTTGATATAACATGATACACATGATTATGAACGAACATATTACAAAAGATGAACGAACATATTATATAGTATTTATTAACATAAATAATTATAAATTATAAATATAAGGCTAATTGAAAATTAAAATTACAAAAATATATGAAAATTAGATAGATTAATTAAAACTAAAAGTTATAAAATATTCAATGAACGAACAAACATAAATGAACGCACAAGAATGAATATAAATGAACGTTCATGAACACAAATGAACGAATATGACATCTGTTCATGTTCTTTCATTTAAGTAAAGGAACAAATTTTTTTGTTCATTCAAACTAACGAACATAATGAACTTCTCAGCGAACGATTTACAAGCCGTTCGTTGAACGTTCTGTTCGTTTATAGCCGTAATGTTAATCCATTAAAATTTAAAATAATTTTAAGAGTTAATTACACGATTGGTTCCTGTGGTTTGCCCATATTATAATATTGGTCCCAACTTTTAAGAAATTACAGGTTTAGTCCTTCCTTTTTGCCAACTCGTAACACGATTGGTCATTACACTAATCTTATTTAAGTTTTTTCAGGTAAGTGAATGTGAAAAGTCTAAAATACCCTACACTAAAAGAAATACTATAAGTGGGTCCTACTGCTTATTCTTCTCCACTTCTTCTTTCACAATCCGACCCATTCACTACCACCGCCTGTAAAATTCTGAATATCTCCCAAGAATCTATTAACCAAGATCTCAATCTCAATTACATTCCGCATTCTTGAGATTGAGATCTTGGTTAATAGATTATTGGGAGATATTCAGAGTTTTACAATTGGTATCAGAGCCAGATGTTGCTCTTGATACAACGGATCACTATTCAGCGATCTTCCGTTCGAGGACGTTAAACAAGTTAAAAAGGTTAGTTAATTTTGTTGAAAGCCATCCGATTTCATCAACGTTAATTTTGTTGAAAGTCATCCGGTTTCATCAACGTTCAATCCGAAACCGAGACACACACATATTTACGTCTCAATTCGATTCAAAATGTATGATTTGTTGAAGAAATTGAAGACAAATTCAGTTCAAATGCAATGGTTGATGTGAAGTATTAATACGCACACCAAGTGTTTGTGTAAATGCTCAAGTGACTTCGTTGTATAAAATTTGCTAGAGTTATTTCCGGTTTCATCAAGGATTTATTTGAAACCGAGAACACGCACAAAACGGAATCAGATTGCATGATCTTATGAAGTCTTGAAGCTTAAAAGTTGTTGCATCAAATTCAATATCCGCCCGTGCGAGAACCTTCCTTGCGAAAGGTTTGTTGAAGATTCAAGTTTTCTTTAAACACAAAATAATATCATAATCCAAGAGGGATTTTGTTTACAATATCGTTTTAACTCGAAAAGTGCGCGAATGAAAGTGAACAAGTCGCATGCATGCGAAAGTTGGAATTGCATGCATGCGAAAAGAATATTAATGCATGTCTAACACATGCAATGAGAAAAGTGGAAAGGAAAGTGGTTAACAACAGGCAACAACAAGCATGCATGCATCATTCATGCGAAAGGTTAAAGGTTGTTACATGCATGCGACAAGTTTGCAAATACAAGTATATATATGCATGTGTGTGCGTGCAAAGCGGCGTGGCACAATTCTACCGAGAACATTAGTGCAATTAGTGTGTGTGTGTTTTAGTGTATTTCGCTCAAAACAAGCAGATCACGTTTGTGATTCTTCCACCTTCGGGTGAGATCGATCTAGTATCGATTCATATTGTATTGAATTCAATTTGTAACGATTCAAGTTTATAATAAACATATGAATTACATTGTTATCTCGATTGATTCAAGTAGAGTGTGCACCCGTCTTCGCGTATTATCAAGTGCAACTATCAAACAAAGTTCGATCGATCGGTTTATAGGCTTTACACCGGTTGTCGCTGCTGCCACCGCCGCCGGCTCATATATATATATATGCGGTGGCGCTAATCAAATCCCACCGTCTCCCGCCGCAACGCCACCCGAATACGTTTAGAACAATGTGTAATTGAATTTAATTTATCCTCAGCTATATATTTACCAATGTTTTCAGAACCGGATCGGGCGTCGAACCGGACGCCTTACTGGTTTGGTGGTCGGACCGGATTTAAGAACCGGATGACCTCATAATTATATATATAGTATATTATATATATAGTTATATATATAATCAAATATAAGTAATTTATATATGATTTATATATGTAATTTATAGTTATATATAAAACTTAACTATATTTGTATATTTAACATATTAATTTATGGTTCAACACCCCGTTTTTACCCAAAAAAACAAAAAAAAAAAACAAAATCCGATCCAAACCGGTCCGGTTTCCCTGTCCGACCATTGGTTCGGGACGAACCGGCCGGTTCGACCAGAGAAAAACGAACCACAGCTGACCGGACAGGCCACCGGACCGGCCACCGGACCGATCCCCGGTCAAACATTGATATTTACGTGTATGCGTCATACATGCACGAGCTGTAATAAAAAAATAAATATCGTTACTAAAACACAAGACACTATAAGATATATGAGCTAGCTAGTCTCACCGACGACGGAAACGACGTCGGTAAAACCCATTAGTGGTTGGATTTTGTATATGTTAATGACCAAGGCCTCTTCGCCCAGAAGCCAATTTGTATGTTATAGATCGCATCTTGATTAGCCTTCGATTGATGATGTTGGTGGAGGAGACGATGAATTCTGACACCTCTCCGCCACTTTTTATGCTTTCGGTGGCGTTAATGGTAGTCATGGTGGCGGTAGTGACAGCTTTAGGATGAAGATTCCGGCAATGAACCATACTAAAGTGTGTTGTCATTAGCAGTAAGATGATACCAAAGGCAAAAGAGAAGTATCTCAATGCCATATTTGAATATTATGTGAGCTTTGTTTGCTTAAGCGCGCGACGGTCGGAGGAGGATGTAGTGGCGGGGCAATGGCGGTGGCGGTGGCGCCGGTGGAGGTTGTTGGCAGAGAGGGAGGTTGATGGTGTCAATACATGAATCTTTCTCTTCTCAATCTCATCAGATCCATCGTTACTATTACTAGACCCATCCACAGTCGAAATATTCAAATCGATTTGTTTAGTTTTTGATCTTCGTAATCACCGGCGTGTGAATCGTTATTGTTCATTTCGCCTTTAGAAACCTCAAGTGATGGGAAATTTAGATGTGTATCATCGTCATTTGGTAACTCCATGACCGATGATTTCTTGATGAAAAAGTGAAACTGTTGGTGAAGGTTTGGTCAGAAGGAGGAGGTGGAAACTAACAAAGAAGTGAAGGAGTGAGATGTACTTCTAGTATTTCTTTTAGTCGATGTGTATTATATACTTTTCACATCCACTTAACTGAAAAAATTAACAGAAGTTAGTATCAGGAATCAATCGTTTTACGAGTTGACAAACAGTAAAGACAAAACTTGTAAATTCTAAAAAATTAAGACTAATATTACAATATAAACAAATTATAAGGACCAATCATCTAATTAACTCTAACTTAAAACAAAAATACCTTCTCACTTTCTTTTATTTTATTTTTTTCGCTTCTTTCTTATTGAGCGGACCAGCAGAAAGAGGAATAAGCAAGAGAGCAAAATTAAAAATTCGTAAGAACTTGCTAACAATTTCTTCGCATGGTTCGTTCATTTCGTTCCTTCATGTCTCTCACTATTTGATTTCTATTTCAGTTTATCGAATGATTTGAAGTTTGTATTCGACATTGGGAGTTCGATTGGGACTGGGATTATACGTGATCGTGATCATAAACTCCTTGATTAAACTGATGTATTTCTTGTATGGTGTTACAGTAGTTGGATTGTAGAATCGCTCTAACTGAAACGTCATCAAGTTAATGTAATCACTAAATTATCACATTTAGTATTTGATTAGGCTGGTAGTAATTTTTTGTCATCGATTTATCTAACTTAATTGATCAATTAAGGGCTGTACAACGTCACCGAGGGGATGTTATTGATCTCAACCCTAATTTAATCAGTAGTTTTTGGTAAATCAGTGACAATTGGTTAATTGAACTTTCTCAGACCAAAGGGCTTGTAGCTTAATGTATCTTGTGTGTACATTCTTGGTGCCCCTCCCAATGAGGTTAAGAGTTCGAGACCTGTCGTGGACAGTAGTGTAAATTTAGGAGTAGGATTAGATGGGTGTATGCGTTTGTCGTTCTACAAATATTGAACCGTCTTAGTTTTGATTTATTTTATCTTGTTAGTTTGGACTGTAATTGGGTGGGAAGGATGTTACTGGTATAGTTGTGAGACCTTAGGTATATTCACAAGCAATTTTTTTTCCTTCTGATCTAGTTACTAATTGAACTCCCAAAATCTTGACCATGATTTTCTAAAACAATATTAGTACAACAAGTCCATAATAATCTGAGTATTTATGTAAACATGGTTTAAGAGGCTATATGCATTAAAGAGAGACTTTAGGCAGATTTGAGGCCATTCGACGCATATGATATGTACCCTTTAAGCTAATTTTTCTGATTTGACTTGTTTGAGATAATAAATAACCTAAACCAACTCATTAGTAGGTAAATGGGTTGGATTTGCCACCTCTACTTATCACATGCTTGACATGATAAGTATATTTTGACACGTGTTTATATCTTGTTGGGAGTCTCTCCAGAGTAGTGTGTTGTCATGCCTGTGGCGTGTGCCGTATGGTTTGGTTAAGCGGCTTGTTAAAAGTTGCTTCAGGTTTGACGTGCAGTATCAAATGTTTGAAGTATTTGTAAAATCCTTTTACATTTATGTGTATTCGACATAGTTGTCGAAGTTGCAAGACACACTCAAGGCGAAAAGGGTGACCAATGGGCCTAGGAGCAAGGCGCTTTGTCACACCCTCAAATTCCGGGTCTGGAATCTATCACGGAGGGGTGAACAAACAGGATCGAACACAGTAGTTACACATGAGATGCAAATATCTATATGATGGATTTCAGATAATTATTACAATAACGTTCAGAATAATGTTATGCGTAGCGGAAGCAAATATAGATTGTTTTATGACAACATGTCTTAATCATATTTTTGATAATAATCAATAGGTATCTTGAGCTCTTATATGATCCTACGTGCATATCCATAAGCTCCTAGTAGATACCTGAGAATACATGTAAATCAAGTGTCAACACAGGGTTGGTGAGTTCACAAGTAAGTAAAACATAGTGATAAATCATCAATTATCATCAAATAGGATTTATAGAAAAAGTGTGAGTTTAATTTACTCACCGGTATATGAATAGCCTGTCGGAACCCTTTTTAATAAGGTGAACCCGCTATCCCACATACCTACTAAGTACAAGCCCAACAAATCCTTCACATTGAATTTGTCCATGTCCCTTAGTTTATTATCATTTTATGTGTATATTATATTTTCATAATAATTTTAAATCAGAGGGAGCAAATCCTCCTTTACATTTATCCTCATATGGGTTGTAATTGGAACTATAATGCAAACTATATAAAGTGCACATCTGCCTTCTCACTACAGAAACAGTCATCCCGAATGACATCAAGATCTTTGTGCATCTGATATGGATCACATGTCCATACCTTTGTGGGGGTAAGTCACTCCCCGATAGTACTATCCAAAAGATCCCTGCTTATTTATAGTCCAGTATACAGAGAAGGATTTTCATAATAACCATATGTAATCATAAATGTGATCAAATTATTATTTAACATAATACACAAAAATAATTTGTAATTTCAATTACAACATGTATTCCAGCCCCAAAATATTTAAATGATTAAAAAGGGGAATAGTTATGAACTCACCTCAGTCTTTGGGTAGTGTTGACAACCTAGTAAATTCCTGTTAAGGTATTATAATTTCACGTAAGCAAACAGATACAAACCCAAAACCTAAATAAGTTAGATCTTGAACCTGGCGTCCAATTGATCTAGGGTTTGGTTTTCGGGGATTTGTTATAAACATATAATTAAATCATTTAATTATTTTTGTTAATAATTAATGGTTTATATAACATTTAATTAGCTTAATAATGATTTTAACATATCATTATATTCTAATTAAATTATAGATGTTATTTAAACATATAAGTTTATATTTAATTTTTTTTGTAAGATTTTATAAATGTTTAAATTTATAAAATCTAATTTATATTATCAAAATAAATCCCTAAATAATATAATATCCATTAATAATTTGATTGTTTTAATTTATATTTAAAAACCCATTTTTGTATGGATAACAATTTATAATACATGTAATAATTTATAATACACGTAATAATTATTTACATAAATAATTAGGGTTTTTAAATAATTGAATTTCTACAATTTTTATGATTTATCATTAATTAAAAATGATATGGTGTTCAATTAATGAATTAATACTTTAAATCATAATTTAAAGTCTATTTTTATAAAAATAGTTATTTATAATATTTTTAAATAATATTTTATAAATTTTATTTAAAGTATTTTTAATTAAATAATTTACAGAAAAATATTTAATGGTGTTAAAAATAACAGAAGCTTTTAAAAATTATTTTTATAATTTTTAATAATTTTTATATATTTTTAAATAGTCCAAAAAGGATTTTAAAAAAAATATGGGAGGTGCACGGTTCGAACCCGTGACCTCCCCTCCCACAACCCTGCGCACAAACCAGTGAGCCAAAGGCTCCATATCGAAAGGAACTCGGGTCCAATTAAATTTAAACACCATCCCGTATGTTACCCCCAAATCAAGAACCCTAGAACCAAATCGATCAAATTGAAGATCGAAATGGCTATGATCATGCACAGATTCATGGGGCTTTTGTTCCCCATGATAAATCGAACAGAATTATGCATTTAATTTACCTGTTTCGATGTTTAATGGTAAGAACAGTTGTAGAACAGCTTCGAGTGTTTCTTGAATCAGTTCGATGTGAATTTGTTGATGTTATTCAAATTAAACTCGGGGACAGCTTCGAGTGATTATTAGAAACAATAACCCTCTATCAATTTTGTGAATTGATGCTCATAAGACAGAGGTCGATTGAGTTGCAGGTCGCGGGGAAAGAGAGAATTAAATTCGATGAAGGTGTTTGTTTCAGGTGTAATTCGAAGTGTATACCGATTACTAGTATTTATAGCATCGTTTTGGTTTGATTAATTCGATTATTGTTGATGTTTTTGTGCGATTCGGAGTTGTAAAGGAGCCGACAGTGTTCACGGGGTGTAGATCGATCGCACTCAGTTGGTTTTCGAATTATTGTGGGGCATTGTGTCCGAAACACTCACGGGATTGTGTTGGTACCATTTGATTGATGAAAAACCGGGTAGATTCGATGTTTAGGAGTCGCCGGAGCGTCGCCGGTGGCCGGCCGGAGGAACGGGATCGACGGCGGGGGGGTTGGGTTTTGAAATTCCAATTTTACATATATAGTCCCTGTGGTTTATTTGTTATCATTTCTTGTTTTAAACTTGTTTTAAAGTTTCAGAATTTATACAATTTCCCCCTGGACTTATTAAATCTAAGTTTAATAATTTTATAAATTATTATTATTAATAACAATATTATTATTTATTGTTATTATTATCATTATTATTATTATTATCATTATTAACATTATTATTTTGAATAATAATATTATTATTATTATTGTCATTATTTTTGATAATAATATCATTATTATCATAATTGTTATTATTATCATTGTTTGTAATAATAATATCATTATTATTATTATTATTATTATCATTATTTTTATTATTATTAATATTATTATAAATAATAATAAAAATATAAAAACAAATCATAATTTCACATAAAAATCTTATATTAATTCACGGAAAAATTTCGGGTTGTCACACGCTTCAAAAGCGAGAGCTATTTAAAGCGATGTTCATAGTATAAAAGTACCAATTTTAGGGGTTTTGGGCATGTTTTAGTCTTGTTTTGGGCTAGTTAGCCTAGTTTAGACTGTTTTAGTTTGATTCAAGTCTTGTTTAGGTCTAGTGCAGTTGTTTCAGATATGTTTAGACCATGGTTTTAAAAAGCGTTCGAGGCGTACGCCTCGAGGCGCGCCTCGAGGCGAAGCGGGTTAAAACCGCATATGAGGCGGCGCCTCACATGTATAAGAGATACGTACGCCTCATGTGGTGAGGCGGAACACAAGGCGGCCGAGGCGGTTCGAGGTGCCGAGGCGTGCGTTTTGAGCGGGAACCCCAAAATTAGAAAAATACAATTATAAAAACTACCCCACCGTAAAATAAAATAAGCGTGTGAAGGGGAAACCCTAATTAGAGCAGAGCAGCATCATCAATCGCGAGCAGCATCATCAATCGCAAACGGCAGCATCAATCGCGAACCCTAATTAGCAGTCGCGAGCAGCATCATCAATCGCGAACCGTAACAGCAGCATCAATCGCGAACCCTAATTAGCAGCATCAATCGCGAACAGCATCAATCGCGAGCAGCAGCATCAATCGCGATGGCTAGTAAAGGTGCAAGGAAAGATCCGGCTTGGAAGTACGGGGAAGAAATTGAGGTACCTCCGCAAGGTAGCAAAAAGGGTTACAAGTATGTTTTAGACTTTGTGATACGTTGTGTGCGATGACTTTTAAATTTGATGATGAATTTGCTTAAGAATATGCTTTGTTTGATGTTCTATTATTTTATTTTTATAACATATATAATTTTTCTATTTATTTATTATTTCCGCCTCGGGTATACGCCTCGTTTCGCCTCGAGGCTTACGCCTCGTGAGGCGTAGACAAACGCCTCGAGGCTCGTTTCCGTACTTTTAAACCTCGGTTTAGACAAATTTTGGCCGAAAGATGGCCTAATACGCCTGGGCGCCAGAAAATGTGGCTTTTGAAGTGAGGCGACAAGGCTGCACCTGACGCACGAGCCTTGTGGACTTTTGACAACAGAGGTATTCGATATATTATCTTAAAATATTTTGTGATGGATACGTGGTTTTGCAGAGTAAGGACTCTCCCTGTGGCAGAAAGTCTCTTGCTTTTTCACGTGAAAACGAAGGTGCATTTCCATTATCAAGTTCTACCATGATCTATATGTGGACACTCTTATTAACTACCGATTAAAGTACATAAATTCAATGAAATATGAAAAAGAAAACATACTAAGATAAAAAACTACATTGCTATTCGTCATGATTAAGGTTTCAGAATTTTTTAAAATAAGTTTGAATCTCTGATAGTGAATTCTCCATCTCATTCTCGGATTACTGTTCCTGTTGTGCGTAACCTTGTTTGCAGGAATTTCGATGCAGAATTTAATCTGTTGTTTTTCATGTTTTTGAAGATGTTCCTTTTCAGAGTTTTTAAGTTGTGGAGGATGTGCCAAAGTTCAATGCTGATTCTGTTGGAAAGTTGTGAAGGTGGCTTAATAGTGGTAGTCTCCACTTGATGGTGAAAGTTGTGGAGGTTCTGGTTGGTCACTTGGTGATGGTGATGGAGGTTTATGGCCACATTCGCATGGAGGACATGTAGGATGGGGTGGTGATGGTAAATTTTCTGCGGAAGGAGAAGGCGTGAGGGTTGGCGGTTGATTGGGCGAAGAGGAAATTGGATGTGGTGAAGTTGGTGATGGCTGAGGCGCTGATGGTGGTTGTAGTGGAGATGGTGTTGGTGATGACAATGGTGATGGTGATGGCGATGGGGCTGGAGGTGAAGATGGTGGTGGGGATGAAGGTGGCGTTTGAGGAGGTGATGATGGTGATGGTGGTGGTTGAGTAGGGGTTGAAGGTGGTGGTGACGGTACAGGAATAGGCAATGCTGGTGGTGGTAGTGGAGGCGGCAGGCTGCCACACCCGACAGCGCTACAATTAAGTGGCTGAGATAGGTACTTCCCACACTGTGTTCTTGTTCTTTGTTCTGGTCTGTCTTTAAAACAGTTCCTTTTATCATCATCACCCGCCAGTTTTAAACAATTATTCGTTTGATTCATGAAGAAGTTATACTCGTATCTAAATTTCTCCAAATTTGGAAGCGAACACAAAGCCTCAGTAATATTACCTGACAACATATTATGAGCCACATTCAACACCTCCAGGTTCACCAATTCCCCAACACTCGAAGGCAACTCGCCTTTTAGATTATTAAAACTCAAATCCAACAGTGTTAGATTCTTCATCATCCCGATCGTTTCAGGGATGCAAGAATTAAACCCATTGTTTCTCAGGACCAACTCGTCCAATGTATCTGTCATCTTCGTTATACTCGATGGGATACATCCTGAAAACTTATTATTCGCTAGAACAATCACAGAAGCAGGTGAATTTCCAATGTTTTCAGGTAAGTTTGCTGAAAACTTGTTATTATTTATCAGTATAGCATCAAGATTCTTGTTAAAAAGCTCTTCTGGAAGCTTACCTTCAAACTCATTAAACCGAATGTCGAGATATTTAAGCTCAGGTAGCTGCAAAACAAAATGAGGAAACTTTCCTGTGAATCGGTTGTTGCTTAGATCAAGCTCAAAAAGTATCCTGAAATTCAAGAAACTTCGCGGTAGGGACCCACAAAACCGATTCGAATTGATGTGAAAGATGCCCAGATCGTATAACAAACCGAGGTGGTCTGGGAGTCTGCCAGCTAGATCTTTGTGGTTCAGGTCTATACCTGCTACTGTGCGCTCATGTGGATTGTCCAGTGATTTAGAACAGAACACACCTGTGTAGTTGCACACATTGGACCCAATCCAGTTATTGGTCACACCATGTGGGTCTGATTCGATAACCGCCTTCCATGCCTGTAACGCGATGTAGGCGTTCCTGATTCTCACATTTTCAAAATCAAGAGACGGGTCACAGACCATACCGGTGTCTCCACCTTCCAACAACAGTCGCCTGTGAACAGCAACGACTGGTGTATGGTGGGTGGTGGATACATAGATAACCATGAGGAACACTGCACCGAGAAGGCGGTGTGGTGGCGACCGTATGCCGCATTGGTAGTGGAACCATGGCTCCATCTCTCTGGGTGTGAGGATGAAGAGCGAGTGTGGTGAGTGGTGAGTGTTGTGTTGTGTTAGTGTTTAGACCTTAAAGAGTGTTAAGTGTGTGATGAGCCACTTTTTTAACTGAAAGTTTGGTTTTCTTTAACGACCTTTTCTGCTGTTTGTTTTCAATAAAATCGCATTTAATTGTGGTTGTCCGTGTTTATTTTCACATTATACGGAGCAATATTTAAAATGATAATAATTACTCAATTTTATATCATTGAAAAATATTTTCAGGATTACTTTGTTGTGGTTTAAATTCTTTACTTTTGAAATTTTCTCAGTATAACTTGAAGGTTTGAAAGGGTCCTTACGTGACGAGGAGCCTGTTATTCGCACTGTTTCTCGTGATCCCTCGTTTCAAAATTCTTACCTAATTATGGGTTATAACATTTTTTATATAATTTTTTGAAATAACAATATAAGGAAAATATACGTAACAGTTCAGATTTCGGGTCGGATCTAATGCTTGATACGGGAAACGGTCGGGTCAAGACGACAAACTTTTTTTTAAGAACTCTCATGTTACTGCATAAATAATATAATTTGTATATTAAACAATGTTTCAAGGTCGTAAGTATTTGAATATATTTTATTTACGACTTAATTAAAACATATAACTCAAACTGATTTATTCAAAATTATCGTATTTAGAAAAAGAAAAGATGAATAATAGCAACGTTTACGTTTTACAACTGTAGATTGGCTTATGGTTCTTAATAGTGCTTATAATTGTGTTGTCCAATAAGCATGTTTTAGGGGGGAAAATCTCACACGGCTACCATCATGTTTTAAACATTATATAACAAATTCTTCACTTGAAATATTGATCAACATATATATCAATTTGGTATTTTATTATAAGGGTGATCGTTGAATCAGTTTTTGAGTTATTCCAATTGAATTTTTTGAATTTAGATTTCATGAAAGTGGATTTTAATTCAAATCTAATTAGAACTAGAAATATAAATACGGATTTATTTTATATTTTAATATATAACATAGTTGAAACAAATATTGTAAAATTTAAAAAAGATATTAAAATCAGAGGCCTTTGTTCTCGCTTATGCCTCTCTATGAAAGTCAGGGTTCAAGTTCTGCGGTAAATAATAATATGATATTAATTGCATATTAGATTGTTGTTAAAGAAATAAAAAAAGGTGTTAGAAAATAATGAATGTGTAAACATTTTTTTCAAAAAAATTGCATTTATTTACCATGAATAAAGTCATTCATACTTGCTATTCTTAGCTACTAGTTACATTTAATATATGACTAAAATTTTCTCACAAGAATCCAACGTATTTAATATAAAATTAGGGTTTATTTAACTTTTCTCATGCATTTTATAAATAAAAAATATCATAAATTTGTGTAATTTTGTTAGTAATTCCTCACAAAATTTTAATTCCACCATAGCTTCTTGTTTTGACACAATTTAACATGATTATTTTTAGGTGACTCCTTTTTCAACCCATCCCATTTAACCTCATTGAGACTAAGACTATATGTTGTGGGCTTTAAAGGGAAAACTATTGTTATATAGGCGTTTCTATACACATTTATTTTTCCCATTTCAAGGAATCAAGGGGTTCAAGAGGTGTTGTCGTTGGCTCTAATTAAAAGGGCTTTAACCACTCATTTGGTTAATGATTTTTTAATCATTGATTTGTTGAAAGATTATCATTTTATTAGATTTATTGATAAATTTTTAAAACACAATAAATATAAATTTCTAAAAGTCAAGTGATGATGCCAATAACATTCCATTTTTTAATAAAAAATGAACGAGTAGATTAGTTGTCGTAGAGAAGATATATTGATCGGAAAATGTACGGTAGATGATGGTTTAAATAGGATTAAAAAGTGGGTTAATTTTCTTTTAAAATTTGATCTTGTTTCATATCTAGATTCTAATACTACAAAGCCACAAATAATTTATTAACTCCCATATAAATATTTTTCTTTATAACATTTCAAGTAGTACTAAACGATTACACTTCAAGATCATCAGCCGGTCCGGCCGCTGCATCCGGTGCCGCCACCGGAGCGGGCGGATCACCGGCGGAACACTGTTTAAAAGCATAGCCGGAAAAATAAAGGGCTCAAGTTTCCCAACACCAAAGCCACTGCATCTGCTCCGAAAATCAGCTATGGTGGTGCAGCAGTCGATGGCACCGTGGAGGATATCGTGCTGGTGGGTCGGAAACTTCACGAGAGACGATCGGAGGCACGAGTAGACGTTGTGGATGGAAGTAGTGCACTGAACTTTCTTGATGATACCGGCGGAAGCATGGTGGTTGTTGGTGAATGATGGCCACTGGAAAAGCGCGTTGTCGGGTTGTTTTGCGGTCGTGGTGGATGAAGCGATGACGATAGTGATAGCGATGATGATCAGGAACCAGTTCATTGTATGTTCTTGTGGTTTGATTTCCGGTGGGTTTGTTGGAGTGTAAAATGATATATAGGAGTTGTAATATTAATGCATGAGGTGGTCATTTATTTCTACAAGAGAGAGAGAAGATGTGGTTGTTGACTTGTTGATTGACCATGAATATAAGAGTTATATATATTACTAGTTTTAGAAAACCCGTATATTACACGGGTTGAATAAATAAAATATTAATATAATAAAATTTATGAAAAATAAAATGATATTTTAAAATATGATATGACTGAAATTACGTATAAGTAAGTACTATAAGTAATAAAACAGTGATATCAATATTTTGTAACTTTGTTTTTAATTTTTTTTAAAAATAATATTTTGTTCTAAAACAAACCGTATAAAAATATCATTTTTTAAAATATTTTATTATCATAACTCCTAAATTAAATTATTTTTGGTTTTAAATAATTTACTTTTTAAAAATAGTAATTTTATAATATATCATATTTTTAACAAAGTTTGATATTTTAGAAAAAAATATTACTTATAAAAATTTATTTATTTGAAATAACATTAATAACAAATATTTTTCTTAATTTATAAAAAAAAATATTTTAATCTAAAAAATGTTAAATAATATTATTAGTAATTAAGGTAATTATTTAATATGAGAGAGAGGCGGGAAAATTTTGGTGAGGAGAATTGTGGTGGTGACACGTGTCATACCAAGTTACTCTTTTATTATAATAATAGATTGTGATGATTATTAATATTGTTTTTTTAAAGTTTATAAATATAATTGTTACAAAAATTATATATCTATATTAAAGACTTTGGTCGGTGGCTACAGTACCACCGACCCTCTTAACAAAACCCTAATCTCCTCTGCCCTCTGCCAATGATCCACAATGATCCCACACAACCGATCGACCTCCCACCCCTCCCTCCGCGGCGCCGCGAGGTTCACTTCACGGCCCCATCAAGCGTCCGACGTGTGTTGATGAGCGCACCCCTCTCCACCGAGCTCCGATTAAAGTACAACGTCCGCCCCATCAAGCGTCCGACGTGTGCTGATGAGCGCAACCCTCTCCACCGAGCTCCGATCAAAGTACAAGGTGAATGTTGGGATCAATCCCTCGAGGGTTGTTGTCACGAAGCTGAAGCTTGATAAGGGCCGGAAGTTGTTGCTTGATCGGAAGGTGAAGGGCCGTGGTGCTGATAAGTCGAAGGGGAAGTTCACGGCGGAGGATGTTGCTGCTGGTGCCTCTCTTCAAGAGATCGATTAGGGTTTGTGTTCTGTTGCATGTTTTGTTTTTGATGTTTTTACAATTTTGTTGCTTTGATGAGGATTTTTTGGGAATTGTAGTTATGGATTGTATGAAATTGATCAGTTTGATGTGCTTAGACGTGTTTGGTTTTTATAATCTACGTGATTGATTTTGCTTACGGTTGTTAACGTTATGATTAGGGTTTTTGCTTGTGATTAGGGTTTAGTTTTTATAGATTGTACTTTTGTGTTTAGGGTTTGAAGCAATTAGTTTATGCAAACTATAAAGACTTGATTTTTGTTGAAGTTTGTGCCTTTGGTTGGATTTAGGCATTTTTAGAAGAGGGGTGGATTATAGACAGAGTGATGAGTATTGACCATTTTAAGGGGTTTTTGGATGTGTACTGACTAAGTGAGGATTTTTAGCAGATAAAGGGGTTTCTTTGATGTGTTTTTAGTTGTTGATTAAGATCATGAGCTGATTTGAAACAATATATGTTTAAGTAGTTCTACATTAATGATTGTTACTCCAAAAATTGACCTATTGGCTGCTGAAATAACAATGTTAGGAGCAATGTTTTAGCATATAATCTATGCATTTAGTTTTTAAGAGGTTGGAGTTCACATTTTAAAATTTATGTGAATGTTTTAGGATTGCATTTATGTTTGATTCCCTTGATTCATGATTGGTTAGCTAAGTAATCTTTCCATTTTAGCTATAGGGATTAGGAGATTAGAGATGGAGAAATACCCTGGTGTTTCTTGATGGAAGGTAGACTAGCTTGAATAGTGAGTTAAAGGAGCTTAGCTGAAAAGCTATAGTTAGGTGAATCTTGCAACTAACCGCATTGTTATGGGATTTTTCTGATGTGTGGCTTTAGAATCTGGACAAAATAGGTGCATTTACATGTGATATTATACAAGAGGTGATTTTGTTGGGTCTGTTGAAGAGATTGTGTTACTAAATGTTGCAATGGAACTTTTACTTTGAACTTGGTAAATGAAATGCACATATCGTCTATCAAGTGTCCATCGTATTGATGATACTCATGTAGGGGTGTTTAAAGTAATGTGTACATGCATTTGGTTATATGTGTTTTTGTGGATGTTTTCCTCACAATGGGATGTCAGATCTTAAATGTGATGATTCATTATGAAAATTTTAAAGAAGGTGTAAATTTTATTTGTATTGTACAGCTCTCAACATTATGTTGATTAACCAATTAAATATGTGTTCTTTCCATTCTGTGGTTATGAGTTACAAGTGGTGGTGGTCGTAGGAGAGGTGCGGTGAGGCCGACCTTCTTCTGCTGTTAGGGCTCCTTAATTCTGATAGGGTTCTCTTTATGGTTTTGTCACTTACGATTTAGATTTTAGCTTTCTCTTTGTTTTTGTTTTGGGTTGTTTGTTGACACTTGCTTTATTTTTTCCTAAAATTAACATCTGGAGTGCAAGTTTTTATTGTTGATTTTGTTGTGGTAGCTGTTGATTGTCGTGATTTGCGTTGAACACAGTAAAATTATGCCTTTGATCTTCGCTGCAGTTTTTGTTAAGTTGATTTTAGCTGACTTCTTGCATATAATGTTATCCAATGACCTGCATAGATTTGATGTGAACTTATGTTGTTGATGAGTTGAATTGTTTTGGTTGTTTGAATGTTGATGTTGTTTGTTGTTTTTAAGTGGTGAATTAGCTAGGGTTTTGGTTGATTTTTGGTTATTTTGCAGATAAGGATACAGAATTGAGTGAGTCACAGGCTGAGATTAAAGCACTCCGGCTGTCTGAGCGACTGAGAGGAAAATGTGACAACCCGAAAATTTTTCGTGATTAATATAAATTTTATGTGAATTTACAATTTATTTTTATTTTTTTATTATTATTTAAAAATAGTATTAATAATAATAAAAATAATGACAATGATAATAATAATATTATTATTATTAAAAATATTAATGTTAATAATGAAAATAATAATAATAATGAAAATATTATTATTTACAAAATTAATTAATTGATTAAATAAGTCCAGGGACTGATTTTGTAATATTTGAAACATGTTTTAAACCTTAAAACATAAAATAATAAAGTTGTAAAACCCCAGGGACCATTTCTGTAATTTCTAAAACCAACCACCCCGATCCCTCGGTTTTCCGGCGACATCTCCGGCCGGCCTCCGGCGAACCCCATACAGCTTCAATACTCGATTATAAACTGCGAAAACGGTCCCAAATGATTCTTAGACAAAAATCGAACACAATACCCCACAATAATTCAAAAATTAAACTGATAGTGCGATCTAACAACTCCATTTTCATTGTCGGTAGCTTTATAGGGTCGAATCGCACTAAAAACTCAATAATGATCAAATTAATTGAACCTAAACAATGCTATAAATACACCTAATCGGTATACACTTTCAATTGCAATCGAAACACTCACAATCATCGAATTTGATTCCCTTCTTCTCCGCGACCTGCAACTCACTCGAAATCCAACTTAGACCCATTATAAATCCAAATTGGCAGAGGGTTATTGTTCCTAACCATCATCCGAGGCTATCCCCAAGTTTAATTTGAATAACAACAACAAATTCACATCGAACTGATTCAAGACTCACTCGAAGCTTTTCTGCAACCGTTCTTATCATTTAAACATTAAAACAGGTAAATTGAATGCACCATTCTGTTCTATTTATCATGGGGAACAAAAGCCCCATGAATCTATGCATTATCATAACATTCTTGATCTTCAATTTGATCGATTACAGTTCTAGGGTTCATGTGAATTTGGGGAAACTGGGTTTAAGTGTTTAAAAGAAATTCAAACCGGGTTCTTGTGCGATTAGAGCCTTTGGCTCACTGGTTTGTGCGCGGGATTATGGGGAGGAGGTCACGGGTTCGAACCCGGCCACCTCCCATTATTTTATTAATGCCTTTCAAGCATTTTAAAAATATACAAAAATTACCAAAAATTATAAAAATAATTTTTAAAAACTTCTTTTATTTTAAAAGCATTTAAGTGATTTTCTGTAATTTATTTATTTAAAAATACCTTAAATAAAATTTATAAAATAATATTTAAAAATATTATAAATAACCATTTTTATAAAAATAGACTTTAAATGATGATTTAAAGTATTAATCCATTAATTGGACACCATATTATTTTTAATGGATAAATAATAATAATTGTGGAAATTTAATTCTTTAAAACCTTATTTATTTATTTAAATAATTATTACATATGTTATAAATTATAATCCTTATAAAAGTGGATTTTTAATGATAATTTAAATCATCAAATTATTAATGGACATTATATTATTTATGGATTAATCCTGATAATATAAATACAATTAGATTTTATAAATTTAAATATTTATAAAATCTTACAAAAATTAAATATAAACTTACGTGTTTAAATGACGTCTACAATTTATTTAAAATATAATGATATGTTAAAATCATTATTAAACTAATTAAATGTTATATAAATCATTAATTATTACAAAAATAATTAAATGATTTAATGTTTATAACAAATCCTAGAAAACCAAACCCTAGATCAACTGAACACCAGGTTCAAGATCTAACTTATTTAGGTTTTGGATTTCTATCTGTTTGCTGACGTGAAATATAATTCCTTAGCAGGAATTTACTAGGTTGTCAACACCACACAAGGACTGAGGTGAGTTCATAACTATTCCCCTTTTTAATCATTTAAATATTTTGGGGCTGGAATACATGTTGTAATTAAAATTACAAATTATTTTTGTGTATTAAGTTAAATAATAATTTGATCACATTTATGATTACATATGTTTATTATGAAAATCCTTCTCTGTATACTGGACTATAAATAAGCAGGGAAATTTTGGATAGTACTATCGGGGGGTGACTTACCCCCACAAAGGTATGGACATGTGATCCATATCAGATGCACAAAGATCTTGTTGTCATTTGGGAAGACTGTTTCTATAGTGAGAAGGCAGATGTGCACTTTATATAGTTTGCATTATAGTTCCACATACAACCCATATGAGGATAAATGTAAAGGAGGATTTGCTCCCTCTGATTTGAAATTATTATGATAATATAATATACATATGAAAAGGATATTAAACTATGGTACATGGACAAATCCTATGTGAAGGACTTGTTGGGCTTGTACATAGTGGGTATGTGGGATAGCGGGTTCACCTTAATAAAAAGGGTTCCGACAGGCTATTCATATACCGGTGAGTAAATTAAACTCACACTTTTACAGTAAATCCTAATTGAGGATAATTGATGATTTATCATTATGTTTTACTTAGCTATGAACTCACCAACCCTGTGTTGACACTTGATTTACATGTATTCTCAGGTATCTACTAGGAGCTTATGGACATGCACGTAGGATCTTATAAGAGCTCAAGATACATATTGGTTATTGATAAGACATGATTAGACGTATTGTTAAGAAACAATATATATTTATTTCCGCTGCGTATAATATCTAATGCTCTGAATAATAATGGATTGATTATCTAAAACTTATCATATAGATAACTGCATCTCATGTGTAACTACTATGTTCGATCCTGTTTGCTCATCCCTCCGTGATAGATTCCAGACCCGGAATTTGAGGGTGTGACAGAAAAGCTATTGAGGAGGTATTGTTTTCACCTATGAACTTATGCTTATTATGTAGAATTAACTACACATTATGATATATTTTCTTATTTGGCAATTTTTATTGAATGCATATCCTGTATTGATATCATGTTTTGAACTATGTCCTTTTCAAATTGCCATTTCATTGGATAGGATGATGTTAATGAGTCTTTTGTTCCTTTAAAAGAATGTACATTGTGCTTCCTTTTGCAGTATATTTGCATTCCAATATGATTTGCAGTTATCAAACCTATCTGTAGAATATAACAAATGCTATTCATGGGGTGTATGGTGTTTTGACATTGATATTGTCCACTGAGAATAAAAAGTGTGTAGTGTCATTGTCTGAGGTACTCTCCCTGTTTGGTATTTAGTCTATTTCATGAGTAGAAGTGGAACATGGTTTTGTTGTTTCCATGTTCCTATTTGGTGGTTCACTAGTTCTTATATTTAGGTACATGTATGTATGTCTTTGCACGTAGCATTTTATGCTAATATTACACTAAGACATAGTTGTTGCTATTTGGCTATTACAAAACATGAATGCTAACCATTTGTTCATTAAGTGATCTTGTATGTGTTATGTGTTTATAATGGCACATCTTCTCTTTTGACATGAATTTTCATCTTGATTATGGTAACTTCATGAATTGGGATATGATTAATAAAGAATTTACGCAATGCTTTCGTGTTCTTGCAGATAAATACGTAAACTTTTCGGCTCTTGTATCTTATCTACTGTACTTTATTTTGTTTCAGTTGGGATTTGACTCTTTATACTTTGCTCGAATGGATTAATACGGAATTTGGGTATCTCAATTATTAAATCTCCTACCTTTTCTTTTTTAATAATGTTTCTGTGAATATGTATTGATTATTTTTAGCCTTTGATGTAGATGGTGCCGGTGGTGGGTTTCTGGTTGTGGTGTTCATCGTGGTGGGAGTTGTTGGTGGTTGTGGTGGTGCGCTTTCTGGTTGTGGTGGCATTTCACATCCCTATTGTTGCCGTTGGCTGTCTTTGTCCTTTCGAGATGATCTCCTATTTTGGATATCTGATGTGTTGGCGTCGATGATGCTAAGCGAATGCTTATCTGAGACTGTTGTTTGTTGTTTTCGATGATGATGGACATGTCTTCATCCGAGACCATTGCCTATGGTTTATCTGTGATTTTTTATGAGAACCGATGCCGGTTGCCTTGGCTTGGCATCCATTTTCGTTATGCAGCCGCAACCGAGTATCAGTTCAATTATTGCTATACGTGTATTAGAAAGTATTCTCGGTTCGTTATCTTATTATGTTATGAGGTAGTTGTTCATTGATGTCGATGATGATGAACGAGTCTTCGTCTGAGACCATTGTTTTCGATTCAATTCTGAATTTATATGAAAACCGGTAATAGTTTCCCTGCCTTGGCATCCACGTTCGGTGTGCAACCACAACCAGGTCTCGGTTTAACGATTACCTTAGCGCCTGAAAAAAATGTTAGATTATGACTATGATGATCAAAACATAAATCCGAGCCTCGGTAAGAGAAAAGGGGTTTGTTGTGTTTCAAGTGGGTTTTCTAGGTTTTGGTGGAGGTGTCGGTGGCGGTCGGCGATGATGATGAATTTGTCGTTGTCTGAGTGAATCGAACGAAGGTTGAAACTTACCGTATCTTGGCGGGGTAATTTCCGGAGGTTTCGCGGTGGAAATTGGTGTTTCTACCGTTGAAGCAGCCGTGATGTTTGCAGCCATGGCGGTTTGTTCATCTTTGTTCTGATTATCATTATTAACAGATCTGAGCCTTATTTTGTTCTTTTCATGGTTTCCAGTTTGTTTTTTCGGATTGTAATTACAATATATGTTGAAATCGATACTGTAGAGACGCGATTCATATTCTGTTTCTTTTGTTTGGGAAGGAGGCTCCGGCGAGAGAGATTGTTGTTGATCTCTTGCCATTTTTTTTCAGGTTATGTTGATTTTCTTATGTGGGTTACTTGATGATGATGGGTACCTATTCATCTGAGATGGATCTTTGGGTTTGTTTTATGATTTTGATGAGGTATCTGAGATGGATCTTTTGGGTTTGTTTTATGATTTTGATGAGGTATGACCCTAATTTGTCCCTGATTGCTACTTCTGGAATCTGACATTATCTTTGGGATGCAGATCTGTCATAGAAGTCCGAAATGGATTAACATTCTTAGACTTGATTGTTATCCAACTTGAGGTAATTTTTACTTATAGAAACACGACATGAACATCCATACAGGTTAATCCAGGCTTGTGATCTTTGCTGGGAACTTATTCCTCTTCTTCTTTTTGTAGACACTCAATAAGAAGTATGGGTGTAATGTACCATTGCTTCTAATGAACTCATTTAAAACACATGAAGATACTCAGAAGGTGATAGTAGAAACCTTGACTTTCTACACATAATGCTAACTTCATATAATCTACTTCTTATATGTTTGTATATTTTGAAATGTAGATTGTGGAAAAATATGCTGGTTCAAATATCAAGATTCATACATTTAATCAGGTTTGCTAAGTTATAAAATCTTGCCTTATTATATCTTTGAGCAAATCCTTTTTCCGGAGTAACAAATGTTGAATTTAGAGTAATACTACTCTACTTGTATCATGCTCTTTTGACAGTTGTACTTCGTTTTGGTTGTTCCTGTTTAGCTTTGGAAAAGTATGGGTCAGTATGAATGTTGTTTGGTATGGGTCAAAACGTGTGATATTTGGTATGGGTCAAAATGGATGGTTTTAGTAATGGGTCAAAACGGGTGATATAGGTTATGAGTAAAAATGGGTGATATTGGTTGTGGGTCAAAATAGTTGATATTCGGTATGGGTCAACTTGGGTGATATTAGTTATGAGTCAAGATGGGTGTTATTGGTTATAACTCAAACGATTAAAATTTTTTATGCGCTAACATGGGTGGTATTGGTTATGTGTCAAAACGGTTGGTATTAGTTATGAGTCAGAACAATTTATATTTGGTATGCGTCAAAACGGCTGATATGGTTATGGGTCAAAACAGATGGTATTGGTATGGATCAAAACAGGTAATAGGTTATGGGTCAATTGGTGATATTTATTGTGGGTCATAATGAGTAATATTGGTTAGGGGTTGTAAACGATTGATACTTGGTATGGGTCAGGTTGAGTGATATTGGTTATGGAGAAAATTGGTGATTTTAGTTATGGCTTAAAACGACTGAATTTTGGTATGGGTCAACACGGGTGGTATTGGTTGTGGGTCAAAATGGGTGGCATTGGTTATGGGTCAAAACAACTAATATTTGGTATCGGTCAAAAAGGGTGGTATTGGTATAGGTTAAAATGGGTGATTAAGTTATGGGTCAACTTGGTGATATTGGATGTGGGTCAAAATGGGTGATATTGGTTCTGGGTCGAAACAGTTGATATTAGATATGGGTTAGCTTGGGTGATATTGGTTATGGGTCAAACGGTTGATATTTGGTACTGGCCATGTTGGGTGATATTATCTATGGGTCAAAATAGGTGATATCGGTTATGGCTCGACACTATTGAAACTTTGTATGGGTCAACACGGGTGGTATTGGTTGTGGGTCAAAAAGGGTGGTATTGGAAATGGGTCAAAACGGTTGGTATTTGATATGGGTCAAAACGGGTTGTTAATAGGTTACGGGTCAAAACAGGTCAAAATGAGTGATAATGGTTATGGGTCGTAACTGTTAATATTGAGTATAAGTCAGCTTGGGTGATATTGGTTATGGATCAAATGGGTGATATTAGCTATGGTTCAAACTGATTGATATTTGTTTTGGGTCAAAATGAGTGATATTTGTTATGGATCAAACAGATGTTATTAGTTATGGTTCGCAGTGGTTTTATTTGGTATGGGTGAACATGTTTTTATACAACTTATGTTTCAAATTATTAAGGAAGACCCGCAGCAACGCGCGGGCACCAGTGCTAGTTTTGATAAAGGAAAGTTAACTAGTAGCGGACATATGGAATATTTTTCCATAAAACTTAGTCAAGTTAACGTAAAAGTACTGTTACTTTTGTGATAACTAAACATTGACGTAAAATGACTATATTTTTTTGCTTGATTAGACATAAACCACTAAAAGTCCTTAATTTTAATTCTACATCTCCACTCATTTCTATCCTCGATCATGTGCTCAGAGAGGTGCAAGTGTACTATATCTCGCCTAATTATCTCTTCCCAGATCAACCTAGGTCTTCCTCTACCCTTCCTGCCCTCTAAGATGATGTTCTCCACTGCTCTAATCGGTGCTGCCATTGGTCTCCTCTTAACATGTCCATACCATCTTAATCTTTCCTCTCGTATTTTATCTGCAATACAAGCCACTTCTAACTTCTGTTGAAACACTTCGTTTCTTATCCGATCCAGTCTTGTATGGCCACATGTCCACCTTAGCATTCGCATTTCCGCAACATTAATCAATAGTGAAAAAAATGAAAATGATAATGAAAAGTAAATAATATTCATATAATCACGTGAGGGCAGTTTAAAAAAATGACTGTGTTATAACAATTGCATGCATCCACCTCTTGTTTTTCAAGTAAAATTAACAATTTTTAATAAAAGAATAGTAAATGTGTAACACCCCAACTCCGAAGAGGTTGACGTGTCACTATTATAGATATCAAATCAAAAATCAAATCCATGATATTAAAGATACGGTCAAAAGAAATAAATTCAAACAAACCAAATAATCCGAAAGAACCTAATTAAGGTTTTCATTACATCAATTAAAGTAAAAGATAATCTTGGTCTTCAATCCACTCTTCACTGATTTCCCGGATTACCCTGATTACCTACAATAAATAAGAAAACACCGCAAAAGAAAATACGGCTGAGCCAAAAGTTGCTCAGTGACGGAAAGAACAATAGTAGTGATTCGAAGTATAAAATAATGATATCTGATACTGAACTGATCATATGATATTGAAAACGAAAATATGATTCTAAACATATAATACTGATACTGAACTGAACATGTAGTACTGAAACTGAACTGGCGAGTATATACAAATAAAACAAGTCGTGTAATATAAGAAGTACCCAGAGCCGAAACTGAAATGATAAGTACATAGCTAGCTAGACTATGCACCAATGAGATGGTGTGTGGGCGTACACACATGATTCCATCCCCGGAACTAAACTGATCTGAACTGAACTAGGATCGATCCATCCGCTTCCCAAGTAAATGTGGCCAAAGTACTACTTGAGTACTAAAGTGTTAACGAAGACGCCGTGAACTACTTATAAACACCGTCACGAAAAGTGTCATGTCATTGACGCCACAATGACATGTCGGACAAGCTCTGGTAACAGAGTGCTAAATCAATAGTAGTATAGCTACCAGCATATAACGTATCAATAAAATATTTATGAGAATATGCAATAATGAGCACAAAATTATAAAATATATATTGCATGCTACAGGTCTCAATAAGTAACACTAATGAGTCGAACGAGTGAGAGCATAACTAAATAAATAATGATAGACGACTAGTAAAATGTCGAAAGCCACATGAGTCATATCAACGGAAGTGAAGACGACATACTAAAGGTATCAAATATCCGTACTACAAAGTAACGGAATAATAGAATTTATACTATAATAAGAAGGACCAAGAATCCGTACCTTAGCAAAATGCCAAAGCAAAGCAAAATAGATAAGTCGATCAGGTCGTCCTCAACAAGTTATAACAGAGCCTACACCTTCGTTATGGTTGAAATCAGTTTATGAAATCAAGTAACTTGAACCGACTTACTAACTGTTCGATCTGCCGGCGACAGTCGTTTATAAAGTAAATAATTGTTAACTTTCATATGATAGTTTTATGAATTTTAAACCAATTCAAACGGTGGATCTTTGTTTATTTATTTATGCATATTATCATTTTGCTACACGTACCAGAATAATTAATATTAAACTAAGTAAAATGGCTTTCATTACGTGGCTATTAATTAATCGACAAGTTTGAGTGTTAGCCAATGGGGGTTTTTTTTATTTTATTTTTATAATACATGGATATGAACTGAATTCATGGGTTACTTGTAGAAAAGATAATTAATAGCTTGAAACTCATAAACAAAGGCATGATCATTTAGAAAATTTGTTTTAAGCAACTGCTACTAACAAGACTTGGTGAATAAATTTTGAACTCTCTAATGCACATCTGTATAAGGCATGTCGATTGTTCCAATTCAGGTTAGTTCCAAGCAAATTACTTGGTTTGATTGAGCTAACTTAATTTGCATCTCATTTCCTTTAAAATCATATTCTATTTATTAAACCACTTGGTCGCCGGAAAAACAAGTCGAAGATACTCCCGAACAGCCGCATGGCATACATTGTGTATATATACGCATAATTAATCGACATGAATCGGTTTAATTTGTTACCTGGTTCACAGACAAAAGGTTATCGAGCAAGACGAGTGAGAAATCAACAACTTCCGGCCCGCCGATACTCGAACAGAAATGAACCGAAACGAGTCAACAATGTTACGACGACTTGCTTACGTCACCAAAACAACTCGATAAGGTTTCAGACCACAAATCTACGACAACAGATTCAAGAACAAAACGATCAGGTCATGTCTATACAAACAACTCAAATAGACCCAACGTGTGAGACGGTTCGCACCTTGCTTTCATGTTCAGAGATTATGCGATAGTTGTCCGTCAGCAAGGACAAGGCTGGTGCGTCGCTGGTTATCGGAATCTCTCCTAACTATCTATGAGTATTGAGGCAGAGGGGATTTTTTTTTGGTTTCGCAAAAAAGATCGACGGCATATATAACAACTAATTGTTAACCTGGTGAAACGTGGGATCGTCATCCCAAACATCTCGGGGAGTTGTTAATGGAGATAAGAACCATTCAGGAGATCCAATTAAATATTCGTAAATGATAAAGTTTAATTTAAAATTGCAATTCAAACTTGCAATTCGTTTCGGGTCGCACAAAGAAATAGGCTGAACCATGAAAATTAATCTTCTAATTTCATTTAGCTTTACATATATCGATTTATTTCCTTAAGTGACATTTCATCAAACATCTTTCATATTATTATTATTATTGTTGTTATTATTATTATTGTTATTATTATTATTATTATTATGATTATTGTTATTATTATTTGTTATTATTATTATTGTTATTATTATTACTATTATTATTATTACTGTTATTATTATTACTGTTATTATTATTACTGTTATTATTACTGTTATTATTGTTACTGTTATTATTGTTACTGTATTATTGTTACTGTTATTATTGTTACTGTTATTATTGTTACTGCTATTATTGTTACTGTTATTATTGTTA
Organism: Flaveria linearis; assembly: GCA_024085815.1. Classification (NCBI taxonomy): domain Eukaryota; kingdom Viridiplantae; phylum Streptophyta; class Magnoliopsida; order Asterales; family Asteraceae; genus Flaveria; species Flaveria linearis. The sequence continues at coordinate 88,616,120 of CM044004.1, forward strand.
CTGTTATTATTGTTACTGTTATTATAATTACTGTTATTATTATTATGTTATTATTATTACTGTTATTATTATTACTGTTATTATTATTACTGTTATTATTATTACTGTTATTATTATTACTGTTATTATTATTACTGTTATTATTATTACTGTTATTATTATTACTGTTATTATTATTACTGTTATTATTATTACTGTTATTATTATTACTGTTATTATTATTACTGTTATTATTATTACTGTTATTATTATTACTGTTATTATTATTACTGTTATTATTATTACTGTTATTATTATTACTGTTGTTATTATTATTACTGTTGTTATTATTATTACTGTTATTATTATTACTGTTATTATTATTACTGTTATTATTATTACTGTTATTATTATTACTGTTATTATTATTACTGTTATTATTATTACTGTTATTATTATTACTGTTATTATTATTACTGTTATTATTATTACTGTTATTATTATTATTATTATTATTATTATTATTATTTTTTTTTTTATTTTTTTACGGGTATTATAAAATGAGTCCAGTTATTTTTTTAGTTTTGTACTCAATTAACAAAGCCCACGTAAAATAAATGCAAACTAGTATTTGGCTCCCGAATGTTGTTGCGGGGGCTTTTTGTCACACCATGAAAACAATAGTCAATAATCAATATATAAGAACTCATAAAAATAAATAAATGTATACACCTTGTATTTGTTTTATCGTTCCGTAACATGTATTAGTTTACAATTCTTTTATTTAATAGTTTAAGAATTTGGATATTAACAACAACAATTTATATTTAAAGATGTTACACAATCAAATTAATATTTAACTTGCATGTTAAACGTTATAATACCAGTTGAATTTTAAAATATTATTTATAAATAATGTTCATTGAAAATATGTGTTGTCCTATATTTAAACTAAACTTTTTTTTATTTTATTAGTTTGCCAATATTATCTCATATTTTTCTCTATTTTATATTATATGTAATAAATAAAACAATTGGAAAATGTTGCATGCAGGGACTCCCCCAATCCAATCCAAGATGGAAACACCATTTATTATAACGGCACACGAGTAATTTTTAAGCCCGGTCACCCGGGTAAACTTATTGGAGAAAGGCTACCTACGCCCTCGAACACAGATATCGCTGGTGACCCGGCTCGTCCACATTCCAATGGAAACCCACCACCCAAAGACCCACTATGGTAAAACCCTTGGCGCACTTGAAGCATATTGCAGCTAGTGAGACTCCAACCCATGGCCTCCACTTTGGAAAGTCATAGAGTGACTCCTACTAAACCAATTGATCTAAGACTCATTGGCCACTAAACACCATTAACCTGATTAAAACATCGACATAACACTCACTAACACCCCATTAGCACCAGCATTACACCTACAACACCATAATTCATCTTCACCTCTTTCACAACACTTTAAATATGTGTTGTCCATTTAGATCTGGCTTTCCTAGCGGTAAAGAAAGACGTAAACGATGCTGCTGACGGTAGTTTTAAGCTGTGATAACTAAAACTTGAAGTTGTTGATTAGAGGTTGTGGTAATAGAAATCCTCACATGCAGCGTGATTAAGATCTAGTCTAAATATGACAGTCCGACGACTTCATCGTAATTGTGTTTCAAGTGGTGGGGGCAACGTTATACAGGTTCTTGGGAAGATATCCGACCATCATGAAGATGAAGAAAAAGGAATCTACAATGATTGCAAAAAGAACTCAAGAAGAGAGAGAAGAAAGGACACAAGTGGCAACAATCTGTTTGACTTGTACAATGCGCATTACCAGAGGTACGGTGGCGACATTGTAGCCACCGATCAAAAGGCTTAATATATATTAGCTAATTACATGAAAGGACCCTGTGCTTAGGGTTGTTTTCACTTTTGGTCCCCATGTTTGAAAAATTACAAGGTCGGTCCAAAGGTTTATCAAAACGTAACACAAAAGGTCCCTGGCGTGGACGACTATTATCTTTTTTAGTTAATTTTTAAAAAAATGACTAAGCTACCCTGTGTGAAAACTTAAAACTCTAAACACCACTAGTTTACCACCCCCATCTAACACCACCAGATCACCACCACCGGAACACCACCACCATCCCCACCACCGGAACGCCACCACCATCCCCAACACCATCAGAAAGTAATCCCCATCCCCATCACCACAAGTTGCAACCACCATCTCCAACATCATTAGAACTCCACCACCATCCCTACCACCATCGAACTCATGATTTGTTACCACAGATCTACCATTTGATGTTTTGTGGTGTTTCTGCGAGTAAGAAATGATGGTGATAAGTTATGGTGGTGGGTTGTAGTGATGGATTGAAGTTGAGGATGATGATGAGGATGATGACGAAGATGAGGATGAGGACGAAGATGAGGATGAAGATGAGGATAAGGATGAAGATGAAGATGTAGGGAGGGGACAGTTGTAGCGAGGGAGAGAGAGAGTTAGGCTGAGGTGGTGGGCGGCTGTGGTGGACAGCAGTGGGGGCGACGGTGGGAGGGGGGAGTGGCGACGGTGGTCTGGTAGGATGGTGGTGGTGGTTTGGTAGAGTAATGGTGGTTAGAATTTTAAGGTTGAAGATGAAGTTCTGGGTCCCATCTTTCATAAATATTAATTTTTTAATAGTCACGGGTATATTGGTAATTTTACTCGGAGTTAACAGAAAAGATAAAGGTCATCCACGTCAGGGATCTTTTGTATTACGTTTTGACAAACCTTTGAACCACCCTTATAATTTTTCAAACATAAGAATCGAAAGTAAAAACATACCTAAGCACATAGACCTTTCATGTAATTAACTCTATATATTATAATGTATATACTTTTTAACCGAAAAACATACATTTTACTCTAAACTTATTTTACTCTTAATTTACTTTTAAAATTAACACATTCACACTTTACAGAATCTAAAATATAATATATGCACCTCTTAACCACATGATGTCCTCTAGGGAATTTATATGATTTTTATGTCGATAAAGAATTTCCCCCTTAATTCTAACACTAAATTAATTCTAAATGTGTAAAGTGTACCAGCAATTTATTATGTTGAATAAAATAGTTAATTGATATTAAAACCTAGTGTTGTGAACTGTGCGTAAAGTCCTAATAGAATTAAAAACAAGACGTTACCGCGTACGTGTGTGTGAAATGAAACGCTGATAATATACATAACTTTATATAAGTAAAACAAATTTTAAACGTTGTTGATAACATTTGAATCATTATATATAAAAATATGAAACAACGCATTACTTGATAGATCAGTGATGAAACAACACATTACTTGTTTGTTAAATGAAACAACGCATTACTTCGGTGACAAAAAACCGTTAAAAAAATTATCACAACCTTTGCCTAAAAGCTCTTTGACAGATCAGAACTTGACCACATACATCTTACTTTATTTAAAAGAAGTCCTATTCATTCTTTTGGAAAACCCATTATGCTGATAGGTTCTATAAGAGTTAAATGTCTTGCTATCCCCATTTCTTTGCAATTTGGTTTTCAACTAAAACTTTTCATTCTATTATTGAAAGTTTCATTCTTTATGTTTTAATACATAGTTACATATACACAAACTCTTCTTTAATAATCATCTATAATCAATAAGAAATACTTTGTTCCACCTAGAGATATAACCTTGGTTGCCCCCATAAACCAGCATGAACATAGTTCAAAATATTCTATGCTATAACCCTTTTAGGGTTACCCATTAGACAATGTTCATGGTGATCAATGTCATAGGTCTTTAGGTCATCAAAACTCTATTGTTTGGTAAATTCATTCAACCTATGAACACTAACATGACCCGGTCTCTTGTGTTACAACATTGTAGAATCTGAAGGTTTATCCTCAGCAAGTGAAACATTTCCAGTCATCACATCTCCATCTAGAACATATGTATTGTTCTCCTTCCTAGTTCTTGATAACACTGTCACACCCGACCAAAGCGGCGGAACATGCCGGGACGCGACTATGATTGCTAAAATGCACACGACACTATTAAAGTGACAATATTTAATTAACTCATTCATTTCACAACATGTTCTTACAAATACAAGAAAATAAATAGTTCTTAACTAATAACCTAACAATCCAAAATATAATAACGTCTTTAAATCTTCAATCAACCGACAATCAAACATGTAGCATTGCATAAAATATATTTCATCAACATGTATGTTGGTAAGTAATTCCATGACTTTATAAATATAATATAAGGCAAAATCCACAACTCAAATATGTGAAACAGTAAATAAAAGCGACAATTGAGGTATATAAATCATAAATAAATGAGGCTTATTTCTAATAGATAAAACTACCATATTACAAGGAGGAGCGTATGATCATACTTATTGAGGATGATGATAAGGTTAACTGATCAAAAGCAATAAACATGCAACAATTAATCATATGATGTATATAACACATAATTGGACAATTATTTTAAGCAACACATAACCTAGAGCTTGTGGTTTGAGGATCTAAGTGTTAAATCATTTTCAGTTGTTTAAGTATGCTTGCTACCCCAAAGTATAGAAGAGAGAACGGGGATGAAATTACTCACTTGAAAAAAAGTGGCGTGAACAGACTTAGAATAAAATCCTCAAGTAAGCGAGCCCGACGGTTTAATGTGCGTGTCCTAGATTGAAAGATCTTGAGTAAGTATTGAGTCTTGAAGATGAAATATAAATGGTATAAAAGTTTATAAAATAAGGCTTGGGTATTCAGAAGTTTTAGTTATATTTTATAAAAGTGTGTTTAGATAGAGTAAGGATGAAATGAGTTTTACAAGAAACCAGGTCCTTGATGTTTAGTTTTACTCAACCTTTGTTAAGTTTTACATAGGGGAGTTGGTTTAGTGCTAATGTGCACGATCCCGCTAATGTAAGCGTCAAGATCCGACTTATACTCTCTTAAACCCAAGTTTGAGACTTTAATTAATAAAAAAATTCGCTTAAACCCGATCTTAGTATAAAACCAAATTTGGTTCTGTCATACCATAATCTTAGAAATATAAATAGTATAAAGTGAAACATAGGTAAAAAAAAGTTAGGAAATATTTTGGTGGTTTAAACGGCGACTAGCTCGTTAATACGAGAAGTTTGACTTTTACTCGGGTTTTTTACCCGAAACTTGGTTTGAGCTAAGATTTGTTCCAACACCTCCAAAATCTTAAGTAATATGAGTAATATAAAGTAAAACATAACTAAAAAGATAGGTTGAACTTTTGGTGGTTTGGACATTGACTAACTCGTTAAAACAGGTGTTCGGTTTTACTCGGTTTTTACCCGAAACTTGGATTCAAGCCAAGATTTGTTCTACACCTTCATATCAACCATATAATAACTAAACTATAAAGAAAAACTCAGATCTAAAGTGTTTGATGTAACATGGTTGCTTAAAAGTTATTTAAAGTGCTTAAACGAGCGTTCGGTGTGGTTCGGTCCTTGACTCGGTATGAACCGAGGATGGTTACCACATGTCCAAAACCATAGAACTAAAAATAAGGTAAAAGTTCCAGATCTAAACACAAACAAGAAAGTTAAGCGAGTAAACTTCCCGAAAACGACCCAAACGGGCCTAAAATGCATAAATATGTGTTTAAATGCCCACAAGCCTTAAATAAATATGAAAATGGATTTGTCAACATAAAATAACTTAGAACAACTGAAAATATCCAAAAACACATACCCGAAATGGTTTGAAATGCAAGATTCGGTTCCGTTGACTTTTTAAAGTCAAACTTAAGCAAAACTAGCTAGAACAACTTGCAAGATCAAAATTTGGAAGAAGAAGATGAAAATGTGCAGCTGAAATGGTTGAGAATGAGTGGTATTTATAGGGAATGATTAGGGTTTGAGGGAATAGGTAAGTGTTTGTCTGGTGGGTAAAAGGGTGCACTCAATTATGATCAGTTATAAAAACATGTTTGAGGGTTCTAGAGTAATTATGAGTTAGGTCTTGGTTAGTTTGGATGGTTAAAACACGAGTCCGGACCTTAAACGAGCTTAAACGAACCGAACATGTTAAAAAACTGATTTTGCTGAAACGAACTGTGGGTCACGCCACGTAGCGAGCTGAGGCTAGCCCTACGCACCAAGTGATGTGGGGACTCTCGGCCAAACTTTTATTTTTTGGCAATTTTAGTCCTTGTAGTTCGTTTGAGGTCGTTTTAAGCATAAAATAAGCGTTTTAAACACCGTTAAAGACTTCGGAACGAAACGACAAGTATGAAGCTTGATTACAACATAAAACCCATCATTTTACTAATATCCAAATATCCAAAGACCAAAACAGGTCGGGTTTACAATACAGAATAACAAATATAAAGATAGTCGAAAATGACGAATGTCACAAATACCACCATGAAACCCTTTTATGACACTGACAAGTGACAATCGTTCTCGTATTGACATGATACCGTGTTCTTTCTAAGATACCTAAAGATAGATTGTTTTTTAGATCAAGAATGTACCAGACTTGTTTAAAGTTTTAATCAACTCCATTATCAGGTTTGAATGTAAAAGTACTACGTCAAAGAATTTAACATGGCCTGTCATCACCCAATTTGGCTTCATCAAAATCTATCAATTTCTATTTACTAAACAACCGTTTGTTTAGTGTTATATGATAGGAACAATCAAAATCCATAATCCAGTCTTAAGTAAACACACCTTTCTCAGGCCTTACTCCTACTGTTAGCACTTCGCCCTGTCTACCTACTTCACTATGATCAAATTTCTTTGATTCCTTTGAATTTAAAACATTGAGTACTTCTTCTTTAATGAGAGTATCTTTGCCTGATCTTCCTCTTCTAACTCTATTTCTATTTTTTCAAGATCTAGAACTAGTTTGTTAAATTCATCAACATAATTTTCAAGAGTCTTCAAGTTCCAACATCTAATGCTTCATTAAGCGCTTCTCATAATACTCAATTACCAAGGCTCAAGGTTATTGCATTGTGGGCCTTATCAAGTATATCCTTCGTTTCTTTGTCTGTTAGACCTTTCGGTAACCTAGATTCATCGGCAAGATCCTCAACCACCCTTGATGTGCCAGCAAGGCTCACATCTTCAATCTTCATAAACTAAAATCATTTCTTTCATCAAACTTCTCAAAATCAAAGTAGCTGACATCATTTTGTAATTTGATTGAAGACTGAGATCACCTTCTTCGTAACTATACCGAGCAACAAGACTCTAATACTAACTGTTAACGATAAACAGAATCAAATCAAATAACGCATAAAGAACACAGATACTTTGAACCACTTCTTATACAATCACCCTCTAAATCATGAAATCGACTTAAAGTTATCACAGATGTAAAAAAGACAAAACTAACACAATTGAAACAAACGAAAAAGATCGAGTAATCTGAGAGAATTCGAGCTACAAAATCCACCTTAAAAGAAGCTTTTAATGAATTCTTAAGCGCTCCTAACAACCATTTGAAAATGTTACAATCAACCCCCTGAAGTATCAAAAAACGTTACAAGCAACAACAAACTTCAACTTACCACTATAATGATAGAATGCAGAATTACCAACTAGTCCCTGGACTTCCATCACAGCATTAACCTCCCTGGACTTCCATCACAGCATTAACCTCTTGTTTATCACTCTTTAAATACTATTTCACTTCAAATCAACCTTGTTAATTGACTATCCAATGCCACATATAACAGTATTCGGATGTACTTGACTAGCGGCCTTAACTGCACCACACCACCACAGCATCACCATATCAATACTGTAGTCGGATGTGCTCAACCAATGGCCTCAACTGGCCTCTGCTAGATTGCTACTAATGGTAATTTAAAGGCCACCAAAAATCAACCTAATAACGTAAATAATTACCTTGGTAAACATACCAAACTTCCACCTACAGTTCTCCAACTCTCATACATTAGCCTTTTGATGCAGCCAAAGTAAATGAAGGGCTACTTTTGCGTATATAAGAAATTTGGAGGGTTAAAATTATAATTTTAGAGAATTGTAGTGTCCTCATGAAATAAAAATGGACAAAAGGGTGTTAATTTAATTTCCATAATCCATGAGTACAATATTTTCCATGATAGAACTGATATTACAACAGTGACTCAAAAAATAAAAGTTACAACATCTGCCACTTACAAAACAAGGTGCATGCTTGAAAAAAAAAAGTTAATTTTGTTATGGCATCATTACCAGAACAGCTGTAGTATTCCCGGATATCGGTCGAAGACTTGCAGCGTTCTCGAGGCGATCCCACTCGTCCTTCCTCTTCTCCGTTGCAGAACTCTGTTTCTCTTGTTCTTCCAAGAAATGGGCATGGCAGGCAAGAAACAACATGTTATCCATCTCTGTGAACACATTTCTCACATTGAGTGTTAAGTTAAGAACTGATTGGTTCCAATGGTTCTGCACATTGGTTTCAAGAGCTGGAAAGATGATGGGTAAGATCACTTGTCGGTTGTGAGCGATTAGACTGAAGATTTGGTCATTATTCCATAAAAGCAGCGCCCTTTCTGCCACCTGAATCCATAAAGATTTGTGAAGTTAGCATCTTTATCAACAAATCGTAGAAGGTATGCTGGAAAAACAACAAGTCGGTAGGGCCAGGTCAAAACAGTTCTGACTTCTGAGCAAAATGGGTAAGGGTCCAAAAAAGCATTATTATTGTAAGATGTGTTGTAGTTTTTGCATATTCAAAAGAATGATTATTTGATTGCAAGACTAAGCCATATAAAAGTATAAAACAGTATGAAAAGTCGAGTGTTTCCAAATGCAGCAATCTCTGTCAAGTAATGTGCCTGGCATCTTAATTTGGTAAAGTTTCATACTTGTGCACCGACTCCTACTATTAAACCATTAAATTGTAGTAACAGAAAGACGTGATCTTGAAGGCAAGCAACCGTTGTGTACTATGGTTCAATGGATTTGCAGTCATTGCATCATAAAGGTTATGCAATGGGTTGTTGAGTAATGGTTCAAAACAGGCTGAGCTCTCAAACCAGATGACTTTTCTGAGCAGGTCAAAACGAGCAGGGCTCGACAGACCCTCAGCACCTTGTCTCAAGCGAGACTCAAACCGTCAAAACACCATTGATACACAACTGGATGCCAAGGCCCATGGTCTTTTGGTGAGTGGTGAGTGAACAACACTTACCCAGTTACCCCTTTTAAATAAGACTACAAATAGTATTATTACAAAAATAATCAAATCTGTATTGTATAAAGCAATTTCGGAGATCCCCTTGAATATGCTTTAGAGGAATTTGACCTTTTTGACCATATTAGATTCTTTTCTTCTGTAGTAAAATCTTTCAACTTTTGCAAATTTGACCCATTTTAGTTAAACATAACTCAAAGCAACCGACTTAGAAGTAAACGTGTGGAAATTGATACCTCTAGCTAGAAGGAGGGTTATCAACCCATTTCTTAGTTAAAACTTAGAGCTTAACCCATTTGATACAATATAAAACATAACCCAAATCAACCCATTTATAAGTCTCAAACGGCGGTGTGAAGCAGAACTCTACAGCCTTCGGTCCACAAAAGAGACACTAACAAATATTACCAATATGAAAACTAAAAGTTGTTTATACCTGAAAATGTGAACTGTTAATGCAGCATCCGATTCGCCAAAACAAAGGAACCATGACTCTTTGGAACTCAGCCATGTTAATTGTTTCCAGAATTTCTTCAACTTCTCCCAAAAACATCACTTCCTTCTGACTGTTAGTAATCGGCCAGTATTTCAATAACCCACGAATCACCGTGCTAGCTAGCTTTGGATCCTTTTCTATAAACTGTGTTACACAATAAGACAATTGCTGAAAATAAACCCCTAAACTTTTCGGTTTGTGAAGTGGAATCAATGCCCTCCAAAGAAAGATCTTGTGTTCTTCCTTCAAAGGCAATGCAAATCCAGTAATCACACTCCCAAAGATCTCCAACAACTCTGCTATCCCATTGTGTCTATCGGTTTCAAAAACAAACCTATAGAATATGTTACTTATGCTCTTTCGTATAAAGGGTCTATGCACCATGAATTTTCCATAGATTCTATGCATTATCGCCTTTAAACACTCACGCTCTCGAGGATCTTCAGATTCAAACAGATCAAGCATTCTTAATATGAACGAATGATTTATGTACTTCTTTGCAACTTTTGCTTCAACTGAAGATGATGTTACAAATTTGAGCAATATATCATACACAATTTGTAAATGAGGCCACGCGGGATCAAACGAGGGCTCATCATCATCATTCTCCCCTCCACTGTTACCTCTCACAGATCGATAACTCGGAGGAAACACTCTAAACAGATTAACAGAACACATTTTACATAATGATAAGATTGCAGGCTCAGAGAATCTAGGAGGCCCAGATGCAACAAAATCAAGAAGCTCAAGTAACGTCGATCGTTTGAGATCTTTTTCAAGTGTGTTCTTACTTGGATCACTAAAATCGAAAACCATACAGCAAAGACTTAACTTACTGATGAAAAGTGACATCTTTTCAGAAGCTGGTGCATCTTTGAAGGGTAAAAGGGGTTCAATTCCAGCTATAACACTTGATGGAAACACTGCTGATGATGTTCTTTTGGGTGCATTTGGTCTTGGTGAAGCACTGTTTAAGCTTGTGGTTCTTTGAATTCCACCATTGTTGGGATCATTTGAAGGATCTTCAAAAGATTCAGACTTGATTGATCTTCTGGGAAGCTTGCCAATAAGCTGCTTCAACATTGTGAGATTACAGTTCTCAAAGGTTGAATTCGATTGACAACAGCATGAAAACAAACGAAATTGATTAGATCAAAGCTATTGCATTTTGGGGAAACGAGCCCGTAATCAGAACCCTAGAAAAATCCACTTAAAATAGACCAAAATTCAAGAAACACAATGGAGATTTCAATTGAGAAACGATGTAAAGAACATCATCCCACATGCAACTGTGAATTCTTGAAAAAAAAAGGTAGAAATCAAGAAAGCTGCATCAAATCACAAGATCTGAACCCAAAAGACACAAGATCCACACCATCAATCTACACAATGAGATTAAAAACAAGAAAATCAGATCTTGTGGAAACCCATGTCGAAAAACAAGATTTTTGTTTCAGTTATCAAACAAAAATGGTAAAGTTAAGAGAGAGAAGCATGAAAGGAGTGAAATCTTGTAGATTTTTTTTTCAAAAAAACAAAAATTTCAAAGCAGAAGAAGCCAAAAAGCTTCAGTTTTTTAACTTTTTAAACGTTGATTCGGATCCTTTTGCATTCTTTGGTGAAGGTCACGTTACATTGAAACACTTTCTCTCACACACACAAACAGACACAAGGAGGAAGAAGATGAAGAGGGGAAATTGTAATGGAGAGACAATTAATTCAAAGGGCTCAAGATTCTATAAAGACAGAAGAAAAAGCAGATAGAGGGGAGAGGAAGAGGGGACTTTTGGAGAAAACCGAGACAGATGAATGAGATCAGTTTACAAATTAACTTTTTTATTTAAACAAACTTTATATTACCATCCATTTTATTTTCATCACTATCTTAAATCAAGTATGATGTGTCTTGGGATTGTAATTCTGATAAAGCATTGAGTCCATATCTATACTAATAAATCTTTACAACTATTGACACATGGCATTCTCTCAAGCCATCCTCACAACCATTTTCCCGCCCACCAAAACTGACCCGATTAAAGCCATACGCGGGTCAAGTGACCCGGTTGAATACAACACCGTTTCCTAATACAACCCAAACCCTAAAATTTCAAGCCTCCTTCCTAACTCTCTCTCAGTCGAATGCATCTGGTATGATTTTATCTTCTTCACTTCATGTTTTGTTAAACCCTAGATCTCCCTTTCAAAGTTTTGATTTTATCCCACAACGATTCTGTAGGAAGTCTGTTAATCATGAAGTTAAAGGGATTAAAGATCTTCAGCAGCGATTCAAGATCTTTGGTTTGAGGAAGAAGATCGATTCTCCACAGCTATCGATTACGAAATCATCCACAGTTTGATTTGGGTATGTTTAGTTTCAATCTTTGATTTTCTAATCCGGTTCTTATCAAATTGTCCCCATTAGAACACATCTATATGCTTACTTCGATCCATCTCCATGCAGGCAACAGAGACTGATGGTTTTACACAATCCTTACAACCCTAGAAACCCTAGGTCAGATTCATGAAATCCCTCTTTCATCTTCAAACGATTATATCTGAAACCCGTTAACCCACGTTTGAGATTAAACCTGGTCACCAGAAGATTCTTTAAATGTTGGTAAAACTTCCTCCCAACAGGTATGTTGTTAGTCGAATTTTGATTATCTCTTGACTATGTTTTCAATATCTTTATCTCATTCGGTTTATACACCGCTCAAATCATCCTTCGATTCTTCTGAATCTCGATTTCTTCTAGCTTGAAATCACCATCCATCGGTGCCTCTGTTCGCCCCCAATTCATCCATTCAGTTTGTGAGATCGACTCATAGAGAACAGGGATGATGGAGAGTAATTTAAACTGAGCATATAAAATGTGCACTTTTTAACAAAAATGTTAACAGTAATTTAATCTTGTGATATGCTTTCAGAAATTTTACTATTAATTTTGTAATATTTTACTAATTTTTTCTAATCAAGATTCCTTTTCACTATCATGTTAACAAAAATGTGCAATTTACTAATTTCCATTTTGGATTGTGTCATGTCTTGCAGCAAATATGGATGGACATAGGTGAAAATGAAGCAGAGAAGGACAGAATGTTAATGGAATTGGAAAGGGAGTGTTTGGAAGTGTACAGAAGAAAGGTTGATGAAGCTGCAACCGCCAAAGCACGCCTTCATCAAGCGGTTGCCGCCAAAGAAGCAGAACTCGCCACCCTCATAGCGACCCTTGGCGATCTTAACACTCATTTTCCGGTTAACAAATGGTTTTAATCAAAGAAGATATCATTGTCAACATTATTGTCTCCTGTACCTAATCTTAATTATGTTTGTGCTGCCTTTATTAGACTTTCCACCCACTCCTTAGCTTTAATATTCTTTCTTTTTATATGTAGAGATGTACTTTGACTTTGAAAGTAAAGTGGGTTGTAGCTAACCTGCTTCATATTTGTTATGATTAGTAGAACCTTTAGGGAAACAAGTAAAAACTGCAGGCTTTATTGCAAAAAATGTAATTGAATTGCTTTTTGCATCAAAACAATCATTTTAGTTGGAAGATAGAAAAAATAACATGTAAACTTCCAAAAACATATATAATGATTGTAACGAAAACTGTTTTACCCCCCACAAAATTTGGGTTGTGTTTTTGTATCATTGACCTCTTTCTGTCTTTGACTTTTAAGAGTTAACAAAAATTATTTGAGTTTAGCTTATTTAAGCTAATACTTTTTCGTTGAATCATGCAGCTAAATATGGAAAACAAATCGTCATCATTGAAGGCTCAACTTGCAATGGTGACACCACTTGTAGAAGATTTGAAAGTAAAAAAAGAAGAAAGAATCAAACAATTTGCAGATATGAAGAGTCAGATTGAAAAAATTAATGGTGAAATTTCAGGATTTAGTCAATTTGTAGATTCTTTGAATCTGGAAGAACAAGACTTGTCTCTTAGAAAACTCGGGGAATACCAATCCCATCTTCGTACTCTGCAAAAAGAGAAGGTATAAGAAAGAAAATGCTAATAAAAACAACTTTGTTAAGAATAAAAACCATAAAGCTACCATCTATTTTATAAAACCTTGATATATTTTATTTTGCAGTCAGAACGGCTTCATAAAGTTTTGGCCCATGTGAATGAGGTGCACTCGATGTGTAGTGTTCTTGGGTTGGATTTTGGCAAAACCATTAGTGATGTGCATCCAAGCTTGCACAGTACAAGCTTAGAACAAGCAACAAATATTAGTGACAGCACATTGGAAGGCCTAGAAAATGCCATTCATAAGTTGAAAACAGAGAAAAAAGTGCGGTTTCAGAAGGTAAGCTCAAGATAAAACCTGAAAAACGTAAATTACGTGTTATTGACTGTTGCATGTTAAGAGCTTTCCAATGAAATGCAGTTGAAAGATATTGCTGCATCATTATATGAACTTTGGCAAATAATAGATTCTACGCAAGAAGAAAAGAGTTACTTTTCACGAATTACTTCAGTTATTAGATTATCAGAGGCAGAAATTGTGGAACCAGAAGCTTTTTCATTGGATATCATTCAACAGGTATGACTCTTTTTTTCAATTTCTTTTTTAAACTGTTGGTATGTTTTCACAATACTGATTATAATTATTAACAACTTTTTTTTAATTTATGTTGCAATTATTAAATTTAGGTTTGTGATTACCGAGTTATGCATGGTTTTAGGCATCTACAATTAAAATTGTTGAACAATACCTATTTTCAGCTATTTTTTAGTTTTGTTCAAAATTTAAAATTTAAATCTACAACTTTGAGTTTACTTTGCAACGTAAATTCAGCAACTGAATTCCTAACTTCAGCATTATATAAACACCATCTTCCATTCTTATTATCATATTAAAGTTCATACTTCAAGTATGTAAACTTCAGATTTCAGCTTTATATTTCAGTTTGCCACAGTGTACGATCTTCTGCCCTGTTTTTATACTATTTAATCAATTTTCATTACTTCATTGCAGATATAATGGCTGAATCACATGTTACTTTGCTGAACAAACTGAGTGCTTTTAAGGATGATTCAACTATTAAGGTTCGCATTATACACTTATGGCGACAACCGGTCAAGAATAACCCAAAGGAGACCTTTTCTATGCATATGATTCTCATGGATGAGCAGGTACTTGTGAATGTTAATATGAACTATTTTTTTAAAGTTATTTTTCGGTCGGATAAGATTCCTAATGCTACTGTTTTTTAGTTTTTTGAAATTTATATATAACTAGGTTAGATACCTGTGTAAAACACGGGTTGAATAAAATTGCTAATTCAAATAAATATGGTAAAAAATGCAAGTAACAAAATTCATTTAATTGAATTGATCGATTGTATTGTCAATTAAAATTACCTCTATTAGTTTATTAATTTTCTTTTTAAAGTCTTAGTTAAAACAAATATTTCGGTTCAAGTTTTACTTTTTATATTCATAAAAATAATAAAATTAATTTTGACGTGGGTTGTTGGTTCAGGCGGGAAAACATTTAATGAATTTATAAAATTGTGTCATCCAAGTTAATCACTAATTATCAGAGTTTACTAAATAAACCCCCATGTTATGACAAGCTCTTATGGTTTAACATTTTGAATTTAATGTCCATACCCAACTAGTTTTATACCCGTCCGGTGGCCGGGAGGTTTCATGTCGTAATGTAATAACTATCTATTTTTGTATTCTAAATAAAAACACCATTAACGTGTTAGTATAAAGACAATTGAGCGCTGGAAAAAAAGCAAAAAAACAATGAAGAGTAATAACTAATGAACAACAGAAATACAAGAGCGCATAATGATGACTTTCAAAAGATAGGATGAAAAACTACACATTACATACATTTCATATATTATTGAATTTGATAGTCATAGAAAATAATTAAGTTGAATTTGATAGTCAGAAAAAATAATCAAGTTCCAAGTTATTTACTTATTGAGTAGGTCCTCAAATGAGTCAAAAAAGATATAGCTAAAAGGAAAACATGCCAAATAGGCCAAAAGCCGCTGAAACGTTGTTTAACATATCCGAATTGTTTTTATATGCACAATTGAAGTTTTAATTATTTGTAAAAATGTGGACAAAAATGTGTTTGCTGCTCAACCCAGCGGGCACATGTTGTCATCTTTATATAGGAACCACAAGCTAAATCAATTTGTTACTAATCTATTCCATCTAAAGCTATGAAAAACGCCCAAAAAATATGGACTGTTTAATCAACCCTAATATGCTTTCAAGGAGTTCAATACAAGTGGTTACCCCCAATAATGGTTGCAAGGTTAAAAGAGAAATCAATATGGGTGATGTTCATGTTTCAATTTTAAAAAAATATACTTCATTAGTCTGTAACTTTATATAACAGATTATTATGACACATGCAAATAATACTAATAATATACTTCAGCCAAAAACTAAAAAATATCACATCATAAATCCTAAAAGCTTTTCCCAGTCCACAATTAAATGGCCCATGTGAGTAGAAATACAATTTGTGAACGATGCAAATAGGCAATACATAAAAAAGCAAATGAGCCATAGCTGTATTCACCATCTTATATGAAATCCTACAAAACAGAAGCAATTACAAAAGCATCATAAGTCATGACTATGAAAAATGACAATTCTACAAACGAGTTGTTTAATATTTAGATAAAAGCTCCAATAAAATTTCCAACCAATGACTTTTTAAATCAGTTTTCTAAAAATGAAACTGAAAGTAAAAAATTAAAATTTAGAATAATAAATGAAACAACCTTAACCTTCTTGATCTGCAGATGGGCTCACTTCCATTTAACCTATTCCATTGTTTTTCTTGCTCAAATCGAAAATTATGCCGAAATCTCTTATAGACAAAACTTCTACATACTCTTTGTTGGTACTCGCCTACTTTTGCTTATAGTTGTCTAAAAACAATCAATTATCTTACAAAATCACATTTTTGCTTCCTCAATTCTGGTTATTGATCCTATATAATTAGAAAATAAGAGAACCATAATAACAATCAAGTTACATATACAAAACTGTCATAGCGTTCTTTTATAAACTACCGTAGTGTTTCTTTAAAGCAAGACACCCTACAAACCTAGTTCCATGTAGTGCTTCTAGATTCTATAGTCTATCTTCAATCAATACAATCTCCTACCCAACCAACCCCACTCACCCATGTTGCTACACTCGTATACTTATATAAAGAGCCACTAAAAATAGAAACATAACACAAATAAGCAAACAGAGATACAAAAGGTTGTCATAACATGTCATCACCAATCACAAAGGTAAATGCAATAACTTTCGGATAGTTATGCACATACAGCCTTAAGATTCCACATATCTATGTCTTTTATATAAAAAAGCCACAAATGGTGAGACAAATATAAATTCACAGTTGATAATATGTGTATTTTATATAAAAAACCATAAATGGTGACACGAATGGATGTCATAAATTAACAATTGAACACTCAGGTAACCAAAAACAACATAATGATACCAAAGAATAAAGGAGTACTATGCTATTACTATTAGTTACCAACAAAGATCATGAGTGCTTATTAATGTGATAAGGCGCATATGAAATATGAATAATCTAGCATCACATGTAACACAAATCACCAATAACAACTTGGTCATCACTTCATATACTCGCAGTTTGCTTTTATTTAAGCATAAAGATAATATATAAACACCAAATTAAACCATTTAGACCGTCATCATTTTTTGTTAATAAATCGTTAATCTGCTGAATTTCATAGATAATTTAAAACTTTAAATATATGATTCTATAAAAAAAAGTAATCGTTTTACATGTGTTTTATATAAGACAGTTCATATCAGTTTAGACATAGTTAAAAATGTTAAACAAATGTCACACAATAAAGAAGTTTCAATCAACTTACATAACTGCAAGTACTTAATCCTTGATCAAGGTTTCTGTATACGATCAAGCCACGGGCAAAATCTTTATCATCACTACAAATATGGTCACATGCAAACCTGATGATTGTGATCACAAAATGCCAATGTATGTAGCTACAAGTTAGACGGGGTAGAAACAAATTGATTTAATAGTCTGTGTGGATCAAAATAGTCTGGATCAAGTTGTATTCTATCATTTCTACCCACTTCTACTTTTTTTGAATAACAGAAGTGTTAATGGTAATCTAATTGGGGAAATAAGTTTTTTACCATACCAATTAATATATATAAATAAAATGATTTAGGATGTATGCATAGACTATCAACCCATTTGACCCATTCTCCTTTTAGAATTTTATTTTTATTTGACCCATTTAAGATTAAAAAAACAAAAAGATCTATTAATAAGCAAAATGTCAAAATTGCAACCTATAACAATGTGCAAAAATGACATACCTGATCACTTAAGAGACTTCCAATAGGGGCAGCTTCGAGACTTTCTCTAGCGCAATTGTTTCCATCTGCATCACTATATGCGTCAAGAATAAAAAGCATGGCCACACCCCATATTAGGTTTTATCCTAGCAAAATTGCAATTAGAAGTTAAAGCATGCATATTATTTCTTGGTCGTTTTCAGGAATTATACCAGAAAATGTTTAAATATGAAACTTTAAAACTTACAACTTCAATCCAGTTTTGAAATGACAATTTATGAGCTTTGCAATCTACTGACAAGCCATTACCCATGTGTCACAACATTATAAATTTGCATTTGCTCACTAATGAAGAAAAACAACTAACTTTTATCAATAACAATTAAATCAGTCTTTTTCACTCAGAAAGTCAAACTACAATGTAATGGTGTGACCAAACAAAAATTATTAGATATTGTTATAAAATAAAGGATATACGTACCAGTAGAAATAAGGTTGACCAGCATCAACTTTACACCAATCTTCATGATATAAGTGCAAGATATGCTCGTAGTCCAATCTGAAGTTATTCCAAATGACATACTTGTAACATAGTGGAAAGAAAAAGAATTTTGGAATGTCTAGATGTGCGTTTTATTGTGATTATTGTGACTTAAAGCATCATACTCAACAATCATTACAAAACTCCTTATCTTATTTTTTTCAAATCTTGCTATCATTATAGCTTTAAAATAGCAATAATCAAATTGAAAATCAATTCAACCAACCTCCGGTCACTCTTCGAATCCAGAAAGCATGCAGCACATATATTTTTTATTCATAAAATTTTTCAAGAATTATACCAAAAAAAGGTTTATATATAAAAATTCAAAACTTACAGTTTCAATCCAGTGTTTCCCATACCAATTTATGAATTTTACAATCTAGTGACAAGCTCTTACTCACTGGCCACAACTTCATACATCTGACTTTGCTTGCTCACTAATGAAGAAAAAGAATCAACTTTTATTAATAACAAACAAAATGACAAAATCATTGAATTATATTTAAATAAAACAATTTTGTAGTTTCTGTTATTTTTTAGTGTTTATTTCATATACACCTTAGAAGCATCAAAAAGATTTTGCTTAATCAAGATTCTGAAACAGGTTGATTTGTGACATTATTTAGAAGACTTTATCATGAAACAACCACAAATACGGATTTTTAATCCAAGATCATTGAATGCTATAAAAATATTGATATGGTTCCTAAAAGATTGATATACAAGGGGGATTACCTGGTATTACTGCTAGCAAACATGGATTGATCACAATATATACGGGTTGTTCTTTGTAGTTCACCGTAACCATCTGCATTCTACAAAATATATCGAATACTAAAGACAAATTAGCATATTAGTTACAACTGTCTTAATCCCAGACCCTGCTCTTGAGTGGGACTTACTGGGTATGTTATGTTATGTTAGTTACAACTGTCTTAAAATACAGGTATATATGGTTGAAGAATTTGATTAAATTAGGTTTATGGTGTATTTTATTGAACATATATACCATGTGGGAATGGAGTTATTGCAAAATTTTAAAATAGGTTGTAGACCATGAAGTGTATAAGAAGGAAGAAGATGATGAATATGTTGCTTGAATCCTAATCTCCTGCTTTATATAATTGAAGATTCAACCAATGAGATATGAATGACATTAAAGGAAATCATATAAATATCAATTGAGCATTTAACATCTTAAACGATCATGATTTATCTTAAAAACCCTAACCTTATGGAAAATTGAGGTCCTAATAAATTAGTTTCTGCATCAGGTGCGTAACTCCGGAGACCTAGATTATTCGCCACTGATTCATTATCCGAAGCCATTGTAGGATGATACCAAACAACATCTACTTACTAAAACCTGCAACAGCCAATACAAGAAACGCAGATTCAGATCACTTC
The DNA here is from genome assembly GCA_024085815.1 of Flaveria linearis. Taxonomy (NCBI): domain Eukaryota; kingdom Viridiplantae; phylum Streptophyta; class Magnoliopsida; order Asterales; family Asteraceae; genus Flaveria; species Flaveria linearis. The sequence continues at coordinate 88,636,135 of CM044004.1, forward strand.
TAAAGTAAACCTAGGTCAAATTAGCGCAATTATAAAGTTGTCTAGATATATACGCATGTACGGATGTACCTATACAAAAAAAATTGGAGAAGCAATCATCATTATTTGCAGTTTCTGACATCCTACTAGTTGGAGGTTCACAAAGACGAACCTTGAATACGCTGATGGTGCTGTTCACTAAGAGATCAGAATAGACAAGATGATTTGTGTTTATATATCCTAGTTATATGCTTACCCAGTCAGTGGAGGTTACTGGCGACGTGTGGAGTAAAAATAGGAAGAAAACTGCTCCGATGAAGTTGCAGGAACGTGGGAGGTAGGATCGGAACCTCTCAGTCAACCGCCGCAACAAAGTCTAACTGCTGAGTTTACACGGACAGGATTGAATCTAGATGAATTTCAATGGCCAAGATCTATCGAAACACTATAACCGTTTTGCAGCAACCATATATATATATATAATGGAATGAAACTGATCATCTGAATATCATTATGAGAATTTATTGCATAAAAAAACAAATTAAAAAGGCTATCATAATAACCAAAAGTATAAACACAAATGTATATACATACGTGTTTTTTAATTTAAATAAATTGAATATTTTAAAATTTTTCTTTCAAAGAAAGTTTTTGATAGTTTACAAGTTAATTTCTCAACTAAACTCTATAAAAATGTATGTATTTACTATATAAAATTTCATTTGAAGCCGCCTAAAAGTAGCTCTTAAAACATTTTTTAATTATCAAAACTGTAAAAGCAGAGATGGATTAAAGCTATTAATACTTGATAAAGACGGCAAAATTACAAACAAAACCACAAATGTTGTGTATAAAGAAGTATTTTCAGATTTGTGAATTTTAATTATATTTTTATTATTTATCTTTGTACGCGATTAACATTCTTCATTTATCTCACTTTTGTACAACTTTATATTTTTCCTTCAACTTTGATTTTGTTATTGCTAATATGATATTGTGTTATTCTACCCGTGTATTTACACGGGTCTATAACCTAGTGGGTTCATATTTGCTTTCTTAAAAAAACAATGGCATATGTCGGGGGGAAGGGCTTTAGGATTGTCGTGCATAAATTCTACCAGAAGGGTACGATATCAAAAGGTTGATACATCTTTCACAAACCTTATTCCATTATAAACGATCGTCAAACCTGTAACATCCCGTTTTATGGATAAAAATAAATTATCTGAAATATGTATTTTAAATATTGTATAACGAGTAAATTTTGGGTTATATTATTATTGAATTAAGTTACGTTTAAACGAATGTTGATTTTGTTTAATAATAATAATAATAATAATAATAATTAGAATGAAAGTTGTTAAATCTTCACTTGAAATATGCATAAGTCGGTGTCTATGCATATATATAAAAAAAGAGAATTATTATTTATATTAAAATATCTAAAATAAGGATGATCCCATTTGTTTATGGATTTTTTGTGTATAGTCGGCAAAATGAGATGATAAGGTTCATGCATGTATATATATGCATTATAGGTGTAAACATTTCAAAAAAAATCAAAGTAGTAATCACACAAAGAGTTATACGAGTAGATTTAGGGATCAAATTCTGAGTAAAAGAAAATAAGAGTTATAATTAATTTTGAAGACGGTTTCGAGCAAGTTATTTTCTACACTTAAGTCACTAATAACAGGAGGTAAGTACACTGACCCGCAACTAAATTGTGTTATACGTTTAAGTACATGATATATGTGTTATTTATTATGAGTTTGTATGTATTATGTGAAGATGAAACATGTCTAAATACATGTGATATATGTTTATTTATTTTGATAAACATGATTATGAAGAAAATATTTATATGTTTACGGGTCCAAGTATGAGTATTGATAGTTTAAAGAGAAGTTAATATATATAATGAAATGATATGTCACCACGAGTGACAAATTTTGTTGTGAACTGTGACCTAAACTCTGATACATGTGGTGAAAGCAATTAAAAAAAATTGGTGTGTTTCAAGTTGGTATCAGAACACGGTTTGAGAGATTTAAGTATATAAAAAGAAATACTTAGACTCAAACCATAAGTGCTACTGATATGAAAACGAGATGGTTCAGTCCAGAAACGATCCAAGAAAGCAGATAAATGGGGAATTTGTATGGGTGCAAAATGAAAAATATGAAAAATTTGTATTCGCTGAAATTTGTATGTTTGAGATATCATATGGTAGTTGAAAAATTATGATGAATATAATATATTGTTTTCATGTCTGGCCAGTATGAGAGTACTATATCATATCATTGTGAGTTTTCAATAATCATATTGTATTGATAACATCAAAGAGAGTGTGGGGATGAGAAATATATATATGCATAAAATGATATGTGTATGTGTAGTATATTATAAATGCATATATAATACTTTGTGGCCTTAGATAAGTTGTTTGTCTTGACAATAACTATGAACATTAAGGCCTTAAATAAGTACTTGTAGCATAGAAATAAAAAAGTAACATGAAATAAATAAATTGTTTAGAGAGAGAGATATGATGGATGAAAGATGAGAAAACGCGATACAAGGTGAAGGCAGTCGTAACACTGAAAAGCATGTAGATGATGCTTCAGAAAGATCAGTGTATTCATCTCGTCTTAATAACAATACAACGTTTGTACATGAGGAAATTCGTAAACAGATTGCCATCAAGGTGGGAAAGGCATTTGAAGCCAATGTCCCATTTCTTCTTGCTGAAATGCAAAATTCTATTGGAATTATGCTAGAAGAAAATTTGAAAAAGAATAAAGTGGTCGTAAAAAAACCTACGAATAATATAGGAGTGACGCCAATAGCTGAAGTCGAAAAACGTCACTGCACATATACAGACTTCATGGCATGTAAACCGTTAAAGTTTAAAGGTGAAATTGACCCCTTGGTGAGTCAAAGATGGACAACAGCCATGGAAACTATTTTTGATACGTGTCATTGCGACCCGTGTGATGAAGTGATGTTCGCAACGAACCAGTTCTGTGAAAGAGCTAAAGACTGGTGGGATATGGTGAAGAAGGAGAAGGGGAGAGAAAGAATTAGAAGTATGTCTTGGGAAGAATTCAAACCAATCTTCCTAAAACATCTCAGTCAACTTGGGAAGAATTCAAACCAATCTTCCTAAAACATCTCAGTCCTCGTGTTGCAATTGATCGTATCACTGAAGAAATTCTTCATATGCGTCAAGGCAACGAGATGGTGGATGAAATCTTTGGAATTTTCTATGATAAAGCTAAGTTTTGTCCTTCGCTTTTCACTTCTGAAGAAATATGGATGACTCGGTTCCATCTTATCCTTAAGACAGAAATTAGAGAATTTATTTCTCCATCAAAATGTGGAAGTCTTGAGGAACTTCTTAATTGGGCTCGTGAATGAGAGATGGAACTGAAGAGACAGAAAGAAAGAGACGAGAAGAGAAAGGTTGATGTTATGGTTCCTGCAGTACCTGCAAAGAAAGTAAATTTATAAAGCCTGTAAAGAGTTCAGGCTCAATCAAAGAGTATGCTAACTGTCAATTTTGTGGAAAGAGGCATCTTGGGGAGTGTCGTTATAAGAACCCAATCTGTTATAAATGTAGGAAACCGGGGCATACAGCACCACAGTGTATCAGCCCTGTTAACTTATGTTATAACTGCTATAAGCCAGGTCATATGAGGAACGATTGTCTAGAGCTGAAAACAAGGGTTGCCAAGACTGCGAAAGGATCGAGGGCCTTAGAGAACATGAAACAGTTAGAAGCTCCAAAATCACGAGGTAGGGCTTTTCAAATTACTGCTGAAGAAGCAAATGTTGAACCTGATGTCGTCACAGGTACCTTTCTTGTCAACTTCCTTCCTGTATATGTTTTATTTGATTCTGGGGCTAGTAGATCATTTGTATCTATAAAGTTTGCTTGCCATAGTTCTTTTGTTAGAAGTAAGCTAGTAAATGTGTTAGAAGTCGACATTGCTAGTGATAAAAGTTTCGTCGTATCTGAAATATGTCGAAACTGTAAAGTAAATATTCAAGGAGAGGAATACGATATCGACTTAATTCCAATAGAGTTAAGGGAATTTGATGTAAATATTAGGATGGATTGGTTATCCCAGCACCACGCGTCAATACTCTGCAATCGAAAGATTGTTCAATTTATGTCGCCAATGGGAGAACAAATCTGTATCTATGGAGAAAGAAAGAGCAACATTATTGTATGCTCAATGGCGAAAGCCAAGAATTATATACGACATGGACATCAAGCTTTTCTAGCCTACGTGGCTGATAAAGAAATGAAAGAGAAGAAACTTGATGAAGTCCCTATAGTTAAAGAATTTCTAGACGTTTTTCCTGATGAGCTTCCAGGTGTTCCACCAACAAGGGAAATCAAATTCAAAATCGATTTAGTTTCTTGAGCTAAACCTGTGGCTAAATCGCCATATCGACTAGCAGCAAACGAGATGAAGGAATTGATGTCTCAACTTCAAGACCTCTTGGATAAAGGCTTTATTCACCCAAGTGTTTCACCTTGGGGCGCGCCTATATTGTTCGTTAAAAAGAAAGATGGTAGCATGCGAATGTGCATTGATTACCGTGAATTGAATAAGCTGACCATCAAGAATAGGTACCCTTTGCCTAGAATTGATGATCTTTTTGACCAACTACAAGGCGCTAGCCGGTTCTCAAAGATCAATTTGAGGTCAGGTTACCATCAAGTTAAGGTACGAGAAGAAGATCTACCTAAGACAACTTTTCGTACTCGTTATGGGCACTATGAATTCATTGTGATGCCATTTGGTCTAACGAATGCTCCAGCAGTTTTCATGGATCTCATGAATCGAGTATGTAAACATATGCTTGATCGTTCTGTTATCGTCTTTATTGATGATATTCTTATCTATTCACGAACCGAAGAAGATCATGCTCAGCATCTTCGTAAAGTTCTCAATGTGCTAAGAAAAGAAAAGTTATATGCAAAATTTTCTAAATGTGCATTCTGGCTTCGAGAAGTCCAATTCTTAGGTCATGTGGTTAATATGGAAGGTATTTTGGTGGATCCCTCCAAAATAGAGACTATTATGAAATGGTCACCTCCTAAGACCCCAACTGAAGTTAGAAGTTTTCTGGGCTTAGCCGGTTATTATCGGCGTTTTATTCAGGATTTCTTGAAGATAGCTTCCCCGTTGACAAAGCTAACTCGGAAAAATTCCAAATTTGAATGGAATCCAGAACAAGAAAAGGCATTCCAACTTTTGAAAGAAAAATTAACTAAAGCTCCTGTTCTGGCACTACCAGAAGGAACTGAAGATTTTGTAGTTTATTCTGATGCCTCACGTGTTGGATTGGGTTGTGTGCTTATGCAAAGAGGAAAGGTAATAGCTTATGCTTCACGGCAATTGAAGTCACATGAAGCAAATTACCCAACCCATGATCTTTAATTGGCAGCGGTCGTATTTGCATTAAAGATATGGAGGCATTACTTGTATGGAACGAAGTACGCTATCTATACTGATCATAAAAGTCTGAAATATTTCTTTGACCAGAAGGAATTGAATATGAGACAACGACAGTGGTTAGAGCTGGTCAAGGATTATGACTGTGAAATACTTTATCATCCGGGTAAAGCTAATGTTGTAGCTGATGCTTTAAGCCGGAAGGAGAGTTACACTCCAATTAAAGTAAAGTCATATAAACTGATTGTGAATTCCGACTTGTTTGATCAAATTAGAGTTGCACAAGTGAAGGCACTAAAAGAAGAAAATTTAAAGCATGAAAGGATCATTGGTCAAGTCCATCTATTTGAGGAGAATGATAAAGGAATTAAAGCTCGTTTTGGACGAATTTGGATTCCTTGGACTTGTAAGGTCAAAACAATGATTCTTGATGAGGCACATAAATCAAATATTCAATTCATCCAGGCACGACCAAGATGTATAATGATTTGAAGAAAGAGTACTGGTGGCCAGGAATGAAAAGAGATATTGCTAAATATGTGAAAAAATGCTTGACTTGCTTACAAGTCAAAGCTGAACACCAGAAACCATACGGAAAAATGCAACCACTAGAAATTCCATTATGGAAGTGGGAGCATATTACGATGGATCTGATAACGAAACTTTCAAAAACTGCAAAAGGATATGACACGATATGGGTAATTGTCGACCGTCTGACAAAAAGTGCTCACTTTATGCCCATTCGTGAAAACTATTCGTCTGAACGAATGGAAGAAATATATGTTAATGAGGTAGTGTCAAGGCATGGTGTGCCATTGTATATTGTATCAGATAGAGACACACGTTTTACCTCAAGATTTTGGAGGAAATTTCAAGAAGGAATGCGCACCAAATTATTAATCAGCACAGCATATCACCCCCAGACCGATGGGCAAAGCGAGAGAACGATTCAAACTCTCGAAGATATGCTACGTGCATGTATTATTGATTTTGGTGGCAGTTGGGACAAATATTTACCTCTAGCAGAGTTCTCTTATAATAATAGTTATCATTCGAGCATTGGAATGCCCCCGTTTGAAATGTTGTATGGCAGAAAGTGCCGCACTCCTGTATGTTGGGGAGAAGTTGGCCAAAGAGAATTTGTTAATAAAAAATAGTGGAGGCGACAAATGAAAAGATTGATCAAATCAAAGCGCATTTAAAAGCGGCTCAGGATCGACAAAAGTCGTATGCTGATAAACGAAGACGCCCGATTGAATTTCAGGTGGGAGACTATGTTATGTTGAAAGTCTCTCCATGGAAAGGTGTGATTCGTTTTCGTAAACGTGGCAAGTTAAGTCCACGGTTTATTGGTCCGTTTAAAATTATTGCTCGTGTGGGGCAAGTGGCGTATCGTCTGGAATTACCTGACGAATTAAATGGAATCCATAACACATTTCATGTGTCATATTTACGAAAATGCTTAGCTGATGAAACGACATATGTACCGTTGAATGAAATTGAGGTGGATCAAAAGCTTAACTACATAGAAAAGCCAGTGGCGATTCTTGATCGTAAAGTTAAGCAACTACGAAATAAAGAGATAAGTCAAGTGAAAGTACAGTGGAAACACCGGCGTGATTCCGATACCACATGGGAAGCCGAGAATGAAATTAGAAAGTATTACCCCGAATTATTCGAGGTATAAAAAGGTTTCGGGGACGAAACCTAAATAAGTGGGGGAGAGTTGTAACATCCCGTTTTATGGATGAAAATAAATTATCTGAAATATGTATTTTAAATATTGTATAACGAGTAAATTTTGGGTTATATTATTATTGAATTAAGTTACGTTTAAGCGAATGTTGATTTTGTTTAATAATAATAATAATAATAATAATAATAATAATTATTATTATTATTATTATTATTATTATTATTATTAGAATGAAAGTTGTTAAATCTTCACTTGAAATATGCATAAGTCGGTGTCTATGCATATATATAAAAAAAAGAGAATTATTATTTATATTAAAATATCTAAGATAAGGATGATCCCATTTGTTTATGGATTTTTTATGTATAGTCGGCAAAATGAGATGATAAGGTTCATACATGTATATATATGCATTATAGGTGTAAACATTTCAAAAAAAATCAAAGTAATAATCACACAGAGAGTTATACGAGTAGATTTAGGGATCAAATTCTGAGTAAAGGAAAATAAGAGTTATAATTAATTTTGAAGACGGTTTCGAGCAAGTTATTTTCTACACTTAAGTCACTAATAACAGGAGGTAAGTACACTGACCCGTAACTAAATTTTGTTATACGTTTAATTAATGATATATGTGTTATTTATTATGAGTTTGTATGTATTATGTGGAGATGAAACATGTCTAAATACATGTGATATATGTTTATTTATTTTGATAAACATGATTATGAAGAAAATATTTATATGTTTACGGGTCCAAGTATGAGCATTGATAGTTTAAAGAGAAGTTAATACATATAATGAAATGATATGTCACCACGAGTGACAATTTTGTTGTGAACTGTGACCTAAACTCTGATATATGGGGTGAAAACAATAAAAAAAAATTGGTGTGTTTCAAAACCTCAAAGGACCACCAACCATTAAGTCTAATTAGGGCAATCACAATGTGGTGTAAGAGTCTTAGCTAATGTATTAGATAAGTAGTGTTGGAAAATCTAATGACTTTCATTTCAAGAAGGAATATCCTTGACTGAACACTGATTGCCAATGAGATCCAGTATTGGTGCAAAAAACTGAAAAATAAGGCCTTCTTTTTTAAGGTGGATATTGAAAAACCAACTGACACGTTAAATTGGGATTTTTATTATCAATAATGAACCAAGTGCTCGAGTTTCCTCCCACATTAGTGTTCACACTTCACAGGTAAACGGTTGTCTTAAGGCGCCTAGCGTATCCATTCTTATCTACGGGTCCTCTACCCCTGAGTTTTAATGTTCACAAGGGTTGAGGCAATGCGATTCCTTATCCCTAATATTATTTATGATAGTCATTACATACCATCATGACAATGATAATGAATGTCAATATATTTCATGGACTTTCCTTTTCTAATAGGGGACCAGTCCTTTCTCATATATTTTTGATTGATGATTTTTATTTATCGGTCAGTGGTATGTTTCTAATACAAAGAATGTCTATTTGTGTACTTTAATAACATTTGAATAAGGACATGGCTAGTTTTACTCATAACGTCTATTTTTGCTATCAGGGTCAATTATATTCTAACAGTATAGTAACTATACATGGCCTTGATGACGCAACAATGATAAGAAAATAAATAAACAAGTAAATGTCAAGTAATTAAAAAGGAATATGCTAGGTCGTAAGGAGCACACCGATTAAATTATTCGTTTAATGGAATTGTTTTAGCATCTAAAGTGAAAGTTAGAAGCATCATTTGTTTAATTATTAACATAAATCTCTATCGATCTAATGATTACTTTTCCATGCGCTACATGCACACCATGTAAGCCAAGAAGACAAGACCACATAGGAGTTAGTAGTTCTGTTGTGTAGTTTCATTCATTGTTCGTTTCATTTTTTTTATGTGATGGAGTCATGCTAACAGGAGGTAGGAGATAATAGTAGTAGTGGCTCTAGTAGTCAATTGTATGACTATATATTTAGCTTCGAAGTCTTTAAAATGATAAAAGAATGTAAATGTCTTAAACTTAGTTACTATTATATGAAGTTATTTTCATAACTATATTAACAAAGGAACTAACTTAATCAACTGCCAAAATCAACATTTAGCCGTTTAAGAAAAATATCAGTTTAACTCTAAAATTATATTAATCTAACTTAACAATTAAATTGTCCCCAATAGGACATCTACATTCCGTATTGGTAAAAGTTTGAAGTTCAAAAACTGTAAGATATAGATATAAGATTGGACGTAGCGGTATTTTGACGACGTTAAACATGATGATATGGATACCGACAAGGATCCAAACACTTTTACAAGATAGTTAAAAGGGCTTCAAACTCATAGGACTCCAAGCCATTAACAGACGTTTTTTCTAGACTCCAAATACTAGTTAACCACTACCATTGATTTAAAAATGACTTTAATAAAAGGCAAATTGGATTTTAATAATTCAAACTATTACCTATTGGCTAATAATAATTCATACTATCAAATTGGCCGATGATAATTCATGCTTTCAGTTTTGTTACCAATGACAATACTAGTAACATAATTTTTTTTATTTATACTCGATGTTCACTTGTTTTTCATTCCATTTCATAGCGCGTCTACCTGTTTCATTCACGATCATCATCATAAGCAAAATCAAGTGGAAATCAAGTGTAAAAAATAAATAATTGTGCTACTAGGATTGTCATTAGTAACGAACTAAAAGTTAGGATTATTATCGATCAATTTGATAATATGGATTATCATCGGGCAATAGGTCATAGTTTGGATTATTAAAATCCAATTTTCTAAATAATTTTTTTTTATCTATATGACATTATTTGACATTTTAACTAACAAAAACTACACAAGTCTAGTGATTAACAACAAAACATTACATTAACAAAAGAACATTAACTATAACGTAAAAGTAAATGTTGATGGCTTTTGTCGCTGGCTTTTGCTCCCGTTCAATTTTACATTTTGACAGTTTCACCCCGACTCCTTTCGAAAATTGGTAAATGTCACTTTTGCCCTCTTGAGTTTATAAAATTTCGGGTTACTCCTATATAATTATTTTTATGTATCTGCCGGTATAAAATCTAGTCCGTCTACGTATGTAAATTATGTTTAGAAATGACCCGAGTCATGTAAAACGTTTTCATGCTTATTTATATGTGATTTAAGACAATCTGCATTTAGACGTTCGTCTACATTTTGATGTAAATTTTGTTCAAAAATGAGTCGGGTCAAATATAATACGCTTTGAGTTTGTCTATGTTACTTAAGTTTTGTTTGAAAATTCGTCGAGTCAAATATAAAACGTTTTCATTGACAATATAAATCCGAGTTGCTATACGTTTCGACATAAATTTAATTCGGAAACCAGTCGGTTCATTTTTAATATATACTTTATCACACCGCATACGGCGCCACTGCACATGTTTTTTTATGTATGTTTTGAATCGGTCTATGTTTCGACATAAATTTGCTTAGAAAAGAGTTGAGTCAAATATAATGCTTTGGCATTCAACAATATAGATTCAAGTTACTCTATGTTTTGACATAAATTTAGTTTGAAAACAAGTCGGGACAATTTATAGTGTATACGTTATTACGTTGCGGACAATACCACCGTAACGATGATAATAAACTAGTTACATTAACAAATGACATCGTCTTCTAACTATGGGGGTGTTTGACTTAGTTTTTATTTTTTGGCTTATGCTTATAATTTAAAGTAGCTTGTAGCTTATTTTCTATTATTTGATAAATTATTTTTAAGTGTTTGGATTAGCTTATATTCTACAAGTTGATAAGCTCTTTTTAAATGTTTGTGTTAGTTTTTTCATTTAGCTTATGTTAATAAAATGATTAAAAAACATGATTACATATTATCACATAACTTACACCCTTACACAAATAAGCTTTTTAAAATAAACTAAAAAATCATCTTTAAATAAGCTTCTTCAAATTAACTTATATAAGCTAACTAGCTTTAGTAAACCCGTGCATTACACGGGGTTGAATAAATAAAATATTAATATAATAAAATTTATTAATTGTAAAATGATATTCTAATATATAATATGATTGAAATTACGTATAAGAAAAGACTATAACTAATAAAACATTATTATCAATTTTTTAAAATTTTGTTTTTAAAATTTTTTCCCGAAAAATAAATATTTTATTTAAAAATAAACCGTATAAAAATGTTATTTTTAAAAATTTTCTTATTTTATCTCCCAAATTAATTATTTTTGGTTTTAAACAATTAAATTTTTAAAAATACCACTTTTAAAATATTTTGTATTTTTAAAAACGTTTTATGCGTTTTAAAAATTTATTATTTTATATTAAAATTATTTATTTAAAAATAACATTAATAAATAGATCTTTTTTTTAATTTATTAAATATAAAAAAAGTTAAATAATATTATTAGTAATTAAGGTAATTATTTAAAATAAGGGAGAGACGGGAAAAGTTTTGTGAGAGTGATTATGGTGCTGTCACGTGACACTTCAAATTACTCTTTTATTAAAGTAGTAAGATAAGCATAAGCTTAATAAACTAAAGCAAATATAAAATTAAACTTACATTATTAAAAAAAAAAAGCTAAAAAAGCTAAAAAAAAGCTATAAGCTCTAGGATATCACGACGATCGTTACAACTTGCATCACATTATAACAAAGAAGACTGTTGGACGAATAGTGTGCCATACACACACCTTCGTCGCATCATCCTCTCTATTGATTGTCCAACTTTCACAAACAAACCATCTGAACTCAAGAATATTCGAAGATCTAAACTCCTCACTCCTCTTTATCCCTTTCTTTGATTTGCAGTCACACCGACTAATTTAGTAATTTCCCATGATTTCTGAGTCCCAATTTCATCTGGGTCACCCTCCCATTTCGTCGATTTGAGTTCATTTGATTTCCCCCCAAATTGTAGTAAAACATGACTTCATTGTTGGGTTCATCTGTTTTCACTCTAAATCGGCCGAATGTGTGTTATCCCTCGTATGGGTACTGTAAATCTGATAAAAAGATTGTTAATTCAAGAAGACCCTCTTGTTGTAGTATAGCTCCGCAGAATTTAAAGCCTGCTGATGAATGTCGTCCGTCGAAATTGCAAGTATGAATCCCCAATTCTCTTATGTGTGTGTTCCAATTTATTGGGTAAAGTTTGTGATCTCTTGCCTGTGTGTATATAGATATATGACTGTCAGTTCTAGTTTATTGTATGTTTAATTCTGTGTTTCATGGAGATATTTTGGTGATAAATCACTGACTGCTATCATTCCAATTTTGAGTTTACCAGAATATGTTTACAAATTGATTACTGCCATTGTTGATCACTCTATGGTTTAATGCTGATATTAGTGATATAGCTTATTTGTGCTTTTTGATTACTTATTGCTGTTATATGGAATAAAGGAGTTTGATATTATTATTTACCAAAGGGCTTGCAGTCTAGCAACGTCGAGGCGTGCGGTAAAATGTTCTTGCTCAAGTAATTGAGGGTTCTAGTCCATGGTGAACATTGGTGTAGATTTAGGAGTAGGTGTATAGGGCGTGTGAGTGTGAGTTTGCTTTTCTACAAGAAACTGATATTATTCTGTTTATAGTGAAATTGGGGATTATTAGATGCAAAATGGTAACTTTTTGTTTATCTATGATAGGATTCTTCTTTGAATCTGTTTACAGAAGATTCAGAGGAGTCGGGTGTGCTTATTGAGTGTAAAGAGGTTTACAAGTCATTTGGGGAGAAACACATCTTAAGAGGGGTAAATCTTAAGGTAAAGGCTTAGATTTCCTGCGTAAATTTCAGGAATAAAGCACAAAATTCTAAGACAATACATAGATTACTTGTTCTTTTCTATGTTGTAATTTCTTAACTGTTGTATTACTTTGTGGTATGACCTGTTTTTAGATCAAGTATGGAGAAGCAGTTGGAATAATTGGGCCTTCGGGCACCGGAAAATCTACCATTTTGAAGATCATTGCAGGGCTCCTTACTCCAGATAAGGTGTTTAAATTGTCTTTTGAAATAGTCATCCAATTGTGCTGATTTTTTAATTATAAGCTTGTTTTGCATTCGAGCAGGGGAAGTTTACATTAGAGGACGAAGAAGACATGGATTAATAAGTGATGATGATATGTCCGGTCTTCGAATTGGTCTGGTGAGGTGTCATCCGCCTACTCAACAACTTTGTAAAGATCTTGTTTGGTATCTTTATTGGTAATGAATAGTAATGTTATTATTATCTCAATAATCAGGTATTTCAAAGTGCAGCACTTTTCGATTCTTTAACGGTTCGGGAGAATGTTGGTTTCCTTTTGTAAGTTCCCTGTACTAGTAAAACTACTTTTCCTATTGTTTCCCGTTTCTTATCTGTAATTTATTCCCTGTATTACATAGGTATGAGCATTCAAGAATGCCTGAGGATAAAATTAAAGAACTTGTTGCAGAAACATTGGCTGCAGTTGGCTTAAAGGTGAGTTAAAAGGCAAAACCCAATAAGCACAAGTTTTTATTGGTTTATACGATCACCAGAATACTTATTTTCTGTGTTATATTCTTGAATTGACAACTAGTCTACTATGATTTGATTCATTAATTTACTATATGTCATTGCACAATCTTTTCCTGTAAGCTGAATCGGACATCTCTAATTTCTTCTAAACTAGTACACTTGGTTGATCTTTTTGGCAGAAAGTTGAAGATCGGATGCCTTCTGAGTTGTCTGGAGGAATGAAAAAAAGAGTTGCTTTAGCGCGATCTATAATATATGATACAACAAATAAAACAATTGAACCCGAGGTATATGTAATATTGATCTCTTATTAACTACTAAACATCATTTTACCCCTTCCATTTTTGTTCCTTAATATTATTGATATGTGGCTCAGAGCAACTGGAAATGTTGACTCATGGAAATTGTCTCATTCCAAGAAAATTGTCTGATTTTACTCTTCAAGTAAGGCTAGAAAAGAAATCTTGCAGAACGGTAGAACTATATTAATAAATTTGTAAATTATCAAAATGGGACAATACGTAAATTTGAAAACTTTTCTAGAAAGGAAACACTTGCAATTTTCAGGGGGCAACATAGTCTATATTCACTACATCATCATACAGAGTTAGAGATGTTAATTATGACAGTTTTACATATGAATGAGTCAATATGGGGTACGTTTTGACTCAAATGGGTCAATTAAAAAGTTAAGCTAAAAAGAAAACGGGTCAAATGTATTCCAAAGCATTATTCTGAATGGCGAACACACACACCCATGTCTCAAATGTGCCTGAACCCACATTCACAACCTCTTGATTTTGTCGATACCACCGCTAGGCCAAAGGCATGAGTTGGTTTCCAAAGCATGTTTTAAGTGCATTTAACCTTCTAAATTCTTGAATTATGTTATTATTATTATTACTAGTATTATAGATCTTTAATCATACTAACATGTTTTATTTACAAAAAGTGATATAAATGTGGAAATAGTATCAGCTCTTTTCAACCTGAACTCCTTACCCAACCCTGCCTTTTTGCAACCTATATACAAAATCAATAGCATGGAGTGCTTTTTCAAAATAAAATTTCTCGGTAGTCTGTAAGAACAAGAACCTGGTGGGAGTCAAAGCAATCCAAGTTTCTGTTGGTGACTTTTTTTGTATATTAGTGTTTAAAGGATCGTTATGTGGCAAAATATGTATTAGCATCATGTGTAATTGTTAATGTTGTCCTGCAATTTTGAACAGGTGCTTTTGTATGATGAACCAACTGCGGGACTTGATCCAATTGCATCTACCGTAGTTGAAGATTTGATCCGGTCTGTTCATTGCAAAGGCGAAGATGCACTCGGGAAACCTGGAAAGATTGGATCTTATGTAGTTGTGACTCACCAACACAGTACCATTAGAAGAGCTGTTGACAGGTTGCCATTTGTCTGCATATTTACTTCTATTCTTGATCATAACCAATTCAAACAAAAGAGACCCGGAAGCATGCATATTTTGTAACATAAGATAAGAATGTCGGATGTTAAACAATAAATGACCTCAATGAATAACATAATGCGCAAGATTCATTCTAGTTTCTTAAACTTCTTGAATTTTTATTTTTTTTAGGTTGGTGTTTCTTCATGAAGGAAAGGTTGTATGGGAAGGAATGACTCATGAATTCACTTCATCTACAAATCCAATTGTTCAGCAGGTAAATATTGTTTGTTTGTACTTGAAACTACTATTGAACTTACTCGAAAGGGAGAGATTCTTTTGCCCTTGTTACAGGACAGGCTGGCCCATATGTATTTTTGCCTTTTTGGTCAACCTTTTTTATAAAATCGCTAATGCAACTTTCAACACGTTCAACCCATATGTCCCGTTTGCCTCTAAGTTAATTCTTTTTATTTGACCCATTAGGGATAAACCATCACACGTATTGACCCAGTCATAAGTAAAGAAATTGACGCCTCTGGCTACTATTGAGTGAAATACGTCTCGGGTGCATACATCATGTTTGATGTGCCTACAAGATTGTGTCTCCTTAGTTTATTTTAAGGGCAAATATAGGTACTAAAAAGCAAGATTGGTGCAAAAATATGGTATAGTGGCCAAATAAATAGCTTTTAATCTTTTATAGTTCGTGGCCAAAATTTGTTTGACTGAATATATGCATAGGTTAAACACTTGTTTTCTTTGTATAGTCACAATTTAAGTACATCATATACAATATGACTAATGTAAAAATGTGAAAAGTGTAGACTTCTTTGATTCAAATATAAAATCTTGAAAATATTTATTCTGATGCTGATAACTTGTCATGTGGTTACCAGTTTGCCTCTGGGAACTTGGATGGGCCGATTAGGTACTAAGCCCGGATGCGAAGATTATAGTGGTTACATACATTTTCTTCATCTTTGGAATTCTAGAAGAGAAACTTTGAAGATTCTCAACGGATCAATAAACGGGTCAGAAACTGGAACCGAGTAGATACTCATTTGAACAAAAACCGCGCTTTTTATCACATGTTTGAGGGGTTCAGTGAGGGCACTTTTTTATGTAGTTTACCCATTCCTAATAGGTTTGGGATATAATTTTATTCTTTTTTTTATGGTTTAGTGTAGTTAGAACCCTGTGAACATATCATTCTGAAAACCTTTTAAAGTCACTCCATCTATACTTTACAGGATTAAACCAATAATTTTTTGGTTGGGATGTATATCACTTCGCCTGTATGTATCTTAAGACTACAGGTGATTTTTTATTTTTAAATATATACGCTGACATGGATGATTTTTATCCTTAATTTTAATAGCTGACGTGGATAAGAAGAATAGATGAGATGGATTCTTCTTATATAAAAACGGTAAACGAAAATTAACTCTGCAAAATGTCCGGATGAGAACTGTCATGATACACTATTTGCCTGAACTTTTTACTAATTGTTTGCATATTTTCATGCAATTTATTTTCTGATGCAAGCGTGTAAGATATACCAAATTTAGTTATAAAAGGAGTTGTTTTTGTTTTGTTTCTTTTTTTTTAATATTATGGTAATTTTTATGAAAGGTGAGGTTATTCTACAAAGTGTATTTTTGCTACAAAGTGTGAGAAGACATAATGAGGCTAAAAAAGTCACAAAAAAATTTATATCTCACAATCTAAATCGAATTTTAAAAAAACACTTCGGAGCCTTTGTTCATATCGTTGTTCTTTTTCAGAAAAAAAATAATAATAATTTTTTTCATTGTGTCTTTTATATTGACACAATGACGTCAATGTGTCTTTCATAATGACACAATGAAAATTATTATGTCTTTCATAAATGACACAATAAAAAAACGTTAATTTTTTTATTTTTTTTATTTTTTCGTTTATTTTTTTTATTGAGGACGACTAGGAGAACAAAAGCTTCAAATTACTTTTTTAAAATTCGATTTTGATTGTGAGATATAATTTTTTTTGTGTATTTTTTTGACTCATTGTGCTTTTTTTTTACTCATTGTGTCTTCTCACACTTTCTATCAAAAATACACTTTGTATTTGAACTTTTTTCTTTTATGAAAGCGATGAATGCAAGATGTCATGAATACTTGTATTTGTATTCGAACTTTTTTATTTTATGAAAGCGATGAATGCAAGATGTCATGAATACTTGTAAGTGTTCCTTTTAATTTTTTTTGTTTTAGATAAAAAAATTATAATGGGGGTTGGGTTTAATGGTATAGTCATTAGAGTTAGTGGTGTTGTTCTTGTTAAGGTTAAGGCTTCAAGCCCAACTATAATAAATTGGTATAAATTAGCTGTGGTGCAAATATAAGAGTTGATTCAAGTATGTGTGAGGTCAGGTTATTTAAAAAATAAATCAATAAAATTCATGCCAGTTATTCTTTAAATGTATGTTCGCTTTATAAATTTAAACATAAAACTATCTCACCTTTAACCAGTATAACATTTAAGATTTCCTAATATTATCACAAATGTAAGACAATTCTTCTTACACAAGAAATTTAGTTCACTCTAGTGAAACATTATAAGAGTGTCCAACTATTAATATTGTAGCTAAATGTATAATGTCAAATTCTTGTTTATTCGAAAGTAACAAACACATGAATACGTGTGCATAGTTCGGCTTGGGTTTGGTCACGAATCTAACAATGAAGTGAATGTTTATAGATTTATCTTAGCATGTGTTGTTTTGAATAACATAGTTTCAACTTTGAAAAATAAAAAACACCGCTTTCGCTCATATTTTGAACTGATTGTCATTGAACTGAAAATTATTTTTTCTAAATAATCTTCGCTATGAAATTAGATTGTCAATCGTATCAAGTTGGCATGTTAAACTTTTCAACTTTGACCAACATATAATATCAATGGAATGCCTCTATGGATCTCTACCCATATACCATACCAACATATTGTAATCTTAGCAATGTCCCTATGGTTCTATGCCCATAGATTGACATTATTTGCAATAATACCCCTAGGGTCCTCTACCCTAGATTGACATTTTATTTCATAGTAATGCCCTCATACATAGTGAGATGCGATGGTCCAACATCAGGTGCAGAGGCTTTACTTGGTTTTCGGAGAAAGCATGTGGAAATTCCTAAGTATGATGGGATGAGGTGGTAGTAAGCAGATACATAGGTTCATTTTATTAAGTAACTTATAGCCACTTACAAAGAGTTTAGGTGATTAGGGAAATGGTTAAGTATCGTCTGATGCGATGGTTATGACAGTTATGGATGTAAAGAAAAGTTTAGGAGGCTTTGTTATATAGGTATCAAGCTCTACAAAAGACCAAGTATAGTCAGTTGCGAAGGTAGGATGCTCGATTACAGAGGTTATATCAACACACAAAAGGCTTCTGGGTTATTGCGAAGTGAATGGCTAAATACTCTAAGTATGGAGGGTTGTGGAGGTGCAAGGTAACTTGCGAAGGCCCTATATCACTTACGGAGGTACAAGTCCACTTATGAGGAGCTTTAAACACTTGTGAAGGTATCAGGTCACTTGTAGGGCTTTGAGTTTTAATGAAAAGGATTATGGCCATGTAGTTACGAAGGAGGTAATCAGTTGCATGGTGTTTATTCAGTTACGAAGGTTCAAAGAGGGATCTAGGCTACTGTTTGTCCAGAACATAATCATGTTTCCATTCTTTTGTCGTAAAACATCAAATCAAAACATGCATGCGCATACACACGTCCATTACCAAAACCCTAACATGTAACGTTTGACCTTTAACATTAAAAACTCTATTTTTTGTATCGAAACATCATTAAGTATCGATATCACCCTTAAATTAAGAACAAATTAAAAAATCAAGGTTCTAGATTTCACCTTGATAGTACAATGGGTAAACCCTAGAATAAAGGTCCTGTGACACCCTACATAAATCTCACATCGGTCGTGGACAGGAGAGGTTCCTGGTTCATAAGGAATGCCCGGTCTTTAATATCACCAAGGCGTTTTGGGTGCATTGGTTGTGGATGAGAGGAGAACTCCACAGTTAAACATGCTCATGTGACAACAATGCAGGGATGGGTGACCTCCCTGGGAAGTGTTCACCCGACAACCAAAAGCAAATCCGTGAACGAACAATATTGATGTTATGAGCGGTCGGGTGTTACATGTCCTTCTTATGAGATCTATCAAAAACATAACAAGATACCAATTTTATCTTTTTTTTTCATTTGTAAATAACATCTATGTATGATTTCATCCACAAAACCATCAATTTAGACATGAAACAAGAAAAAAAAATATTAAATTTTGTTCTTATAAGATTTCTCTCTCCAGATCTTTTGTTTCTCATTCTTCATGAATACACTCTCTTTATCTCTTCTTTCTCTTTTTAAAAAATCATAAGCCGCAAGGAACAGGGAAATGATTCATGTGGTGACCATCATGTTATTTATGAAGTGGATATTTGGTTAAAAATCCCCTTTTAACAAATTGAGACAAGCCCTATAAGTTTTATTATTTCTCATTTTTACCCCCAAATAAAATTGTGTTTTACAAATGTTACGCAACTTGTTATAAACTCGAGGTTCTAGAACATGTTAAGGTCGAAGTTGTATAACATGGTATGCTTTTCCTTTAAAACCTTACTTCACTATATTCATAATTATATAACTAGAATTTAAACCCCGCGTTGCCGCGGGGTTCTTTTGTAACATAGTGATTATATTCCTCATTCAAGATTTTGATCTTTACTCTCATCTCCAATCATGACCGGTGAACACCGACCTAATTAATCAAACGTAATCAATAATGACTAACTCCATTCAACCGTCTCACCATCTTTATTCGTGTTTCAACCACCTAATTTTTTAATAGTCCAATCGACGATTCTAAAAAAATGGCGATCTTATAGACTGAGGAAACATCAATATAACTACTGATATTTTAAAACATATTACTATTCTTATTAATACATGTGGTCGGTGGGTGGTTTTTTTTCCTCTTTTCTTTTGTTTCTTTTTTTTTCTTTTGTTTGTTTGTTTGTGTTTTTCTTGGGTTTGTTTTGGGTGTGGGTTCAAAATTTGGGGGTGAGGTTTTTTGTGGGTTTTTTGTGTCTGGACACGCGTCTTTGATGTGTTTCGATTATGTTCGTTTATAGGGTTCGTTGACATTGTCTTTCTTTGGGTTCCTGTTTTTTCTTTCATTATCAATACTCTGACGATTCTCACCATTAAAGTTTGGGTTTTCCTTTTATTTGCTCTTTTCGGGGCTTTGATTTTCGTCGGTTTTCTATTTTGGACCGTGTCACCTTCTTGCGGCTTTGATTTTTGTCTGTTTTGTGTGTAGTGTTGGACTTTGATTTAGTTTTTAGGTTCTGTATGTTGTGGTGTGTTATGGATGTGAAGTTTTGGTGTGTTTTACTTTGTGTATTTTACTGATTTTGTTGTTTTGAACATTTATTTTGATTCTGATTTTGATTTTGATTTATGGTTACTGTAAAACTCGCATAGGTGCGGCAACGCTCGACGTCAAAACCTAGTTACACTCTTATTTGAAATCTCCTCTACATCCATATCCAAAAAAAACGTATACGTAGATAAGTCACATGTCATGTGACAAGACGTTTCACACACCCAAAATATATTACTCTCTCTTCAAACCCAATATTACTCTTTCTTTTTCTTCTAGCCCTTCTTTGTAATTAGGATGTGATCTGAGGATCATTTTGCTATTTGAGTTAATTTAGTGGCAAAAAAATAAAATAATAAGTAAATTATCATTTGCATCCTTGAGGTTTGGTAATTTTGACCATTTGCATCCCTACTGTTTAAAAATCCTCATATACACCCTAACGTTTCATTATTATTCCCATTTGAAATCCAAAACACTAACACCGTTAAATTATTCTGTTAACTTTTTATAAAATGACAAAAATGCCCTTAAGTCAAAATTGGAACTCTTTTGTCGGTTGAGCTTTAAAAAGCAAAATCCCGATTACTTTCTTCTCTATTTCACTCCTCGGTATCCCACTCTCAATCTCTCGATCTCTCGAACTCTCTCTCGGAGCTCTCTCTACTCACTTCTCTCCCTCTCGATTTCGACAGGTGGATTGGTTGTGGTCAGACGGTAGTTGCTGTCGAAGATGATTTGGGTGTTTGAAGGTCGAATGAAGCTGCCGATTGGGGGTGGTTGCGGTCGGATGGTGGTTGCGGTCGGATGGTGGTTGCGGTCGGTCGAGTTGGTGGTGAAATTGTGGTGTTTGTACAGATTCGACAAGTGATTGGGACGCGTTGTTGTGTTCGAAGGTCGACAGTTGGTTCCGGTCGAAGATGTGAGTCGATGATTTGGGATTCTTTTGTTGAGTTCAAAGGTTGACAGTGGACGGGGTTAAGGTTGCGGTCGACGATTTGCAGATGATTTGGGTTGTGGTCTGAGATGGTCAACAAGAGATGAGGTCGATTGTGGTTGTCGCAGATCAACTGAGAATGGTGGTTGTGACGGAGGTGCAGCGGAGGGTCTATATTCTATTAAATAAAAATACAAATTGATAGGCGGTGGTGGTGGATGATGGTGATGACGGCGGTGGAAGTGGTGGCGGTGGTTGTGGTGGTGGAGTGGGTGGGGTTGTGGGTTAAGGGTTAAGAGATAGAGAGAGAAATAGATAAAAGAGAGAAAGGACAATTTAGTGTTTTTACAAAAAGTTAACAGAATAAGTTAACGGTGTTAGTGTTTGGATTCAAATGGGAACAAAAATGAAACGTTAGGGTGTATATCAGGATTTTTAAACTGTAGGGATGCAAATGGTTAAAATCACCAAACCTCAAGGATGCAAATAGTAATTTACTCTAAAATAATATAACCACACTGAGACACCGGCATACCATAATAATAGATATATAATTTGATCATATCTTTAACCCCGACGTCCCCATATAATCAGATAAATAGAATGTCTTATGCAATCTCTACTTCCTAAGTCATGTTATAGACTTAGAATATACTAAATCAGCCCCACACAACTTTCGCAAGCTTGAGAAATAATCACTATGTTCTAACCAAAGCACCCTAATCCACTCAAACGCCAGAGTCAAATAATTTCATATTTAAAGTTTGAATGACGAACGATACATATCAAGTTTCTTCGTAAATTGAAAACACCCTAAAATGTGGATAAATGTGTTTAGTGTAGGGGTTTGAATGACTATTTAAGAGAAAAGGTTTATGGCGATTTGGTGTCACATATTTATACGAAAACTTACTGGTTTGCCAACTTATAATTGTTATATAGCTTTTAACAAATTATGATTGAAGTTCAATATTTCAATTGTTTCAAAGTAAACATTCGCACGTTTACCGTATCTTAGATTCACCAAAGTCTCAAATTTTGCTTCTAAATGCCCTAACTAATTTTGCTTATGAAGAATAAGAAGAAGTTACTGTTACAGACGGATGAATGATTGAATTGACAATGAGGCATTATCATTGACAATAACATGCGATAACATCACAGTATGAAGAAATAGCCAAAACATCCTCACATTCTTTGCACGTGGGAGGCTCACCATAAACCTTTGTACAAACCATATGGACCATCGTCTAAAGGGCTGTTTGGCAGCCTCTTAATCAGTCTCTTAATGGTTCAGATGTCTGAATGGTTCAGCACTTAATGGTTCAGACTGTTTATTTCGAGAGCAAATGTTTGAATGGTTAAGACATTTGCGTCTGAATGGTTAAGCATTATGCTAATGCTGAATGGTTAAGAGGTCTAATATTGAATGGTTAAGACTTCTTATTTGAATTGATCAGATATTTTTCTTTGAATGGTTAAGCGATATACTACCTCTTAATGGTTCAGACATCTTAATGGTTCAGACATCTTAATGGTTCAGACATTTTAATTGTTCAGCACTTAATGGTTCAGAAATCTTAATGATTAGCTTACAAGGAAACCTAATTCGGTCTAACTATTTCGGTTTATCGAATTTAACTGGGATAAACCGAAACAGTTGGGCCGTCATTATTTTTTGGGTAACTTTACATGGGCTTGTTGGGCCCAGCCCATCCAATCGGTAGGCAAGACACCTATTACCTATAGAACTGATGCTTTGTTCTTGTCAAGGGTAAAACTCTTTGTTTGTGAGGGCTCATACACTTCGTTTGCTGTCACTACACCCTCTCATCTTCCTCATTTTTCGATGCCATCGTCTCCGTTTTAACAGGTAAAGGTAAAATCCATTGTTCAATCTCTTTACTATTCATTGTTGGTTTGTGTTTCCCCTTATTTCTTCTTATTGTCCAATTTTGGGTTACCCTAATTTCGTTCAGATTCGAGCAATCGTTTTTTAGGGTTTTGCATATTACCCAAAAATAGGTTCTTCGATTGTTTGTTTTTTTGGCTGCTTGACTACCCCTTCGCAAGTCTTGATATTTTCTTCTGTAATCTGCTTTCCATAGAAGAGAGCATTGAATTTGGAAGTTCATCATAGTTATTTTCGCTTATTATGATGGGTCCTGACTTTTATATCCGATGTGTTGTTGTTGTCATGATTGTCGTTAGTTTAAATGTTGCAACTTTAGGATCAAGGTTATCGCAAGTTATGTTTCATCTCGGATATGGGTTTGATTTGGTTGAGAATGGAAGTATGATGTAGTTGTTGTTGGATCTGAGCCCACTTAGAGCATTTTAAACTATTTTTTTGTTCTTCTCCCATCAAAGATAGGCATGTGGAGTTTGAATCTTTTGGATTCTGAATGTGGATATTATATAAATAGGACTTGTGATTGTGAATTTTCAATCTTTTGGCCCCGGATGTGTTGGAAGTTTGTTCTTTAATATCTTGTTATTTGGTTATCCAGTTATTGTTCGTCGGTTTTTCCCGCATGTTTTTGTTGTTTACTTATCCTCGAAATAGCAATTGGGACTCTTAATGCGAATGTCATATAATTAGGGTTCATTTGTTTTATATTTTAACGAGGCATTCGCAATTAGTGAGTATTCTATGTTGATTGTGTATTGAATAATGGACTGATGAGTATCTTTAAAGATTGATTTTATGATTGATGACGTAACATATAATTTGGTTCATGCTAATTATTGGCGTATTAGTTACGCATCTTACCTGTTATCGACCGTAAATCTATTATTTTAAAACGCCAGTCTGATAGGCTTATGAATTTATGACTGCTGGAAGGAAGTCTATGTACATTGACTTACCGTTGTGTTTTTCCATATATAATGCACCCATGACACAATCGATGATCTTTAGCTACAAAGAATTTACGCTGGTGGATTTGTAGATTAGTTTGTTAATATAAACTCCATTCTGCTTGTATCCAGTTCTTTTTTCCCTTTATTTTTGCATATTGTTCTTCTATTTTTTGTGGAAATGATTTATTAGGCTGATAGGTTGTGAAAAGTTTCCATATTTCCATCCAATTTTTGCTTCTTTCGTATTCAAGCTTAGACGGGGGAGTGTCTTTTACTTGCTTCTTCATTGATTTGGGTTTTTTTAGAAACCGCTCAGGCAATTTAGATTAGTTTTTGACGTATAATGAAGTGAACAACTTCTGATTTAACTTTCTGCAGTTTATACTTTATCCAATTAATGATACAAGTTGTAAGTTTTGGTTGGATTAATGAACAAATGTCAATGAAAAATGCCTGACACAGTTTTTATGCACTAAAAAGCTTTTATATAGCAAATTGAATCTTAATGTGAACAGTTCTTCGAGGCTGATTGAGTAAAATAGGTATTCTACCCCAGATCTTTTACCAGTTTAGTGTCCGTAAAAGGTTTTTTTGTTGTGCTTATTGTGCTTGTGGCTGTATTCAGGGATTTTAGTTGTAACATTTGTAAGATTGTGTGTTTGCCAAATAGTCAATGTGGGAAGTTTAAGTTTTACATATTTGAAAACGACGCACATAGTTTTAGTTGATACTTTCATACTTCTGAAAATGGCTTTCTTTGATGTAGCTTTTAAATTTCTTTTCACCTTAATTTATAGCAAATTTAAACTGTCCTGCAGTTGAGGTAAAAGATTTTTATTGCTAGTTCTGATGGTTTTGCTGATTACACAATGTTGATCTGATATTTAGTTTGAAACTTATAAATGAGAAAGTAAATCATTTGATAATTTATGTGAGAGCATGTGATCATTGCTTATCTTGTTACCATTGTATGTAACAAACAACTTAATTTATAGCTAAATAAGGAAAATAGACTGAAGATGCATGTAAAGTTGTTTGTTAACAAAATCTCCTTATACAATTTGTCACTTTTGTAGTTTTTATCTTGGAATTAAATGATATTACATTATTACCATCACTTGTATTCCAACTCTCGTGTCACTGAAGACATGGACTAAATATTTTCTAAATTAGGCAACAAAAAATATAATGACAATATTATATAGAGTCTAAACCTTTACAAGTCTATTCTAGAAGGACTAAAAGGGACATTCCTAAAAGTGGCTAACGAATTTGTTATAGGAAAGAGAATAAATAAGGAGGGGAGATACGGTGAGGATAGCATGAGAAATAGAATTTAGTCTCCTTCATGATGTTTGGAGTGAGGGCGTAGCCCTGGATTATCTGTGTAACTTTTGTCCCAAGTTTTCTATTAAATCATTCGAATTCAGCTCTTGTTCATCCTTTAATTGTGTTATTGTTACCCTATTTCATTCCCTGCCCCTATCACTGGTCCGACCTGCCAACGACTTGCTGGACTTCTCATGGAAACTCGCTCAATTGCTCGATTGGACGCTCAGGAACTTCAGATCAAACAACTTTCATCTGATGTTACTGAAATCAAGTCCGCCCTCAAGAGTTTGGAAGATGACAAACTAGCTGCTGCTGAATTTCGCAAAGTGGTAGTCGCTTGGATGAAACACCAAGAGAAGAAGCAAACTGATGAATCTTCTGGTTCGGGATTAGAATCCGATTCCCCTTTGGGGTCGGTGGGTCGAAGCGGGTCTTCGGATTCTTCTTCTGGCCTTCCATGGGCTGTGAAGAAAATCACACTTCCCGAATTCAGCGGATTCGACCCACAAGGTTGGATTCAAAAGGCTCAGCTCTATTTCGACATCAACAAAACCCCTGATGATTTGCGCCTTCGATTAGCTCAGTTGAGCATGGTTGGGGTCGCCCAACACTGGTTTACCATAATCACCCAGGTTCGTGGCTCCATCTCTTGGACCGATTTTCAATCCAAGCTTCTTCAACGTTTTAGCGGATTGGAAATCCACAACCCTTATGAGCAATTAGCGACTATTAAACAAGCGGATTCTATTCATGATTACATCGATGGTTTTGAATATCTTCTGTCGTTGGTGCCTCGCCTACCGGAATCTCAGGCTCTGGGTTACTTTATCGCCGGGTTGAAAGAAGATGTCAAAAAAGGGGTGCGATTGCATCGCCCGCTCTCTCGATTGGATGCCATGTACCTGGCCAAGGATGTCGATGGGTTGCTCCGACCATCCTCCGGTAATAGCTCTCTCTCCCGTTTTCGTTATCTTAATCCCTATGGATCTCATTCACTTGGGTTTCCAGTTAGGCCAGGCCCATCTGAACGGGCCGATTCTAAACCAACGTTCCACTCTAGAGCAAGTGACCGACCCATTGTTACTCGTTTCGATTGGGGTCGGCCACCCTCTCTCGCGAAAGTTCCGATTTCTCCGGTATCGGAGATGGGTGCCTCCTTTCAGCGTGATAGAGGACTCAAATCGCTTTCTCGTTCTGAGTGGGAAGACCGTCGCAAAAAGGGATTATGCTTTCGGTGTGGGCAACAATACGGACCGGCTCACAAATGTCCCGAAAGTAAACTCCGGGTTTTGTTGTTAGCTGATGATGAATCGGAAGCACTGGATGGGGAACAATTACTCATGGAATCCATTACGGATCCCCCCTCTTCTTCAGCAGAGGATCCCCCGGTTGGTACTTGTATGGCGTTGGAATCGGTGATCAATCCGCCGACCACAGGGACTGCTAAGTCCTTGCGTTTACTGGGTGAGTTGAATGGAATTCTGGTTACTATGCTGGTGGATAGTGGTGCCACCCATAATTTTGTCTCGCCGTGTGGTATTGGCTTTGGGCCTTCCCTTTACCTCTTTCTCGGGTATTCGAATCAAATTGGGTGATGGTCATATCGTTCTAGTGACCGACTGCTGTGCTCAATTGCCTATTCACATCGGCTCCTGCACATTCACCATTGATGCCCTGGTGTTTGATACGGGCAATATCGATGTCATTCTTGGAATGGCTTGGCTTCAATCTCTTGGTGAAGTCACCCATGATTGGCATCACTCATGGATGCAGTTTCAACACGCTGGCTCTACGGTTCGACTCCAGGGTCTTCTGTTGGGTCAATCATTTCCAGCCGCTCTGCACCAGTGGCTCCCTTTGGATGATCATTCCCAACCAAGTTCCTCTTTGACTCTCATGTCGGATCCTATGGTCCAGTTTCCTCCCTTATCACCCACCCAACAATCTACTTTGGATTCCTTGTTGCAACAAGTTAGTTCCCTTTTCCACCATCCTACAGGTCTTCCCCCCCACGCTCCCATGATCACTGTATTCGCCTTAAAACTACCGACCCTATTTGTGTTCGGCCTTATAGATACCCACATATTCAGAAAGCTGAAATTGAGCGCCAAGTACAGGAGCTCTTGACTTTGGGCATGATCCGTCCGAGCACTAGTGCGTATTCTAGTCCAGTCATTTTGGTCCGCAAGAAGGACATGTCTTGGAGGATGTGTGTGGACTATCGCGCTTTAAATGCGGCGCCCATACCTGTTGTGGAGGAATTGTTGGATGAACTGCATGGGGCTAGGTATTTCACCAAACTTGATTTAAAGGCCGGATACAACCAAATACGTATGCGGGAGGATAGTATTGAGAAGACGGCTTTTCGTACCCACGATGGCCATTATGAGTATTTGGTAATGCCCTTCGGCCTCACCAATGCCCCCTCCACATTTCAGGCTGTTATGAACGATGTCTTTCGTTCTCACTTACGACGCATAGTCGTGATTTTCTTTGACGACATTCTCGTCTATAGCCCTACGTGGGATCAACATGTGCTGGATCTTCAACAGGTTTTTCAGATCCTTGTCCAACATCATTTTCATGTTAATCAACAGAAGTGTTCTTTTGGTCAACGGTCTATCGATTACTTGGGTCATATCATTACGGGTGATGGTGTGTCTATGGATCCCCAGAAAATTGCCGCGGTTATGGAGTGGCCTGTACCAACATCTTTGAAAGCTTTACGTGGGTTCTTGGGCCTCACCGGCTATTATCACAAGTTCATTAGAGATTATGGAAGCATTGCTAGGCAACTTACTGACCTCACACAGAAGGATGCTTTTCTTTGGCAACCTACGGCTCAAATCGCATTTGAACAACTCAAACAAGCTATGGTAACCTCCCCTGTGCTTTGTCTTCTAGATTTTTCCCAGCCCTTTTTAATTGAATGTGATGCTTCGGGTCGGGGAATTGGGGCTGTTCTCATGCAAAACAACAAACCTATTGCTTATTTCAGCAAGGCTTTAAGCGACAGAAACCTTGCTAAATCAGCCTATGAAAGAGAAATGATGGCTTTAGTACTCGCTGTTCAACATTGGCGTACGTATTTGTTGGGAACACGATTTATTGTGCGCACCGATCAAAAAAGTCTGAAGTTTTTACTCCAGCAGCGTGTCTCGACTCCCGCCCAACAGAACTGGGTTGCGAAGCTCTTGGGGTACAATTTTGATATTCAATACAAACCGGGACGCGACAACCGTGTGGCCGATGCTTTGTCGCGACGGGATGAAATGGGCACCCTCACCCAAGCAATGTCTTGTCCAATTTGGTTACAGGGTGCTCAGCTAATTGATGAGGCCAGATCAGATAGTGATATACAAGCTTTCATACAGAAATGTCAAGCTGCTCCATCTAAGTTTCCGGGTTTTCAGATCAAGCAGGGACTTTTATACTACCGGAATCGCCTTGTAATTTTCAAAACCTCCACTCTTATCCCTGCTTTATTCCATGAATTTCACACCTCAGCTACGGGGGGACACTCGGGGTTTTATCGTACCTATCGCCGCCTCGCTGCAAACTTGTATTGGCCGGGCATGACAACCACCATCAAACGGCTGGTGCGCGAGTGTGATGTTTGTCAACGATTCAAAGCTAATTCCACCGCCCCGAGTGGTTTACTTCAACCATTGGACATCCTAGCTGTCGTTTGGGAAGAATTGAGTATGGATTTTATCATGGGCCTTCCCCCTCTCGGGGCTACACTGTCATTTTAGTAGTAGTCGATAGACTCTCTAAATATGCCCACTTTATCCTGTTGAAACACCCTTACACGGCCAAAACGGTGGCTGACAGCTTTATCCAGGGAATTATTCGCTTGCATGGAATTCCTAAGTCCATAGTAAGCGATCGGGATCCGGTGTTTTGAGCAAATTTTGGCAGGAAATTTTTCGATCCATGGGCACTAAACTGCATATGAGTTCCGCCTACCACCCTGAGTCGGACGGTCAAACCGAAGTCATCAACCGTTGCCTTGAGACTTACCTTCGATGCTTTGCGGGTGATTATCCCAAGTCATGGGCTGTTTGGCTGCCTTGGGCAGAATTTTGGTACAATTCTACCTTCCATGTCTCCACGGGAACGACCCCATTCGAAACGGTATATGGTCGTCGTCCCCCGTCGGTTCTGCGGTGTATTCCAGGGGAAATTCGAGTGGAAACGGTCGCACGAGACTTACAGGACCGGGATGAAGCTTTGAAACAATTACGAGTTCATCTCTCGAATGCTCAAGCCTCTATGAAATTTCAGGCGGATAAAAAACGACGGGATGTGAGTTTTTCGGTGGGAGAATGGGTCTATGTCAAGCTTCAACCGTACCGTCAGAGTTCGGTGGTCGTACGTGGTAATCAAAAGTTAGCTGCCAAATTCTTCGGGCCATACCAAATTGTTGAAAGGGTAGGTCCTGTCGCCTATCGATTACAATTACCTCCTACTTCCAAGATTCACCAAGTGTTCCATGTGTCTCTCTTGAAGAAAGCTGTTAAAGAACCAACTACTTCCATTTTACCTCCAGAGTTGGATACTGGTCATACCTCTCCTCTCGTACCCGCCTTCATCTTGGATTCCCGTATGGTTACCGTTAATGACATCCCTGAAGAGCAATGGTTAATTCAATGGCAGGGGCAGGTGCAAGATGAGGCCACTTGGGAGGATGCTTCATGGATTAAAGCTCAATTTCCTAATACAAGTCTTGAGGTCAAGACTTCTTCGGAAGGGGGAAGTAATGATAGGAATATAGAGTCTAAACCTTTACAAGTCTCTTCTAGAAGGACTAAAAGGGACATTCCTAAAAGTGGCTAACGAATTTGTTATAGGAAAGAGAATAAATAAGGAGGGGAGATACGGTGAGGATAGCATGAGAAATAGAATTTAGTCTCCTTCATGATGTTTGGAGTGAGGACGTAGCCCTGGATTATCTGTGTAACTTTTGTCCCAAGTTTTCTATTAAATCATTCGAATTCAGCTCTTGTTCATCCTTTAATTGTGTTATTGTTACCCTATTTCATTCCCTGTCCCTATCATATTCCAACTCTCGTGTCACTGAAGACATGGACTAAATATTTTCTAAATTAGGCAACAAAAAATATAATGACAATATTACTGTGTGTATTTGGGTTTATTTACAATTTTGATCTCAATCCAGAATGTTGTGTTGAGATGTTTTAAAGAGATGACAATTATCTTTTCTATTTTTTATAGACTAGTGCAAGGCTTTGCACGTGGTTTTATGGTACCTTCTTTGCAGCTGGAACTTCAAAGCTGCTTCTAGTTTAAATAAACTCATTTAAAGTCAGAATCCAACAGTGCCATATGAGGTAGCGCTTACAACCCTCTTTTGTGATTTTTATATTTGTTACTATGGAGATTAACATGATGAAAACAGGTCATTTAATGAATTACTCAAGCGTGCTTAATAATTAAAATCCACTTTTGACCCTCTTTTGTTCTAGTGAAGGTGATTAAAAGCCTTACTAGGGTCAGTGATGGATTGCAACAAAGAGGAAGCAACGAGGGCCAAGCAGCTTGCAGAGAAGAAGATGGAGATCAAAGACTTTGCTGGGGCCCTAAAGATTGCAGTCAAGGCCCAACAGCTTTATCCTGAACTAGAAAACATTTCTCAATTAATTTTAGTATGTGAAGTACACTGTTCTGCCGAGAAGAAATCATACGGCAATGATAAAGACTGGTATGGAATACTCAAAGTTGAGCCTTCTGCTGATGATATATCAATTAAAAAACAGTACAGAAAATTAGCTCTTATACTTCATCCTGATAAAAACAAGTTTTCTGGATCTACTGATGCTTTTAAGTTAATTGGTGAAGCTCAAAGAGTGCTTTTGGACCATGAAAAAAGAGCGATTCATGATAGTAGACGTAGAGCTTTTGGAAATATTTCAGCCCCAAGTTGGGTTCCTAAACAACCAAGCAGACAATCAAATGTCCAACATCATCAACATCCTTGGAACCAAGGTCATCCTGTTAATTTTGCAGGAGCACGTCCTGGTAATTTTCAGTTTACTCAACAACGGGTCCCAACTGCCAGTGGACATCAGCCAACTTTTTGGACCGCGTGTCCTTTCTGTACAGTTAGGTACCAATTTTATAAAGATGTTCTTAACAAAGCTATTCTTTGTCAAAGTTGCAAGAAATCTTTTACTGCTTTTGAATTGAACGCCCAAAGTGCGGCTGCACCAACTACAACCCAAACCCAGCAGAGCTGGGTTCCTCCCAAACCTGCGCAGGGTACCAAGCATAATTTCACAACAAAGCCCGTATTTGAAAAAAAAGAAATACCCAAGGCACAAGGAAATGTAAGCAGAAAAAGGAAAAAGCGAATCGAAGAATCCAGTGAAAGTTCTGATAGCAATGACAGCTCTGAATCTGAGGAAGATGTAGAAGTGCACACTGAAAGTGAAGATAATGGTGTGCCGAAAAATGTTGATAAAAATTCTCAAAATCCTGATTTTCAGTATTTCGGTGAACAGCCGCGCAGATCTTCAAGGGCAAGAAGAAATGTTTCTTACAAAGAAAATACAAACGATATAGACATTGATAATGATGATGCTCCTCCACCAAGTCCTGCTGAAAATACAGTTAAAGGTGATACATTTTGGAAAGAAGAGGTGAGAAAAGTTGTTGAAAATGAACAAACAGAATCTGATGATAAAAAACCTCAAAAGGATGATGATAAGCGAAAGTCTGATGATAAAGGGGATGAAAGTGAAAATGATGATGATACAGATGAAGAAGAAGCAGAACCAGCAGTTTTTGAGTGCCCTGATCCTGAGTTCAGTGATTTTGATAAATACAGAAAAGAAGAAAGTTTCCGTACAGGGCAGATATGGGCTTGTTATGATACTGAAGACGCAATGCCCAGATTCTATGCTTTTATTAAAAAAGTATCCCCGGGTTTTAAGCTTCAAATCCAATGGTTAAAACCTGATCCTGTAACCATGGATGAAAAAGAATGGGTGGCTGCAGATTTACCAGTTTCCTGTGGCCGATTTAAGCTTGGGAAACCAGATAAATCTGAAGATCTTTTATCATTCTCACACTTGGTCTCATGGGAAGCGGGTCAAAAACCTAAAACATTTGATATAATTCCAAGAAAAGGCGAGACGTGGGCCCTTTTTAAGAACTGGTCTATAAACTGGCACTCTTCTGAAGACGAAGAGGAAAGAAAGTATGAATATGACATTGTGGAAATATTATCAGACTTTGATGAAAATGCTGGTGCCCGCGTTACATATTTGGAGAAAGTGAAGGGGTTTGTGTGTCTTTTTAGGCAAAAATTGGGTGGAGAGACGGTGATTTCGGGGAGCGAAAAGTACAGATTTGCGCATATGGTTCCTTGTTGTAGAATGAGTGGACAAGAAAGAGAAGGTGTTCCTAAAGGGTCTTATGAACTTGATCCTGCTTCTCTGCCTGAATCAACATTTGAACAGTAAGTTATCTTGTAACACCTTAACTTTGAATATTATGTGGTTGTTTAGATATTGTTTTGTTGGTAATTAGATAGCCAAATCTTTGGCTAAACATGTGGAAATTCTTTCAAAGTAGAATTGTGCTTAAAAGAGATCTGAAATGATCCTTCCTTCTAAAGGTCATTTCTATTAAATGAACTAGCTTTTTTTTGGGCATACTCATCTTGTTTTTTTTGTTATTGTTTTTTCAAATGCAAACACCTGTTGGTTTGTCAAAGTTTAGGTAAATATTGGCGAACAGTAGTTGAACCTTCAATTATTAAGGCCAATAATTGAGGTGTGATACTGTGATCATTGAGCAATAGGGTGGAGAAGCCTAATCTATTTAGGCATCAGATGCAGCTAAAGTTTATTTATTGCAATACAATCTAGAGGGAAATGTATGTGTTTTGTAGCAGTGACAAAGTATGACACTTTATGTAAACATGCTATATCATTAACCCATTTTTATATTTAATATCTAAAACAATAATACACCTGTAAGCCACCTGCATCAGTGAAACAATTGTCATATTCTTGAACTGTAATAGTTACTATATTGCATAAATATAGAACTTATTTTAGTAATATGACTGGAATCAATTGGTTATGAAATGAAACAAGTGAGATGGTGGGATGAACCCCGTTCAAGATTAATACAAGGCTTACTAGTATTTCACAAATTTAGTCAATTTTTGAGAGCGATACGCCCATGTAACCATGTCGGAGAGAAGTCACCGCTATAGCTTGATGCTACATGACTAATGTGCCACGTATCACTATATGGTGCGTATATACCTCTATAAGTCCTAAGTGATGGTAGTTATGCATGCAATTGGAATTTAATATGACTTTTCGTGTAATGAAGTGTATACACGGCGTAAAGTGGTTGCATGACATGTTAATTGCGTTATACCTGATTATGGTGGTGATTTGTAACATGTGTATAGGAATGTGTCACACCCTAAAAATTACCAGTTTCATGATTTTATTCGCAAAATATATCTTTGTTAATTATGTGTGTGTTGTGCACTGCGTGTGTTCTATTAGATTTTATATAACGATAAAATCTAGAGCAACAATAACAACATAACAAGAAGAAAGGTGATGTATGAATGAGTAACTAAATTTAATCATTAAAAAATTTTAATGACCTAAAAGCCTCAAAGACATTAATAAAAGACCAATAACCTCTACATTTTAATTTCTTTTATGACATTTGAAATTGGTTCAACTAGTACTCATCACAAAGGGTATAGACTGAATCCTTCGTAAACTAGGTTTGATGACGGTATTCTCCGAATGTCATAATGACTCTTATCATTATTCGAGTCTTTTGTGAATATAATCAGTATCTGATAATAAACTCTTATCATTATTCGGGTCTTTCATGTGAAAAAGTATAAATATTGAATATTAATCAAATCAATTATAATTCAATATCTTTATATTCTCATAATATAACTTTAAATTCAAACATCATCTCATGTCGATTATGTTATTCTGTTGTGCACTTATAAATTTATAACTAAAAATTAAGTCCAATCTTTGAATACTCAATCCAATTAAAATAATCTTGTAACTAATAAGCGGAACAGTCAAAAAGTTTAGCCAAATTTTAATTGATGTAGTTTGCACAATTCACCCTCCTACTTCTTCTAGAGGTCAATGACGTAAAGTTGACCTGAGGGTGACTACTAACAACCATTGAATTTCATAATCATATGAAGTCTAATTGGTTTTTGTCTCTCAATCTAAGTTGACTTAAATTGATTGGCGTATAATTAAGTGGGTCTCACATGTTGGAATGTGGAGTATTAGACTATAAGAGCATTCACAGTCATTCCTTATCCTTATCCATATAATTACACTAAAAATCACTACTTCTTCTTTCTCTTTCAATTAAATATATATTTTTATACCTTTTTCATTACCTTTTCTCTCTCATTCACTCACAACCACTTTCAAAAATATTAAAAATTTATAAGGATTGTACAGTGATTCTTCAAATATACCATCCACAATAACATTTTCTCTCTCCTTCACTCACAACCACTTAAAATCATTCCATATAATATACCAAACACACTCACATGATTATAGGGCACGGGTTGTGAATGCTCTAATATCTTAAAAAGTCGTGAATTTTTCATTTTATTCGTATAATTATATTAAAAATCTTCTATTTTTTAATTAAATATTAGTTTTTATATTCTAATCATTATCTTTTTCTCTTTCTATTTCATTCACAACAACTTTAAAAATATTAAAAAAATTATAAAGATTGAATAGTGATTCCCCAAATATACCGATAACCTGTAACATTGATCTTTACTTCACTTACAAGTTCACAACCACTCAAAATCATTCCATATAATATAGGAAACAAACTTACATATTTTTATGGATTCCACTGTAATGCTTTCATAAGTTAAATCCTCATAAAAACTGATTTAACGCGTGGTTTTTTACCCACAAACATATGATACTTTATATTCTAGACTAATTTTATTTTTACAAATCATCACACATATTTTACCGAATTTAAACCTATAACCCTTTTGTTAAAAGCAAACAACTTTAATATCCCTGAAGACAATTACTTTAAGTGTAAAGATGAGAATTAATATTGTGGTTGAAATTACTACTACGTGGAATATGATGGGATGCATAGTTGCAATACAAAGAATTGAGAGGGCAAACAACTATTTCTCAATGTTAAAAACAAGAGATTTACATCCCTAAGGTACAAAGAAAAGTTTACGATAACAAATTTCAGTCTGGAATAGAAAAACTATTATTAAAATAACTCTGATAAAGATCTTACTAACAATAATATAGTATCTAACTTTAAAAATCGACACTTCTTATTTTGAGTAAAAGCCTAGGTTAGGATCCAGTGATGTTGGTGTTATAACAATCACCATCATATTATCGGATACTTCAATAATGTACTGAAAATTTATTATTTTCAACAATAGTACAAAACGTTGATTGCGACCAACAATCATCAAAGATACAACCATCTTCTCCGTAACCGAAACATGTTTGTTTATCTTTTAACCAACCTTTCATATTAAAATCTTCGTACAATTGGAATAAATGAAACATGTGACATGTGTAGTACTAACTAACATTGTCTTTATTTTGTTCCGAAAGCTCTTTAGAGTACAATTATACCATTGTGGTTTCATGTCTAGTACTTAAAATTAAAGTAGACAAAAATGTAGAAGATGCCTTTGTTTTTGATAGTATCCATGTTAAATATATTAGAAACACAATTCAAAGGTAAATAAAATAAAAATAAATACGATACAAAACGTACACAATTAAGTATTCTATCACATAAAAAACAAATTTTTCGTGGGCATTTCGAATACCAAATTATTCACCAGTCGCCACATAAGCATCAACTTGCTCGTAACATAAATACCAAACATAAGTATATAGATTATTTGTAAGTACCCAACATTAGATAACATATAATAACAGAAGTACGAAACATAGATACCAAATAGTTCATAAAATTAGAGAGAAGGGAACAATCAAATTAAAAGGAGTCTTCTTAAAAGAAGTATAAGAAAAAAAATTTGTTTATTAGTTGCAATGACATAATTATTGTGTTACGTAAAATATACATATGTTGCATAATTATACATCGATACATACGACTTTGTGTAATTGTAAATTGTGTAAATATGTTGTGTAACCATTATGTATAATTATACAAACGCATTTACCCCTAGTCTAAAATACAATTGTTGCACATTGATAACTTCGTAAGGTTCATATATGAAAAAACACACAACTTATGGAAACAGAACTCGAGCATATATGATAATTTTTTTATGCATGAATGACTTAAAATATACTAAAATAATATTCTAATTTAAAATTTTCGAGTTTTTTAACCAAATTAAAAAAAATTTTTATTTATATTCCTTAAAAATATATGGGAGTGCATTTGTTATATAGGAAATATGGATAACTGCTACAATAGTTACATAATTTTATTCAATTCTGATTTTATATATTTTATTGTTTCCATAAAAAACAATAACTTATATATTATGCATCACTTTCAACATTTTTATTTTTTATTCACTATTTCTCATATTCCGTCACATTTAATTACAACCCGCATGACGGCATGGGCATGGCTGCTTTTGAGGAGTGCAAGTGCTATTTTACGAAACAAGACACAAAAAGAATTCTATAAAACATCGCTATTGATTTCTCTAATATTCGTAAAGGGAAATTTTATATATTACCACAAATTATAACATGTAATCTATCACCGATCGACTCTAATAATAGATAATTGTAAAACAAAATATACGGACAACTAAATACTTTTAGAAATCAATTACGATTTGGGTGGTACAAAATTGGATGTTGAGTGCGATGGGTTAGATTGTGGCACTAGTACTAGTACTAGTAGGTGGTGTTGATTTGAGGGCGACTGAGCGAGATTGTGGTAGTAATGGTGCTGATGTTGAGGCTTTAAAGGGTGTTCAAAGATGTGCCATGTGATAAAAGTTAACTATATTAAAATAAGAATTGAATAACACTAAAGTATCGGAAATTTTAGGCGCACCGTCTTTTCCTGGGGAAAACCGACTCAAGCGGTCACGGTTAGGTCTCCACGTGACCGTTTGGTCAGGTGTGAGACCTAACTGTCACGGTTTGCCCTAACCGTGACAGTTATGTCTGGGGATCCGTAGTCAATGATTGGGTATGTAATTTTGGGGAATTGATTGTGCGCAGGGGGGCTATATGTCACGGTTTGGCCAAACCGTGACATGTTGCTTTTTTTTTTATTTTTTTAAGCATTAAACATTGTTTTTTATTTTAATTTTATCACTGTAAACTTGAGAATGAAAAAGCGGGAAACACCATTCGACCGGAGTTTGATTTCGTGTATCTTCCGATTGATTTCAAGTTGGTATCTATCTGAATAATATTATTATTAATTTTATGGTGTAAATACTATCATGAGAAGGAAGGGGCTTGGTGATCCGGAGGCGGGATTTGGGGATTCTGGGACCGGCGGGCATAGGGGTTAGCGAGGGTGGGTAGATTTTGGGAGGCGATGGCTGGAGGCGGATGTTGTAGGTGGAGAGATGGGCGTTGTAGGGGTAGGTTTGTGGTGGCAGATAGACGTAGAAACGCCTGCTGGCGGGGAGTCTCAGGTAAGGGGGAGCGTTGGGATCCAAGGACGACGTTTGCTTCGCCATTCGAATCTAAACTTGGTTGTGCTTGTGCTTGTGCTTCTGGAGGAACGAGAAAGAGGTTTGTACGAATAATATTTGAGGAGTTCAGACTTGAGAGAGGGTATGTATGTATGTATGTATATGTTGTATGTACATGTATGTGTTTGTAATGATAGAATATGTCACGGTTTGGCCAAACCGTGACATATTGCGTTTGTGAACTTTACAACATCTGAAGCAGCTTGGAAGTTTCATACGTCGGTTAAAGGAAAACATTGGGATTTGTTTCAAAGCAAAAAGATTGCGGATGTTAGTCGTGCTAGAATCCAGGTACTTTATTACTTTTAGTTTTATTAACGTACTCACCTTAGTCATTAGCTAGTAGAAGTAGGATGGTTGGGGGGAGAGGTAGGGTTGTGGCACTAGGATCTTGCACCATGGTCCGGTGGTGTGGTCTACCTTTTTCTGACGTCATCATGGTTTATTAGTCTGTACAAATGATGATTGATTATCGATTACTAGTTTCACCATCACATCATTTCTATCTTTTCGTGAATATATAATATAACTATTGTTCTTATGATCTGTATTATTTCGTTAGATATTTGAAGAAGCTAAGAAATTCTGCTATGAAACTGGTGTGAAAGTTGCTGTTGCATATGGTGGTGCACCGATTTATCCTCAGGTTTATATACTTTTAAAATCATTAACAAACACTATTTTATGGTTTTAATCATTAACAAACGTGCGATTCAGTTCATCTTTTTTTTTCTAATCTGCTTAATTAGTCTTTGTAATCTGTTATCTTTAATCTTGATTCAGAACGCGTTGACTTTAATCTTTGTGGAGACAAAACGCAGCGCAGATTCTTTGGAAAACTGGTTATGCAGGGTCGGTTTCCCTGCTGCTGCAATTCATGGTCATATTACAAGTAATTTTTGCGTTTAATTATTTTTTAAACAAGTTGGTTGTTATTTTATCATATGGTTAACCTAATCGTAAAAATCAGTTGTTATCAAACATATACAATTAACATTATCAACATTGCAAATATAAAACAAACAAACAAAGAAACACAACCAAACAAACACAACCAAATATACAACGAGTTTTTACATACAAAAAGAAATAAAATACAAACAAAATATCTATCTAATCCATCATCCCCGGATCGTTGCCCTGACCAGACCCGCCCGCGCCAGATGGGCCAGCACCGTCATGGTCTAACCGCCTCGGTGGCCGTGACAACAACGGCGTACCCGAGGCGGTATAGTCCGCGACCATGTGCTGGATGACCCAGTCCATCATATCATGCAGCCTCGCGGTCGTATCCTCCAGCCTCGCGGTCGTATCCTCCAGCCTCGCGACCTGTCTCGTGTGTCCTGAATCATATCAAGAACATGAGCAGGCAATCGCACGGCGTGGTACACGCGCTGGGGATGCTGGGGCGGGTCCTGGTCGTGCGGCGGGGGAATGGGCTGATCCTCCCCGCCGCCAAGGGCCTCGTGGGCGTCCTGAAGGTGGATCTCAGCCCCCGCCAGCTCGGGTGGGTCCACCAACGGCTCGGGCACCCATGGCACGAGCTCCTGGTATCTGGTGAGCAGGTGACACGTGCCGTCGGGGAACCTCCGAACTATCCTCATCCCAGTGGCGATGCTCCGGCCGGCCACGCGCACAGGAGTCGGAGGTAGCGGGAGCTGGGACATGGCCTGTGCGTACCCCAAGCCCCGAGCGATCCGGAAAACGATGTTCCCACCCACTAACACCCCTCGCGACTGCCGATGATAATAACTAGCAAAATAATCAGCGAGGGCGTGCGCGAGGTGGCAGTGTCGGTGTGTGAGTACACACCGAAGAAAAAAAAGGTCGGCGGCGTTGACCCTGTCGGTCCCCGCCCCACGACCAGTGACGGACGTGGCGATGAGTCGGTGAATGTATGTATACAGAGGGTCTCGTATATGAGAGGACCTCGTATCTAGCAGCCTCATACTGTGATGTATTAGAGTCCGCTCTTCTTTGTTGCTCCTTAATATTTGGACGACCACGTCGGTCTTGACGCACCTCAGGTTCTTTAAGTTTTGACTTACTCTTAAACAAAGAGTCAAATACTTTGTTAAATAATTTTTTCTTTACTTGAGGATTGGGAGACGACATAACCTTTTGTTTCAAGTCATCAAATTTCACATCGTAGTCGGGTTCTACCGCATCGAGTGGAATACTTGTGACTGGATTTAAAGGTTAAATTATTAGTGAAAAATATGCAATCGTGTGACAACAGTAAAAAAATGTATTAAGAAAAATATAACCTTCTCGGACGTGTATCTCCAAACGACAAGCACATGGCAAGCCCATGGACGTGAACAACTGGTGTCCACATGAACCCCCAGACTCCTGAATCATTTCTATTTTCGTCAACTCTGATTCAAGGAGGCTAAGGCAAAAAGTTGATACTTTATAATGTAATCTTGAAAACAATGACAGGCGATGGTCTTTTTTAATTTTCACACGGGACACCTCGAATGTTTTACAAATTTCAATCTCCTGGCCGATCCTTATTAAGTAATGGCTTTTTAAGGGGGCCCAAAAGGACACCCCACTTTGACTCTCTACAACGGCCGTTGCACGAGGTCACAAACATATCCGACAAGTGTGTGCAACGTATTGTTGGTCCCTGTGAGGTAACTCTTGAAGTTGGCATGTTGGCCCTCAACCCGATTATTTGTAAATTCACCAAAGTTAAGGCGGTCGTACATCCAACAAGTAACAATTTTCTTTTTGTACGGCACCAACCAATTATTCCAAATATATTCCCATACCTCTGAAAGAAAATAACAAATTTTAGAAAATGAACAAATAAATTGTTAGAGTAAAAATAAATATGAAATTCTTACCACTTTTACCATCTTCATTTAACTTTTCTTTCATCTTCCTGCAATTGTAATCGTACATTGCCTCTATGGGAGACGAACACAAGGTCTTCCACCAGTATGAAAAATCCTTCCACATGTCGGTTTTGAAAAGGATATTCCACCGTCTTTTGATATTCTCCCGAACGTGCCACCTGCATAGGTTTTTAGTAGCACTCGGGAACACCGTGTCACACGCACTCATCAGGGCCAGGTCCCTGTCTGTGATAATAACGTGGGGCTCCACACACCCATCGAGCATATCTCTGATCTGCTCCAGTACCCATGTGAAGTTGTCTTGCCGTTCCCTCGATATAAATGCATGCGCGATACAAAACGACTTCGACGTCGACGTATCGCCAATAACCTGAACAAACGGAATGTTGTACATGTTGGTCTTGTACATCGTGTCTATCAACATCACATGCGGGAATGCGCGCCACATTTTATACGAAGTAGGATGACAAAAGAAAACATCTTCCACGGCCTTAGTAGTTGCCTTCGTTCGTGTTTCACACACGAACTCTTTAGATTGTAGCAGGTTTTCAAGTTCCTGCATTGGTGTGATGCCTTCTCTCCCCTCAGCCCTAAACTTTGACGTCAGATTGTATATGTCTTGAACAACACAGACGCTGTGGGGAAACTGCTCCCTTACGGCTGAATGGATATGTCGTGGCCGCACGTGCTGCCTGTGTAATTTCTCGACAAGATCAATTTCTTCGACGGTCATCTTCCTAAGATGCGCGTGGCCCTCCTCGTACACAACAGGATCGTGGTTGTGCGTCTCGTTTCTCACCTCTAACATCCAACTGTCACTCTTTCCTACGTACTTCCCTACAAGTTTAAAGGGACATCCTTTCTTTATGCTCCCAGTACGTCTACTTGTGCCAGTGAATTTAGGTTCACCACTACGATTGCATATTAGTTCCACATCCTTTTTTCGTGACTGACCCACCACAATGACGCACCCATGCTCGCGTCCTCTCGTTTTAGCCCACTTCTCAAAGTCCTCACGAGAATCAAAATACTGAAAAAATGATAAAGCTAGACATAAAAAACAATATATAAAACAAATAAAAAATAAAATAAACAAAAGAATAAAACTCTTCGTACTTGATTGGTTTTATAAGAAACCGTAGCCTTTCTTATCCGATCCTCATCCTCATCATGCTCCGCGGTGTCCCCATGGTTTTCTTTGAGGTGAACCGAACCATCACTCTCATCTGTGTCATTCCCATTAAAAGTATCCGACACATGTGTAATTTCTAGTTCTGACTGGTACGGGGGATGTCCGATTGTTCGAAGCTGGAAGGTATTTAAGGTGAAATTCTGGGGCACAAACCGTCACGGTTTGGCCTCCACGTGACGGTTCACGTGTTTGTGCCGGGAATCCCGGCCTTTTGTCAAAATCACGTCTACGTCGTACCTTAAACTGAGACCTTGTACCCTAGAGGTCACGGTTTGGCCTCCACGTGACGGTTTGGTGACCGCTTTTCAACTTTAACAGCCTATTTTGTCATTTTGTCGTTTTGTTGTCACGAGGTCACGGGGACTACCACCCCAAACCGTGACAGCAAGACCATGCGGTCACGGGGACAAACAACCCAAACCGTGACAGCAAGCCCATGCGGTCACGGTTAGGTGCCAAAATGTGACCGCAAGACCCAACCGTGACCGTTTGAACCGGCCCACCCCCAAAAACCCATGCGGTGTCCCCATTAGGACCCATATTGTTTCATGCGATGGAAACTTTGCCCTACCTATCATTCTATCAATCAGTCATGTGAGTTTAATGAAAATATATGCATATAAATATAAATACAAACACACATGTATAGTTGCAGGATTAGATATAGCTTTTATAACAACCTTAAGTATCAAATTGTTGTTATAACACAATCCAGTATCATAATAAGTAGTAGGAAACAGCCCGCGCTTTGTGGCGGGCATCAACCGACACTAACCAACATTTTTCTGGCATGCTTAGATAACGGTTATACATTAAAATTCAAAGGCTCAGAGGAAACGGTTCATTATGGCTCCAAATAGTGTGTTCACGACGCAAAAACAATAATACCACGTCTTTTGTTACATCATCATCGCCTATCCATATGCGCCAATGGAGAAACATCAACAGAATAATGCTAGATAAAACAGGTAGGTGAATTACGTGTAAGCTCAACTATCATCGAACCAATATGAAATGAACACCATCCGATGTGTCAAACATAACTAACCATTGACATAGCATTTTGCCCAATAGAAAACAATAGAACAAACATCATCAAATAGGGGAAAACCTAAAACAAAACAGAGGAAACTTTAAAACGTGAGATCTAGGAGTAATCAATCTCGCGTGTTGCGCGAGTTTTTAAAATCACAAACAAAAAGCAGTTGTTGGCACGATCATATTTGATACCCTTGGCTTAGATTCATCTTCTCATTATGACTGCAAACCAGTCATGGTTGCCACACCAAGATAACAATTTTTTTAGCAGAATCATCATAGCCACGCATGTGCTATGCAAGTTTTCAAAATCACAAACAAAACACAGCTGTTGCCATGACCTTGTTTAATCACATTGGCTCAGATCCTAACTCGTTGTGTCTGCAAACCAAACATGGTTGCCACGCAAAGGCAACGATTTTTTTTGGCAGAATCAATATAGCCATCCAATTTTTAACCAGCCACATACCAACAACGAACGATAGTCGAAGGCAAAGCTGCTGTATTTTTTGCTAGACCATCACAGCTTTCAGGTTTTTAATCCCACAACCGCGTCTCAGAGAAAGTTAGGGCCATCATCATCGACAATCCAGATAGAACCATTATATACACAACATAATTATCACTACCGACATATCGACTTCCCAACCTTAAGGCATGCCTTGAATAGTTTTCACCCAAATATAGTCTCCACCCAAAAAAAGCATCAACGGGACTGGGAGTGGTTTGGCCGCAACAACAACACTGCCGGCCAACCATCGATGCCTAGGGTTTGCGAAACAGAGCAGGGATAACCACTCTGTACAAAAAATCTTGTAGCAACAGCAGAGCGGGTTGACCAGAGAGTACAAAGGTCCATATACAAGACAGAGCAACAGACATGACAACTCTAGCTGATGATGGCCAGGGTTCAATGGTAGGTCACACC
Source organism: Flaveria linearis (assembly GCA_024085815.1). Classification (NCBI taxonomy): domain Eukaryota; kingdom Viridiplantae; phylum Streptophyta; class Magnoliopsida; order Asterales; family Asteraceae; genus Flaveria; species Flaveria linearis. Next base: position 88,680,561 of record CM044004.1, read on the forward strand.
TATCGACCATGCAAAGAGCCCTAATCAATAACACTAACAACCAATGGCCAAAATACCATAATATAGAGAAATCTGCAACCCTAAAAGGGTATCGGAGAGACATAGAGATGAGGGAGCAACAGAGGCGGTGGCATTTTACCACCATAGCACCGTCAATGGCTAGAAACCGCCACTTGCTCCACCTCAACCACATAAGGGAGGCAGAGCGACAACAAGCTCCATCGCCACCGCAACAGTCAAAATCGGTGATACAAAGATCCAAGCAACCCAAACGTCAGCACAACCGTCGCCTTTGCCACCATGAACAACAACAACTAGGCGGGTGCGAGATACCACCGTGGACCTAGGCGGAGTTCTCTCGCCGCCTCAACTGCCACACTCTCTAAAACCTCTCTTTCTTAAAAAGAGAATGAGACAACATTGTATAAAAGGCAAAGCTAAATCACGGTTGTGCTTGGAAGGTTGTACACCAAGCATAAGAAGCAGGAAGAGAACTGTTCATTTAGTTGCTCTTTAAACATATAGGATAATAGTAACATGATATTATATGTTTATATACAAACATAGTATTGTGAAAATTTTATAATAACATTGAATTATTTATAATAGCAATTTGTGTCTCATAATTTTTATCAAAACATAACTTGTATTGAAAATTTGTCAATTATGTACCGAAATACCATCGAATTAAAGTGACACATTTTTCTCAAATTTTAATGTTTGTTGTGATAAAGTTAATTACAATTATAATTTCTAGTACTCAGTAATTTGAAAGTAACAAGTTTGGTCCGTTCAGAAAAAAAAACATGTTTGGATTTTTAACAACGAACGTGGGAGAGGAGAGAGGTCTTTCTTTTTTAAGTTAAACGAAAAAATAGGAATTTCCCTTGACAAATCTTTAATGATTAATGATCATCCATTTCTAAAACTTGGAAACAAGATAATATACCCAACTCATAACTTATTTGTATTACATCTTTATTTCATTTGAATTATAGTCTATAACATTATATATAATACTAGTTTTAGCAAACCCGTGTAATACACGGGTTGAAAATATAAAAACAAAATAATTCATAAATGTATAAATATTTCGTATGATTAAGTTACGTATTACTATAACAATGAAAAATAAAAAGTTACATTTATAAATTATAAATATTTAACTACTTTTTTAAATAATATAATATATAATTGACCCCTTTAAAATTAAAACCAGTTGTGTTAAAATCACGCTAATCTAAAATAAATAAATATATCAATAAATATTTTTTTCTTTTTAGTTTTTTTTAAATGAATCTTATTTAGTTATAAAAATATGTATAGTTCAAAACAATATTATTACACAATTAAGTTGATAATATAAAAAATTAAATTTAAAACAAAATAAATTATTACTATTAATTGAGTTTCTTAAAATAAAAACTTGACTAAAATAATATATTAATTTAGGCGGGAATTTTTTTTTAAAGAGTAACATGAGAGTCACATGTGTCATCCTAGTTACTCTTTTATTATATAGTATAGATTCCATACCATTTCAAATAATACAACCTATATTACAATAAAGGATAGTATAGGCATAAAACTAAAATAACATACACTTGCTTGGTTTATACGTTTCTAGAATTTGTTAATCAACCATGCCCACGTCCTACACAAAAAACGCGTTGAAAAACAGTAGAATTCTTTTGCTTTTTTAAGGAAGAAATGAATATTTAAACAATTAAACCGTATAAGAACAAATATTTCATGAGACAAACACAACTTTCCAGCGTCATTTTTCTCTCTTTTCCACAGGACGGCTCAACGTTTTTTGGGGCCCCAACCGAACTAAGAAAATGAGGCTTTTTTCTAAAAAAAATTATTAAAACCCTCCTCCTTTATCCGGGCTTTGGGACCGGCAATAATAAACTAATACGTTTATAGTTGGCGGAGTTAAATTTTTTTTTTAATTATATATTGTGTACGTATATATGTTTATATTAAATTTATTTTTCTAGTCTTATATGATGCAAATTTGTTAATAAAATTTTCATAATCAAATCCTTCTAGAAATTCTTTTTCAATAGCCAAAGTGGATAAGCCGTTTAATCTTTCTTGTGACATTGTAGATCTTAAGTAAATTTTTATAAGTTTTAATTTAGAAAAACTTCGTTTTGTGGATGCTACAGTTACAGGAACAGTTAACAAAATTCTATAGGCAATATATGCATTTGGAAAAGAATTAAAACTTTTAATATAATTTAGTATATCAATTAGTGTGTCTAATTCTAAAGAAATAATTTCTCTTAACATTTTTAGTTCTTGAAATAAATCTAAACCATTAACATCTACAGCATCATCATATTTTAATATATTTTCAAGGTTAATACACTTTTCTTTTAAACTTTCTTCATTCATAGATTTTAACTTTTTAATAGTAAATAAGAAACCAAAATACTTTCAAACTCTTTAAGTTGCTCAAATCTACTTTTAAGTGAGGAGATAGCTTGGTCTACTATGTATAAAAAGTAATCGGTTCTAAAACTTTCCATGGGTGTTTTCAAAGTTTCATTATTAACATTTTCATCAAATTTTTTATTTCTACGAATAATACGTTTTTCATGAAAAGTAGGTTCTACATTCATCTCTAGTGCAATTTCTTTAGCTTTATTCATAGTCTTTTCAAATCCCTCATCTCTATACTTTTTAAAAACATATAAGTCCATCTAATTGAGTTATAGCTTCATCAATATTCATGTCTTTTGCTTGTAAGTTTTTACTAACTATATTAATAGCTTCATCAATATTCATCTCTATACTTTTTAAAAAAACATAATGATCCTTTTATTGATTCGTTTAAAGCTTCTTGTTTTGCCTTCTTTGCCCTTTTTGATGCACCGGAAGGGTATTTTCGAAATCTATTTGACATTTTAAAGTAGATAATATACCTAATCAGGGAAAGAAAAGTAATCAAAGTATACCAAATCAACTAAATAACTTATAACCTAATCAGAGAAACAAAACTAATAACTTATAACTTATAAACCTAATTAATTTATACCAAATCAATTTATCAACTTAATAACTAATCAAAGGCCAAAGGGAAACAGGGAAACAAGAATATACCAAATCAATTTATCAACTTAATAACTTATTAACCTAATTACCTAATCAGGGAAATAAAACTAAAACAAATTATCAAAGTAGTTAAAATGAACAGAGGCAACTTCGACAAAGAACAGAGGCAACTTGAAATGGATCTAGACTTGAAATGGATCTAAACAGAGGCAACTTCGACAAAGCAGTTAAAACAAAACTAAAACTAATAACTATGCTAGGATCTAGACTTGAAATGGATGCTTACTTCGATTGAACAGAGGCAACTTCGACAAAGAGGACCTTCGATTGGACAGAGGCAATCGATTGGAACTTCGACAAAGAAGAGCCAATCGATTGGAACTTCGATTGGACAGAGGCAATCGATTGGAACTTCGATTGAACCTTCGACTTGGATTAACCAGTTAGAGGAACTCAGGAACTTCGATTGGAACTTCGGTTGGAATCTATGAATCGGCAATCCGCAATCGATTGGAACTTCGACAAAGAGGACCTGCCCCCTGCCCGCCTGGCGCCTCATATCGTCGCCCACAGCCCACCGCCCGTTGGTTCCTCGAAGGCTCTTGGTGAACGAACCGTCAGACTCTTGGTCGGTCGGTATACCGTATGCAAGGTTTGGGAAAGGTGAATGAAGGGGACGGACGGTCGGTCGATGGACCTCGAGGGCTTATACAGATTTTTTTTAAAAATGGGCCCCTATTTTTTTGGGGCCCCAAGCCCAGCGCGGCTTTGCTTTCACAGATGGGCCGACCCTTCTTTTCCATGTATCTTGATCAAATTTTACAACCACCTTCACGTAAATCATGATAATTGATTCTATTCATAATTGTTCATTGTTGAACGATTTAGGAACATTTAATCTCATCTTAGTTTAAATTGCAACAATAAGATATTTTGTTATTTTCCCTAAAGGGACACCCTGATGGTAAGATGTATTGTCTCTATCCAAAAAGTTAAGAGTTTAAATCCTATAATGTGCCAGACTTTCGGTATTGATGGATAATAAGAGCATATTAAAAGTTGTTCTAAATGAAAGACATTATTTTACTAACAAGAAAATGAAGTCATCAAGATATGAAATGTTCATAGTGTTCGTTAAGGACAACAATTACACTATTCGTATTTGGTACTGGACATGTCTTATAGTAAACAAAAGGTCTTCGAGTAAAGATGGTCAAGTAATTATTTGTCTTATTTGTTATTTTTTTATTTTCAAGGGCCTAATAGTGTTTACATGACATATGAATACATACGCCGGATGTCTTAGTGAAATCGTGTGTTTGTGTACTAAAATACCACATGGATTGATGACGTGAAAACCTGGTATATTAGTTTCGAAAGATATATTGGGATCTTAGAGTCGTGAGTATATACAGAAAATTCAAAGTCGTTTCAAGATATTGAAATATATAACTCAATGTTATGTATGTCACGACTACATTTGTCATAACATACTCTATTATAACGTACTAGATGTAACTAGACGTCTAGACATGTATCTATTGATATCAACTTAGTAACAGAGATGTTTGAGCACTAATTGTACGAAAATCTGTATGTCAACAAACAATCGTTACATTTATGATATTATTTTATATGATTGTCGACCAACAACTAGTTTATATGTATAAATATAGAATATTACTATAGAATATTCCCCTGATTTGGCTCCATGATTATTGCTCTTACTTTATTTCTTTTCCTTAGTTTTTCCCTTTTATTTAGCCTCTCTTTGTTATAAATAGAGGCTGACCTTTGTATTGCAATTATCTTGATATGATCAATAAAAGGAACAAAACCCATAACGATTTTGTTATGGTATCAGAGCGGTCTTTGTGAAGATCCTCCGATCAAAAACAAACCCCTCCTTACAATCGTATAAGGTCAACACTGCCGCCATGGATGCTTCCTGTTCGTACAAAACCCAAACTCCCCGTTCCTCTTTTACAAAACCCAAACTCCCTGTTCGTACCCAACCCGACGAAACTGCCGCCATGGATGCTTCCACCGTCACCTCCGCCGATATGGACGTGGAGATGGATGAAGGCAATCAAACTGCAAAATCTTTAAAACCTATTGGGATAAAGTTAAAGAAGAAACTGAAACTCATCAAAAGGAAATACACAGGCAAGGGCTACGGCTTCATCAAGCCAGACGACGACGACGAAGATCTTTTCGTCCATCAGTCAGAAATTCAATCGGACGGCTACCGTAGCCTCCACGAAGATAATAAATCTAACGGTGATAGGACTCGTGTTATTCGTGGAGGAACGGCTGCGTGTGTTGAAAGAGAAAAGAGTCCAATTGCAGGATCAAGTGATTCTCAATACAAGCAACTTGTGAAGTTTTTTGGGAATAAAGATGGTGCTAGCACGGAAGAAAGCGGACCCAAAGCAAATTTGGGTGGTTACATGAATAAAAAGGGAAAATGGATAGTTGACTCGGGCGCTTCCGAGCATATTATTGTGATGATTCCTTGCTTAAAAACAAAAGAAGAAGACGCTATGAGCCCCCCGTTACTATACCAAATGGGGAGGCTGTACCCGTCGAGGGAAGAGGAGATTGTGCTCTTCCAAGTAGGGCGATAGTTAGAGAAGTTCTTCATGTCCCAAAATTTAAATGCAATTTGCTTTCTGTTAGTAGATTGTCTAAAGAACTTCAATGTGCTATTACATTTTTTCCTGATTTTTGTACCATGCAGGATTTGCGTTCGAGGAAATTGATTGGAGCGGGTGATTGCGAGGATGGTCTCTACAAGATGGAGATGTTTGAAACCAAGCGACATGCTATGATGACTACTCCAAGTGTGTGGCACAAGAGATTAGGTCATCCATCAAACTCTAAATTATGTCATTTGGATTTTTTGAAAAACACTTCTTTGGACAATAAGTTTTTTTGTGATTCATGTGTTAAAGCAAAATTTACAAGATTGCCGTTTCCAACTAGTGTTACCAAGACAAATGCTTGTTTTGAATTAATACACTGTGATATATGGGGCAAATACCGCACACCATCTCTTACACGTGCGAACTATTTTTTAACAATAGTTGACGATTATAGCCGTTCCGTGTGGGTTTTCCTTCTCAAACACAAAGATCAGGCAAGTATTTGCCTCGTAGATTTTCACAAAATGGTTAAAGTTCAATTTGAGAAGGATATCAAAAGAATAAGGTGTGACAATGGTGGGGAATTTGTTTCAAACAAAATGCTTGATTTTTATGCGAAGCAAGGGATTCTGCTAGAAACTTCATGTCCACACACACCCCAACAGAATGGTGTATTGGAACGAAAACATCGGCACCTGTTAGAAACAGCACGCGCCTTAAAATTCGAGGCGAATCTACCCACAAAATTTTGGGGAGAATGTGTTTTAACAGTAGCACATTTTATAAACCGTTTACCATCTGAAGTGATTGAGAATAAAACGCCCTATGAAATTTTACACAACTCAAAATCCGACTATGATCATATGAAGGTTTTTGGTTGTCTAGCTTACTATAGGAGTGTTGAGACCAATGGAGATAAGTTTGAAGTGAGGGGGAGACCTGGTGTTTTCCTTGGGTATCCTCCCGGAACTAAAGGATACAAAATCTATGATCTCAAACACGGCAAGATAGTGACCTCTAGGGATGTCAAATTTCTAGAAAACATTTTTCCTTTTGCTCGAAACATTACTGAGAAAGAAGAAATTTTTGTTTTACCTCAAAGGTGGGATGAAGAAGAGGATATAGAAAATGATGGGCCAAATCAAACTCGGCCCAAAGATGCCCTCCCTACTTCTACCATTTCCCAAAATGAGTCACAAGAAACACATGATTGTCCATACCAAACCAACCAACCTCAGCCCGAAAACACCCATGAGCCACAAGAGTACCATGACGGTTCGGATCCATCTGGACCAAATGAACACACAAATGGGTCTGCCACATCCGGCCCAAACCAAACCAACCAAAACCAGCCCGAAAACACCCATGAACCCACTTATGATGACCAACATGAAATAGTGTTTGAAACTACCAATGAAACACATGGGCCCACAATTGAAAACGCAAGACCAATAAGAAGCAAATCACGACCTGCGCGACTTGATGGTTTTGAAGTCAACCTACCCCCATCATTAGACCATACGCAATCATCGCTCCATCAAGACTCCTCCACGGTACATCCCTTAGCATATTTTATTTTTTATGATAATTTTACTAACACTCATAAAGCTTTTCTGACGGCCATTACCACAAATAATGAGCCTAAAAATTTCAAACAAGCCGTGAAAGATGTCAGGTGGATCGAAGCCATGAAACAAGAGATCCAAGCTCTTGAAGAAATAAGACTTGGTCTTTGGAAGAACTTCCAAAAGGAAAGCGAGCGATTGATTCGAAATGGGTCTACAAAATCAAGTACAAGCCAAATGGAGATGTTGAACGGTACCAGGCACGCCTTGTAGCTAAAGGCTTCACACAGATGGAAGGGGTTGATTTCCACGAAACCTTCGCTCCTGTTGCAAAGCTAGTGACAGTGCGCACCCTCTTGACCGTCGCTGTAAAGCGTGATTGGCATGTTCACCAACTTGATGTGAACAATGCTTTTTTGCATGGCGACTTAAATGAGGATGTTTATATGAAGCTTCTGCAAGGCTTTGCTAAACAAGATGACAATCGGGTTTGCAAACTCAAGAAGTCCTTGTACGGACTCAAACAAGCTTCGAGAAATTGGTACCAAAAGTTCACGCATTCCTTATCAGATATTGGTTTCAAGCAAAGCCACGCTGATCGTTCTCTCTTCATTTTTAAAGAAAATGATGCCTTCGTTGCTGCACTTATTTATGTTGATGACGTTGTTCTTGTTGGAAATGACCCGCACAAAATACAAGCTACCAAGGATTTCCTGGATAAGCGTTTTAGCATTAAAGATCTTGGCCCCTTGAAATATTTTCTAGGCATCGAGGTCGCTAAAACAAAGGAAGGTATGGTGTTGAGTCAACGCAAATACACATTGGACATTCTTGAAGATGTTGGCATGATGGGCTGTAGACCGAGTCCTTTCCCCATGGAACAGAATTTAAAGCTTGACAAGTGTGACAAAGCAGCTTGTGTCGATAGTAATCACTACCGTCGATTGATCGGCAGGCTTCTTTATTTACAAGCTACGCGACCTGACATAGCTTATGTGGTCAGCATTTTGAGTCAATTCGTCGGTGATCCTAGACAACCTCATATGGAAGCTGCCAATCGTGTCTTGCGTTATTTGAAAGGGACTCCGGGACAAGGCATACTCATTCCTAGAGAAGGCGGAACTAATCTTTTGGCTTATTGTGATTCTGATTGGTTAGGGTGTCCAATGACTCGACGCTCCAGAACTGGTTATTTACTTCTACTTGGAGGAGCTCCCATTTCCTGGAAGACAAAAAAGCAGTCCGTTGTTTCCAAATCCTCGGCAGAAGCCGAATATCGGGCCATGTCTAATGCGGTTAGTGAAATCTTGTGGATGAGGTGGCTTTTGAGTGAACTTGACATGGCCCCTGTCGGACCAACTGAATTGTTTTGTGACAATCAAGCTGCTCGTCACATAGCAAACAACCCAATCTTTCATGAGCGCACCAAACACGTTGAAATGGATTGCTACTTCGTGAGGGAAAGAGTTGACTCCATGGAAATTTGTCCCATGCCCATAGCTACCAAAGATCAAATCGCTGACGTTCTTACGAAGGCTTTAGGAGCCAATTCTCTTCGTTTTCTACTGTGCAAGTTGGGTGTTCGGAATCTTCACGCTCCAACTTGAGGGGGAGTATAGAATATTACTATAGAATATTCCCCTGATTTGGCTCCATGATTATTGCTCCTACTTTATTTCTTTTCCTTAGTTTTTTCCCTTTTATTTAGCCTCTCTTTGTTATATATAGAGGCTGACCTTTGTATTGCAATTATCTTGATATGATCAATAAAATGAACAAGATCCATAACGATTTTGTTAAAAAACAATATATATGATAGATGGGATGTAAGAAACTATCTTGGAACGAGGCATCTTCAATGTTGATTGTTCGGGATGCTCTTGTTTAAACTCCTTGGGCCGAAAAAAGATTCGACCATGAGTCTTCTGAAAACTTTAGGTAAGAAGGATGTTAGCGTATAAAAACTACTATATATTACAAGTTGTAACTTTTATGAACAGTGAATTATAAGCATATATGAAGTATAAATTAAAATACAAGTAACTTATAAATCAAATAATTACAATTATGTAGTATGACTTATAGCTATATAAAATACTCGACTAAGTTGCATCAATGGCTGCGTAGCATGTTTATGTATTACATTTGGATCGGGTTATTCTTTTCTGAAATCACAACAAACATTCGTAGTTTTTACTAAAAAACATTATAATATCCGTTAAATGGATGTGAAATGATCATCTTGGTTTTTTTAAATGTTAATTTGCAAGAGAAACAATTATATTATGTTTTTTTTTAGATTTAAAGAATACATCTTACTCGTTTTTGCTTTTATATATAAAGAGAGAGCAACTACACTTGAAATAACGTGAGTGATCGAGTGCACCCAAATGCTATAATAAGTAATAACTGATACCTAAAGATATTTTTAGAGTTGTAAACCCTCTATCAACTGAAAATATGATGGGACTTCAATTCCTTCTTTCAAAGTGAAAGTTATATGATGGGATTTCCTTTGTTTCAAAGCGGATGTTAATAATTGAATCTTTAAAGAAGAGTCGTAGAGATCTTATATGAAATACGTACTGCATGCAAAATTAGTTAATACTGATCCATCATCTAAATCTTTTCAATATTTCACAATCACTATTTTTAATTATTTAGCGGGAATGTTACATTCCTGCTATCTTTTCCAACTTACAGAAAAGATATTTTGGAAAAATGAATCACCTTTTTTACTTACTTTTATATTTGCCTTAATATGATTCATTTTCTTTTTTGTAAATTAAATTCGACTCCTGCTCTCATTGTGGAGGTCAGGAGTTCGAACCTCATTGGCACCAGTTTGGGGACATCTAAAGCAATAAAAGAATTTGCCTTTGAGCCAATGTTGCGGAGGCCAATTCTCAGAGCTTGACCCCGGTTTTCATCCGGCTGTTACTCCAGAGGGGCAACCCTTGTGGAGGCAGTACGGTTTCCGGGGGAACGCCGTAACCAAGTCTGACATTTCCAGCGTGGACCCGGTTCAGACAACATAGTCTGGAACAGATCTTGGCTAGGGTCGCCTCATCGGCGATGTGACAGGAGTCACTTCTAAGAAAGTCACCGTTAAAAAAAAAAATTCGCGTTGTTCTTTGCATGTAGGGAATATTTGTTCTCTTTATCCTTGTTCTCAATCAAAACTTTGGTAAACATATACTTTTTTTTTATAGGGAATCCTTTAATATAGATATTTTTCATTCTTAAGTTTATATACTTTAAAGTAAGTTTAATTATTTTACTTTCAATGTTTTAGATTATCTACAAGCTTCATTGAACAAATACAAAGGAATATATGTCTATATAAATCTAGATTAATAAGTCTTTGAGCTTCAAAATAACGATTACAGAAGTTAGCATGCGAAATTACGAAATAATTGAGTTCTGGAGATTATATATTATAGTAGGAAAATTGGTACTCAAGATATGTAAATATAAAAAAATCATGGGTTTAGGTCTTACTCTAAGCAAAAATGCTTAGGGTTGAGACTGAAAGTTTTCCCAATTTGGGTTTTCTTCTGAGAATGTTGGGGGTGCGGTCCCAGCAGTATAACAATTAGGTAAACCGGATTAAGATAAAACTTATCATCCGAAACAAGATTCAATTTAAAAAAAGAATGTTCACAATAGTGTATATTTAGGTGTTTCTAGAGGTGAGAGAGTGATGTGAGGAAGAGAGAATGAGATAATTAGATGAAAGAGTAAAGGTGTGTGATAGTTAATGCTCGAGAACATAAAAAAATAAATGTGTGAGAGCATTAGAGCAATGTGATGGTATTCACAACTCACTTTCTATCTTATATCTATAATTATATTAAAAATCATTATTTTTTCTCTTTTATTTTTAATAAAATAATATTTTTTATACTTTTATCATTATATTTTCTCTCTTGTTCACTCACAACCACATTCAACAAATATTAAAAAATTAATAGAGATGAACAGGGTTTTATAAAATATAGAGATAAATAGTAACATGTTCTCTATCATCCACTCACAACTACTAATAACCATTCTCTATATTATAGATAACGCACTCACAGATGTATAGAAAACAGGCTGTGAATACTCTCGGAGAAAAGAGAGATTGTATTAATCGTTTTCAGATGAAAAAGAATAGGAACAAAAGAAAAATACAGTCACATAATTTTTTTTACCACTCTATTAGTGATAGTCTTAAATAAATTCATAAGTCTTATTGATCAAATCATGTTGACATAACATACAATAATAAATAATAAAGAAAAAGGATAAAAAAATTATCCTTCTTATATTATATTACATTATGTGACCACTTGTCAATAAAAATATGTTTTGTGGTGTCATTTGTTATCCTAATTAAATTAGTCGTTGAACTCCAGTAATACAAAGCGACAATCATTCCAGACAGAAAATTAGGTATTTAATAATTCTATCTTCACCAGCCTTTTGAAACTGTGATTTTTATTTTTATAAACTATATAACTATATCTTGATATTTGTGGGACTAGAAGATAAGAATTTGTTAACCTACAGCAAGTCACGGCACCAGACACGAAACTTATCGATTGGACATTAGTTTATATAGATTCCGGTAAGTATCTAGTCGAACCTACGAACACATTTGCTAAATGCGATGTGTTTTGGCTTGACTTGTCGGGTCCGTGGGTTGATGAGGGTAACACTGTAATTCTTACAAAAAATGTATCAAAGAAAATACATATGTTATACCATAAGTTAAAATAAATGAGTATAAAGTATTATAGATTAAACATAATTAATTTATATGCATTTGTATCACTGATCGTAAATTTATAACTTTATATTCATATGAAAAGTAAAATAAATAAAAAAATTGTCAGGTCAAACTGGTTTTGCTCGTATCAACCAACTTAAATAGTTTTAGGTTTGAGTCCATAAGTTTAAGATGCTTTTTGAGTTAGGGGATGTCTGGTGACATCTGAATCAGTCTCTTAATGGTTCAAATGTCTGAATGGTTCAGCATTTAATGATTCAGACTGTTTCTTTCACGAGCAAATGTCTGAATGATTGTCTGAATAGTTAAGCATTATACTAATGTTGAATGGTTAAAGAGATCTAATGCTGAACGGTTAAGAGATCTAATGCTGAACGGTTAAGAGATCTAATGCTGAATGGTTAAGACCTCTTATCTGAATTTGTTAGACATTTGTCTCTGAATAGTTAAACGATATACTAGTTATTAATGGTTTAAACCTCTTAATGGTTCAAGTTCAATACTTATCATTCAAAAATTGCTCAACATCCTCTTAATGTTAGGTTAAGGGTGGAACAAATACCAATTTATTACCCTCTCTATAAGAACAATTGCTTTCCTTAATCTTATTGAAGAAAAATAACAGTCAAAACCAACAACTAAACACATATCACTTTAATACTACATAATATTAATTATACATTATAATTTGCCGGTAACGGTATTATTAATAATATGTTGTCGATCAACTCTAATGGAATCACATAATATAAACCCTTAAATATGTTTTCTAGAAAAAGTCATCATAAATTTCTGTTTTGTTTTTGTTAGGCTTTGAATAATAATCAATGAATTTTATTTAAAATTATTAAATTTATTTTTAACGATTTAAAAGCCAACTTTGAATCTTATACAAAGACGTCTTTTAATAGAACTAATAATTGTAACCCGTGAACAAACAAACAAAAGATTTTTAATTTTTGTAATAGATTTCGTTATTCTTCTAAAAAAAGCATTGAAATAAATTTGCACTTTTCTTTGAGTGGGTGGCATTTCGCTTTCACTACTATAACAAAGAGTGGGTGTATATATCGTGCTAGCTTTAGTAAAACCGTGTATGACACGGGTTGAATAAATAAAATATTAAAATAATAAAATTTATTAATTATAAAATGATATTCTAAGATATGATATGACTGAAATTACGTATGAGAAATGATTATTACTAATAAAACAGTGATATCAACCTTTTAAAATTTAGTTTTTAAATTTTTTCCCCAAAAAGTTCTAAAACAAACCGTATAAAAATGTCATTTTTAAAAATTTTCTTATTATATCTGCCAAATTAATTATTTTTGGTTTTGAAAAATTGAATTTTTAAAAATACCACTTTTAAAATATTTCATATTTTTTTAAAAGTTTTATGTTTTAGAAAATTTTATTATTTTATATTAAAATTTTTTATTTAGAAATAACTTTAATATGTAGATATCTTTTTTAATTTACTAATGTAAAAGGATATTAAATAATATTATTAGTAATTAAGGTAATTATCTAAGATGAGAGAGAGGCGGGAAAATTTTGGTGAGGATGGTTATGGTGGTGACACGTGGCACTTCAAGTTACTCTTTTATTAAAGTATAAAGAATAAAGATTTGTTTATAGAACTAGCAAAATATAGCGTGTGTGCTACGGCAAGTGCGTCTTAAAATTACTACACATATAAAGAACACATAACGAATGAATATACGAAAGACACGAAAAAGTTACGAAAATATAAAAACGCATGTTATGAAATATGTAAGTGAACTTTAAAATATCAAAACATAAATAAAAATAATTATATCACAATAGTATATTTGGAATTATATATAGGTAAAACTAATTATAAAATCTAAAAACAATACCTCAAAAAACAATTAAAAAAATAAATAAATATGCTTTTTGAAACCAAACGTTTAGTAACAAAAAGCATAAAAAATCACTCCTGAGATTTGAACCCGGCCTGTGTACTCCAACAAATGCACTTGAGCCCGTAAGTCAAAATAAATTTAAATATTATTTTAAAAACTATATGTTATATAGTAAATCGGGAACATGAAAATCTAAAAATTAAATTAGCCGATTCACCACACGTTGTCACACAATAGTACTGTTCATCTAAATGCTAAAGATGTGTAACATGATTACACTAATAATTATTTAAATAAAAAATTGTGTATTTCAAGACTCATTAACCGGCCATGGCACCCCAGCCCTAGAAATCAATAGGAGTCGATGCGGCTCACGATTTTACCCAATGACAAAGCATGGGATTTGAACTACGTATACCATCTCTACCTCAATGCCACGTTATTCTCAATCATGGACTATGCTCCATTCCTCACTTTAGGCCAATGTTGTTAGGACCGGATCGGACCGGGATTCGGTGGCCTGTCCGGTCCGGTCGATAGTGGTTCGTTTTTGGAGCATTGAACCGGCCGGTTCGAACCGAGTCGGCGGTTGGACCGGCGAACCGGTCCGGTTCCGACCGGATTTTGAAATTTTTTTTTTTTTTTTTATTTTAGTGGGTAAAAACGGGTGTTAAACCATAAATTACTACTTTGTATATACAAATATAGTTAAGTTTTATATATAACTATAAAATATATGTATAAATCATATATAAATTACTTATATTTAATTACATATATAAATATAATTAAAATATAGTTAAATCCGCTCCGACCGGTCCGACCACCAAACCAGTAAGCCGTCCGGTTCGACGTCCGATCCGGTTCTAAGAACATTGCTTTAGGCTAGCCACCTAATGTGTTTACATGAGGTGGGGTCAAACATGGTCTCTTTTGAAGAATCTTTCTGTCTTATTATCAAGCCATATTAAACTGATGTATAATGATTTATTTCAATTAAATTTGTTACAAAATATAAAGTTTATATACATAAAATATTACTAATATGCTATTTCGGTGTTTTTATGCGCTAACACGTCATAAGTCATAACCAACTGCGGACCAAAGATCTACCAAAGGATTAGCTCGGTAGTTTTAAAAATTTTACAAATTATATCTTAATAGGCTATTTGATGTTTTAATTAATTTTCAGTTTTGACAAGAACAACAAAGAATTAACATGTTTGGAAATATTATCTTTTATCAAAGCTCATTCCAACTCTAATATATGTAACCTTGTGTGCTTTATAAATTGTTTACAATACATGTATTTCATCATATTTCATGTGTTAAGATCTTAAGTAAAAATATATATTATTTAGAAAAGGGTTTCTGATTTAAAATCTAGTTGGGGCACCCAAAAAGATTGAGTTGCAATGTACAATTGTAGATATTCATATCTATTATGAAATCAATATTAGTTATTCACTTTATCTTAATATTAATTTTATAAATAAAATAAAATTATCTAAGTTAGTTGATAACTTAGTATCGGATATTATTGATTATCATAAGATGTATTGGCAAATTTATTAGGTTTATGTTAGCTTTTTTAAGAGAAGTTAAATCAACATCAAAATTATTAATCAATTGTCTAAAAGACCATAATTATCTACTTTGCTTAGAGGCTCTAAAATAGTTTAGCCGTCTTTGGTGCTACTGCGTTGGGCATAAGGTTTACTAGAGAGAAAACACGTCGCAAAGTGTGCGGATGATTCATTAGTAAATTTTCATGAAAAGAATAGTAAAATATTATTAACTATCTTTAGTAAACCTTTGTATTATATGGAGTGATGATGTGAATTTTGGGTATTTTTTTATTTTTGTATTATAATTAAAATAATCCTTTTTTTATTTTTTAATATAATTACATGTACCGGAAACCCTAACCCCCCATATCTTCTCTTTTATTTTTGTCTTGACATAAAAAGTCCAATGATGACTCGATTAAATGGTTTAGGGATTTAATTTGAGCATATTATGCATTAGTGACTTAGGCGAAACACTTTTGATATTTAATTACTATTCAATGACAAAATAATTCTATTATTATCCAGAAGTTATTATATTCATTACTTAAGCATAAACTTCATCCATTTCATGTTTTTCTCCCAACTTCGTTGCACTAACAACTATTTTGAGTTAAGTTCGTAGTATATGCGAAACATGTTGGTACTGTAAATGATTCTGTTTTTTTAAGGGAGATTTCTTATTTTCCTCAGTTTTATTCCATTATGTAGGGTGTCTTTCCAGTTTTTTCTCGTTTCATCATTTTATTCAAAGAGTGATGTCGCAAGTAGGCTGTGCGTATCGGTGGAACCCCATGAAAAATTCATCGGGCAGTGACCAAAAGAAAACACGGGTTTAGCGGTGGTGTTCCTACCAGTTTTTCTTAGCGGCCTTCCCGTTTTTCTAACATAAGATATATAAATATTTTTAAGGAATAAGTTGTGTTTCAATAATTTGAAGGAAAAGTATCTTGAGGGGCCTGACGGTATATATCAATAATCAAGGGACTAGTTGTGTAGAACCATGTCATTTTTGTTGCAGGCCCCTTCCTCCATGAGTTAACAGTCTATTATCACCTTTATGCTCACATTACTTGACTTTGTGTCGACGCTACAGCACACGTAGTAGTACATTAAATGATTAAAATGATGGTTTTGTTATATTACCCTTTGGGGATCATAACTAAAATGTATGTCAAAATTTAACTTTTACCTATGTGATCGGGATCGTAACATTGAATCGAGACTAGAAAATCGTAGTCATATATTGTAATCTTTTTTATATGCGTTGTGTTCGATATTAAAGTTCGAAAACAAGATCCAAATACATGATAAAAAGGATCTTGCCAGTATCATTATAAAAAATCTTCTTCTGTGTCGGGCTATAGCAAGAGCCCTTGAACCTAGAGCTGTTAAGCCTTCCAATTCAATTCAACAATGCACTTTTCAAGCCTAGAAAAGGGAAGTGTTTAGTGTTGTATTTAAGACTCACTAAGCTTGATTAGCGTCATTAATTTGTAGATTTGTTAAAGAGTCAAAGTTTGAATATGATAGCGTAATGTAATATAACTCAACGATATCGATTGCACTTTTACGGATTTAAATTTTAAATGTTCGGATCCCTTGAAGTCAAATTATATCTATAAATTTACTCGATCGGTATACAACTTTATCTAGTTAATCATACATCATCTTATTATATTTTAAAAAAACTTAAGGTCACTATTCAAGCAAAAATAGATCACATTACATGAAAATATTACAGTACTATTATTAAGACTGAGAACTTTTCGCTAATAAAATTTTAGAAGGAAGAATGATCAAAAAGGTCATTTGCCCATCATGGCATCATCTTACCAATGTAGATAACTAGCATATAACTACAGCTCGCTGCGACGAGTCTATTTTACTTAAAAAAACACATTACAAGGGTATAAACACAATTTAAGAAAATAGTAGCATATGGTTCTCAAAATAAGCATTAACGAATAGAGAAACTAATTTAAAAACAAACTATCACAATCTATTTTATAACTTATTAGGGTATCAAGTTTAAAAGTAAAAAAATATAAAATAGATAAAACTTAAAACTAAAAAACTAAATTAAAAAGAACTTAAAATTAATATTAAAACGACATAGGCGGTATTCATGCTTCACACGTAAAATGGGTGCTATGTGAATTGTAATCATCTACAACATAAATTTGCATTGCTTTTGTGGGATTAATATTTGATGGATGTCAAAAGCATCATACATGATATTAGGGACATGTATGACCTGGTTTTTCCGCTATATCCGTTGCTATTTTATGATATTCAATAGTAAAATAAAACAAAAAGAATAAGATAATAAAGCTAAAACAGATTTTGAAAGCATATGTGCGTGTACCGACTAATGAAGATTGGTTTTTTTTTGAACGGCAAATTTTATTAATCACCAAGAAGAAAACATACAGCAAAACTTTTACAGCAAGCAGCTATAAAAACACCCCAAAACCATTACATTATAGTATCCAGAAAATTGAATATTCTCCATTGATCCCACTCCAGATTATGCAATCCTGCTCTGTTTTTTATCCAAAGGTAACCCATCATCTTGATTTCCTCCACAATACGTTCAATTGGAGTCCTTATATTGGAGAAGATGAGATTGTTTCGTGCCTTCCAAATAGCCCAAGAAGCAATGAGGATGATGGATTTTATTATCTTGTCTTTGAGCACGTTTGTCGTAGCAGCCCCATACGAACATAGCAAATCACTAGTAGAGAAAACAAAAATTTGAGGAATATTACACCAAGAACTTATACACTGCCATATTACGGTGGCGGTATAGCACCCCGTAAGAACATGATCGATAGATTCCATTGCTTCCCCACAAAGCCTGCATAATATGGAAGGCGTTTGAATGTTACGAGAACATAGGTTCATTAACGTAGGCAGACGATCAATAGCCGCTCTCCAGCCGAAAACATTAACTTTATTTGGCAACCATTTGTTCCATTTGGAATCGTTTGTGATCTGAAAATTGTGGCTGTGTACAAGTAACCTTTTGATCGATTTGACCGAAAATTCCCCATTAGATTCTTCCTTCCAAACCCATTTATCTCCCACATTTTGGATTAGCTCTCTGATGATAATGCCATAACCTAATAGAATATCCCCCACTAATGAAGATTGGTAGGTTGGTCAAACGCCTAAAAAGTATTGGTCCTAATCTTATATGCATTAAATATTATAAGTTACGTAACAAATGTTGTATTTTACAGTAGACCCATCTTGTAATTGTTGTTATTATATTATTATTATACTATGAAAAAACAATTGACAAAATATTCCACCAATAGAAGGTCACCATATGTCCAAAAGTAAGAAAGGTCATATGTTAATTTTCAGGCAATTAAAATGTTAAGAAGCAGCAAATGATTTCTAGATCTAGCTGGTTTAAGTGTAGACACTATATAACTTTTCAAAGTGGAGGTCATAGGTTGGAGTCTTACTAGGTACAATATGTTTCAAGTCGGCCAAGAGTTTTATCACAGTGGGTCTTTGGGTGGTGGGTTTCCCTTGAAATGGTGGGCGAGCCGGGTCACCAGCATTGTTTGTGTTCGCGGGCGTGGGTGACCTTTCGCCAATGGGTTTATTCGGGTGACCAGTCTTAAAAAAAAGTTAAAAAGAAAGTTAAACTTATTTAGTAAAGCAATTGGGCCGATTGGGTTCTCAGTCCAAGTGGAAGGACCAGATTGAGGCATTGAGCTGTATTGAATGGTTTTTTGTTCAGATGTTTTGTCATTATACGTTACTTTCCAGAAAAGCAGTTTTAATGCTTCCAAATCGTACAAAATTTATTTTATATTTTAAATTCTCAAATCAAACACTTTACGCTTCTTCAATTATTGTATTCAGATTATAACTCTTTATATACAGTCTTCTTTAACAAATATTAATACTTTTTGGACAATCTAAATTAAAAGACCCTCAAGTCTAAACGGGTTAATATTTTATACTATATAAAGCTTATAAAAGCATATGCTTAAAACATAAACTTTTTAACAAACATCTTACAATAATTAAGTGTTATGTAATAGAATTAAGAAATCTATAATAAGAGAGGAAACACGGAGATCTAGTCTAGGCCCTCTTACAATAATTAAGTGTTAAGCAAAGTTGTATTTCCTGATCTTCAATTACTAATAATCAAGCGAGACAAAAATTATTAGTTTGTATATTTTTTGTTAAAATCAATAAGATAGAATTTCGGTGTATTCAGAACTTAATCGAATAACATGTATTAGTCGTTATAATCTCAGATATCATTCATTCTCGACATGAATCTTGATTTACTAGCAAATTGACGAAGATGCATAGTCATCATAGAGTCATCTACCCATCATCACCCCACTTTACTCGTTTAGAGTCATCTCGTTTTTACTTTTGGTTTTTATGTGTAGCATACGAAGATTGATACTAATAATCCGCTACGAGTATAATAGGCGGTAATATATCAAATAAAAATAGGGTGTTGGGTTTCACACACCATTTGATTTGACATTTGCTGTAAACGGTCGTATCCTTTAATGTAAACGGTCGTTTACATGTCTGCAAACGGTCGTATTATACACTGCAAACGGTCGTTTCCTCCTATGCAAAAGGTCGTTTCCTCCTATGCAAACGGTCGTTTACTCCTCTGTAAACGGTCGTATTCTCCACTTCAAACGGTCGTTTACTTTTTTGTAAACGGTCGTTTACAGTTTATAAAACGGTCGTTTAGCTTTTGGTTGATTTAACAACTCCATTTCCCCATCCACTCATCCCAAACGAGCGTTCAATTATATTTTCTTCTTCACCTACACCTCCATACCTCTCCTCTCTATCCATTCCTTCATCATCTTCTTCATCTTCTTCATCTTCATCATCTTCCTCATCTTTCTCATTATTTTATTATAAAGGTTTGTTTATTAGTATTATTCTAATAAACTAGTTTAATATATATTTTATTGTGTTACTAATTTTAATTATTATAGGTAATGGCTTCAAGTTCACGTCAAGACACAGCGTCGGTTCGTGTTTCTAATCATCCTTGGCTCCAGTTTCGACGAGGGTCAGATGAATATAAAAGACTTCAGAAACTTTTAGATAAAGAATTTGAGGCTTCACGTTCGATATCCTGGAGTTTGTTACGGGACGTGGGTGAATTTACTCGTGCTCGTGACATGATGAACGAGCCGTGGAGAAGATTTTTTACAATTAGTGGTCCACAATATAAGGAGCTTTGTTTGGAGTTTTTCTCCACTTTTAATTTCGACTCGAACAATCATAACTACAGGTATACCAATTTAATTGGATTATATATAATTTCATGTTTACATTTAATTGAACTTATATTTTTTTAACAGTGATACCGATGCTATCAGTTTTGTTCTCGGGGGGTGCCACGTAATTATTCAGTGGCCGAGTTTGGTGTTTTGATGGGTTTATATACAGTTCAAGAGACCCATCAATCTGATTTTTTGGATGGTCTTACACAATTTCCAGAAGATTATAATGATGAAATATTTTGGGAAGAAATTGGTGATGGCCAATATATACCTAACAATAAAACAAAAGCTACAAGAATTAACGATCTGTTGTATAGATATCTTCATCGCGTTATTGGTCATACTATAGCTGGACGTAGGATGACTAGTGGTGGGGTGACTAAAAGGATTTGTTCTTTTTATTTTGTTTGATTAAAAGGAGGCCTTGTAATCTGGCATATATGCTTGCTGATTATTTTATTTCTTGCACGGGTACAAAGAAACCGGACATATTTGTGGTGGTACATATGTTACTCGACTTGCTGAGTCTTTACATATTCTCACCCTGACAACGTGGCAAGTTTAAACGGGCCGGTACTTATGTCCGGATTTGTTGATCGTGAACATCTTATACGGATGGACATGATCGTAGATTATCCACAAGTTAGGTGGAGGTTTAAACATAATAATCAAATGTGGATACCTCCATATCAAGATCCTCCTGATGATCTGTAATTTTTTTATGTTTTAGTTATTGTAATAAAGAATTTATTTATGTTTTATTAATTGTAATAATGAATTTATTTATGTTTTAGTTTTTGTAATAAAGAATTTATTTATTGTATAATAATTATTGGGAAATGTGCCAGAATTATTCACAACCGGACATACATGTTGGGAAATATGCCAGATAAATTCACAATTCACAATTGTATACATGTTGTTCAATAATCGTTTACAGAATTATTCAAATGGAAGATGCCTATAAATTTCCTTTACACATTTCACAATTCACAATTCACAATTCACAATTCACAAGTATTCAAATTTATTTATTCACACATCATCGTAATTCAAGTCAATAATGTCTCAATTTTATAATGATTGGGTGTACCAAACAAGAGAAGAGTTAATGGATTGGGTGCAAAACACTGCACACGCCCTTGGATATGTTATTGTCACACAACGAACGAAGAAGACTGTATACGGATTCATCAACAAGGCATTTCTTATATGCGATCGTGGTGGTGTATACAAGTCAACATCAGATTCAACCACACATTCAAGCACAAAGAAGATAGGTTGTCCATTTCAACTTATAGCAAAATATCATGAAGAAGATCGAGGTTGGAAAATACATGTTGTCTGTGACGAACATAACCATGAACCTTCTAAATTTTTGGAGGGTCATGCTTATGCAAAAAGATTGTCTAAAGAAGAGTATGCATTGGTGGAAGATCTTACAAGAAAAAATATGCAGCCACGTGATATTCTTACGGCTTTAAAAGAAAATAATGATAAAAATATATCCACAATTGAAACCGTGTATGATGCACGGACAAAGATATGAAAGTTGGATAAATTTGGAGGGACCCTTTTCTTCAGATTGTTGGCTTAACTTCAACAAATAAGACATTTTGTATTGCTTTCGCATTCATACGAAATGAGAAAAAGATAATTTTAAGTGGGCTTTAAATTGTCTGAGAAAAACATTGGATGGGTATATGCTACCACGTGTCATAGTCACTGATAGAGAGTTGGCATTAATGGATGCATGCCAAGTAATTTTTCCAGAAGCAACCCGATTGCTTTGTAGATATCATATACAAGAGAATATCAGAAAGCATTGCAGACCATCTTTCAGGTCTCAAACTGAGTGGGATAAATTTATGTATTACTGGAAATTTCTGCTTCAATCTCCAACAATTGAGGCCTATTATGAAAATCGAACGCGATTGCAGACAAAGTTGATGAACAAGCATCGAAGTATTTTCCTGATCTATTAAATTTATTGTTTTTATTTTAATGAAATTAAACTAACATTTTTGATTTCTCTTTGCAGATGTGTTTAATTATTTGGATGTTAACTGGTTGTAAAATTATAAAGAGATGTTCGTGTCTGCATGGATTGATCAACATCTAAATTTTGGAGAACGAACAACAAACAGAGTAGAAAGCCAACATGCTCTGTTAAAAAAACATTTGAATTCTGACAAGTCAAATTTAGATAAATTTATAACAATTTTAAATAACATAGTACGTTTACAGGAGACACAAATAAAGGCAAGTTTCGAGGAAAGTCGGATAAAAATAAAACATCAACATAAACATAATTTATTTGTTTCTTTGTTATCAAACGTTTCTCATGAAGCTCTGGATATATTACTTGGAGAGCTGACACGAGTTAATGAAATTCAAAACCACTCACAAACATGTGGCTGCCATATTCGTACTAGTTGCGGTTTACCATGTGCTTGTGAAATCGCACAGTATTTAAAAGCAGGCAAACCTATTCCACTACATTCGATAGATATATTTTGGAGGAGGCTTGACTTTTCACCGGTATCATTAAACGAAGACGAAGAAGATATTCAATGTGATGACGAAGTTGAGAGGTTCAAAGAAGCTTACAAGAAACAAAAAAATCCAACAGTGAAAAGGAATTGGTTAGAAAGGATAAAAAGCATAATGAATCCTATCAGCATAAATCTTAACGAGCCTACGGTGCAAAAAAATACTCGTGGAAGGCCAACACTCAAATCTCAAAAACAAAACAAACCAAACCCTTCACCTGCTGAACCTGCTCGAGATCATACCTACACGACAGATGATTTTGTTAGTTATGATTTTATGGGGTTGAGCCCCCCAAAACATACTTCAAACGTAGATAACACAACTCAATCTTCTCTATATCATCATCCTTTACTAATACAGATTCCAACACTTTTCCATCCGTATATAACACATATAGAGAACGTAAGCAGTGATGGTAACTGTGGGTTTCGTGCAGTTTCCTTCTCCTTAGGATACGGTGAAGAATATTGGCTGAACATGAGGTATGAGCTTTTAAACGAGTTACATAACAATTCTAATTTGTACAGAAATCTTTTCTCCAGCTCATATGATGAGACAGAACGTAGTTTATCATGGCTACAACCGGGTCCAGCTCCTCATCAACATTGGATGATAATGCCATACACAGGATTATTGATCGCCAACAGATTTAATGTGATTCTTCAATGCTTATCTCCCACTGAAAGTGCAACTTATTTTCCGCTATGGACAGGTCCGGATGAACTCATGTACCACCAATTCATTACTATTGCACATGTGTATGGTTGCCACTACGTCTCTGTGCGTTTGGAGGGTGAATATCCATTGCCTTTCATAACGCCGTTATGAAATTTTCACAAAAGTAATAATGCGGCTGCGTGGGAAAGAAAGTACGAGGAGAGACTTCAAAGATATAGTCAATATATACTTCGAAATAAAACTGTTACTCGTTTCAATATAGATTAGATTAGTATCACTTGTAACTGTTCATCTTATAAGGTTCAAATATTTTAAACTTATATATAAATTATTCGTTTAGTAAATTATAAATTTATTTGTAAAATTATCTATAACTTAAATTTATACGAACTATATAAGGTTCAAATATTTTAAACTTATATATAATTTTTATTTTGTATTTATAAACTATATCTAAAAACTTAATAATATATAAATTATTAGTATAATATAATTATAAATAAAAAAGTAATTTATAAATATAATTAATAAAAATTGAATAGAAAAAATTCATATAATAAAAAATTTAATATAATTAATAAAAATTTAACATAATTAATAGAAAAACTTAATACTTATATTTATTCTTAAATTTAAAATAAAAATATAAAAAAATACAAACGACTGTTTAGTTTATTGTAAACGACCGTTTACCCTTAAACAAACGATCGTTTGCGGCTCTGCAAACTCCTGTTTATAACCATGCATACGACCGTTTGCTTCATCTTAAACGACCGTTTACTCCTTGACAAACGGTCGTTTGTCAAGGTGGTGTAAACTACCCAACGGTGGTGTACGGATCAATGCTACCTAAAAATATTCTACAATGTCCTTTCTCTAATCTAGTGACGTTAAAACCGGCGGCCGGAGACACGTCAAAAAGCTAAACATCACCTTAAATCATTTTAAGTTTTTAACACCCACCACCAACAACAAAATAATATGTTTCTCCGGTAAGACAAAACCACCAACGGAACAAAATGACGTCACTAACACCACCGTATCTCCGCCCCATCTTCATCATCATCATCCTCATCTCCGGCGTAACTTCACAACAGTTCTCAACTTCCGAACAAACAACTCTGCTTAACCTCAAGCAAACATTTGGAGATCCACCGTCGCTATCAAACTGGAATTCCACCTCATCACCGTGCAACTGGCCGGAAGTGCAGTGCCGTAACGGCTCCGTCGTAGAACTGAACCTTGAGAGCAAACAACTCATCGGTGTTCTACCGTCGTTCATTTGCAATCTAAGTAATCTAGAGAACTTGCTTCTGCATGATAATTACATCACAGGTGAGTTTCCTAGGGTTTTGTATAGCTGCACGAAGTTAATTGAGTTGGATATCTCGCAGAATATGTTCGTCGGAACGTTGCCGGAGGACATTGACCGGTTGTCGCAGCTGAAAACCGCTGAATTCGGAGGTAATAACTTCACCGGCGACATACCTCCGGCGATAGGGAATCTATCGGCGTTGAATTCGTTGATGTTGTATCAGAATTTTTTTAACGGTACTATACCTCCGGAGATCGGAAATTTGTCGAATCTGGAGACGTTAGGTATGGCGTATAACGAATTTGCAGATCCGGTGATACCGCCGGAGTTCGGAAAACTGAACAGTTTGAAGGTGTTGTGGATGCCAATGACGAATCTAGTCGGTGAAATACCTAAATCGTTGACGAATTTGGTCAATCTCGAGCTGTTGGATTTGAGTTTGAACTATTTGGAAGGTGAAATTCCGCCCGAGTTGTTTCTCTTTCAGAATTTGGATAGAATGTTTTTGTATAAGAATAACTTCTCCGGCGAACTTCCGGCGGTGATTCAGTCTCCGAATTTGACTCAAATCGATATTTCGATGAACAGATTGACCGGATCGATTCCTAAAGATTTAGGCAAATTGCAAAAACTTCAGGTTTTGAATCTGTACTCGAATCAACTTACAGGACAGATTCCGGCGAGTATTTCTCAAATTCCGACGTTAAAGGTCTTCAAAGTGTTCAGAAACAATCTCACCGGAGAATTACCTCCGGAGTTTGGGCTTCACTCGAAACTCGAGTCATTTGAGGTCTCCGACAACCACCTCACCGGAAAACTGCCGGAAAACTTATGCGCCGGTGGTGCTTTGACAGGTGTGATCGCTTTTTCAAACAATCTCACCGGAGAATTGCCGAGATCTCTCGAAAATTGCGTCGGGATTAATGCATTCCAACTGTATAATAACAATTTCACCGGTGAGATTCCCTCTGGAATATGGACATTACCGAATATTTCGAGTTTGAGGCTCTCTGGAAACTCGTTTTCCGGTGAGCTTCCGGTTAAAGTCGCTTGGAATCTATCTAGATTAGAAATCAGTAACAATAAGTTTTCCGGCGAAATTCCACCGGAAATTTCATCTTGGGTAAAGCTCAATGTGTTCAAAGCTAGTAACAATATGTTTTCCGGTGAAATCCCACCGGAATTCACCACACTCTCAGAGCTAACAGTCCTGTATCTCGACGGAAACTCACTTTCCGGTGAGATTCCGGCGGAGATCAAGTCATGGAGCTCGTTGACCATCTTGAATCTTGCAAGAAACAAACTCTCCGGTCAGATTCCACCTTCAATCAGTTCTTTACAAGATCTGCTAGAACTTGATCTATCGGAAAACCAATTTTCCGGCGAAATTCCGGCACAATTGGGCAATCTCCGGCTTACAAGCTTGAATCTTTCTTCCAACAAGCTCACCGGAAGAATCCCGACCTCTTTCGATAACATGGCGTATCAAAACAGTTTCTTTAACAACCCTAAACTCTGCTCCACTTCCCAAATCTCCAACCTCCATAACTGTTTTCCCAAGAACTCACACTCCAAAAAGTTCTCACCCAAAATCATAGCCATTATCGTCGTGTTATCAGCGTTTGTTCTACTCGCAGCGTTCATGTTCGCGTTGTTTGTGTTCAGAGACTACCAGAAGAAGAAGCCCAAACGAATTCGCACCACATGGAAGCTAACCTCATTCCACAAGCTGGATTTCACAGAAACAAACATTCTGTCATGCATGACTGAAGCCAATGTGATTGGCACCGGTGGTGCAGGGAAAGTGTACAGAATCGCGGTTGGTTCACCACGCGGTTATGTTGCTGTGAAGCGGATTTGGAACAACAAAAAGCTAGACCAAAACCTGGAGAATGAGTTCACATCTGAGGTTCAGATACTGGGATCCATTCGTCACTCGAATATAGTAAAACTACTGTGTTGTCTGTCGAGTCAGAACTCTAAGCTTCTAGTGTATGAGTACTTGGAGCACCAGAGTCTGGACAGATGGCTACATGGGAAGAAGAGGAAATCTGAGCCCGGGTTGGTTCCAGGGTTCGTCTTGGACTGGCCTAGGCGGTTGCAGATCGCTATAGGTGCAGCCCAGGGGCTTTGCTATATGCATCACGATTGTTCGCCACCGATTGTGCATAGAGATGTGAAATCGAGCAATATATTGTTGGATTCTGAATTCAACGCGAAAATTGCTGATTTTGGGCTGGCTAAAATTTTGGAAAAGCAGAAGCGTGGTGAGGGTGGCTTGTCTTCAATAGTTGGCTCAATGGGTTACTTCGCTCCTGGTAAAAACTCTTTCAAATCACTCTTTCAATTTTCATGTCAACTCTGTTTTGTTTAGCTTGTTTGACCATAAAAGTTAAGTGTTAAAATGGGTCGTGTTTGTGAATTGGCGTGTCGAACCACAAAAGAACCCAAACACGACAACCACCCTAAATTCGTCTCTAACCCATAAACCATAATAAGATGGGAGTTTTTGTGTGTTACACAAACATGACTCGTTTAACCTGAAGTCTGTAATTTTTATTATCTTTATACTCTAAAGTTACTAAGTTACAACAAAAAATATATACTTTTAAACTATATAACTTAATACTCAATAGTTTTTTTATAACTTGTCACAAAATGCCTAGTTAAGAAAGTATAAAATTAAATGCGTCTACCCATAAAACCCCCCGCATGTTGAACTCTAACACAATCCATTGAGCTAAATGTGTTTGTGGGTTCCACCCCAAATTGATCCAAACCCATTTAGTGTAATCTTAAACGTGTGAATGTAATGTTAGATTCTTGTGATGTTTTCCTGTCATGTTAGAATTTTACACCTCTAATGAAGTCAACACGTTTGATTGCAGAGTATGCTTACACAACAAGAATAAACGAGAGAATAGACGTATATAGCTTTGGTGTGGTGCTACTAGAACTCGTAACGGGAAGAGAAGCTCACGAAGGAGATAAAGATTCAAATCTAGCCGAATGGGCATGGAAGCACCACGGAGAGGGTGATTCCATGGCTGGAGCTTTGGATCCAGACATTAGTATCACTTACATGGAGGAGATGAGCACCGTGTTCAAATTAGGACTCATTTGCACAAGCACATTGCCTTCGAGTCGACCATCGATGAAGGATGTTCTTGAGATTCTTCGAAGGTGCAATCCGCTTGATCAGCTCCCGGAGGAGATGAAACAAGGAAGAGAAGAGATCGATGTTGCGCCTCTTCTCAAGAGTGAAAGTTACATCACTAGCTATCATGAAACTGAGGAGATTTAGCCAAAAAGTAGGCATTGTGTTTTTAGCTTTTTATGTATTGATAGATGTATATCATGTTAGTCATGTGTGCAAAGAGATCATTCTTACACATTATTTCTCGTGTGAGATGTCTCAAATACCAAATGCGTGTATGGTAATTTGGCTATATGAATAGAAATTTGAGTGTCATTTTTGTAACTTGGAATTATTAGGATGAAAATGCATTGCAAGATCGAATAGAGAAAATCACTAAAGGCAATCATTTGTATGTGTGTTACATTTATGGATGTACTTATGTTAGGACACTTTCACTCGTGTAGTCGTGAGTTAATCGATTTATAGCTGCGTGTCTAATTTGACTCGTGTATTAATCTTCTAGTCTAACAATTATACATAAACAATGAGTCAAGCGCATCTAGGATTGGCTTATAACTTGATACGAGAAGACAAAAGCTTTCGAAGGATTAGTATTGTAAGCAAACCGAACGAACGTGAACGGGGCGTTGTTCGTGTTGGTTCATTAAGAAAAATCTTGTTCGTGAGCTGTTCATGAACGCTTACCGAACAAGATTTCTTGTTCGTTTTCGTTCATTAAAGAAATGAAGTTGTTCACGAACTCTTCATGAACATACACGAAAGCAAACAAACACACAAATATTCATGAACATTAATAAGCACAAATGAAATTTCATAAAACAAACAAATACAAACCATCATAAATTGATTTTGTAATTAAAGTCATAAACATTATGTAATATCTAGCACATATAAATAAGTACTTAACATAATTATCTTAAAATAACTTTTAAATGAACGGGCACAAACGAACGCTAGCGAACACATTATCGAATATTCACGAACATGGATGAACGAAAACGGCATCTATTCATGTTCGTTCGTTTAACTAAACGAACGTTGTTCGTTCATTCACTAAACGAACGAACATAAACGAACTTCTCGTCGAACGGTTCATGAACTGTTCGTTGAACGTTCGGTTCGCTAACAGCACTACGAGAGATACCTAAATGTGAAAACTTTATCTAATAGTTATCAAGTTTCTCAAGTGTTTAGATCACTCAATTTTCATCATTTATTCCAACCTCCGTAACATTTTATAAAATAAATATTATTTTAAAATTTCATAAGGGATATATAACGTATATGAATCTTAGTTAGTAATTTAAAATACAAAAAAGATTATCGTAAAACCTAGCAGATGACCTATCGAACCAAACCATTAACACTCACTAATAGGTCCCTTATGGTAATTTGATGACGTAGTTATGTTGCAAACATAAAGTATGTTCTAGATGTAGTTACGTCATCACTGACTCATACATATGTCCATTATCACCCACCAAACATGCATTGATAGTGACCTAATCCCAATCTCAACAAAGATATGAGATATCAAAGTATCAAACATGGCGATACAACATTAAAGATCCGGCTTTATTTTTCTCTTTTACTCCAAGTGAGCATCCTTGTGGTATGTTTCTACTCTCTTATCAAAAGTTTTGGGTTTTAATCTTGCACGTGCAAGCTGTGATCAGGGCCGGCTATTAAAAGTCTCTGGTTCCGGGGTAAAATAAAAAATGGGACTCTATAATACGACGTATGAAAAAGTATATAAAAATTAATAATACGATGATAATTGTTACAACAATAAACAAAATGAAAGTATAGTAGTAAAATAATCTAATTTACTTAAGCGAATCGGGAGGCTCTCTAACGGGTTTCAAAGCAAAGTTTGCGATCAAGTTTTCATAATTCACTTTCCGATACATCGTTTTCAGTAGCTATCATGTAATATATAAATGTCGGTTCCGCAAACAAAAACGAGCCATATATGTATATTACTAGTTTATTATCTATATAATACATAATATTTTTTTAAAAGAAATTTCAGCCCTGGTTGGTCGCCTCCCCCCCCCCCCCCCCCACAACCCCACCCCCACCCCACCCAAAAAAATATATATATAGTTGGCTTTGGCTGTGATGATTTTAGATTTGTATCCTATATATTTGTAGGTGTTACTGTTAAAAGATATTAACGATCCATCTCATATTTCAAACAACCGACCAAAATCATCCATGAAACAAGACTTACAGGAATGAGATAACATAAAATTGTGTTATGAACTGAATTATTGCAAAATATGAGATGGATAACCAATAAGAGGTTTATAAACCAAATGAGTTCTCTCACCCGTCAAACTAGTCTTTTTTTATGGAGTTCTCCTATTTGATTCGTAATAGTGGTATCAAGCAAAACTTGGAGGGATGGCTTGGAGGGAGGTAGTCGTGACCAACGAGCACGTTGGCTCTTAATGAGGGGCAAATGTTATGGACTGACACTGTTGCAAGACATGAGAATTCTCCCATGTCGGTTGTGTGGTAATTAATGAGGGGTTTATAGGCCAAATGGTTTTCCTAACCTAGTCTTTTGAATATAATTCTTATGTTTGATTCATAACAAAATGATAAGATACGATGTCATAGGATTATTTTCTATGACAAAAAACATGCTTAATAAGAGTAATCACTAGATTCCGAGAAGAGGCACAACTGAACATGGTCTACAAGGTTATGACACTGATTTGTCACAAATACAACCATAAACATTACCAACGATTTGTACGGTCAAAAATAACCGATGGCACCATGTTTAATAGAACTCAACCAATGGCTTGATACCACAATGGTCATGGTCTGCAACCTGATCACTCTCAAATGTTTAGGCTGTTAATTCTAAGCTCAGACTACAATTTAAAAAAAGATGAACATGAAAACTGAATATAATATAAAGTGAATGATGAAAATTGCTCTTATATTACATGAATCTGAGAAAGAATTGTGTTAATTCTTGATGAGAATCGATTGGAATCTAGGATTTTCCTAATTGCCAATGATGGTGGTTTCCAATATAACATAGCCTATAGCAGGTGGCTGCATTGATTCAGCATTTGCTCCATCGTCCTCCGACTCCATTACAACCTTTGGTGCAATTGGAGACTGTAGACGATACAAGCAAGTGCCAAATCTAGCCTGAAAAATCAGGGATATTCTAAAAAAATTTTGTAATATTTATTTAATAATTTTTTTCGATACATTCATTCAATAATAAAAATTTTTGTCAATAATAATTTGTTTAGAATGTGGTTTCATCTTCATTGGCGTACCCAGAAATTTTTTGCATGAGGTCGGAAAAAGTGTCAGTCGTCTATCACTAATTATTAAATCTTTGTGACACGTTCTGATTCAGGTCCGGATCACACAACAAAAAGACAAAAAAAAATTAAAACAAATAACATTTAACACTAAAGGTGTAAACAAGACAAACGAAATAGTGAGTTACTCGGGACAGGCTTGTCAAAATCTCGGATCGAACGGAGCTTAAACAAGCTCGAGCTCAAACTATACTATTTACAATTCAATAAACGAGCTTGAATCAGAGATTCACGTATCGAGCCCTCTCGAAATGAACTATTTTATATAAATTTTACTTAATATATTAAATATATTTATGTAGATAATTGTTATATAAAAACTGTAATAAAAATAATTAAATTATAAACAATGGATATTAAACCGAGCTTGAGTTTGAAAATTTCCAAATAAAAAAAGCTCGAGTATTAACATTAAACTTTTACACGAGACGAGCTCAAGACTTATAATTAACATATTACATGAGGCAAGCTCAGGCACATGATCAAGCTCTCTTATGTCAAAATAATCCCAGACTTCACACGACTTGTCTATAACCATATTTAACAATCATTGTAACATTCAACTAATCAAGTATTCAACAAATAATTAACTTAATAAATCAAATAATCTAATCTAACAATCTACTAATCAATAATCTAATAATTAATCTATCAAATAATCATTAATAAGATATTGACTTAGTTATTCAAACTAATTGTTTATATTTGTTACTTATTTTTTGAGGTCATTTCATACTAATTGTGTTAGTCTCAAAATTTCCTTAGGGATAGTATAAATTTCTTTTCAAGGTTGGGCTTTTAATCTTATATTAATTTAGACGTTTTAAAATTTGAAGAATATCCTAATTTTTGCTCAGATGTATTCCGATACACATAGTGGTAAAAAAAATTGCATTTGAAATGAGGGTTCAAGGGTAGGGGTAGTTCAGGGGAAGCCCAACCCTAGGCTCTTAATAGGTCTGCCTTTGATAGCTGATACAAGTCAACAAGAAGAAGAGCGAAAACAACACATCCAGTGTCAAGTGTGTATGCATTTATGTGTATGCGTATGGATATAGAGAGGGAGCCGCAGCTCACCTCAACATTTATGAGGTCCCCAAATAGTTGAGTTGGATCTGGTTCAGCATGTTTGTCATCAGTGTTGTACAACACAGAATTGTTAGAGATGTCCACATCCTGTTACAAGTTAGTTTCACAAGGAACCAAAAAAACAACAAACTCAAATTAACTACAGAAGCCTACCTTATACCCACTAACTATACAGAACACTTGCAATATTGCGGTTAGCAAGAAATTGAAAAAAATCAAGATATGGAGTTGATAAAACGCAATGAGTAAAGACGTTACTTCCCATCATTTAAAGACGAGCACATTTCTAACATCTCATATATAACATTTCTTCATACACCCTATCACTCCACTTGTAAAAATAAAAAATAAAAATGTTCAGATACAACAATTGATACAAACTAATGCAACCAATTCTCTTTAATTCGTCACTAACAGCAATTTTTAACAATCTCCTCTTTGTGCTGCTTGTGGCTCATCTGAGATGCTTGTTGCTGCATCTGTACTGTTGCACTGAATCAGAAGTGGTGCTGCTGATGAAATTTTGCAGTTTTCCCCAACATGGTCCTCGTTTGACCCGCAGTCAACTGAAAGTAGCATGTCTCATAGGCTCGGGTTCTTGTAATGAAGCAGACACATCGTTACAATTAGTCCTAATTTCAGGCTTAGAGGACAAGTTTTCTTGATTTTTGGTTTCAGTGAGAGTAGGGTCCACAGTCATTGCACTAGTAGATGGAGTAGTCTCTTTTCCACTCGAAACTCCAGCAGCATCCTTGCCTACACCTGACATGCAGATGTTGATTTTGTTTCTATATATAACTAGTGTGTCAATTTGTAACTTTATAAATGAAATGGTTTAACAGGTTTCAAGCTATATTTTCATCAACGTTTGACTTGTTCGATTACGAATTTGACATGTTAGAGATGAGGCATAACCTGAATTGACCCAAACATAAGTTAATATGTTGAAATTACCACTTCTATTGTAGACAGATAGAGGGTGAACCCTAAAAATTTACTCCATCCATCCCAAAGTAGATACAAGATTTCAAACTGGCATGGTCTAGCGGAAGTGTCTACCTACTAGGGCAGTCTCATATAGTCATATGTCCATCAAGACAAAATGAAGTAATCGAATGCTATTGTGATAGTTATAGATGGTTGTGTGTGTGTGTGAGAGAGAGAGAGAGAGAGAGAGAGAACCTGTCTGACAAGCACTAGCAGAGTGAGTAGTGGGAGTTGGAGGTGTAGATAAAGTTCCACCCTTCTTCATCTTTGACTGCAGTGAAGAAAAGTTAACATATACTATTAAAAAAATATTTGCTGAAGAAGCAACAGTATAGCAACCATTAAAATAGGGTATTATGACTGGATTGCATACCTTTACAGTCTCTTCACAGTACTTTATAATCACTGCTACATTTGTGTGGCAGCGTCCATGCAACAGTGTGTAAGCCCACAACAGAAGCTTCTTTGCGGTATTCGTTTCAACAATGTCAACTGCATGCACGTTTGACTGAATATTTCCTTCTGTTGACTGCTGACATGGCACTACATAGAGACGCAGACAAGATGGTAGCAATACACAAGTGGAGTCCCTATAAAAATTGTAACAGGATCTAAGTAACATAGTAGCATCTTCCAAATTCTCTTCAGAGTGTCTCTTAATTACAACATCCTTAATTTCTGACACTAAAGAACTCCATTTAGCTTCTAGAACTTTCAAATGATTTGCATCCTCAAACGTTGATTTCCATAATTCATCTGCATGTAGATCGATACAAAGTACTTGGCTATTTACTGAACCAACATCTAACGGTTGGGCCTCTGTTGAAAATCTGGAGTTTAGTGGTGTTATCGATGCCATACTAATCACAAGACTTCGACACCAAGCCAATGAAACATACTTATGAACTTTAGCACAGTTGCTGTTTGACAACTTAGGATTTTTTAACCGTTTTCTCATTTTCTCGTTATTCCCTCTAGTGCTTCTAACCTACCATTGGTCTCAAGTATTTGAATATACTTGAAAAGATACCTGCACAAGCCATAAGATATGTATCATGTAGAAGCCATAAGATGTGAATCATGTAGACGCCACAAGATGTGTATCATGTAGACACCATAAGATGTGTATCATGTAGAAGTGACAGGTGTGACACTTGGGAATGTGCCAATTCAGATTATCTTTCCACTTTAACAATACATGTGAAATAGAAAGAATAGCTTATGCGAAAACAGGTCACATGAATTACATAGTTCTCACCAAAGGGTATTTTTAATCATACTTGAGACGGGTAATTCAAAACAATATAATAGTGTTTTGGCCAACTCAACCCATTTTGACCATATAATAGTGTTTTGGCCAACTCAACCCATTTTGACCTATAACCCGTCCACCCATTTTGCCAACACTAGTGTCAAATATAAGAATCAGAGATTTCATAAATTAACTTGTAAGTTATTCAGGGGTAATTTACCCAAATAAGCTGTTTTCAGATAAATCTGGACACTTCACATTTTGACCTATAACCCGTCCACCCATTTTGCCAACACTAGTGTCAAATAAAAGAAATCAGAGATTTTATAAATTAACTAG
Organism: Flaveria linearis; assembly: GCA_024085815.1. Classification (NCBI taxonomy): domain Eukaryota; kingdom Viridiplantae; phylum Streptophyta; class Magnoliopsida; order Asterales; family Asteraceae; genus Flaveria; species Flaveria linearis. The sequence goes on from CM044004.1 coordinate 88,716,088, forward strand.
TAAGTTATTCAGGGGTAATTTACCCAAATAAGCTGTTTTCAGATAACTCTGGACACTTAATTTCTGGCAAACTGCATATATCTGACCATAAATTCATCTGCTCAATGTACAAAGAGAACATTTTCTCCAGAAGATGCTCTAACGCAATGCTATCAGTGCTTGTGCCAATCTCAAATTGATTAATGGAGGATACTAGGGCTTTGATGTACCACCCAAGAGCTATAGGAACAAGATCTTCAAGGCATAAAGAGAACTGCATTTGGATGATCCAATACAAATTGTTTCAGCAAAAGTTAAAAGTAAAAGATTTGAGTAAGGGTGATAATAACAGAATATTATTTGGGTATACGGATGACCCAATTAAGAGTAACAATGCAACCTACTGCTCCCAGCATCTAAGATTTCTACCATAAAATATTTTAAATAATATGTTTAAAATGTTACTATCAAATGCTTAGTTTAGTAAAATACTATAAAAACCATACCCGTTTATCTGCCCGAATAGAAATATAAGCTCGTTCAAGGGTTGATATATCCCCAGTCTCTTCCAAAAGCTTCAGGTAGAACAAATATACTTCCTAATGCAAGTTATAAATTTACGAGAGCTTTCTGCCAAATTAACTTCAAGAACTCTCTTATTCCCACCCACGCCAAGCGTTTTGCGCCTGAAACCCAAAAATACGGAAATTGAATGCATACATTTTATTCAGGACTAAATCCCAGGATTACATTAGTATAAAATTCAATATAGGTGTTGACTTTTAACAAACTTAAGGGTGCAACAAAAATTTGGCTTTTTTACCTTCCCTTCTTTTCCATACTATCAATTTCCCACATGTTAATTGTAAAAGAAGAACGGGATGACTTGAAGCAAAAAGAAAGCTCATCTTTTGCCTTTTCTAGATCCCCGCTTTCGCCTTTGCTGTATAGCCCTTGAGCAAGCATATATCTAGCTTTGTGAAAATGTTTGAGGTCCCCTTCAACGCATATTTGTAAAGCAGAAAGGCAATCATTGTAAAGCATGTGCCACATATTTCCTAAATCCAATGTCTCACAATTGGTTTCATCAAGAATATTCATAACCGTCTCCTGTGTTGATTGGCTAAAAGAATGCATTGCAGCAATCTGACAAACAAAGAACAGTTCCTAACTGTATGATTAAAAAGAATAAGTATAAAAAATGATGGAAATTGGAATAAAACCTTTAAGGCTTCCTTATCATTTTTGCCACATGACCGAAGTAACTTCAAACGTGAAGCATGCATTCTATAGAATGGATCTACAGCAGACGGATTCAAAGCAATAGCTTTTTCATAATATGCAAATGATGTCTCGTGTGAGTATTTAAGCTTTTCGCTAAGTTTCCCCAGGTAATACACATAAGACCAATCTTCCCTGCTAACAAGAAAACATTAGTCATATGGTAAATAAATATTAGACTTGCAAAAAAGTAACTGAAAAATAGCAAGACCTCTGAGCAAAAGCCTTCTCAAAATGCTTCATAGAATTCTGACAGAACATTGTCCATTCAGCATCTTTTACTGGTAAATTCAATCTCTGATCATAAATTGGTACCACATTTTGAACACCATCATAATACACCAGCGCCAATAACTCATGAATCTCCCCCTGAAAAAATTTAAACCCAAATTATGATTACTTCAGTATAAAAAATCATATTTTATGAATAATAAAATCATAAAAGCAAACCTGCTGGACTGCCGTTTTTGCTAAAGCCAGAGTCATTAATAAACACCGCCTACTCCTCCTTCGACTTGTATCAACTCTCTGAGCAAAAGTTGCATTCTTTCTCCATCCTGTTACATTTATCTGCTTACTGCCATCATTCAGCAACAAGTCCACTTCCTGCAAAATAAGTCTTTAATAAGATTATTACAAAATTAATTTGCCAGATATACTACATGATCAAATTATAATTTTACCTCATCATAAATGGTGGCAAGGCTTTGCCAACTCTCTAAACGTGAAGGGTTAAACACCAAATCATATTTAAAAAGTGTTGCAGTTTGTTGTACAAACTCTTCACCTTCTTTAGTGAGCACAAATCCAGCCCGTTATCAGTTGCACTCATTTCCTCTGATCGTGCAAGAAGATAATACAAGTTGCGATATACATCCATATATGGTTCAGAGCTACAATAGCAGCGCATAAACATAGCATGATGTAACAAATTACTAAAATAAAGCTGTGAAGTTTGTATACAATCATTTACCTCTCTACAGTTGTTGTCTGCTGTTTGAGAGCTGAAGTATCTTGATATATAAATTTCATCATGGCATCCTGAAATCCATCGGATCCAGCTTCTTCTGACAGTTTATTTTCACATAAATTTGGGTCATCTAAGAATTTTTCTATTGCGTTTCCATCTAGCATATAATCAGGTGGTTGAGGAAAATGTTTGCGTATCGCTCTTAATACTCTTCGCAGTTTAACCAATCCAGTTCTCTGGAGACATTAGGATTGTGTAAGAAGGTATTATAAACATAAAGAAAAGAAAGGGGCTATTATTTGTAAGAAACCTACAGATGAAGCCTTAGCATATGGAAGAATATATTGGAAAACATCTGCACATTGTTCCTTCGTTTGATAATCTCCATGACTTGTATTTTTGTGCAGGGATAGGTCATCTTCATATGATGAATCAGATCTAAGATGCAAACCGTACAAGCAAAAAAAACATTGATCTAAAGCAGTGTCTATTTCCATCTCAAGATCTTCTTTTTCCTCTTCCGTTAGCTGTTTTCCGGCTTCAATAAATAGATTGCTTGCTTCTTCACTTGAATCATTCCCCGATATTTTGTTATCACCTTCTTGGGAAACTTGGTCATCACATTGAGTGTTTACAAAGGTAGACTTAAGCTTCATGTCTAAATATAAGAGATGCTTTATTGCGAGTTTAAGAAATGTTCCTTCTTCTTCTCCATCACCACTTGCGCAACAGATGCCATACTCAGCAAGCATATCATGGATTGCAATTATTAATTCTACCTGAAAGAAGAACATGTCAAAAAAGCAAAATAAAAGAGTGAATGGATTTCCTCAGGAGTAAGATGTGTGCCACATACTTGAGTTTTGACAGGAACATTTGGATTCAGATGTTGAAGTCTGAAAAATACAATTGCAGCATCTACAAAACAGCCTTTTCCCCTTCTTTCTTTACCATCTAGATCATCCACTCCTAAGGATTTCTTAGAAAAACATATGCTTGTTATATGACACATAACTGCTAGCAGCAAAGATTGAATATCACCAATGATTTTCATAGGAACAACAGAACCATTCTGTGAGCAAACATTACATAAAATTGCTTATGAATCTTTACACAAAAAGGAAGTGAACAAATTGAATCCCTTTGCAGATCTTTTATAAACAAGGGAATTCATTAATAAACTTAATAAATTATTTTAACGCAACATTCAACTTACGATACTTCCACGCGGACTGGTGAAGTTCTTCAGCTCAAGGATACATCGGGAAATTGCCTTAATTTCTTCAGATAGAAGGGGATGCAACCCTGTCATTAAGGTTTCATTTGGTTCAGTTTCAGAAGCTGGTGCCTGGGGCTTTATTATATTAGACAATTTGCGAGACCCAAAACACTCCTCCACTCCAGTTGCGGCCATGAGATGCCTAAGTTTCTGCTTGTGGCATCTTAAGTAAATATTTGGATCCACTTCTTTGGATTTTTCACATGCTTTGATTATAACATTCAGCGCAGATAATTCGGTTGAAGTAACTCCATCACCATCTTTATTAAGAACAGATGGAAAAGAAACATTACTATCATCTTTCATGCAAAATAGAAGAGAATAAAGCAAGTTAATGCACTCTAAGTGCATGCCTTTTTCAATCATGTTATTTACTGTATTTTTCATTAAAAAATCAACCTCTAATAGGTTAATTTCATGCAGAACCAAATCAATAGTAAGCTTATTCAACACCTTCAGATGTGGGAGACTAATGGAACGAATAGCACTCCTTTCATTTTCATGAGATGTAAATAATGCCAAACAAACACCAAACTCTTTCCGAGCTTTTTCCTTATTACCATTGAAAATCGAAAATTTTCCACTTAGCCAGAAAAAACGTGCCCAGAAGACCCTTTTACTGTCCAACAGAGAACCAATTGAAGAGCCGTCAGTTGGGCAATCTAAAGCTACAGATTCTATGACTTTACAAAGATGATAAGATGCCATTGACATGAAATCAATCGTAGTTGATGTATTTGATGATTGTATCCCAAAGTCATAAGACAGCTCAGCAAGAAAAAGGCTGCATTCAGGGGTCCTAGTCTCCCCTGAATTTCTTGTAAATTTTTCTAACTCTAAGAACTTTGCAAATGCATCCTGGTATGAAATTCCTCTACATGCAATTTCCTCTAAAAGCAGGTGGCCAATATGATACGCACCATGATTGTTTGATGTTTCACACACAAACCTAGCAACATCAATTGACTCATTATTCTGGGTGTTAGTCATTACCTCAGAGCATTCTGTAATTTCTGATTCAACCATGATAAATGATTTCAGAAATTGAGGAACAAGTTTGACTAGATCCTTAGGGGCTGTAAGATCTGTTTCTTCCTTATCAGATTTCCTACTCTTGAGTCGACTGCTTCGTCTTTCTTGGTGTTGTTCATATAAAACGTTCTCAGTGTTAGTATGTTCAACAGCCTCATTCATTTTATCATCATTTATTTTACTTTTCCCAGCAACATTATCTGAATTGGATGGCAGATGTATGATCAATCTAATGTCTGCAGATCTGTACGATTCATGAGCTTCTTTTTTAGGGTCATTTCATTAAATGGAGCCAAGATCCCTAATAGCTCATCAGCCAGTGATGTCCAAGAAGCTTCTGAAAGATGTACCATTATATCCTGATTTAACCTTTTGGCACTACTATCATTTAGGTCACCATTTGTTGCTTTCCTTTTGTCTAGAAATTTCAGTCGAACATGATGTGGTTCCAATTTGTCTATACCTCTTGGAGCAAAAGGAGTTGGTTCAGATTCTTCAATTGCATGTTTGACGCATAATGCACGAGAATGTGAAGGCCAATGCCTTAGAATTAACTCAGAAACCGAAAGACATGCAACCTCATCACCAATAGCAATAAGAACTTCCAGCAGTTTCTCCATGCAATTCCCTAAATGCATCAACCATACATTTATTAAACATTATTCTTACATGTAATACATGTAAAAAAGAAAATTATCCCCAATTCAAAAATATGTTTAGAATTTGAACACTTACAGTTGTTGGGACTACACAAAAGCCCTTGCTCAAATGCCCAGCGAGAGATGCTCAGCAAGCCCATCGAGCATGACAATGTCCCCAGCTGATTCCATACTACAGAATCCTTGGAATCAATATCTACAGCTTGAAGATAGCATTGTAATGCGCTTTCATAATGGGTTGGACCTTGTTGAAGAAATACAGTGGCGAGATTTTTCAGTGTTAAAAATCTGTGAATAAAACATGTGCACTCTAGTAAGACAGATGTTCAATGCTAGTTCAGATCAAAGCTTTATGAAATGAATTCAAATATATCAAATCATGTAGGTAGACAAACCAAGCATTTAATCAAAATGTGTAGCATAACTACCAGAAACACAATGCATCCAAAACCAAGAAGCTACAAGTGCCTACAGGTGAATGACATAAATAGGAAGTGAACTAACCTCAGTTGCAACAAATGGCCATCACTACCACCATTAGCAACCTGACATGAAAAAGAGAATTAAGAAATTCAAGAAATCAAGTGTAGAAATTAAGTGGTATTATCATGATGGTGAACTTGTCGTATTATAGGAACCAATTTTGACCTGGCCAGTTGGAAGAAGGTCATCTTTTAACACGCTTTCTAAGAGTTCACGGGCCTTTTCATACTCCTTTGATTGTAACTTTAAAAGTCCTTCTTGATAGATTTGTGAAAGGCGAAACTCCTGGTGGCGGAATGCACATAAAGTCAATCAATTGCATAAGAGTAGTTCTAGAGAAACAAACAATAAAACTCCATTTTCTTCCTTCAGTTTAATGTGAAAATGTTTTGGAAACATATCACACCTTCATTCTGTCATCACTAATCGGTTAATGCTTATAAAACAAGAATATAAAAAACCATTTAGGAACATAACCCCATGAACCTATGCCGTAAACACGTATATTTCAGCATAAGCATACATGTAGGGTTTCCTCAGGGTACAAATGACGAGTCTATTAAAAAGCAGCTCTTTACCACTATAACCGTTAGAAGGAAAAAAAATTATCAGAATAGCATTTATTTCAAACCAATATCATCATACATTCTAAAGGTTTCGGATAAATGTGACATTGTCACTCATTATACACATCAAGAACATACATACTCCTTCAATTCCAGAAAAAAAGAACCACGATATCCTTATTAGCATTTAGTCTTTCCCAAAATACGATAAAACTTTAGCACTATCCATAGTTGTTGTCTGCCTCTCTTTCTGAATTCTAACTTCCCTAGAAATCCCATCTACACAACAAACTTGCATATGAAACAATAACCATTTAAGCATAACCCCATTTCAAGAGACTCAATCCCAAAACCAGCATCCTACACCTTTTTTCCCTTCCATTAAATTAACAATTACTCAGTATTTCGGGCCTTTTCCAGTGTGAAAGATAAACAAGACAACAAGCCACGCAATAACACGCACAACAACCCCAGATTAACAACTGTATCAACTAACAAACACGTACATACAACCACATGTCCTTATCCACATCTAAACAAACAACTAGAGAATTAGGGTTTGCCTGAGCTTCTTTGGTAGGGGCAAGGGGCTCCCACTGATACTTCGAATCTGTATCGTTGATTGCAGCAATTGAGAACTGCAGAAGACAATCAAATCGATGAAATTAGTAAAGATATTGAATAACACGAGGTTGAAGAAGAGATTACGTACCATTGTGTTGGATCTTCGAAGTTGCAAAGTGTTAGCGTAAGGTCTTCACAATTTCTCACCGATTGTTTAGGCGGGTATCATAACATATGTGCGTTTGTTTAATCACTCTGTGTGTGTGTTTTAACTTTTATAATCACTCTTATTTCTCCCCTTTTGTATTAATGTTTAAACTTTAAACTATTGTTGTTCAGTTTTCTCTTTTTCTTTTTAAGATATACAGTTTACGTCCTTAATCTTTTAGTGGTTTACGGATTATGTCCCTGTACTGTTTATTAAAGTTTAGCTACTAAATTATTCTTTTTTCAAATATTTGATATGCTTTTGTATTGTGTATATGTTAGTACTAGTATGATAGTGTTAATTCTAGTTCGCAAGTTATTGTAATTATTCTGTAGTTTTGCTTGTTATTGTAGGGAAATGATTTGATTGCATGGATTTTAATGGAGTAAAAGCAAGATGCAAGTATAAATTTATAAATATAGTAAATTTATAGGGTTAGAAGAGTAAAATAAAATACACGTGTGTTTTTATAAACTTTACGAATTTAAAGAGATGCAGCGTAAAGTTTTTAACGGATATGCTCTTAATTAATGTTTTTCACGGTATGTTTTCCGACATTTTCGTTCATTCACGTGCATAACACTCGAATTAATTAATATGACGGTCTGTTTGTATTGACTAGGTAACCAATTATCTTAATAAGAAAGTTTATAACAGACAAGAAAATGTCATAAACAAGTGTTGTATTAAGTAAATTCAAGTGTTATACACGTGGATAAATGGATAAATGGATAAATCAGATACCGTACCATAGAAGACATTAATTGAGAGCAAAATTGTTTATAAAGGTTTATACCTCATCTCTTTAAATTTGTGAAGTTGATAAAAACACACGTGTTCTTTTGTCTTGCAATTCTAACCCTAAAAGGTTTACAATATTTACTAACAAAACATAAAACATAATGCTATAGTGAGTAGATCATGTGATATAATTAGTGAGTAAAATATTCCATTCATAATTCAAAATGTGGCTTGACAACCAGGAGAAGTGAAAGCTTCGACTTGAGTGCAGAGAAGCCCAGATAATTGACAATGTACAAAAGAGGGCACAAAATCAATTGACTTGGGTTGATTTGGTTTTGAACAAAGTTAAAAGATACAACTTGTATTTCTGCTTCGTTTTAATAAGATACAACTTGTATTTCTGCTTCTTTTTAATAAGATACAACTTGTATTTCTGCTTTGTTTGTTAGATCAATAAAATACTTATTGTTCAACATGATCGGAGAGAGGATTGGGTAATTTTTTTTATTTACGAGATCATTCATAATGAATGCCTAATCTTGATCGTCATACTCAAATTTAAACAAAAATTTCTTTTTACTCCAATCCAATCCCTAACCCCGTATTTTTAAGGGGATAGCAAACCAATCCCCCGTGTTTGAGTTTTACTATTCAGTTTTTATATCATTTATTTTATAGTATCTGTGAGTGTACGTGAGTGGTAGAAAGAGAATATATGGTATAAAATGTATTGTTTTATTAAATAGTAATAAATATGAAGAATATGATGTAAGTGGTTTTTTATAAGTTTACAAGTAAATTTAGAAAAAATAATTTTTAGCTAAATATACGGAGAGAGATGGAAGTCACTATTGAATACTCTAAAAGGTTTAAGGAAATTAAAATCTTAATTTACCATTAGTTGCGTAATTTAATTTATTTTTTATAGAGTGTATTGCCGTTTTACTCTCTATGGTTTGTGGTTTAGTCATATTTGTTATTTTCATCCAATTTTTTTTCATCTAGCTCCTAAAGATTATAAGAAATTCTCATTTTCATCCAAAAAAAATTAACTTTGTTAATCCAAAATGTTAAACCATCTATCACTAAAATGGTAATTATATAATTCTACATATAAAGACAAATACCTAAATTATGTTAACATATTGGTCTTAAAACTCCATTTACATGTTATTGTTCCATTCATGAAATCTAATTTGAGCATTTTATATTCTAATTTTTCATCATGACTGGAACACGAGCTTGTGAGTTTCATCAACAAGGGAAGAGAATAGACCTCGTTCTTCATGGTGATCAGAAACCTATTGCAAATTGATAGTATGAAAGAGATCATCGCCTCTAGTCGACATCTCTCCTATATCGTGATTCATTTTCACTCGTTATTGTTATATAATTAAGGGATTTTGTTTTGTATTTCAAAGAATAATTTTGTCACTTACATGTTTAACAATTTAAATTAACGGACTTAATTTTTTATAAAATGACAGACTTTTAAAACTTTGAAAAGCTGAATGCAGGAAAAAGAAATTTTGAATAAAAATGATAAAATATGAACAAAAAATTGGAAGAAAAACCGCAAATCACACTTTTTTTTATAAATCAAATCAACCCCTAATCTCAAATTGAGTGTTTGTGTCTCATTCACAGTTGTTACGAGCAATTTCAAGCACCCTCTTCTTCAAAGCAACGCCGGCTGATCCAACGGTGACGAACAACCAATCGAACCGGTCGGAAATTAGTCTTAATTTGAGGTATGGCTCTATTTCACAGATTTCTGCTACATTTGTTAGATTTATGTTCGATTTCTCCGAGTATCTTTATATGTTCTACTTAGGTTATTTAAATACTTTAAATTGATTGCAAAGGTACCTTGATTCTTTTATTAAGATGCAAAGTATCAAGAAAGAGTTCATGATCTCATCACTCATGTATGTCTATATGCATTTTCTATCCACATTCCACAATTATCATATCCACTAAAAGATTGTGGTGTGTATATGATGTAAATGAAAAGGGTAGGTTGTAAAACTGCAACTTGGTAGTTTGGTACTGTTGTTTGTTGTTCACTGCTGCTGCTTGTTATTGTGATTTGTGTGAACACGCGTGATCCACCAAACAGCATTTGTGACAATGGTAATGATAGTTGTTTGATGAGCGCTTGATGAACCGAGTTAACAAGTTACCAAAGGGTGAAGTGGTAATCTTTTTGTTGACGAGCAGCACCGCGCCCTTCCAAAAATGCAAAAATGCGTTGAACAACAATAGCACTTAAATAATTAGATGCTTTGATAATTTTTTAAATATGCCTTTTCATCTTTGCTTACCAAATACAACTGTTGTTCCTGTCTAATCTCAATATTTTCATTTTCCTCTTATTTCTTGCGTCGTAGCCTTGGCTAGCTTTCTCAAGTAGGAAATACAGATGATTTTAATAAAAGTAATTAGCAAAACATAAGGTGACTAGATTTTCCACTGTTTAGGACTTTGGCAAGTAAAGTTATAATTTTTTATGTTAAGCAATAGAAAACATTCATCATCAAAATGGAGCGAATTATGTTTAAGTTTGTTAAAACAGCAGAAAGCTGACATGACAGGCTGTTGAATTTTTACGTTAGAGAATTGCTGATGTAGACAGTGTGTTGGATTTTAATTGAAAAATACAAATTTGAATGCATTAGAACCCTTAACTTGGCTTTCAAGTTACTAAGATCCTACTGCAAGAATGGTGCATGCAAGCACTCAAGATTGTTGTTGCCTTTTGCTTTGCCTGGTTACACTACAACTCATAAGCAGGTACTTTCTTGCATACTCGTTTACTGAATTCACAGTCTTTGTTTACTTTTGCCAACATTAATATCTATTTATTTATATATGTTTATGCTGTAAACGTTACAGGGCTTATGGTAACATTTTAAATGTTGGCGTGGAATTAAAAAAAGAAACTATGCCATTACAAAGTGGAACCCGTATCTACCAACTTCGAGGGCTAAAACCAAGCACGTGGTATGAAGTCAAGATATCATATCCTGCTTCTGTAGGTACAATAAATCATCATTATTTCGTGTGCCTGCATTGTAATTAAACTAATCTTAATACATTTTAAACCAGATACCTGCTAGCTTTTCATTACAACTTAAGAGAGGAGACTCGGAGTTATTGCTAAAGAACCATAGGAAATTGCTGAATACTGAAAAACTGATTTTCAAGAATGATGATGCAGGCTGGCGAAATAATCAGGTTTGAGATTAGATTCAAGTTTTTTGTTGTGTTGTTTTTAAAGCCAGTGATTTCAACCCATTCACTTGATGATACGTTGACATGGGTAAAATTTTATCTCTAATGGGCTGAATAGGTCAATTATTAGAAACTTCTCTAAAAGTGAAATGGGTTAAAAGTTGACAAATTTGTTATTCAACCTCCTAAGTTGATTTTAGTTAAAATAAGATATTATGTTTATAGTATGATTTTTGTAATTATTTGTCATAAATTGTATTGAAAAAGTTGGTGATTGTCTTCTTGTTCTAGAGTGAAACATTCGTCATATTGACCGTTGAACCAGAAGGGGTGGTTGCAATACCTAATGGAAAGGAGAGAGAAATAGTCATTTATAACATAGGTAACGTTCATCTCATGAACTCTGATATATTGATCATATCACTTCTTGTTTATTGTGTTATAATGTTATAATGTTGATCTAATACATGAAATTAAGATAATCATTTCTTTATCGTCTTTATAGAAAGTAGACCATTTCCGCTTTATAAACAGATCCAATCGTTGTAGAATTACTTGATCCGCTGCCTTCTATCACAAGTTATATGATATAGCAATTTATATAATCCCCTCTTGTAATTTGATTATATGTTTAAAAATATTCATGCCACATTATTTTATATACTTGTGCAAAATATGGCAATTTCAACCCATTTTCTTATAAATTTGAATTGTGTTATGTTCTATCTCTAACGGGTCAAATGAGTAAAATAAGAAAGTTAGTCATACAAAGAACAAGTTAAAGAAAATGAAATTATTAGTGAAACAATGTAAACGTTTGTAGACATGTTTGACACATTACTGGTCTGTAGATAAAAATAAGTAGTCTGTTTGACCCATTCGGTCTTCGAACTCTATCTAATGATTTTCTGCTTATTTTGATGGCAGTTTGTGATGAACTAGTGTTAGGTATTCCGCACAAAGCCTGGTGGGTTGTGATCCTGGTCGTTGTTTGCTTGGGTGTGGCGTTTGTGATCCCTTCTTTTTTACCAGCGGTTGTTATAAGTACTGATAGAGCAAGCCGTCTTGGAGCTACTTCCAAGATTTCTTGAGTAAATGATCTTGTCAAGTTACTTTTGAACCTTTTGATATAATTAGTTAAGAATACAATCCTAGGAGGTAACCATGTTTGTTATTGTACAACATTGTCATTTTTAAATAAAGTTGGTATTTGTTTATCTGCATGGTTAATTGAACAAACTAACTCGCCCATACCATATTAACCAATGCACAAGGAGAACATTCATTTTATGAAGCATGAGTCAATCATGTAAACCTCACCAATGCTATAATTCCCTTTAATGATTAATGTCAGTGAAATCATATGAACATGGTTACTAAATACCTTTCACATAATACTCATAAGGTTAGACTATGTACCCTACTAAACGAACATGAAATTGAAGGAGGCTATTACAGGTACACCAGGTGAGGTCATCAAACATAACCCTGGATCTAAACATCTCTAGAACAGTAAAGGCTGTGGCGACCGTTCTTCCAAGAAAACGATGGTGGCAGCTATGGTATGTACTATTTCGAATAGCTTTTAAAGTGAATAAATTTCTCCTATAACAGTATAACCATTATAAAGATGGAACACTGGATGTATAGACAGACAAAATACAAATTAAAACAAATAATACATTACTAAGAGTCTATAATTTTATAAAAATTCAAAATGCTTGCCATATTCTTGGATTCTTATTCAAATAAATCCTAATGTAGACTTTAATCAATTTCAATCAATGATGGGTAATATTAACACAAAAAATCTCCGAAACATACACCCTTGGTCAAAGTTGCTCAAAATCCACCAGTAACTACATGTTTTATAGGTACATTAATGCAGACTAATACAATAGTCACATTTTTGACATTGGTCATTATACTTAAATCCATTCAAAATTGGTCATTGGAGTCACAAAAAAGTGAAAAACTGCATTTTTGACATCTTGATTAAGCAACCCAAAAAATGCAATTTCTTGTGCAACCACCACCCCTTAAAATTTATAAAATAACCTGAAGAATCCAAGTTTTATGACATTCATCCACACAAAATTTAACAGATCAGGATACCTGATGAACAAAGCCACTTAACCCATCAAACACAAACAATTACAAACTGCAGCTTAAACTTTCTAACTTGACCACCAATAGCAAGATCCCAACACAACAAAACTAGGTTTTATGCAGTTTCTTTTTTTGGAGGAAAATTCATTCCTGCAAAGAGACTTAAATCCATGATCAATCCAGTCAAGAACAAGCAACTTTATCTTGAAAATTCTGCAAAAACATGGTGAATTGCATCCACAAAACCAAATTTGCGGTGCTATTATTTTTGTGCATTAAAATGGCGAATATTCTTAATTTATAGATTTAGATGTCATTTGGCTTGCTGCTGTCTCCATCCAATAACTGACTCGGTGGTTCTTCTTGTTTCTGGACTTCAATAACGTCTTTGGGTTGCAAAAAGCTTGGTTGGTTGGTGGATGACAGAAGCCTTGCCCACATCCTATCGGTTATCACAACGTTATTCTGCTTCTCAGTGATACGCTGCATGAAAATATATGATGGTTCATGAAGGGGTGTTTGGACATGTATTTTTGAAGTAATTATAGAAAAATATTACACAAGAATGAAGGTTTGGGATCAAATTTAACTTACATTAAATGGAATATAAGTCTGTCTACCATTGACAAGCCCACTTGTGAAGCCGGTGTAGCCCGCCATCACTCCATGAACACAACTTTGAGCAAGGAGAGTGCAGTATACATTATCAGATGCATTACTTGGAACCGCACGGATCATGTAAGTTGGATCTGCAGTAAAGAATTATGCATTTAAATAAGATTAGATTAATTAAAATAATATTATTACATTACCTTCAAAATCATAAAATGAATTGTGTTTTTGAAACAGAGGAATTACCTATGTATTTGAGAGTAATGGGCATGGAAGGAATTTTAGCAAAGTGAGCCTGCAAAAAAGGGTACTTTAGCAAAGTTATCAAAGGGCATTTTAGTCAAAACTATATGCATGGATACCTTAATCTTATCAGAAATCCACAATCCGACATCTTGAAGTAGTTTATTTCCAGAAGCATCTTTTGCGGTTGAAGTTTTCAAGTTTTCTGCTGCAAGCAGCTCCTGACCAGCACCTTCTGCTACAACAATGACCATGTGTCCATCGTCCTTGAGACGTTTTTCTACATATTCTAAAAGTCCACCTTCTCCCTCAAGATAAAAAGGTGATTCGGGAATTAAACATAAATCAACATCTCGACTAGCCAAAGTTGCATACATTGCGATGAATCCTGAAACACAGCAATTACATGACCACTAGCAATTTAGTTAAAAACATTAATCAATACTAGTTGTTCAACCAAGTGACCACTTTTGATTATGTACTTCTAAAGTGATAATTGTTGCAACTTGAATAATCTTTTCTAAAATAAGAAGAATTCAAAATAGGCATACCACTATAGCGTCCCATAAGTTTGACCACCCCTATGCCATTCTCAGCACTTTCAGCCTCCACATGTGCAGCATTAATGGCACGTTGAGCCTCTTCCACAGCAGTGTCAAAACCAAAAGACTTATCAATGACCTGGAATAAGCATGCAATATACGCGTAAGGCTTAAGCATTGTTCAAAGATCTATCCTGAACAAGTGACCAGCTTTATGTGAGACGTTAAGCATTTGTTAACTTAATATTGTGGAAAAAGCTTCTCATTATGTACATTACTGATTTGAGGGATAGAGATATCCCACATAAGTTAAGCCTAAAGTATCATTTTCATTTATCATTTTCATGCCTTCACTCACTTTGATTGGCAATTTCAACCAGCTTTTGTAAAAATGGGACAATCAGAATTACATTTTATCAAAAAGGCGAAAAGAATAAAGCTAACAACAACTTGAACAGAAAATGCCACACGAAGTATACTTAAGTGCTTAAAACCTCCTAAATTACATTATTTTAGGTATCATTACTTTATTAAAGGTCCAGTATCTTATTTAATACATTAATTATTTTCAAATAAAGAAAATAGACAAAAGAAGTATGGGTGGGTCAGCCCCACCAAATCCATTTTTACCTGTTACCACCTCACCTGATTCGTCCATTATGCAACCTACAAGGCTCTAGTAGAGGGGGGACAATGGTCAAGTTGGGTTTATTGATCAACACTTTTTTTTTGTCTAAATAATGTTCTCATATGATTTGAGAACCTATACTATTTGAACAATAATCTAAATTTTTAAAAGCACAAGATTCTAAGCATCTGAATACACTTAGCGTGTCTTCTGACTTGTTAGACTCAGTTAGCTAAGTTTTTATTCAGTTATACCCATTTAGATGGTTTAAGATAAAATAAAATCCAAATTGACCAATGTTTAGGTAGATGGGTAATGAAAAGTGGCTAACCAAATGTGTAAATCCAAATCGAGTAATCAACCAATGTTTAGGTAGAAGACAATAACAAAATGTAGAAAATGCAGGAAAATAATATTTATAGGATGCAAGTACCGGAATGTCATTATCAATTGTCTTAGGAATCCCAGCCACTACAGCTTTAAGCCCACGCCTTCTCACTTCCTGCGCAAAATAGAATGTTATTGTCTATATTATCTTAGTTTGCTGGGTTAATAACTAAACTACGTTGATGCATCTCTGCTTCAACAAATTCTCTTTAAGGTTTATAGAACTCCTAGGTTCATAAAGGAAATGGAAATGATATGTCATTTAATTACCTGATAAATAACAGCTGCTCCCTTTTGAGTACCGTCTCCTCCAATTATATAAACCTGATACATGAAAAAAACCAATAAAGGCTCATCATCATAACACTTGTAACATTAAGCAAGTAAAAGCTAAAAAGAAGCTACAATACACATGAGAATAAATGAAAACACACCTGATTGATACCACGATCCTGAATACTGTCAACTATCTTTGGTTTATCATGGCCCCCACGAGAGGTGCCAATAATTGTACCACCACGTTTATGGATGTCATTCACAACCTTTGGAGTCAAAGTGATGGTGTTTTTTGAGTAAAAACCTCTGTACCCTCCCTGCACAGAGATATTATAAAATTTAGACATTGATGCCATAATGTCAAAAGTTACATGATACATCTTTGTATTTTAGGTTTTTAAAAGAATAATCAGAGTAACAATAATGAACCACGCCTTAGAAGAATGGTGAATGTTCTGTATACGAATGCATTATCCATGCAATACTTTTTACTTATTTAGTACTTAGTGACATTTCCTTCTCCCAAAAGAAAGGGTCCGAGAAAGATGTTTTTTAGTATCAAATTTGGTGGCTGTAAGCTAAAAGATGGCTACCGCATCAAATTGTACAAAGCATTACAATTGTATACTGATTATGTTCTATAATTAAAAGAGATACATGAAATTAGTTATTCAAAAATTAACTTTATTAAAGTAATACAGTACTAAAAGTTTGACTATCATATGTTCACATAATCTTATGTGAGTCTACATGTAAATGAACCATTTTAGCAATTTAGTGCTAGAACTTAGTTTGGTGCTTTTTAGAACACATGCATGATTAAATACAAAACTAACAAAAATGACTTATCAGCGTGTTCGGGAAAGAAGGGCAATCGAGGAACAACAAATTTATCCTGGTTTCAAATCTTGAAATAGGACTTGTTTTTAACAAATATATACCGCAAATTAGACGCGTTTTTGCAAAGAAGAAATACAATTTATAAAAATAGATCGCAAGAAATTCATCAATAAGAAAAGAATATGTTGCAATGTTTAAATAAGATGAATCTCATCATAAAAATAATTTAAAAATTAACTAATCAATTTCTTCTGAAGCGTTGACAATCAAATCAAAGGGTTCAATATTGAGTCCCTTAAAAGAAAATATATATCAGATACAGAAACAAAATAATAGTAATAGTAGGACTTACATCAATCCCAAGAACTTTGGTGACACCATACATGTGATAAAGTGCGCAAACAATTTCCCTGATCACTGTATTTAGCCCAGGACATAAACCACCACATGTTACTATAGCAGCATGCACTTCATCTGGTGCAAAATAAACCTGCAGCAATCAAAACTCTAATTTAGCAAACCAATGTTATGATCCAAACATGTTCCCTACAGAGGTCGCAAAATGGGCGGGGTGGGTAAAATGATAACAAAGTCAGAAATAACTTTTGTAAAAGGTGGCTGAGGCCTTAAACACTTTTAGTCCAAATTTTTTGCAGTAAATTGTGCCTGAAATGTGATGGTAGCAATTTGGGAGGTTGTGGGCATATAGTTTAAACTTATGGGCAACTTTCAACCCATTTGACATGTTTCCTTTCAAACAAAGTGATTATAATTTACCCATTATATGCATAAGAGATAAAGAATAACCCAAATCAACCCATTCATAAGTAAATATTTCAAAATTGCCACCCATTCGACATATATTATTTTCTGCTAACTTCTAGTTTTTCAACCATTAGAGATACAACATAAGACAAATAAACTCATTCATAATCAGATAAATCAAAACAGCATACCCTTTGACGAGGACCAGCACGTCGAAAGTGTACTCCTCTTGGACCGTCCTTGTGTACAACAACCTACAGGAAGTCATAACAAAATAGACATGCATCATGGGTCAATGGTCAAACTTGAAAATTGGATTAGTATTTACTATGAATAAAAACTCTCAATATTATATATGCTACATACTAAGAAAACTTTATGCAACCTACCTTTTGAGGCACGGTATCATCCGCATCAACAAAGTACTGCCTGTGATCCATCATGGGTTAGAGATTGATATCAAACAGATCCGATATAAAATAATTACAAGATTTTATAAACAGATTTCTTGAAGGGCAGTAGTTGCAATTATGCAAATGTAACTTACTTCACAACCGAATATGCAGGATTAGAACGCAATGGATTAGGATAAGTCTGCAGAAAATAAATAACAAAGTGACATTAGAACATGTTCATTGAAATATTGAATACTGTTCATCTAGGAAATGGATCCTTGCAGAACAATTGAGTGCCTAAACGAGTCGTATTCACACGTTCAAGGGTTGCTATATAGGGATCGCCTAAACTAAAGAAACTGATCTTCAGAAACATGTTTCTTTGATCACTTCTTGAATTGATCAACCACACGTCCATAATCTCACCATTTTATTGTATTTAACATCCAAAATCTCAAAGTATCTCACCCTAAAAACAAGTTCATCACATCGATTCACATCATTATACAACAGATCCAAAAAGACCCACACAAGACGCTTCTAGAACCCCTTCTAGAACTAAAACAACCAAAAACAAAACCCTCAACCGACCCAAAAGTCAAAGCAACAACAGCCCATTTCTCTCATAAACAACACAAACAAATCAAATCAAAGATTATGCAAATCACAGATGCATATAAACTTACAGGGAGATTAGGGATGTAATCAGTTAAGTGAGGCACATCTTCAAGCACATAGCCTGCATCCCCTGTTTCAACTTTCATCTCACAACTGATGTTATTATCCATAACTTCCCCTTGTAAACACGAATTAGCAGATGGGTTTACTTGATTCGATCTTCTTCAATGGAGTTTATATGTATTTCCACACGAATCGGATGCTGTTTATATTTGTGTGAAAAGAGTACGACGACACGGGTTAATATGAGTGGATATTTCAAAAAATGTTTAGAGATCTCGCAAATGAAATGATTATTTAAAGATTATGATCAGGATTAAAATAAAGTTTTTATTTTTAAAGATTAAAGATCTTGAATCGACCCTTTTTCTAGATATCAGAAACAGTTGGCGTAGGATTGCATCAGTTTTGAACCAAAACACAAAACCACGAGTTTTCTTGTGTGCTGGTTTTGGTAGTCAAGAATTTTGAAAGTCCACAAATAGTTTCTTGTTTTGCTTTTTCGTCCCAATGTCCAAGGGACTTCAATCATTCATTGTAGTTAACTTTTATTAATTTATAGTTTTGGGAAGAAATTACTAGTTAATTACATGGGGTCCATACATTAATAAATAATATTATATTGTAATGTTGCATGAAATGAGTCGATGTTATTGTATTAAAGTTTTTTAACTTCTAAAAAATAAATGTATTCATGTTATAAACAGTGGGCCACTGACACGCTCGGTATATAAGCGGACGTTGTGTAAATAATTGGTTTGTTGAAACGAGTCAACTGATGTTACACTGAAGTCTTTTGACTTTATATAACTGTGTTTTTGTGCGATAAGCATTAGGCACAAGCATGCTCCTTAAATGTGTAAAAATTGCATGTGTAGATGATTAATCTGTTGAAGTGAATATTATGTAGACTCTTATGTTGCGTAGATATTATCTCACCAACTTTTTATCGTTTTGTATTTAACCATTGTATGTGATTGAAAAGATGTTGGGCTTAGCATATATTTTACATCTATGTAACACCCGTTTGAAATGTTTTTAAGTAACTTAAGTAATTAAATTTATTTAGAGAGTTTAGCATAAACTAATATTAGAACATTAAAGGTTTAAGAGATGAATTTGCTCAAAACTTGGAGTGACGAATGCATAATAACCCAGCTTACAGCTTTATATAATAACTGATGGAACCCCCTATCCGTCTCGTTGTCGGTTGCCAAAAGAAATTGATTTGGGGGGAGGGAGGGAGGGAGGGGGAGGGGTGGGACGGAGGGAGGGGGAGGGAGGGAGGGGTGGGACGGAGGGGGAGGGAGGGAGGGGTGGGACGGATGGATGGGGTGGAGATGTTGCCGACAAACTGCAACCATGACGTGTGGTGTTTGAGTGTTGAGCAACAAAGAGGTAGTGGCGCGATGGTGGTTGTAAAAGATATGCAATATTAACAGGAATATAACCAAGGTGGTTGTGATTTAGAATCAACAAGAAGAATTGAAAGTTGCTAAGTGCGGCTACAAGTTGTGGCATTATATGGTCACACCACGCTAGTAGTGGGCGACGATAAATGGGCGAGACAACATGTAAATCAAAGAAATGGTTTGTTTGGATAAACGGTGATCACAAGACAACCTGTTTTATTCTAAAGCTAGAGTAAGTTACTCTAGTCATGTTCTATGTTACGTCTCACCCCTCATTTACGCTTGGTATATCTTAGATTTTTTAAAGTTTAAATGTTGATAGAGCATATTGCTTTGTATAAGTCTTAGACATGTGTTTTGTACTAATTATTGATGTTAGTTGGAATCATTCTCATATCACCTTATTGTCATGTTATGAATCGGAAGTGGACTTTAAGATCAAAGGTTCAGTTTGGTGATTATACACAAAGCTGACATGATTATTGATTTACGGGACCAGTTCATATGAATTGACGAGACGACCCTAGATCTTACAACAATGAATGTAATAGTGATCCCGATAATTGTTTATGAGGATTTTGGTTATGATATTTATATCATAACATTGATATGTTGGTCGTATACATATATGTTCATTTAGATGTGACTATTACTCCTCATAATGTGACGTGCACAGGTTTATGTGATTGAAGGTTGATGGATCAAGAATTAGGAGCAGGTCACCAATATTAAGTTCATTTGATGGGTTATCGCTTATATCATTTGTAAAGTTTTTTTGTTGTGTCAGGTTAGTTTCCAGGCGTTTGTGCTATAGCGTTAAATTTAAAAAGCCATTTAGCCAAATTTCCATGCATAAAAAGTGTTTATTAAACCACGAGTGTTTTAGTGAACGAGTGATTGTTAAACATGTTTTATTTATGAACTAGACATGCCGAAACTCTTATAAATTAGTGTCTTATAGACATGTGTTATTTACGTGGTTAATATTTGAGATGAATGCCTTTATTTCGGTAATGTTTGAATTTTTTTTGACAGCGTGTAAGATCGTGTTTTAAACTTCCGGTTACTCTAGCCACTTTGATTTGTGTAAATAAGGCATAGTGATAAAATTGTGTAATGGACGTGAATGATTATCGGGGTTCCTGCTAAGGACCAACTTGCACAACTCTTTGGAAAGCTAGTGTGAACCGTAAAAGTGAATCCGAGACTTGTACTATGATCAAATTTGCATCCGAATCTAGCATGTGGAGCTGCTTCAACGAGCGTTTGCTTAATGTGTGGTTGATTATCATGTGTAATTAAATACATGTAATAATATGTTTTAATCATACTTATGCATGGAATATAGTTACTTTGAATGTACTTCCTATTTTAAGGTTAATGACGAATATATGCGAGGTGATTGAATTTGGAAGGAAAAAAAAGTTGGAAACCCACGTAGTGTACCATGGTTTGAGCACCATGAGTTCAACGTAACAAGTCATCTTTATTTCAGCATATTACAAAAGCATTTTTGGCATACAAGTCTGAGATCAACGACAAGGAGTGTAACATACTATGGGTTTAGCGTAACAAGTCAACATTGGTTCAAGGTATCACATAATGTTTCTCAAAAAACAATCTTTCACACACCTTAAATGCTTAAAACCTCTATAACTAATCCTACGCATTCATAACAGCCTTAATAGAAATCTAAATAAAATAGAATGCAAACTAGCCCTTAAATTATAAAACTTAGGTTAACATAGGCTCATGCATCATTAACTATTTCTTGCCGATATTAATCATTTTTCAGTATCAAGTACTATAAAAGCTAGAGCATTATATTTGTTACTCAACAATTACTTCAACCAAATACTTTATTGCTACCAGATACATCCCAAGCTCCTAACGATATACAAGTTGTACGTTATGCATACGACATACAACCCTTCTCTTAGACTTTACGTATAACAAGAGTTAAACCAAACGTAAGATAATCAAAATAATTAGTAAACCTACCCCTTTCTAGTTTCGACGCTAAGAGCACGCACAACAGGTTAATTTCTCATTTTATCTTAGTGTGTGTCATATATTATGCGAGATGGTTGTGAGTAAATAAGAGAGAAAATTCATCGGGGTTGCACTGTGTTTCTTAATATTCAAGGAAATACGGTATAACACCATAAATTGTTTAATATTTTTTGAAAATGGTCAAGTGAAGGATATAGAAAACATAATAATAAAAATATAAAAAGATATTATTTAATTGAGAGAAGGGAAGTACTATTTTGATAGGGTCCAAATATATAGACACATTATTTTATAAATCGACACCCCTATACGTCTTGTATAGCATCATACGTGGCGTATAAAGTCGAAGAAACAAAAAACGAGGAAAATTCATGAGGGCTGTCAAAGGGCTTTACGCCCCATGTAGCCCTATACGACTCCCGATACGGCACATATAGAGCTATACGTGTAACAAATTTCGACACTGACTATAAGAAAAATCCAGAGGCTATCAGAGGGGCTATACGCCTATACCCTCGTATAGGACTATACGCCTGTACGACCCACCTATATAATGCATAAAGTGCTATACGATCCGTATAAAAATCACGTCGGGTCCTTTTGATATGCTCCAAGTCGCTACTCACTAACCGATTTTGGAGTAATCACCCTCAGTTTCTATCATATCGCGCCTACGATTGTCTTTCGTACCAAGAAACCATCTTCAATCAATAGTAGCAATAACCAACGTAGAAAAACCAACAATCTGATACTAAAAATCCCCATTTTAAAAACCCTAAGTAAATCCACTGAGATCGTAACTTCACCACTGAAGGAATCGCCTGTGAAGAATCAGCAGTTAGTGTAATCGAACCAATGAATCCGACATCTGAGAGTCACTGAAATCACGAACGGGGTATAACAGATCGCGCGACCGATCGAATTTCGCTGGTTTTGATGCGGGAAGGAAAAAGGTCTCCGCAACATGTTTTGGAGGGGACGTGAGAGGGAGATTATCAAGGAGAAAAATGGGCTTCCTCCTTTTGGGCAGGTTCGAGTTCTTGTTGTTGGTGACTCAGGTAATAAGATGATGTGAATTTCTTTGTTTCTTATGCTGAATACTTGAAATAGATGCTGAATATGTTTAGGTTGTTAAGTTATGTTGTGTTTAATGGAGGCGTTTGTTGTTAATCAGTGTATGGATACTAAACTATGGTTCATTTGGATGTGAGTTTTGAGAATGATCATGTACTATTGAGTAATACAGTGTGATAATCGGCTCACAGGAAATGGTATTCGCACATGCTTTTGTCACTTGAAGCGGTATAATCACTTATGATGGCATCTATCATTCGATTACTAGTTAGGTTATAACGGATATGAAACTGTTTATTGGAATAATTAGATTATCACAAATAGAAGTAGGTTACTATCACAAATAGAAGTAGGTTACCCAAACACTAGAAGCTGAATTTGAAATAATTAAGCAATCACTTTTTTTTATCTTAAAAAGTGCACATCCAACCATCCCCTTAATCTTGTTGTTTGGTTGATGAGTTGATGTATGTGAAGATTGATTCGAGGAGATTGCTGTGTCCTGTAGAATGATACTAATCTTGATAATTTACCATCATGCTGACTGACTTTACCTTTTACATTTAAACATTCAGAAAATAAAATGTTAACTAGATATGGAGGCAGTTTTATGCTTATTGCAGCATATTATGGTAACAGACGCCTCTCGAGCACAGCCTTTTTCTTACTTTTGTGGTGCTACAGAATGCCCCTCAAAGACAACCCTTGTTTTTATCTTTCACAAATTAACATTTACGTGATTCTGATTTCTGTTATTTATTGTTCTAACACGTTTTAGTGTCACCTATATCTGTTAGTGGTTGCTAGTCCCGTAGTGGGTAGATGTGAATCAGTTCTTCAACCTATAAAATCTATATCACTCCCCTCCTGTTAATTGATAAGGTTGGGGATGCAATACACAATAGAGAAGGACACATACATGATACACTTGGGCCTTAATCAATTTATGGTGAATTGAGCAACACATAGGGGAAATATTAGCACAAATGTTAAACTAGCCCATGAACATATATAGTCATAGATTACTCATAGATTACTTGTAGCCTGTCATGTTTGAGCTGCAACAAAGTATTAAAAAAGTCATATAACAAAAAAAAAATCCAACTAAAGATTCCGCCTTTCCTCACAAATTCTATTTTTGTCAATATAGAGCCGCACCAATCAACTTCTTCCTTGTTATAAATCAAGCGGCGCAGCGGAACCAACACACGAACACGCACAAACGAATATCACGCAGAAGAAATAGAACAACAAACGACACAAGGATTTAACGTGGTTCGGTCGGTGTGACCTACGTCCACAGGCTGCAACTAGGGTTTTCTTTATTTGCTCAGTACAAAAGATTACAATACATGACATGAGTATATATAGAGACTAATTAGGGTTAACTATTTAATTAACAAGAAAACTAAACATGGGCCCAAGCCCAAAGTCTTCACAAACCCAACAATCTCCCACTTGAAGGCTTTGCGATAAATTCTAGCCCGCCATTCAAGTACAAAGCAACCCAGTCGTCCAGTAACTTCAGTAATCTTTAAACAAGTCTTCCAAGCCTCCAGTTCCCTGAGAACAAGCTAAGACTTTATCACATCTCCTAGTTGCAGCGCCCCTTCATCATCAAGTACCAGAGGGGTCAGTTGAAGCTCCCCCGAGCTCCAACTCAGTCGTGGCTAGTCCCGCCAACGACTCATCTTCCATCTTAACCGGTTTGGACATTTCACCGGATTCAAAGATAAATTGAGGATCACCATCACTCTCCAAATTCAGCAAACAATCATCAGGAGAGAATTTTTCAGTCGTAGTCTTTAAAACCCAACGGTTCTTTGTAACTGTACCCGGAACACGTCCCGTGCTCCCACTGTCACCGAATCCCCTGAATGGTTTAGACTTCTGAACTCGTTCACCTAACATCCCTGCTCCAGACTTCATGTTTGCAAAATGAACTCTCTTAGCACTAGATTTAGCGAACCGGATTTTGTCATGCTTAACCGGGACGGTCATACATCCCTCAGCAGGTACCTCAACCATATACAATGACCCACGCTTCATACCACGAGCAATAACCAGATTACCATTGATCACCCTCCATTTACCACTACCAAACCTCACTTTCAGTCCTTGTTCATCCAGCTGACCAACTGAAATCAGTTTCTTCTTCAACCCCGGAATCACCCTGACATTCTTTAGGTTCCATGTAGTACCCAATGAAGTAACCAGATCAATATCACCCATTCCCGTTACCTCAAGTATCTCGTCATTGGCTAATCGTACCTTTCCAAAATCACCATATTTCAGATTCACCATCGTTTCCCCGTTGTCCATGGTGTGAAACGAAGCCCCTGAATCCATGACCCAAGAGTCCGCACTGTTTTCCACACTGAGTATCAATATATCATCATCAGAAACATCCCCAGCAGCAGTGTTCAATTCTTTCTTATTCGGACATTGACTCTTAACATGTCCCACCTCATTGCAGCTCCAGCACTTCACATTCTTCCTAGTTTTAGATGAACTTCTTCCCCGACTCCCACTGTTCCTGTTATTACCCCGACCCCTGCCAACATTTAGTAGTTCACTATTGGATGATTCACCCGAGTTCTTTCTTCTGACTTCTTCACCCATGATCAGATCTCGAATACCATTAAGAGTGAAACCCTTAGTCCCCACAGAACTTGAAATTGCAGTCACAGTTCCAGACCAACTATCAGGCAGAGACGCCAACAGCAGTAGAGCCTGAACTTCATCATCAAACTTAATTCCAACAGATACAAGTCTTGTTAATATTGAATTTAGATTGTTAATGTGAGCAATCACTGAGCTTCCTTCTTTCATCCTTGTGTTCACCAGCTCTCGAATCAAGAACACCTTATTCGATGCAGACGGTTTCTCATACATATTTGACAAGGCAGTCATCATACCACGAGCCGTGGTTTCCTTAATGACATTAAAAGCAACGTTTTTCGTCAAAGCCAATGTAATAACCGCACGAGCCTTCTTGTCCTTTGATTTCCAATCAGCCTGTTCTATTTTCGTAGGTTTTTCTTCTAGTACCATATCCAAGTCCTTTTGACATAACAATGCTTCTACTTGCATTTTCCACCAACTGAAATCAGAACCGTTAAATTTTTCGATCACAACCTTCCCGTCTTCAGCCATCTCAAACAGCAAACAAGAAGCAAATCGAAACAGTGAACAGACACAGCAATGGCACGGGCCTGAACTTGACGACTGTTCTACTGAACACTGTCAATTGACCGATTTGCTCTTACAAAAAACCTTTGCAGACAAATCTAAACCCGAACGTACTTTTCTTTCACAAAACACGGTTCCCCAAAACAGTTGATAAATAATTCGTCAAAAAATAGAAACTTGAAAACACAAAACCTAACCTTTACCCGGCGAATCCAAGAGTTTTTCACCAAACCCTAATCGACGGCTTCAAAGAATTTAACTTGGTACTTTTTCTTTTTTCTTAATGCGTCTGCTTGCGTTGGTCAACTGAATAAAAAATACACCAAGAGATGCATAGGCCCAAATCTTTTATTAAAGGCCCAAAGAACTAGACAACTCCATTAAAATAGTCTGCTTCTTTCACGTGGGCTCCAATTAAAAGAAAAAACTTGATTTTCTTTTCCTGCTACCAACGCAAATCCCTAAGAAGAAAAGAAACTGCGCACAAGCAACAACAGCAACAAAACGTTATGACGGCACGACTTCGACGCAAACCTCCTTCTGCGAATTGTTTATCAGTGCAACTAATCGTGTGTTCAACGAGCCTAAGCTCTGATACCACTTGTTATAAATCAAGCGGCGCAGCGGAACCAACACACGAACACGCACAAACGAATATCACGCAGAAGAAATAGAACAACAAACGACACAAGGATTTAACGTGGTTCGGTCGGTGTGACCTACGTCCACGGGCTGCAACTAGGGTTTTCTTTATTTGCTCAGTACAAAAGATTACAATACATGACATGGGTATATATAGAGACTAATTAGGGTTAACTATTTAATTAACAAGAAAACTAAACATGGGCCCAAGCCCAAAGTCTTCACAAACCCAACACCTTTGTTGGTTTGATGTATAATCCTAAACATTAACGATAGCCCATATATTAATGCACTCATCTTTATGTGAAGTGATATTGATACTTCATTATTTATACTGTAATCATGTGATGCCCTGTATATACTGTTTTGTTCTCAACTTAGATGGTTAGAAGGGTTTTCTTTCGTGAACTAGGACAGGGAACCTCATTAACGAAGGTTTAATGTTTGGATATAGTTAAATCATCTATTATAAAACAAGCGTACCATCAGCTAACTTCTTGTAATCCAAAAACTTTGAATGCACAACAGTGTGAAATGGAATCTGGGAAAAGGGTTAAGAGTAAGTTGCTCCAAGGCTTAATGGTTTTCTTTTTCTAGATCTACAAACAGTTTGCATGATGAGGAATATGATCGTAGAAAAGTTCATTATTTTGGTTTCATTAAGTCAGTTCATGATACAGAGTAGCTACCGTGTAAGGGGACATTCATGGTTATAGTGTTTTGTATTTTTTTTTTTTTTGATTTATTAAAGTTATTACTATACATCTGTAGGTGTTGGGAAAACTTCTCTTGTTCATCTAATTGTCAAAGGTTCATCAATTGCTCGTCCTGCTCAAACAGTTGGGTGTACGGTGGATGTGAAGGTTTGCCTCATATATTTTGCCACAAATAGTTTTCAGTACATCCGTACATGAATTATATGTTTTATTCTAAGTGTTTTGTTGTAAAATATCTGCAGCATTTTACGTATGGATCATCTAGCAGCAGCTCTGCAAGTAGCATTAAAGATGACATGGATAGGGAATTCTTTGTTGAACTTTGGGACGTCTCTGGGCATGACCGCTATAATGATTGTCGCTCCATGTTCTATTCTCAAATAAACGGTATAGATTCTGGTTTTATCTCCAGTGGATCAAGCGGGTAAAAAACAGAGCTCAAACGGATAAAATGGGTTGAACATATTGAAAGTCACACTAAGTTTACTTTTAGTGCATAAAACCTCGCATATCATTTTGGTTTACTTTATTGGTGCAATAATAAAATCTTTGTAATTGTATTTGTCTCATTAACAAGATGAAAATCAGTGGATAAAATTTCCTACGGGTCAACCTGACCAGACTGGACCATTTAAACTGTTACCAACACCACCCCATGTTCGTATATAATTTGGAAAATGATTATTAATACAGTTTCACTTTATATCTAATTTGGTCTTTTGACATAAAAAATTGTACTTACACCATCCCACTAGCAAGAACCGATCAAGTTTCTAAAAACATTATAGAAACCATTCAAGTTTCAATCGGTTATAGGAATCATTCAGCTATATCAGTATTTTATAGGTTCCATAATAAAACTACCCAAGATAATCAAATTTCAAAAGTACCATGGTTTTAGCTTGACATTTAAAGTCTAGTGGTCAATAAGTTGTTATTTATTGTAATTTGCTCTGTTGTTTATGCGTAAATTTTAGTTTTTAGCATTTCTTCTGTTCTACATGTGGTGTGCATCATAGGCTTCAACTTGTTTCAGAGATAATTGAAAATATGAACTGAATGGTTGTGTATATCATATCTCTTTACATTGTACAAGATTATACATAGAGAGGAGGGAACCGTCTCTAAGTTAAACCCTAAAGCTCAGTGGGCTACTATAACACAAACAGAGATTACATATAATCTAACACCATTCACCATTATATATGTTTGCAGGCGTTATTTTCGTACACGATCTCTCTCAAAGAAGGACAAAGACAAGTTTGCGGAAATGGGCTGCAGAGATTGCTACTACTGGGACATTCTCAGCCCCGCTAGCAAATGGTGGGCCTGGTGGCCTTCCGGTACCATACATTGTCATTGGTAACAAAGCAGATATAGCTTCCAAAGAGGGTAGAAGAAACAGCAGTGGAAATCTTGTGGATATGGCCCGACAGTGGGTTGAAAAGCAAGGTTTACTTCCACCAAGTGAGGAGCTTCCTCTAACTGACAGTTTTCCTGGTAGTGGTGGGCTTCTTGCGGTAAGATTTTCAATTTCGCATTAAACACAAATTTTGATGTGTTATCAGTATATGAGTTGTTTTGGGTTATGTTTTTTTTTAATTATCATATTATTTAATTATATTTTAATTTATAATTACAAATGAATAAAATGGGTTAAGCTAAAAATTAGCTAAAAAGGAAACTGGTTGGAAGTCATCCGAAGAGTACTCATATGCCAAAGGCCTTATAAACTGTTTTATTAAAAAAAGTACGATTGCTGTTGTAATAATATAAATTATTATAATCATACTTAACAGATTAAATTAGTTTTAGCATCCAAGAAAACAGTTAAAAAGTGCTTGCAATCTGGCCCAACCTGACATGTTTGATCGGTCACCCAACTGGTTAAGCCACTAGTTTTTCTACCTTTACTAGTGACAATAACAAAAAGGAAAAAAATTCCAGTTTTCTCCGAGTGAAATGTGTAATGCTGGTCAATGATCATAAAAAGCAACAGTAATCATTCAGTGTGGGTAAATTCAAAGCCGATCAATCTTTTGGTGCTGTAATAATGTGATAGCAGATGCTATCTGGTATCTGCGATTGAGTGCTAGATTCTACTCATGTAGTCTTATACTCTTATTAATAAAAAATTCAGGCATGATCTTGTGGGAGGGTCTGAAAGTCTATGAATAAAAAAAAACACTTGCATACCATATTCACCAATTTCACGCTATATTTTCTTTATCGTGGACAATGAACACTTTAAAAATGTGCAGGCAGCAAAGGAAGCTAGATACGACAAGGAATCTGTAATGAAGTTTTTCCGCATGGTAGGTAGTTATCAATCTTCAGACTAAAATGAATTCAACTCAGTAACATAAACTATATGCGACTTATATTTTCAGTTGGTAAGGAGAAGATATTTTTCAGATGATTTACCCACTGCAAACCCGTGGTCCACCACCATACAACAACCATTGCACAGGTCCGACGACAATTTAAGCGACGAAGATCGTATATACTCCAGTACAAGGTAACACTTATTATATATGTTCAAAAGAATTATTTAAAAAAAGAAAATGTTTCACTTAAACCTGTACATAGATCACTCATTTTAACCCAAACTCTTTATCCACCACCCTCCAGATTTGTCAACTCTGGTTAACATGTAACACATGTGTGGTTTCTATTTAGCTGGAATTATTCTTTTATGCATTCTCTGTAATCATTCTGACTGTAACTTGATGTGATGCTTGCAGTCAAATTGGGAATGTTCTGCCGCCACTGCCAGCCCAACGTAATCTCACCCCACCTCCAACACTTTATCCTCAGCAACCTGTCGCTACCCCAGAGAACTATAATTTTCCAAGGTTTCGGACTCCAGAATTGAGCAGTATTAGGTCAAAACGCACTGATATAAATGTATGATGCATACTTGCATTTAGTCTCCCACTCTTATAAGAAAAAGATGTATGCATCTTTGATAGAAGTTCATCTTTTGCTTTTATGGTTTGTTGAAAGTTGAAACGATGCTAATTTGCAGTAAATATTTTCTTTTTACTAGAAGTAAAGTTTCTAATGCTTGAAAAGTATGTTGTTTTGCTTTTGGTAATTTGAGCATAGCTACTAAAAAGATGAAAGTAAATTAATTTTTTTTCCTACCCTTGATGACAACAATCTGAACTTCTGACGCAATTTGATTGTCACTATTTTGTTTTATATAGTGGTGTTCATAAACTATAAAAATCAAAGAACCGTTTAAACAGAAGCAAGTTGGTTGGTTCAGTTTTTCTAAGATTCATACGATTTGATTTGCTTTTGATAGTTTGACAGTCAATTTGAAACATGAAACTATATGCAGTTCATAAATTAATACATAAATAATAACAATTTTGAAAAAATTGTTTCAAATCGTCATAGGTTGAAACTGGCTGCTTTAGTTGCCACACTCAGCAGCTTTATGGTCTTTTTAAGTTCTAGTTAATTGTTCTTTCAAATTTTTAAATCAAAATTATTCTAACCAAATCATTAACATCCATAATTTCAAGGTGTGGTGCAAAATTGTTGCATGGTCTATCGTTTTTATTTTTCTAGTTTCCATATATTTTGTTCATAATAATAGATTTAATTTTGTTTTAGTAAAAATGCAAATATATTAGTTTTCACTAAAAATATTGTAGAAACAAGTTTGAACTAGTAATGTGGAGTGATAATTTAGAGCTAGTAGAACGTATCATGTTGTGTTATACGTATTATCAAGATACGACATGTTTAACTAAATATGCTAATTTTTTGTTAAGACAAATATGTTTAATAAGCGGGTTACATAACATGACATGTTTAACACGATTAAAGGCAACTAGTTAAAAAACACTAATGACATAACTTGTTTAACACAAGATATGCCTCAACCAACACAAATAAATATTACCAACTCAGTATGGATAAACATTATAAAAACAATAAAATAAAAAGCTATCAAAGATTACATTCCACATATAATTTAATGTATTTAATTATTCCTCGTTTTGGTAGATAAGTCAAAAACATCTATTAATTCAACGTGACATGAACGAGTTAAATGGGTTGAACTTGTATAGACATGTAGGGCTGTCCAAACCGCTCGACGCTCGACGCTCGCTCGACGTTCGTTCGGAATTTGCTCGAAAAATGCTCGTTCGAATTTTTGCTCGGTTGTAAACGAGCCGATCGGCTCGGATTGGTTTGTAAACGAGCCAAGCACGAGCAAAGGTCCGCTCGGTTCGGTTCGGATCGAATTAATATGTATATATGGTTTATACGCAGTGCTCTAGTAGATTTGACCCATTATATACAAATATATAATTCTATTTATGCATATTTGATCAATCAACCTAATGAAAGAATTCTATACTTAATATAAAAGTGAAATTCTAAGCCGTTAAAAGATATTTTTTTGATCATCTCACTTTCACCGTCACCTTTATCTACAATATGCTCTCCGCCTTATCAGCTACAGACTTAGCTAGTTTCATCGTCAGCCACAACGTGTTATCATCTATGAAAGTATTATGTAATGAAATGTGGCTGATTTTTAAGTTATTAAATCTTATTCGCTGCAGTATAAATTGTATGACACACAAGATAGTTGGGTTGTATAAATTATTTGCCGCTCGCTTGCGCTCGCTCGAAAATTTAACGCTCGAAAAATGCTCGTTCGATTTTCCGCTCGGTTGTAAACGAGCCGATCGGCTCGGTTCGGTTTGGAAACGAGCCAAGCACGAGCAAAGGTCCGTTCGGTTCGGCTCGGCTCGTGAACAGCCCTATAGACATGCTTTTAGCTGTCACTAACTGTTGACTCAATTATGACATAAATACATATACTTCTAACAGTGCCCGTCTAACTTCATGTTAAGTCATCTCATGTCAAAGGGCTCGTGAAATAAATCGCTCCTATCTTTTTTTAAATGATTAATTGAATCACCAACAGATCGTTACTCAAGCTCGATATTAAAAAAAAAAAAAACTCCCCTACCAATATGAAACCACCTTTATTTGGTGACAGGTGGGACTTTTAATACCAAAAAATACATAAAACATACTTTTTTAGGTTAACAAATAACAAGTGAGTTTGGGCTCTTCAGCCCAATATACGCCCCAAGAAGATCCGAAACTCATTAGCATTTAGCAACCTCCGCAGAACATCTCTCTCGTGCTTCTAGCAGAATCCCCTAAACCCTAGGGTTTTGCTTATTCTCATCTGCAGATAATGGTAATTTCGCCATCAATGATTTGCTTAAGACATGCAATTGATTTTGTTTTACTGATAATGTTGACCATTGCTCTTGTTTGGGGATTTTCCAATTACAGGGTGAAGGAACAGGGAGTTCAGAAAAGAAGAAGAAGAAGAAAGCACCGAGGAACGGAGCTCCACTCACCAACACTGGTAGTTTATTGATTCTCAGCTCTTGTTTCAATCACTTAGGTAGAAATAGGATGATCTGTAGATGTTATGAAATTTGAGGGGATTTAAAACATTTATTAGATATGCGTTTATTTTACATGTGTACAAGTAAGATGATGTAATCGAGTGTTTACAGGGATACTTAAGGTTTTTTTTCCTAATGAACGTGAGTTTTGTTGCTAATTAGCGGCGTACATGTTCTTTTTGAATGAGTGATTATGTGGTTCTTTGAGTTTCTGTTTCATAAATGGATTTTATGTTCTACATCCACATTGAGGATTTAATAATCAGCAGATTATTGGACCCTATATCAGCTGTATCTCCTTAAATCTGCCAGACATTCTTACATCAGTTTGAATTTTTTTAATCTTGCATGTCATAAAAAAACCAATCTTTCATGCATACAGTGGATCTTGGGTGACACTTAACATGCTTATATTAGCAGTGGGTAGATGGTTTTTTTATAATAGTCTTAGAACAGTGTAGATTAGAGCAAATTTGAGGTGGAGAAAGATGAACAAAAGGCAAAGGAGTGTGATTTTCAGAAATGTTATGCGCCCTACTGAAGTTGGAGTGTTGAACATGATTCAACGAAGTGATATTTTCTTACAATTTTTATAATAGGTTCTGAGCCTCATCAACGACAGTTTTACTTGTTATGCCAAATTGCCAATATATTATATCTAACACCTATTGGGTTTCAATTAGTTGTGGTGTTTGAGGTTGCAGTGTAGAGATGGCTTAATGGCTCCTCCCGCTGTTTCTTCAATTAACGCTTTTGCCTCTTGGACAATGTGGCGTCAGTCCTTTTCACATGATAATTAGTTATATCAGAAGAATACATTTTTGAACTTTGTTTTTCATCCAAGCAAATTCTAATCAACTAGGGTGACATCTGTATCTTAGTAGATTGTGTTTTTCTTGATTTGGCTGTGTTCTATGATGCTAAATTAGGTTGTAGTATTGGAGTTTATGCACATAGCAGTACTTTGTATTTGAATTTTCACATTTTCTTCATATCTTAATAGTAACTATACGCCTATACTTATGGAGAACATATGATGATATGTGATTGTTTGCATAACATCTTCAACTTCTAGCAGATAACATGGATGGTGCAAGTTCTGACAAGAAAACGAAAAAAGTTGCAAGAAACAAGAAAAGAAAAGGCACAGAGCTTCTTGAAGCTGAAACAACTGAAAACTTTGTCTCTGCTAGGCCAGATCATGTCAATGAGAGTGAAAACAGTGCTGAAACGAGTGACAAGAAAAGGAACAAGTTGAAGAAAAAGAAAAGAGATAAAGAAAAAAGAAAAGACGGTGTTCGTGTATACGTTCCACTCTCTAATGAAGATGGAGATTATTCTAATCAACAAAGTGGTAAACACTCACAAGCTTTGACTAACTAACTTTCTGTAACAGTGTAACGAGTCTTTTTTCTTTGTGCCACCTTCAATCGCTTTACTTAAATTTGAATCCATGTTTGTTTTTCCTTACAACTTTAGCAACTTAGTAGTAAATCGATTGATCTTGTTTATGATGTATTGCTTATCGGAGCATCTCCAGTCAGATTTTACTCCAAAAGGAAGCAAGAGAACAAGACTGACTTTTGTACAATTGTACTCCCGACAAAAAATGAAAATTTGCAAAATTAGTTATTTTAGGATATCCCATGTCCTTAACTTTATGTAAAATTTCAACCTGAAAATTATTTACTTCTAGGTCGTGATCATTTGTTATAACTGATTGCAATAATTCAATCTACTTCATTCTTTTATATTTTATAGCTAATGACATTTGAAATTGAATAAATAATCAAATCAGTCCTTTTGTCCTCTTTTGTTTTCTTTCAATCTGAGTTTTTTTGAGTTTGTTTATGTTGATTCACAAGACCTATAATAAATTGTAATGGGTTAATCTCTTATCCTGTTATCTTGAAGTTTTTTTCTCAAAATTGTAGCTTTGTTTATGTGCTGATTTGCAAGAGTTATATTAGATCCTAAACACTCTAATGAGTACTTCTATATCATCTTCTTTTGATTTTTTAGTCTGCAGTTTAGGGGTTTCTTTGTTTATGTTGATTATCTGTCATGTACACAAAACACAGCATACTTCTGCTGTTATACTTGCATCAACAGGAAGAATGTTGTATTTTGCACTTGCTTTTCACTCGTGTTTATATTTTAGTTATGTTCTCATGCCAGTTCCTTCATCTTTATTGCTCGAAGTATCCTGACGTTGTGCTGTAAATTGTGATGTCTTGTATTCATGATGAACTTATGAGATTAGTAATTTGTTGCATAATGTCTTCAATTATTAGCAGATAATCTGGATGGTGCAAATTCTGACAACAAAGGGAAAAAGGTCACAAGAAAAAAGTTGAGTAAAAGCACAGAGTTACCTGAAGCTGAAACACCTAGAGTTGTTGTCTCCACTGCTCCATATGACATTAATGAGGGTGAAAAAAGTGCTGAAACAAGCGACAAGAAAAGGAACAAATTGAAGAAAAAGAAGAAAAATAAAGAAAATAGAAAGAAGTTTGATACTCGTGAATACAGTCCACACTCTAATGAAGCCGGAGATAATTCTAGACATCAAAGTGGTATGCATTTACAAGCTTTGACTAGACAAGTTCTTCATTTATAACTTTTTTAATGATTAATATCATTTTAACCAGTATCAGCTTATGCATCTCTAGTCAATTTCATGCAGTTTAGTTTCTTTTAGGTAAGCCAAAGAGTGTGTCACAAGTAAAAGATGAAGCTACTTTACTTGATGATGATGATGAAGTTTATCAAATTTCTTCAGGGGATGAGGATGAGACAACAGGAATGAAAAGTATGTATTTACACAACTCAATGAGGTTAAAGAATATTTTTATATATTTAATTTTTCTGATGCTTAGTTATCATGATGTTTGATAATATTAAAATCCCTTCTAAAAAGACATTCTTTTCACTTCATCTTAATTAGAGTTGGTTTTATTGATTTTGATAGGATGGATTACTAAATACCATAGAGCT
The DNA here is from genome assembly GCA_024085815.1 of Flaveria linearis. NCBI lineage: Eukaryota > Viridiplantae > Streptophyta > Magnoliopsida > Asterales > Asteraceae > Flaveria > Flaveria linearis. The sequence goes on from CM044004.1 coordinate 88,752,061, forward strand.
AGACCTGGGGCAGAGGTTTTGTTGGAAGGGATCAATGATTTCTTGGTTGATTACTGGGCACAAAAGGAGAAGGTAGTTATGTTAATTCTTATCTATAAGTTTTATTCTTCTACATCTAGAGGTGCAAGTCTGACTCGTTAACTTGTTAACGGGTTGATTTGGAACGTGTTTTATGTCTAACAGGTCAAATAGTTAGAATACTTGTTTAAAAGGAATCGGGCCAAATGTGTTGAAAGTAACCCCTGGAATACTTCTAATGGATAAATTCTTCGTACTTTTTTGGGACAGCAATGCATAAGGCCTTCTAGATTGTTTATTAAAAAAATTGAGTATTGGTTAAATAATATAATTTATGTAATCATATTTGACACTCCAAAAAAACCACTTTTCACACAAAACTCTCTCTCTACGCTCTGTTGTACGCTCTATTGCTTTCTCTCTATCTCTAGCACCATCAGTACTAGCTTAGTACCGTCACCGTCACCATCAACGGTCACCACCACCAACGGTAACCACCACCACCGGCCACCGGCCGACCAACGTCGACCACCGGAAACACCCCGGCCTCTGTTTTATTGCTCCGACGCTTGCTCTCTCTCTCTCTCTACGCAAGCTACCGCAGAAACCCTTCGCCATCTCCACCCGTCCGCCGGAAACACCCCGTCCTCCTCCCCTGCAACCCTTCGCCGGAGCACCCCCGTCCCACCTCACCCCACCTCTTACGCCATCCCCCCCTTCTCTCTCCCCCACCTCTCGCCGGAGCAACACTACAGAAACCGGACCACCACACCGGCGCCGGAAGCACGACCACAGCCAGCCACCACCACCCCCACACCTTCTACACATCCCCCCCCCATAGCCACCACCACCACCCCACCTCTTGGTTTTCTGTGAGTCTTGTAACCCTAGAAGGTTACGGACTTCACTCGCTCGGCGAACCCTAACTTGGGAACCCCCCACTGTGAGATCTTTCTAACCTGTTATATTTCCTGTTTAGTTCTAAAATAACCTTGTAGTCTGCTCTAAAAAATATATATATATTTCTTTTGTTTAGATTGTTTGGCTGGGTAAGTGAGATATAATAGATAACAGGAGACTTTATGTTGCCCCGAGATCATGTCCAGTGACGAAAGATGCATTTACTGGGAAAAAGGGTTATGGGTAACGAGTGGCATCATGGAATGTAGGAACCCTTACTAGTAAGTTACTAGAGTTAATAGATGTGTTAAGGAGACGTAGGGTTCAGATAGCGTGCCTTCAGGAGACTAGAAGGCAGGGAGGGAGGGCAAAGGAGTGTAATGGGTATAAATTATGGTATTCTGGGTCAGATGGAACAAAAAATGGAGTAGGTTTTCTAGTGGCTAAGGAATTCCAGGATAATGTAGTGGAGGTCAGAAGATACGACGATAGACTTATGTTATTAAGGATAGTAATAGGGGACGAAGTAGTGGCTGTAGTTAGTGCGTATGCTCCGCAAGTTGGCTTAGGGGAAACGGAAAGAAATAAGTTCTGGGAGAGTCTAGATCACGTTATGGGAGACATTCCGTGAGAAGAAAAAATTTATATAGGAGGAGATTTTAATGGGTATATCGGTAAGGACAATGATCATTTCTCGTTGGTGCATGGAGGCTTTGGGTATGGTCTGAGAAATGACGCCGGTAGGGAGCTCCTTGATTTTGCATTAGCGCATGGCCTAAGCATCATAAACTCCTTTTTCAAGAAAAAAGACTCGCATCTTATTACGTTTAGCAGCGGAGGAAGACACACACAGATAGATTACTTGCTGATGAGGGGAGAAGGTCGTAACTCATGGAAGGACTGTAAGACAATACCGGGAGAGACAGTAAGCACCCAACATCACATGTTGGTGGCGGATCTACGCGTGAAGAGAGCAATTATCCAATCACCTAAGAGAAGCAGACCTTCGATCAGATGGGGCCAACTAAAAGACGAAAAGATTACCGCCTTTAGAGAAAAGATCATACCAATGAACATGACTGGGCCGCAGGAAGACGCCAACCAAAAGTGGGAGGCTATGGCAACTAGAGTCATTCAAGCAGCGAAAGAAACGCTTGGGGTTACAACAAGTAGAACAGTCGGTCATAAGGAATCCTGGTGGTGGAACGAAAATGTACAAGAGAAGATAAGAACTAAACAACAAAGTTTTAAAGACCTTTTACGCTGTAATAATGAGGAAGAACGAGCAGAGTTAAAAGATAAATACAAGAAGGCCAAACGAGAGGCGAAAAAGGTTGTGTTAGAGGCAAAGAACACAGCGTATGAGAGGATGTATAAGCGATTAGAAACTAAGGAGGGGGAACATGACATGTTTAAGATTGCCAAGGCAAGAGAAAGTAGAAGACAGGACGTGAGAAGGGTTAAGTTTATAAAGGCAGCGGATGGAAAGGTCTTGGTAAGGGAGAAAGATATCAAGGGGAGATGGAAAACGTACTTCGATAACCTTTTCAACTTAACGAACGGTAATCAACAAACTGAGATCGATAAAACAACTCAAACAACGCAACAAAACAAGTGTTATTGTAGAAGCATTACAACCGATGAGGTTACGAGAGCATTGAAGAAAATGGGAAGGGCTAAGGCGGTGGGGACGGACAACATACCGATAGAAGTGTGGAAGTGTCTCGGAGATGAGGGCATACAATGGCTAACGGACTTATTCAACGCTATCTTTAAGACCGGAAAGATGCCAGAGCAGTGGAGAAACAGTGTAATAGTCCCCATATATAAGAAAAAAGGAGATGTTCAATGTTGCGCAAATTATAGGGGAATAAAGCTATTAAGTCACACGATGAAGCTATGGGAAAGAATTATTGACACGAGAATTAGACGAGAAACTCAAATAGCGGTAAACCAGTTTGGATTTATGCCAGGACGCTCCACGACGGAAGCTATACACGTCATAAGGAGGATAATAAAGAAATTTAGAGAAAAGAAAAGAGACCTACATATGGTATTCATTGACTTAGAAAAAGCCTATGACAGTGTGCCGCGACAACGCATTTGGGAAAGTCTACGACTTAGAAGGGTGCCAGAGAGGTATATCAAAATAATACAGGATATGTATGACGGGGCAAAAACGTGTGTACGAGCACCTGTCGGAGACACAGACTTCTTCCCGGTGGAAGTGGGACTCCACCAAGGATCGGCACTGAGCCCTTTTCTCTTCACAGTAGTGTTGGATGAGATGACCAAGTCTTTACAAGAGCAAGTCCCATGGTGTATGCTGTTTGCGGATGATATTGTCTTAATATCAGAATCTAAGACGGGGCTTAACGAGAGACTAGAACAGTGGAGAGCAGCACTAGAATGCAGAGGCTTAAGGATAAGTCGTTCTAAGACAGAATACATGCATTGTAACTTTAGTGGCGAGGCTGAAGAGGACACCCAAATCAGTTTACAGGGCATGGCGGTCCCGCGGGCGGCTAGGTTCAAATACCTTGGCTCGTACGTACAGGAAGACGGAGAGATACACAGCGATGTAGCCCATCGTGTGCAATCAGGATGGTGCAAGTGGAGAGCAGCATCAGGGATTCTGTGTGATAAGAGGTTCCCAGCAAAACTAAAGGGAAAACTATACAGAGTGGCAGTACGACCAGCGATGTTATACGGCACAGACTGTTGGGCCATAAAGAAAACGCACGAGAGACAAATGGAGGTCGCAGCAATGCGAATGCTGAGGTGGATGTGTGGGCACACAAGATTGGATCGGATAAGAAATGACGTCTTTCGCCAAAAGCTAGAGGTGGCTTGTATCACAGACAAAATAAGAGAGGGAAGACTAAGATGGTTTGGGCACGTGAAGAGGAGGACGAGGGCAGCGCCTGTTCGATCAGTAGAGAACATCATCTTAGAGGGTAGGAGGTGTAGAGGTAGACCTAGGTTGACCTGGGACGAGATTATTAGGCGAGATATGATAGACCTGCATCTTTCTGAGCACATGATCGAGGATAGGACTGAGTGGAGGCGTAGAATTAAAATTAAGGACTTTTAGGGGGTTTTGTGGGTGAGAAGGGTTTTCGGTGTCATGTATTACTTAACCCTTAGGGTGTTACTTTCCGGTTTTTATGTGGTGCGCGCTAGATAAATCTTCTTGGGATACCTATCTATGTATGTTTGCTATGTTATGCGATTGTATGCTATGTATTATCATTACCATTACTATTGCTATTGACTTTGTTAACGAGTCGGGGGTCTCTTCGGAAGCGGTCTCTCCATCTGTCAAGATAGAGGAATGACTTGCCGCCACTTACCCCTCCCAGACCCTGCTTTCAGCGGGATACACTGGGTATGTTTGTTTGTTTGTTTTGTTTATTTGACACTCCAAAATAAAATAAAACTTTTGGACAAACGTCGCTTGGGTCAAACCCAATTTGGCCCGTAAAGAAAAATATCAGCTTACCTATTAGTGTGTTTCCAATGTATGTTTTTTCTTGACAGAGGTGTCAAATTGCACAAGTCTGGTAACTGGCCAAAGTGGGTTGGGTTGCCCTGCTAAAACCTTTTTTTGTCTATTTCTTTGAAATTGTAATTACGAATTATGTCTAGAGAAGGTATTTAAATGACGTCGACTCCATTTTACTGAATAAAGCAATTGGTGGCGCTGTAACACTTAAGAGTATAATTTGGACAATTTTTAAATCGGTTGATCTCTTGGCTCGTGCTTTTTTAGCTAATTTTTATAGTTTTTACCACTTGACCTGCTATCATAAAAATATAACCAAAATGGACCAATTATCACATAAGTTGAAATTTCTTTCCGTACTTCTCTAGTTGTCTTCATCAAGTTGATTGTTTAAAACTGCAGGAAAGAAAAGAAAGGGAAGATGAAGCAGCAGAAGGTGGATGGACAGTTGTTACACATTTCAAGGGCAGAAAGAAAACAACAGATGCTGAAAGTGGTACAACTGTTGGATCTGTTGCTCAGGCTGCTGTAATGGATAAGATGTCCAAAAAGAAGGATAAACAAGTGGGCTTAAGTTTCTATAGTTTTCAGAAAAGGGAGGCGCAGAGGAATGGTATGCTTATTCCTTTTTACCTAGTCTTTATCAATAGCTTAACAGGTTGGGTTGGGTTGACCTAAAACACTTTTGTATGAAAAGAAATCAAACTTTATATAAAAAAAGTATGGTGATTGGTGACCACTTACCAGAAGCATATCATTTCAGTAAAACTTTACTCTCTTAGGAGGTTTTTTTTTGGCAACTTTCAACTCGTTCAGCCCTTTTCCTTGTTTTTGCATTCATCATTAACAATTTGATGTTCAAAAATTTTGAATTACTGCAGAGATCATGATGCTTCAAAGCAAATTTGAGCAGGACAAGAAAAGAATACAAGAAATGAGAGCTGCAAGGAAGTTTCGGCCATACTAGATGTGAACTCTTTACAATCGATTGGTTTGTAAGTTTCGAAAAATCATCCAAATTTATATCTCATGGTGTTATTGTATTTTGTCTCTTAAAAGCATTGTAACAAAAGGTAGAGGAACCATTTGTTTTTTTTAATGAAATCACATTGTTCATGAGTTTGTTTCGTGATGACGCATGATTCATTGGTATGCATTGTACCAAAAGCTAGAGCAACTGTTTGCACCTCTGGTTTGGTCAAAATAATTCTTTTCTGTCTGTTGGTTTTAAGCCGACTTTTCTAAAACTGTTTATTTCTTCGATGGTGATGGGTTTTGTCAAATCTAGGACAAAAGGATGGTTTGTCACTAGTGATTCGCAACCAGATCCACATCCTCTTATTTGTTTCAATAATTTTCTTGAACGCTGCTGTAAACCTCAGTCGAAGGTATTGTTGCAGTTGCTGGAGGTTTATGATCTCACTGGAATTTATGAGGATTGATGGCGTCGATCGGAGAAGAAGACGGGTGCCAGCAGGCTTAAGAGAGGGAGACTAAAGATGGAATAGAGATTTTTTTTTTGGGTGGGGGGGGGGGGGGAGGATATGTATGTTTTATATACTTTTTATTTAAATTAGAAGATATTTATTGTACAATCAGCAGTATTACCTTGCAAGTCAGATAAAAAATTTAATATAACCGTGTATTTAGAATTTTAGATGTCTGATCTTAGTTGAGAAGGAAATAAAATCATGACTGAAAAGTAGAACTAATAGACCCAAAAATGTTTATTTTAACAAAGCCACATATCGGAAAGTGGGTTTCAATAAGGTTGCAGGTCCGCGGCAGTGGGGGTGATGGAAGATGTGATTTCGTGTGTTTTCAGGTGTAATTGAGGACTGTAAACGTTTAGGTTTAGTTAGATGATTGTTTAGGTTCATTTAATTTGATTATTATTAAGTTTTAATGGACGAACGGCTATAAGATTAAAAGCTTTCGGTTATGCACTTCGAATGGGTGGTAACCGACGCCTTAACCTCGATTAAATGATGTAATTATGCTCGAAACGTGTTCTAGAACGGTTTGGAAACGGTTTTGGGTGGAAATTTGGTGAATACAGACTGTTTGGGGTGGCCGGAGCCGCGGCCGGCGGTGGCCGGGCGTTCAGCCGGAAAAGCGGGGAAAGAGAAGGTGGGGGTTTGGGTTTCGGTGAATTACACAAATGGTCCCTCAACTTTGAAATTCTATTATTTAATGTTTAAAACTTTCATTTAATGTTTATTAAATTGACAAATCACCCCTTAACCTTCTTAATTTAAGTTTTAAACAATTTTTAAGTTTAATAATTCTTATAAATTGTTATTATTGATAACCATATTATTATTTTTGCTATTATTATTAATTATTATTGTTATTGTTATAATTTTATTATATTTATTACTATTATTAATATTATTATCAATATTATTATCATTGTTTTTATTAGTTTTATTATTATTGATATTATGATTGTCATTTATTTACTATGTAGTAATTGACATTATTAACTTCAAATTAAAGAATTAAAGCCAAATTAAAACGATAATCATAAGTAGCCTATGAGTTTCATGAATGCCAACAATGTCCCTTACAAGAATTAACAACGTTAACTTTTTAACTAACGAAAAAATACAGGATGTTACAGTCCGGGGCCAGCACCCCTGGTAGCGGGGGTCCAAAAAACAGAATCTTGACTGGGGTCAAGCTGCCAGTTCAATTTAAAATTTTTTATTATGATAAAAATTGTTTCACTAAAAATCCATTAAAATTTGTTTTCCAGAATTTCACAAGTGAAATTCAAGTGGAAAAAGACAATTTTTAGGCCTTTACTTGAAATTAAAATGACAAAACAACAGTTTCACCCCCATCTTCTACAAAATCAAATTCGACTCTTCTCTTTGGTCAATCTTTGATATTCTTCTTCTGGGTGTTGTCCATGAAAACACACAAAAATCATACTTTGTTATTGAATTTAAGTTTTATCCGATTGAACATTTGGAAGTGTTTTCACGACTCTCAAAATTTTCCGGTTCTTGATCATCAAATTTCGATTCCTCTACAGGAACTGTATCTGCTAGCTAGCTAACAGTTGACCGCTACCACTTCTAGAGATAAAAATCAAAAAACTAAAAACTAAAACAAAACTAAAACAATACCATATTATTTATCAGTGTAAAAATGAACCATTTAATGAGAACTACAGGAAAAGAAGCACAAAAACATTTGTAATGTAAATCATATTAATATCACCTATAAATTTCTTCAGAATTAACCATAACCATTAACCACCGAACCCAGTAATTACCATCCATTAATCCTTTATAATTATCAAAATGCAACTTTAGCAAGCCTGAGCTGAACGCCTTGCACAAGAAGGCCAGTAAAGTTCCATCCATTCAAACTCTTCAAATAACCATCCATCCAAAAAGGATCAGAAGTAAGACCAACTACTAACTCCCACAGTTGAATTTCCATCCAACCATCCTTCCTGAGTTTTGGATGACCTTTTATCTTATGGGTTCTTGATGGTCTCTCATCAGCCGGGCTTAGTATGATAATCGGGGTATGATGAGGAGTAACTAAATACATATAGTCCGCTCTGCTCTGCGTAAGTTGTGCTATCATAGTAAGTTGTGCTACTATGATACCCTCAAACACGGAGGCATTTTCAGGTAGTTTGAACACGAGGTAACATGCATATAATGAAGCTCGTGTCAATAGTTGGGTTTTGATTCGTACCCTGATGGAAAAATGATTTATGTCACAGCATTCGGCCGCCTCGTTAAATCTGCAAGATAGAAAAAAAGCATATCTCATAAAATGACATGATATTCAAGTCAACAATATACACGAAAAAGGTGCAAGCACGCGCGCACCCACCCACCCTGAGACACAAGTCACTTATAAAGAAACGAAAATTGGTTACTTGGATCATTTTTCTGCTAGGTTGATCAAAATTTAGACAACTTGTTCACGACTAATGCGATTCTTGATTATTAAGTGGGTAATATACTTCTTATGCTTTCATGGCATTTATGATCTTTACAATTCAACAACATACTGTGAGATGCGGACTGCTTTTATAATGAGACATGTTAGCAACAAAAATGACACAAAAATGGAAATAGATAACCTTGATCCTGGCAGTGACTTCCATTGCCAACTTTTTTCTCTTCGTGATAGAAAATTCCATCCCCATTTTTCTCCTTGAAGAATTGCTCGAGCAGGTAGCATAAGACGTCTATTTGACTTCTTACTAATAGAAAACCACTGATTTATCAACAAAAGTGTAAACGTTGTGAGTAATCATAAAGCTAATTAAAACATCTCCATGATTATGATATTAATATGAAAATGCCATTTTGTAACATGAACATTTAAGGAACTTATGTAAGGAAGCATGTAGTGTGTTAATCATACCTGTTTCGAATTATTGATGTAGACCCCTTTGCGAAGAAGATCGTGGACTTCATTCATAGTCATTGACTCCTTAATATCTTTTGACAAACTGACTATATCAATAGATTGATCCACCTTGAGTATTCTCGCCAAATTCGGTGGACTCTCCACTGTTTTCTCATCGTTCTCCTGTAATGACTTCGGTATTATAATCTTGAAATGACAAGTTTCTCATTTACATGAAAATGAAATAAACAAACAAATTCAAATATGTCTACATACAAAGTCTACAGGACAAAATTCAATGCCTTTAATTGAAATAGTCTGACGTTCCCCAAACATTTCCTGACTCGAGAAATGAATGTCAAAATGATGTTCTTCTTTGGTGCTAGTAAACTGGAATAGTTTGGTCCTTAGCCATCTATCTTTCCCAACATGTGCAACGCATGACGTTGAATATTGCCTCGTTTCTTCCAGTTTGTATTTGAAGGGTACGCGCTCGTGCTTACGAAGGTCACTGTGTCCTAGATAATCACAATGGTAGACAAGGTTTATGAAATACATGACATTTGGTGACAAGAATTGAGCCCCGACTGTTAGTCTCAAATCTTCTGATAGTGCATAGCGATAAATGACTTCCGATCGCCACTCATTAAAACCACTGTATTAAAGTCGAGCAAGCAAACAAAACTAAGCAGCAATACTTGAAAAGATCACCCCATAAGAATCAGAAAGATATAAATACGAGACAGTATACTGACCTTGAACCTTGATTTGTGTCCGATGTGGAAATACATTTGAGAGCAGATATGAGTTCATAATGTTGTCCTTTCTCATTTATTGAAACCCACTGTGGTATAGACACCTGATTTAGTGTATTAACAAAACTTTGGCGAAACTTATAACTCATATTCACTAGATATACCCCATATAGTGAACTAACCAATGCTATACAAATTGTAAGAAGGAGCGAATTACCGTTTTGCCATGGTCAACAAGCACCCCTTTCATTAAAAGCATAAGAAGTTGACTTTGGGTTACATAGGATAGAGGAGATACAGCAAGATCCGCAATCCTTCGCATTACTTCAAAGTTAGTTCTCTTTCCGATATCATCAAAAACCTCCTGTAACAACATTATCAGTTTCAACTTTTTCTTGCACCTATATGCATATTGCATATCATAAAAATCCATTGGATCTAGAATTGTACTATGGAACATATAATTAAGGAAAAGGATACCTGTTGTTCAAGTGCAATCTTAAGTTGTTCAACAATCTTGGACATTGTTGGTCGTTCATTACGAGCGGCTTTTAAACAATGATAAGCAATGGTTGAGAACGTGTTCAAAGAACCGGGTTCCATATTCTTTAAACCATCACTTATTATGTCATCTAATCTTTTTTCTTCAAAGCATTTTTTCCACTTAGGCACTAAAATTCCAAGTAACCTACCATCACGATATTCAAAACATATTTTCCCACACATTACTTCAAACAACACAACTCCAAAAGAGTACACATCAGACTCTTTTGATAGGATACCCGTCTCAAAATACAACGGATCACAATATCCAGGCGTACCAACAACATTTGAAACCATATATGACTGGACTTGGTTAGCTGGGCTGATTTTTGCCAGACCAAAATCCGAAACCTTGGCATTCCATTCGTCATCCAAAAGAATGTTGGCGCTTTTGATGTCTCGATGGAGTACTCTTGGTACGTCTCTAAGGGATCATGAAGATAGTTTAGCGCCTGTGCTGCTCCTATACATATCTTGAGACGCTGAGTCCAAGTAAGGGTGGGGTCACTTAGATAGCCGTCGAGGCTCCCACGAGGTGCATACTCGTAAACAAGGATCCTCTCATCTCCCTCAATGCAAAAGTGTAATAGAGAGACCAAATTCTCATGTTTATATTTTGAAAGCATCAAGATCTCTTTCAAAAACTCAACATTCCCTTGCCCGAATCTACGATCTAAACGCTTGCAAGCTACCGCTTTAAGTCCCTCAGGGCGAGAGAGTTCTCCTCTGTACACCGATCCGAACCCACCGCGCCCAATTAGTTTGTTGGATGCAAAACTGTCTGTAGCCAATATGATATCTTCCAATTGGATTTTAAGGTGATCAAACTCTTCCATAAGAAATTAAACTGATGAAATGTAATAATAAGGTTTCAATTTCTCAAAGTGATAAAAGTTAAAAAAGAAAACACATTCAACACACACACACAAACCTGCAAGGGTGAGTGGTTAAGCAGCAACAATTTACGTTAAGCAAGATTAGAAAGAGATTTGGAAGTTGATTTGAAGCTTCAGTTTTATGTAATTTCCTGTTGTGTTCGTATCACCTACATAATTTTGGAAATATAAAAATAATAAAGATAAAAACACTGCACATGGTTTTGCAGGGGTCAACTTTTTTATACAAGAAATCATACCTGGGATTTGATGTCGACAGACAGACACATATTCTCAAATTGGAGACTGATTCTTGGAATCTAGCAAATACATCAAGAGATTAGCATTGACTCTAAAACTAGGGTATGGATTTCCATTCCAAATTCCTAAGGATGATGATATGTTAATTAATTTTGTCCACACAAACTTACTAATTGATGATCAGTTACTACAATGTTGGCTCAATCCATGATTTTTTTTGAATGGCTAAATTAAAATCACTCACGGATGACTGGAGTATCATCGTGCCACCAGTGTTACCACGCGATCATATTCCACCACCAAGTCACCAATTCAGGAGGAAACTAATAATTATGAGAAACCCCCCCCTTTGTGAGATTCGAACCTATGACTTAATAGGCCCTAAGTCTTATCCCACCACCAAGATGCCGCTGGGCTATAATGCCTTTGGCATGCTCAATCCATGATTAATTGATGATTACTTTGGTAATATTGGGAGGATTAAGTCCTTTATGGATGTAATAAATTATGTGTAGAATATGCATGCTAGGTGTTTGATGAAATGTCTAAATGAATAAGTAATGCTAAAGAATATGTAGAAATGTGTTAGTTTCAAGGTTTGATCATGTTAGTCTTAGTAAGGGGTTAAAGCTTTTATCATTGGATGCTGGTTGGAATGCTTTTTGATTTGTAACCATAAAGATAAGGTGTAAGGATGGGTTTTGGATCAAAGTTGCAAGGAAAATAAACAAAGCTGATTGGTTAATAATCTTGTCACCATTATGTTTTCCCAAAATTATGCAAAATCATTGAAATATTGATGTAGACGGAAAAATACTATAATCAATTGAACCTGTTAATTCACCAAGAAGTCCTAGGAACAATTATATTAATTGTCGTTGATTCTCGAATAATGCCGATAATCATGGTTTTCACACGCTAACACACACAGTGATAGAGAGAAAATTATTTTTCATAAACTTCAAAAACTAATCATCTTTTAATAATTACATGAATATAAAAAAACAAGCTAAAAGTTGAATATGCCTCAAAACATAAACGGACAAAAAACCGGGTCATATACAAACTCCAACAAAAACTAGAAATAAAACAAAACGTAAAATAACTCATAAAATAGACATTTTTGGGCCGGAACGATAACCCAAACTGTCTACGGTGTTTGTAGAAACAAAGACTTATAGCTCAAGTTTTGATTATTTTAGTGAAGCCCCATTACGATCGTGTACCTTCATATACAACATGGTCTGCTCCTCCATACTTGGGCCCACACCAAATATGATGTAGACGAACTTTATATATGAAAAGCTCTCTGAGTCTACTACATTTTATATTTGAACATCAAAACTTGGTTTGAATGTTAAGTGGGTCATAAATCATAATGGGTGATTTTTGTGGGTTACGCGAAATATAGTAAGGGAAAAATAAAATGACTGACATATTATTCGATAGTTATCTTTAACGGACACCGGTTACACCTCTTACAAAACACTTCTCTTATTTTTTTTAATGACTAATTGGATCAGTGACGGGCCATTGGTCCACTCGATAATCTTCATTACTCAAGTACGATACTTGATACCACTATCAAGAGAAAGCTCACATTAGATGAGAAACCCTCAACCCACCTGGACCCGCCATTATTTTGTCACAAATAAGACTTGAACCTAAAATCTCCGTCTATTTTTATGAGGTCTTGAGTACCTCAACTTAACCACTTAAGCTAAGGATCATTGGTCCCTACTCTCATTTGAATGCTTCCATTTGATTTCAATTAAAACCTTTCAAAACTACTCTTTAATCTTTCCGTAAATTTATTCTATTTACTTAATGATTGATTAGCTGCTTTAGTCTTAATGGAATAATAAGGTTTGAATTTCTCAGTGTAACAGTTAAAAAAACACATACAATTAGTACAGTGGTACACACACAAATGGTGAACAGTTAGGCAACAACAATTTAGGTTGATGAAGAGGAATTACAAGATCGTTACAACACTTCGAATCACAAAGAAGATTAGAAAGAGGTTGAAGCTTCAGTTTTATGCAATTTCCTAATTTTCCTCTTCTGTTCGTACCACACACGCAATTTTGACTCCTGTCGAGTTTAAGACCTAAAAGAAGACGTTGGATATGAGATCGGAAAACGGGTATGATACCGGATGTTTGGATACAAGATTACTATTTATTTTTAGCGTGGGTATGAAATTACATGACATCGTCACGTACCCGACCTGATTTCATAATTAAGTATGCTCGTTTTTTCGATTACATACCCGAAATAATTTTATTTTTTTGTTTATTTTAATTAATTTAATTATATTGTATCATCCCTAACTCCCTATTTACATTCCCCTCCCATTAAGGGATGGCAATGAGATTGGATTGGAACGGGTACAAATAATCTCTATCCTATACTTGATTAGAAAATGTCTCGTACCCGTCCTAAAACACGTCGACTATGTATCTGGTATTTATAAGTTGGGTATCGGTATACCCATTTGTAATTGGGTGTGTGAATATATAAAGTCAACATTGAAGTCATACTTTAGTTTGTGTGTTAAATGTAATAGTTGGTAAAGTGTAGGGGGCAAAAGTGTTAATCTGATTGTTAGGTTGTTAATCCTTGTTAACGACTATTTTGGGGGAAAAGTCACAGTTAGTTAGGGTTGTTGAGTCATGCTTTGCAATTCTCTGTAATCATTCTATTTCCTTTGTAATTCTCTTTGGTTTCATCAATCCGGTGATAATCGAATGTTCTTGTTCATAATCGAGATTCTATTCTTGTTCAATTCATAACAAGTGGTATCAGAGCCACGTTCGGCTCAGTCTCTAGTGTATGATTTGAAATTGGCAAATCGGGGAGGTGAATTGAGGTTGAAGATGGTTTCTACGAAATTCGAGCTTGAGAAATTTGATGGTAAGAATGATTTCGGCCTATGGAGGTTAAAGATGAGGGCGTTGTTGGTACACCAGGGGTTGGTGGATGCGCTCGGTGCTGAACCCAAAATTCCTGATGGAATTACTGAAGAGAAGAAGAAGGAGTTGTAGGAGAAGAGGAAGGAAGTCATGGAAAAAGCCCACAGTGCGATCATCTTGAGTTTAGGTGATCGTGTGCTACGTGAGGTGTCAAAAGAGACGACTGCTGCGGGCGTATGGACCAAGTTGGAAAGCCTGTACATGACCAAGTCCTTAGCAAATCGGCTGTACTTGAAGAAAAGATTGTATACGTTTTGTATGGGATCCGGCAAGACATTAGAAGATCACTGTGATGAGTTCAACAAGTTGATTTTGGATCTGGAGAACATAGAGGTAATAATTGCTGATGAAGATCAAGCAATTCTGTTGTTGACTTCATTACCTCAAACCTATGAACATTTCGTGGATACTCTCATGTATGGGAGAGAGACACTCTCTATGGAGGAGGTACTTGCTGCATTAAACTCCAAAGAATTGAAGAAGAGAGTAGAACCTAGTGATGTAGGTGGAGAAGGTTTGTTTGTAAGAGGCCGAACTGATCATAAAGAGAAGAATGGGTACAAGGGTAAGGGTCAATCCAGATCTAAGTCAAGAACTAGGAGAAAGTGCTTTGTATGCCATTCAGAAAAACATTTGAAGAAGGACTGCCCTGAATGGAAGAAGAAAAAGGCTGAGTTTCATGGGTCTAAACATGCAAACAATTTCACACAAAGTGATGAGAGTCTTGATGGGTATGAGAGTTCGGATGTATTGATGGTCACCTCACATGTTGCTGCTGATACATGGGTAATGGACTCTGGCTATTCTTTTCACACAACACCCATCAAAGAAGGCTTTGTTGAATTGAATATGAAGAAATTGGGGACTGTGAAGTTGGGTGATGACAGAGCATGTGAGATTCATGGAATAGGCTCAGTGTTGTTCAAGCTCCATAATGGCTCTGAGTTGACACTTTATGGAGTGAGATATGTGCCAGAGTTGAAGAGGAGTTTGATTTCCATGGGAACCTTTGAGAGAGATGGAATGAATGTGAGCCTAAAGAATGGAAAAGCCAAAGTAATAAAGGGTTCTATGGTGCTAATGTCAGGTGTAAGGGCTGAGAACAATACCTATTTGTTAGAAGGGAAGGTAGCTGATACTTGTGCTTCTGTTGTGACAAAAGAAAAGGATTGTGTTCAAGCCAGGGTATGGCATCAAAGACTGGGTCATATCAGTCAATAAGGACTCACAGAATTGGTCAAGCAAGGGTTGATAGAAGGGTTGCATGACTATGAATTTGGTTTCTGTGAACCATGTGTGATGGGCAAATCTCATAGGGTCAAGTTCAATAGAAGTGTGCAGGTGAGTAAAAGCAGACTTGATTACATTCATGCTGACTTGTGGGGTCCAGCAAAACAAGCTTCACTTGGTGGTGCTTACTATTTTCTTTCGGTTATAGATGATCACTCTAGAAGGGTGTGGGTCTATATGTCGAAAAAGAAAAGTGAGGCATTTCAAAGATTTAAGGAGTGGCAAGTGATAGTGGAGACTCAAACTGAAAGGAGAGTAAAGAAATCGCGGACAGACAATGGTTTGGAGTTTTGTAGCCATGAGTTTCATGAATATTACAGAGAAAGAGGTATTTCTAGGCATCTTACAGTCCCGGGGACTCCATAGCAAAACGGTTTGGTTGAAAGAATGAATAGGACCTTTTTGAACAAAGTGAGGTGTATGATGAATGCATCAGGGATGCCCAAGTTTTTTTTGGCAGAGGCTATTAACACAGCTGTCTATTTGATAAATAGGTCCCCTAGTGCAGCATTGATGAATAAAACTCCTATGGAGGTCTGGTCAGGGAAGGCAGCTAGTCATGAGTATGTTGATCTCAAGGTGTTTGGTACTCTAGCTTACGCTCATGTGAGTCAAGGGAATTGGAGCCCAGAGCTGTCAAATGCATTTTTCTTGGCTATCCTGATGGAGTTAAAGGGTACAGGCTGTGGAGGTGTGATGTCTCAAAGGTCATTTCAAGCAGGGATGTTGTATTCAGGGAAGATGTTTACTATGGTGATGTGATTGGTAATACAAGTTCTCAGAGTGAAGGTAAAGATGTTGAACCAGGGGTTCAAATTGAGGTGGAGGAGGAACCTCATGATGGTGTAGAAATGACAGATTCAAGTATACCTGGTGTGAGTTCAAGAACAAGGTCTAGTGTGGCAAAAGATAGGCCTAGAAGGACCATTGTGAAACCATTAAGGTATAGAGATGGTGATGATATCTCTGCAGTGGCCTTTATTGCTGCTGAGAAAGAAAGTAACTTTGAGCCTTTGACATATGAAGAGGCTGTGTCCTGTGAAGAGAAGGATCAGTGGATTAAGGCAATGGATGAAGAGATGGATTCCTTGATAAAAAATGAGACTTGGAATTTGGTTGACAGGCCTGAGGGGAAGAGATTGGTGAAGTGCAAATGGTTGTTCAAAATTAAAGATGGGGATGAGAGTGGAAAACCAAGGTACAAAGCAAGATTAGTTGCTAAAGGTTTTACTCAATAAGCTGGTGTAGATTACACTGAAATCTTCTCACCAGTTGTGAAACATACCTCTATGAGGATCTTGCTTTCAATTATTGCTAGTCAAGATTTAGAGCTAGAACAATTGGATGTTAAAACAGCATTTCTCCATGGTTATCTTGATGAGCAGATATATATGACACAGCCAAAGGGTTATGTGCAGAAAGGCTATGAAGATAAGGTCTGTTTGTTGAAAAGATCTTTATATGGACTGAAACAGTCTCCAAGGCAGTGGTATCGACGATTTGATGAGTACATTGTGTCACAAGGCTTTAAAAGAAGTGAATATGATCATTGTGTTTACACTAAGGAGTATGAGAAGGGGAAATTTGTGTACTTGGTGTTGTATGTAGATAACATGCTTGTTGCATGTAAGTGTAAAGAGGAAATTGAATTGACCAAAGGGCTGCTAATGAAGGAGTTTGAAATGAAGCAGCTTGGGGAGGCAAGGAAGATAATAGGGATGGAAATTAGTAGAGACAGATCAAAGAAAGTGTTGAAGGTCTCTCAATGTTCTTATTTGAATAAAGTGCTCAAGAGTTATGGTATGGATTATGCTAAATCAGTGAAAGTACCTTCGGCTCAGCATTTTAGGTTGTCAAATGCAGATTCTCCAAAGTCAACGGCAGAAGTTGCTTATATGGCTAATATTCCCTATGCTAATGCAGTTGGTAGTTTGATGTATCTTATGGTTTGCTCTAGACCAGACATAGGGTATGGAGTAAGTGTGGTTAGCAGGTATCTAGCTAATCCAGGTAAGAGTCATTGGGATGCAGTGAAGTGGTTGATGAGGTATCTAAATGGTACTAGGAATTATGGTTTGATCTTTGGTGAGCCTGATGAGTGTTGTAATCCTGTTCAAGGCTATGTTGATTCTGATTATGCAAAGGATCAGGATAGGGGCAGGTCTATTAGTGGGTATGCTTTTAAGGTGTGTGGTAATTTGGTGAGTTGGAAGGCAAGATTGCAAGGAGTTGTAGCTTTGTCTACAACTGAGGCTGAATATATTGCCTTGACAGAAGCTGTAAAGGAGGCATTGTGGCTAAGAAGATTTGTAACTGATCTGGGATTGAAGGTGCAGTGTCCAGTGGTTTATTGTGATAGTCAAGGTGCTGTTCAGTTGGCTAAGAATAGTGTCTTTCATGATAGGACCAAGCATATCAAAGTGAAGTATCATTTTATTAGAAATGTTATTGAATCAAATGAAGTTGAAGTGGTGCAGCTGGGTACAGATGATAATCCGGCTGATATGCTAACCAAGGCATTGCCATTTGGCAAGCTTGAATTCTGCATCATAGCCTTGGGGATTGGTTGATCTGTGATTAATGTTTTGGTGTTCTTCAATATGGCTTTAAGGTGGAGAGTGTGAATATATAAAGTCAACATTGAAGTCATACTTTAGTTTGTGTGTTAAATGTAATAGTTGGTAAAGCGTAGGGGGCAAAAGTGTTAATCTGATTGTTAGGTTGTTAATCCTTGTTAACGACTATTTTGGGGAAAAATCACAGTTAGTTAGGGTTGTTGAGTCATGCTTTGCAATTCTCTGTAATCATTCTATTTCCTTTGTAATTCTCTTTGGTTTTCATCAATCCAGTGATAATCGAATGTTCTTGTTCATAATCGAGATTCTATTCTTGTTCAATTCATAACAGGGTGTACCTGTTAGTTCCATAAAATATACATGTTAGGTATGCACGTGGGATATCTTTGATAGTTAGGATACGAATAGTGATTATTAGTATCCAAAAATTTGAAATATCCGAGAGATGATATTATGTGTCATGATCCAAACAAACATACAGATTATAGAGGAACGTACCAAATTTATAAAGCATATACTTATGTTTACTATATATACACGCTTTTAATAACTAGGTATTAAATTTAATTTTTAAAGCTTCCTATATATATATATATATATATATATATATATATATATATATATATAGTTGCAGAAAAATAAATGGCTTAATGAAAATTATTGGTAAAAACACAGTAATATGGCAAAAAAAGAGAGGAAAATTTGCAATGTAATTGTGTAGGTCATATTGATATTACATAAAAACTGGTTTGAATAACTCATTAAACTTTAGCTGGCCTGAGCTCAATACCTTGCACAAGAAGACCGGTAAAACTCCATTTATTCAAACTCTTCAAATAACCTTCCATCGAGAAATTAGAATTAGAATTAGAATTAGAACCAAGTTGAAACTCCCACACTTGAATTTCCATCCAACCATCCTTCCTGAGTTTTGGGTGACCTTTAATTTTACGACTTCTTGATGGTCTCTCACCAGGGCTTAGCATGATAATTGGGGTATGAGGTGGAGTAATTAAATACAAATGACGTTCTGTTGCTTTATGCAATTGTAACCGTACGCGCGTTCCTTAAAACTTGTAATTATAATACCCTTAAACAAAGACGCATTTTGATCAGGTAGTTTGAACACGAGGTAACATGCATACATTATATCAGGTGACAATAGTTGGGATTCGATCTGTAAACTGATATCAAGATGATTTATATCGCAACACTTGGCTGCCTCATTGAATCTGCAAGATAGTAAATAAAGTATATCCAGTAAAATAACAAGACGTACGTGCATGCCACAGACCCAGAGTAAATATGAAAATTGAGTTGACTTTAAAAAAAATAAAAAATGAAATGATAAAGTTATTTTTGTTGGTAATTTTAATGTTATTAACATATATTTTAGTGTATTCGAGAAACTAAAGTTAGAGATTAAACAAGTTAGGTGCGGCAGGAATGCACACTCTTTTTAACTCTAAAGGTTATTTGGTTTTTAATTAAATTATTAATTTTAAAACATTACTGCTAACTAGTATGTCTGGTGCATGCCGTGAAGGTATGTATAAACATTAGATTACCAACGTTTGAAGGTTTTGAGTTCAACTCTTCAAGTCTCACAAAAGTAAGGAAATTTGTTGTTTTAAAAAAAAAAAAAAATCTTTGCAATTCAACAAATGAAAAAGTAATGATAAATAGGGACATATATATATTACCTTGATCCTGGCAGCGCCTTCCATAGCCAACTTTTTTTTTTGTGAACGTGAATTCCATCTTGAGTTTTTTTCATGTAGCATTGTTCGTGCAGGTAGCATAAGACGTTTCTTTGACTTTTTACTGATGGAAAACCACTGATATATATATATATATATATATCAACAAATTAAAAGCGTATTATATGAGTAATCAGTATGATACTCATGCATGGGTAATATACGCATGCGGTAGGCAATTATCTATATCTATATTACCTTTTAAACTATTTGAAATTTAAACTATTTGAAATGACAATTCGGTTACGTTGTTTTTAGACGTATAATTTTCTTGTATGCCATTAAACATGCACAAAACAGATTGGTAAAAGTCTTTTTGGCTTTTGAACTCGGGCGTACTGGTGGTACCCTGTTAAACTAGTTGGCTGGTCCGGTCTGGTTTTAAATCATTGGTTAGCGCAATAAAAAATGCTTAGCTAAAGATATATATAGAGTCTTAATAATGTTTATACCTTCACGGCACCAGACATACTAGTTAGCAGTAATATATATATGCAGTTAGCTGTTTCTTTCTTATTTCCTCCATGGGGTAGTTTCTTATGATTAGTGGGTAGTTTCCTTTGATTAGTGGGTCGATCGCTACTTAAGGCTACTATAAGAATAACCACCTTTGTTCGAAAATTGTCTCACCTTTGTTCTCGTCTTATATCACATTAGTATTACATATGTTTTAACACCATCATCATGACATTTCAGGAAAATGCCATCTGGACCTTGAACAATTAATGCCATCTGGAACTTGAACAATTAATTAAGGAACATAGGTATATATGAAACCATGAAGGTACACTTAATTTGTGCGTAAGTTATACCTGTTGTGAATTTTTGATGTAGACTCCTTTGCGCAGAAGAAAGTAAACTTCTTTCTTATCCATCGACTCCTTAATATCTTTGACTATCATGGTGTAATCATCCGGCAATCTTTCCCTCCAATCAATGTATTTCGGTTGCATATCTACTTTATTTTCATCTTTCCCCTATAAAATTATAAATGACATTGGTATTAGAACCTGACTAGTTATTTAAACCAACAAGTTAAATTTCTTGTTCACATGAAAATGGAGTATTTTTAGCATACCAAGTCTACAGGACAAAAGTCAACGCCTTCAATGTACATGTAAAAGGAATTGGACACTTCATAACCCTGAATCTCACTATAGAACTGAATGTCAAAATAATGTTCTTCTTTGGTGCTAGTAAACTGGAACAGTTCAGTCCTTAGCCATCCATCTTCCCCAACACGCGCAACACATGATGTCGAATATTCTCTCATTTCTTCCGGTTTGTATTTGAAGGGTATACGCAGGTCATGTTTAATAGGAATAGTACATTGGTAAACAAGGTTTATGATGTATGTGACATTTGGTGACAAGAACTGAGTCATAACTGTCAGTCTCAAATCTTGGTTTGATAAATATTCTATTCTGTATTGAAATCTGCACACATCAGGATCACCATATTAAAGTTGGATTAAACAAGCAATAATATAAGAAGCAAAACTTCAAACATCACCCAATAAGAACCGGAAGGATGTGAACACGAGAACGTAAACTGACCTTGAAACTGAGTTTGTTCTATTCAGTGTCGAAAAACTAGGTGTAGCAGTGCATTTTTCTGCGGATATTAGTTCACATTAATGTTGTCCTTTCTTATTTACTGAAAACCACTGTCAAATGGTTTAGCAAGTCAGCAAAACTTTTGTAAAGAGAGTATATAAATAGGTAGGATGATGTAATCTAATCTAAATCTAGAGAGAAAGCATGAAATGTGATTATAAGTTACAAGTTAATACAATAGCTCTAATATGAATAAAAAAAGGGAAAAGATTATATCACTTATTATTATGGCCTCAATATGGTTTATCTGGCTAGCTTGGAATTCATTATTATTCCAAGAAGCAAAAATCTCGACGATACAGGTGGGCGAAGCTATTAAGATTAATTCCTTTGCATGGATATCGAATAGGGGGAAGCTTAATAATATGGTTTGGAAAAATTGGTGGTCGTTTAGTTTGTAGAGAGTTGTTGTAATCTTCATGTTGTAGTTGATTTTGGTGTATTGTATTCCTAGCATCTTGCTAGGTTTTATTAATAAAAGTTGCCGTTCAAAAAAAAACCTCTAATTATGTATAAATGTGTATTAAAAATGTTCATCTCCGCAAGTGGTATGGGGATCCAGTCCTACCATAGGCAATTAGGCATTGGTGTAGATTTAAGTAAGTAGGTTTAGAGTGTATGTGAATTAGCTATTATAAAAAAATGTATTTATACTAATTGATACAACTAAGTAGTTAAGCGCTTAAAATAAGTGTAACCTGCTAACTACTTCATTTTTCAATTTTAGTTTTTCATAAAATAACTGCCAACAATTAACGGGTCGTGTTGCGTTTTACGGCGGTTATTACTGGTTAAGCAGTAGCTTGATTTAAAACAAACTGTATTCTGTATGTGTGTATGTCACGTGTAGGTTATATTATTTGTATGTGTAACCAAATAAAGAAAAAATCTAAAAACATATCAAACATTAGTTTGGTGAGGTTTTATATTATTTTAATGATCGTCAATGTATATAAGCACACATAACTTTATGTAAAAGTTACAAAATTTAAAAAGTATGACTTATTGATATTCATTCTCGAAGTTTTTAAGATATTTATGAGTTTTTAAATAATCCTAACCCTGAGTAGATTTGCACAAAAACAAACTGGGTTTTCGAACCGAAACCGGTATACTAGAAACCATTTTAGAAACGATAGAAGCAACATGTTAGAGACTGGTTTATAATCATCTCCATTAAAAAATATTATACCGTACCATACCTGTTTGAAACTCGACCTAGTTTTAACTTTATTAAAAAACCGGTTTATGCATCCCTACGGGCATCGGGAACTGAAAAGGCCTAATTATATATTATATTACCAGCGGTGAGTGTAACCGCTGGTAGAATTGATCTTATCCGTTGAAAAATGCTGAAATCAAATCCTGACCGTTTAAACTCGACGGTTACGACGGTTACCAAACGGTTATCGACGGTTACGGCGGTTACCAAACGGTTATCAACGGTTTTCAAGGGGTTCTGTCAACCTCCCCACGTTGCTTGTAAATCGGTAACCTTCCCCTTATAATCAGGCCAACATCCTTCTTATTTAATAGGCACACAAGCAAAGAGAGAGAAGTAATAGATTCTACCTTCCGGCGCTCCTATCTTCACCGCCACCGGCCATCGATTTAGCTTGGAAATCATTTAACAAGAACCTCATCTTTATTGTAAGCCTCTGTTTGTTATTTATATTGTATGTCAAGTTGAGGTTGTGAGTTGTTTGTTTTAATGATTTGCACTCTTACGACATGGAACTGGTTGATTTAGTTGTTATAATAAAGAAATATGACTTTACGGGTTTCATCGTCATTACCAGTTCTTTACATCTCATAGTCCATAGCACCACCATTGCACCATCATCGCTTTATCGCCCCTCCTTCTGAACTTTGGGAAATGCAATTCAATCCTAGGGTAAGTAATTTATGTACAGAGGTGCTCTATATTATCATTCGGGTCTTAAATTTTCGATTAAATATGATGATCTGTAAGAGATTTGCTTTAATTGTGTTTATACCTGTTTGGTTTTGATCATGTCAGGTGAAAGGTTAATCATTATGAAATTTCTAGTGGTGGAAGGGGAATGATTCAAAAAAATTTACGTTAATAATTTCTTTGAAGGCATTAAAACTTTTGGATCATTTAACTTTAATTACATGATTTCTAATGAAGAACCCCAAATTGAAGCAACACATTTGGAGATGAGGGATTTATAAAGGTAAAATGCATTAAACTATATGACTAGCAAAAGGACATGCGAAATCGACGGCAGCAACACAACTTGCCTCAAGAGGAGTTTCTTAGACTATTAAGGTGCCACCAACCCTTTTTGTTTCATGATGTTTATTTTATTTTTATGTTGTTGATGGTTGTATTTATCATTAACTTCATGTTCATGTTTGTATGTGACATATATTATAAAATATGCTATCATACGAGATGATTTTTGATTCCATCATTTGTACCCATCCAGTAGATATTTTGCTCGCATGGGATTTAAACCGAAACTAAGGTGCATTCTCGATATCAATTTCGTCGGTTCATATTTTTTATGAAATTATGCAACATTTAACATGATCAAATGACAATTTACCTTTGCCAGATCCTACTCAGACGTGCCTTTATGCAACTTCAAGCGTGATTCTTCAATTTACCCTATCTTCTTTAATATGAAGGTCAAGTCCAAGTTCTCATATGAGTGCAGAGCGTTCTTGAAGATCTCGAATTGTTTATAACAGATTTTATCACGTGTGAATTCCATATTTGTTTGTAGTTTTGTTGCAAGTTCTCATAAGAAATCCGAAATTGGGTTTTCAAGGACTATTAAATATCATCATTTTTAAAAATAAATGTTTTAAACCTATATTATAATTTCCTTCTCTGTTAAAATTTTCGTAAGAGGTTAGATTGATTTATCATACTCTTGAATGATTTTGAAATGAAGGTTGATGTCGGTGTATAGATCTTCATGTGAGTATTCTGATAACGTATTCAAAGGATCTACAACAAGTAGTTTGAACTCCAAATTAGAACTAAAATGACAATGGTCATACTCTTCATACTCCACATTCCGAAAACCCCTTAAATTTATTATAAGGTAATCGGGTTACTACACATATTAATTAAACATAATCGCAAACCACAAATTTAAAGAATAAGTTCACAGTTCAATTTCTTAAATGTTATTCAAATTAAGAAAGCCCATAACTACACGTCCATTATTTAAACTAATTCAATATCCCTTAAATGTTGGCCAAAGCAATCACATGTGTGTTGAATTTGGGTAGTTGTAACTTTGGAGTCAAGACCACAGAAAAAAATTGTAATTGAACAGAACATGATTAGCTTGATTTAATGAAAGTTATCTACATGTGGTTCTAACAAAATATGTGTTCAAATGTTGTAAACAATATCTACACATGGTTTAAAAAGTGTTCCGGTTGGCCCGTTTAAGACAACTTTCCAAGTAAATGTACGTTCGTTTGAAAGTTTTCAGATGTGTTTGAGGGGTTGCAATTTGGATGGGTCACGAGAGAACAACACAACACAACCTAACAGAAAATCAAGACAACTTAAAATAAGAACTCAACCCACGTACTAACCTTTTATTTAACTATTTTGGAGTAAGCTATATGTAAATTATCAACTTAATTCTTATTACGTCACTTACTTATTATAAGTGTTAGATTAGTTATTGTTTTACTCACCTACTAGAGTTTTATGTAGTATGACTGTCAATTTTGATGGCTAAGTGAGTGATACTTTTGCTTGGTGATTATAGTTTAAAACGAAAAATTATTGCAGCTGTGAAGTTCGACAAAAAAGAAAAAAACACAAACATAAACCACTTAAATTGATTCTAGATTATTATGTGTAATTCGTATTGCTCTTGTATCTTCTATTTACCCCATCTTCCTCCTTATATCATTACCACCATCAAACTATCAAAGTTTGCAGATCAATTATGGTGATATTAGATTGAAAGTACATGATTTACTTTGTTTGTATATCAGGTGTGTTGGGACCAACTACAGGAAGAACATAAACGAGTTTGATCTCAAACAAATTTTTTTTGTGTTTAGAATATTAGAAAAATTGTTCCGCCAATTTAACTGTAAGGCCCCGTTCCCGGGCATCTCACAGTTGGTCATTCATTGCGCATCAAACACATAGTTTACATATACTGAGTAGAAAAATTGCAGCGGAATCGATAAAAGTACATTCTCATTTCATCATAAAAGCTTTTACAATGCATTACATCGTTGTTTCGAATACAAAATACAATATTTTCTTTTTATTACATAACTTTTCAAGGATTGTTGCGGAAGCATATGAAACCGAGGATTTCTTAAGTAATCCCGTTTATGTGAATCCTCAACAATCCACAATGGTCATATCCAGTGACCTCTAGTACAAAAATATTAAAACTATATTTAAAGAAGATTCCTTAAGTAATCCCGTTTATCGAGATCCTCAAGGAACACTTGCACTTGCATGCAACATAATGTGTTGCATGCATTATGAGCAAAAGAATGCCATCCCAAAAGAACGGAGTAGTCGCCTCGTGCCATCCCCAGCAACACTACCTGCCAACTGGAAACACATAAAAGTCAGCGTTGCTGAGTGAGTTCTAGTTTTATAATAAACATACTTTATTATCATTAAAAACCATTCTTTTCTTTCACGTGATCATACATCATACGTACACATAGATAATATCTTTATTATCTCTTTCGTTTGTTCATTCATTCGTTCTTTATACATCATTATCATTCAGTTCTTATCTGGATCCCGTCAGGCTTTACCCACTTCATGGCACATAGCCACGATTACTGTGGTCGAATGACAAGGATCCCGTTTCGTTCATTCTTTATATTTCATCTTGCACATTGGATATCTTTTGTACCAATACCATATGCTATACCCTAATCAGTCTTAGCTACTGGGCCGAAGTCATTAAATGAACAGCAAGCATATGCCACAGTACTAGAGGTAAGCGGTAAAGGCACCATATATATGGTCAATCACAAAGAAAGACCCGTTTTCCTTATCCAATGCTTGCAAGCTTCTTTTGTTCGTTCATTAATGCATGTATTCATCATCATAATTCTGTTTCATTCATTCATTAATACATGCATTCATCGTCATGTTCCTCTTTCATTACCTTTCACTTTACGTTACGTAATACTTTGTTCATTCATTATCATAATACGTAAAGTTTGGAAAGATAAACATACAACATCATAAGGAACATACACATATCATTCATGCATCGTCACACAAGGCATCATACATACATAACATACACCATGCATGACCATCAAGCACACATCATCATACCATTTATGACCTCAAAAGTCAACTTTCATAATCCTCATGATTTCTCTAGGTCAAAGCCTACATCACTCATCTTCTCAAAAAGTCAAAATTTCCCCAAGGGTTTACCCGCATTTCCCTTTTTCTGTTCATCCGCATTTCAGGACTACCCGCATTAGTCAATGCAGATGGGTAAATCCCTTGGCCACCTTTCATTAGTCATCCGCATTAGTTATTGCGGATGACTGTTTGCCTTAGCCGTATTTCCTGATTCGTTAGCATTAGTCAATGCGGCTGTGAAATGCCTTAGTCTCATTTCTCTCAACCGTCCGCATTAGTTGATGCGGGTAGGCAAATGCCTTATCCGCATTTCGTGACTTGTCCGCATTAGTCAATGCGGTTGCCTAATGCCTTAGCCGCATTTTCCCTGGTCATCCGCATTAGTCCATGCGGATGAGTTGTTTACCCTGCAACTCGACCTATGCTGTTTTTCAGGTCTTAATCGTCATCTCAATATACATTAGCACAGATCTATCATAATACACGCTTAGAACAGGCTAAACCTCATACACATTATAGGAAGGACTTCCAAAACATACATTAACAGTACGAAATCGAACAACATGCTGTAATTCATATGTCTGCCCTAGAAATCTCATATACAGTGGGCATAGTAACCTGGACGGACCATATGTAACATCCCGTAATTTTTTTTTTAAAACAATTACGTTTAATACGTACTAATTCCAATAATTACAAAATTTATAATAATAATCATAATATTAATAATAATAATAGTAATAATTATATAATAATAATAATAATAATAATAGCAATGATTTATAAAAAAAAATGTATAAAAATTAGATTTATAAAGTCCAGGGGTTGTTCTGTTATTTCTGAAAATTCAAAAGAAACATTATTACATAAAATGTAAACTCTGAAAACCACAGGGACCAAATGTGTAAAATGTTTAAAACTCACCCCCCCCCCCATCGCCTTCTTCCCCGTCCGGCCACCTTCGGTCGTTTCTCCGGCGAGAGCCAAAATTCACCAACAAACACGGTTGTGACCAAATTAACAATCCCGACATACTCTCGTGGATAACCGAACTCGGGCCACTATTCAATTTAAGAAATGATAGTGCAATTACCACCGAAACCGACCACCTCCACTTCGGCCGACCCACTCACCAACTCGACCACTAAACCTCAACTACAATTAAATTAATCGAAAGGGAACAATCTTCTGACCATTTAAAAACCTCCATCACGATCAGTTTGATCTACAAACACACAAAACACCACATTCAATCCCCATTTCACCCGCGACCTGCAACCGTTCGAACACCAACTTCAGTGCTTCAAAACTCGAATTAAACATAGGGCTTTTGATTATAAGCCTAATTCAAAGCTTCCTGTGCAAGCAATTTGGTTTTCATCATCGTTTGATCATCATTCGACTTCGGGTTATATCGCGACCTGTTCTTTATTGATTTTATCATCAATTCGATATCAATAAGGTAATTAAATACATCTATAGGTTCGGTTTAACATAGGGATTAAAAGCCCTAAGTTTAATTTGATTATTAACATCGATTTGATCTCCAATTTGGATCAAATCGAATTAGGGTTCTTCGGGATTAGGGTTCTTCGGGATTAGGGAAATTCTGGAAAACAGTATTTAAATTCAATTAAAATTATGTTTAATCGCGGTCTAGAGCCTTGGCTCACTGGTTAGTCGCGTGTGTGTGTGTACCTGGGGTCCCGGTTCGACCCGGGCCAACCCCCTTTTAATTGTTTTATTTTTTTTAAACTTTACAAATACTTTAAAAATATGGAAAATTTTCTAAAAATTATAAAAATAAATTCTAAATATTCTCCTTATTTTATAATACAAAATAATTTTCTGTAAATTTATTTTATTTAAAAACTATAATAGATCTCTATAAAATATTATTTAAAAATATTAAAAATACTTATTTTTATAAAATAAATTCTAAAACGAGTTTAATTATGAAATAATCACGAAAATCATGAAAATTATATAAATATTATTTATAAATATTATAAATAATTATTTCTATAAAAATGGACACTTTATTATCTTTAAATACAAATTAATATATTTTATAAATTCACAAATTATTTATGAAATTGTGGGTTATTTCTTGTAAAATATATTTAAACCAAAGGTATAAATTAATACCTTATTATTAATCAAAATACTATAAATGTGATTATCCTTATTTGTAAATATTATTGGATAATTATAAATTATATAGTTAAACCACGTCATTATTATAATTAATTCTAAAAATATTTAAATACAAATATGAAAACCCTTTTAATGGAATCGAAATATATAAATAATTGTTTAATAAGTTTAATACTTATTGATAATTATTTATTAATACAAATAGAAATCTATAAAAACATTGTAACATATTGCGTGTGTGACACGTGTTAAACCAAATCAAACCAAATCAACTCAAACCTTACCAAATATATTCATTCGTATTAAAGACTAAATTACAATCAATAATAGGTATTGAACGTGTTTGATCGTGCTTTGCCTAATTCTTTGAAGTTCTTATTCATTACATCAATCCAAGGTGAGTTCCGTGGCCCCTTTTTATGCTTTTATAATTGTTTTAATGTTTTCAAACTTGGGGGAAAAGTATGCTCACCCGTTTTTCGATGCTGTACAATCTTACATACAATTTTCATACTTGGAATCGACGTGATACTATTCTTATATTCTAATACATACATGGTGTTATTCTACGATTCTTACAACCATTAATTCCCGGGTTGGGAACCAACGGATAGGTATTGGTAGTACTACTGGGTTGACACCCCCACCCTCGACAGATCGGTTTAACTTGTGAGTTACCGACTACAGCTGCCGGCAATCAGGCCATGGGTGAATATATTCCGACAAACTTATATGCATAACGTCATTAGGTTTGGTTGTCTTTAAACACATGTTATGTGGTTTTTGCTTACAGTATGATTCCATATCAAATTCTATACAGCATCAACAATATGTTTTCAATTTAAACCTGCGGAACTCACCAACATTATGTGTTGACATTTTTGAGCATATCTTTTCAGGTGAACATAATCAAAGAGGATATCTAGAGTTGATGCCTTAGCCGAGACCCTCAGGATTTCAATAAGCTTTACATTAGTCATGTATATCATTTGTTTCATTTGTGAACTGTGTGTAATTTAGATTTGGAATTAATAAGACTATGATAGTCGTGGAACTGACTAACCACGACACAAGTCACCATTGTGTCGGGCGACGTCATGACATGAGGATTTTGCATATAATATGTCTCTGTAACTATACCAAGTGTTATGACGATCCCGTCCGTCGCATCCTCGTGTTTCCGCTCTAAGCGGGGGTGTGACAGATTGGTATCAGAGCCTTGGTTATAGAGATTTAGGTGGAGAATTCGACCTAGACTATAACCTAAGAACCTTCATATAGAATGCATGCTAGGGATTGTGTGCATTTGATTTTACCTAAATGTCTTTCATGATTTGTGTGACACATAGACACCTGTATTCTGGATTTCCTGGCAAAAGGCCCTCGGGCTAAGGCAAGCATATCGCATATATCTCATTGCGAGACCTGGTATGCTTACCTGGGGATTTCTGGGATGAGTGATAAACTATGGTCAATACACAAAACTACAAGGCAAATGGGTCAAATATATTAAGTCTATGAACTTAATATACAGGTATATTCCTATATACCTAATAATCAACAAGTATGTTCCTACATACCTGATTTTATACATGTACACGTGTTATCTGAACACCCCGGGGAAAGACATTATTACACTTAGTCTTTCTCCATGGGATACTTTTATACTAAGAACTTTACACTTGTATGCGCACAACATCATATTATTAGGGAACTTCGGAGATCACGCGTAGCGTCGATCTCGGATATTGAATCCGACCCTATCATAGTTATGACTGAAATCCTGAAAGTATGACGGATATGCAGTTATCATTAGACTTAATGTGCTTACATGCTTATTTGCTATTACTTGCTATTATTGGAATACTGGCTCATGGACATAAGAACATTACATTATTTGTGCTTGATGAATCTAAATAATACTATGATGTTAGCTTGGGGTAAGTGAAGCTAAGGGTGTCATGCAAGGTAAATTACCATTACGGGTGCACACGTAATTGCAATTCACCATGCATGAGAAGTCTGGTTAATCTTACCATGAGGTAACGATCATGAGTATCACACGTTTCTATTCAATACCCTAGGGTGCTAGGGTCATAATTCTAGTAAGTCCTTGTTGAAGGCAATCAAACATTATAAGTCCTTGTTGAAGGCAATCAAACATTATAAGTCCTTGTTGAAGGCAATCAAACATTATAAGTCCTTGTTGAAGGCAATCAAACATTATCAACACTTACTCAAGTCCTGTCCTACTTAAAGCCTTCATGGTATTTCCAATCATATTGACCTTATGAGAAATATCTCCACTTAGCGTTTCAGTAACTACTGATTAATGCTTAGAATGAAAGTGGAATACATAAATGTAGAGGAGTAATGATACTCTCTACACATACAAAACGTTATTCTTTAAGATTATGCTAAGGATAAACGGATGTCACGTAACTGGTTTGGGCATCGTTCTAGGTATGCCACGGATGTGGTGGGAACGCTGCGGGGAACCCTATATATAAGCATCCTTGGTATACCAAGAATGTGTTTAAACTGGGCTACGTGATGATCCCGATTGACTGAGGCATGGATCGGTTTGGTTGTAAACTATACGTGTACGCTTTATGGATATTGCTACGTCACATTAAACTATTTACACTTTGGAAATGTTTTCTCTACAGTCATCAATTCCCGTGTGGAACCGATGTATAGGTTTGTCTGTAGCTATTTATATACTAGTAAAACCGCCTATACATAAGTTGCGGTAGCTCACATCAAATTTATATTACGTTATTCTTTGGAATGATGCTAAGGAAAATTAAAATGTTATGTAACTAGTTTAAGTATTATTCAAAGTATATCGTGGATGTGGTGGGAACGCTGCGGGGAACCCTATATATAAACATCACCGGTATATTAAGAATGTGCTTAAACTAGGCTACATAATGATCTTGATGGACCAAAGCATGGGTTATTGAAACTTGATGAAAGGAACCATACGTGATTCCTTTATACTTTGATTCCTATCAAAGCACACACAAATCTTAAATCATATTCTAAGGCATTGTGTGCCTAAATCAAATGGTTATCAAAATAAACTTTGAATCGTTATCCGTGGTTTTCAAAATCTCGACAAAGTCTGTGCCTCACCAATAAATACATGCAATGTTGGAAGAGTGGGATGAGTATCTGCTTATAGGTACGCATATATCCAACAAAGATGTGGTTGACTTAAAACTTTGGTTAGTCAACGTATTCGCTTTGATTTATGAATCAAACGATTACACTTGGAATATCTCATTGTTATTATGCCAAATTCCCGATGGTCGTTTCCATGTTGTATAGCTCATATTACCCAAATCTCATAAAATATCTTAATGATATTTCAAAATGACTACTCGTCAAAAACGATCCCGATCTGGAAACTCTGGCCGTAAGGTTACTGCTATTATGGCACGTGAGGTTGCTACGGTCATACCAACCCTCCTAACTATCTGCATCAAGGCGCGAACCCTGCTCAAATCTCTATTTGTCCTAACCCTCCACGTGCTTGTACCCACAAGCATTTCAATTCTTGCAAACCCACTAAACTCAGTAGAACCGAAGAAGTTACCAGATTACTACAGTGATTTGAAAGTATCGAGAACACTTTCCTAAACACCGAATGGACTTCAAAACTTTAAACCGTTACTTACGGTTCTCAAATTCTCTTAAGAACGTGTCCTATAATTAAGAACATGCAAGGCTGTAGGTGGAATTCCTACATCTCGGGATACTTGCTAATTATAAGTGGTCATTCACCTCAATAATCGAATAAACTAACTATAACCTAGTTACCACTTATAAGTACGCATGTCTTCAATAAGGTTATGTCTAACCTCATATCTTGAGAAGTCCATGAATTCCCTTCGATTGTGAATCGAATGTTCACATCTCATTATAATGTCAAATCATTCTTGTCCTTGATTTCGTCTTCCTGATTTAAATTATTCAAGATTTGAACATCATCCTAACAAACTCTGCTATCTCAAACCTTGATCTTAAGCTTGTTAACATGATCTTTCCTTTGTTACACTGATGTAACTTGAAATTCTCCTAATTCCTAATTGATATTAATTTCCTTTCATCGTAAAGTCAAACTTTATACTGCTTGTACCGTGGGAAATGCAAGAGTTTGCAAGTCAACCTATGACTAAGAACACTCGTATCTCCTAAATGATTCTATTTCATCAAAGCAGGGGAGATTCCCTTACTTTGATGATTCTCTATTTCGATAAATGGTTTCCCATTTGTTAGTTCTATGAAATTTCATCCTCTGGATTGGGGTGACTTCCTTATCTTGAGGATTGACTTCAGTATTCTCATTGGAAATTACATTTCATAAATGACATGATCTCACCAAAATAGGATTGAAACCCGTATTTTGGTGGCAAATGTCAACCTTAGATTGTTTTCTTGTTATTATCAAGATAGGCATGAATCATTACCTCAAAGCCTTTAAGGAATATTTTTAATATCAACTCCGATTATGATTGATAACCACCTTCCTTAAAACTACGCTCGTGAAATCTTTCAACATCTTCAACCGTTAGACACCTAATGACAATCTTCACACGAAACTTAGGTTGAACTATTTTGACCGTGCTTTTAACTAACTGTACTGTAGATAAAGTTCTTAGCGCCAGAATATATAGGAAATGAAACATTTATAACATTTACCCTTATATAAGTTCTAATCTACCTAGAGTCTATATGGGAATCACATGGTGACACTAGTCTTATCTCTAGTGAGACGTCACTCCTTTTACATTTCAGAAATTATGCAAATTGAATGGTTGCTTAGAATATACATAGCCTTTGAAGAATGATGCTTGTCCACTAGTGGGTACCACACTGAAAGTAGAATGCCTAAACTCAAGTATAAGGTAGTGAGGCTGCAATAGTCATGACTTGAGATAAGTTTAAAATCTTTGGTGAGTGAGTACTATTACCCAAGGAATGAAATGCAAAAGTTAAAATTGTAATACTGGAATCATGCTCTTTATACTGATAGAATCCATAAGTTGACAAAGCTAATGTCATACCTTGTAACATTTAGATCAAATAGAATTAAGTAGGACATTGGGAAGATCATTGAATAGTAGGACAAAGTTGGAGATTAGAGCAAGCAAATTAGTGGTGAAATAGATAAGAAGACTCAGATGTTATTATAGGCACATATCTTATCATCAATCAATACATATCTGTTGGATACTGGTAGAGGATAGCATTGATTCCTTCAAATTCACTCCTTCATTTGTCATGAACCCCAGTTGCTTAGAAATTAGTTAGTCGGTGGAGATAGGAAAACTCTCGACATGCGTAAGTTAAGATGTATAGAACTACCCGAAGACTGAGATTATTGTATACAGTATTGTTCTTAGAATAGGAAGGTTGGAAAGGAAATGACTGTTGTGTGTGACCTATCTTCTTCATTCCTACCGGTCATGGAAACTTTTTAGTTTTAACTTGGCCAGAATAAGTGCCTCTTATCTTAACTGTATGATGACAATTGGTGCATTATAAAAATTCAATTCGACACATTATCTCACAACGTCGAGAAATTAACCTGCATCTGTTTCAAATATTCGTATACCGTGGTATGATGTTACATCAATCGTTATTCTAAATGATTGATTCATTTTCTGTTTTAACAATATTCTTAACCATCCTGTGAACCCATTCCAAGATCTTCGCATAGCATATTATTCTTAGACCGATGGTTGGTCAAAGGAGAAATACATATTCACAAGATATGCGTTAAGGTCGTTTCATATGAGGACGTTTGGGGTTCTTAAATTCCAACGGTTAACCTTTCTTATCATTGCTGGTCTTTTAATGATTTCTAGACATCACCTTACCACGAAAATTATATTCTGAAAGTTGTGATTATAAGTCTAAAATATCATGGAAACTCGTCATCGTGTTCTAACGTTCCATATGCCAAATCTCAAAAAGAGTCTCGCGATTCTCTGGAAGAGTTCAGGTTGGCATACACTATGTAAAGAATTTTGTAGAAGATTCTATACAAATGAAACAAAGCCGATACCTATTGTCAAAGTCCGCAGGGAATCTAAACGTGGCCCAGAGTTTACATGGGAACGTGAGGACCAAAGAAAAACCAAGTACTCATGTCTTTTCGTTTCAGTCTCCTCGGGATTAAAATTTCGGGATGAAATTTCCTAAAGCAGGGGAGACTGTAACATCCCGTAATTTTTTTTATAAAACAATTACGTTTAATACGTACTAATTCCAATAATTACAAAATTTATAATAATAATCATAATATTAATAATAATAATAGTAATAATTATAATAATAATAATAATAATAATAGCAATGATTTATAAAAAAAAATGTATAAAAATTAGATTTATAAAGTCCAGGGGTTGTTCTGTTATTTCTGAAAATTCAAAAGAAACATTATTACATAAAATGTAAACTCTGAAAACCACAGGGACCAAATGTGTAAAATGTTTAAAACTCACCCCCCCCCCCCGTCGCCTTCTTCCCCGTCCGGCCACCTTCGGTCGTTTCTCCGGCGAGAGCCAAAATTCACCAACAAACACGGTTGTGACCAAATTAACAATCCCGACATACTCTCGTGGATAAACCGAACTCGGGCCACTATTCAATTTAAGAAATGATAGTGCAATTACCACCGAAACCGACCACCTCCACTTCGGCCGACCCACTCACCAACTCGACCACTAAACCTCAACTACAATTAAATTAATCGAAAGGGAACAATCTTCTGACCATTTAAAAACCTCCATCACGATCAGTTTGATCTACAAACACACAAAACACCACATTCAATCCCCATTTCACCCGCGACCTGCAACCGTTCGAACACCAACTTCAGTGCTTCAAAACTCGAATTAAACATAGGGCTTTTGATTATAAGCCTAATTCAAAGCTTCCTGTGCAAGAAATTTGGTTTTCATCATCGTTTGATCATCATTCGACTTCGGGTTATATCGCGACCTGTTCTTTATTGATTTTATCATCAATTCGATATCAATAAGGTAATTAAATACATCTATAGGTTCGGTTTAACATAGGGATTAAAAGCCCTAAGTTTAATTTGATTATTAACATCGATTTGATCTCCAATTTGGATCAAATCGAATTAGGGTTCTTCGGGATTAGGGAAATTCTGGAAAACAGTATTTAAATTCAATTAAAATTATGTTTAATCGCGGTCTAGAGCCTTGGCTCACTGGTTAGTCGCGTGTGTGTGTGTACCTGGGGTCCCGGGTTCGACCCGGGCCAACCCCCTTTTAATTGTTTTATTTCTTTTAAAACTTTACAAATACTTTAAAAATATGGAAAATTTTCTAAAAATTATAAAAATAAATTCTAAATATTCTCCTTATTTTATAATACAAAATAATTTTCTGTAAATTTATTTTATTTAAAAACTATAATAGATCTCTATAAAATATTATTTAAAAATATTAAAAATACTTATTTTTATAAAATAAATTCTAAAACGAGTTTAATTATGAAATAATCACGAAAATCATGAAAATTATATAAATATTATTTATAAATATTATAAATAATTATTTCTATAAAAATGGACACTTTATTATCTTTAAATACAAATTAATATATTTTATAAATTCACAAATTATTTATGAAATTGTGGGTTATTTCTTGTAAAATATATTTAAACCAAAGGTATAAATTAATACCTTATTATTAATCAAAATACTATAAATGTGATTATCCTTATTTGTAAATATTATTGGATAATTATAAATTATATAGTTAAACCACGTCATTATTATAATTAATTCTAAAAATATTTAAATACAAATATGAAAACCCTTTTAATGGAATCGAAATATATAAATAATTGTTTAATAAGTTTAATACTTATTGATAATTATTTATTAATACAAATAGAAATCTATAAAAACATTGTAACATATTGCGTGTGTGACACGTGTTAAACCAAATCAAACCAAATCAACTCAAACCTTACCAAATATATTCATTCGTATTAAAGACTAAATTACAATCAATAATAGGTATTGAACGTGTTTGATCGTGCTTTGCCTAATTCTTTGAAGTTCTTATTCATTACATCAATCCAAGGTGAGTTCCGTGGCCCCTTTTTATGCTTTTATAATTGTTTCAATGTTTTCAAACTTGGGGGAAATGTATGCTCACCCGTTTTTCGATGCTGTACAATCTTACATACAATTTTCATACTTGGAATCGACGTGATACTATTCTCATATTCTAATACATACATGGTGTTATTCTACGATTCTTACAACCATTAATTCCCGGGTTGGGAACCAACGGATAGGTATTGGTTGTACTACTGGGTTGACACCCCCACCCTCGACAGATCGGTTTAACTTGTGAGTTACCGACTACAGCTGCCAGCAATCAGGCCATGGGTGAATATATTCCGACAACTTATATGCATAACGTCATTAGGTTTGGTTGTCTTTAAACACATGTTATGTGGTTTTTGCTTACAGTATGATTCCATATCAAATTCTATACAGCATCAACAATATGTTTTCAATTTAAACCTGCGGAACTCACCAACATTATGTGTTGACATTTTTGAGCATATCTTTTCAGGTGAACATAATCAAAGAGGATATCTAGAGTTGATGCCTTAGCCGAGACCCTCAGGATTTCAATAAGCTTTACATTAGTCATGTATATCATTTGTTTCATTTGTGAACTGTGTGTAATTTAGATTTGGAATTAATAAGACTATGATAGTCGTGGAACTGACTAACCACGACACAAGTCACCATTGTGTCGGGCGACGTCATGACATGAGGATTTTGCATATAATATGTCTCTGTAACTATACCAAGTGTTATGACGATCCCGTCCGTCGCATCCTCGTGTTTCCGCTCTAAGCGGGGGTGTGACACCATACACACACATACTCGTACATACTTACACAGATTTAGCACCCAACGCTTCGAAAACAGTTGTACAATGTGTTCCATCCCTAAAAATCGTTCAAAACGGGTAAAACAGGGGTCTTAGAACTCACCTTGTGTTACCGCGAGTATGGCTTCTTCAAAACCGGTTGCCGTGAGATCTTGTACCTCAAATCAGACTTCTTCTTCTTATTCTTCCTTCAAAATTTCGTATTCTGCTCTTTATCTCTCTAGAGCGTTCGGCGATTTGGGTGGTGTAAGAAAAGAGTGGGCAGCCTTCCCCATAAGTATCAGATATTTATCTCTTCTTTGTACTTTTACACAAAGCCCCTTCCACTTTTGTTCCTTTTCATTCCCTTCTAAGATACTTTCTTTTTCTTTGCTTATTATTATTTTTCTTCGTCTAATCAGGAAATTTCGGGTGTTACATTAACATTAAATACCCGACCACCGGACGGGTATAAAACTAGTTATATATAATATTACTCTCGGTGAGTATAACCTCCTTGGAGATTGATGGCTGCCGTCGAATCTGCCTGAAATAAAATCACAGCCGTATAAACTCGGCAGTTACGCCGGTTACGGACCGGTTACAAGCAGTTTTGGAAACAATTGGTGGTTCCTTCTTCCCCGCTCCTTCTTCCTCCTTTTC
This sequence comes from Flaveria linearis, assembly GCA_024085815.1. NCBI lineage: Eukaryota > Viridiplantae > Streptophyta > Magnoliopsida > Asterales > Asteraceae > Flaveria > Flaveria linearis. The sequence goes on from CM044004.1 coordinate 88,790,634, forward strand.
TTCCCCACGTTCCCTACGCTCGCCGGTAACCTCCAGATCAAATATATATACACAAACATCAGTCCATAATTCGTCTATTTGGTGATTTTCGCTTCAAGATCGCAGATACAATTATTCTTTGTGTGGATGGGTTTTGAAGACGATCTAAATATGTTTAACAACTGATGGATTGTTGATCTTGGACGCCACTGTTCGATTAAGAGCCTTCAATCATTGTTCTAAAAAGGATTCGAGAAGCAAAAATTAGGTATTTTACTAATCAATTACAAGCCCTAGAATTAGTCATTCAGCTTCTTATTTGATCACTAATTGAGAGATGAATGAGAGAACGATCTCTAGCTTGTGAAAACATCACCGTTGAGGCTAGTCGGACTGTTAAACGCAGTGCGGACTTTAGTGGTGGGTCGCGTTCAAATCTTTAACAGAGGCTTGATATCTTGGTTTTCTGTTTTGAGAATCTAATTTCATTTTGATTCTGAAAGTTGGATTGAGTTCTTTTAGTTTCATTTGATTTGTTAATGGGACGTATGTAGGTTGAAATGTCATCCGAGGCAGCTACGTTAGGTTGGGAATCCAGTGTTGGCTTAGCAGCAGGCGCAACCGATGTAAATCCATTCCTAGATTTTGTTATTTGTTGATTCACATATTGTTTGTGCGACGTGTGTAGGTGGGGATATCGTCCAATGCAGCAGCAACCGCTAGAACCGTGAAGCAGCCGGAATGCTCGATTATGCAGGAAAGCTCATTGCTGTATGATGATCTTAGTGTCCCGACTAAGTTTCCATTATAACATTCATCTTAATATGATATCATTGTTTCAATTAGGTTTAATGTTGATGTTTAATCTGATTAACATATCCTTTTATGGGTTTGAATTGCCTGTGAATTTGGTTCCAAAATATTGCAGGTTATTTTCCAAGCTTCTGATAGCGTTTTTTTGTCAATAATCAGTGGCAGGAGAAGATGGAGTGGAACCTGTAAATTTAGCAAGTTATATTCAATTTATTTTGTAAAAGCGTTAACATACCACTTATTTCATGTTTTCAATTGGGGTTAAGTGATTGATTTAGCTAATGACTCTAATTGATAAGATAGACATTGGCTTTTAGGAAGTAACCTGGACAATGCTTCTTGATTGACTTCTGACCCACCCTTCTATGTGATTCAGGTAACTAGTGTTTTTGTATTTCTTCTGTGTTTTCCCCCTATTTTCCAAAATAAAACTAGTGTTTTTTCCTATATCAACAGCGGTGAGTGTAACCTCTATCACCAAGGTTATGCAAGACTTCCTATTTGGTAGTTACTGCTTTTTAAGTAAGTGTTGTCTTTTCTGCTTGTCAAGTGTAAGATTTTTTTTTTTGATAATATCCAACGCCTCGCTAACCAATGTTTATAATTAAAGTTGCAGGACAATAGCTTAGAACCTAAATCCCTTTTCTTGCAGTTATTGAAGGTTCGTAAGTCATTTACACGGATTACCTTCAATTGTCGGTACACCACTTGACATTGTCTACTTATTGGTTTCAACTGATTATCGTAACAGGGTTTTTAATCAAAGTTGCAGGATAATGGATTAAAACTTAAATCCCCTTCTCTGCAGCTATTCAGTTTTGTTTTGTAGTTGGCTCACAAGAGTTTTCGATTGTTTCGTTGTATTAAATCAGATTAATTTACATGAAAAAGCTTACAAAACTATTGATTTGCACGTGTAGAAAACCTGGAAAATTTTGATAATGACATCTTTGTTTTGTGGGTCTGGAAACTCCAACTTTTGTTCAGAATGATTTCTGCTCAATTTGTGTCGTTAAAAACACACTGGTATGTGATTATGTTCCCTATGCAGAAGCAAGAAGTGTGGAAATTTTAAAGCTAATTTTAAATGTTTCATTTGGTAAATTTGATGTCACACCCCAACCTTGACGGCGGAAATGTCGAGGTGTGAGAGTTAAGATCGTTCACAGCCACATAACGCTATTATTAAATCCAAATATATATTATTCATAAGTTTGAAAGGTACATTACAAGCATAAGTCTCAATAATAAAATAAGTTTCAACATGACATAACATAGTATAATCAATTGATTTTGTTAACTAGGTCCAAGTCCTAGATTATGCCAGCAACATAAGTTCACTTCAAACTTGGGGTTTTCCTGAAACATGATAAAAATAAAAGGTCAACTATAAATAGTTGGTGAGTTTCCAAGGTTTTCATACATAATATGAAAAGATTACAAGTAGCAATTCATGTCATAGGTTATAAGCTAATAAGGTTATAGAACACATATCGTTACAACCAAACCTCGACTTGATTACAAGTATATAAGATTGGCTAAGTGTATTTGGTTCCCTAGTGCACAAGCATACGGCTCCTAGGAGTCGGCAATACATCGACTTTAGCACCAAATAGGCTTGTCAGGCCCAAAGATCTAAGACGTCGCCAGGCTAGCAATAGTTAATGATTGTAAACAAACTATGTATCTCATATAAACACTTACAACATACAAATAACCATGACAAAATAATAAGATGAATTGCAAGTGCTTTACAAGTCTCAAACGTTTATAAGTGTAAGTGGTATAAGTATCATGTTTCACCCCAAAATAGTGTGAGATAAAGTAAAAAGGGGCAAGGAAAACTCATATGAATATAAGCATTACAAGATGATAAATAAAGATTAAGGATGATCCAAATATCCATTACAAGCACCTAAATATATAAGTTACAAGGTGAAGATTAAGGTTAACATTATGATTAACGTTCAAATAAGAGTTTAGGTTTCAATAGTTTTAAGTTTTTTAAAAAGTAATAAGTTTATAATGTATTGTTTACATTACGATTCCATTAGAAGAATTTATATAGGTGATTAAATGTTTTAGAATTGAAATTAGATATAATAATAATGTAAGTAAATCTTAATAATTTTCTAAGAATAATATATAATTTCCACAATTATGAAAGTATTTCTTTAAAGAATAAAGATAATATGGTGTCCATTAACATTTTAATGATTTTTAGATTATTGTTTCAAGTCCATTTTTATATAAATCATTATTTAATTTTAAAAGAACACTATTGGTAATGACTAATAAGATTCAAAGATAAAATTAAAATAATCATAGTTTTAAAAGGTAGCGTTTGAACCAAACTACTTTATTATTTATTATTTGAAACAAATAAGCTAAACAAGAAATTAATCTAAAGTATCATTGAAAATATAATGTTTTAATATTAAAAATAACATTTAAAATCTATTTTATAAGAGAATAAAAACTAAATATATTACTTATCCAAACTATTTAACAGAAATATTGAAATATTTTATTAAATAAATTTACGGAAAAATATGGTGTCTTAAAAGTTTAATAAGTTTATAAATATATTTAGTTATATCATTTGTAATTAAATTTCAAAATAAAACATCAAAGGTTTTACAAGAAATATTTTACAGAAAATAAATAATTAACTACTAAAATAAAGAAAATTATAAAACTGATTTTTATAATTTTTTAGAATTTTTATAAATTTTTTTAAAGGCTGAAACTCTTGAAAACATTAAATAAAAAAATGGTTTGAGAGTCCTTGGGTTCGAACCCACGACCTCAAACACACACTCCCACACCCGTACCAGTAAACCAAGGGCCTCAGCCGCATTAGCTGATGGTTTTTAAATTATAAAACACAGCCCATAAATTTTCCCCTAAAATCTATGAACCCTAGTTTGATTTTAAGCCAAATTGAACACCAGATTGTTGTTGTTTATGAAATCCAACTTAGGGCTTTGATTCGTTATGTAAAACCGAGTCTGTATGAGGGTTTAATTACCTGAATTGATGTAATTTCAATGGAGAACGAGTACAAGAGCATATCGCGACCATGTATCACTGGTTTGATACCCAAACGACGACGATAATCAAATTCGTTGTACAGATAGTTTCTAATGATATTAAGGATGGATAGCCCTCTGTTAATTTCAAGTTTAGAAGATTTGATGGTGGTTTTCGAACGAGTTGCAGATCCGCATGAAGAGGGTACTCGAATTCTTTGTTTGTGTTTGATTCAGGTGTAAATGAGTGTTGTATTCGATTAGAGGTAGATAAACGTTCGATTTGGTAGAGTTAATTGCATTATTATTGGTGTTTAAGGCTCGAACGATTATGTGAAGTGATTATAGTTCGGTTACACATTTGATTCGACTTGTAACCGGTGTTTATCCATAAGTAAGATGTGCTTTTAGTTCGAAACGTGCACACGAAGGAGTTTGGACGATTTAATTTGATTGAAACGGCTTAGTTTGGGCGTTTAACTATTGCTGGAGGGTGGCCGGACTCCGGCCGGGTTCCTCACCGGAAAATCATGAGTAGGGGGGAAATTGGTTTGGGTTTTGTAAATTTACATAATTAACCCTTATAGTTTAGTTTTTATAATTTTATGCTAGAAAGTCTCATTTAAAGCTTTTAAATTTACATAAACACCCCCTGGACTTTAAATTAAGTTTAGGTTTTGAATATTTTTATAACCTATCAATAGTTTATTTTTTTTATAAATTATTATTTATTATTATCTTTATTTTATTTTGACTATTATTATTATTGTTAATATTATAACTTAATGTTAAGTTTTATATTAATAAGTAAAAGTTGTAATTACCATTGTTATTATTATTATTTAATAAATTAATTCATTAACTTCTAAATTAACTAACAATCATCATTAGTAAGCCCTCAATGTTTCACAAACGACTTAAATGAACCTTACAAGAATATATCAAGGTTAAATTTTATTTAACGAAAATACGAAATGTTACATTTGATGAATTCTGGAGTTGGTATGAGCCAGTTAGAGAACATGTGAGCTACTTACTATCACTGTCTTTGCTAATTAATTTATCATCTCCAAATAGGTTCATATGTTTGTGCAAAATGGAACTTCAGGTCTCAACTCTCCCCTCTTATTTTTATTTAGATTTGTTATTAATTTTGCCATAAAATTTATTGTCCTTTATTTTGTAACAATCAGGAAAATGATTTATTTACTCTGGCGACATAAGATAATTCAATTAATTAAACACTAACATAAAGTTCATGACATTGCAGTGTTCAGTGTGGCTTCTTCATATTCCTGGAATTGCATTCCATATAGACAATACGTCTCTAAGGAGGATATTCTCTATGCAGTTAAGGTGATTGTTATTAGTTTTCGTGATCATTGAATCTATATTATGACACCTATTTTCTTTTCCAGCGACCTAATTTGTAGACTTTTAAGCGAATGAAGAATCAAGGGAAAACAGGTTAACATATGTTTCTTATAATTGATTTTGTTTCTGTATTGCTGTTTTTTCGGCTTATAATTTTGTTGAGAATTTGGTCTAGGGAAACCAGGTTAACATATGTTTGTTATAATTAATTATGCTCTTGTATTGTTATTCTTCCACTTGGGTTTTATATAAATTAGCTTCCAATTTTGGATGATTGACAGTTATGCAATCACATCTTATTAATGATGAAAAACCGTGTACGTGCATATATTCAAAGATTTTAACAGTGAGAAAAAAGCTCTTGTGGTGCGGAAGACGTGGGTGAACGTGCTATCTAATGGCAAAACATTAGAGAATATGGAAACCTAAGCTATTAAACATTTTATGAACTTGCAATTATGTGTGTGCACGTGTGTGAACAATACTTGCTATTATTTTTGTAAAAATCATTTCAATGTATTTCAATTAAAGGTACTTCATGTTTTCATGGTGCTTTTTATCATGACAAATGGGATCTTGCTTAAAAGATATTGAATCTGATTGACTGTGGTTTTTTTACTGTAGTGATATATGATTTTTTTCATTTTGCTTTGATTGCTTAAGAGCCGGGGGTCTCTCTGGAAGCAGATTCTCTATCCATTGTGGTAGACGTAAGGTTTGCCTACATCCTACCCTCCCCAGATCTCGTCAATGACTTGGCTATTGATGAGATTTACTAGGCATGGTTATGGTTATGGTTCTAGAAGTTGCAGTAATCACTTGGCTACAATGAATTCCCTTTGAATGTTGTTAATTCACCTATAATATTATCATTACATGATTAGTACTACGCAACCTTTGTGATTAGACATGTGTGCTATGATTCCCCTGCAAGTCTTTAATTCAATTTCTGCAAATTCCTATTTATTCATCTATGATGAAATCTAAATCCTATTTTCTGATATGTAGATGTGTTTATTTTGACCAGCAGCAAGGTTTTTGGGCCTTCAATATGGAAGTCATCTTCAACCAGGTTCGTATGATTCTACCACCATTTTAAAATATCACATAGGAAAGACATACAATTGGTGATATTCATTCTGATGTTATTTCACACTATTCTTCTTAAATTTGATTTCCACATTAAACAGCTTTATTTGGCTTCAAAAGTAAATATGTGCTATTTACCATGGTGTCCTACTTTCATTCTAATAAAATGCTACACTTTGGTTTGGATGTCAAATGGGTTGCTTTCACATACCAGATTCTTTTTCACCTTTAAGCTTTTTCTAGGAAGTAGATTGTACTAAACTTGACATTATTTTTTACTAATAGCTTTTTTTTGAAAATCAGACTTCATTAAAAAACACGAACCAGGAATCTCCAAGAGGGAGACGCCCGCTCGAAGTTACATTACCTCAATACAAAATGACTTCCAACCTTTCCAATCAACCTTCCCCCCATTAAATCTATTCCTATACCACAAATAACCCAAAGACTTGACATCAGACACAATCTTCGGGACGCTGATCTCCTCATTATTGAATATTTTCCCATTCCTAGCTTTCCAGATAGCCCAACACGTCAAAATGATCACACCATAAACAAGTTGATTCCGGTCATTAGACCCATCCACAGTAGTTGCCAGAACTAAAATATCCCGAAAGGAAAACATGAAACCTTTTGGAATGTTACACCAATTACATATTGCATCCCATACGCCATTCGCATAAAAACAAGCTGAGAAGATGTGATCCGTGCTTTCTTCCGCCTCGCCACACATTGAACAATTAGAGTCCCCAAAGACAATATTCCTTCGCGCTAAGGCTACCAACGTGGGGATTCTATCTAAATTGGCCCTCCACATGAATAAATTACATTTGTTAGGAAGCCACTTACACCATTTATACACATTATCATTCGACCTGACCGCCTCTTGAATCAACCATCTTCGAGTTTCTTTAACCGAAAAGTCTTTATTATCCCTGTTGTTCCATGCCCAATCATCGGATCTGTTATTCAGCCGCACATCACTTAGAGCCCGATGACATTCCAGCAGTTCTTGAACTTCCACTTCCGATTCCGGATATCTAACCCAATTCCAATTAATCGGACCACCTGCAGCATCGACTATCCTTTCATTTACCGTGCACCATTTATCTCTATCGAGGCGAAAAATATTAGGGAACAGATCACGTAACGGAACTTCTTTCGCCCACGTATCAATCCAAAACTTAATATCCGTTCCCCTACCAATATCACCCCGCACCATATTGATGAACTGAGTCCCTTGAACCTTTGTTCTATAACCAATACTCACAATTTTAGCCCAAGTGCCACGGCTATTGGCACTAACCGGGAAGGCGTCCCATTTTCTTCTTGTCAAATGTATCACGTCAATCAACCTCTTCCATAAGGCGTTTCGCTCAGCCTTGTATCGCCATAACCATTTCAGAATCATAGCATTATTAATCTCCTCTAGTTTACTCAAGCCCAGACCACCATTTTCCTTTGATTTTGTAACTACTTCCCAGGCCACCCAATGAGTCTTTCTAACTTCATCACTCCCACCCCAAAGAAACCTTTTAATAATGCCTTCTAGCTTATGAATAACCATCACCGGCGCCTTGTAGAGCGAAAAATAGTAGGTCGGCAAACTTTCTAAAACCGATTTAATTAACACCACCCTCCCCGCCATCGATAATGTATTTGCCTTCCACTTGGATAACCTTTTTTTAAAGACATTTACAACCGGCTCCCAATTATTAACTCTACCCATATTCACACCAACTTGGATTCCCAAATATTTAAACGGAGTACAACCCGAACAACAGCCCAAATTCTCAGCTTCGTTTTTGACCAACTGATCGCTAATACCCACTCCAAAAAGAGTAGATTTGTTAATATTAATACTCAATCCGGAACACATGTGGAAAATACGTAGCATTCTTCTGAGAGCTAAAAGATTAGGTCTAGACCATTCACCCATCACCATGGCGTCGTCCGCATATAAAAAATGGGAAATAATAGGACCTCCATCTTTGATGTTCACACCATGAAACGCTCCCACGTCACAAGCTTTTCTAAGAATACCAGAAAAAGCTTCCATGACTATAATGAATAGAAATGGGGAAATAGGATCGCCTTGGCGTAACCCTTTACCACACCCAAACTCAAAAGTCGGAGAGCCATTAACTAGAACTGAAGATCTAGCTGAAGCAAGAATACCATGAATCCAATTGCACCAAAGATCCGGGAATCGCATTTGTCTCAAGACCGAAAGCAAAAACCCCCAATTAACATTATCGTAAGCTTTCTTAAAGTCGATCTTGAACATAAATAATTCTTTTCCTTTTCGCTTCGCCCATTCCAATATCTCACTAATCATCAAAGGCCCGTCCAAAATATATCTCCCCGTCAAAAACGCCGATTGCGTTTCATAAGTTATGTCACCCATAACCATTCTCAGCCGATTCGCCAACGTCTTAGAAATCACCTTACTGATCATACCAATAAGATTAATAGGTCTGTACTCATCAAGAGAAACTGGATCCGAAACTTTAGGAATAAGAGTAATAAATGACGATCCCGCTCCTCGACTAATGGTCGCCGTATCTGCAAACGAACGGAAAATCTGCACAAAATCATTAGATAATAAACTCCAGTATTTCTTGACAAATCGAAAATTAAACCCGTCCGGTCCTGGAGCTTTATCACTTCCACAATCAAAGACCGCTTCCTTTATCTCGCTTTCCAAAAACGGAGATATCAATTTTCCTGCCATCTCATCCGAAATCACCCGCAACCCATAACAATCTAAAACCGGACGAACCTTCATATTCTCGGTAAATTTATTTTGAAAAACCTGAAAACTTCTTTTTTAATAAGAGAAGGCTTGGTAACCCATTCACCATTGATCATTAACCCCGGAAAAGAATTCGACACTTTGCGTTTATTGATGATACCGTGAAAATAACGCGTATTCTCGTCACCTTCCTTAGCCCATCTAACTCTCGCCTTTTGTCGAAGATCTTTCTGATTTAATTCTTCCAGCTCTACAATTCTCTTTTTCGCCTGCTCATAAACCCACTGCTCTGCCTCTGAAAAATCCCGCTCCTCAATGACTGCATCCAAATCAGCCATGTCTTGGATGAGGTTGGCGTACTCCACCCGTTCTTCCTTTCTTATTTTTTCTTTCCATGCCATAATAACCTGCCTCAAGCATTTCAATTTGTGCATCAACTGAATGTCCGGGTTACCATTTCCATTAAACTTCGAACAAGTATCGATAACTAACGTATCAAAATCTTCACGTTGCAACCAAGAGTTAAAGAACCTAAAAGGTTTAGGACCATAATTACGATCCTCCACCTTCAATAAAAGCGGGCTATGATCCGAGCATTGTCTAGGGAGAGCACGGTACTCCGCATTTGGCCACTCGGACATGACACTCCAAGAAACAAAAATCCGATCTATCCGACTACATTTGTTCCCAACCACATAAGTAAATTTGCGACCACGAAGATAATACTCATGTAAGCCCGCCTCTTCCAAAAAATCATTGAAGTCGTTAGTCATAGCCAAATTGAATTTCGAGTTTCGACGCTCCTCTTTATCACGAACACAATTGAAATCACCTCCGACTATGACCATACCATTAACACCCCCAAGAAACCTCAATAACTCTTCCCACAACGTCTTCTTATCCGGTTTTTTTTGTGGCGCGTAAACATTTATGACACACAACTCTTTGCTAGTTTCTTTAATCACCCCCCGAACTGCGAGAAAATACCGATTTTTAACCACATCAAGCATGACAAACTTCTTAATGTCCCAAAATGAAACTAAACCACCCGATCTCCCAGATGACTCGACCCATTCCATTCCAAAGTTGTCATTTCCCCAAAACCTACTCAAGTCCACCCCATCCATATGAGAAAATTGAGACTCTTGCAGTAAAATAAACGAAGCACTATTTTGAATCCGAATATTCCGCACCCACTCTCCTTTCCGTTCATTCCCCAGTCCTCTAATATTAATAGAGATCACATTCATTGAAAATCCAATTGAACACCTTCGTTGGCTACCTCCAGGGCAATAGCTTCTTCAAAATTACCCATATTTTCAGCTCCTAGCACTTTAGCCAATGCAATAGTTTCCCGAACCTCACGACTCTGAACAAAATTAACTTGCCTTTCAGACTCCTCAGTACTACTCGGCCTTGATTGCCCATCATTCACATATGTGGGTTCACCTTCTTCATTATTCATCATAGCCTCATTATTAAGATCTGGCGTCAAAAATTCCCTGTCTTGATCATTAACCTCCGTTACTTTAGACATCGTACTCAAATCTGGAAAAATGAAACTATCGATACCAAAAGGATCATCCCCATCTCGTAATCTTTTCTTAGCCCTATCCGGATTCGAATTCGAGTTAGCTCTCCCCAAGGATGACTTCTTTTTGGTTCCAAACCTCCTCCTTTTCTTCGAGTAAGTTGAACGATATGCTTCAGCTACTTGACTGCGTAAACCATCGTCTTCATTTGCATTATCATTTCTATTCACCGGGCTACCTTCACACACCTTGTCACCATCATTATCATTGCCTTGATCCTCCATAATTGTCTCCCCCTCATCGTGTCCCCGCGTATTTTCAATGGGAGCGTCCACTGACTTCATAGGCCCTTCACAATCCTCTTCTTCATGAAAATCAACGATGCACTCCGGAACCCAACCCGCTTCCTCCTCCTCAATTAACACCTTACATTTAACTTGTTGCCATTTCAAAACACAACTTTGTTTGATCTTCTCCACATCATTAACAAGAATTCCCACCACAGCATATGAAAGATCCTTCCCTTCCTCTTCAAATTGTGCAGACTGAATAACTTTACCAAAATTAGCAGCTATGACATCAAAAACTTGTGGTTTTGATAATGTTAAAGGGACCCCATGAATTTTTATCCATGCAATTCTCTCCACATTCATTACTTGACCGTTCCAAACATCACACGACTCCAAAAATAACTCCCAACCTTGTTTGTTGTCACGAAAAGCATCCCTTTCCATCTTGTCCATGAATACCAATAAAACCGTGAAACCCCCCACATAATGAATCTTAACTTTGTGTATTGTCATATTACTCAACTTTTGTCGTAGACTGATCAAATCATTATAACCTTTTACCTTAGCCACCAACCCATAATCATAATACTCATCAAAAGCCCCCATGTCCCCATCAATATTAATTTCCGGCACCCCAACCCCAACCTCCTTATTAAGTAAAGTATCCAGGAACGAACGAGAACCACTTACCACGTTCACATGTTGATCCACGGCTTTCCCTTTATCCGTAGCCCTCTCAGTTTCTACCCCAGTCTCCTGTTGATCATTCACAACCGGTTGCCACACCTTATCATTAGACTTCTTCGCTACCGGATCGTTAACGAATCTTGCAGGAGAAACAAATAGCTTATAACTTCCTATCCATACGTCCTTTAATCGGTACTCCAGATCAGTCATGTTTCTATCAATCTTGAACGTAAGAAACCCAAACCGCTTTCCTAGACGATCCAGTTTTCTAGCAATATACGTAGCTTGCACCTTTTCGTATGTATTGAAGACCTTGGCCAGATCTGCCGATGAACACCTTTCCGGCAGATTTGATACAAAGAACTTCACTTCCCCTGTTGAAGCATTGGATCGATGAGCGTTATTGTTAACCCTACCCCTCTTAGATGGCACATCGTACCATTGGTTGACGTTGAAACGCTCCCTTGCCGCCATAGGTGAGAAAAAAGCCCCGTATCTGGAGGTTCTTTTGGTCGATGGATCTGCTTGAGGTTCTGTTGGTCGATGGATCTGCTGCTCGATGGATCTGTTGCTCGCTGCTCGATGCTGGAGTTTCTGTTGATCTGTTGCTCGATGGATCTGCTTGAGGTTCTGTTGGTCGATGGATCTGCTGCTCGAGGGATCTGCTGCTCTGTAACGCCCCTGGAAGATATTGGAGATCGCCGGCTGAAGGAGAGGGCGGCGTCGATGGCGATTTGAGTGGCGAGAGCTTCAAGGAAAGGCTCCGGCGGCGAGAGCTTCAAGGAGAGGCTCCGGCGATTTGAGTGGCGAGAGCGTCAAGGAAAGGGATCTGCTGCTGAGGGCGGCTCCGGCCACACGGCGGAGTCGAATCTCCGGCGAGAATGCGACGGTCCTGCGAAGTCTCCACGGTCCTGCGAGAATGCGACGGTCCTGTTACATGAATGAGATTTTTTTTACTAATAGCTAACGGCTATTAAATTTTAACTTGAATCATATGCTTATTGCATATGGAAGTATGAAACTCGTAGTTGTGAATTTGTGATATCAGATTTCAAAAAGAGGAGCAAATGTTCAAACTTTATTGACTTATGAATACTGATGTTGTTGTATGTCGGGTCAACGACCCGTTCACTATACGTGTCAATCCACATCCACCACAAGATTATTATTCAAGAAATAAATCTCATGCAAGTTAATGCACTCCATGTTCCATGCACCTGCAATTTCTACCACTTTCTTGGAAGTTTAAAATTTAGTTTCTTTTTATGCTTTGTTAGTTGTACATTAAGCTGTTTTATTAGTACTTTAATTCCATTTCTCCGTAAGAAGAGGATAGCATGTAGTTGTTGGTTTACTTTCTTTTATATATATATATGTACTAGGTTACAATCCCGTGTAATACACGTGTTAAATAAATTTACTGTTACATGGTTTATAATATAAAAGTTATGTTTTAAATATTATGTATTATACAGATTGAATAAACCCATGTATTACACATTTTAAAATTGAAAGTTAACATATTTAAAATTTTAATTATGGGTAGTCATTAATTAATAAATAGCTATTATAACATTTATAACTAAGAGGAGAGAGAAGCGGGAAAACCAATTATTAGATGGTCTAGAATGGTGACAAGTGTCCGGATTTATTTTTATTTATTAGTATAGATGACTTTGTCAGAAAAAAAGGGTCAGTGAGTTTCTGAAAGAATTTTCTCAGTTAAATTATCTCATTATATTATGGGTTAATTGATCCTTTCAAAAGTTTTCATGTCATCATCTTTATAAGGATTTTGTCTATCTTGCACCTATATAATTGCATCGACATAAAGTTCTCATGTCATCATATTTATAAGGATTTTGTTTCCACAGGTTCATTCATTGCAAGAAGGCTTATGGTGTGATCGTATACACAACAAACCTTGATCATGAATTGACTACTTGGAGTTAAAACAAATTTGTATGAATGTACTATTATTAGTATTGAAACTTGATCACGAGTAATAAGAAAAGATTTTGCAGACCCGAGAGATGTTGAAAGCTAGAAAAATAAGGCGACATCATGTTTATTTAAATCTTTCTCTTTTATTACCAGGTTCTTAATAATCGTTAATACAATCCTATTTATTTAGAATAACAAGTTTCACCATGGATGCAAGTTTGGGTAAAAAGCAACAAGACATGTGAACTGCAACATTGAGCTGGTTGCAAGCGAGTCTAAGTTATGTTACGAGTAAAAAAATATTTTAAGTGAAAACAGACTTGGTTGGGTTGTCCGTTAAAATTAACAATTTACTTTATTAGAATGTTGTCTTAATATATACCTTTGGTATATTAATTTAGTAGGTCATTTTTACTCATAATTTAAATGAGTTGTGCGTATACTTTTTTGTTTAAAATGTAAAAAAAAATAAGTGTTATTACGGTATTAAAGTACCCGACAACCGCACGGGTATAAAACTAGTTACTTTTTAGTTAGAGTCCGGACAATTTAGGATCAGGACAAGGCATAGTAATGTGACTAAAAACTATATGAATTGTGAACAATTATTTGATTATATCAGCAGTAGTAGTTTAATAAAGAAAAAGGTTTGTGTCATGTATGCATTTAATTTATAAAACGGAACCAAATGATATATAGCCTAAGGTATATAGTACAAGTGTTTCTATCTATGCATAAATTTCTTAGTAGTATTAATTTGTGGAGTTACAGTTGTAAATTTTTTTATAAAAATAGGGCAAATTACCGTTTTACCATCATCAACTAGCATCCCCTTTATGAGAAGCATAAGAAGTTGACTTTTGGTTACGTAAGACGGAGGAGACACCGCAAGATCTGCAATCCTCCGCATTCCTTCAAAGCTCATACTATTTTCGATTTCTTCATTAACCTGTAACATTATATTTAGTTTCAACCCTTTTTATGCCTGTATACATATTACGGATATTAATCAGATCTAGACTTGCATATATATAATAAAAGGTAAAAAATAAAATAAATAAATACTTGTTGTTCAAGTGCCATCTCAAGTTTTTGCACGATCTCAACCATTGTTGGTCGATCTTTACGAGCTCTTTTTAAACAATGATAAGCAATAGTTGAGAACGTATTCAAAGAACCCGATTCCAAATGCTTCCGTAGACCATGACTGATTATTTAATCTAGTTTTTTTTCTTCAAAACACCTTTTCCACGTAGCCACTAAAATGCCAAGTAACCTACCGTTATGATATTCACAACATAACATCCCGCACATCACTTCAAACAACACAACTCCAAAAGAGTACACATCAGACTCTTTTGACAGGATACCTGTCTCCAAATACAACGGATCACAATATCCAGGCGTACCAACTACATTTGATGCAACATATGTTTGGGGTTGGTTAGCTGGGCTAATTTTTGATAGACCAAAATCTGAGACCTTAGCATTCCATCTGTCATCCAAAAGGATGTTCGAACTTTTGATGTCTCGATGGAGTATTCTTTGGCAGGTCCCCATGGGATCATGAAGATAGTTTAGGGCATGTGCGCCCCGATGCATATCTTAAGACGTTGAGTCCATGTTAGACTAATATCATTTAGATAGCGATCGAGGCTCCCACGAGATGCATACTCATACACGAGGATCCTCTCATCACCCTTGTCACACCCTCAAAATCCACGTGCGGAGTTCTACCGCGAGGCGTGTGAACAAACCAGGATCACAGTCAATAGTTACTCGGAACGACTCTATATGCAACGTTTAACATAACAAACCAAACTTCAAACTTTTGAAATTCATGCGGAAGCGTAAAGTAAACAAATCATCCCAAAATATGTGAAAGTAACATATGGCAAGACAAGTGCCAACCAAGTAATTGAAACCCTAAATAAAAACAAGTAAATATGGTTTAAGTTCAAGTCTCTAAAATGCATGCTGACCCGTGTGGTGCTCCTATCAGCAGTTCCAGATTAGTGACCTGAGAATAGCATACTAAAAGTCAACACATGGTTGGTGAGTTCAAGAGTTTGTGTTTAAACATAACAGTTTAACAATAGCGTGTATCAACCCTATGGTTGATCAGTTCAAGAGTTTACAGTTAAACATCACAGTTTGACAATAGCGTGTATCAATCCAATGGTTGATCAGTTCAAGAGTTCACCGTTAAACATCCCAGTTTAACAACAGCGTATATTTATCCAATAGTTGATCAGTTCAAAAGTCCACAGTTAAACATCCCAGTTTAACAACAGCGTATATATAAGCATGTGCATTGTAATGGCTAGCTAGTCCATTCACAAATGATATTAAATAGTGATTTCGACATTGAAGCTGACTATGTTATGTTTGCCTCCCGTCACGACTTCACCATATCGTGACGAATAATCATAGGACAAATTGCACCCGGTTGACCTCAAGTCACACAAGGTGGGGCTCGTCACACCCAGTAGTACTACCCAACTTTCCCCGCTATCCAATATTAACAATTCGAAAGTGTGAGGACTTGTACAATGATAACAGCACTATATTAATATCCTTACACATCTTAAATATATAAAGAAAACGTTTGTAACATTACCAGTATGCTATCTCCCCCAAAAACAGTTTTAGTAAAATAGTGGGGCTTGAACTCACCTTGAATTGATGTAATGAAATGAACAAGAACTTTAAAGAATAAGGCAATGCACGATCGACACCTATTATTGATTATAACTAAGCCTTCAAAACGTATACAACGCGAATAGATATATTTGGTTGGATTTGGGTTGACTCGTACACGATTAGATATACATTTGAATTTGATTATAATTTTGTGATTTTCATATTAAATTTGATTAATTAAAGCATAACTTTATAAGAAGTAACTCGTAAATAATTTATGTATAATTTCTGTGATTTTTCCATGATTTGCTTTATAAATAAATTACGATATAATGTCTATAAAATGATTAGTTATAATATTTATAAACAATATTTTATAAGGATTTTTAAGGTTTTTAAACAAAATAAATTTACAGAAATCGTTTTGTAAGATTTAAAATTAAAGGAAGTTTATAAAATTATTTTATAATTTTTATGAATTTTTGTATAATTTTCAGAAGCTTAAAAAGGCTTAAAAAAATTAAAAGAGGGTGCCCGGGGTCGAACCCGGGACCTCTTGTGTGTGATGGAAGCATGGAACCAGTGAACCAAAGGCCTCAGCCGCGACATAAACCCGGGTTCCAAACCTTTTAAACATAATCTCAATTGGCCATTTCCAACCCGAAGAACCCTAGCTCTGGAATCGACCAAATTGAAGCCCCAATCGATTTCGATAATGAAATTGAACATAGGGCTTTTAATCCTTATGTAAAAACGAATAGATTAGAGTGTTTAATTACCTGTTTTGGTTTAATTTGATGCTACGAATACTCGAAGAACAGTCGCGGCCGAATGGTTGATCGCAGGTGTGTTTTAATGAGTTTTCAGGTGGATTTAAATGGTGTAATCGATTAGGAACTGATACATGGTCATATATATGCGATTATTTTGATTATAAAAGTGTTAATGCGGTCGATTGTGGAGTTGGTCGGCCGAAAGTTGAATTGGTTCGGTTGAACTACTAATCGATTGATTAAATACGTTTTTAAGAGTGCATTAGGTTCGAATCTCATCCATGAAGTGATTAGAACCGGTTTTATGGTTTAAAATAGGGTAATTTTTGTGTATTAGCCTCGCCGGAGGGCTGCCGGAATCGGCGCCGGAGTTTGGCCGGAAAAACGGGTGTTGGGCGGGGGTTGGGTTTGAAAATTCAGACATTACAGGTTTGGTCCCTGTGGTTTAGTATTTGTTATTTTATGTTGTAAACTTCTATAGAAGTTTCAGAAATAACACAATAGCCCCCTGGACTTTATTTAATCAATTTAATAATTTTATAAATTATTATTAATTATTATTATTATTATTATTATTATTTTCATTATTAACATTATTAGTTTTAATAATAATATTATTATTATTATCATTGTCATTATTTTTATTATTACTAAATAATAATAAAAATATAAAAATAAATTGTAAATTCATATAAAATTTATATTAATTCACGAAAAATTTTCGGGTTGTCACATCATCCCCCTGTTAGAGGAATTTTCGTCCCGAAAATTAAGATGTACTGGCAACATCCTTGAACAGGTTAGGATACTTGCGCATCATCTCGTCCTCTCTTTCCCAAGTGAACTCAGGACCACGCCGGGAGTTCCACCGGACTTTGACAATAGGGATACGACTGTGTTTGAGTGTCTTGACCTCTCGGTCCATAATTTCCACTGGTTCCTCGATGAAGCGTAGTTGTTCGTCAACATGTACCTCGTCTAACGGAACGATGAGAGTCTCGTCAGCAAGGCATTTCCTCAGATTTGAAACATGAAACACATTATGAATTCCACTCAGTGATTCAGGTAAAGCCAGTCGATAGGCCACTGGACCTATTCTTTCTAATATCTCAAATGGTCCAACATACCTCGGATTCAGCTTTCCTCGTTTGCCAAACCGAACTACGCCTTTCCACGGTGAGACTTTCAATAACACTTTGTCACCAATTTGGAACTCTAGAGGTTTCCGTCTCTTGTCAGCATAACTTTTCTGTCTATCTCGCGCTGCTGCCATACGATTCCGTATCTGCACGATCTTCTCAGTCGTCTCGTGCACGAGTTCAGGACCGGTAAGTTGACTTTCCCCAACTTCTGCCCAACAAATAGGTGACCGGCACTTACGCCCATACAGTGCCTCAAATGGAGCTGCCTTGATTGAGGTATGATAACTGTTATTATAGGAGAACTCAACCAATGGTAAATGTGTTTCCCAGCTACTGCCAAAATCAATTACACAGGCACGCAACATGTCTTCCAGTGTCTGGATCGTACGCTCACTTTGACCATCGGTATGTGGGTGATATGCAGTACTCATATCCAGCCGCGTTCCCAATGACCGTTGTAATGATTGCCAGAAGTGAGAAGTGAACCGAGCATCACGGTCAGAAATGATAGATATCGGTACACCATGCCGAGAGACTATTTCTCTTAAATAGATACGGGTAAGTTTCTCCATTCGATCAGTCTCTCGGATTGCCAGAAAGTGTGCGGATTTCGTTAAGCGATCTACTATAACCCAAATGGTATCGCATCCGCTGGGAGTCCTAGGTAACTTTGTGATAAAGTCCATGGAGATCTGCTCCCATTTCCACACTGGAATTTCCGGTTGTTGAAGTAAACCGGATGGTCTCTGGTATTCCACCTTAACCTTGGAACAAGTTAAGCATCTACTTACATACATGGCTATCTCCGCTTTCATTTTCGGCCACCAGTAGAATTCTTTCAGGTCCTGGTACATCTTGTCTGAACCTGGATGAATAGAGTAACGTGACTTATGAGCTTCATCCATTATCAGCTCTCGTAAATTCCCGTACTGTGGTACCCAGATCCGTTTCATAAAATAACGGATTCCATTAGCTTTAACCTCCAACTGCTTCTCCATGCCTCGCATGTATTCCGCTTTGAGATTCTCTGTCTTCAAGGCCTCAGATTGAGCAGCTTTGATTTGTGCTGGTAGGTCAGAATGGATAGTCATTTGTAATGCGCGCACTCGACGAGGCTTTAGGGTTTCCTTACGACTAAGGGCATCGGCTACCACATTAGCCTTACCCGGATGATACTTGATTACACAGTCATAATCATTGAGTAACTCTAACCACCGTCGTTGCCGCATATTTAACTCCTTTTGCTCAAAGATGTGCTGAAGACTCTTGTGATCGGTGTAAATAGTGCATTTGGTACCGTACAAGTAATGTCTCCAAATCTTCAAGGCAAAAATCACTGCGCCCAATTCCAGATCATGGGTGGTATAGTTCTTCTCGTGAACCTTCAGTTGTCTCGAGGCGTAAGCTATCACCTTGTCACGTTGCATCAGGACACAACCCAATCCTTGAATGGATGCGTCACAATACACCACGAAATCATCTGTCCCCTCTGGTAGTGCCAATATCGGTGCACTACAGAGTTTCTGTTTCAATAGCTGAAAAGCCGCCTCTTGACTTTCACCCCATTTGTATGTCGTTCCTTTGTGGGTCAAAGCGGTGAGAGGTTGTGCAATCTTAGAGAATCCCTCTATGAATCGTCGGTAATATCCTGCTAACCCCAGGAATTGCCTTATCTCAGTCGGTGTCTTCGGTGTAGCCCAATTCTTTATCGCCACAATCTTTGCAGGATCAACATGTATTCCCTTCTCATTAACGATATGACCTAGGAATTGCACTTCACGTTTCCAGAAATCACACTTAGAGAATTTGGCGTACAGTTGCTCCTTCTTCAATAATTCCAAGATCAATCGTAGATGTTCTTCGTGGTCCTCCTTGGTCTTAGAGTATATCAGTATGTCATCGATAAACACAATAACAAACTGATCGAGATAGGGTTTGCACACGCGATTCATGAGGTCCATGAATACCGCAGGTGCATTAGTCAATCCAAAAGGCATGACCAAGAACTCGTAATGACCATAACGAGTACGGAATGCGGTTTTGGAGATGTCCTCCTCACGGACTCGGAGTTGATGATAACCAGACCTCAAATCGATCTTCGAATAATAGCTCGATCCCTGAAGCTGATCAAACAAGTCGTCGATACGAGGTAGAGGATATCGGTTCTTGACTGTAACTTTGTTTAATTCTCTATAATCGATGCACATTCGGAAAGTGCCGTCCTTCTTCTTAACAAAAAGAACAGGGGCTCCCCAAGGTGATGAGCTAGGTCGGATAAAGCCCTTATCTAAAAGCTCCTGAAGTTGTGATGACAACTCCTGTAGTTCGTTTGGTGCTAATCGATAAGGTGCTCTAGCAATCGGGGCTGCACCGGGAGTCAGTTCGATTTGAAATTCCACTTGGCGATGAGGTGGTAGTCCAGGAAGATCCTCTGGAAATACCTCTGGAAAATCTCTTACCACGGAATGTCTTCTATTTTCTTTTCTTCGGACTGCTTGTCGGTGACGAGTGCCAGAATAGCCACACGCCCTTTTCGTAACAACTTTTGCGCCTTCATGTAAGAGATAATACCCATTACTGCACCACTCCTATCGCCTCGGACTGTAAGAATTTCATCACCACAGGGATTCGTATGATCTTCTCATGGCATATGACTTCCGCTTGCTTATTAGAGAGCCAATCCATGCCTACCACAACGTCGAAACTTCCTAGTGTAACAGGCATAAGATCTATAGCGAAAGTATGACCAGCGAGTTCTATCTTACAATCTCTAAGAATATGTGTTACATGGATTTGTTTACCGTCAGCCAATTCTACGGTATATTTGGATTCTAAGGCAGAAGGAATATCACTTAGAAGACTACAGAATTTTAAGGATATGAAACTCCTATCGGCTCCAGTATCAAACAGTATCGTAGCAAAACATCCATTGATAGAAATCTACCAGTAATAGTTGTAGGATCATTTAGAGCCTCACCTGAGCCAATGACGAAGGCTCTCCCTTTGGCTCCATTATTATTGCCACCATTTCCATTGCCTCTTCCATCATTGTTGTTGTTGTTGTTGCCTTGATTGTTGTTGTTTTGGCCATTGCCATTACCGTTCTTCCTCAGCTGTGGACAGTTTCGCCTGTAGTGCCCTTCTTTCCCGCACTCAAAGCAACCCTTTGAGGTCTCTTGAGGTTGATGTGGCTTCCTAACCAACTCAACACGGCAATCCTTAGCCACGTGTCCCATTTTACCACACCGCTGACACTTGAGATTTTCACATCTTCCGACGTGATGATAGTTGCACCGTGGGCACATCGGTTGTTACCACCGTAACTGCTCGATCCTTGATTGTTCGAGGCTGACTGGTTGAAGTTACGGTTGTTGTCGAACCTCCTGTGTTGTTGTTGCGGTGTTTGTTGTTGATGTTGACCACCGGATGATGATGTTCTATTATTGTTGTTGTTGGTGTTGTTAGAAGTATCCCACTTCCTCTGTTGTCGGACACGCTCGCCGCAGCGCCCCGTTTTGGTAACCGTCCTTCCTCCACAGCTTCATCAGTCAGTTTGTGGGCTAGGCGGATAGCTTGCTGGATAGTAGCCGGGTTTGAGGAAGTAACCATACTCCTAATCTCTGGCACCAATCCTCGGATGTAGTGTTCCACTCTCTTGTGCATCTCGTTTACCATTCCTGGACATAGAGTGGCCAACTCATGAGTTCTCGTGGTATAAGCCTCAATTTCTGATCCTTGCATCTTCAGTTGCCAGAATTCCACTTCAAGTTTTTGTACTTCACTTCGTGGGCAGTATTCCTCAATCATCATATCTTTGAACTCGTCCCACGGGGAGTTGATCTGCCATGGCTTGCCCTAGCATTTGCACTTGAGCATTCCACCAAGAAAATGCAGCACCATCCAACGTTCCCGTAGCATATTTCACTTGGTCAGCAGGTGGACACTTACACTTTGAGAACACGGACTCCGTCTTCTCAAACCATCTTACCAACCCTACAGCTCCCTCGGTTCCACTGTAGGTGTGGCTTACAGTCCATGAAGGACTTGTAGGTACAAGTTGATGGTTCTGCTGGCTGTCTTATTTGGGTAGCAGCTACCGCTGCCTGAACTTGTACGTTGATTAGAGCAGCCAATTCCGCAGGGGTCATATTAATAGTACCAGCGCCTTGGTTACCGGCACCTTGGTTACCGGCACCTTGGTCACCGGCACCACGTCCACGCACGCGTCCTCGTCCACGACCACGTCCACGTCCTCGGGCGTCCATTATTCACTTTACATTTACAAATACGATAATGAGTAATTTCAAACCTTTTTATCTCATTGAAGTATAGTAAACAATAAGGAAATAATGAATTCGTCACCACCACAACATTTATAACAAATTGAGTTTGTTGTTTGGGTGGGGAAACAATTCTTCCCACATAGGTTCCAAAATAAAGAAACACTACGTAGTCCAAATCGTTTAAAGGAAATAGAATTGGATTCATTCAGCTATGTCGTGCTGTAGTGTATAGACATTGCTTGTGAGTCGCCGGACTCAGTGTTGTTCCATGTCCAGTATAAAGATATCCCATGGATAAAGACTAAGGGTAATAGATAACAAGTTCATATGGATGGAATCAGTTATAGGGATAAACTTAATATTCTTGACCCATTTACCTTATAAACTTGTGTTCTGACCATAGTTTATCACTCATCCCAGAGATCCCCAGGTAAGCATACCAGGTCTCGTAATGAGATATATGCGATATGCTTGCCTTAGCCCGAAAGCCTTTTGCCAGGAAATCCAGAATACAGGTGTCTATGTGTCACACAAATTCATTTGGTTTATGGAATTCAAAAACCTCGATAAGATTTTCATAGATTAGACATAAAGTCTAAGGATTTGAACCTACGATGATAAGTTAAGTTTAGGAAGACTAGGAACAAGTAACTAACTAACTGTGTGCGGTTATAGTCTAGTGTGTATGCAACCTAGTTCTCTATAACCAATGGCTCTGATACCAATCTGTCACACCCTCAAAATCCACGTGCGGAGTTCTACCGCGAGGCGTGTGAACAAACCAGGATCACAGTCAATAGTTACTCGGAACGACTCTATATGCAACGTTTAACATAACAAACCAAACTTCAAACTTTTGAAATTCATGCGGAAGCGTAAAGTAAACAAATCATCCCAAAATATGTGAAAGTAACATATGGCAAGACAAGTGCCAACCAAGTAATTGAAACCCTAAATAAAAACAAGTAAATATGGTTTAAGTTCAAGTCTCTAAAATGCATGCTGACCCGTGTGGTGCTCCTATCAGCAGTTCCAGATTAGTGACCTGAGAATAGCATACTAAAAGTCAACACATGGTTGGTGAGTTCAAGAGTTTGTGTTTAAACATAACAGTTTAACAATAGCGTGTATCAACCCTATGGTTGATCAGTTCAAGAGTTTACAGTTAAACATCACAGTTTGACAATAGCGTGTATCAATCCAATGGTTGATCGGTTCAAGAGTTCACCGTTAAACATCCCAGTTTAACAACAGCGTATATTATCCAATAGTTGATCAGTTCAAAAGTCCACAGTTAAACATCCCAGTTTAACAACAGCGTATATATAAGCATGTGCATTGTAATGGCTAGCTAGTCCATTCACAAATGATATTAAATAGTGATTTCGACATTGAAGCTGACTATGTTATGTTTGCCTCCCGTCACGACTTCACCATATCGTGACGAATAATCATAGGACAAATTGCACCCGGTTGACCTCAAGTCACACAAGGTGGGGCTCGTCACACCCAGTAGTACTACCCAACTTTCCCCGCTATCCAATATTAACAATTCGAAAGTGTGAGGACTTGTACAATGATAACAGCACTATATTAATATCCTTACACATCTTAAATATATAAAGAAAACGTTTGTAACATTACCAGTATGCTATCTCCCCCAAAAACAGTTTTAGTAAAATAGTGGGGCTTGAACTCACCTTGAATTGATGTAATGAAATGAACAAGAACTTCAAAGAATAAGGCAATGCACGATCGACACCTATTATTGATTATAACTAAGCCTTCAAAACGTATACAACGCGAATAGATATATTTGGTTGGATTTGGGTTGACTCGTACACGATTAGATATACATTTGAGTTTGATTATAATTTTGTGATTTTCATATTAAATTTGATTAATTAAAGCATAACTTTATAAGAAGTAACTCGTAAATAATTTATGTATAATTTCTGTGATTTTTCCATGATTTGCTTTATAAATAAATTACGATATAATGTCTATAAAATGATTAGTTATAATATTTATAAACAATATTTTATAAGGATTTTTAAGGTTTTTAAACAAAATAAATTTACAGAAATCGTTTTGTAAGATTTAAAATTAAAGGAAGTTTATAAAATTATTTTTATAATTTTTATGAATTTTTGTATAATTTTCAGAAGCTTAAAAAGGCTTAAAAAATTAAAAGAGGGTGCCCGGGGTCGAACCCGGGACCTCTTGTGTGTGATGGAAGCATGGAACCAGTGAACCAAAGGCCTCAGCCGCGACATAAACCCGGGTTCCAAACCTTTTAAACATAATCTCAATTGGCCATTTCCAACCCGAAGAACCCTAGCTCTGGAATCGACCAAATTGAAGCCCCAATCGATTTCGATAATGAAATTGAACATAGGGCTTTTAATCCTTATGTAAAAACGAATAGATTAGAGTGTTTAATTACCTGTTTTGGTTTAATTTGATGCTACGAATACTCGAAGAACAGTCGCGGCCGAATGGTTGATCGCAGGTGTGTTTTAATGAGTTTTCAGGTGGATTTAAATGGTGTAATCGATTAGGAACTGATACATGGTCATATATATGCGATTATTTTGATTATAAAAGTGTTAATGCGGTCGATTGTGGAGTTGGTCGGCCGAAAGTTGAATTGGTTCGGTTGAACTACTAATCGATTGATTAAATACGTTTTTAAGAGTGCATTAGGTTCGAATCTCATCCATGAAGTGATTAGAACCGGTTTTATGGTTTAAAATAGGGTAATTTTTGTGTATTAGCCTCGCCGGAGGGCTGCCGGAATCGGCGCCGGAGTTTGGCCGGAAAAACGGGTGTTGGGCGGGGGTTGGGTTTGAAAATTCAGACATTACAGGTTTGGTCCCTGTGGTTTAGTATTTGTTATTTTATGTTGTAAACTTCTATAGAAGTTTCAGAAATAACACAATAGCCCCCTGGACTTTATTTAATCAATTTAATAATTTTATAATTATTATTAATAATTATTATTATTATTATTATTATTATTTCATTATTAACATTATTAGTTTTAATAATAATATTATTATTATTATCATTGTCATTATTTTTATTATTACTAAATAATAATAAATATAAAAATAAATTGTAAATTCATATAAAATTTATATTAATTCACGAAAAATTTTCGGGTTGTCACAACCCTCAATGCAAAAGTGCAGGAGAGAGACCAAATTGTTATGCTTGCAATTTGAAAGCATCATAATCTCTTTCAAAAACTCAACATTCCCTTGCCCAAAGGTACGAACTAAATGCTTACAAGCTATCGCTTTTAGTCCCTCCGGCGAGAGAGTTCTCCTTTGTACACTGAACCGAACCCGCCGCGCCCAATTAGTTTGTTGGGTGCAAAATTGTCGGTGGCCAATATAACATCTTTCAATTGAATTTTGAGGTGATCAAACTCTTCCATTGAAGAAATTATATTTGATGTAATAGATAGAAAGGAAAAGGTAGATCTTGAATGAACATTAGAAGAGCTTTATAATATATACACTTAGATTAGGAATCACATCTATTTCTTCGGCCCAAAAGTCCACTGTCTACTCGTAATGCGTTGGCTTTTGTATTTTTATAACAAAACTAGTTTTTTTTACCCGCCGCGCGTTGCGGCGGCTATCGTACGCGACATGATAAAGTATAAACTACAATCGACCCGATTCATTTCGAACTAAATTTACTTCGAAAAGTAGAGTAACTCGATTTTATACAATGATAGAAAACATATAGATTAAAACGTACAAAAAAAAAATGTGCAACATCGGCGTATGCGATGTGATAAAATATAGATTAAAATTGCCCAACTCGTTTGCAAACTAAATTTACGTTAAAACGTTAAGTAACTTGGATTTATACTTGGAATAAAAAGTAGTATATTTGACCTAAATGTTTCAAATCAAAGCGTACATAAAAATAGACACGAATCTTTTCTAAACAAAATTTACGCCAAAACGTAGACTATCCAAGTCTTAAAAACCGCACATTGAGGCACATGAAATGTGAAATTAATTAACGTCTTCGATAGTTTATAAAAGAACTAAAACCTTCACATAAATCACGTATTACGTACAGCGAGAGCGTTGACTACATTCAATAAAAATAAATATGTAACAAGTTACCATTTCTTGATGAATAATGATGTTTAATCTTTAAACCAATGTTTTCAGAACCGGATCGGACGTCGAACCGGATGCCCTACTGGTTTGGTGGTCGGACCGGTCGGACCGGTCGGACCGGTTGGACCGGATTTAACTATATTTTAATTATATTTATATATGTAATTAAATATAAGTAATTTATATATGCTTTATATATGTATTTTATAGTATATATAAAATTTAAGTATATTTGGGTGTGTGTGAATGTATGTTTAAGATTATATTGAACACTTTTATCCCACATTGGTGTGGGGACAAAGTGATGTTTGGTTTATAAGTAATTTTTTTATCACTCTAGTGTATCCTTATGACATATTTGCACAAGTACTACCCGCGCGCAGGGGGGGTGCAAAATGGGGAAAAAGGTTGGATTTCCAGCGAACTCGTGTGTGCCCGCACGTGTCGCGGACACGAATGCAACTTCAAAAACCTAGGCCCGTGCGAGCCCGTTTTTTGAGTTCGGTTTTACTTTTTGATCTAGCACACTAATTTGTAGTTCAACACCCCGTTTTTACTCAAAAATTAAAAAAAAAATAAAAAAAATTGCAAAACCGGTCCGAACCGGTCCGGTTCCCCGGTCCGACCACCGACTCGGGTACCGGTTCGACCCCCACAAAACGAATCGCACACGACCGGACCGGCCACCTAGCCGATCCCCGGTTCGACCGGTCGGACCGGCCGGTCCGATCCGGCCGTGAAAACACTGCTTTAAACCCTCATACTGGCCACCATCTGGGACGAGGGAGAGTCAAACCCGCATCTTTGCAGTCTCCAGAATATTAATATCCACGTCAGCATCATCATCTTCCTCACCACCACCCCTGCTTCCCCCCACACCCACCATCTTCAATACACGATTCAGTGTATCTTTAAACCCCTCATGCTTACAATATTTGCTATTTCGCTTCTGGGTCTCCATCAAAAACGGCAATTTACGTTTCTTTATGTCACTAGTTTCTTCTTCTCTCTGAGGCATTTCAACAAACACCTTATGTGCACCCTCCTCCTGCGAATAAATCACCTCTGTTTCAAAACCTTCAGTCGCCATTTCATCAACTCCATCATCAACATCGATCTTTTCAGTATCAAGATTATCTAATTCGTCAGCTAAATCCACAATTCTCTGTCCCTGAGCTCATTATCATCATCGTCATCATCCACTCGAACAAAAGCTGCAATCTTTATTGCTGCTTCACGACCATCATTGCTGGAGTTCTGAGAATAGGGTTGTTCCGGTGGAGTTTGGTACTCATCGCCGCTATCCGGCAGAGTGAGCATCTCGATTCCGGTGGCCTGCTCCGGCGGCTCTTCCGTTGAGGACGACGACGGGATTGTGTCGTCTGATGATACTTTTGATTCGCGTGCGAAAGGGCATGACTGTAACTTTTCGTCTTGTGAAGAGGTACGTTGGCAGTTGGGTATGATCAGTGAAGCGTATTTGTCGCCGGAGTTCTCCATCGCCGGAAGTTCAAACGGCGGTTTATGTCTTGCGGTGGACTTTTATCACTTTTCCCGCCTTTAATATTAACAAGTTACTGTAGCTAAAGTTATATCTTTAATATATAATAATGCGTGTCTCACATTCGATTTAAAAATAGACTTATTTATAATTTAATATTGAGGATGACGATCTTTATGATAGCAGCACCAGGAAACGGCCTTGGCGGGCCTTGACTTGGCGGGCCTTGATTTGGCGGGTCTTGACGCAGCGGTAAAAGCTGTTCCTAAGGGACCGAAGGTCTCAGGTTCGATCCGTGGAAACGGCCTCCCACAAATATGGGGGAAAGACGCTTACATTTTCCCTTAAATGGACGGACCCTCCCTGGACCCTGCGAAAACGCGGGAGCTCTTTGCAGCACCAGATACGCCCTTTTTTTAATCTTTATGATAGCATGAGTAAGATGGTAAATTAGATATGTAAAATGTATAATTTTAAAAATATATTTGAATTAGTGATTAACTTTCTTTAATATTGAGGTTATATAAATAAGAGAACTTGAGTAAGATGGTAAAGTAAAAATGTAGAACTTGTAGTTATAAAATATATTTGAATTATTGACATTTTTTTATCCTTTAATTTTAACTATTAGAAATTTAGCTGTTTCTTTAAGGATCCAAATAAACATATAGACTTTTTTATTACAAATTAGTGTAATTGAATTTTAATAATCCCAACTTTCATTTATTGACTGAGATTAATTACAATTCAGGAAATATTTACGTACACTTCCAACTTTTAGCTTATTTTATTCCAGGGACCCCTTACCAACTAGAGTTAACACTGTTTTATAACATGAACTACTTATATAGCCAAAATATTAAGCAGAAAGTTAAAATCAACCATTTGGTCAATTTGAAAAGTCTGTACCTTAATACCCGTCAATCTTTACCTTCTAATTTAACCACTTAACTCGTTAAAGGTATATTTCAAGTGATGATGGAGGCTAGACACCAAAAAAACGGACCTAATTAAGGTTGGTCGCCGACGAGTTGAAAATGGCTCAAAGTTAGCCCCATATCATAAATGTGACACCCTACATTTATCCCACATCGGTCGTGGACAGGAGAGATTTCTGGTTCATAAGAAATGTCTGGTCTCTAAATATCATCAACGCGTTTTGGGCGTATTGGTTGTGGATGAGAGGAGAACTCCACAGTTAAACGTGCTCAGGTGGCTGCAATCCAGAGATGGGTGACCTCCCTGGGAAGTTTTCACCTGGCAACCAAAAACAAATCCGTGAGCTCCTCGTGGGCAAAGCGGACAATATTGGTGGTATGAGAGGCTGGGTGTGACAGAATGGTATCAGAGCCACTCCTGTGTCGTTCGGGATGTGAGACAAACCTCACCAAGGATGGTGACTTCTCGGGCTCATCGAGGGAGTTCAAGGGGGGTGATTGTGACACCCTACATTTATCTCACATCAGCCGTGGACATGAGAGATTCCTGATTCATAAGAAATGTCCGGTCTCTAATATCATCAACGCGTTTTGGGCGTATTGGTGGTGGATGAGAGGAGAACTCCACAATTAAACGTGCTCAGGTGGCTGCAATCCAGGGATGGGTGACCTCCCTGGGAAGTTTTCACCTGTGCAACCAAAAGCAAATCCGTTAGCTCCTCGTAGGCAAAGCGGACAATATTGGTGGTATGAGAGGCCGGGTGTGACAATAATAAAAACTAATGGCCGTTAACTCTCAGTTAGTAAGAGATCATTAAAGAAAAATAAACTTAAAATTGAGAGTGTGTGTAAACAATTCTTGAGTTGGGATTAATCCCGGCCAGTAAATAAACTATACATATGTTGAATCAACAAATAGTAAATAGTTATTGATAAATATTATAAATTATGAAAAAAAAAATAACAACAGTTTAGTGAATAATATATAGTAACACAAAGTTAGCAATCAATCACCAATCCCAAAGCTAGAACCCACAGTGTTAAAATTGGAAAACAGGAACTTCAATCGGAAGCGCTCGTTTATTGTTTTAAGATGTTTTGCACAATGGATCAAAAGTAATTAATACATGTTTATGATTAAGTATTTATGTAATTTCATATGATGTGGCAATGATCTCAAAATTTAATTGGACCAAGATATAACCCAAAACCTAACATTCTTCCATTAATTATTAAATACCCACCTAAAGAAACCCATAGCATTTATCACCTAAATCTAGATAAACGATGGCTTTATATTGATGTTCCAGAATCATACCTAGATGGCTAGATGGAGTTATAGTCTAGACCCCCTGCTAATACCTTTTTTGTGAACCTGAATTCAAATCGGAACCAAACCAAGATGAATCAAATAAATATGTGTATGAATTAAACCTGATTCCAACATCCGAGTAACAGCCCCACTTCAGGTTAGCTGCTCCTCTTCCTGACGAAGAAACAGAAGCAAAATCAAATCTCAATTGAAGTTGTGAACTTTATCTCTATCTTTGTATTTCAACCTGGTCCAAGACAGAGAACCAGTTCCACCCATCAGATAATCGCAACATCTTCTCTAAGGAGAAAACAACATAAAAATCCTTACCCGAGTGGAGTAATAGTTCATCAAATCTTTGACACCAATTCGACAAATAAATCCAAGAAAAAGTCACATGCACCCCAAGGAACAATTATCCCGATGTAGAAAACACAAACAGAGAACAATACAGAGCCACCAACGCCGTAACAACCCACGAACAAAGAGAAAACAAAAGAAAGAACATTACGCGCCTGCAGATCGGAGAAGAGAGCAACCGGAAATTCGAAAGGCCGACAACAAATCTACTGTCCATCGAACATACGCAATAAGGCAAAGCGTTGAACAACACGTCATCACCTGAAACAACACGTGTACCACTAACTCTATAAAAATAGGAAAAAAAGAAAGGCAAGATGATTCGAACCGTGAATTGAACAAAAAAGGAATCAAACACCCAACCAACTCAGCTGGCTAACAAATAGACACTAACATGCCACCAAAAATATTATACCAAAATAAGAACCAGAGACCCCAAAAAATTTAACCAAGACCCCTAAGAGAAAGAAAACCTTTCATCTCCTTGTTAAACTATTAGAGCAAGAGATAATTTTAAGAAGAGTAAATTACGCTTTTCGTCCCTGTGGTTTGGCGGTTATAACCATTTTCATCCAATAGTTTAAAAACGCCCGTTTTTAACCAATATGGTTTGAGATTTGTCACAATCAAGTCCATGCCACTAACGTCCAAGTAAAAGACAAATATACCCTGCCTATTAAATATATACACACACACACTCACACTCTCTCTCCTTGCCCTTGCCACCACCACCATCCCCTACCATCGCCACCATCCCCCCCACCGCCACCATCCCCCTGCCACCGCCACCATCCCCTGCCACCGCCACCATCCACCATCACCACCCTTCTACAATGTCTATCACTAGCAACAAAGTCGTCCACCCCTCCCCCTTCTCCTCTCCTCCCCTTTACCGCCTCCACCACCACCTTCACGACCACCTTCTAGCAACCATCTTCGCGATTTTTACAGCTTTCCACACCACCACCAAAACTATAAACTTTACCAGCAACAGCCGCTGCAGCTGCTGCAAACTCTCTCCCACCCTCATCTTAGGCCTAGTTTCCCACGTGTTAACCCTACAATCAAGGATCCACACGGATGGCGTGGGGATGTCGTTGATTGAGCCCCCAATTACGAATATTTTGGATCCGAGAACGGCGTATGCGGGTCGATGGGTTGAATAGGGATCGGGGGGTGGGGAGAGGGATGAAGGGTAGGGTTAGAGTTAGGGTTTGGGTGGTGGTACCAGTTGAAGTTGGAGCTATGGCGGATGTTGAGGTAGAGGGTGTGTTGGGTGGAGTGGAGGAGGGATCGGGTGGAGAAGAAGTGAGCGGAGCGGATGGTGTGGCGCCATAGCTTGGAGACGAGTGAGAGGGAGGGTGGTACGGGCGGGGGACTCTGGCTATGCATTGGATGGCCACGTCGTCGGGGAGATTGGGGATTAGTGGCGTCAGCAGGGGGATGGTGGCGTCAGCAGGGGGATGGTGGCGGCAGCAGGGGATGGTGGCGGTAGCAGGGGGATGGTGGTGGTAGCAGGTGGATGGTGGCGATAGCAGGGGATGTGGCCGATGGTGGAGGCGGATGGTGGATGGTATGTATCATGATAACCCTCATGTAGTTACAAGCAGAATGCATCTTCTTCTTCTCAATCCAATGGTTCTTATTATTTTTCAAGTTTTTTCTTCAAAGAAGATGATCCCACCCCCAAATCCCATATGCTTTTTCAAGTTACAGTTCGAGGGTTGAATCTGAGAAAGAAGAGTGATATATATATATATATATATATATATATATATATATATATATATTATATATATATATATATATGTGTGTGTGTGTGTGTTGTATTACAGTAACATTTTTAGTCCAAGGGTATTTTGGTCTTTCTCTAAAAAATTAACGGAGAAATTGGATGGAGTTAACGGTTTGGACTTATTGTGACAAATCTTAAACCATAGTGGTTAAATCGGGCGTTTTTAAACTATTGGATGAAAATGGTTATAACCACCAACCACAGGGACGAAAAGCGTAATTTACTCTTTTAAGAATAATGAAATGATATTTGAAACAATATATGATTTAGTTATGTATAACTACGTAGTAAGTGATAAAATAACCATTTCATCTTTTTTAAACTTTTGTTTTAAAAAAATTATTAAAAAAATCATTTTCTTAAAAACTTTTCATTAATATAAATTGTTTTTAAAAAATGTTACTGTTATAAATTAAATTCTTGCTGTTAACAACTCCTGTTTTTAACTATTTTTTTCTTTTTTATAAAATTATCGTTTTTAACAACTTTTATTTTTATAAGGCCAGTTATAAAAGATTTTACACTTATAAATAAGTTTGGTTTTTTCAGGGAAAAGTTAAACTTTGAAATAAGACTATAAGAGACCGAGAGGAGAAATATAGGAGAAAAAATGTGAAATAAGTTAAACTTACTTTGAAAAATATAAATAATTACAAAATCCAAGAATAATTTCTATCTAGTATCTACTTATTGTTAGATATTTTAGTGTAACTGAATTTATTAAGTGAATTTATTAAGGCCCTGTTGATAGAGCTGACCCGCGGTCTGACCACTGACTGGCTAACCCGTCACCAGTCAGTGCGTTTGATTCGTCTGACTGGAGCATCTGACCCGGACCGGAGGACTGATCCAGTCCACATTTTATTCCCTTCTGACCCATTTCTTCTCTTCTGACCAGACACCCAAAGTTCCACCACCACCACCCCTTCCCCCGTCGCCATCGACCGCTGCTGCTGCTGCGACCTCCCGGCATCGCAGCAATCGAACCATCATCATTCCCCGATCGCCATCATTCCCCGATCGAAACAGAAACGAAGACATCACTCATCAAGACTCACCACACCCAGATGCCACAAAACGAATGTCAACTCCGACGAGTGACCGGAGCCTCGTCGGAGAAACTAAGTTATAGTCCGGCAACCCCTTCCGGCGACCAATGGTGTCCCACGCAGTCGTACCACAGAACAGCAATTCTCCACCCTTCACCTCCTCTTCTTTCTTCTCCGCCTCCGCCACCGTCGCCGCCGCCGTCTCCGTTGACATCTCCGACCAAGAACCGATCAAACTGTCGAAAAAATCGAGTCTTTTTCCGGCGGAAATTGACACTGTGTTGCAGAAACCCTACTTGTTGAAGATGAAAAGGGGTTTGTGTTCTACGAAGGAAATGTAAATGGGATCTATGTGATTATTATTATTATTGTTATGGTAGGTGGTGGTCAGACGCATACCGAATCAAACAACCATGTTTAGGCAGACGCATACCCAGTTAGAACTTCTAACTGGTCAGCTTCTGACCCAGTCAGATCTTACCCAGTCAGTTTTATCAAACAACCCTAATAACTAATGTGATCATAATATCAATCAAACAATTTAGGAGGTGCGGGTCCAAGGGGCAGAATCCTTGGCTGGGGTCGAGCTGTCAGGTCAGCGTGAAATTTTTTATTTTGGTAAACATTGTTTTATAAAAAATGCACTAGAATTTGATTTTTTTCTGAAATTTCACATGTGAAATTAAAGGATAAAACGTGTAAATTTTTTATATGAAAACTATCGGAGGCAGTTTTCATCCCTTCTCTACAATTGTTAATTTCGAATCAATTTATGATCACTCTTGTTGTCTATGTTCACGAATTTTCACCACCCATCACATTTGTTCTTGAATTGAGATTTATCCAATTGAAATTTTGGTGTAAACCCAAATTGTTCATTCTGTTAGCGTTTCGCGACTCTCAATTTATCACGGTAATTCTCAACAGTTATTCAGGTGTTTCTTTTCGACGTTGATGGCCGTACAAAGTGCTCCATCAATTATCTTTAAATTTATGCAATTATCCTTCTCCTTACATTAGGGGTGGCACATAATTGGTTTGGGGTCCAAACCATTAGGGGAGTGGGGTGTCCATGCTGTGAGGACGGCATGTGGCGGCGCCGAGCGGCAACACCGCCACCGCCGCCGCCCCCTCTACGTTGCATTTTTTTAATTTCTCGGCATGTTGATGCCTTGAACTTCTGTTTGTGTGAAGAGTATAGTAATGTGGTGTTGTGTAGTGTGGCAATGCCACCACCACCGAATTCGAGTTTTTGATTTAGTGTGATGTAGTGTGAAATGGCAATATGTCATTGCTGGGTGTGTTGTGTGTATGGTGTGGACACCCTTCCCATCCTTAGGGCTCAATGTTAGACGAGATCCGGTCAACTTAGTCAAAACTGGTTTGGCATCCAAATCGATTCGGTTTAGAAACCCGTTTCTAAAAGAAATACGTACCATATCAGATCGAATTTGTTTCATAGATATTGACCCAAAGCGGTTTCCAAATTGATATATCCATATATACCAGCTGATCGAATCGGACACGACCCCGTTTTTTCTTCCTCTAGTCACGGTATTTAATGATTCATAACATTCAAAACATAACTGGGACAAATAAGGTGGGCTTGCGCATTGTTACCACCATCACGTTGTGTCCCCTGTCAAATATAGCCTGCAAATTTCGATAAAATGGCCATATTTTAATCCTCCAACAAGGTATGCATCGTTTACTAAACCAAGGATCAAAGAGCATTTATTAAATATACAGTTGGAACTGGATTTATTTGCTAAATGCTAAGTACAATACTCAAGTAACGGATATAATCAGGTAGACCAGTGATCTATCAGTAATATAATTAGTTATTAAAAAAATTATATTACATCGTTTGTGTATATATATAGTGTGGGGATAAGTTCAATGTAAGACCATTTGAAGTGGTAAAACCCACTTTAAAGTCATTGTGAGTAGAAATTGTTGGCCCATTAGGATCGTTAGACTCTTGATTATGTTCTTGAATATGAATATGATACTTGAGAGAATTTGATAAACAATATATGCATGATTGATATGAATGTTGATAAATGATACAATGTTTACACACTCTTGACTATATATACCCTATGTGATAGTTAACAACTTTACATTTGACATCCTAAACCCTTAAACATACATAGACTTTACATACTAGATACTAAGTTTACTTTCTACTAATTACATTAATGACCCATAGTTTAACTTATACTTAGAGACATACCTATATTTGGATTAAGATAATTATACTTTCAACATTCCCCCCTAATTTCTTAATCCATGTCTTCAACATCTTCTTCTTTGATCTCTTGAACTTTCTCTTTAACACGAACACGCTTTCCTTTGTCTTCACATTCCTTTTGAGTATAATCTTCTTCAACTTGTGCTAATAAGAGAATTGGATCTTCATCTTCCATTATGAGATGTGATTCTTCTTCTTTATGTTTTGTTTAGGACATTCTGCTGCATAGTGTCCTTGATCACTGCAATTATAACATCTTATCTTACTTTTATTAAATGGGGATTTGTTTTGGTTCCTTGGATATCTTTTCCTTCCTTCATAGTTATCATCATTTCTTTTAGAGTTTTCATGTGATATAGTTTCTCCTCTTTCTTTTTGTTTAATCTACCACCGCCTCGACCACGTGATGAATGATAACTACTCTTCCACGACTTGACTTGTTTCCTTGACGGGTGAACAAAAGTTTTTCTTGATTGTCCACTTGACCTTCATTCAATAGATTTGTTCTTTCTTCAAATGCTTTTAGTCTTCCAATTATTTCATCTAGAGTTGTTGCTTCTAAATCAACGAACTGTTCAATAGTTGCTATTATTTGGAAAAACCTTTTAGGTACTGAGCTTAGGAGTTTTATACTAAAGTTGGTTGATCAAATGTTGATCCCAGACCACTTGCTCTAGTGACGATACTATTAAATCTACCACGTGATGAATGATAACTACCTCTTCCACGACTTGACTTGTTTCCTTGACGGGTGAACAAAAGTTTTTCTTGATTGTCCACTTGACCTTCATTCAATAGATTTGTTCTTTCTTCGATTTGATTTGTTCTTGAATTCTGCAATCGGACTGAATTGATTTATCACTGAATCAATTTTAACAACGCTGAATCGATTATCGGATCGATTTGTTGTTATCGGAATCGTTTTAACCCTTCTGAAACGATTTGTATGAATCGTTTGCTCCTGAATCGATTTAACAACACGGAATCGATTATCCTGATCGATTTGTTATTCTCTGAATCGTTTTGGGTCTTCTGAAATGATTTTGGTTTTCTGATTGCAGTTTCAAGAACAAGTCACTAATTAGATTCGAGCCTTAGGCTCTGATACCAATTGTTGGCCCTTTAGAATCGTTAGACTCTTGATTATGTTCTTGAATATGAATATGATACTTGAGAGAATTTGATAAACAATATATGCATGATTGATATGAATGTTGATAAATGATACAATGTTTACACACTCTTGACACATATATATACCCTATGTGATAGTTAACAACTTTACATTTGACATCCTAAACTCTTAAACATACATAGACTTTACATACTAGATACTAAGTTTACTTTCTACTAATTACATTAATGACCCATAGTTTAACTTATACTTAGAGACATACCTATATTTGGATTAAGATAATTATACTTTTAACAGAATGATAGTAGTTATGTTGGAATTGCCGTTTTAAAAAAAAAATACCATTTATTGTAGTTAGCAAATATTTGTTTGTTTGATTATACATAAAACAAATATAGCATCTAGTACCATGCTCTGACCAGACTTTTTATTGGAATTAACAAACATTTGATTTGTTCTTTTATTTTCTCTGTGACGACAAAACATACAGCATCTAGCATGTGCACATGACTTGTAGAGAAAATCAGAAAAAACAATACCACAGAGGCACAGAAGGGCATCTCACTTATTGATCGAGCTATCTTCTTTAGACTTCAAGCTTCTATCTTTCATCCACAAAATTATCATCATTCATGTTACAACATCTCAAGATTCAGCTGAAAGCTTTTGGCCACTATCTGTTTTGTTTATCAGCTAATCGGAACAAGTGGGTCCGTAGAGGCGTACGAAAGAGCTAGAACCATCCTTTTTCTCTGGATGAAACATGATTGATCTTCACAAGTTTTGTAATGAATATGTGAAGAGAATGGTTATGAGCGAGTATAGACCTGGTATGGACGACCTTGATGGTTGTCTAGGTTATAGTAGTCTTGCTTGGAACACACATCTGAGGTATGTTTGTTTGGAGCTATATGTGAGCTACACTACCTTCATAAACTCGTTAACACACAACAAAGAGTTCTCCATCGAGACATCAAAAGCTCAAATCTCCTATTTCATGTGAATACGAATGCTAAAGTTTCTGATTGTGGTTTATCATGATTATGCTTGGCTAACCAACAACATTCATATCCGTCATCCAAGGTTGTAGGTAAACCCAAGTGCCATGGTCAGTTGTATTTTGAGACTGGGCTTTTGATAGAAGGGTATTGCGCATACTCTTTTGGGGTAGTATTATTTGGAGTAATTTTATTTGAAGTCTTGTGTGAGATATCATTGTAATAAAAGGTTTACATTTTAATGATTTTCAATGATTATGCTCAGCTAACTAACAACACTCATCCGTTATCGAGGGTTATAGAGAAACTTGAGTATAAGGGTCAGTTATATTGAGAGATGATCTTTTGAATAAGGTTATTGCATACTGCTGTCTAGACAAAGCGAGGATCCCCAGAGAAGCCAACTCAATGAAGAGCAAGATCTGAGCGAACCAGAGCGATTACACCCAATGTCTTTTTTTTCCCATTTTTCTAGAGTCATTTTATTTGAAGTCTTGTGTGGGAGATTATTGTAACAAGGAGGTTTTATATTTTAGTTGTTACTTGAAGAAATTAGTAATGGTAAGAAGAGACATGAAGGTATTACATGCCATGATCTAAATGAAAATACATGTTTGATTTTCTGATTACAAATTGCTATGTAGATAGAGAGAAATAGAAGAATTAAATTTTGTTGCCGTTACTTTTGTTTACTATACAAGTTGTTTTTGGTATTATACCTCTTTTTGGTTCTAAAACAATGGTTAAAGTATAATATACAACAACATTCATATATCAATATATACAGTTTCATGGCGAGTGTTTTTATTCTTAAAGCAGTTTTATCCCCACCATTAGATTGAGCATTATACATAACGTTATGATCCTTTATTCAGTTATATCAGAGTGCAAAATGTGTTATCAAAAAGGCACATTACTTCTATTTTAAATGTTTCATATTGTTCTTGTGTGGGACAAGTTTTACCCCAAGACTCAACCAAAGATATATATTTGTTCTCTTTTTGGAAATTATTCCAAAATGATATGTTGACGCCTTAATTCTTTTAAATTTATCTCAAAAAAAATATAATAAGTACAGAGGAAAAAAGAAAACATTTGTAATGTAAATCTAGTGTTGTAAAAATCAAGACTAGCCTCCAATTAGTCGTCAATTAATCGCTAATTGGAGGCTGACCGCTTCGACTTCATCAAATCGGGGGTCCTAGGTGCTAACCGGTCAAAATTGGTCAAACTCGGATCAAATCGTCCTAATCGGCGGTGTTCCGGCGACGAGAACAGGCAGATTTGCCTATTCCGGTGACGGATTAGCCAATTCCGGCGCCGAACTCCGACGCCGGTGACCGGAACGGGAGGAGATGGAACGACGGGATGATGTATTGTTTTTAATTGATTTAATAAAGTTTAGTTATTTTAACATTTAACCCCCTTCATATTCACCAATTTACAATTACCCCTTGTAAATTAATGCATAAATCAGAATAAAATTAATGTTATAGATACATAAATTTGTAAAATTATACACAAAAGTCCGGTCCGATTAATTCCGATTAACCCCTAGTCGGTACCACACTGTCCGCTAGCGTCTAGGGATTTTTACAACACTATGTAAATCATACTAAAATTACTTAAGAACCCTATTAAAATAACCCCATGAAACTTTAGCAGGCCTGAGCTCAATGCCTTGCACAAGAAGACCAGTAAAGTTCCATTCATTCAAACTCTTCAAATAACCATCCATCCAAAAAGGATTAGAACTATAACCAACTTGTAACTCCCACACTTGCATTTCCATCCAACCATCCTTCCTGAGTTTTGGATGACCTTTTATTTTACGGGTTCGTGATGGTCCCTCATCAGGGCTTAGTATGATATTCGGGGTATGAGGAGCAGTGACTAAATAAATATGATGTTCTGTGGGTTTATGCATCCTAGACCGTTCCTTAAAAGCTGTTATTACGATACCCTCAAACCTAGAAGCATTTTCAGGTAGTTTGAACACGAGGTAGCATGTATACATTATATCAGGTGACAATAGTTGGGATTCGATTTGGAAACTGATAGCTAAATGATTATTATCACAAGACTCGGCTGCCTCCTTAAATCTGCAAAGAAATAGAAGAAAACATATCTTGTAAAATAACATGATATGCATTATGCATGTCACTATATATATGATTACTGAGTTGTATGTAATAAAGGTTTTTTTTTTTGGTTTTTTTTTTCCTGCATGATAAAGTTACTCTTAGAGAAACAAAATTTGCTACCTAGTCATTTTTCTTAAGCCAAATCAAATTTGGATAAGTTGCGTAAGGCTAGCAGAAAGGATCTAAGTAATCGTTCTTGTTTCTTTAACTGGTTAGTAAGCTTCTAATCACGTATAATTCTTTACTTTTGCAAGATATACAATCTTTACGATTCAACAACAGTCTGATGTGTAGTGTTGTTACAGTGAGATATGTTAGCAACAAAAAATGATGAGGAATACAGATATATAACCTCAATCCTGGCAGTGACTTCCATTGCCAAATTTTTCTTCGTGATAGAAAATTCCATCCTGATTTTTCTTCTGGCAGAATTGCTCGTGCGGGTAGCATAAGACGTTTCTTTGACTTCTTACTGATAGAAAACCACTGATTTATCAAGAAAAATGTATCTTATGAGTCATCATTATGAATATGCCATTTTGGAACATGAATATATAATTAAGGAGCAAATGCAAAGAACCATGAAGATACATGTTGTGTGTTATACCTGTTGTGAATTATTGATGTGGATCCCTTTGCGAAGAAGAAAGTAGACTTCCTCCCTAGTCATTGACTCCTCAATATGTTTTGACAATTTGATTATTTTGATAAACTCATCTAGCAATCTTTTCCCCCAATCATTGTATGAATAACTGATCGGTTGCATGTCCACCTTATTTTCATCATTCTTCTATAATACATGCATATTAGAATCTGTGTTATTGAGATGTAAAGTTTCTTAATTACTTGAAAATTCAGTAAACAAACAATTCAAATATATATGTCTACATACAAAGTCTACAGGACAAAATTCAACGCCTTCAATGTTGATGGAAATGGACCATGCTCCTCAGACTTCATTTCACTCAAGAACTGAATGTCAAAATAATGTTCCTCTTTGGTGCTAGTAAACTGGAACAGTTCAGTCCTTAGCCATCCACGTTCCCCAACATGTGCAACACATGATGTCGAATATTGTCTCATTTCCTCCAGTTTGTATTTGAAGGGTATACATAGGTCATATTGATGTGGATAATCACATCGGTAGACAAGGTTTAAGATGTATGTGACATTTGGTGATAGAAATTGAGTCATAACTGTTAGTCTCAAATCTTTGGTTGATGTATATTTTAACAAGTGTTGAAATCTGCACACATCAGAATCACCATATTAAAGATGGATTAAATCAATCCATTAAACGATAATAAGAAGCAAAAATTTCGAATTCAAGATCACCCCGTAAGAATTGGAAACATATGAACAAATGAGATACTAAACTGACCTTGAACCTAATAAGTCTGTATTTGGTATGATAAACACTGTGTCAGATGTAGAAATACATTTTGGTGCAGATATGAGTTCACAATGTTGTCCTTTCTTATTTACTGAAACCACTGCTCGAATAGACATCTGATTTAGTATATCAACAAAACATTGACAAGAGAAGGTACATAAATAAGATGGATGGTGAAGATTAAAGTAATCACTTTCTTATTTCTGCTTCAGTTTTTCTTTATAAAATAATTGCCTTTGAGGTATGTATAATTTAAAAAGTTTTTTATTTTTCTCTAATTTGCACACTCTGATCCAAGGCACGCCTAAAAGTTCTATATATGCACGCTCAAATTTAGTCATAAGAGCTCCATCCAGGCCATACTATCCAAAGCCCAAAAAGCCTGAAGAAACCGAAAGCCCGGTTCTATACATATACATAATACATCCTTTATAAACTGTATTTTTATATGGATCTTATATTCTTTATAAATTAAATTTATATATAAATTGTTTCATTAAAGAAGGTAACTAAATAATATATCAGATCTTGAACTTCCTACTTTTTTATAGATTATCCTCTTATAAAATTAGTTTTTTTTTTTCATTTACCAGGTAGCTTTTAAACATTTTCAGCTACTTATTTAATCTTATCCATAAGGTCTGACGTATTATAAAAGAGACGGAAAGGTTTGTGTCATTTATGATTATATTTCTAATAAATAAGAGCAAATTACCGTTTTGCCATTGTCAACAAGCATCCCTTTCATGAAAAGCAAGAGAAGTTGACTTTGGGTTATGTAGGATAGAGGAGTTACAGCAAGATCTGCAATCCTTTCCATTCGTTCAAAGCTCATTCTCTTTCCAATATCTTCAAAGAGCTCCTATAAGATTTTTATTTTAATTTCAACCCTTTTCATGTCTATATATTATATATAGTAAAAATCAATCAGATCTAGACATGTAATGTGGGAACAATTAATAAAAGAAAAAAAGTACCTGTTGTTCAAGTGCAACATTAAGTTCTTCAACAATCTTTGCCATTGTTGGTCGTTCTTTACGACCTGTCTTTAAACATTGATAAGCGATGTTTGCAAACGTATTCAAAGAACCCGGTTCCATATGTTTCTGTAGACCATGATAAATTACCTCATCTAGTCTTTTTTCTTCAAAACATTTTTTCCACATAGGCACTAAAATTCGAAGTAACTTACCATCATGATATTCACAACATAATGTCCCACACATTATTTCAAACAACACAACTCCAAAAGAGTACACATCAGACTCTTTTGATAGGATACCCGTCTCAAAATACAACGGATCACAATATCCAGGCGTACCAACTACATTCGAAACAAGATATGTTTGGGGCTGGTTAGCAGGGCCAATTTTTGATAGACCAAAATCCGAAACCTTGGCCTTCCATTCCTCGTCCAGAAGGATGTTTGAACTTTTGATGTCCCGATGGAGTATTCTTTGTTGGGTCTCCATTGGATCATGAAGATAGTTTAGTGCACGTGCAACCCCAATACATATCTTGAGACGCTGAATCCAAGTAAGACTAATGTCACCTAGATAGCAATCGAGGCTCCCACGAGGTGCATACTCATACATGAGAATCCTCTCATCACCCTCAATGCAAAAGTGTAGGAGAGAGACCAAATTTTCATGTTTGCATTTCGACAGCATCATGATCTCTTTCAAGAACTCTACATTCCCTTGCCCGAATTTACGATCTAAACGCTTACAAGCAACCATTCTACGTCCTTCCAGGAGAAAGAGTTCTCCTTTGTAAACTGATCCGAACCCACCACATCCAATTAGTTTGTGAGGTCCAAAATTGTCAGTGGCCACTATAACATCTTTCAGTTGAATTTTGAGGTGATCAAATTCATCCATGGAAGACGCTATATGGATGTCATAAACAAAAGAAAATAAAAGTAGAGCTGAAAACAATGGTAGCTGGCAAGTAAAGAGCTTGAATGAACATCAGAAGAGCTATTATATAATACCTTAAAAGAAAAATCACATCTTTTTCTTTGGCCAGTGGATCAGAAGTCAACTCATAATTTCCCTGCAATTATTTATGTCCAACTCTTATACAGCTATACCCATAATTTTGTTTTTTATTCTTTCGGATTAATCAATTCTAAATGTGCTTTTCACGTTTGACTCCAAAACAGATTTATTTAGTTTAATATTGAGGATGCCAGTTATCTTAATCATCAGATAGGGTAATATAAGACAGCTTGAGTAAGATAGTAAAATAAAAACGCAACATGTATGATTATAAGAACATATGCATATTATCGGTACATAGTTTTGTTTGAATATTTAATGGATAAAAACTTCTAGATCATTTTAATGAAGAAATATATCCCACATATGAAAATTATGAAATAATATATTTTAGATCATATCTGACACACTTGAACATAGACAAAGCTTTAGACAAAAGTGGTTTGGGTCAATCAAACATTCCAACCAAGCCCATTGAGGATCATAAAAAAATTACTCTTTACATAGACAAAGCTTTAGACAAAAGTGCTTTGCGATCCGGCCCCTCCCCGGACCCTGCGCAAAGCGGAGCTTCATGCACCGGGTACGCCCCTTTTTTTATGTCACTTCTAGTTGCACCTGATACAGGTGGCAAATTGGGCAGGTTTGATAGCAGCTCAAAATGGGTTAGGTCGTGTTTGGTTGACCCACATAAACACTCCTTTCACCTATTTCTTATGACATTCGTAAGTATATCATCCCAATAATATTTTACCTTTTCTGAGTAAACTGATTTATGAGGTTTATATGGTGGCTTCTGACCCATTTGATCAATTTCACCCATTTGCCCCATCTCTATTTACACCAACAATGATTTAATGTTAATAATTTGATTTGTTGTGGAGATCAAGATGCTGCAAAGCAAATTTGAACACGACAAGATAAGAATACAACAAAAGAATGTAGCAAGGACGTTTCAAACATATTAGATCCTGTGTACTCTTAGTCTTATATATGGGTTGCCTCATAAGTGTTAATAAATTGATCCCATTTATATTACCCTATTTTTGGTTGATATTAAAAACCACTTTGGCATTTGTCCTTGTCAAAGAGGGAGTGGGTGGCAGATCCTAAAATTTACATGTTGGGTGGGGGAACGACGCACTAACGGTGGTGCTATAAGGTCGGTTGGGTTATGAGTCAAAACAGATGGGCTGAAAATGGATCAAATTAGTATCCTCAATTCATTATTTCCTAAAATAGCAGTAACAAGCACTACAAGCTTGAAGGAGTCTTTTATATTTTTTGTAGCCAGATAACATAACAATAAACAAACCAATAGCAAATCAATAGCATATTAAAAATTAGCACTTTAGCGTTTGATGTTTCTGCTAAGTACCAGCTTATGTGACCAAATTAACAATCACAAACCTATTAGCCCCAACAACTTATGTAGAAATAATTACAAGACCAAAAAATCAATTATGCCCAAACAACAACTTCACGTAACAATTTTAGCAAATCACAAAATCAACAATGTAGAATTAGCTACCGAGCTTTTGTTGAAATGTGAAGATTACAGAAAAAAAACCAGAAATTATGTAAA
This sequence comes from Flaveria linearis, assembly GCA_024085815.1. NCBI lineage: Eukaryota > Viridiplantae > Streptophyta > Magnoliopsida > Asterales > Asteraceae > Flaveria > Flaveria linearis. Next base: position 88,835,579 of record CM044004.1, read on the forward strand.
ATTTAGCCCTAACAATCACAAATTAGGAGAATATAGGGTTTACAATCCTACAAGTGAAGTTAGGGTTACCTTACCTCTTCTCGCATTCAAATAATGGAGTAGGTTAGCTGAAGCAGGCAGCAGTGTATGCGTTAATTGGTAAATCAGAGCGGATTGTGATGTTTCTGATGCTACAAAGCAAATTCATGATGGGTACTTTTATTACATGTATGATGATTGTGATGTTTCCAAAAGAGTTTAGTTTTTTCAGGCACAAGCTAATTGAACATCTTCTCGGGTGTTACCTGAACGCCCTTTGATTTTTTCACGACACGTGAATGACCTTCGTGAATGGTCTTACGGGCCGTAAGGTGTTCGAAATTTAAATTCTGTAGCTTTATCCGCTCACGAGCTGTGAAACACATCACGGCCCGTAAGCGTCTAACATCACGGCCCGTGAACAAGTGCCATAACGGCCAGAATTTATTTTCCTCGATTTGCGTGCATTTTAAAATTTTATAATTATGTGACGTGAAGTATTATTCCTTGATTTGATTTAAGATTCTGTATAAAACGTTATATATATTACTTGTTATATGCGGTTAGTGAGAAACGAAACAGTTAAAATGTGTTCTCGTAGAGGTAATAGAAGACGTCAAAATGAGTCCTCTTCAAACTCACGAGATATAAAACCTTAGCAATATTTTCCGAAATATGTCATCTGCAAAGTAATCGAACAACACTCGGAAAAACTTCTTCTGACGCTTTCATCAGAGTGAGGTCTCGGTCGGTTAGTATAACACGGGGCTCCATACACTTTTCTTCCAGCGTTGCTTTTAGTTGCTCTAACACCCATCTAAAGTTGGCTTCACGCTCATAATCAATGAATGCGTGAGCAACAGAAAAAGATTTCAGGGTGGATGTCACACCAACCATTTGAACAAACGACATTTTATACAAGTTAGTTTTGTAAGTTGTATCAATCATCAACACGTGTGGGTACGCACGCCATAATGTGTGAGATGTAGGATGTATAAAAAAAACCCCGTCGACGGTATTTGTCGGTTCATCTATGTGAGGGGTGTAAATATATTGATGTTGTTGTAGTATAGAAAAAAAACCTGCATTGGGGTTTCACCAATTTTGGTGGACTTTTTAATTTTTGCCCGAGCGTTATATATGGTTCGTAACACAGACACGTTATTGGGATTTTGTTCCCTCAACGTGCCTAGAATGTTTCGAGGGTCAATATTTTGCTCGGTCAGATTCTTTACAGTAGAAAGCTTATTTTCGGTGAGCCTCATTGCGTATGCATGTCCTTCCAGGTGTTCAGCAGGTTCATGATTATAAATATCGTCCACAACAACTATAATCCACCCATCTCTCTTCATCTCGTACTTACCCTGCAATTCAAATTGACAGTTTGTTTTTTTGGTGCCACTTTTCTTAGAGTGGATGCTCCCTTATACACCACCCTGATCATATTTCAACCAAATTTTAACCACCACACCATTCGAATTTCTTTTTGAACGTTTGGTGACAATAACAAACCTATTTTCTCGCCCTACGTTACTTGTCCAATCAACTAATTTTTCACGAGATGAGAAAACCTAATAAATTTTATATTTTTAGTTAGTTATTACTAAATGAAAGTAAATTAAATATGATATATCTTATAACCTGATTCGTGTCGTATAAACCTCTTTTACCGGAACCAGAACCGTCATTATCACCACTGCTATCGCCAACGTTATCACCCCCGTCATCGCCGTCATTCCCGCCGTAATTGGACGCGAACTGTCCTAAATAGTTTGAAGCACCCTCATCGTAATAACCGTAACCCTTCTCAGGGTAATAGTTAGATTCCAAACCGAATAAATAGTTGTTTTCCCAGAAAGACATCGTAACGTTAAATATTATTTCAAACTTATCGTAGAAATTTGAATTATGAAATGAATTTATAAACTAACGTTTATATAGTAGTTCACATGGAATATTGGATCCCGTCACATAATTAACACGAATATCGAGGAATATTACATCATATCAAATAACGTAATAAATACAAAATTACACGACTATCGAGGAATATTACGTCATATCAAATAACGTAATAAATACAAAATTACACGAAAAACAAAGAATAATATACAAACAAGCAAACAAACATACCCAGTGTATCCCGCTGAAAAGCAGGGTCTGGGGGGTATGTGGTGGCAAGTCTTTCCTCTATCCTGAGAGATAGAGAGACCGCTTCCAAGAGACCCCTGACTCGTTCACAAAGGCAGTACCCATAACAATCATAATACATATCATACAGCACATAGTTAAATAACACATACAGAATTAGATAGTGCGCACATCATAAAAAGCGACGTGTAACACCCAAAAAGGGTAGATGAACGAAAAACTACACCTGACGCGGGAGGTCCCGCCACATGTAACCGTAACCCGTCCCACCCATAAATCCCACTAAAAGTCCTTAATTTTTATTCAACGTCTCCACTCACTCCTATCCTCGATCATGTGCTCAGAGAGGTGCAAGTCTATCATATCTCGCCTAATAACCTTATCCCAAGTCAACCTAGGTCTACCTCTACTCCTCCTACCCTCTACGCTGATGTTCTCTACTGCTCTAACAGGTGCTGCCATCGTTCTCCTCTTCACGTGCCCAAACCATCTTAGTCTTCCCTCTCGTATTTTATCTGTGATACATGCCACCTCTAGCCTCTGTCGAAAGACGTCGTTTCTGATCCTATCCAATCTTATGTGTCCACACATCCACCTCAGCATTCGCATTTCTGCAACCTTTATTTGTCTCTCTTGCGATTTCTTTATGGTGAAAATAGGACCCGTAAAGCAGTTCACGGGCCGTAAGTGAAAGGGCTAACGGGCCGTGAAACGCTTAACGGGCCGTGAAACGCTTAACGGGCCGTGAAACGCTTAACAGGCCGTGAAAAATTAACACCGTGAACACCTTCACGGGCCGTTATGTTTTTGAATGACTGATTTGATTGCCCGACAGTCATTACGGCCCGTGAAGGGCCTTACGGCCCGTAAAGAGGGCGTCCAGATATCCTTCTGGGCGTCTCTTTAGTAGGCCCATTTTTTAAGGACAAATACTAATCTGCTTCTAAGTTATACCAATATACATCATGTCTGAGTTTTTCAATACTCTACCAAGTCTGGACCTACCCCTCACACGTTCAAGGGTGTGATTGATCAAAGGCCAGGTTTGGTGATAATTATACACTCCTAAATGCGTGACATGTGTCGTTTGCTTCCATGGGTCGGGTGGTCACGGTTGATTTTCAACGGCGACGGCGAAGGTAGTCAGCGGTATGTAGCGGCAGTGGGCGATTTGCAACGGATGATAAATTTTCATTTCTTTACGAGTGTTTTGTCATTAAATGAATTTGAAATTTAAATTCTTTTAATAAATTCTTATCCCTATTAAATTTTAGGGTAAGGTTATACTAAAAATGAGTTTTAATCTAAAAGTTTAAGAAAGATTACGGGCTTGACACGTGTCCTTCTATCGTCTTAAAGAGGAAGGCATTTTGGTCAATGTGTCGTTCATTGTATCAAATATTAGTTTATTGTGTCATATATTTTACATAATTTGTTATATGTATTAATCATTGTGTTTTACATTTCAGATCATTGTGTATTATTTTTGCCATTGACTCTAAAAATTAAATATAATTGTTATCTATCATTTGGTTTTACTATTGGAATATACACAATGATAAACTTTCACCAATGTATTTTTTAAAAATCATAGTGTTAAAAGATAACACAAGGTGTTATTTTTGCCATTATTTTTTATATTTATATAAACTTCTTGTTGTCTATCATTGTATTTTACAATTACAGGTATACGATAATATTATTTCACTAATGTATTTTTAAAAAACATACTATTTAAGATAGCATAATGATAATCAAAAGACACAATAAGACATTGTGTTATTTTGTGAATATTTTCATTGTATTAGATTAATTAGATATTAATTTATTATTATGTAATATATATTAACAATGTTATTCTAACATTATATTTTTCTTAAATTCATCATTTTATAAAACACACAATAGTATTCAAGAAAATATAATAACCAGTAAAAAGACACAATTAACTGTAATAAAGACACAATTACGACATGTGAGCTTAAAATCGTAAAAAAATTGTTAGCTCTTTATATAACAATATTGTACTCGTTTAAAGATTAAAAAAACGTTTTTTTTATGGTGTAATTTGCTAAAAAAATATATCGTACATAAAAATTATGAACATTTAAAAAAATTAGGAACTTATAAAAAGTCAACAAAATGGTTACTCTAAAATTCCACTATAATAAACTTTTTTCTTATAAATTAATCTCAAACTATTAATTAAAAAAATTTACATAGTTTTAGAAGACTTTTTAATTAAACATTTCTCTACATTTCAAATCCTTTAAATATATAAAAGTTTCAATCCAAATTCTTTAATTTCATTTTCAACACAATTAGCAAACCAAAAGGCCCCTTAGGTTTTCATTTTGCTGCTTATTTCCTTTTTTTTTCACAATAAGAAATTCATACGTGGATTTTTATGTTTAGTTTTACTTATTTAATTATATGTTTATTTTTTTTTGGTTTTCTTATTTATCTAAAGCTACAAAATTATTTTTAATGAAAAATGTTTTTGAGCTATAATAAATTTAGAATCAGTCTATACAATATCCTTTGTGACATCTCAAAAGGTGAAGTGCAATTGCATGACAAGTAAGAACATCAAAAGCAAAAGAGGCGACAAACATATCGACCGAACCCATTACTAATCTCGAGTACAACTTTACAAAATGTACGTTCGCGTACTACAGTATTATACTATATTATGATGTTGAGAAAATGATATTCCTTCAGGGTGCTAATTGTCCTTATTTCTTAAATAGTTTGAAGATTTGGATTGTGACTGGAAAAAATCAAACGTAGCACCTGGGCCAAAGGACCGTCTCACTGCATTTGGTGAATCGGAGAGAAGTGGCTCAAACACGGAATTCCTCCCACTTTTGGGTTGAGAAATCGACAAGGGTGGGAGATTATTAGTGTCCAACGTTCTTGGTTGTGATTCGATGCTTCCCAGTGACATGATAGGCCCACCCAAGCGCTCGGCTTGTTGGAGAATGTTGATTTTACTTGATTTGTACGTGTATCTGAAATACTTTATAGCTAGTACTGGGCCCATCCCTGCTACTACTATGAGCTGAAAAGGAGTAACATCTTCTGTTATAAACAAGTTATAACCAAATATTATAACAAATAGCAGAGATGAACATTTTGACCCGCTTATCATATGAATGGCAGGATTTGGGTTATGTTTTAACTAAAAAGATTTAAAAAGAAAATATTTTGACAAAAAAATGGGCTGAAAGTCGCTCGAATTGTTGTTTTAATCCATAAAACCTCAGAAATTATTTATTCAAAAAACTACACAGCGATCTAATTACTATGACTATTGTAACCGTACGTGACATTAATTATTCTTAAAAAGTTGAAGATAATTTTGGGGACAAAAAAAGATTCAGGTCAACCTAACCCGAACATAGATATAGCGAAGGGAAGGATTACTTACAATCATGGTGTTCCAGTAAGCTGGCTGTTTACACAGGCGGTACATGATGGTGTACATCCCAGATCGTGGCAAAGCGCTCACAATCCAATTGATAATGTAGAAAACTACTAGATTACCCCATATGGCAACAAGTTGCAGTATTGTGAATGAGCTGCACCCATCAATATAAGTAATGAGTAAACAAAGTGAATCAATTTCATATACAAGATTAAAGAGTATGCACATTCAAAAAAAAAAGGCCCAGCCTTTCCATTTCGACAATTATTGAACACAAAAAAGCAAAAATGTATATGTATATAACATCAAACATAAAATCATTTCCAACTTGCTTATTCAGACTCATGGTGACATTAATTATACAACACACAAAAATAGAAAACAAAAAAGGTAACAAATAAGCTTAGAAAGTGGTGGTTACTTGGTTTCTAATGTGACTACAAAAGCTTGCAACCAAACACACCCAGAGAGCGCCACCATTGAAACCTCCTCCATTTCACTTTTCTCAAAGGCATACGAATGCATAGTTATTGCAAACACAACAATTGCCTGAAAATTTTAATTATTCCAAAATAATTAAAATGCTAATTAGGATATACACAGATAGATATTCGCATTTTCAAAAGATAATGACGAAATGCCAATTAGGATATACCACTCACATGAAAAAGAGCACGTCCAAACCATCCAGCAAAAGTGGTAGGATTCAAAAGCCTGATATGATTATATTAAACCCATGTTAATTTAGGACCGCAAAACAATGCTACTGTAAGTTTCATTCATAACTCATAAGAATTCTAACCTCCCTGCTTGACAGTAAAACAATATTTGTGGATGCTGCATAACGGTTTTTTCACTGAGATCTTTATCAAGAACACTGACTAACACAGGAACACTTGTGTAGAAAACATTATAAGCCATGAGGCTGACAGAATTGAAAAGGCTGGTACCAGAAACACCTGAAACAAATGAGAAGCTGAAGAGTTTTCTTAGTCAGTGCTTGAATGAAAAGAATTGCACTGGAAAAATAAAACAAATGGATTAAACATTTCAATAAAGAAACTCACAATATCTGGATGAAGCATATGAGTAAGGATTTATAGAATGAATATTGTGAAAGAAACGCAGTACGATTATATGAATATCTTCCATGGACAAGTATTAATCTCTTAAGGAACCTGAACTCTGCAAATGAAACAAAACTGTAAGTTTTCAATTAGGGGTATAAATCATATGTTAATTACTTAATTAAGTTTTAGATCTTACTTCCAATACTATAATCAGCAGCCCTTGCTGCCTGAAGTCCTTCTCTTCCACTAATGCCAACGCCAATATCAGCTTGTTGGATCATTCGCACATCATTCCCACCATCGCCGATGGCCAGAGTTCTGTACTCACAAGATTTAAGGAGCTCTACAAGCTGAAACACAGTAAATCCAAAAGTTAGCGGAGATAATGGATAATTAAGCAAATTATACAACAACGACAATCCTGGTATAGTTGTATCAGAACATTCTCCTCGGTTAACGGAAATACAGATTCTAACAAAACTAATTAAGGTTTATGATGAAGCAAAAAATAAATTGAAGGTGATAAAAAAGTGTACCTGTGCCTTCTGTGATGGTGTAACCCGACAACATATAGCTGTTCTTGACAGTATTGCTAATTCTGTGAATGCTTTCCGGTAATTTTTTAGTGCAATTTCAAGAGCCCATCCATCAATGACAAAAGCCACATCCTGCAAAGTGTACAGAAATCTTTGTTTCTTAATCAGATAAGACATATCTTCCTATATTGTATAGCCTAAAATTCAATAGTTGAAAAACCGCAGAAGTGTAGGACCAACATCAGTCGATAAATTTCGCAAGCTTTGAATAGATGTAGGTTTGTACCTTAGGTTCCGCTTTTGTTATTCTCATTGTAAGCAAAACTCTTTCAAGGTTTCTGCAAACTTCATCCTCTGTTTTCCCATTAACCAACAGAAGTTGGCCTTTTGGTTCTGCACATTTCCAGAAAGTAAATTGTAAAAGCCTCAAAATTTAAGTATAGAAGTTGGAGAATGAATCCTACTTAAACAACCGTTCACAATATGCCATAGTTGGTAGGCTTCAAGTTCTATAGTACATACATACAATGTATGTATATGTAAATCGCCTACCTGGGGAAACAAAATTGCATGACAAAGCAATCTGTATGGCAGTATTCTGCTTGTCTCCAGTCAGCATCCAAAAATTTATTCCAGCTTTTCTGAGGGTTTCAATAGCTTCTGGCACACCATCCTGAACAATATACAAGATAGATACGCGGTTTCTTTGCATTAGCCAAATTTCTTTATTATTTTATTTTTTTTATTTGCAGAAAATATAGTTACCTGTAAGCGGTCCTCAATTGCAGCAACCCCCAGTATTTCAAGGTCCTTTTCTAATCTTTGGCAAACCTCTGCTACTCTCCACTACAAAGTTAGATTTTAAGTTATAAGTTACGTATATACACATTACAGAGAGAGAGAGAGAGAGAGAGAGAGAGAGAGAGAGAGAGAGTATTTAGGTATTTCTTTACCTCTCTGTCAACTAATGTACTATTAGCCTCTTTAAACAATAAAGACCAATCTTGATACTCATCCTCATTTAATTCACGCCAAGCCAAACAGAAAGTACGAAGACCCATTTGGGCATACTGATCTACAGCTTCATAAAATGTCCTTGTTGGAAATCCTACCATATTTTACAAGGTTCCAGTGATCAAATTTTAAAACTTAATCATATTTCTCCATATAAAAAAATACATAAGGTTCTTCTAATTGTTAATCAGTAAAACCAAAAGATGGTAAAGAATACCAGCGTATGCACAAGGAAGAATAGCTTCATCCGCTCCTTTAGACAAAAGGATGATTTTGTGGCTACTGCAATCTCTGACAACCACTGACATTCTTTTCCTATCAGAGGTAAACTCAAGGTAGTCCAACACCTCATACTGAATTAATGAACCATTAAAGTTGAGATCTGCAAAACAAGTAAACAACCAACGTGAATTACTCAAAAATGCCATTCTATTAATCAAGCCAGCTTATAGAGTTAAAGAAGGATGTATACCAAGAATGTTAGCATTTTTGTTAACGAAATCCATATGCATGGAAGCAGCTGCACGCACTAGAGCTTCCTCATCCTGAGACTGTGCCTTATATGAAACTATGCCACTTGAGCTGTAGTTTCAGAAGATAAATTTCAGTTGCAAAAACAAATAGATCATACCTAATGAATTAAAATACTAATCAAAAGATGTGGTAAGATGGGTAGTCAGGTGGGTAGGTTGGGTAACAGTTAAGGCGGTTTAAATTTAGAACGGTTGACATTTGACAAGTTGGGTTGAACAGTTGAACCCACAAACACCTTTTTGCCCAAATTAATAAAAAAATAATGTGTAACATATGATTATAAAAAAATTAAAAAATTTAAAAAATATATATATACTATACTATAAATCTTACAACCAACATGACTTAGGAGGTTCTATGCACTAAAAATAAACTTCGGAAATAACCTTGTGTGTTCCCCTTTGAGCTAAAAAATTTTATTTGACCCGTTATTAAGATAAAATGCCAAACCAAATCGCTATGTCCAAAAATAAATGGATTGAAACGGCCATCTCCACTTGTTAACGATGTCTTCAGCTTTGTAGACAAAAAAGTAAACATTGACCAACAGTCCATGATATATAACCTTTAATAGGAATGACAGTGTTGCAGATTGCCATAACCGTAAGAAATTTGATAGCATCTGGAGAACCAGTATTGATGGCTTTGAGAAGTTCCACATCTGTAAGAAGCAGGACAATAAGAGAAACACCGATGCACAAACAAAAGTACAGAGAAAGCAACCATAGGATTTGACCGGTAAAAAGTTGATGAACTCAACATACGAAGAAAATCAAACCTTTTACAGCATCTCCGTTCTCATTTCCAAAGAATGTCCCTGCTATGCAACATCTCTTAAAAATCATCTTGTTTTCAGTAAGTGTTCCTGTTTTATCTGTGAGTATGTACTCGACTTGTCCCAGATCTTCACTAATTGCTGTGCTGGCATATATAAGAAAAGCACAGCAATATACTGAATAACGTGAGGCAGACATGTGTAAACAATGTAATAAACAAACAGCACTTCTCTTACTTTGTTGCATTCGCTGGAGTTCCAGTCTCTAGATCAATCATCTGCTCATCCCAATCAATGAACTTTGCATATAAGCTTTTTACTAGATCTAATGACACCTGTCAAAGAAGAAAAAATTAACTTCCTTACCATCACTGCCCCTGTTTAATGTCATTCTAAAAAAAGATCAAAACTGAATACATTAAGCCATGCTCGTAGTGATAGCATAAATAGTTTCTATTTCATTAAAACGCCATATTTCACATAATTGCAACTTTGGCCTTTATATAAATTATATTTATAAATGGATCGCTGTAAAAGATGAGGGTGATCAAAGCAAAATTATGTGTCATTGCTCTTCACATACATTCTGAAAAAATATTAATAGAAAAGTTTAATCATAACACATGTACACATAAAGTAAAGATATATAAAGTTTTTACCTTAATAGATATGGGTATCATGATAGAACAAAGAAGCTCAAATCGCAAAGGGATGATCAGTAGTTCATACCATGGATCCTCATCTGGATATTGAACATACCAATGCTGCATAAAGTAGATGTAAATGAGTCCAATCTAGATCACATAACTATTACACTGAATAGATATTACTATTTTTCTATTTCCCCAAGTCTCTTTTACATTAAGTATTTATTTTTCTGTCAAGTAACAAGCCTTCATTCACAAATTAGGCAAGATCAATGCTTTTAGTGGAAAACAGATCGTCTTGTTGTTACAAACCATTACGCTCATAATCATAAGACCCCTCAAAATTCTTCATGGAACTATAGGTGAAAAGAGTTTATTCCTAAATTTACATACCAATTGCAGGCAGATATCTAATGGAAGACTACATCATTCGTTAAAACATGATATCCCCTTTCCAAACTTAACGTATCTTAAATATTTCCTAAAACACCTATGACAATGAATTCTCTTATTCACACACTAAACACCAATTCTAAGTATAAACTGTAAGGATTATCTTCTACCTTTTTATAGTGGTTAGCATAAGAGATCTAAGAAACGAAAGCCTGATAAGTGTTCAAGAAATGATGGATATAACATACCTTTCTTCCTTCTGTATCCTTCCATACATTCCCAGCTACGCCTAGAACAATTACCACTACAATCTGAAAAATGAAGATAGCACCAGTCAACTTGTCAATCATTGCATCCATAGCAGTAAGCTTTGGTTCTGCTACACCTCTACTCATGCCCAATTTGGTCTCGTTGCCTAGAAAATAAACCATGTATTACATACAAATATTAAACAAAAGTATCATAAATTCAAAAGGTGATCTTATAAATTATTTTTATCGAAGAGAGGTTTGCAATAGTGAAAAGATAAAACATGCCTGTATATACAGCAACACCACAAGCCCAATCTGTATTCCTTAAATAGCATGATTGTAGGATTGTATTTTTAATGGTTAGAGGGCACATATCATTATCTATAAATGGAGGAAAAAGCCGTAGATTTGCATCAAATCTTCTAATGTCCTTATCTGGGTTTGGACACTCAATCACACCCTACCAAAAAGAAGACACAACAAAGAATATTTATTCAAACATGTGTGTGTGAGATGTTAGGATCAAAGAGCTCAAACACACGAACACAATCACGAGAACAATAATCAAAAGCAATAAACGAGACACGAGATTTATAGTGGTTCGGTTACGGTGTGTAACCTACGTCCACTTGGGGCAACTAGGGTTTTCTTTTATTGAGGTGTTAATGTTTACAAGTACAATAGATATATTTATACTAACTAGACAATTAGGGTTTACACTCTTTGCCTAAAATAGCAAACTGGGCTTTAGGGCGGCCGTCCCTTAATCTCCTAATTCTGTCTTCAGTTAATACCGGGCCCACCCGAGATGGGTCGGAGCCCACAACTTAACATGAGAATGGTCAGAATGCCTCAGCTTATAAAGTAAATGAAAATATTACCTTGATTTTGTGCAACAAGTCAGAGTCAATACCCATGCAAGCAGGAGGTATGCTCCTTGTCTTAAGATCAGTTTCACCATCTAGGGCAGCAGTCTGCAAATTACGTTGTGTAATTTGAGATTTCAAGTTCAAAAATATAGTTAAAAACAGGTTATGATATTTGAGAACTAAACTTTTTCAGTTTGATCAAGAAAAAGGAGACTATATCATTACACTTAAGTTGTCTCAAACTAACAAATAGCCATTCTCATCTATATGATCTATTTTCCACCAATAGTACTGATGGAATTCTTTTGAACTAAATTTGTGTTTAACTTTAACAAAATAACAAGTGGCATGACTGTAACTATAAGTAATAAACATTTATTTCCATTGCAGTATCAAATTCCTAATCTTAAATGTACACAAAACTTGGTGACAAGGAAATTGAAACATTGACTCGTAATTCAGATGGTAACACTTCAAAGTTAGTTTAACACACAGCAAATATGTCTTAAAAATAATAAACACATTACACAAGCTGATACATTAGATATATAACAAATAATAAATTGTAAGAAGTATCATCAAAATATAACATGAATTATACCTCTACATAACAGACTCCTTGTGGTTCAGAGGTACCAAGCAAAACGAGATCACATGGAACTTCATCATTTTCACGCAGCCACACCAGATTGCCTACGTGGATATCTTGAGCTTGAATCTTCAAAAGAATTTAAATTATGCAAGTGTGAAATAATGGTCAGAAAGTCCAGGAGAGAATACTTTATAACAAGACCCGTCACTGATTTTAAAGGATATGGGATTACGGAGCTTGTTTGAAAAATATATATACATTATTACATTAAGATATATGGACTTACTAGTTTCTTAGAACCCTGTCTTACAACCCATACTTCTTTCTCATTTGCTTTCTTATCAGATACATATCTACAGTAGTCATCCCATCCCTCTTTTGTTGCCGAGACCGCAAATATAAATATGAGTGGGCCCCATGTGCTAGCAGGATTTACAGGCGTAATAAGCGGCCATAGTTGAAGGCAAGCAATCAACAAAAAGTATTGGTTCATAAACCGACTGGAAAAAAATTGCAAAAATAGGTTAGATTGTTGTAAAAAGAGGTAAACCAGAAGTAACTGATATAGCCTATAGAAATAGGTTTCGGGGGAAAGACCACTAAGGTAGAACAAGGTAAGGAGGATGCTACACTGACACATATCCCAATGCACCGTTTTCTTAACTTATGCACTATATTTTTTGGTGTGTCATAACTCATAACACATGTCAGCTTGAGAATACTCCCTTACCTTCTGTACTTTAGGAAGTTAATGGTTCCTTTAACATGAGCCTTAACCATACAGGAAAACAATAAATAATATCAATTGCAAACAAGAACAGATCTTCAAGGAATTGCCTTTAATTCATCATTTTATCTCATAAACAAGGTCATGCTTTACAAACTACAAGCAGTTATTTTTCTTTCCACATGAGAACTTCCTTTAATTTCATATCGAGCATTTTCAATATCCTTTACTTATATACGAAAGCAGTTCATTCCAGACATCTGCATCAAACATCTAGTTCTACTTGTTCATGGTTTTAACTCTTGGACACTAGGTTCATTCATTCTCAAAGATAAAGTCCTTAAACTTATATTTGGAATACACACACAAATTCATTATATCAGTATGTAAAATCTTAAAGTCATCTAGGTAATAATATTACCTGAACTGTTCCCATAAATTTTTGGGAATGAAATTTAACAATGTATACTTTCTGTTTGATACACGGTTATCACAAAAAAGCTCGTGCGATGAATCATCATCATTGATGTATACAAAACGCTTCATTGTTGGCTTTAGTGCACACGATCATGCTCCAAATATGTTCACCCAAATGAAATGCGAGTCCCGCAGCAACCTGTCAGCTACAAATCATCTTCAAGCAAGCCTTAAACCTGCAAGGCGCTCAAAGTTATGCAACCAAACAAAGAACTTACACAATCATCATACAAAAACTAAATCTTCAGAATTGTTGACACAAAGTCGCAAACATCATAGTTCAATACTCTTTCTTTCTTATAATGATTTTAGAATCAATGGCATTTTTCCTAAAATACTTCACTAAATCACCAGTCACCACCAATCATTCTATTTATTTTCATTGATTACTATGGTTTCATTCAACCATTCCAACATCATATCATTTAAAGATTCAAAATTCGTATTCCACCGTTTCAACCGATGCACAACTTCTACCAAAAAGTAACTAACTTTACTTCAATTACTTAAACCAGAGCAATTAAAGATTAAAACCCACCCAAAACTCGATCAGAAGACAATAGATCTATCAAAAAGAACGTCATCTGGGAATTCGTCGAACAGTTGGAGTGCACCCACCCAGATCAGATACCGAATTTCACATATAAATCACAAACCCCGAGATCACAAGAGCGATTATCGATGAAAGTAAAGGGGATTTGCGATACCTGATGGGAATTAGCGTGATTGCGATGGGGTCTAAGGTTCTTGCAAAGGGAATATGCTGTTAAAAAACGGTGGAGAAGTGGGATATGCTTTCGTCAAAGGTTCAATTAATGGCGGAAGTCAGCTATTTGGTTTAGCGGTCGGTGAGTGAGTGGGTGAATCGCAAATCATACCAAATGCCAATGAAGTATGAACTCTAGGCAAATCTACATGTCTGCAAATGCGATTGAGGCGGTTGTGAGAGGTTTTATTGTTTACTTATTTTATGCTAATGTCACACACTATATACTTGCAAGGAATTCAGTAAATTTTTATAGGGTTATTGGATGATTAATTTAAATTCAGGAAATATTTACATTATTTTTTTCTAACGATCTCTTACTAATCGAGAGTTAATCCATTTTAGTTTTTTTGATAAAACGAGGTCAAATTGAAGTCATTTTGCATCTTTATTACCGCCCAACTTTCATTAGGTCTGTTTTTTGTGTCTATCGTTTATTGTCACCTGAAATTTACTTCCAACGAGTCAAGTGGTTCAAATTCATAGGTGAATAGTGACGTATTTCAAGCTGACATTTTTTATCCACTCACAAAAGATTTTAAATCTGCACTGATCTTATTTCGTGATTTCTATGCAGGCAAGATAAATGCAACACTCCATCAATTGTGTTTTCTCTAACTAATATATCTAACTATGAAATTGGTGCAAAATATGTGATCATGATGGTTCGTTTTTCAAATAAATAAAAAGTAGAACATTTAAATGCAAATGATTATGAAATTTTTAATGTCTAACCGGTCTACGTCTTGCAAATAGCAAGAACCACCCAACTTAGAATTGGGGATCGACTTAATGCTAATTCGTCTTTTTCAACTCCTTAATTCCACTCCAACCTAATTCTTGCTAATTCATAACTTGATTTATTTGTCCTACAATTGCATGGACATTAGTTTTATTAAATGAAAAGAAACGATTCCTTTGGGAGGGGATTGTCAAACACATTACCTTTGAATTGTGGGACTCGCACTCCATCTAGGATCAAGGTTGATAGAAGGTGAATGACTTTCAGGTAATAATGGAAACATTACATTAAAAGTGATTTCTATGATCATACATAATACAAAAAAACTAGAGTAAATGTGATAAAGAAGGGCATGCCATAGATTTTAAATTAAAAATTTCTCATATGAATAACATTATTACATGTATAGAAGATTATAAGTTTTTATGTATATGTATAAATTCACACATATAAGAAAGTTAATACTATGTTAACTTATTGATTAATTTTGATGGGATTTTACTTAGACACTAATCTATATGTGTGAATTTAATGTGTCCATATGTGTGTACTTAATGTCTTCACATTTAATGTCTACACAAAGTATATTCCTATACAAAAATGATTCTCCATCCTAAAATTTAAACCACTGAAATAAATTGTAGTCAACCTTCATTTATCTATTTAATATTCCCAGTCTCAATCATATTCTTGTCCTTTATGTATCTATTCTATTTCCACTATCAATTTATCTAAATGAAGGTCGATTGTAATTAATCAACACTACTAGTGGGCTTATAGCACTAAATGACGGCCCATTTATATCCAAGTCAAACTAAGCCCGTTTCATGGCCCAAGGCCCAGGGATCCTTCACCTGATACGACACTTGCATGGGCCTTGATGCGGACACAAGCGGCAGCCCACTTATACTTCCGAGAACAGCCCTAAAACAGTAACCCAACCCAATTCAATTGTCACTAATAGCCTTTTATAAATATCTATTTATTTGATTATATTAAATATATTAGATTAGAGAAATTCTAAATGTTTGTTTCTTTTTCATATCTAGACATACGAATTATTGCGTATTTTAAAGAAAATAAATGTTGTGACGCGTTACTTTACATAC
Source organism: Flaveria linearis (assembly GCA_024085815.1). NCBI lineage: Eukaryota > Viridiplantae > Streptophyta > Magnoliopsida > Asterales > Asteraceae > Flaveria > Flaveria linearis. Next base: position 88,851,677 of record CM044004.1, read on the forward strand.
TTGCTTTTCTACTGTATGAACTATGGAGAAAATTTGTAATATATATATCTATACCAGGTTAGATACTCATGACGCACAAGTTGAAATAGTGAATATCATATGTTAAAATATGAAATTATGAATATAAATTTGTGAGATAATAAAACATACATAAACTTAAGAAGATGAAACTATGATATTGCATTGAAGCGAAGATTTTATTTTATAGTGAGTAATCGTTCATTGTAATTGAGTTTGACTTCGTGAATGTTGATATTTTAAAGATGTTTGCGCAAAATAATAAGATGTTTAAAGTATTTTAAATTTTAATATGATTAGCTAGAAATTAAATTTTAACAAAATTAACTCTCATTAAAAAATTCATGAGATATTTTATTTATTTTATAAAAAAGTTGATTTGATTAATATAATAGTAAATTGACATTATTAAGGAAACTATTATGATATACTAATTTATAGCTTCCATTATAGTGTTGATATGTGTCCAAATACTAAGTGGAGTCTAGATTGACGTTCTAAAAAAATGACACGTGGCTTTCAAATGTTTTTATTTATTAATATAGATTTTTTATACGAATTACTTCATTACAGATAACATTGTGTATTTTTACTAGAAAGTGGTAAAGTTTTCAAGATAGTTTTTTAAATAGTCATTAATTGGTAATGAAATTTAATAAATCGTTTTATTTAACCTGCTATACAAACATGTAATATATTCAATACAAACTTGAATTTGATGCGTGATAATATATATAAATCATCAGAATCCGTTAATGATATACTCTTAGTAATCAATTGTGTAAAATTGTAGTTTTAAACACACATCTAGAGTAGTTTTCTTTATTTATTTTATTTACCTGGTGTATAATTTAGTATTCTAAATGTAATTTTCTAAATGTTTCACATGATTCTTTTATTATTTAAATGTTATAAACTATTTAAGATCTAAAATGTTTTACTTGCAAGTGGGAAAAAAAAGTCAAGGAATAAACAAGTTGTGTGAGGCAACGTTATCCAAGTGTGGATAGAGACGGTGACGTGGATAATGTAATGGTAAAAAAGCGTGAACATAATAATCTCAAAGGGTCAAAATCAGCATGATATGTGGACCCCACGCCATTAATATCTCTCCACGTGTTTCCTTTCCCACAGGTCAGCTGCTGCTCACGTGACTGTATCTTAATCGGGCCGTACGGCCTTGTCTTCCATATCTGCGACATGTACCCGTCTTTGTATTATTTTTGAGTTTTTTTTTCTTTCTAACATCAAATGACAAGGTTTAAAACTATACGTGTTTGGTTATTTATTTGTTTTTCACTCACAACTCTGTTAGGAAGAAACCATAACTAGAAAATCATCTGGTTTAATACTGAATATTTTTGTTTATCATGAGATTTTAATTCAAAACCTTTTTATATTTAGTAACAATCATAACCACTTGAGTTAAAAATATATTTTAATAGTAAATATGTATGTTTTTCATTTTTAAAGTGATAAATTTAAACCTTTCTTAAAATATGTGAAGTATATTTAGAAACTGGAGTAATGTAATAGCAGATTTAAAAAATAAAGAGTTAATATCATCTAAGTCTACTACATTAATTAACTTTATACACTAGCCTTGTTTTTCTGTAATATTTTATCTTAAATTATAGTTTATATAGTGTCTTAAATCCTTCAATTATATTTTTATAGATCTCAATCTGTTTCATCGATTAATACTTTCTGGTTTTGTGATTTAATTATTAAATTTATACTTCTTGTTATCATTTATTTTTTTACTTCAATAGTATATTATTATTTCTTTTGAGGGCGGAGCTTTTCAGGGTTATTTATACGCATTTTGTTTGAAAATTTTATACGTATTAAGTCAGTCCCCTCTCATATAGCAATAGAAAATTTTATGGGTTCTATTACTTTTGGTTCCCGTTATATATTTGTTCAAGCTCCGCCACTGCTCGACATCATCTTCCACGTACTCCGAACATATACGATTACCCTGTTTGTGGATATCTACTACCAGTTAGTCGGCACGTGATGCCTGGGCACCTTCATCCTTTAGATAGGGTCTGGTTTAACAATTGCGATACCAGCGAACAAAATTGTGATTTGTGTGTGCCTTAGATTTAAGGTTTAGTCTATGAAGAATGATGTAAAGATAAGAATCACTAGGTTTAATTCGAATCGTAGATAGACATATTGATCAAATCAATCAAAGAGTTGCACATCAATGCGTCATTGTTCTTGATTTACATGTAAACACGTAAAATTGTGTTTGATTGATTTAGTCAATTATGATTGCTCACTTATGAGTCTTGGGTTTTAATTCGATTAATACACACAAATGAAACAATAAATTTGAAACTTGACTCTCATCCGCCATCAATCATTTTCATTTTTTGGATTTATTTGTGTTGTTGATTTGATCTAATGTGTGCTTTTGATATGGGAGTGTGAATTGATGTGTGTTTGTATGTGTGTGCAACACGAGTGCGACTCAATGTCATAGTTCTTGAAGTTTATGGTTTCGTGTTATGGATTGAAATGGAAAAGAGCTCACCGAATAAGTTGGTTGAGATTACTACTTGAGTTTGGATCAGTATATTAATTAAAGTTTTTAAAGAGGAATTACATAAGTTCTTTCAAACTTATAAAATTATATATCTTTTTAAAATACAATTTTTTAATACACAATATACCATACTTTTTAGACATGATGTGAAAAACATGTAATTTTATAAATTTAAAAAAGATATATATATGAAATTTTCTTAATTTTAGCCCTGCAAACACTTTCCTCTATTGTAAACTATGAACTTGAATATGTGAGAGATGTTAGGACTTAGGACCATTGACCCTTAAGGTAGCTTTAGAATTTTAGATTTTCGAAAACCAAATAGACAGCACACACACGATGCAAGATCGAGTGTAAACCGACGTAATACTACTGTTAGGAGTATTATATTGTTGCACAAAATTTGTGACAATTTCTGTTTAGTTGTGCATGTTTATAAACACTTAGAAACAAGGGCAAACCTCCTAGATCATCTTGTAGTATCCTTTAAATTAGTTTTCTCAAGAAAGGAATTATGCTTTGGAGCATTCCTAGAGTGTTTGCCACGTAACCCAAAATCTATGTTCTTGGGGCTTTCGACTTTTTAAATATCTTTCTATAGAAGATTTTTTCCGAGAGGTTTAATTACAAAAAATCTCATTTATAAAAAGCCAGAAGATGTTTACACACTGCATTTTATGAATTTTCTTTTAAGTGAGAGTTTGTTATTCTAAACATAACTTATTTTCATATCGCTTGAATCTATATTTGAATCTATATTAAGCGTTTATGATTTGAGCAATATTTTCAGTTGTTTATATATTTAGAAAGCGTATGAATGACTTTACTTGAATAATATTTAAACTTGATAATTAGTTTATGGCAAATTATATTTTAGTTATTCAAATATATATAATCTATTAGTCGATAATAATTTTTACTATTAATTTGGCTAATGATTATCCTATCTTTTATTTTTAATATTAAGGACAATCTTATTAGCATAATTATTCATTGAATTACACTTGATTTTCACTCGATCTTACTCATGGATGATGATCGTGAATAAAATAAGGAAACATATAACAAAATGTAGTGAAATTGAGTGTAAATCAATAATAATTATGCTATTATGATTGTTTTTGGCAACAAAAATAAACGTTAAGATTACTATTGGCCAAACTGATAGTATGAAATATTATCAGCCAATAAAACATATTATTAATTCAATTTACATTTTTTTAATATATATTTTTAACTAAACTATATTGTTCCTATTTAGTTATTTAAGATATGCCAATTATTCTTAGCGCAAGTGACTGAGTTAAAGTATCCCGAGACTTCATTAAAAAAGTATGATGTTTTGGGTTTAAGTCCCACACGTGACAAAAAAGACGGCTCCAAGTTAGGCTGGGGGGCTTTTCCCCACCTATGTTAAACTATTACTTATATATAATTTTACTCATATCTTATATTAAAATATTATATTATAATTCTTTATTTCTATTACTAACTATTGAATATTTTTATTTAATTTGTTTAATACACATGTTTCTAGCATATTAGTCTCTCACACTCTCTCTCACAATATATATATATACATACATACATATATATAATATAATATACATACATATATATACATATATATATACATATATATACATATATATATACACATATAGGAATAGGATCTTTACAGAACTACATTTAAAATCAGAACTGAAAGAACCATTTCTAGCCCTTGATTCTCAGAATCAAGGGTGGATGTGTTTAAGGGTATAAAGTGAAAATTTAGTACGGAAAACAAATAATAAAACAAATATAAAAGGGCAGTTTGGTCTTTTGCGTTATTCTTAAAATTGGAAGTCGCAGGTTTTTAGAAACAAAATCCCCAAATCATAGGAGATACAGTTACATAATCGGAAGACACAGCGAGCCCTATTGCGATTGCATCAAAAGAAAAGATTGAAGAAGTAGGGCTATTGATCGATTCTGAAAGTTTCGAAGTCTCTGTTTGTGGCATTTGGGTTCGAAGAACAGTAGTAAGTAAATCTGATTTTAGTTTTAGCATTATGAGTTTACATATTTGTAAACCTGATTTCTACTTTGTTTTACTGTTCGATGGTAGTATATAAATTGTAAAATCGTGGTTATTGATGCAAGGTAACAAATATTACAGTACATAGGGATTGATTATTAGTAATGGAGTTTATCTGTGCGTTTGGAATGTAATGTTTGTGTGTAAGGAATACAAAAATCATAGGGTTTGGAGGTAAAACTGATATCTGAATAAGTTTAGGTATGTGCTGAGGAATACATATGTGTAAATCAAGCATATGGTATTCAATGTCATGTATATGTTTACAATGTCTACAATTGCTAGTAGTTTATTCAGTAGGTGAACCATTGTTGTATGGAATTTACGAACATGTAAATCTGTATAAATTTTTATATTTGATTTGTACATACAGATGTGTAAAAAAATGGTATTGTTGAAACATGTGAAACCTGAGAAAATACGTTTTAACTGTGTAGAATGATTGTAGTTCATTCAAATCAATATACTTGTTATATGAACATAACAAACATGTAAATTTGTTATATGTGTGTATATATGTATGTAAATACATTTGTGTAAATTAACTAAAAGAACCATTTGTAGCCCTTGATTTTGAGAATCAAAGGTGGATGGGTTTAAGGGTAATTATAGGGTTTGTACATAAATGTAAATCTGAATAAGTTTAGGTATGTGTTGAGTAATACATATGTGTAAATTAAACATATTGTATTCAATGTCGTGTATATGTTTACAATGTGTACAAGTACTGGTAGTTTATTCAGAAGATGAGACATTGTTATAATGTCTTTACGTACATGTAAACCTGTATAAGTTTGTGAATCTGTTTGTAAGTCCAGTTGTTTAAAATAAAGTGTATTGTAGAAATAAAGAGAAACCTGAGGAAAAATGTTTTTAACTGTGTACAATGATTGTGTTCATTCAAAATATTAGACTTGTTATATGAACATAACATACATGTAAATTTGTTATATGTTTGTATGTATGGTTGTAAATACATTTGTGTAAATTAATGTGTAAAAAATGAGCATCATCCTTTTTTGTATGAAAGTGTAAAGTTGATCTTTGAAACATATACATTACATTAGAATATTTTGTGTAGACATTTTACTAATGCTAAACATTTGTTGCAGTTGAGAAAAATGAGTTTCATTCATTGTCAAGTAAGTGTATTCCTTTTGTAATTTACTTTTTAAATGTAGTAGTATCTGATATATGAAATGAGCATATACTTGATTACAGGACGTAAAAGCAGTAGAATTGCCAGAAAGACGTCTTTTTCGAAGTTTAAAAATAAGGCTGATAGCCCTGTTGTACTTGGAGATTCAGATTTTGAAAATAGCGAGTCTTCTGAAAGAAATTATGGTGAGGAGCCATTTGGAGAAAATGAAGAAATTTCTTTGGATGAAGAAAATGCAGCTAGTGATGAGTCGTATGAAAAAAAAGATGATGTGTTATATGAAGCAGCAGGTATGATATTACGATTTAAGAATTATAGATTGGTATTTTAATAGTATGACAGAACATTGATTGCTGTCGTATATATTTGTTAACAGATGAGGGTGTGGATGTGGATAGTAGATGTGGAAAACAAAGAACCAAAAAAGATCACGAAAGATGGGAAACGATGCAAACAAAAAGAAGAGTAAGTAAAAAAAACATTAAGTTGTTAATGTATTCTATAAAACAAAAATAACATTCATGTATATTAGTTACCAAGTATAATATGTTTGCCTTATTATTATTTTAAATGTAGATCTGTTTTATAGGCATATGAAGTATTATTAATAAATTCATATGTAAAAGTAATATGATTACTGAAAATGTTTATGTTACAGAGGGGAAGCTGAGTAGGAAAAGATTGGGTAAAGACTCATCGTTGAAAGGATCCATAGTTGGGAAACAAAGGATAAAGGAATGTGTAAAAGGAAGGAAGGGAAAAGTGGCAAAACAAGGGAAAAAGATGAAAGGTGGTGATGAGAATTTTCAATTGGTGATGCAAAGTGGTGGAATGGAAGAAAGTTTTGGGAAAGGTATAAGTATTTCTAAAGTGATTTACATACATGTATAAAAAGTATTTGTTATATGTATAAAGTAATGTAATGAGATATTTATATGCAGGTAAGAAACGGTTGGCGTTAAGAAAATATGAAGAGGGTTCATCAAAGAAAAATAAATCAAGCAATGATGATGAGTATTTCAGTATAAGAGCTCGATGTATACCACTGAAGTTATATTCGGTTTTAGGTTGTTTAGGTAAGAAGCAAAGGCAGGCAGTTATAGACATAGGATTTGGTAGAATACTAGAACTAAAAGCACATCAAATTCCTTCAAAATTAGGGTATTTTGTTGTGGAAAATCTGAACACAGGAACAATGGAGATAACATGCAAGAGAGGATCATTGAAGGTAGATAGTGATGCAATTCACACGTTGTTAGGTTTGCCAAATTCAGGCATTGATTTGGTTTCAAAGGAAAAAGTGATAGAGTGGACGGAATTAGGAAAGAAGTGGAGATGTAGATATAAATCTAAGCTGATTAGTGTAAGGGATATTGTTAGGAACATAACATTTTCAAATGATGACGACGGTATAATGTTCAAATTGGATTTCATAGTGTTGTTCTTAAACACAATGGTAGAGTGTCATAAAAACAGTAAATGTAAAGTTGGTGTGTTAGATCTTATAAGTGAGGATGTGGAATTGTCAGCTATAGACTGGTGCGGTTACATCGTGTCTAGGATCAAGCAGTCGAAAGAAAAATGGAGGAGAAGAGACTTGAACTCTCATTTCCAAGGCGCTTTAACAATACTTACGGTATTGATCTACATTTGTGTTAAACAATAATTTAAATTGTATTATTTGTATCTAACTGTTTTACTGTTAATGCAGCTTTTATATGTTGATGGAACTACTTGCAAAGGAATAAACGATCAGCGTTCAATGAGTCCTCTTAGTTTCTGGACATTTGAGAACCTACAGATGAGAGAAGATTTAGAAATAAGGAACGGAGGATTTGGCAACGGGTTCATGCGGGTGTTGTATGTCGAAAGTGATGAAGACGATAATGAAGAAGAAAGTACGGATGATGAGGGGAATAACTTTAATGATGAAGGAAGTGATTACTCAGCAGATGTTTGTGAAGTTCCTGGGTTGGAGGTAATGTGGCAATATAATCTGTAATATATAAACATAATGAGAATATCATATAATATCTATTTGTACACATATGTAAAAGTGATATAGTTATGTGTTAATAATTTTTCACACTAATTGTGAGGTATGTTTGTACAGAGTATGGTGTCAAAAATAAAGACCCATCTTAATTGGTTGCTAACAGAGAGGAAAAGATTCGAGAAGCTAGTAATTGATGCGTATAGTGAATATCCTGGTAGTAGCGAAGTTAAGGATTGTATAGAGAAATTTAATTATGGATTCAAGGATGGTATCTGTGTAGATAACATTGGGAGAAGTGACGTAGGAGAAGAAGCTGAGTTCGTATCTCCTGTTAGAGAAGAAAAAAGAGAGGGAGCACAACAACATCAGACCATCAGCAAACGGTTGTGTTTCATACGCCGTTGGATAACAGATTGGTTGTCTATACTGGTGCGGTAGATGAGGGTGTAAGTCTGACGCAATCATCAATTAAAATAGCTGATTGGGCCCAAGATAGATTGAATAGTAGTTTATTAAGAAACTCAAAGTTGATGACAAAAAGATTAGTTCACCGATACCAAGTTTTAGCTTAGGGTTAACACAAGAATTTAATGATGTTTTAAGAAGTGACCGTGTAAATGAAATATCAATGAGAGTAGATGGGGGAATAGAAAGGGTTAAAGAAAATGATCAGTCCAGACCCAAAAGATTGAAGAAACTAGCTGATGCATGCAAGTCGCCATACTTGGTTCGTCCTGTTAACATCAATAAGAATGTTACAGATGATGAATTGAAAGTGTGGTGTTACATAATGAAAGAAACAGATGTTGTAGAGTAAGTTTATTTTAATTATTGTATATTAGCTAATAAATCTGATTTTTGCCATTCGTACAATGCATAATAAAGATTAATTGTAACGTTGTATGTAGGAATGATGGGGAAGCAGCAGCAGGAGAGTTTAAAGAAGTTATTAATGAATTCAGGTTAGTAAGAAAGTGGTTTTGTTACATTTGTAAAGTGTATTTAATTATTTCTAATATTATGTTTACATGCGTTAATGAGTGCAGTGATGAAGTATTTGAAACAAAGAATGGTTTTGTAACAAAAAGATTTTTGCTAAGGTCACTGCTACCTGAGGAGACTGTATTGAGCAATGTGATAGATTGTTGGGCATCAGTATTAAACTTAGAAGAAAGGAACAAAAGTGCTGAATCACCTAATAGGTTGTTCATGAGTACGGGAGTCATAGTAAGTTAAATTATGGTTTGTTGAATATGGTAATTTACATTGGTTAATAGATGTAATATAAAATAACATTTGTAATGGTGCTTCGCAGACTAATGCAATGTTAGAAGATCCTAAACTTGATAATGTTGCCCGGCTTGATTCATTTAGAGACGGCTTGAGAAGTGTGGTAGATGGTGATGAGAGTAAACTCTACATGAAGAATGTTGATATTGTTATGTTCCCAATATTAGAGTCGAACCACTACTACTTAATATGTTTTGATATGAAGGACCCGTACATTGAAGTCCTGGACAACATGCATCATACAAGAAGCTTTGTTGGTGTCACAGATTCTTCTGATTTCCATAAGAAGGACACAGTGCTGAAAGTGGTAAGTAAAGCTTTTCAATAGACAATTAAGTGTAATTATTTGATAGTTTAATTTACAACAGTAATACACATATGCTATGTTGACATGTATGTAAATATCAATCAAATTAACGTAGATGTATTTGAGCATTAGGTAATCTTAAAAATAGATTAGGCTACTGTTTTTATTGTAATGATGAACATGTAATAGTGAAAATGGTATGTAAAGTGTAAAATAGTAAAAAGCATGAGACATATTTAATACATAAGACGTTAGTGTATAGTAAAATTTCCTGAAATCTATAAAAGAAAACATTACTAATTGATTTAATCTGTCATTGTCCTTGTAGAAAGATATATTTACAAGATACTTGATGTACATTGGTCATAAGAAGGTTGAAGGATTAAGGGCTTGTAACCCTGTGAAAAGGATGTTGAGTTGGGCGACCAAAAATAATTCCATTGACTGTGGGGTGTTCCTTATGAGGCATATGGAGACATACATGGGAAGCAAAGTAAAGCGTTGGGATTGTGGCTTCAAGAAGGAAGGGCCTGGACAGGATGTGCAGTTGAATAATTTAAGGATCAAGTACACGTACAAAATACTTACATCAGATGCAAACATACACAAAGACAAGGTTACGCAAGAGGCAGGAAGCATAGACTTGGTGGCTGAATTTGAATGAGAACAGATGATGGTTAAGTGTGGATTGGATGTTTCTTGAACATACAATTATATTTTGTTGGGAAACATTATGAATATGTCTTTTAGAAGAATTTTAATGGTTTCTTTTGTTGAACATGTAAACCAAGATATTTTGTGATTTGATTAATGGATGAATGGTTTGAATTTGGATGAAGTATATGTCTTTTGATTATATTATGTAATTTGATTAATTCTTGAATTGTTTATATGTACATATATTATGTAGTTGCAGGTTTGGATTTTGATAAAGGTTATTATGAATTTACATGTATGTTAATTTAAGTAATGTTATTAAAACAATGGTCGTGCATTAACAAGTATGTTGGTTTACAGATGTGTAAAGTAGTCGGCTGGTATCCTGAGCAGTATACATAGATATATTGGTTTACACACCTGTAAATGTGTATGTAAGTTTAATTACTGTTGTCAAATGAAGTAGATTATATGTATGAATAAAATGTTATTAAATGTGTAGCTTAAATGCAAAAATAAGATGTCGTTATCGTAATATAAAAAAGATAAAACGTGTACTAAAATAAACATTGAAGACAGTAATATTTAGACTAATTTACACAAATGTAAGGTAGGAGGCTGGTATCCTGACCAAGACTCATTGATGTATCTGTATACTCAATTGTAACACAGTGAAAACAGTATCTGTTATGTATGTCAATTAAATGATGCAATTTTATTTAGACTATTATACATAAATGTATTTAGCGGCGTATAGTATCATGACCAACACAAATTGATGAAATGATTTATTCAACTGTAACAGAGTATGTAAGTTTATCTTCATTGGTCTAAATGTATCGAATAATAAATCTGAATAAAATGGTAATAAATGTGTATTACAAATGCGTAAATGACAAGTCATTACTGACAGACAATGAAATCCCAAAAATAATGAACCAATCTTCGATAGTGACCACCATGTAAAAGTGAAAAAACATGTAATACGTAGGGGGGACGTTTTGCTGTTGATCAATTATTATACTGATGGATGAGCTTCTGCAGACTTTATCTTCAGTGGACAATTTCGAGAATCATGATCATTGGTATATGTATTACATGTCCAACAAAACCTCTTCGGTTTTTGACTGCGGGTAATAGCTTTCTCACCAGGTCCAATCAATCTTCTATTTGTTCCACAACCTTTATTCCTAATGCCTTGAGGTGGGTTAACATCTACTTCCTGTTCTTTCGAATGTCCAGTAAGTTCCTCAATAACAACACCCTTGTTTTGTCGACGCGATTGGTACGAGAAATCTTCAATGATTTTACGATTCAGCTCCTTAAGATTGTCTATCAGAAGTTGCAGGCCATCCGTGTTGCCACCCAAACGCTCCGCACATTGTTCAAACAAATCAAAAGCCTCGTGCCTCAATCTTGTTTTTTCATTTGTAATCAGCCCATACCTGTTTTCCATATTAAAAAGTCTTTTGGGCAACACATTCCTCATCCATCTCTTCGATAAATACATGTTAGGTATCTCATGAATGTTCTGGTTTTTATAAACACAAAACACATGTCTACATAAATACCCAATCCGAATGAACAACATGCATGAACAAGTGGCTGAATGATCGTTAAGATTCAAAATAACCTGCATATTTTAAAAGGAAAAATATGAATGTGCAGCACTATATGTTTGTATAAACATGAATTGAAATATAAACAGAGAATATGTACCTTAAACTCGCCAACCAAACCAGATTGTTCTTTGTTGTGGGAAACAATATAAATCTTAGAATTTCCAACAACTTCACAAGTTGAGACACTACAAAACCATACTGCTTTTACAATCTCCTTTTGAACGTCATCAAAAATGTTACGCGTGTACACGCAAGATGCATGTTTTTCAATATGTAAACGTGTTCGTAGTGAAGGTTTCGATGTGCTAGTACCATGCTCTAATAGCCGTTGTTGATAACGTTGTCCCTCGATTGTTGAATCAAAACACAACAGAAAATCAACAAGAGTGTTAGATCCACTAGAATTAAGTTTGAATAAAGCATTAGAGCTCTCACATCTGGATGTTGTTTTCATTAGACAACACATTTGAATATCTTTAAAATATGCGGGAACCCATTGTTCCCTTATGGCAAACATATCACATAACCATTCATGATGTTCAAGGTTGTACTCACCCATAAGTAAATGCCATCGTTCTTCGAAAACTTTAGGTTCTATGAATACATTCCATACTAACTTGTGGATTGCTCTACGAATTTCATTGTTCTTTGAGACATCACCAGAAACCTATTAATACGAGAAATATATATATATGGAAATTAATAAAATGAACGTGAAAAATATAAAGATTCATTTACAACTGACTTACAGTTGTGTAAAATAGTAAAGTGATGTGTGCATGACAGGACAATATCCGCATAACTTACATTTGGGAAACCTATAAACTTAGCTTTTGGAAACCTAAAAACTGACTTACAGTTGTGTAAAACAGTTTAGTTAGTGTGCAGACCAGGACACTATCCGCATAACTTACATTTGGGAAACATATAAACTTACCTACAGTTGTGTAAATCAGTAAAGTGATATGTGCAGAACAGGACACATTCCGCAAAACTTACATTTAGGAAACCTATAAACTTACTTACAGTTGTGTAAAACAGAAAAGTGATATGTGCAGAACAGGATACTATCCGTACATTTGTGTAAATTAAAGTACGTACATGATATGAACTTAACTTGATAAGAAAAAATATGATGTATTAATTATGTTTTGATGTACCTTCTTTGGGAGTTTTTTTGTGATATGCCACATGCATAGACGATGTTTAGATTCGTTTAGAACGGCAGCAACAGCTTGCTTCATTGCGGCATCCTGATCCGTTAGAACTAATGTAGGTTGTTTACCGTGTGCATGAATAAACGATTCTAGTAACCACTTATAGGAATCAATTGTTTCATCATATAACAAACCAGCACCAAATGTGACACATTTTTTATGATGGTCTACACCGGTAAAAGGAACAAAAATCATGTTGTACCTGAAAAAAACCAAAGTTAGATAAAAATAAATAAAATGGACTAATAGTGAGTATATAACTTACTGGTTCGTGTGGTAAGTGGCGTCAAATGCTAAAATGTCTCCAAATACGGAGTAATTGCACTTAGAAACATCATCCACCCAAAATAAAGACCTGAGTTCACTTTTAACAGCTTTGCAATCGAAAGTGAAATTTTGCCAATTCACTTTACGTTGATTTAGAGTATCAATAATCATCTGAGCATCTCTATTACCAATGAACCGCCTTATGTCCCTACTAAAATTCTTGTAGTCGGTAACCGTGCCACGAACCATATGTTGACCACCCTTAATTGCGGTCTGGATCTTATGAGCAACATTTGGTCCAACGTTAGCAATTCGAGCCCTGTGTATGAACTCTTGATCAGAAAAGTTCAACTGACGACGCTTTCTGGTCAAATCTTGATTATTACTGTCTACAAGACCATGGTTGTGTTTCTCAACAAAATCATAGATAATAAAATGCCCATTCTTAAATTTGACCCTTATGCAGGCAGGGCATTCAGTAACCTTGATAGAAGATGTTCGTGAAGGTCCATAAGATGATCCATTATTCCTAGAATCAAACTGTTGACCACGAGGCTTACCGGACTTGCTACATAGAATATATTTATGCGTAATGACGCCATGTTTCTTCTTAGTAGTGGATAATCTTATATCAAAACCAGCAATCTCAGCATATAACTGATAAATAACATAAACGTCATCCCAATTAGAAAATTTTGAACCAACAATTGGTTTTATATCTTCTGGCGAGTTAGGTATCCAGTATTTAGTTCCATTAGGAGAATGGAAGAAGTTACTGCAAATTGATTCCTCTTTGCCATCATCATTCATAACTACAAATAAACTTGAAACAAAAAAATTAATAAAAAGTTATGTCTACTGATTTACATAAATGTATAACTTTATAAATCAAGCAATTAAAAAAATATTGGAAAATATGTACTACCTTCTGGTTGAACATGATTAAAAACATCCAATTGTTCATTCAAATTGGATGAATCTTGATTAATGTTACATGACGATCCATCATTGACATTGTTATGCATGTTGATAACAACCATCTGAAAAGCAATATGAATATACACCTGCGGGAAAAAATCAAGATAAAGGTCCAAAGGTTCTGTACAACTACGTAAATCTGAACTAAGAATCTACTCAAAATATATCTACATCTGAACCCATACAAAAATAGGTGTGTATAAATTTACATATACGTAAACCTGAACAAATTATACAGAACATATATCCATCGTTTAGATTTTTCTACAATTTTTGAATCATGTTTATTCCATACAATTATATGAACATCTTAAATTGAAAATATAATCGATGAATACAAAAATCGTTAATTGAATTTTCGAACATATAGATGCATATACGGTTAACAAGGTTCGAAACATTGCAATACCATATAAATAACACATACATCACTGGTTTATAATGACAAAATCGACTTACAGAAAGTACGAAATTGGTTATTTACGAATACAGCAGAGGATGAAGACGCGAAGATGATGAATTCGATTTCTGTTTCAGAAAATTGCAGAACTAGATAATTCAAGCATTGATTAATCGATTATGATGACAAGATCGATTGTGAGAAACAACGAAAATGGTGACTTACACAAAGACGGGAAGGATGAAGATGCGAAGATGATGAATTCAATTGATTGATCATAATCGTAATTAGAGATCCGATGATATAGACTTACCTAACTTAAATGAGATAAAAAAGGGATTTTATTTTGTGAATATTGTGTTTTTACACAATTACCCCTCATTGATATAAAATCCAAAAATAAAATAATTATCAATCAAGGGCTATAAATGGTTCTTTCGGTTCTGAAGATTTAATTAGGTTCTGTAATGATCCTGTCCCTACACATATATATATATATATATATATATATATATATATATATATATGTATGTATATATATATTGAATAACATATGATTGTAATGACCTTCTATATAACTTTCTCATATCTCTTAATTATAATGCTAATACTACATAGTAATAATATTATTCAAACCTTTTCAAATTAAAAAACATATTGTTTAACAAATTAAAAACCTGGGTTTTGTATTAAAAACACAAATTATAAAAATAATTTCTTATGAAATACAACCTATTATAATACAATGAACTTTTTATATTAAAAAATTCATTTTTCTTAAAGTTCATTTTCCTAATGTGCTAGACATGATTAATATTTCTTACAAAAAACGTACAGGTGAATCTAACTTGGAACCATATGAAATTTCGTTTTTATAAAAATTAAATTATTAAACGTAGTTTTATTTTTTTAATCTTGAATATAATTTATAATTCATAAATTTTATTACTAATTTATTTCATATCTTATTTATTCAACCCGTAATTATACGGGATACTAACGTATTTAACAAATAAAGAAATACATATTTAAAAGCCTCGTGTAACGTTTACCGGAATATAAAAATAAAAATTCTGAAATTAGGTGACCAATAAAGAAACTATATCCAAAATTTCAAGACATCCGAACAAAAGAACATCTCAATGACACAATCTACACGTCCAAACCCAAAAAGTATCGAATAGATATTTCTTCAGAAATCCAATCAAAAGAAAGACAAATAAATAAATAAATCTTAAAGATAACAACACATTTATAAGATATCATCATATTAACAAATCTTATCTTCATTATACGGTATATATATTTATATAACTTAATGATATCCATATTACTATATAATACATCTTTAAAAAATAAGATGATAATTTCATTTAAAGTGTAAGACAATTATATAATATTTTAAGCATAGAGTACAAGTGATTATGCATTAGTGTCACTTTTACCCACATTTAATAACTTCTTCTAACTATTGTATTATTTAATACACATTATTGACATTTCAATTTATAGTTACTAATCATATTTTATAACTAAATACTATTTAAATTCAGTATTATTTTATTTAAATGATTATATCTATACATATCTTTAGATAGAGATTTAATTTTGCCAAACATACAAGTTTTGAAGTAATATGTACAAATGAATGCATACATTTAATATGGGTAGAATAGAAAATTGATTAAGATTTAAGACAATTTAGGGTCAATATGGTAAATTTATCCATTAAAGGGCGTACCCGGTGCATGAAGCTCCCGCTTTGCGCAGGGTCCGGGAGGGGCCGGATCGCGAAGCGATCTGATGTACGCAACCTTTCCTTGCACAATTTTGTGCAAGAGGCTGTTTCCACGGCTAGAACCCATGACCTCAAGGTCACAAAGCAGCAACCTTACCAGTTGCTCCAAGGTCCGCCCTCGGTAAATTTATCCATTAAATTTATATATCGTGACATTTTTGCTACGTCTCTTACACATATATAACAAACATTGTTAATACATTATTTAATAATATGATATTATTTAATTGAATTTTAAATTTTATTTATTTATGATACTATAAATTGACATTTAAATTTATATATACTAATTAGATTTTTATAACTAAATACAATTTAAATTAAGTATTATTTTATTTAAATATTTAAGTATATAACTAATATATATATATATATATATATATATCTTCATATTTATAATATCTATAATACTAATATTTTCTAGGGGCATATTATAAGTTAATAATTTTAGTATCATCTATATCATAAAAGTGAAAGGATGATAGAATAAGCGTTTTAGTATCTTTAAAACGGGTATGATATTGTTGTATAAAAAGATAATTAATTTTTTATGCTTTTAAGCCTTCGTCTCGTCATTGTGTCTTTAATGCAGTTCATTGTGTCTTTTTGTTAGATATTTTGTTTCACTAAATACTATTATGTTTTTCTAAATTGAGAATTTCAAAACATAAAATGATAGAATAATATTATTGTGCATCTATAATATGTAAAACAAATAATAAGTAACAATAATTAATCTAGTGTTATTTATTATCATTGTGCATCTATATAGAATAAAATAACATAATTTCTCATTGTGTTATTTATTATCATTGTGTTATCTTGAACAATAAAAGTTTTGAAAAACATATTGGTATAGTAACATCGTTGTGTACTTTTAATTATAAAACACAATGATTGATAATAAATTTATATAACTATAAAGAACAATGACAAAAAAATACATTATGTTATCTTCAGCATCATGAGTTTTAAAAAGCACATTGATGAAAGTATATTATTATGTATTTCTAATTGTAAAATAGCATATATAACAAATTATATAATCTATGGTCATGATCATTACAAAACCATTTTTATTTTTAAAACCAAAGAACCCATTGATTTACATAAATGTAAATTACGAATCATTGATTTATATAGATATAAGTTAAAGCTGTTGATATTAATTGTTTTATATATTTAATTGTTCATGTCTAATATGTACATATGTAAAACAACTTAAGTATCACAAGACTCAATTTACATTTATTTAAATCAGTGGTTCTGAAAATAAAAAAATAGTTCTGTAGTGGTCCTAATATTATATAATCTATAGAAACAATGACAAAAATAATATACAATGATATAAAACGTAAAATACAACAATGAATACATATAACAAATGATGTAGAATATTATGACATAATGAACCGATATTTGACAAAATGAACGTATAAGAAACAATAAAATGTTGTATTTGATAAAATGACTAAAATATCATCCTTTTTAAAATAATAAATGACACGTGTCAAGCCCACAATCATTATTAGACTTTTTAGATTAAACATTATTTTTAGTATTATTATCCTATTAATAAATCTATATAGGATTTAGGAATAGATTATGTTATGAAATATTAAAACTTATTCAATGTAAACGAATTAATGACTCATAAATAGTATCAATTCAATCGATTAGTGATAACAATGTGGAATTTTGTTCTTAATATCAAAACTCACTCCAATTGTAACCTATTATCGTCTCTTGTTCGACTCAAACTTTCGAAAACATTTGATTGCGCTCCACTATTGAGTTGTAACAAAAGTTTTTTTTAGATAATGTACAAATATGAATTGCGTACACATATGTGATCAATTGAAAACAAAAAAAAAAAATCTAAAGGGCACCCTTTTGTTGCCGGTGTATAAAGTAGTCATAATAGTAGAAATTAAGCATTCAAAAGAAGTCTTGTCAAGTGGCTCAAATTCACCGATAAGCCGGCCTCTTGCCCTCTTTGGTCATGCTGTTTTTGATTATCTTAGCTTTAAATATAAATGATGATACGAATTTTAATATGTGTATATAGAAATAGTTGTTATGTTGAGCGCTCGTTCTATGTAATTAAGTTTCACAAAGAATTCATTGATTGACTGACTATATCAAAGTTGACTGTATGTTAATTGAATTTAGACAAGTTTTACTTGGTTAACTTAGAGAGTTTTTAGCATAAATACATAGTAGAGTTTTTAGCATAAATACAAAGTCTTGTTTTAAACTAAGAGTGATATGCTAACTTAATATTTTAATCAATGCTAATCTATCAACATGATAACAAAAAGTAAGGTAAAGGGATAAACTAGTTTAATATATAATTTCAATAGTGTTTCCCATGATTAGAGGATATAATGTTACTTTTATAAAAGTTTTTAGTTCCACTATAGTGAGTTAAAAGTTATATAATTTGGAGGAACCGAGGAATTGAAAGTGAGGGAATAATAATATACAACTGTTCTTCCAACGTTATCCAAATATGGATAGGGATGATGACGTGGAAAATCGAATGGTCAAACAATGAAGTAGATCTCGAAGGGTCAAAATCATGTTATGACTTGGAGATTATAGTGGACCCAGCCACTAATAACTCCCCACGTGTAGTTCTTACCACTGGTTAGCCTGCGGCTCACGTGATTGTATCTCCAGCCTCCAATCAGACCGTACGATTTGGTCCTCCGTCGCCACATGTATAATTGTTTTCAAGTAATCCAAATTATCTGCACGTTGCGGCGTGATCACTAGTAATATTACGTTTACAAACTTTGTTACACGTTTGATGAGTACATAAAAGAAAAATATTAAAAGAATATTACACGTTTGTGGCATAATAATTTACAAAAATTAATTTAAAGAATAACTCGCATGTTGCAACAAGGCCATTACAATTACATTAATCGGTTAAAGACAAGTTGCATGGTGCATGCGAACTTTTAATACACTTGTGTGGTCTTATCTTAAAAAGGTAATCTAAATGAAATAAATGTTAGGAAAAAAGAATATAATAATTTAAATGAAAGAAAACTATAAAAAAGTTGTAAAAAAGACTGAAAAATAAAAAAAAAAGATTGTGGCAGGCGGGGTTTGAACCCGCACCAGGCCTATGTATGTAAACTAAACAAGCCATTTGACGAAAGCCACATTTGAAGTAAGCTCCTGAAAATATATATTTAACAATTGTTATGAGTTTGTAAAATAATAAGAAAAATCCACCAACACCTGTAAATGAGATTACATATGAATTTTAAATGGGTAAATATTTATTCTTTAAACTTTAATATTCTTAGTGTTTTAACTTAAAATCATCAAAGTTTAATCTTTTGTGACATGCATGCATACAAGTATACAACCATACCTAACAACCTAAAGCATCTTCGATAATGGCATACATATCACACCTCTCTTTCTCTTCTACGTTCATGTTGTTCGGCAGATGCCCCATGGACCACTTCACTTGCCTCCCTTTCTCCATAGAGAAATGTAGTTGCTTTTCCTCTTTCATCTCTTACGACACTATCTTCCAGTGCTGATTGTTCGTATCGACAGACAATTAATTCTCTCTCTATAACACCTCTCTCCTTTATCTCAATCTAGTTGGCTACTTGTATCCACTAAATAGTTTATTTAGAAAAAAATATCAAATATACAAATGTTAAAAGTATATGTAAGTATGAGTGGTTGGAATATAGATAAAATGTTATGAGATCACATCCCTTTATCCTCAATGGTTGGATGTTTATAAGAAATTCTCTTTGATGTAAGAGTGGCATAGTTAGTAAGTTTGCATGGCAACCTCTTTTAGTCTTTTTGAATGCTTCGAGTCAACAATATACTCTATACTATATAGACATAGTGAAGTCTCATTATCTTAGTCTAAAGTCCCTGGATTTCCTTTGGCTTTCTACGCTTAGATCTTGGGTTGCATTACGTTATAGTGACGAGTCTAGAGGGTAGGCTCAGCAAGTCCAATAGAGCGCCAACACATGCGTAGTCATTCAAATAATCACTAAAAAATGTGTAACAATGTTTGTGTGAATGTGATGTTTAATTAAAAAGATATAATGAGATGTATTGCTGTTGTGGTTGGTGTAAACAAATAAAAATAAAAAAAATAAAAAATCACTTTTTCTTACCCCTTTGCCTGTGATCACCCTGTCGCACCCCTTAATTAAACGAATCATAATAATTGTATCACGCCCCATTAATTAAACGAATCATAATAAATATATAAACTTAAATCCATGAAATTAACCACCCAACTCTCTTGCAAATTGTTGTTGAGATCCATGTTATTTGATCGTTTTCAAGGATTTGTTTTACTTGTTATAGCAATTATCTATTTTATTGTCGTTTTTGAACCTTTTGACAAAATTGTGTTTGTTATTTATTTTACACTACTTAGACATCTTACCTAAAACTCCCATAGATTGATTTAATTATTTTATCAAACATTCCTATTGATAATATTTATCTATTTCGTAAATAGTTAGGGATTATTGATGGAAAAATATAAATTTACGTACCAAACTAGTTCAAATAACAATTCTTAAAGTGAACATTAAACATTAAACATTTTATACCCTAATGGAATCACATAATTATTTTAAGTTATCTAGAAACCAATTAGAAAATAGTCCGATGTCTTATTATGATGAAACACATCTTTAGGATTTCAGACTCTTTTGAGGTTTGCTTTAGTTTTATTAACGCCAATTATGTGAAGATTTGTATTTAGTGTATTAGCTTAATCTTAGGCATGATTGTTACTATAGCTTAACTACCTTCCATACTTATAGTTGACTCTGTATTATAAATTGAATACCAATCAATGAAGAATGATCATTCAGAAAATTAATCTCACTCTATTATGGTATCATTGTAAAACTTCCGGTCCTTCTTGACCTTTACCCGCCGCTCCTTCCGCCGGCCATCATTACTCCGCCTCTGCCCCTCTTCTGTCTCCCCTGCAACCTCTCTTTTCCAGCCATGGACACCACCCTTCACCCTGCTATGGCTGTCACAAATATCAAGAATATGATTCCACTTATTCTTGAAGATGAATCCTCCCATTTCACCACCTGGACCGCTCTCTTTGAAGTCCACTGCCGTGCTCATCAAGTGCACGACCATCTGCTGCCCCGCACACCCGCACCAATCCCCCCTGCTTCTTCTTCCGCCGAAGACACGGCGAAAGCCCTTACTGACCAAGCAGCGGCCGATGCCCTTTGGTGTCGCCTAGACGCACTCGTCTTGTAGTGGATCTATGGCACCATCTCAAAACCTCTTCTCCATATCATTCTGGTTCCCGGACAGACCGCTTACGAAGCCTGGCTCGCAATAGCTAACCACTTCAACGACAACAAAAGTGCTCGTCAAATCCTCCTCCAACAACAGTTCTCCAACATCCATCTTGAATCGTTTCCGAACATGGCCGCTTATTGTCAACACGCCAAGCACCTCGCCGATCAACTAAACGGTGTGGGTGCCCCTGTTGATAATCAGCGGTTGGTCTCGCAACTTCTAGCCGGCCTAACCGAAGCATATGAGAGCATCTCCACGGTTTTGCCGAATCGTGACCCGTTACCCGATTTCAGCGAATGTCGCTCTCGTCTGACTATGGCCGAGTCCACGAAGAAATCCATCTCTGCTAGGGCAGCAGCCTCTTCGGCCACTGCTCTTGCCGCCACCACCATCTCACATCCACCTGCTTCATCCTCCTCGAATAATCGCAGCCGCGGGAACAACAGGCAAAGAACCCGGGGACGGGGCAACTCCACCAGCCGTGGGGAACGCTCAAACAGCAGCAACCATACTCAGCACCCGTACATTGTGTTCCCGAACTCGTGGACGGCCAGTCAATGGAGTTCACCGCTGCAATCCAGCCCACATGCCGCCTCCCCACCTTGCCCGTACCCCTCGGCTCCTCGGACAAACACCTCCAACTCCTCCTCGGCTGGAATCTTAGGCGCTGCCCCGGCTCAGGCCTACACCGCCACGCTTTCTCCGACTGACATCCAGCAAGCCTTGTATGCTCTTTCACTTGGCCAGCCGGACCCAAATGGAGTTATGGATACTGGGGCCTCTAGCCATATGCAAACACCTCAAGGTACGATCTCCCCGTCTTCTTTTAATACGTGCACTTCTAAATTTATTGTAGTCGGTAATGGTATGACCATTCCTGTGATTGGCCAAGGCAACCTAACCCTACCCCCTCCCTTCCCACCATTTAAATTAAACAATGTGTTATTTGCCCCAAATCTTGTCAAAAACCTTATTTCCGTCCACAAACTTACTACTGATAATTTATTGTCCATAGAATTTGACCCTTTTGGTTTTACTGTGAAGGATCTCAAGTCCAAGGCGCACCTCCTACGTTGCAATAGCTCGGGCGACCTATACCCGCTGACTGCTCCCCTCCCGCTCAAAACCACCCCTACTGCTTTAGTGGCCACCACTCAAGACCGTTGGCACCAACGCCTTGGGCACCCGGTTTCTCAGCTTTGCAATCGTTGCCTTTATCTTTTTCTAGTTTATCTAATAAAAATGACAAAACTTTATGTCAAGCATGTGTTTTTGGTAAAAGTGTTCGATTTCCATTTACTGATTCTTGTAATCGTACTAGTTTGCCATTTGACATTATTCACAGCGACCTGTGGACCTCCCCCGTGCCTAGCACCGGGGACCACCGGTATTATGTTTTGTTTTTAGATGACTTCACAAATTTTCTATGGACATTTCCCCTCACCCACAAATCAAATGTATTCTCTGTTTTCTCAATTTTTAACAACTACATAAATACCCAATTTAGTGGCAAAATAAAACAGTTTCAATGCGATAATGGCAAAGAATACGACAACAACGCGTTTCATAACTTTTGTCGTCAAAATGGCATGCATTTTCGCTTCTTTTGCCCCTATACCTCGTCACAAAACGTTAAGGCTGAGCGTAAAATTCGAACAATTAACAATATGATACGCTCACTACTTGCTCAATCCTCCATGCCTCCTGCCTACTGGCATTTTGCCCTTGAAACCGCCACTTATTTACTAAATATTATTCCCAACAAACACCACCAATTTCTATCCCCTACCACCCGATTATATGGATGCGACCCCACTTATGAACATCTTCGCGTGTTCGGGTGTCTCTGCTATCCATTACTCCCATCCACCACCATTCACAAACTCGCCAACCGTTCTAAACCTTGCATCTTCCTCGGTTACCCACCGCATCACCGTGGGTACCGTTGTTTAGACCTCACCACCAATACCATTTTTGTGTCTCGTCACATACAATTTGAAGAGACCATCTTCCCATTCGCCACCACCCTACCCCCCGCCCCCACCTCCTATAATTTCCTGGACTCTAATTTAAACCCGCTGCTATGGGATAAATTCTCGTCCACTTCTGGCCTGCCGAACACACACCAGCCCCAAACACCCTCCGGCCCACCAAACACAAACCAGCCCAACCCCTCCTCTACACCCCACTCTCCTACGGCCCACTCAACCTCCACTATACCTCCTACCACATCACCAGCCCACACTCCCCAGGCCCAACATCACCATCCCTCCTCTTCAGCCCATACGTCCCCAAGCCCAACACCTTCGGTCCCCACCGGTCCACCACACTCCTCCTCCACTGACCCACCGAACGAACCAACACCACCTCCAGCCCGCACCATGCGCACTCGTGCCCTGGACGGCATCCACAAACCAAAACACCCATTTAACCTTCATACTACCACTGTCGTTCCTATACCCAAATCCCCTCAGGTTGCCTTGTCCTCGCCTGAATGGCACAATGCCATGACCGTCGAGTTTAGTGCACTTATTAAAATGAGACTTGGGAGTTAGTTCCTCGTCAGCCTGATATGAATGTTATTCGGTGTATGTGGCTCTTTAAACATAAGTTTCGTTTGGATGGTAGTTTGGAGAGGTATAAAGCCCGTTTAGTGTGTGATGGTCGTGGTCAACAGGTTGGTATTGATTGTGGGGACACTTTCAGTCCGGTCGTCAAACCGGCGACTATTCGCCTCGTGCTTACCTTGGCCCTCTCTAAGTCCTGGTCCATTAATCAATTGGATGTTACTAACGCGTTTCTTCATGGTCATTTGGAAGAAACTGTCTACATGCACCAACCAATGGGTTTTAGAGACCAACGTTTCCCTAACTTTGTTTGCAGGCTCAAGAAATCACTTTACGGTCTAAAACAGGCTCCGCGAGCCTGGTATCAACGGTTTACTGATTTTGTCTTACTGCAGGGATTCACACAGAGCAAATCTGATACTTCTCTGTTTATCTATCACCATGGCCAAGACACCGCATACTTACTACTATATGTTGATGACATCATCCTCACTACATCCTCTAAGGCATTACGTACCCGCCTCATGAGTTCTTTATCTGCAGAGTTTGCCATGAAGGATTTTGGGCCATTGACTTACTTTCTTGGCATTTCAGTCACTCGCAACGGGGATCACATGTTCTTATCTCAGCAGTCCTATGCCCGGGACATCATCCACCGGGCCGCTATGGATTCTTGTAAACCTGTTGCCGCCCCCGTTGACACCGGCTCCAAACTCGAAACCGCCTCATCTTCTCCATTTCATGACCCGACTCTGTACCGCAGTCTGGCAGGTGCTCTGCAATATCTTACCTTCACCCGTCCTGACATCTCTTATGCCGTACAGCAGATTTGCATGCACATGCATTCGCCATCTGATCATCATTGGGATGCACTTAAGCGTATCATCAGGTATTTACAGGGTACTACGGAGTATGGCCTCTCACTGGCACCTGCTCCTAATATATCTCTTCGGGCATACACAGATGCTGACTGGGCTGGATGCCCAGACACTAGGCGTTCTACATCTGGTTACTGCGTATATCTTGGTGATAGTTTGCTCTCCTGGTCCTCAAAACGTCAACCAACCGTATCGCGTTCCAGTGCCGAAGCTGAGTATCGAGGAGTGGCCGACGTAGTTGCTGAAATTTATTGGATTCGAAACTTGATGCTCGAATTAAATCAACCACTCACAAAGGCCACTCTGGTCTACTGCGACAATGTCAGTGCTGTTTACCTATCGGGTAACCCGGTTCAACACCAGCGCACCAAACATATTGAGTTGGACATACATTTTGTTCGGGAGCAGGTACAACGGGGGTGCGTTCGCATGTTACATGTCCCTTCCCGGTACCAAATCGCCGACGTCTTTACCAAAGGATTGCCTCGTGTTTTGTTTGATGATTTTCGGTCCAGTCTCAACGTACGACAACCTCCCGATTCGACTGCGGGGGTGTATTAGCGCCAATTATGTGAAGATTTGTATTTAGTGTATTAGCTTAATCTTAGGCATGATTGTTACTATAGCTTAACTACCTTCCATACTTATAATTGACTTTGTATTATAAATTGAATACCAATCAATGAAGAATGATCATTCAGAAAATTAATCTCACTCTATTAAGTTTAACTTGCAAATAACCTACTAAATAACCTAGAAAACAGCTCCCACAAAGGCATACTTAACTACCTTATTGAGTGGACGACACCCAAAGTCCAAAAACTAAATTTTGTTTGGAAGGAGTAGGTGAACATATTTTTGATCGGTGTTATATGGCTTTTTGGTTGCTGGAAAGGGAAAAGAGAAGTCTATCACGGGGCAAGAGTCGTTGATCTACTGTTTTGTTGCGAGAAGGACAACGGTCCTTGTGACAACCCTAAAAATTGAGGTTAGATAAATTTAAGATTTTTACATATTAACCATTATATGACTAACCCTTTTATGGCTTGTGTATGTATAATTCATATGTATGTGTATATTGTACGTATACATGCTTGCATGCATGGGAATTAGGTACGCATAAGTACATTTTTACATATGCATGTGTTCATACGCATAAGTTTTTGTGTTACCAAATGTTGTTTGATCAATGTACCACAAACATCAAAACATGCACCAAATGAAACATGTTACAAACCGACATCACAATATAATGAAATATCAAAACTAAGAACATCTAAACACTAAGTTACAAACTCGGTTCATTAGAGCAATATATAACCTGACGAAACACCTAAACCCTTGCTTAAACTTAGTTTAATGACTAAGAGAGTCATTAGCTCTTTTCATTGCCACCTAGCCGGCCGAACACCCATCACCTCCATTATGCCGCTACCTATCCATTAGAGACACCATGGGAGCCCCTTGCTTGACACCTAGCAAGCCTAAGATAGGTTACTCACCCAAGCTAGTGGTAGACTCCATGATTATGCTATTAATGGCAATCAACCGAAGGCCCTTATATACACAAACTCTCGGCCGAGAAACATTATAACACCACCAACCCATCGACCACAAACCACAACCGCATAACCTTTTACTCTCTCCCTCGGCTCTCAAACAACCATCACCAATATCACCATCATCTCCATATCCTTGTTTTCTCTTGGTTGAGACAACATCCACAAGCACCACTACCGTGAACCAACCATAAACCACCACAACCCAACCATCAACCGGCCTTCAAGATCTTCGGTATCATCATCTTCTTATCCTATTCAAGAACTTGGAATCAAGCATCAAGTAGATTACCTCAATCAAACCATCAATTCCTTAGTTATCTTTCAACAAAAAGGTTAGATTCTCAAACAAAATCTAAAGGATCCATATGTTTTTAAAATAAACACATATGATCTAAATTTCTTGAAAGCAAATCATCAAGAATAATCATGAAACGACATCACATCTGATTTCTTTTAAAAATCAAGAATATAGGTTTCAAAACTAGAAAGATCTTTATAAAAACAAAGGTTTTAACAAAAAGATTTCAAATAAAAGAATAAAAGCCCTAATATTGTTGATAAATTAGATTAAATACTTAAATGACTATGATTGTGGGAATAAACATTAGAAAATTTTTAGAAAAATATTGATTTATCATTCTGTAAATTTTGGTAAAAATATAATAAGTGAAATAATTTATACAAATTATTTAAAGTAAATAAAAGAAAACTATCAAATGGAAGAACCAAACCCGGTAAAATTCTAAGAAAATTTATGCAAAGCTTCTCATGTATTATAGAAACTCCAGAATTAATTTCGTAATCTATATCCTTTTTATGATTAAGATTTGCATTTTTTTATGATCTGTAAAGGAAAAATCAAAAGAAATACTTAAACAGTAGGATAAATATCGAAAAATTCACATAAATTATGATGTTTTTAACCCAACAGAATGTAGAAGTTTCAAAATTTGTGGATTCGTATAGTTATTTTTCCTCAATTTTGAGAAAATTAGAAAAATTTCAGTAAAATATCCACTGTTAGTTAATAATCAGAAAATTTATGTGATCTTTTGAATTATTAGAATAATATTCTGGAAAAATTTGGGAAATTATAAATAGCAGTAGCTATTTTTATCGATTTATGGTAGGTTTGTATTAATTTTAACAAATTATCTGAAATTAATTGAAAGTTGAAATTTTTATATGATTATGGATATTATCTGATAATATTACTATTAAACTTTTGGAAATTTTGAGTAATTATAGTTACTATTTTAAATTTTCTGAGGTACTGAAATTTTAAAGAAAATTTTCTTTTCTAACTTATAATTAATTTTATAGGTTATCGCCGGAATCAAGGTGAGACTCATAGTCCCATTTTGTATCTATAAAGTTTTTAGGGAAAAAAGCATACTGTTTTGACTGATGCATAAGATTTTGAGAATTTACTGTCAGTTATGTTAACAACCATTAATTCGGATGTGGAACCGTTGGATAATATAGGTATCGCTACTTAGAAAGTTATTTTCTGCACCAATAGGATGAGTGTTGTGATGCTATTTTATCTGATTTTTTGATTTATATTTGACAGTTATAAATCACTTATGTTATAAGTAGGTTTGGTTGTTAGTTTGCATCAGGTTATGTATTTTGTTTAGAAATTAAACCTATGATCTCGCCAACTTTATGTTGACTATTTTGTGTATGCTTTTTCAGGTAATCATGTCTAACAATATTAGGTTCTCTTTTGATATATATAACGACTGGGGAGATCTGGTGGGAAAAGTATGTGTGAGTCTAACTGTCAATCCGATTGACTTTAGCCTGTCGGTGGACGCTTATTTTCACCGTTTCTGAAGATGTAGTTGTTAGACTAAAATGTTTTATAATAGTGTTATATTAAAATTTTGTATACTAACATTAATGTAACCCGAACTATTATTATGATATGTTTATGATTATGTTCTTATGTGTTAATTGTTATTATTTCTAATCAATGCGTTCTGAACAAGCTAGTCACATCCAAAACAATTCACGCTTCCGCTGGGATGTGACAGTCCTCTCAGAGTACATGAAATTCATTGATAATTTCACAACCAATGTTTAATGTAAAGCTGCATCTTTCTTGCTAGAAGGCCTTCCTCGCTAGAAGTACGATTGGATGTTTTATGTGACTAACAATAAGTTCACCAACAATCAATTTAAATTAAATCCCTCAAGACACCTATATACCTTTCCTTTGGTATTTCACCATCAAACTTTTCACCTTGTGCTTGAGTTCTTATTGAGTTGTGTACGAACTTGATTTTCAGCTTGTTGGAGAGATTATGAGCCAAACCAACTTGCTCATAGAATTTCAAAATGTGTGTACTTAAATAAAATTATATATTGTATATTATAGGAAGTGATTAATTATCTCTAACTAATAAGTTATAAATAATCATACTTGAGAAAACATGGACTAAAACATGAAACTCCAACAAAGTTTTATCCAGTTAATTGTTCGATGAGATCATTCGCTTTTGGATCAATTCATAGATATGTAGGAGTTGTTCACGCCTAAGTAGCATGGGAACGGGTACGGGAGCGGGGTACGGGGACGGAAAACGGCAAAACTCAAAATTCTAGATACAGGGACAGCATAGGTACGACAACAAAAAATATAAAAAAATAAAAATATATAAAGAACCACGATAGGAAAATCATTAATTAATAAGAAAATAATTTTCTAGTTCCAAAAAACCTTAAAAAACCTACATGTTTAATAGGTAACTAATTATCAATAAGCAACTCATGTTCAAATTGCGGCTCATCTAGTGAGAGGACGGCAAACTCCAAAAACCCTACATATTCCATTGAATCAAAGGCATCTCCACCCACATCCCATATCTTTACATCACAAGTCACAACATACTATATATGTATATTATTATTATATAATATATAAATAAACAACAATTGGTTTCACCATATTATATATACAGCAACGAATCGTTGGTTTCACCATGAATATAGAGTCATGGAGTCATGGAGATTACCTTTTATACAAAGCAGATGCGTCTTAACCCGTGAATACGATCCTTGTCGGATTTCACTACAAAGTTTACACTTATTTCCAAGTTCCGTCGGAACCTTGCTTTTCTAATTTGGTGACGTACGCCCACAACGGAGGTTCGTCTGTTGCTGATGAAGCTTGAGATGGGCCTTGTGAATCTTGTTGAGAAGCCATGGAGAATAAAAGATGAAGAAGATGGAAGAATAATGAATGAAGATGACTTACGGATTGTTTTAAAGATGAAGAAGATGGAAGAATAATACGTACGTGAGCATGTGAAGGGTTAACCCCTAATAAACAATAAAAGGAAAACCGAAGGGTTCAAGGAGACGTCCCCAAATTTATGGAAACGTCCCCAATTTACGGAAACGTCGAGAAAGCCGTCCCTAAATTTACGGAAACGTTTCCCTAGCGTCCCCATGCCGTTTCCGTCCCCAATCCGTTTTGGAAGCGGGTACCCCAGCCTTTTTGCTGTCCCCGTGCTTCCTAGGTTCACACCATCTAAAACTATTATCACAAGTCAAGTGGGATGTTGACAAATGATTAGGGTTATGCGTAGAAGTGGTGTTTTCAGGTGAAATCAGTACAAAAGTTACTCTCCCAATCACTTTATCCAACTTCTTTTCATTGGAATACATGTCTTCCTATAAAATTGATCTTTTTATATGACGATAGATATGGATTAGTTAACAACTTAGGACGCTTTGTATAAAATAGAGCGTACATGTCACTTCTTTAATTAATCCAATATGTAATGAAGCTCCGGAGACTATGGACCACATATTCATATCATGCTACATAACCAATGAGGAGGATGAGCATATGAATATTAAAGGACAAGTGATGCTGCAAACAACCTAGTTCAAGTATCTTGGATAACTTATATAAAGTGATGGAAACATTGATTGTGATGTAGCTTCTCGTGTACAAGAAGGTTGGTGCAAGTGGAGAGCAACCTCAATGTTTGGTTTGATAGGAGATTCCTTGATACATTAAAATGAGAATTTTATATGGTTACAGTTTGACCAACTATGTTATACGGGATTGATTGTTAGCCATTTAAGAAGACACAAGGCTGAAAGCTGGAGATAGTAGAGATGAGCATGCTGAAGTAGATGAGTGGACACATAATGATGAACAAGATCATGAATTCAGCCTTTAGGGTTAGATTGGGTGTAACGTGCATTTTAGACAAGATAAGGGTTGGGAGATCGAGATGGTTTGAACACTATCGACAAAACATGATATTAGAGTGGAAGAGAAACATAGTATTTCATGATTTAAAGGACCTACATCTTTTCTTAGACATAATCAATGATATTTCATCTTGGAAACATAAGACAAAGGTGAGGGAGTT
This sequence comes from Flaveria linearis, assembly GCA_024085815.1. Lineage (NCBI taxonomy): Eukaryota > Viridiplantae > Streptophyta > Magnoliopsida > Asterales > Asteraceae > Flaveria > Flaveria linearis. The sequence continues at coordinate 88,882,758 of CM044004.1, forward strand.
GTAGAGAAACATAGACATCAGGCCTTTACTAGAACATTAAACACTATGTAAAATACCTTTAGTTAATAGATGTAAATGGTTCCGCCTTATAGTTGTGCTTGTATGACTTATTTATAGGTGACGATGTTACCTACATTTAGTAGCTGGAATTTATTACATTCATGCATTGGTTATCTTTTGTTGCAAGTAATTTGTATGTTATGTGATTTAATTATACGTTACACGCATTATATCTTTAGTATAGAGCTAGTTGATATGTTATTTAATTCACCATACATAACATGCATTATATCCTTAGTATAGAGGTTTTATGAGTCGAGGATCTTCTTGGGTGTGGCCTCTCTATCCTTTAAGGTAGAGGTTTTCCCCTAAGCTCATCCTCAATAGACTCTAATATCATGTGTGTATGTTTGTTTGTTTCTTACATAGCCATCTTTACATGACAAATCATGGGTTATTGGTGTAAATCCCTCTATTTATGCTTTTCCGATTCATGAACTTATGGAAGTGCATAAAACAACTCATTCAAATGAGCTTATGAAGAAGATGGACTCACTTAGTTTTTGTCTTAACATGTTGGTGCATCTGGAAAGCTCGTAATGAGTTGATATTCTCAAACAAGAATGTCTTCATATCATCGTTGTCAAGTATATTAAAGGTATAAGGTTTTTATGGATAAACAATATAGCAAAGTCAAAACATTGAAATGGTTTTTTTCTTTCTTTCTCTCTCTCTCTCTCTCTCTCTCTCTAGCTATTAGCTCATGCTTCATTGTTCGTTGATGTTCATGCTCTCGCTTCTTGCTAGCTTCTGTAATTTTCAAGTTAGGGTAGGCGGGGCACCGCTCGGGTATCCCTTGTGCGGGTATTTTGTGTCGACGGCAACACTGCTAACCCCATTTGAGGTAGGTTATCGTGTTGCGTTCGCGACTACTGGCACCCAATGAAAGTTTTAAAATATGTGAATGCTGTGTGATTGTTAGGGTAGTTGAAATGGTTTGTGGTAATTAAATGAATGCTGACACTAACTTGGATAGTCTCAAGTAAAAATAAAATATCCTTATATTATTGGTGAATCTTAGGTTATTAAAATGTAAGAAAAAAGCATCATTTCCACCCTTATATTAATAATATCTTCAAGTTGTTAAAAAATAAAAAAGTTTATAATCTTTACTTAGAACAACGAAAAGAAGAATTATTTGATGAAAAAGATGTGTCATAAAAATATCCTTACGGTAAGGAGGGGTATTGAACTATTGGTATGGTTTGGTAGGAGTAGTTTGTCGTTTATGAAACATGTAGCGACAAAATGTAATCGGATAAACCTCAGTGTCGTACGATTCACCGTTATATCTTTATGACAAAATTAACATCTAATTCTCGCTAATGGCGAATCATTTCTACAAAATAGTTTTTCTTTGATCAGAGTTTTACAAAAGAGTTAATAGATAAATTACTAAGGCAATACGTACGAAGTGCAGGATACTAAAATGTCTAGACTATATCTAGTTATCACATACTTTAGTAATACTTTAAATTTAACCCGTAATGTTTTTTCCCAAATTAATTTGTGTGTTGTTAAACACTTAAACTAGTCCTTATGTTTTATATACTGTTATCATATTTTACGTTTATTTTTTATAATCATATTATTTATCATTATTGATTATTATTTTTTTTTATCATATAGATTGATACATTAAAATATTACATAATTAAAAATAGTGATAATAATAGTAACAAAATATATTAAAGTGTTATTTATTTACGTCCAATTAAAAGGAAGAATGTACAATGACATGATTGCCCTCACATAAAATGCGTATGCATGGCTTTTTCAAACAATAGAAATGACCGTCAGTAAAAAAAAAAAAAAAGAAAAGAAATCGGACAACATATAAACTTTAAGGATTTTTATGCATTTTCTAAAGTTACAAGACTTGATTTATAAGATACTAGAAATGATGAGATTTATAATTTTATCATATATTACATTTACGTAAAAATTAAAATCAGTATATAGAATTAATGTTGTTTTGTAGACAAACTGTAATACATACTCCTAAGCGAATGAGTTGAGTGATATATTTCTCTTAGTCGATCTATCTGATACATCGTTCTATCGATATTATTGCATTTGACATTTTTTATTTCGTTATCTTCTCATTTGTTATTTTAAGTTTGCTAAGGGTTACCAATGATTTTGTTGTTTGAAAAACATTTCAAAGAATTTTTAAAATCATATGACATTATGGTTTGAGCTTTCATAAGAGACGTGATTTAAATATCATTTATTACTTGGGATTGTACCCTTTCGATTTTTGGTATAGTTCCCTCAATCTCCTTCGCCTTCAAATGTCTTCAACATGCTATCATCATTTTTTCAACGTTCTACGGTATTGCTGAGGTGAGACAATGATACTGCATGGTACCCCTGTTGCAACTCAGTGCCACATCACCTTACGGCCCCGAGCCCACTTTTCTCTCTCTCATATGCTATTCAATTATATCTCATCTTAATAGATATTAAAGTCAAAATGACTTTTATTTTTTTATATGTAAGATAATGTAATGATAAAGATTTTATAAAGTATAAACACATTTGAAATTGAAACTAAGTTATTTGCAAAATGGATCATTGTAAATGTAAATGTGTAACAAATTTGTCAAAAAAAGATCTTTAGCAAAATACATTGCATTAAACATGTGTGATTATATGTAGCTATCATACACACACACGTACGTAATGTACATTTTAATCGAATTTAGAAACCTGCTAGCTATAATGTACCGGTATTAAATTAAACAATATCCCTTAATACCTTTTTAATATAATATTAGTAAGTAGCCTTTACTATAATATTTTACAATAAATCCAATCAAAAGTAACCAATAGACACATAACTTGGTCGTTGTTCTTATATTTCAACTAATTTTAGTTAAAAAATTCATAGTTGACATATTTGTATTTCAAAGCACTGCTAATTAATCACCTTTTAGGACCATAAATCTTGACAAAATGAAGTTAAACAATGTGTCATCGCCCATAGGTTTGAAAGACATTGTAAGTTCATTTATTGTCAATTTCAGCCGCCAACCTATACCTGCGGGATTTAATCTGCACCTTGAAAACAAAGACTAAATTTGATAGGTCGTTACGTTTTATATCACATAGGCCAGGTAAAAACTTTAATGATATTATTCATAATTGATATATTATTTAATAGAATAGAATTACACCGGATACAAGAAAAAGTAAAAAAAAGTAACATAGATCTTTATATAAAAAGAAAAATAATGTTAGCCCCTGTTTGTTTACCTCTTAATCACCCTGGTCAGATGCTCAAGTCTGACTCGGTCAGACCTGAGTGTTTGTTTGCATTCAACTTATTGAAAAAGAGGCTTTTATTTGCCTCTTATTAGGTCAGACCACAAACCACATCTGACCAAATTCCCATTCTCCAACTTCTCTCGGGAGACCACTCCATCCCGTCCACCTTCTCTCGGCCTCCGTCCACCACCGCTCGGCCTCTTGGTTCAATTCGCTCTCGGCCTCCGGCCCCACTGCTCTCGGCCTCCATCCACCACCGCTCGGCCTCCGTCCCCCACTGCTCTCGCCTCCGTCCCGGCGTCCCCCACTGCACTCGACTCCGTCCCGGCGTCCCCCACTGCACTCGAAGGCCCACTGCTCTCGGCCATCACAGGTACACGTCGTCTTCTTCACAAATCTGCCCTAAGCTCCTAACATAAGCACAATTTCATGGATGATTTCATATTTTGATGGAAAATTTGGTAACCCATATTTTTCTTGCACTTCACAAATCTGCTCTAATTTGTTGCTCTTCAATATTGATGAACCTCTGTTATTGTAACCCATATTTTTCTTGCTCTTCAATTTCTTTGAATTTGTGTAATTTGTTGAGATGTGAAAATCAGGGAAAAAAACAGGAAATTGAATTAGATGGTGAAATGGTATTCTGTTCTTTAGGGTTTTTTTGGGTTAATTAGTTTTGTTAATTGGTATGCTTGGTTTTTATTAATTGGTATGCTTGGTTTTTGTTAATTGGTATGCTTGTATGAATCAACTTGTATTTGTAGTTTATGAATTGTATTTGTAATTGATAGATTCTTCTAAAGAAATGACTGAAAAAAAGATTAGGATTAACTGGAAGGTTGAAGAAGTTGATAAAACCTTCCTAGAATCATGTATTCATGAAATTACACTTAATGGCGTGAGGGTAGTAGCCTGAAAGCAATTTCATGGAGGAACGTTGCTGAAAAATTAAAAACAGAACATGAGTTCATAGTGGATCAAAAACAAATGAGTCCAACCAAACAGACTTAATCTAGTTCAACACTTATTGGTTCAGACCTCTTATTGGTTCAAACCTCTTATTGATTCAGCACTTACCCATTCAGAAGTTGCCAAACAGCCCCTTATATTTTACGTTGTTAGCACTGTATACTATATAATACATTATATAATACACTCAGTTATCTTTAGAAGAGATGTATTAGTCTGAGTTTATTATGTAAATAAGATTTATTTTATCAATGTTTATGATTAGATTATGTTTTGTTTGTAACTATCTAAGTTATAATCATATATATATATATGTTTATATATATATATATAAATATATACATATATAAATAAATATATATATATGTATATATAGGGGAGAGTTCCTCAGAAAACCTCTATTTATAAGAATACCAAGAAAAACACTTTTAAACTATTGATCAAAATTGATCAATGGCTGATATTAATCAATGACAAATTTGTAAATATTTAATAGATAGTTACTTTAATTAAATGATTAAAGGGTGTTTTAGTTAGATTACAATTTTTATATTTTTAAAAATAACTAAAATCCCTTAAATCTCTCTCTCGCTCTCTCTCAAATTAAACATAATAATAATTTAATTTAAAATCAAATTAATTTATTCAAATATCATTCTAAAATATTTTATAATAACAATTTTTTTATGCAGATCTTTATTAATTACATACATGCTTACGTATACGTAAACATGTTCACATATATATTGAAAATATATTTGCTTCTTACAACATGCTTACTTACATGTAAACAAGCATAAAACAAATAAAAAATGTGAAAATTGTTATTATAATAAAATGATGAAACTTATGTATATGTATCACTCACTAAAATGGTATATGTAACTCACCTTTCTATTCTGATTGAGTTACATATATGTAACTTACCTTTCTATTTGAATTTTCTGATTTCGTATACCATTTTAGTGAGTGATACATATACATAAGTTACATATACGTAACCCGATTACTTAAGTCTCTTGTATGATTAAAAAAAGCACTTAATATAATATGCATTCATTAAAAACAAACTCAAAGTATAATAGAAGAACGATTTTTTGCATACTTTTTATAATTACATACATGCTTAAGTATACGTAAACATGGTCTTTGAAAAAAGAAGAATACGATTAGAATAGAAGGTGAGTTACGTATATGTAACCAATTACTTAATTCTCTTGTGAGATTAAAAAAACAAAATCTGATCATAAAAGAAGGTGAGTTACATATACGTAACTTGAATAAATAAACAAGAAACGAAACACTAAAAAGATAGGGGAGAAGATTTGAAAATTTTAGAACTGAAATTCTTTTACTTACGTATATGTAAGTATGAGTTACATATGTAAAAACCACAGGTTACATATACGAGTTACATATACATAACCCATAATTTAATATATGTAATTCGTATACGTAACCCACTTATATAAATCATCATCATTCTTCTGTTAGGTAATTATGTATACGTAACCCACGTATGTAAATCATCATCATTACGTAATTATGTATAAGTAATCCACATATGTAAATCATCATCGTTCTTCAGGGGGGTGTTCATCATCATCATCATTATTCATGATGTGTCTTTTGATAAAGCAGGAATCGTTCATCATCACATCTTCGTCGATGATTTCTTCAAGATTATTATTCTTCATCAAAATCATCATCATCAATCATCAGTTCCTTCACGATCATCTTCTTGAATATAAGAATGCTGAAACTGATTTTTTTTTCCTGAAAATTGATATGTAGAAAAGATTGAAGAACCTAATTGTTAAGCAATAATGGTGGAAAAATCGATTGGGTGAAGAACAAATATATCGTTGAATTTGATTGTTTGAATTAGTCTTCTAATTTATTCAATAATAGGGTGAAAAATAAGGGATGTTGGTCAATATTGATTATTTACTAAAAATAAGTTATATAGATAATTACTAAAACACCATTTGAAATAATTAAATATGTATTATTAACGAAAAATCTTGATTGGTTAGAATTGGTTTTCTTAAAAATAGTTGGTTTTCTTAGGATCTCTCCCTATATATATATATATACATATATATACATATATATATAAATATGTATACATAGATGTATATATATAAATATGTATATATAGATGTATATATATATGTATATATATATATATATATATATATATATAGGATTGGGTTCATGTGAAAACCCAAAGTATTTGTAAGAACCCATTAACCCATATGGACCAATCAGTGATCGACACATCAGCAACATGGAAAAGCATATGCCAGGGGTATATCTGTCTTTCTACAACCCTCTACATTAAATGCATGTCCTTTCTGCCATTACCTTTTGTACTTTTGGTAGAAGTTGTTTTTTACCAATTCCAATGTTACTAATAATTTACTTTTGAAATTGTACTTTTTTTGAAAAACTTTTGAATTTATGATTTTCTTTAACTTATCATCTTCTTTTTTCCTTTATATTCTTTTTTCATTCTAATTTAACCTTCTTACCTTCATCATATTTTCCTCTTTCCAACCTATGCACCAAGCTTTACCAAGAACACTGATGTGATGATCGACCAAGAACACAAAGAACCTCGGATGAACCTGGGTGTTTGCTTTTGTTTGCTTTCATCTACAATGGTATTTTTCATCGATTAACCTTCTTACCTTCATCGTATTTTTCTCTTTCCAACCTATGGACCAAGCTTTACGAAGAATACTAATGTGATCACCGACCAAGAACACGAAGAACCTCGGATGAATCTGGGTGTTTGCTTTTCTTTGCTTTCATCTACAATGGTATTTTTATCGATCAACACCCTCCTCTATTGATTTGGGTTTTTATGTTAGTTTTCGTGTTTGCAATCTAGATCCATATTATAACGAGATGCAGATCTAGACTGTTTATGATCTTAGTTTTTGATGCGGGGTTTGTCAGACACAAGTTACGACTACAACAAGTAAATAGGTTATTTTTTGGTTTTTGTGGTTTAATTTTGTTTCTTGTTCATGTAGTTATTTATGTGTAACAACAAAACAATTAGTAAATAATTATGTGTAAAACATCAAGTTACACTATACACCACTGTAATCACACTAAAATAACAAAAATACACAATCTAAAACCATATGTTACACCATTTTACCATATGTTACACCATTCTACCATATGTTACAGTGTTACACTGCTGTAACTATAGCAAAACTATAATGAAAAACAATATGTAAACCAATGAAAACTGATGTAAACCAATGTAAACCAGATGTAAAATTCAATAACATAACAACCAAACGACATTAAACCACGTAACTACACCAAACGACATTAGTTTATATTGGTTTACATTAGTTTTCATTGGTTTAATGTCACATTAAACCACGTAACTACACCAAACGATATTAGTTTATGTTGGTTTACATTAGTTACTTACAGTGAATTACGTTAAGAGAAAAAGATTTAATATCAATGTAAAACACATAATCTTATACAACTTATCATATCTTAAAGAATAAATAGATATAGTTCAAGTTACATATATGTGAAGATGTTTCTCTATAAACACCCTAATTTTTCAACAGTGTTTTAAGAAAATAAAACTAAAAAACATATAAAATTAAAAACAAATTTGGAGAATACAAAACCCCAAATTCAAATACCAAACACAAACACCGGATCTGGGTTCATATAACAATAATGAAAATTAAAATAATGCAAACCATTATATAAATGAAATTAAAGTAACAAAACTACACCATTATAATGAATTTAAACTAATGTAAACCATTATAAACCAAAGAAAAACAACATTTTTCTTTATCTTCATATGCAAATTCTGAACATAAATAAATAAAGAATCTAAAAAGTCAATAAACATCATATAATGCAAGAAGATACAAATAAATGATGTTGGTTTAGCTTAAAAGTTGAACCTAACATACAACCTGAGATGGTTGATGAATCCAGATCTGAAACATAGTGTGAACCCCAGATCTAAACCCTGATTTAAACGCCAGTGTGGTTGCAGCAGTAGTGTGGTAGCGGTGGCAGAGCGATGACTCAGTGTTTATGTTTGTCGTTGAAAGTGCGATGGCAGCTGGTGGTGGTGTTGTCGTCGATGCGTTTGTGGTGGTGGTGTTGCCGAAGTGGTGAGGCGCTTGTGGTGGTAATGATGCCCAGATCTGAAAGGTAGTGTGGTAGCGGTAGTAGTGTGCTTGCGTACGATGATATTCGCCACCACTATGAGCAAAGGGTTCATGGCTAGTGAGTGAATCAGCAATGAATGGTTTCTGGTGAGTGAGGGCTTCGTTGAAGACGAAGAAAGGGAAGGGGGAATGATGGTGATGGTGGTGTTCGACTGGTAGTGGTGGTGGTGGGTGGTGCTTGGTGGTCATGGTGAAGATGGGAATGCATTATTGAATGAGGTGAGCTTTTTAAAAAAGAGATACATAGATCTGACAATAAGTACACAAATTAAAAAGACCATCTTACCCTTTAATTAATCTTAGCCCTTCAAATAGAATCTAATATATTTTATGTTAAATCAATGGTTCTGGGATGAGTTAATAGGTTCTTACAAAAAAGATGGGTTTTCACATGATCTCCACCCTATATATATATATATATATATGTATATATATATATATATACACACACACACACACACACGAGATCAGAGTGTTAGTGTTCTTATAATCTTATCAAATCAAGGGTGGTCAACAGGGGCGGAGCTTGAACATTATCGTAGGGGGCGGGGGCGAAATTAATATTTTTAGGGGGGGCGAACTCGATATTTATATAAAAATTTACACTATCGGGTCAAAAATTTACACTATCGGACTAAAATTTAACACTACGAACGAAAAAAAAAGGACCCCCACCCCGATCTCCGCTAAGCTTCGCCCTTGGTGGTCAACGATGTCTTACTCCATCGTCCCACTTATGTGATGATAGTTTTTTTTCTTCACCCTCTTGTCTCATCCTGGGAACATGATGTACAAATTTATTGATTATGTTTAATTTATTCTTTACTTATAAATCAGAAATATAACACTGATTTTAAAAACATACATAAACTCAAATCCAACGCCGATTTTGAATTTTAAAACTGGAGTAAAAATTACATCAAATATGAAGAATGAAAATGAAAAACAAAAAATCACAAAAGATAGAAGATCATGTAAGAATGACTCAATAGTCAATGTCTATGTTTTTAAATATCAAATCAGAACTCAATTCTAGCTTGTGGGATATGTTAGCAATATATATAAAACTATGATAGAGCCCGTGTGATACACGAGTGATTTAAATAACCAGACATTCATTAAACATTGATTAATAAACATTATGAAAAATTCAAAGTATGAAAATAGAATTAAAATAGCATTCATACTCTCAAAACTTTCTCATAGATGTCTAAACACCTATTTGTATACAACGTTTTGTGTGTCTCGCTGATAATGTTACCAATTTGATCTAAAATGAGTAATTTTACACCGTCTGTAATCTTCACATTTGACAAAGCCACATATAACTGTCCATGAGTGAAAACTGGTCTTTTTAATACAAACCAACTTTTGATAATAATTATCACTAACTCTTGTTAATCGTCATTGCAAAATAAATAGTTAGGAGAAACTTTCTTATTTTAAATTTGAAAGGGATAATTTATCGGATGGCATGAGATTAATTCTTACAATAAATGTTAGGCATCCGATATTACTTCCAGATATTATCTTAACTTCAATAACCTATTTCCCAAATAGAAATTTATAGGCGAGTACCATTGCAAAAACCGTTTTGTTGGTCGATGCTACGTAGAAGCATAACAGGAACTCTAACTTTCAATACTAACTTGTGATTTGGCAATTCGGATATTTTAAGGCCATTTAGAAAATAAGGAGAGTGCAAATATTCCTGTAACGGGATATTAAAATGTTCCATTTGACGTATGTTATCCGAAGTAGATACTTTATCTTATCACCAGAGAAAAGTGAAAGCAGATGATCGTTAATTTCATGAACGACCTCATTTTTTTTATGTAAAAATTGTTCTTTCATGAAAATACTTTTGTCTTTGTAGTTCTCTAACATAGATGGGTAAACAAATTGAACTAAACTTGCTAAAGGATTGATCGATTCGTTGATGAGGAGTTCATGAGGTATAGTAATAGTTGTCTCACCATCGTTATAACCACCAACATTACCTTCTCCTATATCAAAAAGCCATGTAGCAAATTGTTCAATTCCTTAAGTGTCAACACCTTGTCATTTGGCTTTGATAATTTGATAAATATATTATAATTGGATCAATTAATTATACAGTAAGAAATCGAAATTGGTGAATAAAAAAATTCATAAAATAAAAATCTACTAAATTAAAAGAGTTTATTTTAAAAAACAATATAGAAAGAGAGAAAAATTTATAGATTCTTAACACATAATATAAAAGGTTAAATGGAATTTGATGAATAATAACATAGAAGTTGAATTAATATATGGTTAAATGGAATTTTTATGACATAATATAAAAATGTTAAATGAAAGTCATAAATTGTAATTTAAATCAGTATGTAAGTATGATAATATATTTAAATTAAATATCTAGTATGGTAAGCATTTAATATATTAAAAAACTTAAAATGAAGATGGTGTGTATAGGAAATGGAAGAAAGAGTTCATTACATAGCCCAAAATATAAAAAGTCCATCTAAATGTATAAGAAAATCTTATAAGCTTCACAAGTGTGAATCCACGGTTTATATAGTAAAATATATAGGGAAAATGAATATGGTGCTGTCACACACCTAAACTTAGATGCGAAACCACTTAAAACTTTGACATTTTATTTAGTTTACGTCAAAACTATGTCGTTTTAACTAATGTATGTTAAAACTAAACCAAAATTAGGAATTAATTTAAATATTACTAATTATCAACTTATATATGCATTGGTTGTACAATGTGCACAAAAGCTTGTACGTTTCTTTTCTTTTTTATTTTAATTTTTTGTTTTAAACCTAATACTGTTACATATTTCATAATTTAACGTTTTTCACTTTCAAACTTTTCTTTTGAACCCAATACTTTTACATATTTTATAATTTAACATCTATAATTTTTCACTTTCAACTTTAGTCCCTAATACTTTCATATTTTACAAAATTTTAGATTTATAGTTTAAATTTTGAAAGTTAACACGTAATAACATGCATGTGTAGTTCAACATCCATGTTAAGCTTCTTTTTTTTCCGTTTAACATCCATGTTGTAACGTACGGGTCCTAGATTGACTTAGTTATTTTTTTATGTTTTATATTTCACGTACGTGGTTTGGCGTTTTTACTCTACTTTCCGTTTAGTTTAATGTTTTTCGTTTTATTTCTTTTATAATACGAGCTTTTTCAGTGTTGCTGGTCGCCGACGGTATGTGACATTGGTGTTATTTGATGTGATTTTCTGCCCCCACCGTAACGCGGGGACCTAATACTAGTTAAACCTAATTTGTACTTTATTAATTGGAATTAATAAAGAACGAAACGAAACACAATCGATCAGAAACTAAAAATTATATTTGTTCGATTTAATTCCAAAAGGCAAGCAGATTGGGAGATATTGCTCACAGTCGTCGATTTGCAATTCCAATCACTAAATGTATTATGGTTATCAAAAGAATTGATTTCTACGATTTAATTCAAATGGCATCTATTATATGTTTTTTATTTTCTTTAACGCCTGCAGAGTCTTCCATTTAATGAAAAAGTAGAAATTAGGTTTAGTTATTAAAAAATTTAGTTTACTTTTGATTTACATTAATTAAAACGACGTAGTTTTGACGTAAATTAAACGAAATGACGTGGTTTTGAGTGGTTTCACATCTAAGCTTAGGTGTGTGACAACATCATATTCACTTTTCCTAAAATAAATTAAGTTATATTACATTATATCTAAACATATAAACTTATCTTTGATTTGAAGACATTTTAGCGGGATTAGAGTTATTGACGAGTAAAGAGTAGCGAGGGGCAAGAAGAATGATTGATCGTTAAAAAACCAGTGTTCAAGTATATAAAAATTTTTCTCCAAGTTTAGTAATAAACGATAATATTATGAATTAATTTAGATTATTATTTAAATTTTTTTTTATGTTGATAGCATAGTATAGCATTTGAAAATAGTCCATAAAGTGATAAACACAACAAACTAAATATAATTAAATTAACCAACAACAATATTCGTTTTTAGTGTTACCGGGGGTACTACTTACAAAATAAAACAGAAAAATAAAACCATGTGCTAAAACATTTTTCCACTAGCCATTATGGACATATTCTATACGGATCGTATGATACTATACGTGTTGTATTGTTGGGTCGTATGATCCTATATGAGGCGTATAACCTTTTTAATAACCTTTTGATTTTTTATTTGTAGTCAGTGTCAAAACTTATTATACGCGTCATATAATCCTGTATGTGTCCTATAGAGGGTTATATAGAGTTATATGATGTGTATAGCTACCGGAATTTTCCATGTTTTCAATATCTTTGACTCCATACGCCGTTTATAATATCATACGAGACATATAGGAGTTGTCGATCTTTAAAGCGAGATGTGTTTATATTATCACCCAATTTAAAACACGATAAACCCATCAAATTAATGCTTTCTAGTAAAGTAAACCACGGGTAAATCAATCCACCAGACCCACAAAACGACACCAACATGGACTAAACAAAATAAAAATCCAACATAATATTATTCAACAAACACCACACTCACTCCACAGTGACCCACAACCATCACAGCCAGTCACACTATCCACTCCACCCAAGATCTTTTACTTAACCACACACCAAGGTCGATTCTTCACCTAACCATAGTTACACCAGTCGGTTTATATTTGGGCCAGTATGCTCCTCCATTACCATCACCAAAACACAAAGCAAAAGAAAACCTCAATGATGATGATCGTCGGAGGAGATAACCTTCACACCAATCCAACGGTTCAAGTCCCCCCATGGGACGATCCAACGGACCACATCCACTCGCCGTCTGTTTTCCTCGACGAAATCGAAATGGCGGCGTACGACGACGTCGGAGAGTACGATGATGTCCCCCTTGACGCATTCTCAACGGATCATTTCCGCATGTATGAGTTTAAGGTAAGGAGGTGCGCACGTGCGAGGTCACATGACTGGACGGAGTGTCCGTACGCTCATCCCGGAGAAAAGGCTCGCCGGAGAGACCCCCGGAAGTTTCATTATTCCGGCAACCCTTGTCCGGAGTTTCGTAAAGGGTGTTGTTATAAGGGTGAAGCGTGTGAGTACGCACACGGCGTATTTGAGTGCTGGCTGCACCCTTGTCGCTATCGTACGCAGCCGTGTAAAGATGGTGTCATGTGTCGCCGGAGGATCTGTTTCTTTGCGCACACGCCGGAGCAGCTCCGAGTTCTGCCGGTGAGTCAGAACGGGTTGACTCAGCTCGAGTCGTACGACGGATCTCCGAGTCGGTTTTCGACTGACTCGTTCGTCGGAAAAAGCCCGTTCGGGTCGTCTCCGACGTCGACGCTTTACCCGTCATCGTGTTCGCCGCCGATGTCGCCGATATCCTCCATCGGTCAAACCTCGGTCAACGAGCTGACGTCATCTGTAAGGAATATGCAGATCGGTAACGGCGCAAGGTTGGGTGGACACGGTTTCGGGTCGGGTCTGGGTTTGTCTACGCTCCGACCCGGTTACACGAGTATGCCGTCAACACCGACCCGTAACCCGACCCGGAACGCGTTTGATGTGTGGGATGTTACTAGAGAGGAGCCTGTTATGGAACGAGTTGAGTCGGGGAAGGAGATTAGGGCGAAGATGTATGCGAAACTCAGTAGGGAGAACTCGTTGGTGGGCCGAGTTGACTCGTCTGAACTCGTGAAGTGATGAAATTGGAAATCTGTGGATATGGGAATGAATGAATCGAATTTTAGTTGTAGATATGATGGAGGAGATGAATTTGTGGTTCTGTAAGTGTGTACACAGGAGACAAGGGAAACTAATTTCTATGTAGTTGATTTTTTAAAGATTTTTGGTTTATTGAATTTATGGATATTTTGCTTCTTTTGTTGTTGAATCCACAAACTTTGTATGTGATTACTTGGTAATACATTTATATTTCTTAATAACGAGAAGTGGTGACTATATATAAGATGATTTACGATGATCTACAAATTTGCATCCTTTTGAATAATATCAATGAACCTTGATGTAAGAAAGATTGTTTATTCCACTAGCCACTTTTGGTTTTGTATGTTTGTGGTTTTATGTTAAAATTTCAATCGGTGAACGAATTTGCATAATATCAATGAACCTTGATATAAGAAGATTGTTTATTCCATTAGCCACTTTTGGTTTTGTATGTTGTGGTGGTTTATGTTAATTTCAATCGGTGAACATAGTTATGTTTTGAGTTAGAATATTTAATTACTATATGAGACAATCTAAATGTTATTTGTACAGTTTTATTTTTATTTTTTTAACAATACTAGTTTATATTAGATCTAACCGTCACTCGCAAGTCATACTCCTGAGATGCGCGGAAACCAGATTAAATTCGTAAACCCCCATCAACATTTGAACCGACATCACTTAATACCATTTATACACTTTTATGGTGGCACATTTTTACACATAACATAATAAACAAATATAAATGTTGATTTTGGTGTCTATTTGATTAATTTAATTATATGTATACATGTATAATTGACCACACGTTATTCAAAAGATGAGAATCAAACCATTATTTTATCTATCAGTTTGGTTATTTGGTTTAGTCTTTTTGTTCATGATTTAGTTCTTTGCTTAAAGAGAAACGGTATACTATAATTCAACACTCTAGTTTAAAAGGAACCTGTTACTTAAAACCTAGTTTAAATGTCAAAGACCTTCTAATCCAAGGACATAGGTATACGTGTGATTTGAGCTAAAGATTTTTTTAGGTCTAGATTAAGATCTAACTCAAGAAGGTTGCTACAACGGAATGTTACCCGAGTGAACCAAACTTATAGCGTTAAAATCAGCATGATCGGTTAAATCGAATAAAAAGTATGATCCTTCGTATAACTTGAATGTATTTAGTTTAGATACTTATATTAAAATAAAGTTTCTGGTTTTTTAACAACAATATTGATACCGCATATCAATTTATACTTATAAAATTTAAACTAATTATTTTTACAGGACGATCAATAGTGTCATTAGACCACTAAGCGAGAGAGATGAAGTGTTTAGTTAACGATATAACCTAAAGAGGTAGGGTTTATAACACTTGTCGGTTATTTGCTTCAAGTTGAAGGCACCCTTTTCCTAGTTTGTAAGGAAAGAATGGGTGTGAGTTTCTTAAGAGGGAACAAGATCAAGTGCATCTCATGTGATATGCGGGTGGGGTACATCACACCAAGTTGGACTAACTTTAGCCCATTACACTTTATCTTTCTAACTAAACCGTGGGTCATACGTATTACATTTAGTTCATATTATTTATTTATTTATTTATTTATATTAAACCTATATGTATAAAACAAAGATGATTAAATTTGAATGAGTTTAAAATTTGCCATCCAATTAACGTGTTATATTTGTTTTAATTCAAGTTCTTCTACTTGCTTTTACTCACCAAATGGTTTGTAGTTTAAAAGTACGGTTAGTTAAAAAATATGTTTCGTTTTAAATGGTTGGTCTAAATTTTACGGTAAGTAAGTAACTATACATGTTGCATAAAATTTCTTTTAAAACCTATCTTTTTGTTACTGAGGATTGATACGTAGTGATAACCCAAAACATCGGGATAAAGTTAGTAGTCTTGACTTTTATGAAAGGATTAGAATGTGTTGATAACTTTGGGCACACAAACGGTTTAAAGACCTTTCTACTTCACCTCCTAGTAATAAAAATCACATGTTGCAAGTATATTAAAATTAGAAAGCACATTATTCTCTCGTCATGAAATCATTAAAATGTTACCCCAATATCTTGAGGTTAAACCAAGTTCTGTAGTGTTGCCATTTGCCACAATAATATGCCGGGTTGTGTTTGGTTGTCAGGTTAACCGGTTTTAGTTCTTTCAAACTTGGATTTACACTATAACACATAAGAGAACTCGTTAGAAATTGATCAGAGGTCGAAACACCCTTCGACGGTCAAGCCATTTTGTATGAAGATCATGTATAACATGTATAAAAAGTGGGATCATATGTCAAATTGTCAATGATGAAAGAGATGAGAGGGGAAACTAAACTAGTCACGTGATTAGGACGGAGGACCAAGGATAGGCCTAATTTAATTGGCTATTTTAGTTGAGCCTAGGTCCAAACATCATGTGCCTCTTCAATACTACGAGTCTCCTATTCTAGTATGATGCAGTTTCAGCTATGTTATTCTGGACTCATTTGACTAGTCAATTTTGCTTCTTTTACTTATTTCTAGTTATTTTCACTTCGTGAAATGTAGGTATTCTGTGATTTCTACTGAACGTTGAGAGTTGTATGACTTTGAGTACCTCAGTTGGCCGGGATGATACTAAGTTAAATAGAAATTATGTTATTGCTCTGATACTAATCAAAACAAAAAAATATTTTGTGAGTTGTGATTGTATTATGTTAGGTTTACAAGGGTTTTCAATATATAGAGAACAATATTACAATTAAATACCCTCTGGCTTGTTATTGATTACTGGTATAATAAGAACCAAACAAAGTCTTTCAGATTCTATGCATCTGATAAGGTATTTTGGATGATAATAATCATCATAAAAAGCAAAATTATAATCGCAAGTGACAATATGATAATACTTTGTATTGTAACCGTCCGTATTTTTCATATTAACTTCTGTTAATGTTTGTTAATAATACAATCATGGGGATTCAATTATAAAGCTTTTGATAATTAATAATAATAATAATAATACTAATAATAAACAATAATACTAATAATAAACAATAATAATAATGATTATAATGTTAATAATAGGAATAATAACAATAAAATTATAACAAAAATAATAATAACTAAGAATAATAGTAATAATAATAACATTATTATTAATAATAATGATTTGTAAAAATATTGAACTTAGAAAAGTTTAAAACTTGGATTTGATAAGTCAAGGGGTCTTAATATCAATTTATAAACTTTAAATAAAAGTTTCTGCATGAAATAAAAACCTTGATAAACTATAGGGACCATTTGTGTAAATTCCTTAAACACCCAAACCCCATCCCCCTTCTTTCCCGATTTCTTTCCCCACCTTCGGCCGAGAATCCCGCCACGATCGGAGCACTACACTGTATAATAATGAAACTTATGAATAATATATTTGAATTTAATAAATAGCGTTATGTGGCTGTGAACAATCGTAACCCTCACATCTTGACGTTTCCGCCGTCAAGGTCGGGGTGTGACAGATTGGTATCAGAGCCCATAACTATAGGGATTTAGGTTATTAGAAATGGTGACCTAGACTATAGTTGCATGAACCTCATAGAAAGATCTCTATACTTCTGTGCTTACATATTGTTTGCATGTTACATAATGCTATGCATTTTGTGCAACTTGATGCCTTAGCATAGGAATTACCTTATATATACTTAAACTTAGTTACTTGTCTCCCTAAACTTAACTTTGACTCTTTGACTCTCCCCGATAAATGAACTTCCTAAACTTATTCTCAACGACATGTGGATTTACACTTATCGTCGTGGGTTCAATTCCTTAGACTTTATGTGTAAGGCCCCATTCCCGGGCACCTCACAGTCGGTCATTCACAGCATAAAACATACATATTAATAAATTAAGCAGCGGAATTAAGTTGGCAAAAACCCTTCATTCATTTAAAACACTGTTGTTAAGCAATACATTCTAGTTCGTAAGTCACAAAATAATTAGTCGAATGAATTACAAAACAACAGTATCGTCAAAACATAAATGGATGTCAGTCTTGCCCGCCGTGTAGCCATCCCCGTGTGCCATCCTCAGCAACCTGTTACCTGCCAACTGGAAAATATATAAACGTCAGCGTTGCTGAGTGAGTTCTAGTTTTGTAGATTAAAATACTTTACTTTTCATTTCAAGGAAAACCTTTCTTCACTTATATGCGGTCACACAAGTACGTACACAGATAATATTATTATTATCTTCTTTTCTCATTCATTCATTAGCTTCCGTTCGTGTACTGTTCATCGTTAACATTCACTTTCTTTCTTTCATTCGTACGTATCTTACTTTCATTCATTCATACATTCATTGCATACGTACGATCTTTTCTTTCATTCATACGTTCATTTCATTCTTTTCGTACGTTCATTCGTTTCATTCTTATCATATGTTAGCCAAGTCTGTTGCAGCACACGGCTGCTCACCTCAGTGACAAATCTCATGATTTGCCTGCTAACCGAGTCTGTTGCGACACAAAGTCGCTCACCTCATAACTATGCTTGGCTTTATGCCACACCCCCGAAGTTAAACATAACTCGGGTAACAACACCCCCACCAATGTGGGTACCAACACCCCCTACCGAAGTGAGTAACTACACCCCCACCGAAGTGGGTAACTACACCCCCACCGAAGTGGGTAACTACACCCCCACCGAAGTGGGTAACTACACCCTCACCGAAGTGGGTAACTGTGACATACTACACCCCCAACTATGAGGGTAACTACTATACACCATGTATCACACCGAAGGTCAGTCACAAGACTGGAACCCCTACGTGCACCCTTAAAGATTAGCTGAACTACACATGGCTGAGCTTGAGGCATTTAGAGCCGTGCATTTTGGTACACTTCACTTGCGAGTCTCTCACGTTTTCATTCGTTCATTAATGATGCATTCATTTATTACATCCCTCTTTTATTATCTTTCGCTTTACATTACATAATACTTTCGTTACATTTATTAATCATAACTTGTAAAGCCATGGAAAGATAAACACGTATCGAAGCATCGAACATCGACCTTCACAAGTCATCGGTATTCATCATCTATCATGGTAACATCGTACTTATCATACATACTTCACTTATATACATGCAATACTATCTCTCCCCTCGTACATGTCAGTCCTATTTGGTTGATTGGACATACTTCAGCCGTAGGGCCTTCACGCGACCGAATCATGCAGTAATATTTTACTTATTAATGATTATATTCTTCATTAAATCTTAGTCATTCATCGTTATGCCAGTACATACTTAACAATATTAAAATAATAATAATATTGTTAATAATAATAAAATACTGCTAATAAAATCAGTAGCAATAAGGGTCAATCAATTATCATCATTACATTCATAAAACATCATCATTTATTAACCCTAGTCAACCCTAGTCAAAATCCCATAAATCCAACTTCCAGAAATTTCTGTAAAAATTCCAAGTGTTTGGTCGTATGAGCCCTGTTCAGTCGTATGAGCCCTGCTCAGTCGTATCACCTTCTCAGTCGTTTCACCTTGAACTTAGAAAATTTTTCCTAGGTCATACGACCACTGTTCAGTCGTATCATCCTCGGACTTAGGAAATTTTTACAGGTCATACGACCACTGTTCGGTCGTATCATCCCCCATACTTAGGAAATTCCTAATGGTCATACGACCACTGTTCAGTCACATGATCCTACACTTAGAAAATCTAATGGTCATACGACCACTGTTCAGTTATATGACCCTACACTTAGAAAATTTCTAATGGTCATACGACCACTGTTCAGTCATATGACCATTATTTGGTCTGATTAGTCGTATTAGCAGCCTATTCATGTGTCTAAGTCATATTTCAGTCCCCAAACATCATAATACCTATTTCTAAGCATGTACATATGATTTCAGGCATAAACTTAACACAAACATAGGCATATGTACACCCTAAAACATACTCTATAATCATACACATGCACATAACATACGGGTTTCATACACAAATCCATAAAAACATACATACATGCATTTTCCAGCCCCAAATTATTTTAAAAACGAGTAAAAAGGGGCCTAGAAACTCACCTTTGCTGCTTCCAATCTTAACACTCTTCACCTAAGCTTCTTCAAACGATTCCAACACTTAGAAACCTTCTAAACACACATTTGAACACATAGAAGCACTCATAAGCATTTAACCGAGGCTAATTTAGCCAAGAACAATCTTAGAAACATTAAACCTTACCTAAAATCGAATTCTTCTTCTTGTTCTTCAAAATCCGAAAGTTTTCTCTGCTTTCTCTCTCTAAATCCGAACAAGAAAAAGAGTGTGCAGTGGGTATGGGTGACCATATCGCCTTTTACACCAACTTTTCAAGATTTTTATCATCTTTTACACTTTTGGTCCCTCAAATTTGGGGTTGACTTTCTTTTCCCCCATTTTTCTTTCTCTTTATTCTTTTATTTCTTTAAGAGAAATATACGGGTGTTACATTATGTCTAGTCTATGAAAATCTTATCAAGGTTTTGATTCTATGAACCAGAGAAACTTGTGTGACACATAGACACCTGTATTCTGGATTTCCTGACAAAAGGCCTTCAGGCTAAGGCAAGCATATCGTATAAATCTCATTGTGAGACCAGTTATGCTTACCTGGGGATTTCTGGGATGAGTGATAAACTATGGTCAATACACAAGTCTCTAAGGCAAAGGGGTCAAATTACCTTGACGTGTCAACGATTCCAAATGGTAATGCGTTACCAAATGGAACCATCCTTTCTGTATCTTAAAAATCCTTGAATCCTTGAACTGGTTTATCACCAAAGTTTAAATATCTTCTCATTGTTAACCTACATAATGTTCCTTTTAATATTGAACTCATCCTACCTTTCAACTCTTACGTTTAAACACCGTTACCCGTTGAGCGTTTCATGTAACTATCTTCATACCTTGACCAACGTGAATATGGATTTTAATATACCCAAAGATATTATGGATTCTAAACCGTATGGTCTTTAAAACTTTAAACCGTTACTTATGGTTCTCAAATCCTCTTAAGGATGTGTCCCATAACTAAGAACATGTAATGCTGTAGGTGGAATTCCTACATCTCGGGATACTTTGTCTAGGCAAAGTGTAAATAGTGATCTGATTCGATCATTGAATCCGTTGACTTGACTTGAAACCCTTGAGATGAGTGACCACTTATAAGTACGCATGTCTTCAATAAGGCTATGGTTGACCTCATATCCTGAGAAGTTCATGTATTTCCTTTCGATTTTGAATCGAATGTTCATATCTCATTGTGGTGTTGAATAATTCCTGTCCTTGATTTCGTTTTTTTGATTTAAACCATCCAAGATTAGAACACCACAACAAATTCTGTTATCTCGAACCTTGATCTTAAGCTTGTAAGAATGATTTTCTCTTTTGTTACATTGATGTAACTTGAAATTTTCTGAATTTCTAATTGATATTCTTTTCTTTTCACGGTTATGTCAAACTTCGTACCGTTTGCATCGTGGGAGATGCAGGAGTTTGTAAGTCAACCTATGACTAAGAACATTCGTATCTCCTAAATGATTCTAACTCATCAAAACAGGGGTGATTCCCTTACCTTGATGATTCTCTATTCGTTTTGGTAAATGGTTTCCAATCGTGTGTTTTATGAAATTTCATCCTCTGAATTGGAGTGATTACCTTATCTTGAGGATTGACTTCAAGTATTTTCTTGGAATGGCATTTCACAAATGACGTGATCTCATCTAAACTAGGATTGAAACCCGTACTTTGGTGACAAATGTTAATCTTTGATTGTTTTCTTGTTATTATGAAATTCAATCATCAAGATAGACATGAATTCCATACCTTGATGATAATATCATTCTTATGAATTGTATTTGTTCAAATGAGACGACCTCATCAAAGTAGGAGTGAATTCTGGATTTTGATGAAGAAGTTCATCTTGTTATATTTTGTTTTTGTAAAACTTCACCGTTAAGATAGGAGTGATTTCCCTTACCTTAATGGTGAGTTACCTCGTCTTATTTCTGTGGATCCTTAACAATGAGTTGGGATCGAACTTTTTGATTGGTAAGTTAGTGGTCATACCTTGGGAATACACCATCAAGTTAGGAGTGAAAATCACACCTTGATGACTATTATCATTTCTTAATCTTCAACTTATCAAGGTTGTAATTAAGTGACGAGAAGCATATAATAACTTGAATGGTGAATCAATGTTAGTGTTCTGACCTATCAAGCCAAAGCATGATTTTTGAACTTTAAAGAAGACCCCATCGCTCTAGGTTAACTCTGATTCCGAGCTTGGAGCACTTAAATTCTTAAATCAATTTCGTTCCCTTTATCCTCATGTTTTGATTTGATCTAGCTATATGGAACCATTTATTTCTTACTTATCAACTTTGATTTTGAGATATCATCAATACATGATTAAGTGATGGTAGCTCTCTTAAGCAATCTTTCTGCTAAATAAAGACATTATCAACTTGTGATTATGTCCTTCAAGACATACGAATGTTCTCGACTGTACTTATGGGTTTGATGAATTACGTATGCAATCTGCATTTGGAAATTCGTTACCTTGCAAAACATGGTTACAAATACCTTTCATATTGTTTGTATCACCTCTTGAATCGCTTTTGAATCCTTAACCTTAGAAATATTTAAAACTCTATCTTGATTTCGAACAACAAGACTCGACATTATCCTCATTGCAATGTGGATATAATGGTTCATAAACCTTCGTAACTTGTAGTCATGGGTTTGGCATAAAGGAAAAGACGTAACTTGGTATGTGTCCAAGTGTCTTACCTTCACATATAACAAAAGCTAACCTTTGTGTTCCCGTAAATATCCTGTTTAAATTTTCATTCACTAAATGCTTCTTATTTTAAATGTCATGATGACAATTGGTGCATTATAGACCGATTGGCTGAAAAATTAAATTTGATTGATGTGGGATGACGGGTAGAGAAATTGACCCGTATCTATTTCAAATATTCGTATATCGTGGTATGGCGTTAAAACATCGATCGTTATTTTGAATGATTGATTCATTTTCCGTTTTTAATAATACTCTTAACCATCGTCGTGAACTCATTCCAAGATCTTCGCATAGCGTATTATTCTTAGACCGATGGTTGGTCAAAGGAGAAATACATATTCACAAGATATGCGTTAAGGTCGTTTCATATGGTGACGTTTGGGATTCTTAAATTCTGACGGTTAACCTTTCTTATCATTGTTGGTCTTTTATTGATTTCTAGACATCACCTTACCACGAAATTATATTCTGGAAGTTGTGGTTTATAAGTCTAACATACCATGGTAACTCGGCATTATTTCCAATGTTTCCTCTCAAAACATCTCGTATTTCACTGGAAGAGTTCAAGTTGACATATATTATGTCAAGACACTTGAAGGATTTCCTAAAGTGAAACATCTCATCTATAATCAAACGTCTATCACTGTCCGTTCGTACACTTATCTTTTATCATAAATCTCCTATTCGTTCAAGCTTCATTCTTAATTTCGGGACGAAATTCTTAAAAGTTGGGGAGACTATAACCGTCCGTATTTTTCATGTTAACTCCTGTTAGTGTTTGTTAATAATACAATCACGGGGATTCAATTATAAAGCTTTTGATAATTAATAATAATAATAATAATAAACAATAATACTGATAATAAACAATAATAATAATAATGATTATAATGTTAATAATAGGAATAATAACAATAAAATTATAACAAAAATAATAATAACTAAGAATAATAGTAATAATAATAACATTGTTATTAATAATAATGATTTATAAAAATATTGAACTTAGAAAAGTTTAAAACTTGGATTTGATAAGTCAAGGGGGTCTTAATGTTAATTTATAAACTTTAAATAAAAGTTTCTGCATGAAATAAAAACCTTGATAAACTACAGGGACCATTTGTGTAAATTCCTTAAACACCCAAACCCCACCCCCCTTCTTCCCCGATTTCTTTCCCCACCTTCGGCCGAGAATCCCGCCACGATCGGAGCACTACACTGTATAATAATAAAACTTATGAATAATATATTTGGATTTAATAAATAGCGTTATGTGGCTGTGAACAATCGTAACCATCACATCTCGACGTTTCCGCCGTCAAGGTCGGGGTGTGACATGTACGGTAATTAAGAAGCCATATATCATATGTATAATACCCAAAATAATAAAACAATCAAACATCAGGGACCAGAAGTGTAAATATTCCAAAAAACCCAATCTTTCTCTCTCCCCCTACCCGCATTTCCGGCAGAACTCCGGCCACTATTCCGGCCAACTCCGGCGAAGCCCAAAACCGCCTCAAAACTTGACCATTTTAACCCAAATTGGTCCCATTACGATCGTGAACGTGATTCAAACAAGACCCCACTAAAAGTTTATTCGATTGAGTGCGATCTGAACCGATTTCTTTTTCCTTTTTTTCTTTCGGCCGACCACCATGTGCAAATCGCACTAAACGCGTATAATAATCTAAAGTAATCGTGCACTATCAAATGTTTAATCATTTCTAACATGTTTGTATACTCAATTTAATCTGAAACATTCAAAATCATTCATTCGATCACCACCAAAAGCCGCGACCTGCTACCTTATCAATCTCCACCTTCTAAGTTCTAATTCACGAAATTGGCATAGGGCTTTGCTTCCAGATCATCGTTAGAAGCTACCTGTGCAGTTAATTCGATTATCATCAACAATTACCCATTAAACCATCGAGCACTACGATCGCGACTGTTCTTGATCGAGTTCAGTTCCAAATCGACACCATTCGGGTAATTGTTTACATCTACATACTCGTTCAGACATGGGGAACAAAAGCCCATGGTTATCAGCTTTCACATGATCGTTTGGTGTGTCAATTTGGACCCAAACGAATCTAGGGTTTATATGAATTTGGGGATGGTTTTGTTTTATGGTTAAAAGGTTTAAAAACCAAGTGAATACCATGGCTTCGGCCCTGGTTCACTGGTTAGTCACATATGCTCAAACCTTGAGGTCCCGGGTTTGAACCCGGGCACCTTCAACTATATTTTTAAAGCTTTTTCAGTCTTAAAACAATTATGTAAAATTTCTAAAAATTATAGAAATTTGTTTTATAAACCTTGTTTATTTTAAAAGTTATTTAATTATTTTCTATAAATTTATTTATTTAAACACCTTAACGATTCGTGTATATATATAAATATTAACAAATGTTATAATTAGTTTATTTTTATAAAAATAAACTTTAGTTAGTGGGAATCATTAAGATGTTATTAGTCATTATGTTATCCTTGAATATTAGATATCCTAATTAGTATTTTAGTTCATTGCCTTGATCATATGATGCCCGTTCGCATAAGTACTCGTTTATATTCGGTTTATGTTTTAAATATATTTCCTTGCTTAACTTAGTAAACTTGATATGAATCCATTTTGATATTATTGTAGCTACTGGAAATATAAGTATTTTGACCACATTAAGATTTAGACCTTAACCGAGCATTTTAAATAAGTCACACGATTAACTAGTTTTCATGAGTATTTTGGGATGTGATTTTATAAATGACAAACAGATTTTTAATATGATTAGCCAAATTTTCCAGAAGTCAATCATGATTTATACTTATTTATAAAAATATTTCCAGACCTGTAACGGACGTGTTTTAACTAGAAATAATTTTACGGTTTACCAAAATACCCTTGAATTAAGCTCGTATTTTACAGCCAATTTACAGAGGCCATAACTTCTTCATAACAGATTCAAATCAGTTAAACCTTATGTCTATGACGAAGTTCGTCGAAAGACGAATCCGTTGATATATAAAACATCGAAAAACTCATTCGTTTAGACCTTCAAACAGTGGTTTTCGTAACAGCTAGCATTTCTGCGCAGCTGTAAAGATCCACGTTTTTCTCATATTTTGGTAATCCAGATCAGAAACTTTTCTAAATGAAAGTTGTTTAGAAATGACTAATCTAGTAAACTGGTGATTTTCAGAATTTTTAAACGTCGTTTAGTATTTTTAACGAGTGCGAAAAGACAGGGGCAGAACTGGAATTTTTCCAATTTAAAATAGGAAAATCCAAACTATAATTTGCGTTACGTTATCATAGGTTCTCGCGGCGTTAACCGATCCTAGACCTTGTTTCTGATTATTGTCATTCGTGTATAAGGTACGGATTCTGTTCCTTTGATTATCATAGTATTCATAATTTGTTTCCGTTACTTTGTTGTACGGATTCTTGGTTACCTTTATCATAGTATAAATTTTGTTCTGTTACTTTGTAGTACAGATTTTGATGCCATGTTTCCGCTAATATGACTCGTTCGACTTGTTAATGTTTACTTGTTGAAGGCTTACAGCATGTAATATATATTTTATAAGTTTGTGCTCATTATTGCATGTTCCTATAAATGTTCCATTGATACGTTATATATTGGTAGTTGTACTACCATTTGATTGATACTCTGTTACCCGAGCTCTCCAACATGTCATTGTGGCGTCAATGATGTGACACTTTTCGTGACGGTGTGTAATAAATAGTTCACGGCGTCTCCGTTAACACGTTAGTACTCAGGTAGTACTTTGGCCATAATATCTGGGAGGCGGATGGATCGATCCTAGTTCAGTTCAGTTCAGTTCAGTTCCGGGGGATGGAATCATGTGTGTACGCCCCACACACCATCTCATTGGTGCATAGTCTAGCTAGCTATGTACTTATCAGTTCAGTTTTGGTTCTGGGTACTTCTTATATTACACGACTTATTTTGTTTGTATATCACGCGTCGTGTAGATCAGTTCAGTTCAGTATTACATGTTCAGTTCAGTATCAGTATTATATGTTAGATTCAGATTTTCGTTTCAGTATCATATGATCCGTTCAGTATTCAGATAGAAGTATTTTATGCTTTTATCATTACTATTGTTATTTCCGTCACTGAGCAACTTTTGGCTCAGCCGTATTTTCTTCGTGGTGTTTTTCTTATTTGATTGTAGGTAATCAGGGTAATCCGGGAAACCAGTGAAGAGTGGTTGAAGATCAAGCTTATATTAACTGATGTAGTGAACAACCTAATTAGGTTCTTTCGGATTGTTTGGTTGTTTGAATTTATTTCTTTTGACTGTCTCTGTAATATCATGGATTTGGTTTTTGATTTGATATCTGTAATAGTGACACGTCAGCCTCTTCGGGTTGGGGTGTTGCAGTTATGGTATCAGAGCAAAGGCTCTTTCCTGTAGAAAACTTAAACATTAATAATAAACTTGTGAGGTAATGGGTAGACGTTGGGTTAGGATCTAATTTTTGTTCCCAATCAAAATTCCAGTATTCACACGTGTATCTTCATTTCAGATGGCTCCTAAGAGACGTGTGAACAACCGCAATAACTCGAATGGCCCCTCATCTGATACTCCTCTTGAAACCCTCGTTGCTAATGCCGTAAACGCTGCTATTTCTGGAATACTCCCTAATCTGATGACTCAGACTGCTCAAACAGTCATCCAGCAGATGCAACAGGCAAATTCGGAGGGAAACAACATAGGACCTCCACCCGGTGGAAATAACTCAGAGCCACCTTCTGGCGAGAACAACACAGGAGCACCTTCCAGTGATAATACACCACCAACCCGTGATGGTATTCATGTCTGGTTGGAACGTTTTCAGAAGCAAAGGCCTAAGTCTTTCAGTACTTCCAATGATCCGGTCGAGGTGCAAAACTGGATCAGTCATATTGAGAAATTGTTTGAGGTACTTGGTGTTGAGGACGTATACAAAGTAAGGTTGGCTACTTACAAGTTAGAAGATGATGCTCACAGATGGTGGACGACTGTGAAACAAGCTAGAGGAGGAAACGAATATGCAGCTACACTTCCTTGGGATAAATTCCGAGGAATGTTTTATGAGGAATACTTCACTGCTGCTGACCGTACTGAGTATCGTAGACAGTATGCTAATATTAGACAGAGGGATGATGAGCACATAACAGATTTCAAGACACGATTTACGCGGTTAGTGAGTTTTCTTGGTGCATCTGCAGGCTCGCCGCATGAGCAGACAGAAAATTTTCAGTGGGCCATATGTGAAAGAGATCGAAAGTTTATATTGAATCATCAGTTTAAAGATATTAATGAAGTGGTTGATGCTGTTAAAAACTTATATAATGATAAGAAGAATGGAAGGAAGTCGTATGATGATAACCGCAAGCGGCCTAGAGAGAATGACCATGATCAGTCATCTTCTCATACGAATAAGAATCAGTCTTCACCATCACGAGACCGTCGAAACCGTTTCGATCGCAACAACAACAATAACTCCCGATCATGGAAAAATCGAAACCAGAACCAGAAATCAACTCATAATCAGACTCAGCAGGCCTCTACTCGTGCTCAACCACCAAATCAGCAGCACCCTAATCAGGATCGGAATGCTATTCCTCAGTGTAACACATGCGGGAAACTTCATAAGGGAGCTTATCGTCTGGCCGGAGGATTATGTTTCAGGTGCGGACGTGCAGGACACATGATTAGGGATTGCCCTCAGCGCGACTCTCGTAATAACGCTGGAGGGAATCAAGCTAAACCTGCAACTGGAGGACGAGTTTTTGCGCTCACTGCAAATGAAGCGGCTAACGCACCAGGTATATTTCTGGCACCCTTAGTTAGCAACGTATTATATGCATATATATGTCTTATCCGATACTGATAATAAACGCCCTAGGTATGATCTCCGGTACCCTTTGCATTGGAAAGCGGGATATTTATGTCTTGTTTGATACGGGCGCTACGCATTCTGTCGTATCTCTTTTGTTTGCTAAGTACTTAAGGACTACACCGACTACGTTAGAAAACGCTTTGGCTATTACGACTCCATTAGGGGAGTCGACTATCATCTCGCATGTCTATAGAGATTGTCCGATCAGAATCGAGTCTATTATTCGTAAAGCTGATTTGTTTCCTATGCAAATGAGTGACTTTCATGTCATACTTGGTATGGACTGGTTAACTCGACATCATGTTACTATTGAATGCCAGACTCGTCGTGTTTTATTTGGAAATCCTCAATGCCCTGAACTCGTTTATCAAGGGACTCAGCCTCGGAAATCGTTGAAAATCATCTCTGCGTTTAAAGCTCAGAAACTCTTGTCGCACGGTTGCGTGGGATTCCTAGCTTCAGTGAAAGCTACATCTTCTGAAAAGCTAAACATATCTGATTATCCGATTGTATGTGATTTTCCTGACGTGTTTCCTGAGGAGTTACCCGGACTTCCACCAGATCGCGAGGTAGAATTCACTATTGATCTTATTCCAGGTGCTGAACCGATTTCTAAGGCACCGTATCGTATGGCACCTATAGAGCTTAAGGAGTTAAAGGAGCAGTTACAGGAATTACTAGATTTGGGATTTATTAGACCAAGTGTCTCGCCTTGGGGCGCACCGGTCCTATTCGTGAAGAAGAAAGATGGTTTTTTAAGACTCTGCATTGACTACAGAGAACTCAACAAGATCACTATCCGTAATCGTTACCCTCTGCCTCGTATTGATGATTTATTTGATCAGCTTCAGGGTGCAAAGTGTTTCTCTAAAATCGATCTGAGGTCTGGTTACCATCAGTTAAAGATCAAGGAGTCTGACGTCCCTAAATCTGCCTTTCGTACTCGGTATGGTCACTATGAGTTCCTGGTTATGCCGTTCGGGTTAACTAATGCCCCGGCCGTATTCATGGACCTAATGGACCGAGTCTTTCGCAAGTTCCTCGATAAGTTCGTCATTGTATTTATCGACGACATCTTAATTTATTCTAAAAGTAAGGAGGAGCATGAGAATCATCTTCGTATCGTGCTCGAAACACTACGTGAAAAGAAGCTTTATGCTAAATTTTCAAAGTGTGAATTTTGGCTGAGCAAGGTAGCCTTTTTGGGTCATGTCGTTTCTGCGGATGGTATTATGATGGACCCTGCTAAAATAGAGGCGATCACTAAGTGGCCTAGACCTACCTCGGCCACAGAAGTCCGTAGTTTCCTTGGCCTTCCTGGTTACTACCGCAGATTTGTCGAAGGTTTTTCTGTTATAGCTTTACCCCTTACGCAACTGTTAAGGAAAGGGGTTAAGTACTCTTGGGATGATGAGCGAGAGAAAAGTTTTGAAGAGCTCAAGAAAAGATTGGTGTCTGCTCCTGTTCTCACACTTCCATCAGGCACGGGTGGATATCAGATTTACAGCGATGCCTTTAAAAAGGGACTTGGATGAGTGCTAATGCAGCATGGTAAGGTCATTGCTTATGCTTCACGGCAGTTGGAACCTTACGAGATTAATTATCCTACGATGATCTTGAACTCGCTGCTGTTATTTTCGCGTTGAAAATATGGCGTCACTATCTTTACGGAGAGACTTGTGATATTTTTACTGATCACAAGAGCTTGAAATACATCTTCACACAAAAGGAACTAAACATGAGGCAGAGAAGATGGTTAGAGTTGCTAAAAGATTGTGATGCCAATATTCAGTATCATCCGGGAAAGGCCAATGTGGTAGCTGATGCTCTTAGCAGGAAGAGCTCAGGCCAAGTAGCCTCCCTACAGCTACAGCCTTAGAACATTACCGATCTCGATAGATTGGGTATTGGCCTACATATTGGCAAGAGCGACGGATATCTCGCTAGACTTCAGATTGAGTCAGACTTAATATCCCGGATTAAGAACGCACAGAAAGACGATGGTGAACTCTGGGCAATCTTACAGAATGTGGAGATTGGTAAACAATCAGAATTTAGAATAGATGAGCATGGGGTAATTTGGTGTGGTAAATGTTTATGTGTGCCTAATGATTCTTCTCTTCGAGAATCGTTATTAGCTGAGGCACATAGTTCTCCATTCTCTATCCATCCTGGATCTACTAAGATGTATCGTGATCTTCGTCAAAATTTCTGGTGGAATGGTATGAAAGAAGACGTGGCTAGATTTGTTAGCAGATGTCTTACTTGTCAACAAGTTAAGATTGAGCATCAAAGAACTAGTGGACTGCTTCAGCCACTACCTATTCTAGTATGGAAATGGGATGATATTTCCATGGATTTTGTAACCGGGTTACCAAAAACATTCAAGAAGAATGATGCGATATGGGTTGTGGTAGACAGATTGTCAAAGTCAGCTCACTTTCTACCTATTCAGCAGGGATTCTCAGTTAGCAAACTATCTGAAGTGTTTACACAAGAGATTGTTAGACTTCATGGCACTCCGGTGTCTATCGTGTCTGATCGAGGCCCGAGGTTCACTTCTCGCTTTTGGAAGGGTTTGCAAGCTGCATGGGGTACCAAGTTAAGGTTTAGTACGACATTTCATCCTCAGACAGACGGTCAGCCAGAGCGTACTATTCAGACACTCGAGGACATGCTTCGAGCTTGTGCCTTAGAGTGGACTGGGAACTGGGATGAGTACTTGTGTTTGGTCGAGTTTGCTTACAACAATAGTTGGCAAGCTAGCATTGGCATGACACCTTTCGAATTATTGTATGGTCGTAAATGTAGAGCACCTATTTGTTGGGAAGAGGTCGGTGAAAGAGTCATTGAAGGACCCGAGTTAGTTCAAATCACGAATGAGAAAGTTGCGACTGCTAGAGAAAAGTTAAAGGAAGCTCAAAGTAGACAGAAAAGTTATGCAGACCGACACCGTCGACTTTTGGAGTTTAAGATCGGTGACAAAGTGTTCATGAAGGTTTCGCCTTGCAAAGGCGTACGACGTTTTGGTATAAAAGGGAAACTTAGTCCACGGTTTATCGGACCCTTTGAAATTCTAGAAAGAGTTGGTGAGGTTTCGTATCGTTTGGCTTTACCACCTCAACTGTCACATGTGCATAACGTCTTTCATGTATCAATTTTAAGGGGGTACAATTATCATCCTCTTCACGTTGTGATTTATCCGCTTCATCTGATTCGTGAAGACTTATCATTCGTGGAGGAACCCGAGGCCATACTTGACCGACAAGAACGCATTATGCGTAAGAAAACTATTCCTTTTGTTAAAGTATTATGGAAAAACCATTCCGAACGTGAAGCTACATGGGAGATACAAGATGAAATCCGTTCTCAATATCCGTATCTATTTACCTCTTAGGTATTATCTTTTATATGTTTCTGTTATCAGTTATGAAGTTACCATTTATCTGTTTCTTGAACATCACATTAGTCATCTCTTATACGATTTTGTCTGCCGAATCGATTCTGTTTCAGCTATTGAATAATTATGAAGGATTTCGTTCACTTGTTGATTGTTACTACTACGTGTACGTTATGTCATATCTTGTTCGATCTGTACCTAGCAATTTCGTGGACGAAATTATTTTAAGGGGAGTAGAATTATAATACCCAAAATAATAAAACAATCAAACATCAGGGACCAAAAGTGTAAATATTCCAAAAAACCCAATCTTTCTCTCTCCCCCTACCCGCATTTCCGGCAGAACTCCGGCCTCTATTCCGGCCAACTCCGGCGAAGCCCAAAACCGCTTCAAAACTTGACCATTTTAACCCAAATTGGTCCCATTACGATCGTGAACGTGATTCAAACAAGACCCCACTAAAAGTTTATTCGATTGAGTGCGATCTGAACCGATTTCTTTTTCCTTTTTTCTTTCGGCCGACCACCATGTGCAAATCGCACTAAACGCGTATAATAATCTAAAGTAATCGTGCACTATCAAATGTTTAATCATTTCTAACATGTTTGTATACTCAATTTAATCTGAAACATTCAAAATCATTCATTCGATCACCACCAAAAGCCACGACCTGCTACCTTATCAATCTCCACCTTCTAAGTTCTAATTCACGAAATTGGCATAGGGCTTTGCTTCCAGATCATCGTTAGAAGCTACCTGTGTAGTTAATTCGATTATCATCAACAATTACCCATTAAACCATCGAGCACTACGATCGCGACTGTTCTTGATCGAGTTCAGTTCCAAATCGACACCATTCGGGTAATTGTTTACATCTACATACTCGTTCAGACATGGGGAACAAAAGCCCCATGGTTATCAGCTTTCACATGATCGTTTGGTGTGTCAATTTGGACCCAAACGAATCTAGGGTTTATATGAATTTGGGGATGGTTTTGTTTTATGGTTAAAAGGTTTAAAAACCAAGTGAATACCATGGCTTCGGCCCTGGTTCACTGGTTAGTCACATATGCTCAAACCTTGAGGTCCCGGTTTGAACCCGGGCACCTTCAACTATATTTTTAAAGCTTTTTCAGTCTTAAAACAATTATGTAAAATTTCTAAAAATTATAGAAATTTGTTTTATAAACCTTGTTTATTTTAAAAGTTATTTAATTATTTTCTATAAATTTATTTATTTAAACACCTTAACGATTCGTATATATATATAAATATTAACAAATGTTATAATTAGTTTATTTTTTATAAAAATAAACTTTAATTAGTGGGAATCATTAAGATGTTATTAGTCATTACGTTATCCTTGAATATTAGATATCCTAATTAGTATTTTAGTTCATTGCCTTGATCATATGATGCCCGTTCGCATAAGTACTCGTTTATATTCGGTTTATGTTTTAAATATATTTTCCTTGCTTAACTTAGTAAACTTGATATGAATCCATTTTGATATTATTGTAGCTACTGGAAATATAAGTATTTTGACCACATCAAGATATATTTTATAAGTTTGTGCTCATTATTGCATGTTCCTTGTTAATGTTTACTTGTTGAAGGCTTACAGCATGTAATATATATTTTATAAGTTTGTGCTCATTATTGCATGTTCCTATAAATGTTCCATTGATACGTTATATATTGGTAGTTGTACTACCATTTGATTGATACTCTGTTACCCGAGCTCTCCGACATGTCATTGTGGCGTCAATGATGTGACACTTTTCGTGACGGTGTGTAATAAATAGTTCACGGCGTCTCCGTTAACACGTTAGTACTCAGGTAGTACTTTGGCCATAATATCTGGGAGGCGGATGGATCGATCCTAGTTCAGTTCAGTTCCGGGGGATGGAATCATGTGTGTACGCCCCACACACCATCTCATTGGTGCATAGTCTAGCTAGCTATGTACTTATCAGTTCAGTTTTGACTCTGGGTACTTCTTATATTACACGACTTATTTTGTTTGTATATCACGCGTCGTGTAGATCAGTTCAGTTCAGTATTACATGTTCAGTTCAGTATCAGTATTATATGTTAGATTCAGATTTCCGTTTCAGTATCATATGATCCGTTCAGTATTCAGATAGAAGTATTTTATGCTTTTATCATTACTATTGTTATTTCCGTCACTGAGCAACTTTTGGCTCAGCCGTATTTTCTTCGTGGTGTTTTTCTTATTTGATTGTAGGTAATCAGGGTAATCCGGGAAACCAGTGAAGAGTGGTTGAAGATCAAGCTTATATTAACTGATGTAATGAACAACCTAATTAGGTTCTTTCGGATTGTTTGGTTGTTTGAATTTATTTCTTTTGACTGTCTCTGTAATATCATGGATTTGGTTTTTGATTTGATATCTGTAATAATGACACGTCAGCCTCTACGGGTTGGGGTGTTACAATATGGCTCTTTGGATTTCAGGTATTATTGAATGTTCTAACAAAGCATGCGAAGGAAGTATCATACTCGTGTATTAAACTAAACATACAAAAGTCTAAATGAGCCTAAACCTATGTATCATACTTGCATATGGCCCCCTCAACTATACACTACGCATCATGTACCATCTCAGTATTGCCTTTAGTGGTTATCGATCTACATGGATACTATACAACTATATACTTGATATACTATATCACTAGGTTCATCTATGTTATCAAATTTGACATCCCCTTCTTCATTCATCACATATCTTGCAAGATATTTCAATACCACATAACTTAAGCATCAATTCATAATAATGTTGAATAGTTCTCTTTTTGTTAGTATGATGAGACTAACATTTGTTTTATTGATGTCGTTATCATTTATAGGTCTATAATGGAATTCCTTAGCTCAAATCCCTTGAATGCGTCCATTTCATAGCTTCCATAAGTCTTCATGTAGCTAACATAACATCTATTTCTATAATGACCACTACACCTGTAACTCATAGTATGCTAGGACTTTAGAAAAAATTGTCATTTGAAAAGTCCAATACAAGAAATTAGGAAAAGGTTAAAGACATATTGGAAAAGGATTGTTCCCTTTTCAAAATGTATTTGTGTTTAGTCAATCTTCAATATTTTTTTTTCTACACATACAATAATAGAGTTACGTCCCAAGATATCGACTTCCTGATTGTAAGGTGTCTCATATTTAACTTGTGGAATGTTCAAATAATACAGAATGCAGGAGTATATAAGAAGTCGTTCAAAAAAAATGTATGTAATTATATATAAGAGAGTAACAAAATTAGAAAAAAGAATACCAACACCTACATACAATTAAATGTTAGTGTGTCATTTACTTTTTAGATTTTTTTTATCTCATTCGTTTCAATCGTGTGTGTCTTTGGTTTACATTCCAAAACTTTAATTTCAACAAAAATCCATTATTAGATGTTACTGCAAACTCAAAGACTAAATTGTACTCATCCACATGGGTTGATCTACCAACATAGGACCGATGTTACCTAACACGAGATTAATTATAAGTTATATTTGTATCAAACGCAGGACAATGCATGACACGTATAATAAGGTTAAAGTATGTGATTTAACACAAGCAGTACCCTTTGTTTTAAGATTAGGGGTTATTTGATAGCGTATTAATAATCATTAAAATGTTACCTCTTAATAGTTTATAGTCTCTTAATAGTTAAGATTCATACTAAATATTCAGCTTTAAGTTACCTTTTAATCATTAAGAGAGTATTAACCTTTAAAAGATAGTCTCTTAATGACCATAAAAGGCTACAAAACAGCCTCTTACTCACGCATGTAACCAAGTCGTGTTCGAGCTTGCATCAACATATGTTTTCTATATTTTTCTTTAGCGGATTTAGTTTAGTCTCCTATAGCGGATTTAGTTTAGTCTCCTTAATTATTTAGTTGTGCCCGACCTAGTGAACTTTTTGCACATTCTGTTCACATATAAGTTATTTAAATTTGACAGCCCTTTGTTAATCTATTTTGTTTTGTATATATTTTATATGTTCATTCTTAATGAAAAAATATTAGGTTTATTTTATAACTTGTAACATGTAATACAATCAAAGAATTTCTAAAAGAAAAATAAAACCTTAATAATAACTAAATTTAACCATAAATAATTTTGACTTTTGAATAATTACAAAGTGAAACTTATAATAGCATTCACAACCCATGCCTTATAAGCATGTGAGTGTGAGTCCTTAAATTATATGGGATAGTTTTGAGTGGTTGTGAGTAGAGGAGAGAGAAAATGTTACTGTTCATCTGTAAATTTAAGAACTCACTGTTCAACCCTTATAAATTTTTTAATATTTTTGAAAGTGGTTGTGAGTGAAGGAGGGAGAAAATATAATGAAAAAAGTATAAAAATATATTATTTAATTGAAAGACGAGAGAAGAAGTAGTGATTTTTAGTGTAATTATATAGATAAAGATAAGGAATGGGATGTGAATGCTCTAATAATAAGTATCCAATAAACCATGTAACACCCGGCCTCTCACACCAACAATATTGTCCGCTTCGTCCACGAGGAGCTCGCGGATTTGCTTTTGGTTGCCCAGGTGAAAACTTCCCAGGGAGGTCACCCATCCCTGGATTGCTCCCACCAGAGCACGCTTAACTGTGGAGTTCTCCTCTCATCCACAGCCAATACGCCCAAAATGCGTTGTTGATATTAGAGGCCAGACATTCCTTATGAACCAGGAATCTCTCCTGTCCACGGCCGATGTGGGATATGTGTAGGGTGTCACAAGCCAAGACCCATAAAAGGCCCTTACTAGAATTATTTAAAAAAGAAGCAAAAAATGAACTACATTCCACCTCAAGTGATCATCCATGCATATATAAGATTGTAATCCTACCTAGATAATTTTAAAAAGTATAAATATCGCTTTAGTTAAACTCTTCTTAAGGAAGATTTCTAGCTTGAATATTATATGCATCTAGTCATGTGAATTGAGTCGAAATATCCGATTGGCAAGTCGAGGATAAACCAAGTGACGTGGATGATGGGTTAGTTGGTGTTTGTTTATCTCTTAAGCTTTTCACCCTTTGTTAAATGATAACCTTGTTTACTCATTCACTAACTAAAGTAATTTTTTATACACCACCCACAATAGTTAATAATAAAGATAAATATTTTAATATTAACTCGCCTTGTAAAACACAAAAGTTTTAAATCTTGGGAAATTTTAATCCAAATTTATTCTCTTATTTATACTTTTCTAGCTTTATCTATCCTTTCTAATAAACCAAGCTTTGCTTTGCCACATGGCAATTTTTTAAGCAATGTATTGTCCACATGTCACTCCCTCAATCACTACACTTTTTATTTTGCCGCTCACAAATATCGGATCTTCACGCGGATCCTTCTCGGGTTATCCGTCAAATGGGTCTTCCCCAAACAAACCATGCCCCCACTTTTCTCTTCCCAGATCTCTTCTCCAACCCTAATCATCCAAGATTTCTCCTCCACCGCCGCTTCTCTTCTTCGCATATTTCTCCTAATTGATCTTCGTCGCTTTCACCACGTTCCATTGCTTGTAGATCTTCTTTCTCCGTCGCTTTGTGCCAGGTTTGTTCTTCCTTCTCCTAAACTTTGTGGCAGGAAGACGAAGATCATGACATATTCAAGCCATTCCATTGTAATTGGTATGGCAACCATTTATGTTTGTCGAAAGGTATGGTTTTCTCAACTCTCTAATTCGATTTCATTTTTATTTATTAGGTATAATGTGTGCATATGTTTCTATTACCACAGATTTCTTTGTTATAATGTGTGAAAACATTACATTGGCACATTACATGTTTCGTTCATTTGAAGTTTGCCTATAAACATATGGAGTACAGGTGCCTCTATAATCAGGTCGAACTGGTTCGGTAACATATCAAAAGGGTTCGGGCTGGAACATCTTTTGTATAATTGATTGGGTATACTTTTAAAAATTAAATAAAAATTACCATACTTATATCATTTAAGAAGATTAATTGATTCTAATCTAATTTAAAATTAGAAGATACATTCATCATTTAAATTAGTTTCCCTTATATTTTGTGATAACTTAAATTCTAAAATAAATATATATTGGTCAACTTTTAAACTTTCCTAAATTGATTATCATTTAATGTATTTATTACCTCTGTTAGCTTGCAAATTATAGCAATTCAAATTCAAAATATTTATATTTTCTTTATCCAGAAACATCTTTTATAATTTAGTTAATCTTTTTTACACTTTATGTCTTAATCTTTCATTTTTCTTTTTCAAGAAACATCTTTTATGATTTAGTTAATCTTTTTCGCAATTAATAGACTATATTAAATTTTATATAACATAAGTCTATACTTTGGAAATTTACAAATAACTGTTGGTAAATTCTCAATATTTTATTTTTCTTTCTCCATAAACACCTTTCAAAATTTAGTTAGTCTTTTTAGCAACTAATAGACTATATTAAAATTTATATTACATAAGTCTTGGCTTTTCTAAATTTACATGTCCAAAAATTTAAATAACTGTTTGTAAATTTTTTATATGTAATCTTTTAATTTTGATTTCTGGGTTTCCTTTTTAGTATACATTTATTAAAAACCAAATCAATTTAATTTAATAGGTTCTCATTATTTTAATCTATATCTATAACATTTAATAAATCAATGTTTATTTGGCCACTTGTCATTCTCTTAACCTATATTTTTGCCACTTGTTTTTTTAACATCCATATATCAATTTTTCTTTCAAAAGGGTATTATATAATTTAAATACTCATACACATTTCTCTCTCTTATTTAAAATAAATTTTATTAATTATTATGTTTCTCTCTTTTATATATATATATTTAAAGTCAAACTATCTTTTTTTAAATAGATTTTTTGAGGGAAATTAAAAATAACATCTTTTAATTAAAATCTAAATAACAAAACTAAAGTTTTATATGATATAAATAAAATATTTTAAAATAATATTTTATATTATAAACAGGTGAAATATTTAAAACAATCTTATTAAAACAACCAGAATAATTACAAATTATATTTTTTTAAACAATATTTTTATAAAAAATATTTTTTATATAAAATCTTAAAACGCATGTTTTAAAATAAAACTATTTACATAAGAGAGTTAAAAATGGTATAATTGTTTTATTTCTTGAACTTTTACCTATATATAATTTTAAATATATTTTATATTAAAATATTATACTGTAACTATTCATGTTTATTTTACATATATATTTACATTAAAATTTAATCCGTTTATTTATTGAGTGTTTAGCATATCTATCAATCTATAAAAAAACTAAAATTAGCATGAAACAATTGTAGATCTTATTATACTTACTTTCTCATTTCTCTATATTATTAATAATGATATTGAATACTAATAATATTACTCATACCATTTTAAATTAAAAAAATATATAATTTAATAAATTAAAAACCAATTTTTAATTGAAAACACACTTTTTAAAACACAAAAATTTTATAAAATACAGAATACAATGAATTTTAAAAAAAAATCATTTTTCTTAAAACAATATATTTAAAGATCACAATTTTTTTGTTAAAATAAAGTTTAAGAAAAATACATTATTGTTTATTTACTTAAAGTAGCTATTTATGCATACTTATAATCATATTTTATCCTCAAGGATGATTTTATAATGCATAAATATTTATTAATGATTATTTAATATTTTATTTGTTCAATCTGTGTATTACACGGGGACTAACCTAGTATTATTATATACCAATAATAATGTATAAATGTAGCCTTTCTTTTTACAAACGAGATTATAAATTTAACAAGTGGCGTGATTGTATATCGTCAAAATTTCATTACTCTTAATAAATTCTATATTACGGAGACAATGTATATAAAAGTCACCAAAGTATTAGAGTTTCTCTAAGGTTTGATGTATTCAAAATTGTTATATATGCCGCTCACTCACTAATTAATTTTAAAAAACAAGAACGGTCATAAAAAGTATTATAAGTTTTTCTATAAAAGTAGGGGATATGTTTATTTGTTTAAATACAAAATGTTTTAAAACTAAAAGTTATAAGAAGTAATCTCAATCATCCATCTTCTTATGGTTGAGACCAATTTATAGAAAAAAGTTTGTTAGATGTTATTTTAATAATAACCATTTTTGTTGACTATTTACAAGGTCGTTTGTCTTTTTTAAACGTTCACAACTTTAATGTATGGTATTATTTTTTTATAAAAATTACACCATAAAATTAAGTGTTTTTTTCTGTAAAACAATTATAGTATTGTTATGTTTTTAAGCTCATATATCGCCTTAACGGTTTTTAGTGCAATTCAATTTATCTTTTTGTTAGTTATTTTGTTTTTCTAAATATTATTGTGTTTTTTTAAGTGATGAATTTAAAAAATATATATAATGATAGAATAACATTATTATGTATCTCTGATATGTAAAACATAATAATAAATTAATAACTAACTAATCTATTTATTAATCTAATAAATTAAAAACAATGATAAAATTATACAATGTCTCATTTTATCATCATTGTGTAATCTTTAACACTATGAGATTTGAAAAATCTATTGTTGAAATAAAATTATTATATACTTCTACTTTTAAAACAAATGATAGATGACAACAATTTTATATGATTTATAGAAAGGAATGACAAAAATAACATATTGTGTTATTTTCAACATTGTGAGTTTTGGTAAATACATTAGTGAAAGTATATTATTGTACACTTTTAATTATAAAACACAATAACAGATAACAAGTTATATAATATATAGAAACAGTGATAATAATAGCACAAAATGATGTAAAACGTAAAATACAATGATGAATACAAATAACAAATTATGTAAAATATATGACACAATGAATGTATATGACACGATAAGCTGATGTATTTAATACAATGAACAAATGTCATATTCTTTATAACAATAGAATGAAATCTGTCAAGTTCACGATCCTTTTTAAAATTTTTAGATTAAATGCCCTTTTTACTGTAACCATAACTTTTTAGATTAAATACCCTATTTACAATAACTCTATCCTAATTTTAGTAAATATGTAAATCGTACGTTACAGAGAGTATTGATGCATGGAGAAATTTGTTACGCTTAGTTTAGAATAAAATTGATATCAGATTATATATAAAAAGAAGAATTTGTAATAATTAAATTAAAATTTTAAGCCACATAACTTTACATGACAAATAAAATGATGAATTTGCTATGGCCTATAAATGCTATTGATAATATATAATATTATGTTAGTAACCAGTGTATTACACGAGTTGAATAAATAAATTATTAATAATTAGTAAAAATAATTTAGAAATTATAAAATCATGCTTGAAGATAAAATACGATCATAATTACATACAAATATCTACCTTAGTAAATAAACAATAATGTATTTTTCTTAAACTTTTATTTTATAAAAAAACTATGGTTTTTAAATATTTTGTTTTAAGTAAAATGAATTGTGTTAAGAAGTATGTTGCTTTTTTTTTCTAAAAGAGTGTTTTTAATTTAAAAAAAATAGACTTATAATTTATTAAATTATACATTTTTTAATTAAAAATGGTATGAATAATATTATTCACATTCGATATTAGTTTTAATAATAGAGAGAAATGAGAAAGTGAGTATGATGAGGCTTACGATTGCTTCACGTCTTATCTTATTTTTTGTATTATTATAATAGATAGATATATAGGACAAATAGATAGATAGGCTAGAAACACATTCATTAAACGGATTATAGTTAGTAATAAACACAAAGATTTACGGTACGATATTTTAATATAGGATATGAATTATATATACGTAATAGTTCAAGAAAATAAAATAATTATATTATTCTTCTTATC
Source organism: Flaveria linearis (assembly GCA_024085815.1). Lineage (NCBI taxonomy): Eukaryota > Viridiplantae > Streptophyta > Magnoliopsida > Asterales > Asteraceae > Flaveria > Flaveria linearis. The sequence continues at coordinate 88,925,110 of CM044004.1, forward strand.
TAAATAGTTTTATTAAATTTATTTTTTATAAAAATTTTGTTTATTAAAAACTTTAGTTTGTAATTATTCTGGTTGCTCCAATAAGATTGTTTTTAGAAAAGTTCACATTTTTATTATTATTTTTTAAAATGTCCGATTTAAATTTTTTGTTTCTAAATGTTTAATGTTTTAGAAAATTTCATATTATAAAATTTTATTATTAGTTTTATTTTAATAAAAAGATGTGATTTTTGATTTTCTTAAAAAATCTAATTTTTAAAGATATCTTGATTTTAAAAATCTAGATGAGAGAGAGAAATATAATAATTAATAAAATTAATCTTTAACTAGTGTTAATATCCAGGCGCGCGTTGCGCGTCTTGAAAACGCTGTAAATCGATACTCTATAAACTATCTAAGACAGCAAGATGACACCGAGAGGACCACGCCGACCACAAAATGTCGGCAACACCACAGTTTGAGACTATTAAAATCAACAATTTTTCACTTTAATGTCGGGCTCAGAGTGTGTAAAGAAATGACTCTATCATGGCCGGAGGGCGGGTTGCAGGCAATAACCTGCCATCCTACACCCTTCCAGGGCTAGACAATGTCCTCAATCAATTTTTACTCAGACCCATCAACTTATCACAGCCCATTAGAATGAAATTAAAAGATGTTACCTGAATCTGTAGCAAGAGCTCATACTTCTTTAACTGATTCAATTGCACGTTCCTGAGGAGCATGTAGAACAATTGTTGTGGATCCCACAACATATATACATCAAAAAATACTGGTATTTCTACCAGGCCCAGTACCCCAGCAGCTGATGAAATCATCAAGGAACCTAAAATACCAATTTACTAAATGAGTAATTTACCCTTTTGGTTCATGTAATTCGAGTCAATTTCATGTCAATGCTCACATCAAATGTGGGCTAAAGTTTATGAATAACAAATAAGTTTTATCTTATAACTTCCAGAATGATACTTAATTACATTATCCTTTACATAAATGACCAACAACAATATAGAATATAGATAATACAGAATCTTGCAATCGAATAGTTCTTTCTCTAAGATTAATTTGATTAAAATTAGATCGTTAAAAAATCTCTCCATCTCTCAGAAACAATGCAGCCGCGTCATATGTGTAGTCCCGAAGTTTTTAGTCTTAAAGTTCTTCAAGAAAAGAAGGTTTACACTAATAATAGGGATTATTATCTATTGTGTACCTGATGTTAATAAAGATCTTGCAGCTTCCAAAGTTAATCAAAGCCATTCAAGTGATGACGTGATTCATCCCCTCCCCTTGACTCCAAGCCCAGACTTTATACTCGCACCAACTTCCATAGCATCCTTCACCTATGTTATCGAAGTTGATTGGTTATGAATCTTGATAACCAATTTTGAGAAAAAAAACAGTTGTGTTATGTATTAACAATATATAGTGGTTCGTGCGTGTTCGTCAATAACCACTTAAGCTAGATTGTGTTGGGTTAGATAACAGTTCAAAGCAGACAGTTTATTAATAAGGGTTTAAATGGATGAGTTTTCACCAGCAAGTTCAATTTGTTAAATGCAACACAGGCACAATATAAGTTGATGATACAAGCACAAAGATTTTAAAATGTCAATTGCTGGCAGAAGCATTATTCAAAAATCTACCCTTTACATATGCATCAACCAGAAATTTACTTAAGAAATTCGACCATGGTTGACATCAAATTATATTACCTCAGAAATTCAGACCTAAGTTTAAAATTATATAATTCATGATCAAGAATCACCCATTAAATCTGATGTGATCCATGTAGATAATCATAGAAAATTCATACAAATTGGGAGAACGATGACCTAAACATACCAACTATGATGCAAAGGCATACGATCTTCAAATTTCAAATAGAAATCGCATATAAAGAGAAGACATACCGATTGGATGCCGGAGGCACTAAGGGTTCCAGCGGTATCCCTGCCGGCTGCGCCACCACCGGTAGCCACCTTCACCGCCGTCGTCACCCCTTTCTCCACCAACCCAAACTACCACTCTCCGATTCACCTTCGTTAATCCCTAATCACGCCCTTCGAAGTCTCATTTCCAATTACACTGCCCTCAATTTATCAAAACCCTATCAGAATCGACAACACCCAGAAAGCCTGATTTCGAATTTGACCTCGAAATCGTCGTCTCCGGAGGTTAAGCTTGTGTCGATTGAGCACCTCTGTCAGCTTTCGAAACGTGAGGGTGACGTCTGGGTCGTGCGTTGTCAGCATGTCTGGGCATGTTATTCCAGTAAGGTTTGCAGATGGTTCGTTGAAGATTAAGACAGAGATGCTTCCTGTATCGTCGGAAATTGTAGCAGTGATTCGGTATCTGCAATGAGTTTTTGCGTTAATTGTTTATTTTATTATAAAAAGAAGTGTTGGTAGAACACTACACACCAGATTTTTCCACGTATTCGTAAGCCAACAAAGCCACCTCTGCAGTTTGACCAGTAAGAAGAGCAATGGATTTGCAGCTATTGGAAATTAGTGACGCACTCTTGTAGTATATCTTCTGCAAATAGTAATCCATGCTGCAATAGACAAAAATAAATTAGCTAAAATGTTGCTAATCTTCAAGTATTAAGCTATAAACAATGACATGACATAACATTGGTTGAGGCCCCACAATACACACCCTCAAAACAACTCAAGTGCGCAATGTTTTGCTTTTGGATTTTGCTCGCGATGGGAAAAACGTAAGTACAGAAGTGAAGGAAACAATACGCTGATGTGCGGTTTAAATAAAACATAGCATACCTACTACGCTGATGTGCTGATGAGCTCATTTTCATTGCCTCCCCAGTAACAATATGCTCAGTTGCTGTCACACCCCGACCGACGGCGGAATCATCGGAGCGGACGAGGGAATGATTGATTGTTCATAACTCATGATTGTCTAGTAGTGAAAATAATATTAGGATCAGATTACATGATAGAATAAGTACAACATACACAAATACAACAATTGAAACCACAAATAATGATTGTCTTTTATTTTAACTAGGTCCGTGTCTTAGATGAGCACGTAGAAGTCCACTATCTTGCTTAACCTGAAATCACGTGAGAAAATAAAGTCAGCTAACGAGTTAGCTGGTGAGTAATCACAGTTTTGAATATACATATAGATTGATTGATTGATCCATCGATAATAATTCAATTCACAAGGTAATATTAAGACTTATATGGCAATAGCGAAGCATATAGATAAACCGACACAATATAAACCCCTTGACTTGTCACTTTGCATATAATATAGACTTGCACATAAACACCATAGATTGACTAAATTGCCTCTGGCACAATCACCACTCGACTGTTCATATGGGGTGGGTTATCCAAACCAGTAGATCTACATTGTTGCCAGGATTGATTGATTGATTGAATTAGGGTTCTACTGTCGTCCAGTTTATCACAGTATGTTCACGTAATTGCAAGTAATAACATAACCTGTCTTGAATTGAATTTAGAATGAAATAACAATAGAATATCATGATTTGATATTTTGTATCACATGATTTCCCCCAAATAGGAAATGATATAAAAAGGGGATATGAATACTCACCTGATTGATGAGATTGGATTTTGATCGTGATAGGTTAGACACCTGTGATTTCCTTACGGTTAACCTAAGGAACGGTGTCTCGTGTTAGAATAATAATGATTTGAAAGTTTGGGAATGTTTTAAGGTTTCCATTTTGATTTTGAATGGTAGTTTAAATATTCTATCTAATTTGTATGTCTTGAAACAAATAGATTTATTGAAAATGATTATGTTTAGATTTTAGAAATAAACGTATTAGTTTACGTATCTGTTTGATTTATTGTGAAAATGTGGAAAAATAAATAATTAATCTTATTAATTAATTATGTGATAATTAACTAATATGTTTAATTATTTAATTTATTAAAAGAAATGAAATTGTTATTTAAAATGATTTAAATATAATAAATTTATATATTTAATCATTATTTAAACAATAATAAATATTGTGTGAAATTATTACAAATAATATTGTGTCAAATAATAATTCAATAAATTAAATTATTATTAGGAGTTCATTTTTATTTAAATAATTTTGTATTATTTATAACTTTATTTATTTAAAACATTTATTAAAAATAGATAAAATATTGAAATAAATTCCAGAAAAATAATTTAGTTGTTTAAATATTTTTAATGTCTTAAAAATATTTTTTATGATTTTTATGAATTTTTTTTAGAATTTTTAGAGGCTTAAAATGGCCTAAAAAAATGATTGAGGTGGCCCGGGGTCGAACCCGGGACCTCATGGATTGCAATGGGTGCAGGGACCAGTGAACCAAAGTCACAACCGCGAAATGAATCAGTATCTTATTGTTTTAAACCAATATAACCAAAACCCAAAATCCCCTTCGAGCCCTAGATCGATCCGAACCCAAATCGACCTCGAAATCGATCTTGAAAGCTCCTGAAATCATGGGGCTTTTGTTCCCTACAAGAAATCGAGTGTGTGTGTATGTGTAATTACCTCTTATAAGTTCGAATTAATGGTATTCCAATCGAAGAACAGTCGCGACGAAGATGATGATTGTATGATGCTTAAACAGTGTTTATAATCGAATTAAATTTGTAGGAAGCTTCGTATGATGGTAAGTATCATAATCTCGTTGTCAATTTCAGTAATAATGGATCGGAGATGGGGATACGAGGTTGTTGCAGGTCCGACGGTTTCAAATGGGTTAATGGTGGTGTTGTTGTTGATTTTTTTTAAAATTGAAATCCAATGGAGGTTATAAACGATCCACGATTTGTTAGTGCAGGTTTACTTTCAATTTTTAAAACCCGTAGTGCTCGATTTGTGCGGGTTTCTTGGCCGAAAGTGTGGTGAGTGGATTTGTTGTCAATCGCACTCGAATTTTGAAATGGAAGGTGGGGTAAAGTTTGAATCAATCACGCTAGTTTGTCGGGGTGTTTAATTTGGTCAAAACCCGAGTGGTTTTGTGCGTTTGGCTTCGCCGGAACGATGGCCGGAAGTGGGCCGGCGGGAGAAGAAAGTCGACGGGGGGGGAAAGGGATGGTTAAAAAAAAATTACACATTGCCCCCCTGTGGTTTGTATTGTGTGTTATTTTAAATCAAGATTTTTAAAACAAGTTTCCAATATTACATATTCAACCCAAAAGTTTAATAGGGTTAAGTTTTTAATAATAAATTATTATTATTATTATTATTATTATTATTATTATTATTATTATTATAATTATTGGAATTAATATCAACGTATTAACTTAATTGTTTATAAAATTAACTTTTATTTAACAAGAATTACGAGATGTTACAGTCTCCCCTGCTTTAGGAAATTTCGTCCCGAAATTTTTACAAGGAGGATGAAACAAAAAGATGAGGGTACTGGGATTTCATTTGGTCCTCACGTTCCCAGGTGAATTCTGGGCCACGTTTAGATTCCCAGCGAACTTTGACAATAGGTATCCGGCTACGTTTGAGTTGTTTGACTTCCCGATCCATAATTTCCACAGGTTTCTCAATAAAATGCATAGATTTATCAATCTGAACTTCGTCGAGTGGTATGTGGAGATTTTCATCGGCAAGACATTTCTTGAGATTTGAAACATGAAACGTCGGATGTATATTGCTGAGCTCTTGAGGTAGTTCAAGCTTGTAGGCCACTTTCCCAATTCGCTCTAGCACTTTGAATGGACCCACGTAACGAGGTGCTAGCTTCCCTTTCTTTCCAAAGCGAATCACTCCCTTCCAAGGTGACACCTTAAGAAGTACGAGATCACCGACATTGTATTCCATGGGCTTACGTCTTTTGTCAGCATAATGCTTTTGACGATTTCTAGCAGCGACCAAGTTATCACGGATCTTATGAATTTTGTCGGTTGTTTCTTGTATCAATTCCGGACCAGTAATCTGTGATTCACCAACTTCAGACCAGCAGATGGGAGATCGACACTTTTGACCATACAAGGCCTCAAATGGTGCCATCTGGATGCTGGTATGGTAACTGTTATTGTAAGAGAATTCGATCAACGGAAGATGAGAATCCCATGATCCACTGAAATCAATGACACAAGCCCGGAGCATATCCTCGAGGGTCTGTATCGTTCTTTCAGTTTGGCCATCGGTTTGCGGGTGATAGGCTGTGCTAAGATTTAGTTGAGTCCCGAGAGCTGATTGGAGACTTTTCCAAAAACGAGAGATGAAACGACCATCGCGATCAGAGATAATATCTAAAGGCACACCATGTCGACTGACTATTTCATTAATGTAAATACGAGCCAATTTCTCGACTCGATAATCTTCCCGAATTGGAATGAAATGAGCCGACTTAGTCAATCGATCAATGATAACCCAGATACTATCGTGACCACTAGCGGTACGAGGTAGCTTGGTAATGAAATCCATGGATATGCTCTCCCATTTCCATAATGGGTTGTACGAGTAATCCAGAGGGACGCTGATGCTCGGCTTTGACTTTGGAACATGTGAGGCATTTAGATACATACAAGGCTATATCCTTCTTCATGCCGGGCCACCAATATTGGTTCCGAAGATTCATGAACATCCTATCTGCTCCCGGATGAATAGAATAGCGAGCCTTGTGAGCCTCATTCAGAATGGTTGTTCGAAGATTATCGCGATTCGGAATCCAAAGTCGATTTAGAAAATACAATAGTCCATCCGACTTGGTTTCCAATTGGAGTTCAGCACCGCATGACATTTCCTCATACATGTTGCCCTCGGTGACTGATTCGTGTTGAGCTTCGAGTATACGGGTCAAGAGGTCGGTTTGAATGGTAACACTTTGAAGCATAACTTGGCCCTTACGACTTAATGCATCGGCTACGACATTAGCTTTACCGGGGTGGTAACGAATCTCACAGTCGTAGTCATTGAGTAGTTCGACCCATCGTCGTTGCCTCATGTTAAGCTCCTTTTGGTTGAAGATGTACTGGAGACTCTTATGATCGGTGAATACAACACATTTAGTGCCATAGAGATAATGTCTCCAGATTTTGAGTGCGAATACGACAGCACCTAATTCAAGATCGTGCGTCGTATAATTTTTCTCATGAATCTTCAATTGTCTTGAAGCATAAGCTATAACTTTGCCTCGCTGCATGAGAACGCAACCTAGACCTTGTTTTGAAGCGTCACAATAGACAACGAAATCGTCATTTCCATCAGGAAGTGTTAAAATCGGCGCTTCACACAACTTTTGCTTGAGGGTTTGAAACGCTTCTTCTTGATCAGGCCCCCAAGAAAAAGGCTTATCCTTATGCGTCAAAGCAGTGAGTGGCACAGCAATCTTAGAGAAGTTAGGAATAAAACATCGATAATATCCGGCTAGACCAAGGAATGAACGAATCTCTGTAGGAGTTTTAGGTTCTCCCCATTTCTTTATTGCCTCGATCTTTGCGGGATCAACGTGAATTCCCTTGCTGTTTACTATGTGACCAAGAAATTGGACTTCTTTAAGCCAAAATTCACACTTTGAGAATTTTGCATAAAGCTTTTCCTGTTTCAGAAGTTCAAGGATCGAACGGAGATGATGTTCGTGATCGGATTTTGATTTTGAATAAATGAGAATGTCGTCAATGAAAACGATCACAAATTTGTCCAGATATGGTTTACACACGCGGTTCATTAAATCCATGAACACAGCAGGTGCATTGGTTAACCCGAATGGCATTACTGTAAACTCGTAATGGCCATATCTTGTGCGAAAAGCTGTCTTGGGAATATCATCATCATGCACTCGTAATTGATGATAACCTGAGCGGAGATCGATTTTGGAAAAATGAGAGGCTCCTTGAAGCTGATCAAATAAATCGTCGATCCTGGGTAGAGGATACCGGTTTTTGATAGTAAGCTTATTAAGCTCCCGGTAGTCGATGCACATTCGAAAAGAACCGTCCTTCTTCTTCACAAACAAAACTGGGGCTCCCCAGGGCGAGGAACTTGGTCGAATGAAGCCTTTATCGGAGAGCTCTTGAAGTTGACTAGCAAGCTCTTGCATCTCAGATGGTGCAAGTCGATAGGGAGATTTTGCCACGGGAGTTGCACCAGGTACAAGGTCGATTCGGAATTCAACTTGACGAACAGGAGGAAGACCGGTTAAGTCTTCGGGAAAGACTTCAGGAAATTCACGAACAACCGGAATGTCTTCAATTTCCTAGATTTACCATCCGTCTTTACAATATGGGCTAAGAAAGCCACGTAATGTTTGCGGAGGTACTTTTGAGCTTTGGTGCAGGACATGAGTTTTAATCCCTTGGAAAGCTTTTCCCGTAAATATTTAAGACACTTCTAGATGAGCGAGGGATCCGGATGATTTTCTCGAAACAGACGACTTCAGCATGGTTCTTTGACAACCAATCCATGCCTATAATGACGTCAAAACTTCCAAGTGGCATCGGTATAAGATCGACAGGGAATTCGTGTTCACTAAGTTTAAGGGTACAATTTTGGATGACAGAATCAATTGTGACGGATTTTCCATCAGCTATTTCTACTGTAAACGGTTTCCTTAACTTAGTTCGGGTATTAACAAGCAAAGGTTCAAATTCTAAGGATACAAAACTTTTATCGGCACCGGTATCAAATAAAATTGAAGCATATTGATGATCGATTAGGAACGTACCATTCACCACATCATTGGCAGCCTGAGCTTGTTGGGCATTGATGTTAAAAGCACGCCCTTGTGCTGCGGGTACGGCATTAACAAGCTGAGGACATCGGTTACGGAAATGAGTTGGATCACCGCATTGATAACATGCACGAACTTGAGCAATTGCAGGAGGGTTTTGTTGGACTGGCGCATTTACCAATACCTTAGCAGCATTCCTGCATATGTTGAATGTATGGCCAAAACGACCACAACTGGTGCACTGACGACACTTAGCACCAGTAGGATGATGATACTTGCAGATGTTGCATTGTGGAAATGGCCCGGTGTAAGGTTTCTTTGTTGGGGCTTGATTATTCATGGTTGGTTGATAGGTCGGTGCGACTTGGTTGATTGGAACAGCAGGGGTAATTACAGCAAAGTTTTGAGAGTTAGCCTTCCTCTTCCGGTTCCTGGAAGTTTCAGGCTTGTCTTCCTTGGTTGTTTCAGTAGAAGACTTCTCCATTTTCTTCTTGTCACCCTTCCTGGTCAAGGTACCAGCCTTGACATGGTTGTCGGTTAACTGAGCTGCTAGACGGATAGCATCTGCCAAGTTAGTAGGGTTCCTACCCCACACGGTATCCTGAATTTGCATAGGGAGACCACCTATGTACTTCTCGATAGCTCGAGATGAGGGAGTAACTAGATGAGGAACCAGAAGACTCAACTCGTGAAAACGGGTGGTGTAAACCAGATTCTCGCCGCTTTCCTGAGCCAAATCCCAGAATTCAGCTTCTAGTCTTTTGATTTCATTTCGTGGGCAGAATTCTCGTGTCATGAGTTCCTTTACTTCAGCCCACGTCAATGCCAGGGCAGCATCAGTGCCACGGGTTCGTTTCTCCCCGTTCCACCAAGTTAAAGCTCTCTTCTGGAAAACACTGGTAGCGTAGCGAACTTTGAGATTTTCAGGACATTCGCTGTTAAGAAACGTGTTTCAATACTCTCGAACCATTGCAGAAGACCAGTGGCACCTTCGGCTCCGCTAAACTTAGTGGGATTGCAGGAATTGAAATGCTTGTAAGTACAAGTTTTGGGAGGGTTTGGTGCAGTTGGGTTTTGGACAGTGTTTGGTGCAGTTGTGTTTTGGACAGCATTGTTGCCTTGGTTCAAATGAGTAAGCAGTGTTGGGATAACCGCAGCAACTTCACGTGCCACCATAGCAGCAATCTTGCGGCCAGAGCTTCTAGATCGGGAGCGGTTTTGACGAGAAGACATGCTGTATAATAAGGAACGAAGAAACCTTTATGAGTAACGGGTAATTGGTTTTTAAAACTTTTCAAAATAATAAAATCGTTAATGAGATTGTTTAGAACAACAATGAGAGGTTAGGAGTGTAAACGTTCGGTTCGCAAACCAAAACGAATACGTTGACTTATCAAAGTATTTGTGTCCAGCACGAGGACATGCGTACCTATAAGCGAATACTCATCTCGAGGGTTCCCAGGTAAGGTAATCAAGTTGTATGAAATACCTTGCCTAGACAGAACACCTTAAGATACAGGTATCCCACTCTTCCAGCATTGCATGTTCTCGGTCGTGTGACACGGACTTTGACGAGATTTGAAAACCATGAATAACAATCGAGTTTTTTTGGAGTTTGAAATCACTCGAATTAGGCACACAGTGCCTTAGAGTATGAGTTAAGATTCGTGTGTATATTGATAGATTCAAAGTGTATGAAACATAATCAGATATAAACATGTAAAGCACATACAATCCTATCTAAGCATATAAAATACATGAGAGGACTCATGTGTAAAGGTACTTAGTTATAGTCTAGGTCATTCCATTTCTAAAAACCTAATTCCCTATAACCATGGCTCTGATACCAATCTGTCACACCCCGACCGACGGCGGAATCATCGGAGCGGACGAGGGAATGATTGATTGTTCATAACTCATGATTGTCTAGTAGTGAAAATAATATTAGGATCAGATTACATGATAGAATAAGTACAACATACACAAATACAACAATTGAAACCACAAATAATGATTGTCTTTTATTTTAACTAGGTCCGTGTCTTAGATGAGCACGTAGAAGTCCACTATCTTGCTTAACCTGAAATCATGTGAGAAAATAAAGTCAGCTAACGAGTTAGCTGGTGAGTAATCACAGTTTTGAATATACATATAGATTGATTGATTGATCCATCGATAATAATTCAATTCACAAGGTAATATTAAAACTTATATGGCAATAGCGAAGCATATAGATAAACCGACACAATATAAACCCCTTGACTTGTCACTTTGCATATAATATAGACTTGCACATAAACACCATAGCTTGACTAAATTGCCTCTGGCACAATCACCACTCGACTGTTCATATGGGGTGGGTTATCCAAACCAGTAGATCTACATTGTTGCCAGGATTGATTGATTGATTGAATTAGGGTTCTACTGTCGTCCAGTTTATCACAGTATGTTCACGTAATTGCAAGTAATAACATAACCTGTCTTGAATTGAATTTAGAATGAAATAACAATAGAATATCATGATTTGATATTTTGTATCACATGATTTCCCCAAATAGGAAATGATATAAAAAGGGGATATGAATACTCACCTGATTGATGAGATTGGATTTTGATCGTGATAGGTTAGACACCTGTGATTTCCTTACGGTTAACCTAAGGAACGGTGTCTCGTGTTAGAATAATAATGATTTGAAAGTTTGGGAATGTTTTAAGGTTTCCATTTTGATTTTGAATGGTGGTTTAAATATTCTATCTAATTTGTATGTCTTGAAACAAATAGATTTATTGAAAATGATTATGTTTAGATTTTAGAAATAAACGTATTAGTTTACGTATCTGTTTGATTTATTGTGAAAATGTGGAAAAATAAATAATTAATCTTATTAATTAATTATGTGATAATTAACTAATATGTTTAATTATTTAATTATTAAAAGAAATGAAATTGTTATTTAAAATGATTTAAATAATAAATTTATATATTTAATCATTATTTAAACAATAATAAATATTGTGTGAAATTATTACAAATAATATTGTGTCAAATAATAATTCAATAAATTAAATTATTATTAGGAGTTCATTTTTATTTAAATAATTTTGTATTATTTATAACTTTATTTATTTAAAACATTTATTAAAAATAGATAAAATATTGAAATAAATTCCAGAAAAATAATTTAGTTGTTTAAATATTTTTAATGTCTTAAAAATATTTTTTATGATTTTTATGAATTTTTTTAGAATTTTTAGAGGCTTAAAATGGCCTAAAAAAATGATTGAGGTGGCCCGGGGTCGAACCCGGGACCTCATGGATTGCAATGGGTGCAGGGACCAGTGAACCAAGGTCACAACCGCGAAATGAATCAGTATCTTATTGTTTTAAACCAATATAACCAAAACCCAAAATCCCCTTCGAGCCCTAGATCGATCCGAACCCAAATCGACCTCGAAATCGATCTTGAAAGCTCCTGAAATCATGGGGCTTTTGTTCCCTACAAGAAATCGAGTGTGTGTGTATGTGTAATTACCTCTTATAAGTTCGAATTAATGGTATTCCAATCGAAGAACAGTCGCGACGAAGATGATGATTGTATGATGCTTAAACAGTGTTTATAATCGAATTAAATTTGTAGGAAGCTTCGTATGATGGTAAGTATCATAATATCGTTGTCAATTTCAGTAATAATGGATCGGAGATGGGGATACGAGGTTGTTGCAGGTCCGACGGTTTCAAATGGGTTAATGGTGGTGTTGTTGTTGATTTTTTTTGAAATTGAAATCCAATGGAGGTTATAAACGATCCACGATTTGTTAGTGCAGGTTTACTTTCAATTTTAAAACCCGTAGTGCTCGATTTGTGCGGGTTTCTTGGCCGAAAGTGTGGTGAGTGGATTTGTTGTCAATCGCACTCGAATTTTGAAATGGAAGGTGGGGTAAAGTTTGAATCAATCACGCTAGTTTGTCGGGGTGTTTAATTTGGTCAAAACCCGAGTGGTTTTGTGCGTTTGGCTTCGCCGGAACGATGGCCGGAAGTGGGCCGGCGGGAGAAGAAAGTCGACGGGGGGGAAAGGGATGGTTAAAAAAAAATTACACATTGCCCCCTGTGGTTTGTATTGTGTGTTATTTTAAATCAAGATTTTTAAAACAAGTTTCCAATATTACATATTCAACCCAAAAGTTTAATAGGGTTAAGTTTTTAATAATAAATTATTATTATTATTATTATTATTATTATTATTATTATTATAATTATTGGAATTAATATCAACGTATTAACTTAATTGTTTATAAAATTAACTTTTATTTAACAAGAATTACGAGATGTTACAGTTGCTGTTGCTATTAACGATAAAACCTGCAACCAACAATAGAATAGAATAAGTGGGTACTCGCGAACGATGTAAGAATAAAAACATAAATATATAATAAACCTCAGTGTTTTCCAAGGAAGTAAGGGTAATATAAGCTTTAGAAAGCAGAAAATCCCAGCCAATACTGAAATCTGCATCATGCAAAATGTACTTAAGTAGGTACATTTTTCTTGTTTGTGTGGTATTATAGCAGTCGTGTCTAAAGAATATTATTTAGCTTCTACAACTCAGTCCTATGGAAAAAATTAACATTACCTTATTTCCGATAAGGTTAAGAGAACCAATCCCACATCGCGTATCAGTAGCATCCCGTATATCACCATGAAGGAGGCGGGCAACCTAAGATGACAATGTTTTTGCTTTCATAGAACATGCACATGCCCACCAACAGGATTTAGGGAAAGACCCTTGTGCTCTATAAGCAACTCATTTGGGTATCAACTAAATATTACTTCACTGACACAACTTTGTTCTAATATTACAGAAAACAAAGCTACATGATTTCATGAGCTAATTAAGTTGTAATAAGGCACAAAGGGACACAAATGAACTGTTATAAGCTAGGAAGAATATTGTTTCGTGACCATACATACGACTTGAAGATAATTAACAAAATAGAATGAACAGCTAAACAAATTAGAGTTGCAGCCATGGCACTCATCTTTTCCTTTACCAGTTTGACTGTAATCTATGAAGGACACTCATGTTCTTAATGCCAAAATCAATACCGTTTATAGCAAACTACTTTAGGCCAATTTCAATTTCAAACTACATAACAATCTAACAAACTGCTAATTTCCACAGGTACACGACAACTCCTACGCATTGATAATAAGCACCGAAAGCATTACAGAAAACTTTTACCTCGGAAACGATCGCTCAAAGTTCCTCATCAGCTGCCTCTTCCGCGTCGGAGGCGCTGCGATCCTCCTCTCCAACCGCCGCTCCGATCATAAAACCTCCAAATATCAACTCCAAGAAGACACCGCCGGAATCATCGGCATCAACATCAACAAACACCTCCGCCTCCACCAACGCAGCCACCACCACAGACCTCCGCCTCCACCAACGCAGCCACCACCGCTGATCTCGACCTCCACCAACGCAGCCACCACCACCGACCTCCACCTCCACCAACGCAGCCACCACCGTCGACATCCGCCTCCACCAACAAATCCACCACCCCCAATTTGGGTTTTAGGGTTCGTAAGGGGTGGCGGGCAGCGGAAGCGGAGGTGGCAGGCAGGGGTGGCGGGAGCGGGAGCAGTGTGCCCGATGGTGTTGGAGGTGATGGGGGGAGGGCGATAGATGAGGACGGCGGTGTGCAGGAGGTCGCGGGGGGGCGATCGAAGGAGAGGGTGACGATGGAGCAGAAGGAGAAGGCGGTGTGGTACTGTTGATACTGTTCATTTACTATTCATTAAAGTTGGTTTTTAAATATATAGGGAAATAAGAAAAAAAATTAGTTTTAGTGTTTAAATTACTATAATTCTTTCTGAAGGGAAAAATAATGTGAGGATGTCTAAAAAATTTAACAAGTGGTAAAAAGGTAAGTCAAGAAAATAACAAATGATAAATAAATATTATTTTGTTAGATACTATATATTATAAGGGCATCTCATTTAATATCACTTTAAACATTTAAATGCACAAGGCTATTTTCTCATATAACATATCTTTAATTTAAATGACAAAGATACATAACATTTAACACTTGATAAAGATCTTGTTTATTTATTTTTGTTATTTTTAATCAAATTTTATACATAAATTTAAGAAGACCGTTTCAAAATATTTTGTTTTTAAAAAAGTTCAATGTTTAGTAAAATTTGTGTTTATAGAAGTCTTGTTTTTAATGAAAGTTGTGGTTTTTAAGTTCATTAAAAAATCAAATTTTAAAATAGTCTTGATTTTAAAAAATCTAAACTAGAGAGAGAAGAGATATATAGAGTAATTAATTATATTGAGTTTTTATAAGAGAGAAAAAATTGTATAAACATTCAAATGATAATATTTTCTTATGAAGGGAAAAAATATGAAAAGGTCTTGAAAGATGATACGTGGCATCCCAAACCTTTTTTTTATTATCGTCCTACTATTATAAAATAGTAACTACATTGGACATGTGGTTAAATAATTAAATAAATTATATTAATCATTAATAATATCATCTAGTTTATTTTTAGATTAAAAATGGTTTTGTAGTAAATTAAGAAAGACGTCTTTTTTATTATTATTATTTCTAAAGAATAAACTTTTATAAAATGAGAAAACTTTTTAAAACATCAAACTTTTTAAAAAACACAATATATTTTAAATCTGGTGCGCTTATAAAAATTAAAAATTTTATCTCAAAAATAATTAAAATTGGGAATTACAATAAGAAAATTTTTAATGACATTTTTTTAAAAATAGTTTGCTTTGAAACAAAATATTTACTTTTTTAGGGGAAAAACAAAAATATAAAAGTTAATACTATTATTTTATTACTTATAATATCTATAAATATTTTCAATTATATATTATCTTAGAATATCGTTGTGTAGATAATAAATTTTTATATTAAATATTTTATTTATTTAAATATACATGTTACTAAAACTAACACGTGTATATATATAGATTACTAAACTAGTATAGTATGGATTGGTAAAAATTTAAAAAATTATGTGATCAAAATTCATAATCACACCCACGTTAGTATACAATGCTCCATTAGTTTTGCTAGGGTGTAAACGAGACAAGCCGCACGCAAACTACTCGGGATCAGTTTGAAAAAAGCTCGAATCCAGCCGACCTTAAACGAGCTCGAGCTCACATTATGGCTCCTTTACTAAACGAGCTCGAACCCTAGTTTCAGATATTAAGCTCGAGCCATCTTGCGAGCCTAAACGAGCTTTTCGTTTATATAAAACGTTTAAGTTACATATTAAATGTATGCACATAAATATTTACTTAAATCATATTATTATGTAAATCATATTATTATTATTATCATATATATATATTATATATATTAAAATCCCATATGTCGGTGTCCACAAGGGAGTTTTAGGAGTTTAGAAAGTTACCATCAAAGTTTAAGAAATTGCAAAAAGACCCCCTCATTTTCTGTGAACAGTAGATTTCTTTTTTTTTCTATTTTTAGTTTATCATAAATTTTTTTAATAACTTTTAAGTTTTAACTCAATACTTTTACATATTTTATAATTTAGCCTTTATATATTTTACTTTCCGTTTTAGTTCCATATACCTTTCAACTTCTAGAAAATTTACGTTTACGTTGCGGTTTAAATTTTACGAGTTAACATACCACAATGTGCGCGTATGTACGTTGCGGTTTGAATTTTACGAGTTAACACGCCACAATGTGCGCGTATGATTCAACGCGTTTACGACTACCTTTTTTCTATTTAATGACCCATTTAAATTGCGCGAGTCTTATATATATAAATCTTCAAAGTCGGTGTCCACAAGAACATTTTAGAGGTTTTGAAAGTTACCACCAAACTTTAAGAAGATACGTTTGTCGGACAACCGCGGGGAAGGTGGTTGGTCCAGTTGAGCACACTTAAACCGTCTTCCAACAAACCGGCCGGTTCGACTGGAAGAAATTGTAAATCCAAAATGTATTAAACTCAGTTTTATAGTGAATTTGAAATCCGAAGTTATTGCCGCTATTTTATATCCACATAATTTAGTTATGTTATAGTTTTTGAGATTAGGTGTTCAGATTTTAATACAACATATATTTAAATATTTTTAGTTCTAATCAACTTTACATTATCCACAGGTTTATATTCTTTTTTACTCTAATTCTTTCTTTAATATTTTGTTTTAGGATTGCTAATAATATTGCCCAGTTTATAAATCCCGTTTGACCGGTCCAACCAGTAAACCAGTAAAATATTTGGTCCGTTGACCGGTCCTTATTTTATACTAATATGGTTATCAGTTACCATGGCGTTCCAAGAAAACCTCGCGGCAACGCGCGGGATTTAATTCCTAGTTATGATAAAAGTAGTTAAACAATATTATTATGTTATATATTAAAAGTTTGATTATAAATAAATATAAAAATTATTAAAAAATAACATTTTAATAATTTAACCCTAAACAAGCCTAGCCCGAGCCAAGCTCGCGCTTGAAAAATTTCACACGAGCCGAGCTAGAGCTTACTAGAACCAAAACGAGCCGAACTCGAGTCTAAACAAACTTGAGCTCGGGGCTCGGGGCTCGGGGCTCGGCTCGTTTACGCCCCTAGTCTTTACTTAAATTAGAAACATGGAACTTTGTGGCTTTATGCTTATGGAGGTATGGAGTTGGGTCAAACGAGATGAAAAGTGACCTCATACCAATTAACCCATCTGATAACTTCCCGGGGCAGCCGGTCGGGTCGTTTTGATCTAAACTTGGGTCAAGTTCGGGTCGCCACCATTTCAGATGCTACACTTCGTGTCTTCATCTCTTCCACCCCTTCTATCACATTCTGGATTTCAACACACATTTCACCCTCATGAGCTTCTCCACACCATCACCCCTTTCTCTTCATCTTCTTCTCAATCACCACCGCCCGTCGTTACCCCTTCTCCGCCACCGGAGCTCCACCGCACCTCCACTCCTCCGGCGCCAGTTAACGTCACCTAAACGAACCGTATATGCAGCTTTACAGACCAACGACAGCGTTTCATCGAATTCAGATTTATGTTCAACGGAGCCTCATAATTTGCTTAATGATGTGAGAATTGTTGCTGTTGTCGGAGAAGGCGCTGTCAGTCCCCTCAAATCAGCGTCCTGGCTTGATGTTATGTCTCACACTGTAAGATACCTGATTAATGTGTTATGCTGATGTTTTTGTTTGCAAAGTAGATTTGATTCATGGTAATTGATTTGATCGTGCTAGGGTTTTTTGTTTTGTAATATCGATTTAGGAGTTCAACAACCCTAGCATTGATAATGTGAATCAATGCAAGCTTTGATCAGATGTAGGAATACCACATTTGAAATTTGATTAATGTTAAGTTTGGTTTTAGGTTTGATTTGATCGTTCGTAGGTTCGATTTCGGTGATAAATTTACACTGTAAGATATCTTATCATGCTGATGTGTCTGTTTAC
Organism: Flaveria linearis; assembly: GCA_024085815.1. Taxonomy (NCBI): domain Eukaryota; kingdom Viridiplantae; phylum Streptophyta; class Magnoliopsida; order Asterales; family Asteraceae; genus Flaveria; species Flaveria linearis. Next base: position 88,943,280 of record CM044004.1, read on the forward strand.
GTAGTACCTTTAATTTTTGTTAAGTAAAGGTAATCAATCATGAATGATGATAATTGATTTGATCTTGCTAGGGCTTTTGTTCTGTAATATCTATTGAAAATTCAACAACCTGAAATGAATAAAATGAGTCAATGCAAGCTCTGATCAGACATAGGGATCCCACATTTGTAATTTTGTCACTGTTAGGCTTGATTCGATCACTCTTAGGTTTGATTTCAGGCAGAAAGGTTGAAATGGATTGATGATAAATACGAGATGCTAGTATTCACAGACAACATCTTCGATTCGAATCCAAACGTTCAAAATCTTCAAAAGGTGTTATCAACTGCAAACATTTTGCTGATTGTTTCAGTAACAAAACAAGAATCAGTCAAAAGGATTCAACACTACAGTGAAGACATCCCAAATGTTATCTGCTTTGATTCATCACCAGCATTAGAAAATAAACTAGGAGGATCATTCGTTGCAACAGGAAACAAGAGTAGCATGTTCGGCAAATTTAACAAGAAAACAAAGGAGACATTGGAGCTTGCAGAAACCATCTCTGAAGCATGGATCAGGCGTAATTCTGATGATATAAGGTTCTGTTTGTTGATCATAATTAATGCTTACATAAAACCAGTTCCAATTTTGCAAAATTTACGAGCTCAAGGTTTTTCAACCTGAATTGCATGGTAAAGAACTGCGGACGCCAGGTCTTGAACTGTCTTCTTGATCCAAACTGTAGAAAAGCTTTGCAATGCTTGAATCAATGTAGTCCAGTTGATCAAGTATGCAACTATCAATGTATTGCATCCTATGAAAGCCCGGTTTGGAAGAGTTTTCCCTTTGTGTTTTGCAAAAACACAATTGTCTTGATTTAGATGCAAAGATCCCTGAAAAACCATATGTCCCACCAATGGTTAGCTTCCGTGATCAAATATTGTCACATGAAATGGCTGAGGATCTCTTTATTGGTTGGCTGGGGGATCTTGACTGGAGTTGGCGGGTTGTGGCAGGGCAAAACCCTGCGTACGATCAATTCCCGTGTCAATACCAGCTTTTCTATAGGGGAAAGGCCCGTGGTTCGTTTTGGTATGAGCCCGTTTTTCAGGTGAAAACATTGGATGGTAAGCTTGTTTGGAGGAGAAGGAAGTACAGGGTTAAAAGAGGGAAAGTAGCAGGTACATTTCATTTTAGTGTTTTGGATAACGGGGTTGTGTCAAATGAGTACTGGACAATTGTGGATGTTAGTGAAGATTTTAGTTGGGGTTTGTTTCATTATAGTGGTGCGGCTCGTGTTGCAGGCCAGTCTTACACGGGTGCGGTTTTGGTCAGTCGAAATGGGGACTACCCGAACGAAATTGAAAAGGATAGATTATTTTCGGCATTGGATAGATGTTGTATTAAAGAGTGGGAGTTATTTGATGTCGATAATTGTTCTTGTAAGGATCCACCATTGGGACTACCTGAAGGTTCGCGTTTGCATATGACTGTTAAGCCTGATGATTGCAAATGATGCCTGATTCATCATCATATGGCTGCACCAGGTTAACTAACTCAAAAGCATCTGGAGGACTGAAACAGTGCTATATGAGATTCAATATACAGAACGAGGTGTTTTTGAAATCTGTCATGCAACAGGTTATGCAAATCACAAAGAAAGAACTTGGGTAGATTAGTATATACGTAGTTTAATGAACAATCAGAGACGTCCCTTACACGTATGTGATACTGTATTATGTCTATAATGTAATTTATTATCTTCATATTTTGTTATCAGGCAAAGCCTGAAAATCGATACAGATTTTCACTACTGGTGTATTTAAGTTCTTAGAGCATTCACAACCCGTGCCCTATAATCATGTGAGTGTGTTTGGTATATTATATGGAATGATTTTGAGTGGTTGTGAGTGAAGGAGAGAGAAAATGTTATTGTGGATTGGTATATTTGAAAAATCACTGTACAATCCTTATAAATTTTTTAATATTTTTTAAAGTGATTGTGAGTGAATGAGAGAGAAAGAAGTAATGATAAGGTATAAAAAGTATTATTAATTGAAAGGAGAGAGAATTAGTGATTTTTAGTGTAATTATATAGATAAAGATAAGGAATGGGATGTGAATGCTCTTAAACTGTGTATAGTTTAATCCTTAAATTTGCGCGCCTCAGCCCTCAAGTTGCCTCGAGTTGCGGGAGTGTTTGTCGAGGAGGGTCAGTTGATATACTAACCAAAAACGAACTCAAGACATCGATTATTTCAATAAAAACCATCATAAAAAATAACGCAATTATCATATATGCTACAAAACCTGAACCCTCAAGATAAATCGATACACATGTATTTTCCAAGTAGGTAAGGTACGAATCCAGGAGTATAATCGTAATGGCTACAAGGGTGATGGCTCCTCATATGCATGAAGCATCACCATTTAAACTCAAACTAGTATAATGTATTTTACAACTAATTGTATAAACTTTGTGAAACGAATAAAGGAAGTTTTACTTTTGGAAGGAACCGTATTGATTCTGAGGGCCGCTAAGACTTGAGAAGAAATCATCCGTTTCTGTTGCTGCTGAAGTTGTGAAACCAGTGGACTTACCGATTCCAGATCCAGTGCCCATGGCTCGACCCATGTATAACGAATTTGGAAGTCCCTTGTCCTTCTCATCGGCCCCAACAGACAGACCACCAACAATGCCCACATCAGTCAGGTCTACCTTCTTGGCTGCACAAATATAAAAAAAATATACAGTTATCATGAAGGGGTTGATTTGGGACGGGTCAAATGAAAAAGTCAGGAAGGAAAGGGTTACTTACGTCCTGTTACATTAAGGTCAATTAGCCCACGACTCAAAGAATCAGCCCAAACTCCAGATTTGACTTGAAAACCATCCTTTGAAGGATGTGTAGATGCAACTGGAGTTTTATAGTTTTGGTCGTTTAGGTTGCTACTATCCATGAAGCTCTGACTGGGGTCTGTAGATTCTGAACCAGTATGAGAAGAAAATGAACCAAAAAGTCAGAATTATCAGAATTGTTCAATGGGACTGCTTGGGTTGATGTCATTTTAGATTCTAATGGCTTGATCTCAGGTTCCATTCTTTCAGGAGCTGCAAAAAAGTCAACAGCTGGCGAAATTGCAGAACTTGCAGGTGGAGTGGCAAATAAATCAACAGGTGGAGAAACTGAAAAACTTGCAGGTTGAGATGCAAAAAGATCAACAGGTGGAGAAATTGAAGAACTTGCAGGTTGAGATGCAAAAAGATCAACAGGTGGAGAAATTGAACAACTTGCAGGTTGAGATGCAAAAAGATCAACTTTAGTCTGCAAAAGATGCGAAAACTAAAAGACATTAATGTTGATAGAATCTACAGTGGTGTAAATTCAATAATATAGTTTGCATCAGAACTGAGTTCACCTCAGATCCAGATGTTCCACCCGCCATATTTGTCGGTGCAGACACAAAAGAAGCATCAGCAAACAGATCAACTTCTTCTGACTTACTATTTCCATTGAAACTTTGTGTGGGGATAGATGTTGGTGCATCCAAAAGGTCCCCAACGAAACTTTGTCCAAACAAATCCACATGTTGAGAGCTTCCACTGGCCGCCTCTGCCAAGCACCAAAGCAATGTATCGATAAATGGCTATGAATAAAATTGTCCACACATCATAGTAAAAACATTTACTTGTAGTTGATGTTCCTCGGGGGTCGAAATCATCAAAATCATCATCATTACTGTTTGCAGGTGCACTCGAGGTTTGTGATGGAATTGAGGAATATTTATCAGCAGCATTCTTCATTGATGGTTTTGATGCATCAGTAGTTGATAAGTATCGAATGGTGCTGTGGTCAATCTTACATTATTAGTAAAACTAACAAGAAAACTTAACAGATTTATATATCAAAGCAATAAGTTCAATAGGCTTTTCTCAAACTTCTGTAAAAAACAGAATCATGACATGCAAAAAGAAAACGAATCGAAGTTTAGAAAAATCTACATGTTGAATACATATGAAATTATCAAGACATCCTCAAAGTTTACCAAAAATATAACTTACAAGAGTAAAAGATAAAAAAGAATATTTTTTTTTTATAATGTGTATTGGTTTATATCTATTTCTAATGAGTTATTAACTTCAAAACAACTTATGCTAGTATTAACTTCTAACTTACTCCCATATAAGTCATACCCAAGGCTGTTAGCATCAAGAAACAGCCTAGATCTAGTGCCACAACTTCTATATTTAGTCCATCCATCATCACTGACAGAAAATAATAGAACAAATAATAGCAGCAAAAATGTAACAAGCACACCAGTCACCACTACAACAATGTTGAGACCAAAAAGTACTAATAATCATCTAATCATTGTAAACTTCATTATGATTACAAAAACATGGGCATAAACGACTTGTTCCATGGTGTTGCCATGTTAAAAGACCGTAACATGCTTATTTGGGAGAGAAAGTGGTGATGTAATGGTCAGTTTTAACACAAATGATGCATTATAATCAGATATCTTTCACAAGCAACTTTCAGAAAACAAAATTATTATCAGAAAATTTATCACCTAAAATAAATCCTGCACATATAAGTTGCACACTTGCACATTCATAAAATATTCTACTTTGCTTATAATCTTTATCATTCCATGATTTCCATCATTTCCGTCCGAAAAGTTGTAATAACTGTTTTCTGATGTTTAATCCTTTACAAATTCCATAAAAGTTAAAAGCATTAAGCGTCACATCTTAACTTGTCTAATATCTAAAAGTGAAGTAGCTAGCAGGGAACTCATATACTGTAGCAATGAAAAACAAATTACATAACTTGTGATGCAAGTAAAAACCAAACCTTGCATCATGAGAAGACCCTTTTCTTGAGGAGCTCCCACTACGAACCTCTCTGTGCGGCTTATATTTAACTGGTTCAAACCTGTCTTCATTGGATTCATCTTTTTCCTTAAATGTATCTTTGTAGGTTTCACCGTATCTTGAACTACCAAACCCACCATATTGACCTCTTTTCTGAAAGCTACTGCTGCTCAGTGATGGTGCTGAGCCTGATCTAAATGCCATTCCAGTTGAAGATAATCCAACATACCTAATAAAATAATAGAATTGCACATCACCTTACTACAGTTAAAAATGATGAAAAACAAGAATATAATTTTTTATTTTTGTAAAGAATGTCACTTGCTTATCTCGATTTGCAGCGGCTTTGTTTCTAGCTGCTTGTATCTTATCTTTATCATTCAGCAACAATACTATGTTTTCAACCTTTTTTCTCACATTGATTCCACTATCCTTCCCATTTGGTTCAACATATTCGAAACAGGCGAGTGACTTTGTGATTTACAAGATGATGCAGGGATATTCGGATTATATTACATTAGACGTCTCTAATAACAAAAGTGACAAAACTAATAAATTGGCGAAAAGAGAGATTCTAAAACTGTAAAACGACATACAGAGATCTGGAAAGTATGTTCTATAATGTCATCAACTGCCTGCTCGGACCCATTTGCCACCAAATACTCTATCACAGCTAATGCCTGAAATAATTCTCAGAACTAATGGGACTAGAAATAGATTAAAGTTCTGTTAAATTTTAACCAAAAATAAAAACAAGAAGTTTTACGTGATTGCTTGACAAAGGCAGTACCTTGTATACATGGCGCCAATTGCGGTCAGTTTCAGTTAATCTGGTCCAGAGAACATTCATAATCATCTGACATTCAGAGCTGGAATACATATCAATTGAACCAAAAATAATATAATTTATTAAGATAGTGCGTAAAAGAGAATTTTGTATACATCAATGAAATAGAACATTTACAATTTCTTAGTTGCCTGTGCAATCTCTGCTAATGCGGTACCATGTGGACCCCAAGGTTCATCATCAGTTGCATCTAAGACCTGTGCCAATATAACTGAGGTTAAACAACTAAACAGATCTATAACCGCAATGTAATCATAAATAATTGTGGACCTTGGCTAAAACCATGTGCTTCGGTAAGCAACGGACCATGAACCTTATCACAAAATAAAATCACAGAAGATCCTAATAAAAATTAATATTTGAAGTACATTTTTCTATTTTTAGCTAATTCAGCGAAGAGATCTTCACTTTAGTAGCTATATGCCTATATACAACCCTTTTAGAGCCTATGCCAACAACCAGTCTTGCAAATTTCCCTCCTAATCAATCATGGCTTCAGAAACAAACTGCCACTTTGTTGCCCCTTTTGTAGGACAATTCATAAAAATGTACTATGAACTATGAAGCACTAAAATAAACATACAGATGATTGATAGGCACACTATTAATCACAAAATATTATCTTTTCTTCAATTTTAGGAAACAGCAATAAATCCTTTCCATTGCCAGTAAGCTTTAAATATATGAGCTGTAATCCAAATCATAACACTCCAGGTATCACACAGTATCATGCTATTGTGGCAAACTAATAAATTAACAATTGATACAACCACAGCCATAGAAGATAAAAATCATCAAAAGAACAGTCATTGAAGCATTTGAAGAAAGTATTACATGTACAGCATTTGCCTAACAGAATCAGCAGCTACTCATAAATTCATCCAAAAATGGCACAGTAATATAACATCTAAGACATAAGAATGCATTTGAAGTTAAGCTTACTATTTCATTTTCGCAACTTGATTTGTGAAATTAACTCAGAATTCAGACAAAGAAAAGGAAGTCTTCCATTCTTAAAAAAAGGGCCGCACTTTAATTCCTATTATACAAGCCTAGTAATTTTTCAAATGCAAAAAAATGATATGCATTTGGGTGCCCTAACACCAACATTATACTACTTGCAGTATGTGTTATATAGTTTAATCCACACACAATAATTTTTCACAAAATGATCAGAGATTCATGTTAAATTCAGAGCTAAGAAGTTACATTTTGTTACAAAGTGGGCAATGCTAATCACTCCAAATTCAATTAACCCCATGGATCATCAAGTCTTGCAATCTGAGCAATCAATAGCCCAAATGCTCAGACAACACATGTACACATTCGCTTCTGTAAAAGGCTGCAATTACATGATTAAAGTAATAAACTTTTGTTCGTATTACCTTCTGTTCAATCTCTGGAACCTTCAATACTTTCAAATTCACCTCTCGCTTTCTTCATTTGGAGAGAATCAAATGGACATTGATAATATATCGGAAAAAAGATTACACATGTAATTTGGGGGAAAATGGGAAGAGAACTTACATCTCACGAACAGTTTGATCGATCACCTTCATGAAATCCATGTTTGAATAGATGAATGGCGAAATCGGATTATCTTAATTGAACGAAGAAAGGGTCTGCAATGAACCGTTTGGGTGCCTTTGAGTCGATAATCAAAGGGAGAGAGGGATAGGGGTATTTCTTTGGGCCGTGGCGCGGTGCTGGGAATTTTTAGGGGAAACTGGACACAAAACATGATGGTTTAAAAACGTAGAGGTGACGGCTAGGTGAAACTGTTATGTATGACCTGATGACAAAAGTATACTGATAAAGATGTATGGGTCTGAAACAAAAGTCATGATTTGTCTTAACCGTGACGGTTAAGGTACGAGGTAACCATCACTTTGAACCGTCACGGTTAAATCAAACCGTGACGGTCTACCCGTGACGGTTTCTCGTCCATTTCATGGTATATGCACAACACATTCATTTTTTTATAAAAATGTTCATTTTTTATAAAAAAAAGTATAGAACACTATACTCAAAACCATGCATAGTTATAACACAAAGTAAACACTCTACTATAGATATTAATATTATAAAAAAAGTATAGAATACTATGCTCAAAACCATACAATTAATGATTTCTTGTATAATCTTGTTCTCTATTACTTATTTCGACCCCACAAATCATGGGCGAAGCATTAAAGGGGTAGGGAGGGGCTCCCGGTCCTCTTTCTTTTTTTATCAGTAGTGTTAATTTTTGGTACGATAGTATAAATTTTTATCCGGTATTATAATTTCTTTTATATAACGAGTTCGCCCCCTAAAAAATTAATTTTTACGGGAAATCCTCGTAAAAGCAGCAAGGCGTGTCGCCTTCGAATTGAGTGGTGAGTCTAGTATGGTTTTGGAAAGGTAACCACTCTATAATATTAATATCTATAGTATAGTTTTACTTTTATGTTATAATTATGTATGGTTTTAAGTATAATATTCTATACATTTTTTTTATAAAAAATCAACATTTTTATAAAAACATGAATATGTTGTGCATATACCATGAAATGGATGAGAAACCGTCACGATTTGACCTAACCGTGACGGTTCAAAGTGGTAGTTACCTCGTACTTTAACCGTGACGGTTAGAGCAAATCGTGACCTTTTGTTTCAGACCAGTGCATCTTTATCAGTGTACTTTAGTCAAGAGTCAGGCCATACGTGATAGTTTGACCTATCCGTCACCTCTAAGTTTTCAAACGGTCACGTTTTGGCCAAAATGTGACGGTTAGGTCCGGTTTTCTCCCAAATTCCTTACGGTATGCTTAAAATTTCTGATTTCTTTCTGTAATATTAAACAAAAAATAACTATATGATGCCTAGATAAACGTACAGTTGCCAAAGTGGAGCTAACCCACTTGGTAGAGGGGGGCTTTGCCTCTTAGAGGAGAGATCTTGGATTCAAACCCAAGCAATGGTGTAATTTGGTGTAATAAGAGTGTGATTTATTTGCCGTGTAAAAAAAGATAACGTACAGTTCTTGAAAACCATTATTTTTTTAGAATTTTAGCAATCCATATTAATTGCATAATTAAGAAAGACGTTCAATACAAAGTGTATTTTGCTACAAAGTATGTAAATACACAATAAGTAAAAAAAGTCATAAAAAATTATATCTCACAATGTAAATTGAATTTTAAAAAAGTAATTCCAAGCTTTTATTTCCCTAGTCATCCTCACTAAGGAAAAAATAAACAAAAATAAAAAATAAAAAAAGTTATTTTTATTATGTCATTTATGAAAAACACAATAACGTCATTGTGTTATTATGAAAGACATAATTACGTCATTGTGTCATTATAAAAAGACACAATCACGTCATTATGTCATAAAAAGACACAATAATTTTTTTATTTTTATTATTTTTCTGAAAGAGGATGACGAGGGAAACAGAGACTCCAAAGTAATTTTTGAAATTCGATTTAGATTATGAAATGTATGTTTTTCGTGACTTTTTAACATCATTGTGTCTTCTTACACTTTATAGAAAAAATATACTTTGTAGAATAATCTCACCCCACAATTAATATCACATACAAGTCACATGTTATTTTGATCTTTTTTTATTGTTCATAATTTTTTGCACGATATTATTTTTTCAAAAAAATACCATTAGTTTCAGTATTTTTTTATCTTTCCAACGCCTACCATATATATATATATATATATATATATATATATATATATATATATATATATATATATATTAAAAATCATCCACCCGTTATTTACACATGTCTAAATCTGATTATACGCATATGTAATACCGGATTTACACATGTGTAACTATGGTATTACACATGTAATACGAATTTTGTAAAAAAACAAAAGTTTTTTTATTTTTTATATTTTTTATGAAAGAGGAAAATGAGAGAAATACTTATCTATTTTTATTTATTATTTTTATGTTCTTTTTCGTTTGATAAAATTTTTTATTATGTTTTCATTAATTACTATTTTACCTTGAAAACTAGTGGCTCACATTGATTTATAGAGTTCTCAGAAAAAAGTAAGTTCTCATTTGATCCCTTCCCACTTAGAGAAATATATAATATAACTAGGTTATAGTCCCGTGTATTACAAGGGGTTATATAATAACAATTATAATTTAAAAATGGTTCAAATACAAAGTCTTCTAAAACTAAAAAATATAAGAAGTAATCACATCCATCCATCACATTAATCAATGGTTGAGATCGAATTTTTAGGAAAAAAATTGTTAGAGGAGTATTTTAGTAATAGTTACTTTTGTTAATTTTTTCCAAGTTCCCCTATATAATGATAGAAAATATTGTTATGTATCTCTAAGATGGAAAACATAATAATAAATTATCAACTAATTAATCTAATACAATAAAAACAATGACCAAATAACACAATATATCATTGTGTCTATTAATCGTTATTGTGTAATATTGAACAATATAAGTTTTGAAAACTACATGAGTGAATTAACATCATTATGTACTTTTAATGGTAAGACACAATGATAGATAACAAGTTTATATAATAATAAATAATAAATAATAAAAAATAACACATTGTGTTATATTTAACACTATAAGTTTTAAAAATACATTGGTAAACGTATGTTATTGTGTATTTCTAATTGTAAAACACAATAGTAGATAACAAGTTTATTATCTATAAAAAATAATAAAAATAACATAAAATGATCTGAAACGTAAAATACAAATGACTAATACACATAACAAATGATATAAAATATATGACATAATGAACGTATAAGACACAATAAGATGATGTATTTGACACAATAACTAAAATATAATTCTCTTTAAACAAGAAAAGGACACGTGTCAAGCCCACAATCCTTCTTAGTCTTTTTAAATTAAACATTCTTTTAATATAACCTTACTCTTATAATTTTATAATGTATAGAGGATAAAATAATTTAACTACACGCATGAACCATAAGCTTCCAATTAAGTTAAATGGTTTCCAACTAACTAATGTTTGTAGAATGAAATACAAATAGACAAATTTGTCTAACATTATACAATTAAACACACAAAACTATACAATACCCTTTACACACAGCGTATGGCTTCTAAATCCAGTTCCCCTCGACACATCAGTGAGAAAATCTCATTCACTATTTTTAATTTTAAAAGAAAATAAAAATTAAAATCCTGCAATAAGCAATAAACTTTTAAAAAAATCCACCCCGAGAAAAACTTAAATCTCGCAATGTACTTAAGGGAGAAATTTTAAAAGATCTCGCTAGTGTCGAGTTAAAGTGAAAACTAAATATTGGTTAATTTTTGAATAGTTTTAAACTAAAGTTTTTCGAGGATATCATACGATCTTTTAGTTTATTATGAATATTCAGCCAAATATGATTCATATTCTTTTATTTGATTCCTATTGTTGTATACTATAGCTTGATTTCTGTTTATATTATTATAATTTCTTTTATATAAACAACACCAGGCTATAACCTCGTGTGGTACACTAGTTAAATAAGAAAATACTAAATATCTATTAACGAAGAGTTTGGAACTGTAAAACGTGAAATATAAAAGTACTTTGACTAGCTGATAAAATATTTTTACAATTTTAAAAACTTTTGTTTCAAACAATTATTGCTTTGAAAAAAGCTCGTATATTTATCGATATCTCACATTTTAAAAATGTTGAGTTTGTTTTGTAAAAAATATTTTAATATAAAATAATTTTTAAAAAGACTGGTTTTAGAATATTTTATAAATTAAAATAGTTCCGTTGTCTTAGAAAAAAAAATATAATATTAGACAATTCTGATTTTAAATTTTTTTAATCAAAATAGTTAGTTTTTATGTAATGAAAAATGTGTTTAAAATTAATGGCCGAATACAATCATTTACAAATTGACGCAAGTTAAATCCAAGAGGACCAAGACTATTCTTAGTGATTTGGTCAAACTTGGTTATTCATTATACCAATGTAAGAATTCATTTATGTACATTTAAAGCAGGAAATAATGACCAGTGTGCTAACTATGACATTTATCTGTAAAAAACTAATGTTAATATTTTTTATCTTATGAAATTTAGATCCCTTTGGATGTTAAATCATACAGAATGTTCTATCTATTTATATACTTCTTGTTTTATTTATGTTATATGTAGCATATATATATCAATAACATTACCTTGTTTAAATAAAGTTACAATTCATACACATGTTGTTTGTCATAAGGCCGTGAGAGTGTAATCATGCTTGGTGCTGGTATAATTAATGTTCGGTGTTGGTGTTAGAGAAACCAAACCACTCAACCATTAAAACCGACAAATCGTCGACCTGTTTGGTTTTCGTATATACGAATCTGTCAAACCGTCGGTATGTCTAAAAAACCCCGACCGAACCGTGAACAACCCTACCCAACACATGCATCTTCCAGAGTATTTCCTTAAGAATTTGGTCTGTGTTTTCAAAGCTGTCTAGACTTTTCAACACTTCATCGTGGCATCATGCCTCATACCATTGGGGTGAACGTTTTATTTCACATTTTCTCTCTTAAACATGTTTTCTTGAATTTTAAATAGTATAGAGAGAGAAAATATAATACAGTTCAAAGAAATGAAAGATATAAAACTTAAAAGGTTTTTATTTAACCAAACACACTCTTAAACTTTAATTATATATTTATATGGAAAAAATGTAAGTCCATACATGAAAATGGAGTGCATCAACCTTTTATATTATTTTCATGAACCGGAAAAAAAAACAATCTGAAATAAGAAAAATACGATATAAATCTTCAGATTTTTATTAAGCCATAACGAATGATAAACTCAAGTACACGACTTTAGATTATTAGAACTCGTGGTGCACTTGTTATTGATGTTCGAAATATGTCCTAATCGATATTACGAGTCGTTGGTGGAGCTGCTCGCACGTCGCCCTTCCTTATACAAACACAATGATGCTTGATGCATAGTGGAATTGAAATTATCGGACAAACACTTGGATAACAATCTTTGACGGACTTGCAAGGAGGATAATCATCACACATCATTCCTAAATCATAAGAAAAAAATAAAAACTTTTACAACTTCGTGACATGTAATCATATGTGTATAATTGTGTGTTCCCTATATGAATGAGGGTTGATTTACCTGAGACGAAAACCAACATGATACATAAGGTTGCAATTCTTGATGGAGTCATTATATCTTTCTAAGAAACTAGAATGTGTTGATGCTTATAATTCCTTCTGATATTTATAAAAAAGTTTGGCTATTTTGGTCAATAGCATTTAATGATTTCACCGTAATATATTTAAAAAAAGATAAATATTTATATTGAAACCTACTATTTATCTTTCTATATAAAGTATTCATCTGTTAAAGATATGAACTTTTCATTTAATACATGTATATCTCCTTTTAAAGAATGAAATTGAGAGGTATTTTACTTTTGAGTAATATTACATGTTATTAATTGGCATACACAGATTTTATCTATGGTCTCTGCTTCAAAAGAGGATATGATCCATGCATGTGATGGACATTGACAGTTACAAACTTGGATGGACGTTAATTTTCCATTTAAATGGGTGTCACAAAGAGGATACGATCTATGCATGTTACGTACATTAGCATGTTACGATACGGACGATAATATGAAGATGTTCTTAACAAGCCATCTGTGACGTCACCAATGTTCTTGGATTGAATGAACTCTAGTTATTCTAATAGGAAGGCTATGAAACTTAACTATGATGAGTTACCTATAAAATTTGTATGGAACGTTGATGCAAAATGTTGGTAGCCAAGCTAAAGATGATTCTCCCTTGCTAGAATCCACTCCATCTCACATTCTCTCAGTGAAGCATATATTTTTAAGGATTCTGCTTAACAAGGTTAAAAGGACAATCATTTGAGGAAATATGTATTGTTAACGTTGAAGAAATTCCTATCTTTAAAGATGCGTGAGACAAATATACAAATTTCTGATGATCTTCTTATATTGGATCTGTGTATCCTTCTGTCCTTACCAATTTCAATAACCCAAAATTTTTCCAAGAAAAGGCATTTTTTTGCGCCAAATAACGAAGTTGTTCACGAAATGAATGATCGTTTGCTAACTATCTTCTCTTATGATGAAAGAGAATGCCTCAGTTCAGAGTCTAAGCTAAGAAGGGTATGTTAATGATATTTTTGATCAGAATCATTTTCTAAATGGGATCAAGATATTTGGATTACCAAATCATTCTTTAATGTTAAAAGTTGGTGTTCCAATAATGCTTCTCGGACATTGATAAAAAAAATGGTTTGTGTAACGAGACCAAACTTAAGGTGACATCACCATACAATCAAGTTATAAAGGCGGAGGTTATATCAAGAAGCAACATTGATAGCCGCATATTCAATCTAAGACTCAATTTGACCCCTTTGGACAAAAAAATTCCATTTAAGTTTAAAAGAAGTCAATTTGCGATAGTCGTTTGTTTTGCATTAGCAATAAACAAAAGTCACAGACAATTATATTCGAGAGTTGGTTTGTACCTAAAAGACCAAGTATTTACACACGCTTAATTATATGCGGTATTATCGAGGGTCAAGAGTAGGGATGGTCTGAAACTACTGATCTTAAATCAAGACAATAAGTCTACTAATATTACGACAAATTTTGTTTACAAGAAAGTTTTTACACTTCTATGATTTTTCAGGTTTTAATTGTAATTTATAATTTTATTTTAATGTATTAATTTATGTTATTTTTCAAAGAGAGCAACATAATTTTATAATATTAGGTTTTTAATATATATTTGACTCGTGTAACAAACAAGTTACTAAAACTAGTATTCATTTGTTAAGATATGGAATTTTCATTTAATACATGTATATCTCCTTTTTAAGAATGACATTGAGAGAAATTTGACTTGAGTAATTAAAAGTTGAGTTAATTATATGATTATTTAATTGGCATTTATTTTTGGTCTCTACTTAAAGAAAGGATTATGATCTATGCAGGTTACGTACATTAGCTGTCATAAACTTGGACGTTTATTTTTTTATTTAAATGGATGTCAAATGATTAAATTACCCTTTAATGTTAACAAATAAAAATAAGTCTAATAAAAACTTCTCCCACCACAACACACGCCACCCTTCTATATTTCACACAAGCCAAAAGAACCACCGGCAATACCATCTAAACCGTTTTCGCGGCCCACCAACACCACCTCGCCACAAAATCGAGTTAGAAGAGCGGAGATCAAACTTCAATGACGTGATTGTGACCACCACGGAACCACCACAACCGCATCATCAGCAAGTTCGCCATTGCTATTAGATAGATTGTTTCATGTTAACAAGCGAAATAACAATACCGTCAAAGCCACCGATCAACATGTTTTGACAAAAAGAACCACTTGTAGCTCGAATTAGAATATCACGTAAGAAAAAACCATGTAATGATCTTCGAGTTGCATCCAAGATCTGAATGTTAAAAAACGCACAAGCTCCAACGAAACTTTTTAACATGGTTTCTTCCTACATATTTACATTGTTTGAAACTTAAGATAAAAGAAGCCTTCAAAAGATCAATTTTGAAATGTTACGTCACTAACAGGAAAAAATTAAACAACTGAAAATATTAAACTTGATAAAAATAATTAACCTAGATAAAAAAATAAGCACAAAACAAATTTGAAGTGTATAAAAATCACGTGTTAAAGTTAGAGGGGAAAAAAAATAAAAGCTATAAAAAATTAAAAGCTTACCTCAATTTCGACGTACATTTCTATTACGAATGAATTACATTTATAAGAATATTATTATACCATTTTGTTATGTCACAAATATGATTTATTTATTATTATTGTTAAAAAATAGTATATATTGATTATGTTTATTAATGTATTAGATGGGAAAATATAAAGCCTTTTTGGGTATTGTACAAGTTTTTAATTCACGTTTGCGTTAACATTTTTAATTGGCATAAACTTTGAAAATATACATTCTTACCCTCTTCAATTAGTTATATCTACACTTTATGCTATGTACTCATATATTTGTGTTTTTTATATCACTAGTAACTTTTGTTAATTTTTGTTTTCTGTTATAAGTTTTATAATTCAACGTTTTATAATATTCCGCATATATTGTTGCAATTTGTTTAATTAACAGTTATGTTCTTTACAATCATAAATTTACAAGAAAGAAATTGAGTCGAGACATTAAAATTGTGTGCATCAACCTTTTAGGCTTTTATATCACAATCTCTTATGATGAACCCAAGATATATAAGATCTAAAAGAATACAAATACAAGTACGATATAAAATTTAGAATTTCATCAAGAATAACCAGCATTCAACTTGATTTCATATCATTAGAATTATTCATGGCGCACTTGTTGATTTCTGATTGATGTCTCCGTCGATAGTAGGAGTCTTCGGTGGCCTTAAACAAACACAATGATGATTAAGGCATGCAGGACTTGAAAACTTTGGACATTGAGGACAATCTCCGACGTAATCACAAGGAGGATAATCATCAGCAAGTGAAACTTGGGGAAACTTCATTATGCCTGTAATAATAACAAAAGAATAAACATTAACAACGTTGAAGCATGCTACATATGTATCATTTAGGCAAATGTTAAGAAGAAACGAGAGTAGTTACCGAGATGAAAACCAACAAGATACATAAGCATGCAGTTTTGATGGAGTCATCTTCATTTTTCTAACACACTAGCTATCTAGAATATCTTTGTGCTTATGAAACTTTAAGTTATTTCTTCTGATATTTATACATAAAAATATGGTCATTTTGATCACCTAGCCTTAATGATCTCTTTTACTCCAAAACATGTAAAAGTAATAGCAATTCTTTCTATTTAATAGACCACTTAAATATCTCTTTAAATATGTTGTAACGTTTGTTAAAGATTTAAACTTCTCTTTAATATATACGTGATATTCTCCAATTAATACTTCCTATATATTATGGGCTATTACTTGTTAAGTGTCAAGGCGGAAATTCTCAAAGAAAATTGAGTTTAAATTAATTTTAATCATTAAATTTTAAACGATTAAAAGTGTTACATTTATATATTTATATTAAAGTAACTAGGTTAGTTCCCGTGTATTACACGGAATGAATAAATAAAATATTAAATAATTAGTAATCAAAATTTATGCATTAAAAATCATGTTTGAAGATAAAATATGATTATAATTACGTATAAATAGATATTTAAGTAAATAAATAATAATATATTTTTCTTAAACTTTGTTTTATAATTTTTTTAAAATATTTTATTTAAGAAAAATGATTTTTAAAGAAAAAGTTCATTGTGTTATGTATTTTATAAAATTTTTATTTTTAAAAAGTGTGTTTTAATTCAAAAATAGGTTTTTATTTATTAATTTATATAGTTTTTAATTTAAAAATAGTATGAGTAAAATTATTAGTATTTAATATTATTATTAACAATATAGAGAAATGAGAAAATTAATATGACAAGGCTTACAATTATTTCATGTTTATTTAGTTTTTTTATAGATAGATATATAGGCTAAAATCCCTTTAATTAAACGGATTATAGTTAGTAATAACATGAAGAGTTAGATTATAATATTTTAATATTAACTATAATTAAAATTATATATACGTAATAGTTCAAGAAAATAAAACAACTATACTATTTTTAACTCTCTTATCTCAATAGTTTCATTTTTGGACATTCGTTTTAAGATCTTTATTAAAAAATAATTTTTTATCAAAATCTTGTTTTTTTGTAATTATTTTGGTCGTTTTAATAAGACTGTTTTTAAAAGATTTCACCTTTATAATTTTTTAAAACAAAACGACTTAAAATATTTTGCTTAAAAAAGTTTAGCGTTTTAGAAAATTTTATATTATATAATTTTTTGTTTTTTATTATTTAGATTTTAATTAAAAGTTGTGATTTTTAACTTTCTTCATAAATATATTTTAAAAAAAAATATAGTTTGATTTTATAAAATCTAGATAAGAGAGAGAAATATAGCAATTAATAAAATTAATTTTAGTAAGAGAGAGAAACTGTATTACTATTAAATTACTATAATACCCTTTTGGAGAGAAAATCAAAGTGTGAATGTGTAGAAAATGAACAAGTGGCAAAAAAATAAGTTAAAAACATGACAAGTGATAAAAAAAAACCTTCTTTTATTAGATACTATAGATAATAGATGCATAAATCGATATTACATCATATCACATGGGATGATATATATATCATCACAATATTATTATTGTTAATAATATACTTTTGTCAAACTTGTGGAATTTTTATGAGATATATATTAACTAGTATTGAGCCCCCGCGTTGCGCGGGGGCGCAAAACAATGCCAAATAGAATCAATGTCGAACCTCAGTTAACGATCACCAACACCAGAAAATCTCGTATTAAAATAAAACAAAAAATAAATCGAATGGAAGTAGACGCAAAGATGTTAAACCGCGGACGTGAAACGTAAAATATTAAAATAGTAATCGCACGTTGTAACACGACAGTTAAACGTAATAAATATGTTGAAAATATGTAAAAATATTATGGTTAAAAACTATAAAACACGAAGAAGTTAATAAGTTGATTGTTTAATGTATATTTATATATTAAGTTTAATAATCTTTAATGAAACGTTGAACCATACGCGCACATTGTGGTATGTTTACTCGTAAAATTTAAACCGCAACGTAAAACGTAAATTTTCTAAAAGTTAAAAGGTATATGAAACCAAAACGGAAAGTAAAATATATAAAGGTTAAATTATAAAATATGTAAAAGTATTGAGTTAAAACTAAAAAGTTAAAATTTATGCTAAATAAAAAATAGGATTAAAAAAATTTATGCTAAATAGAAAATAGTATTGAAAAATTTGAATATAAACTAAAAATAGCAAAAAAAAAAATGTTTCTTGAAAGTGAGGGGGGCCTTTTTGCAATTTCTTAAAGTTTGGTGGTAACTTTAAAAACCCATAAAAGTCCTTGTGGACACCGACATCCATGAATTATATTTATATAATATGGCATCTATTTTGCTAATTTACTTTTAGCATGAATTCCACTTTACGTCGTGAGCCGCCCCATTTTCTTCCTGGGTTTAAAATTTCAATAAACGTTTAAACATAGTCAACACTAGACTTTTACACTTTGCAACTCATGAAGAGTAGAAAAGCACATTTCTTTAGTCGAGTAGCGCGGAATAAAATGGAATGAAGTATGATGTGACACTGACGTGATACATAGTAGAGATGAGTGAATAATAGTTCGTATTCTGTAGTTATATGGAACATGATTTGGGGTCATTGCTCACAAAATCCGACCATGATCTTAACAATAACGGACACATTAAAATATGAAATCCAGTACATTCTAAACAGACATGCCATGTTTGGATGGAATATTTAAGAGTGACGGGAACATGTCATTGAGCTATTATTCAAAAAGTATATAAAAACGAGGAAAAGCCAGTCGGGTTTCAAACCTAAAATCTTTTGAAATTAAAGTGACTCATTTGGTTAGTATTTATCCTTTTTAAATTATTATATATAATAAAGTGTGAATTACATGATTCGTCATTTACGTATATATTATGGATCGATCCTTAATCTTTAATAAATGCACAAAATGTCCTTTAGTTAATGGTTTATAAGTTATAACAAATATATCCTTAACGTTATTTGTCATTAAATTGTCTGTAAGTAAATTCATGTATAAATTATCTTTTACCCAAAAGGACTATTCTTGTAATTTAAATAAAGGATGAATTGTGTAAAACATAAATTACATAAACTAGTTGCAATCCTGGACGCGCGTTGCGCGAAATGTTTTGACATTTTGTATAATTGCTTGTATTTTGATGAAACACAGCGAATATGGACATTGCATACAAGTAGCAGTAGTTTAGATGGGTTTTCAGTATGTTCAGGTAGTACATAGAAGTGATACATGGGTTATCATTAAAACACAGCTAATATAGACATTGCATACAAGCAGCAGTAGTGTAGAGTTTTCAGCATGTTCAGGTAATACATAAAAGCCATACATGGGTTTTCATTGTATGCAACAACTTTTCAACAACCTGATGGACGTACAACATCTAGCTTTAAAGCTTCAAAAGGTTTGTTATATTGTTTGGGCTGCATGGTGTTGTGCATATATTTTGGTTACCAAAAGTGCGGCTGTTGAAAACTGGTTTCCTTGTTCTGCAAGTATCACATGGTTCTTCTGCAGTGCCACCCATTATGTTTATCAAAAGACTGCATCAAAAGGCATTTAATTGTGGTTGTTCAAAAGTCGTGTTGCATATTTGCTAGTCGTTTTTCTGCTTCTTTGTGCCAGCCTGCTCCTTATCTGTATATATGTAGAAATTTGTTAATAGAAGTTGCACTGTTTGTAATAGGTGTTTCTTTATGTTTGTACCTTCTTCCAGATATAGTGTTCTTTTTACTGGATTCTCTGGGTGATTCTTACGTGCAGTGGTATGTGGTGTTGGGGTATTTGGTGCTGGGGTGCTAGTTGAGGGTACATTTGCATTTATGTTTTGAACTGTGTTAACTGTGCAACGAACCGATCCTGTTCTGATGTTCTTTTGGGCTTGAACATGGAAATATGCCTCTTTGTTAAGGACAGTGTGCTGCATTGCGTCTGGATGCTCGTTTGACAACAAGTCCGAACATTTCTTTCCAATCAATTTTGTTGAAGGTTCGTTGAACATTGTGGCATGGATACTCCCTGTGTTGTCTGATATGGTGCCACTTATTCGGTACCTGTAACGTATTTAGATATAACTTAGTTTAAAGACTTTAACGTATGTCTAGTTTTGGTGTTTGATGTTTGATTTGATGCATTCTAAATCAGCAATGTTTGTAGTATATTGTGGAGGAATTGTGTCTATGTGTGAGGCTGCTATGCAGAGATTAGTATTATATTATGTGGTTGTAGAAACTTTTCTTATTGCATGCTCCTAAAATTATTTTTTCAGCTCAAATTTAAGTGGTTGATAAATTTGTAGTGTATGCTGGTTTAGTGTTTACTTACTTTTTGTTGGGGTAGGGTAGTAGCCATGATGTGAACAAAACCAAAGGCTGTCTGATTTGATGGGTGAGTTGTCGCAATTGGGGCAGGCGGTGAAGTGCCATTCTTTGTCTGTGGCGATGTGTGTGAATGCAGCTTTAAGCATAAAGATTTGTCCCTGGGAAAATGTTGAATGTGCTTAGCTGAGTTGATTTGTGTAGTTGGCAATAAAAGGTAATTGTATAATGTTTATTCTTACAGTGAGTTCGTTCTTTTCTTTTTGCAGAAGTTCAGACATGGTAATGTGGTTTTGGATGCCTGCGGATGTTTGTTTCTGTTGCTGTGACTGGATGTCAGTTGTGTCTTTTGCTGACTCATGTTCTTCAAACCTGAGAAAGTTTAACAAATGTGTTTAATATTTTTTTTGATGATTATGTGTAGTTATGTGTATGTTATGTTTATACAACAGGTGGATAAATGGGGTATAAAAGTCGTGCACAGTCATACATTAATTGCCCACCTACATACGATAAAGTTCTTTGTGCAAAAGGCATTAATAAATATGTAAATCTTACAGGCGCAGGAGTGTGCGTGTTTCCACGGTCGATGGGTTGACATAGACATGTGTTGCGTTTGTTGATTGGAGTTACAATTTACCTGTGTCGACAGGCATATTAAGTGTTTTTACACTGAGTGATAGTGGTTAATGCAATAGTGTATACCTATAAAATCAGTTACTCTAAGTCCAGTAATTGCAAGTATTGTTGGTGGCACTGATGTCTCAACTGAAGTCCTCGGAAACTTTGTTGTAGATGTTGTTATTTCGCCCCACAGAGTGACACTGACGTCCTTGTTGCTGCAGGAATGAAAGATATTGTGTTAAAACATAAAAATTCAAAAGTAATGGATGATTAGCCATTCATTTCTTTATTGTTGTATCGTTCTTCAACAACCTAATCACATGAATATATACTTTTCAGAATGACTTATATATTATCTATCCTGAAATGATAAAGGCACACAAATATTGCAAGATTATCTAAGCAAGATTGGAAATAACACCATTAGTTGCAATTCATTATTAGTAGTGAATTTCCTGTTTTAAAGGTTGAAGAACAAGTTGTCTTTTGCCAGCAGGAACATATATAGGTAATTTGAGACACTCTAGCTAATGTTGGTTACTTGGGGTTTGAAAGAGACAAACCTGATGTCTTTCAACGTCATTGTAACGAAAGGTGCTCCAGCATTTGTTCTGTTATCGTGCATCTCTTGCAATATTCCTATGTAGTCTGTGTGAATAGTGTTTGTGCATCACAGTAATGAACATGTAGACAGTGGATAGTTGTTGAAAACATTTATGATGGATGTCCTTACCCACTATTGCCCTTTTGTTTTTTTGAGCTGGATCTTTGCTTTGTTCATGGAGGTAATCCAGTCTTACACGGGAGGCAAATTCATAGTATTGACGAGGGAGGTCCGGAGTGTCATCAATAGGTGTAAACATCGTTGCTGCTCCTACTCGCATGTAAGCAGGGTGGCAAACAGTTGAAGTAAATTTGTCAGGTTCGGTACACGCATACCCTTTAACCCGGTAACATGATTGCACTTGAAGTTTTGATGTCACTGTTCTTTGATCTTTACCCCTTGTAACAGCCTGGATTCCTATGCCCTGTTGCAGTATTGTAATTCATAATTGTAAGTTTGGTTAACGAAAATAAAAGTATGAATTTAGTGTTTTACGTTTTAACACAAATTATTTTCAGTAAGTTATTGGGAATAAGGTGGTTGTTTAAATGATATTTACTATTGACATTATACCATTTTTGTAAAAATTGCAGTAAGTATTTAATTTATGATTTTAGCATAAAATATCCTAAAACCATTTGAAGAAATGGCAAAGTCAAAAATAATGTTTGAATGTAACTTAATCATCGGCTATTATTATTGATATATTTTACTTCAAAGGTTAGATTTAGATACAAGTTTTAAAAAGATGTTTAAGACTTAGCTAATTAGGATAAAAGTTATTAAAGAGAAATAAAAGTGGTTAATCACAAAATAGGGGGACAATATTTAATGATATTTCAAAGAGTTCTATGATGTATGTCTCTTG
Source organism: Flaveria linearis (assembly GCA_024085815.1). NCBI lineage: Eukaryota > Viridiplantae > Streptophyta > Magnoliopsida > Asterales > Asteraceae > Flaveria > Flaveria linearis. The sequence continues at coordinate 88,966,166 of CM044004.1, forward strand.
TGATTTATTGTATAGCTTTGTATTTAGGTTTAGTATACCTGTTGATCCACAAATACATAGCACGTTTCATTGTCTCTGAAGGCGGGTTTCCAAGTACGAACTACGCGAACGTTCAGTTCAGGAGCTGGTCCGCCCGGTCTTAAACTTGATATTTCAGTGTCTTCCATTTCTATTCACCTATTTGGAGAAGGAACATGAGGATAAAGGTAATTCTATTAAAGTCGGCAAATAAACATGTAAATACAGGTATTTATCATCATTATATAGAGAAAGGAGATTGAACTATAATAGAGATTGACCTGATCCATATCAATCTCGTTTAATAGTTCTGTATACACGATATTTAATGTTTTATTATCACTATTTTCAACGCTTTTTCTTGTAAGGATCTTTATAGAATTTGGGGATGTTGCCCTTGAAAAAGCAACATATAACTGTCCATGACTGAATATTGGCTCAGGTAAATAAATTCCTATTTTTTTCAGTGATTGGCCTTGGCTTTTATTAATGGTCATTGCATAGCATGTTTTAACCGGAAATTGCTTCCTTGTAAAAACAAAAGGAAGGTCTTTCGTATTATGCACAAAATTAATTCTCGGAATATATACTCGGTGTCCTAAGGATGTACCTGTTATTACATGAGCCTCAATAACACGAGGTAGTAACTGTGATATCAATAATCTAGTGCCATTACATAAACCATTTTTTTGATCTAGATTACGAATTAACATTATGGGAGTGTTGTTTTTCAGCTTTAAACAATGTTTTGGAATCCCATTAAAATTAAGTATATTAAGGTATTCAATTGGGTACATAGCATCAACATCTCCTCCATCTTTAGAGTGTGGAATCATCGAGTCAGTGCTGAAGTATGAGCTGCATTCTCCAGGTGACATGGCATGAATAATGTCATTGATTTCATCCACAGTTTCATTCTTAGGACATATGATGGCACGTTCTGCAAATGTTGGGGCTGTTGGGCTTAGCAGACATTCCTCATTGTAGACAAACCTGATCAAATCATACAACGCAGCTTCTGAATCCTTAATAATCATCTGTGGTGGTATTTCAATTACTTTAACATCCGCTTGTCCAGTTGTATGTGGAACACCTTCTTTACCGTCTCCAACTCTTAGTAACCAACTACAAAACGATTGTACATCCTGGTATCCACTCGTATATGAAGACAAGGTTGCTCGCAAATTAACAGTTAGCTTATGAACTGAAAAGTAGTTCCACAAATAAGACTTTGTGAGACATGACGATATTATATCAGCCTTTGTGCATTTTGGTTTTACTGGTAATGTTTGATGGAAGTCTCCACCTAGTAGAACAGATTTACCGCCGAATGGTACCGCAATATTACCCGTAAATCCTTCAATGTTTTATCCAGGGACTCAAAACACCTTCGGTCGCTCATCGGTGCCTCATCCCAAACTATAAGGCTTGTTTCTAACAAAGGCGAGACAGGTTTGTATTTTTTTAATATGACATATAGATTCATCTGTTAATTCCAACGGTATTTTAAATCTTGAATGTGCTGTACGACCTGAAGGCAACAATAGCGAAGCGATCCCCGAAGCTGCTACTGCTAAAACAACCTGACCTTCGGACCTTAAAGCTGTAATGATTGTTCTCCAGAGGTATGTTTTACCTGAACCTCCATGGCCATACACAAACAATAACACTTGTAATGAATTCTGCATAGAAGTCAAGACCGCATCATAGACATTTTTTGTTCAGGATGAAGATTTGCCTTTAAGGAGAGATGTTCATGGTGTAAAGCTTCCCGATTGTAACTTTTTTCCTCAAGTAACAGTACATTTCTAAGCATAGAAAGAGTGGATTCTGTGGGGAGAGGCAATCCAAAATCAGCCAGTGTGCGTGGTGTTGCGTTAGAGTTTAGTAACAATTCAAGCTCATAGAGCACAAACTGTTGTAAATCAGCATTGGTAACACCGGAATTTGAATTTTGTTGACTGGAGTTAAGGTTGTAAGTAATATCATCCCCCATTTTTTCCCAGCTGGCATCCCACAAAGCTGAAGGGTTTGACACATCACAATATAATAGTATATGTACAAAAAGAGATCTAATTTCGGATGCAGTTGCCCATTCAGAGGCTTCTGAAATTGTAGACAACCATTCTTTATCGTCACCAATTAAACCTAGTTTTTCACACGCCTCCCTAAATGTTAGCATTACAACACTTGAAACTGTGCGTATATCCGCAAATGAACAACAACCTTTCTGATAACTCAACAACATCCTCAGATAAAACAATTCCCCACATGAAGGATGCACGTAAGTTAGCCTACCCACAGTAGGAGTTCTCTTGCATGTTCTACGTGTCCAACTTTTTGTCGATAAATCCCATCGATATTTAGAGAGATAGTCTATGTAACGAAGGTTGGCCCCTGAATCCGTAGAGGACATTACTGCGGAGGACTCAATTGTGTTGTTTGCTAGCCATTCAGCAAGAGTTGTTTTTCCAGCATTCTGATTATTGACAATTTCTTGAAGTTGCTGTGTTTGTCTAAATGTCTGTTTTGTTTGCCTTCCAAATGTACCGCAAGAACTTGAATAGGTGGGTTCCTATGATGTATGGGGAACGAAAGAATTCTCCAAGATGCCTCGTGTGGGCATATAAAACGGCCATCAAGGTAGTTTTTGATCTCATCAACAACCTCAACTACATTAGCAGGTATGTTTTCTGAAGTAACATCCTTTTCTGTTAATGTAAAACGAACCCTGTCTGCACCCTTTGATATATACTTAAAAAGATATTTTATAAGCATACTCCACCCACAGTACTCAACATTTATATGCGCATCAAAATGCATGAGCAAGTCCGCATTATACGGAACAACATACCCATTATCCAACGGAATTCCACGTTTGATGCATGGAAACAATCCTTGGACCTTTTGTAGTGAACGTACCCTCCATTGTCAAATCGTGTGCATGGCTCGTATGCCTTAGGATATTGCTTTGAACATACGCCATCTTTCATACACGGAGAACGCATTCTTACTATACCGCACGGTCCATGTAGCATCGATTCAATAACAATCCTATGTAAGACAGGATTTGTTTGATTGTCAGGTAGTTCGGCACTAATATATCTGTTGATATCCTCTGGGGTGCGAATTTTATAAGAATCAGTCACCCATAACAACGTGTGACAATGTGGCAACCCTCTTTTTTGGAATTCAATTGTGTATAGCTCTGTACAAGCAGAAAGCGTAATACAACATGAGTATCCATAATAAAGTTGTATGATGGCGTAGTTAAAAAGGACAAGAAACAGGATTTACACTTACCTGCAGCAACATCACCAAAGGGTTTTGATGTTTTCAGATGCTTGATGAAAGACCGTACCTTCATCTGGAATACCCTAGCAATAATATCAGGTCTATCCTGTGGACTTGGTACATGTGCTGCTGCTATTTCCCTTTCAATCTCAGGCCATTTGACATTGCACGTGAATGTTATAAAGTACTGAGGATTCCCGTAGACTCGGCATATAGCGAGGGCATCTTGGTAATGTTTATACATATACCTTGGACCACCGGTGAAAGATGATGGTAATACGACCCGTTTACCCACGCTATGACCCTCTGTATCACCGCGAGATATTGCATCGTGAAGACCTTCCAAAAACTCACACCTAAATTCTTCTTGATTATTCCGAACATATTCTAACCGACAATGTTCGACGCAGATATAAGAGTCAACAATGTATTGCTGAAACAGCCTACCTGCGTGAAGAAGATGGTTGTACACATTTTCACGATCATGAATCTGATACGAGTAGAACATTGATGGACTAAGCTTGCGATCATCTATTGAATGGTCAGGTCCTAAGCGTAACTCAGGAGACCACCCTTGCTCTGCATGAGGGAATAAAAGTGGATATTGCAACGGCATATAAGATGGATGAAGCTTGCTAACTCTATGTGGAGTATCAGCCTTATCATGGACAATAACATCAAAATCTTCCGATGCAGTACCAGCATCACAAACAATGGCGCCAACGGTATTTGGTAAGGGGTCGTTGTACCTTCTGTCCCTCACCCTACTGTAAAGTTTAATTGAAAACTCAGGAACGTGCTGTTGAGTATATAACTCTCTCGCAGACCGAAAAAGACGCACGTAGGCGTTTGATTCATCAAGCATGGCAGTTAATGCCGAAATGATGTCTATTGATAAATTCGGTAAATTATTTCCATGGAAAAGACGAAGCCTGTTTTCAACCTCATTTTCGGAGTCAAAAATATATATCTGCAAAAACCTCGGCCGATCCCCAGGCAACGGGCAAATCGACCCAAGCTAGTGACATACCTGACCAACAACCTTGAACACGTACGGACCGCCACCCTGATTAACCGAATTGTCTATGGTAGCCCCGAAGGAAGTCATTGAAAACATGGCGTTGTATGCACGAATATTCCCCATAAATTCACGGTCAGCAAACAAAGACTTCAATAAGTCGGGAGGTTGCAGAGGGAAATTCAACACTACTTTCCCAGCCTTACAGCACTTATGATATCGAGGTCTACGACCAGCTAGAAAAGATGTGAGTCGCTCAGCGTACCAAAAGAGAGACCCGCAGAACTCACACACCTTATTACATCTTCCCAAATCCATGTAGTAAGGAGAAACTGTTGTATGACTGGTTTCGGCAGAAGAAACACCCGTCATAACTTCAACATGAGCATTGGTTGAAGATATACCACCTGTCATTGTCGATCTTAGCATTGATGCATGATGGAATGACTGGCGTTCCGTCTGGGATGATGCCTCAAAAGATGACGTAGAAGAAGAATTTACACCAGAATCAGTGCCACCTAGGCGTGCACGTTTACGTCGGCGGTTCTGATAAAGCGACACACACATTCAAAGACGACATATAAGAGGCTTAAAGAACAGAACAGTATATGTTTCAGGGAAACTACAGAACCTGGAATCTACTTTTAGCATCAAATTAACAATAATAGAATATAGGTTAACCTATTCCGTATAGGTACACCCTTCCTAAAAAAACCAAAAAAGCAAGCCATTGTTGACGTTAAAATTAAAACAATGAAATCAATAGTAATGTAATAAAGTTTAAAAAGACAGGTAATTGTATAAGCCAAACATAAAAAATCGGAGAAACGAATAATACCTGCATATGAGAACCCCAACTATTAGCTGAGATTATTGCTGAAATAACCTGTACACACAAAAAAAATACGACCACACGACAACACAGTAAGAAGAAAAAATCACTTAGACATACCATAAGGTAGACAAACACAATTATCATTATAGCAAAGATGTGAGAACATCAATAAAAAAACACAGACATATCACGACAGAACTAAGGAAACATAAACTAAATTTAGGTCACAAACCTGCAGAATGTAAGTAAGAAAACTTTCAACCCCAAAGCTCGAGTACCCAAGGAAAAAGTATCAGAATATCAGAAACTAAAAAAATCATAAAAAAACATCACCATATATAATATATACGATTAAGAGAACGTGTATATAAACATGTCATTGTCTGGATTAAAACACTGATCTAAGCCAGTAAACATTAAGTTAAATTTCAAATGACCTGTGGATTAGTACTTGTAGAATGTATCCTTGTCTTATACCGGAAAATGCTATACCTGAAAGAAAACAGTAATATTTTTGGTTTAAACCCAAACAGTCAAAACTATAATTAGTTATCAATAACCTTTAACTAATAACAAAACATGACTAAAAACAAAAGACAATATTTTAAACTCCACATTTCTAACTTAGCTTTAATATGTTATGAATCATGGTAATATTCAGTATTCATTTCGATTGAAAAATAGAAGGCATTTCTAATAACAAACTGTTGTGACCATTTGCCCGTATTCACTTTAACAAAACAATATTCATTTCGATTGAAAAATAGAAGGCATTTCTAATAACAAACTGTTGTGACCATTTGCCCTTATTCACTTTAACAAAACATCATGGCACAAACAACTGTCTAAGACCACATTACATTACAAAAAATAGAACAGTACTATGCACTTTAAAACGGGTGTGCTCGGTAAAAATAAAACTTTCCTCCAATAATAAAAGAAAACGTCCAATTTAAAAAATATCTCTTATAATGCAACATCATAGGTAGCTTTACACAACTAAACTAAATAATCTAAACTTAGATGGAAATACACAAATAGTTTATTTTAATTCTTATTCCAATAATCAGATCGTCAGCCCAAAAGTAATTTTTTAACCTTACGTCATCACTTAATAATATAATCTATAGCTCTTAACATCTATGTATTAAGAAAACCAAGAAACATACGCTAAACAATAATATTTTACACTACAATAGCAAACCATTGAGACCAACACCTGATTATGCATCATGAGTAGTGATCCCTAATTTAATCCATAAATGAATATCATACAAGAGATGTAAATTAACAATTTCTAATAAACAATTTGATTTCAACTTTCGTATATGAGTTAATCATTATAGGAAAATAAGCACCAATTCACCTGGTTAAGTCCAGTTGTAGCTTTACTCGTGTTTGTAATCTACTCGAAGGATTCAACATTACACTTAACAGTGACAAATTTTGTTAATATAACTCCAACTTGTTGGTCTTATAAATAAAGTGTCTATAATCAAAACTTAAAACACCTTGATGCCTATCTTCAACACACATCCTTTAAGTCAATTCCGACCCAACCAATCTCAAATCAAGTACAATCCTCGTATAACATCAAAGTTCAAGTAAAACCGTATTATTCGCAATGTTAAAAGGAATAACGTCGAACTGTATAAGAGATTAATTGCTCCATGGCTCCATGCTAATCAATTATCATACATCAACATGCATTTCAAAAACTAATCTTAAAGGTTAACAGTAATGAAAACACATAATGGTTCTTATCTATAAACAAGTATAGGTGTCAATAGTGAACTAAGTTGTTAATCTATTTCTTTCTTTAGTTCATACAGTATGCATGTAACAATTTGGGTTTTCTTCCAACTAAAAATATAAAGGAAAACAACCCACTCTTAAGAAAATAACAACTTTAGAAACGATTGGCATCAATATTAGCAATATGCATTTTAATGAAACTATCAACACAGTTGACCCACACACCCATACGGTTGGCCCATTTGACACCAAAAACTAAAAAGAATGAAATGAGAAATTATGAAAATAGTTGAGCTTATGAAAAAAATATCATTATGAAGAAAGAATATGTCATAATATATCCAAAAATGTACATGGTGAATCACAAACTTAAAGAAGAAACAGAGTCCGAACAGAATCATTTAACATAACATTTTAATATCCCATTCATAAACAGGATAATCATAACCTTGTATGAGTATAAGATAATCAAACATTCATCTTTTAAGCAATTTAAATAGTATAAAATACAAAATGCACAAGGAAATATAATCAAACTATAGGAAATGAGTCTTAAGGTAATTTGCACAAATCAAAGTTCACCATGATTGAAAACATAATTTTGAGCAATATCTAATTCCCATTCAAAATGAGATAATGACATGAAAAGCAATTGTGCGTATTATGCTAAGATGAAATGGTGTGTTCAAATAAATTTTGAAAACATCTAGACATATTTTGTCGCTATTGGTATTCAACACACGTTTGGAAGGGTTTCTCATCAACAAAAAGTTTACCACTTTACCCTCTGATACAACTTCACAATCAAGAACTAAATAAGAAAATCTAAAATTCTTAATACAATTACAACAAACCCATATAAAAACCTAAGACTTACCAAGATGAACTGTTTAGAATATCTAATGACAGGTCAAAAAGCAGAGTAGAATTAAAGGTCAAACAAGGGGGAATTCTCATTACTCAAAGTGCGGGAAAAACCAAAAGTAACTTTAACCATACCCGAGACTATTACGTAGAATTAAAGCCTCATGCAAATACTACATGTACAACTTGTCATAGTAGACGTACAACATCGTTCATTTCCTTCATCAACCAAGCCATCTGTAACCGCACAATAAAAACTATGAATTGACACAGCAATCAAGCAACCAAAAAACATCTAACCCAAAATCAAGTAAAATCATTCTGCATCTTGACTGAAATCACATCCCAAAAGATATAAAGCATTTCATCAAACACCTGGCGTGCATCGCATTTTGGGTGACTGATCTAAACAAAGATAAACCCTAAAACCATCGCCAATCACAGAAACACAGAGAGACGGGTTGATTCTAATCAAAACAACCATCAATGCAAGAAAAGGCTGGGGTGAGAAGAGAACTCACCGACGCAAGCAGCCAGTCGAACGAACCGAAGAAACACAGCAGCGAACACAGCAGCGAGAACTGAGACGGAGCATGAAGAATTGTCAACAACCATCAATGCAAGAAAAGGCAGGGGTGAGAAGAGAGCTCAACGACGAACTAACCGATAAAACACAGCAGCCAGTCGAACGAACCGAAGCCACTCGAAGGAACCGAAGAAACACAGCAGCGAACACACCAGCCAGAACTAAGCGATAAAACGGGGATCTCCATAAGAACAAATCGGAACACGTAACACGCCTGAGAACAACACGTGTATTTGAAGATTGGAGAAGGCAGATGGAGAAGCTACTGTTCATTTCCCATTTTTATTAACAGTAAGAAGAAAAAATCACTTAGACATACCATAAGGTAGACAACACAATTATCATTATAGCAAAGATGTGAGAACATCAATAAAAAAACACAGACATATCACGACAGAACTAAGGAAACATAAACTAAATTTAGGTCACAACCTGCAGAATGTAAGTAAGAAACTTTCAACCCCAAAGCTCGAGTACCCAAGGAAAAAGTATCAGAATATCAGAAACTAAAAAAATCATAAAAAAACATCACCATATATAATATACGATTAAGAGAACGTGTATATAAACATGTCATTGTCTGGATTAAAACACTGATCTAAGCCAGTAAACATTAAGTTAAATTTCAAATGACCTGTGGATTAGTACTTGTAGAATGTATCCTTGTCTTATACCGGAAAATGCTATACCTGAAAGAAAACAGTAATATTTTTGGTTTAAACCCAAACAGTCAAAACTATAATTAGTTATCAATAACCTTTAACTAATAACAAAACATGACTAAAAACAAAAGACAATATTTTAAACTCCACATTTCTAACTTAGCTTTAATATGTTATGAATCATGGTAATATTCAGTATTCATTTCGATTGAAAAATAGAAGGCATTTCTAATAACAAACTGTTGTGACCATTTGCCCGTATTCACTTTAACAAAACAATATTCATTTCGATTGAAAAATAGAAGGCATTTCTAATAACAAACTGTTGTGACCATTTGCCCTTATTCACTTTAACAAAACATCATGGCACAAACAACTGTCTAAGACCACATTACATTACAAAAAATAGAACAGTACTATGCACTTTAAAACGGGTGTGCTCGGTAAAAATAAAACTTTCCTCCAATAATAAAAGAAAACGTCCAATTTAAAAATATCTCTTATAATGCAACATCATAGGTAGCTTTACACAACTAAACTAAATAATCTAAACTTAGATGGAAATACACAAATAGTTTATTTTAATTCTTATTCCAATAATCAGATCGTCAGCCCAAAAGTAATTTTTTAACCTTACGTCATCACTTAATAATATAATCTATAGCTCTTAACATCTATGTATTAAGAAAACCATGAAACATACGCTAAACAATAATATTTTACACTACAATAGCAAACCATTGAGACCAACACCTGATTATGCATCATGAGTAGTGATCCCTAATTTAATCCATAAATGAATATCATACAAGAGATGTAAATTAACAATTTCTAATAAACAATTTGATTTCAACTTTCGTATATGAGTTAATCATTATAGGAAAATAAGCACCAATTCACCTGGTTAAGTCCAGTTGTAGCTTTACTCGTGTTTGTAATCTACTCGAAGGATTCAACATTACACTTAACAGTGACAAATTTTGTTAATATAACTCCAACTTGTTGGTCTTATAAATAAAGTGTCTATAATCAAAACTTAAAACACCTTGATGCCTATCTTCAACACACATCCTTTAAGTCAATTCCGACCCAACCAATCTCAAATCAAGTACAATCCTCGTATAACATCAAAGTTCAAGTAAAACCGTATTATTCGCAATGTTAAAAGGAATAACGTCGAACTGTATAAGAGATTAATTGCTCCATGGCTCCATGCTAATCAATTATCATACATCAACATGCATTTCAAAAACTAATCTTAAAGGTTAACAGTAATGAAAACACATAATGGTTCTTATCTATAAACAAGTATAGGTGTCAATAGTGAACTAAGTTGTTAATCTATTTCTTTCTTTAGTTCATACAGTATGCATGTAACAATTTGGGTTTTCTTCCAACTAAAAATATAAAGGAAAACAACCCACTCTTAAGAAAATAACAACTTTAGAAACGATTGGCATCAATATTAGCAATATGCATTTTAATGAAACTATCAACACAGTTGACCCACACACCCATACGGTTGGCCCATTTGACACCAAAACTAAAAAGAATGAAATGAGAAATTATGAAAATAGTTGAGCTTATGAAAAAATATCATTATGAAGAAAGAATATGTCATAATATATCCAAAATGTACATGGTGAATCACAAACTTAAAGAAGAAACAGAGTCCGAACAGAATCATTTAACATAACATTTTAATATCCCATTCATAAACAGGATAATCATAACCTTGTATGAGTATAAGATAATCAAACATTCATCTTTTAAGCAATTTAAATAGTATAAAATACAAAATGCACAAGGAAATATAATCAAACTATAGGAAATGAGTCTTAAGGTAATTTGCACAAATCAAAGTTCACCATGATTGAAAACATAATTTTGAGCAATATCAAATTCCCATTCAAAATGAGATAATGACATGAAAAGCAATTGTGCGTATTATGCTAAGATGAAATGGTGTGTTCAAATAAATTTTGAAAACATCTAGACATATTTTGTCGCTATTGGTATTCAACACACGTTTGGAAGGGTTTCTCATCAACAAAAAGTTTACCACTTTACCCTCTGATACAACTTCACAATCAAGAACTAAATAAGAAAATCTAAAATTCTTAATACAATTACAACAAAACCCATATAAAAACCTAAGACTTACCAAGATGAACTGTTTAGAATATCTAATGACAGGTCAAAAAGCAGAGTAGAATTAAAGGTCAAACAAGGGGAATTCTCATTACTCAAAGTGCGGGAAAAACCAAAAGTAACTTTAACCATACCCGAGACTATTACGTAGAATTAAAGCCTCATGCAAATACTACATGTACAACTTGTCATAGTAGACGTACAACATCGTTCATTTCCTTCATCAACCAAGCCATCTGTAACCGCACAATAAAAACTATGAATTGACACAGCAATCAAGCAACCAAAAACATCTAACCCAAAATCAAGTAAAATCATTCTGCATCTTGACTGAAATCACATCCCAAAAGATATAAAGCATTTCATCAAACACCTGGCGTGCATCGCATTTTGGGTGACTGATCTAAACAAAGATAAACCCTAAAACCATCGCCAATCACAGAAACACAGAGAGACGGGTTGATTCTAATCAAAACAACCATCAATGCAAGAAAAGGCTGGGGTGAGAAGAGAACTCACCGACGCAAGCAGCCAGTCGAACGAACCGAAGAAACACAGCAGCGAACACAGCAGCGAGAACTGAGACGGAGCATGAAGAATTGTCAACAACCATCAATGCAAGAAAAGGCAGGGGTGAGAAGAGAGCTCAACGACGAACTAACCGATAAAACACAGCAGCCAGTCGAACGAACCGAAGCCACTCGAAGGAACCGAAGAAACACAGCAGCGAACACACCAGCCAGAACTAAGCGATAAAACGGGGATCTCCATAAGAACAAATCGGAACACGTACACGCCTGAGAACAACACGTGTATTTGGAGATTGGAGAAGGCAGATGGAGAAGCTACTGTTCATTTCCCATTTTTATTAACATATAGGTTAATATCTAACTAAATTGTTATTAATCATTAACTAGATATTTTTGTAATTTACACTTCAACGGACAGGTTGGTAGCGTTGTTGACAGCCGTGTTTTACAGTTTTTATGTCAAACCATGAGTCAAAACGTCACAAACGGTTTTTGATTATCATAACATAAAGAGTAAATTACGCTTTTCGTCCCTGTGGTTTGGTGGTTATAACTATTTTCATCTAATAGTTTAAAAACGCCCGGTTTAACCACTGTGGTTTAAAATCGGTCACAATTAAGTCCAGGACACTAACCCCCATCCATTTTTTCCGTTAAGTGTATGTAAAAAGATTAAAATATCCTTGGACTTAAACTATTACTTCAATATCTCTATTCTCTCTCTCTCTCTCTCTCTAAAACCATAGCCACTTCCCACCCTAAGCACAACCTTACAACCATCACCAGATAGCCATCGCACCCACCGTCACACCACCGGAACCGCCTCACAGGCACCGCCATACACCACTTGAAAACCACCACCATCGCTATCTCTTTGAACTTTCATTCTCACCTACTGCAACAAACAAACATGAATCAAAATCCAAATTGGGGATGGAAGCTAACATCATCATCGGAGCCACCGTCGATGGTAAGATCTGGCTCCGCCTTCGAGCTCGTATACTGATAATGATACATGAGTAAGTAGATTGCTCTCTGAAACCATCACTAACCACAAGCAGTGCAAACATTTCTCCATAACTAATTAGGTCACACTCATCACAAAAACATGATCTCCAAAGACCTAATTGAATTGCAGTCCTGCAATAGCTAATCACTTCCACCCCTTTCCCCAATTCAACCAGAGTCAACAATTAGGGCACTAACTTCTCTAAACCCGAATACACCAAACAAAAGAAGCCTAATTCAATTGAATCACACAACAGCAACTTACCAGAGACTCCAATCAAATTCACCAACTGTACGAACTTCAAACCCACACAGATCAATCCTCTGATCCAGCACAAGTCAATGCAAACCAGAACAAAAACCCTAAAATCCCAAACAATAAGCCCTAAAACCTCAATAAAGAAAGGAAAGATGTTACCTTTAAGAGTAAGACTCGTCGATCAGTCGTCAAATCGGTAACTTTAAGTTAAGGTAATCAGGTATGATGAAAACCTTGAATGTAAAATCCGTGAAAGAAGTGTTAGTTGCAGCCAGCAGTGAAGACGACTTTAGGGAAATAAAGGCGACATGTGGTGGACTGAAAGCGATGATGATGATGTGATTATGATGATGATGGTGGGCTTTGAAAGAGTGAGAGTAGATGAAAAGGGGCCGCTGTTAGATGGTGATTGTCGGCGAGTGGTGGGTGGGGAGGTTGCAGGCGGGTGGTGGAGGTTGCAGGCGGGTGGTGGAGGTTGCAGGCGGGTGGTGGAGGTTGTCGACGAGTGGCGGTGGAGATGGTTGAGATGTGGTCAAATGAAGATTGCATCTCTATTATTATATTTTATTTTTTATAATATAATAACAATTTCAGTTAAGGGTATTTTGGTCATTTTAAAATAATTTAACGGAGAAATTGGATGGAGTTAACGGTTTGGACTTAATTGTGACAGATTTTAAACCACAGTGGTTAAACCGGGCGTTTTTAAACTATTGGATGAAAATAGTTATAACCACCAAACCACAGGGACGAAAAGCGTAATTTTACCTAACATAAAACTGCACCCTTGAAAATTAAACGGGACCAAGCCAAACATTTACAAACGATTTGGTTTTAGAGTTTGAATTTTCAAGTATTATTTGCATTATTTTTTTCAGTTACGTGTTAAACTACAAATAAGATAACATTGCAAATCTTAATTTTAAATGAGAGCCCACAATGTGAGGTCATGATGAATCACACCATTGTTAGCGGATTTAATTTAAGGAAATTATTGGTGATGCACACAATTGAAATTAGAAAATTGCTAGTACATACGTAATTGTCCGATCGGGTTATTTACAAACAGTATGTAGTCGAACCGGAAGCGAAACTATTTAGTATGGTATGAAAATTCTTGAACCAACCAATAGAATTTTAAAAATTGATCGTGAAATCAAACCAGTGACGAGTTTGAATGATTTCATGGTCAAACTGAAACATGAACATCCCAAAGGGTTGGGTGGTGAGTTTCGATAACTAGTAAATTACAAAGATTTGTCTTTTAGTTTTATTACAAGAGTAGTCATTTTGGGGTAATGAGGCAGATAGTATGAAAAATGTATTTCTTACAAACCATTAAAATAATGATGTTTAATAAACTTATCAGAGATTAAAGACCCAATTCATAATTACTTAATATAGATGGAGAATGAATCATGTAATTTACTCTATATCAATGATCCTTAATCTAAATGGTTAAGGTGAGATATCCAAAAAAATTATTAAAATAGACGGAGATATTGAGTTCATGTCCTACCTAAGACAAAAAAAAGAAGGGGGGGGGAGGTTGAGCCAATGAGGTTTCTCTTGATAATAATCTTAGATTCGGGGCTGATGGGGGACAAATTGATGTACACGCTTTCTTTTGGGACGTGCCACCCTAGTGCCTTAAGGTTGCATACTCAAGTAATAGAGATGATCGAATGAGACAGTGGCCGCTAGTGATTCAATTAGCCGTTCAAAAAATATAATTTAGTCTATAATAAATTAAAGTGAAAAAAAATAAGTCGGTCATCAAACTTGTTTACATCAACCTTCATATCATGTTTTTTAATGATGATTCTAGGAAAGGATCTAAAATAAAATAGAGTTGAAATACGATATAAACTACATGCAGCGGCGGAGCTTGAACATTATGGTAGGGGGCGAGGGCGAAATTAATATTTTTAGGGGGAGCAAACTCGATATTTATATAAAAACTTACACTACTGGATGAAAAATTTACACTACTGGACTATATTTAACACTACCGATGAAAAAAGAGGGAGAGGCGCCCCCCCCCCCCCCCCCGGTCTCCACTATACTTCGCCATTGACTACATGACTTTATTAAACCATAACCAGGATATGATTCAAGAATGTGATTTTATATTATTACAAGTCATGGTACACTTGTTGTTGATGTTTTATCATCTTCGATCTCTTGCGATGTCACGATCTGTTAGTTCAGCTTCTCGCACGTTGTACTTTGGCATATAAACATTTATGAATGCTACATCTAGAAATTAACTTGGGTATTTATAGCTATCGACCGCCTCATAGCTACATAAGTGGAAAGTCTATTAATAGTAACATAGTAACTATAACTATGTTACTTGTGACCCCTTGGCCTAATGGATTGTTTGTCGCACGAATTAATGGGTCGGAAATGAGAATGAAATGATTAACAATGGAAATTCCAAAACCCTTTGGGATTATAGGATCGTTCCAGACCGCTATGGGTCCAATATGTTAAACATAATGGTCTGCTCGGAACAAGGAAGCCAAATCCATAGGCCACCAAGGGATCGGGGTAACGGTACGCCAAGAGCAAACCACCATGGTTGAGCATTATGGTCCGTTAGGAATATTCGTTGGTAAGATGCGAATATTCCATTTGAAAGCTGCAAATATATCGTATGTAGGTTGGTAACGGACCACCAAGCTAGGTTTAACAGTTCACGAAGGATCCTAGTTTGAAGAAATGGGTATAAAGCCAAAGAATCCGAATTTCACCATTTATACACTCTCACTCTCTAGCCGCTACACCTTCTCTCTATATGGTTTTGATGTATTGAAAGGATCGGTGACGTTGATTTGACTTGGAACTAATGTTTAAAGGTTCGCTTTTATTGGTAAGCCTAATTCTCTTCTATATACGAGATATGGCTATATATGTGTGAGAATGTGACGTAAGAAACTCTATTTAGTGTTGGATCACTTGATGGTGGAATCAAGAATGTCAAGAATCAACTCAAAGCTCAGATATATTGTAGTGAGGTTTTAAGCCCCCCACATTATGCATAATCATGGATTATTTGGGGGAAACCAGCCAAAGTTGCAAATAATTATTAGGATGCATATAATTGTATGATAAAGAAAACAACCATGTTTTGATAAACGGATTCGTTACAAAACAATCTGGTTGTCATAACTATAGGGTCGAAACGGGAAATAAACATTCGCACATTCAAAGTTATAGCAACTCGACATGCGCGTCTGTATGATATAAGATTATAAAATGTTTGAAGCTATAGCAACTTGATGTGGAAATGTGATATCAATCTACTCAATTTTCACAAACGGAGTTTTACCGTTAGACATGTGATATAGCAGGATCTCAGCCGATAGTTATACCAAACAACACAATAATTACAAAACATAGTATTAATATTTACTGAGTAAATACCAACACAAAATTTAATAGTAATTTTTAAGAAAACATTTGCATAAGCGAAATCAGATAATATCTCATAAGTTTCAACAACACAAAACATGCGCAACTCAAGTAAATGTTAAATTGCAGAAAAACAATATTTAACCGTTTTGAATCAATCAATGATGCTTGCAATCCATCTTGGCCTAGTGGTTCAATGGGGAAGTGGGAGGCTTTGTTTTTTTTATTGTGACACCCTACGCAAATCTCACATCGACCGTGGACAGAAGAGTTGTTGGGTTTATAAGTAATGTTTGGCCTTTAATATAATCAAGAGTTTGGGTGCATTACGTGTGGATAATAGGAGAACTTCACAGTTAAACGTGCTCAGGTGACATCAACTCAGGGATGGGTGACCTCCCTGATAAGTTTTCACCTGGTCAATAAAAAACAAATCCGTGAGCTTCTCGTGGGCAAAGTGGACAATATTGGTGGCATGAGGGGCTAGATGTCACAGAATGGTATCAGAGCTAATCTTGTGTCATTCTGGATGGTGGGACAAACCTTATCGAGGATGGTGAGTTTTCGGGCACATTGAGGAAGATGAGTCCAAGGGGGGGCTGATTGTGAGTTGTGACACCATACGCAAATCCCACATCAGCAATTGATAGAAGAGTTGTTGGGTTCATAAATAATATATGGCCTTTAATATTATCTATGCATTTGGGCGCATTGGCTGTGGATTGGAGGAGAACACCAGAGATAAGCATGCTCAAGTGATAATAATTTAGGGATGAGTGACTTCCTTGGAAAGTTTTCACCCGGGCAACCAAAAGCAAATCTGTGAACTCCCCGTGAGCAAAGCTGACAATATCAGTGGTATGAGGGCCGGATGTTACAGTGTGAGATGATCAAGATCGAGGTAAAATCTATTCATGAGAAACGATTAAAGGTGATCAAGAAGTTGTAAAAACAAGTTGATTATGTGAAGTAATCAAAGATCAATGTGAGAAGCCAAAGCCGATCATGTGAGACGATTATGAGCTTATGAAGACCGGTTGTGTGAATCATTTAAGAGGTGATCGAAAACTTGAGTGATTCAAGTTCCTAGATCGGTAACAATGAGATCAAGTTGCTTGACTAGGAAAAAAACAAGGACCGTGAAAGATAAAAGAAAGATTCAATCATGATAGTGATTATCAGGATAATCATGAATGAGATGGGGATCCAAGTCGAGTGAGTCGATTGAAGAACATGATCACGAAGTAAAGTGAAAGAAAGAATGTGAGATAAATGACCCAAGGATTAAAGTGGAAAAGTTACGAATTTTATTAGAAATTTGTTGGAAATTCAAGATCTAGATGGCAAAAATCAAGATTAAAAGAGAAAATAAAGGTTTTAAACTTGATAATTATTAATATTAACTTTATTAAATGTTTGTTGGAATTTGTATCAGATTAGGAGTCACTTTATTTATTATTTTAATTTAATAAAATTTGAGTTGAGTTAGGAGTAATATAGATTTAGTATAAATAGAGGGTTGAGGTTATGTGTTTTGGTCTTTGATATTTATAAAAGTGTTGACTAGTGTTTAGTCATAGAATCGTATTTATTGTGTATTGCTTGATTAAGTTTTCCAACAACAAAATTCATTCGGAAGAGATTACATTTGATAATAAAACACTTTCATTTAGTCTAATCTATCCGATTTTAGTTAGTTTTGCAAAGGCGTCATTAAGATACTTAACTTGCCTATTAAAATCATGACTATAACATTAATTAAGTTTTCGTTAAATACAATGATGTGTTAGTTAGCTAGATCCAGAGTCAATAATCCAACCATGAACGTAAAAATCCTGAACACAGTAGAACATGAAATCCACTTCCTATCAAACACGCGACGTGTGTTTGGATGGAATATCTAAGAGTAACGAAAACGTGTCATTGAGTCATTGAGTTATTCTACAAAAAAAATCATAGAAAAGAGGAGGAGCCAGCCGGGTTTCAAACCCGAAACCTCCTGAAATTAAAGTGTGACTCGTTTGGTTAGTCGTTATCCTTTTTAAATTGTTATATACATATATATATATATATATATATATATATATATATATATATATATAAAATAAATTAAAGTGGATAAACAATTAAGTCGGGTCATTAAACTGGTTTCATCAACCTTGTATATCATGTTCTTTAGTAATGATTCTAAGAAAAAAACTAAAATAACAAAAATTAAGATACGATATAAACTATAGAATTTTATTAAACCAAACTCAGGATATAACTCAATGCACATGATTTTATATAATTACAACTCATGGTGCACTTATTATTGATGTTTCATCCACATCTCGGTCAATATTACGAGTTGTTAGTTCAGCTTCTCGCACGTTGTACTTAGGCTTACAAACACATTTATGCTTAATACATCTCGAATGTGACTTTGGTAGACAATGTAGTTTCTGACAATCTTTATCTGTCTTACATGAAGGATGATAAGTTAAAGCAAGTGAAACTTGGGGGAAATTCATCATTCCTGTCACAAATAACAAAAGAAACAACATTAAAGCAATGTGTATTATATAATTGGGAGTACATAAGTACATTAAAAAAATGAAAATAGTTCACCAGAAACGAAAATCAACATGATACATAAGGTTGCCTTTTGAAATGGAGTCATCATGATTCTTCTAAGAAGCTAGGATATCTCTATGTTTATGGTAAAATTTCATGTTATTCCTTGTGATATTTATACACAAAAATACTCATGTAGCATTTAATGATAAGCGTTTAGTTTAAAGATGTCTTTAGGATGACTGAAATCTTTTAAATATATTTGATTTAAAGTAAATTGAATCATGATTCAAATATGCTTAAAATGCCAAATCTTTATGTTATATTATGATATGATATGGTATATTAGATTATATAATATTACACTATATTGCATGTATTACATCATATTACATGATATTACATGATATTGCATTACATCATATTACATGATATTACATGATATTACATAAGATTACATGATATTACATAGCATTAATTAATATATGTGTTATAATATCATAACAATATTGTTGCTATTAATGATTATTTTATTTTATTAGAATATTTGTAAGTGTGAGATATATTTTGTTGAAGATTTATAATATTTTTTGGTGAAATATATGTTGTCAATCAAATTTTTCATTCAATTTTGCATCTTCGGTTGTGTTTTTAGATTTTGTTCTTGCTCGCGTTTTGAGTCATGTAGGGGATTTACTTTGAAATTAAAGTATTTCGTGTCTATATAAATATAATAATCACGTTAGACCTAAAAATTTCTATGCAAAGAGTGAAGTATGATTTTTTCTACGAAAATTATGTTAAGAGATTATTGAAATCAAACCTAATGAATTCTATACAGGGGTTAAACCATTGCAACCAATGTTGCTAACTCTTCATAAAAAAGTATAAGATTTAGTGACTTTTTTCCAAAAGGGTGTAGATGAGAAAAGTATTTACCAAAATGGTTATTTTGAAAAGTATTTATCAAAATGAGTTTTTTTTTCTTTTCTTCTTTATTTTAACTAATCTTATAATTTATTTTTTACCTTTTTTTTATTTAACTAATCTTACAATTATTTAACTAATCTTATTTTTTGTCAAGGAAAGATGTTTCTTTTTTTTTTTCTATGTCACTTTGAGTATACTAAATATGCATTGTTTGTTTTCTTAACTCTTATTGTTAACGAAAAATAATGGTAATTTATTGCTAAATTGTGTTAAATAAATGTTCATATTGTGCAACAGTAGTATAACCCTGTACTTGATGAAATAGGTCATTGGATTATTTGAAATTGTGGGAACATATTTTGTTTTACCACAAAGGCTCATTAATAAAAAAAATACATAATTTTTATGTTTCGTGATTTGAGGTTTAATGTGTAAATAACATTTATAATTATAGTCTTTATGATTGTATTTGATGTTGAGACCGTAGAGAGTTGTGAATTAGATTATTTAGCTTTTTCTTTGTTCTTGTTTTATTTTTAAAGTTTATTTAGATGATTATTTTAGATGTTTGTAATCTGGTTTGATTAAGAATTAAAGAGAAAAAGATTATAATAAGTCAGAAAAACTAAAAACAAACTAAAATGAGTTAGATTGAAAATAATAAATAAAAGTTGATAATAAGTTTAAGAATATAAGATAAAAGGATAACAATTATAAGAGTAGTTAAGGAAATATAATAAACACTCATTTTGATAAATAATTTTAAAATCACCTATTTTGATAAATATTTTTTTCAGCTATACTCTTTTTGGAAATTTTGGAAAAAAATTCAAGATTTAAAAGTTATTACTATCAACAGCCTCATAGTTACATTAATTTAAAGTTCATTAATAGTAACATAGTACTATGACTATGTTACTAGTGAAGATTTGCCCATCACAAGCTACTTAGTTGTTGCCGACCACACTTGTTTTAATGTTTTGATTCTTTTTTTATCATTAGTTACTACAAATGCTTGGATTGCTACAAATGAAAAATTTTAGTTACTACCAATGACTAAGTTGTTGCTCATAGTTTCTAGCGATAATCAATAGCTACTTACTATAGTTTATCGGTTCTTTCTATTTATCAATTAAGTAAAACCAAAGCAACTTACTACCTCCATTAGGCGTTGTCCCTTGGACCCTACCCATGTGGTTAAGAGGGCTTCACCCTTTGAACATTCGTGATTTCTTTGTTTCAAAATGAAAAACATTCTTAAATGAGTGTGTACTCCATCTTTATTGAATGTATACTTCCTATTCGATAATAAAATTATTCTAATTATAAATAAAAGTTATTGGATTTTAATAGTTTCAATTTTTATTTATAAGCCGCTCAGGGTCCGATCTCCTCAACGGCTCAAAATATTTTTAAAAAAATTATATATATATATTCTTTTAATAGAAAAACTATATTATTTTAATTAATTTATTAACAAATACAATGACATTGTGATTATTTTAGCCCATTAAACTTTATTTAACAGCTAACATTTTAAACAATTTAGCCAAATAAAAACTCAACGGATTATCGATGATAACTATTGAAAGTGATGTATTGGAGAGCATGAATTATGAAGAATTGATCGACAACTTTTAGAGCCTCTCGATTCGCTTAAATAAATAAATAAAACCATTTTGCTACAATACTTTGGTTTTGTTTATTGTTATTAAAATTATTATCGTATTATTTATTCGGTTTAGACCTTTTTATATATCGTAGTATAGGAGCCCGTTTTTTGTTTTCACTCCGGATCCAAATTCTCTTAAAAATTCTCGAGACTGGCCGAGATATTTTTAAATAAAAATGCGTAGAAAAAACAACAAATTGTGAAAACCCACAAATAATAATATAATATCATTAAGTGGATATGAAGTAAAAGCATATCAATATCAATAAGATGCTAGCTAAATTTAAAATGTTTGGAAGCCTAAGAATATTTCCTATTATTTATGGTGTTCAAGAAATCTCATTAGCGAAAATCCCACGTCTAGAGCTGCAAACGAACCGCATGTTCGGTGAACCGTTCTGAACCGTTCGACGGGAAGTTCGTTTATGTTCGTTCGTTTAGAAAATAAACGAACACGAACAAGAAATTTTCATTCGTTTAGTTAAAAAAACGGACATGAACACAAGACGCGTTCGTTTATTTATGTTCGTAAACGTTCGATAATGTGTTTGTTTATGTTCGTGAATGTCCGTTCATGAACGTTCATTCATGTTCTTCATTTTGTGTTAGTTATTTTTATGACAATTATATCAAATATTTTTTTATATTTATGTTAATTACTTGTTTATTTTTTATATTTTTATATAATGTTTGTTATGAAAATGCAAATTTCATTCAAAAATAAATATGATATTTTGTAATTCAATTTATTTATTATAAAATGTCAAATTACCATATACCTATGAGTCTATGGTATATTTAAAGCATATGAAATAAATATCATTTACAAACAAACAAACATACCTAGTATATCCCACTCAAGAGAAGGGTCTGGGAGGGGTACGTGGTGGCGAGTCTTTCCTCTATCTTGAGAGATGGAGAGACCGCTTCCAAAAAGACCCCCGACTCGATAGCAATAGTAAGCATATTATGTAGCATACAAAACATAGGTATATATCACATAAAGATTTAGAATAAGCATAGGCAATATTCTTAAGTATATTTATAAGCATAACATATCATTTATAATTTATAATTTACGCTTTAATATAAGCGAGCCAACAAGCTAGATACCATGAGATCAACAAGCCAAGCTAACCTTGTCTTGGGCTCGGCTCGTTTACAAACCGAGCAACGCCAGCTCAGCTTGTTTACAAACGGAGCCATGCCAGCTCAACTTGTTTACAAACCTAGCCACGCCAGCACAACTCGTTTATAAACGTGCCAATTTCGAGTGAGCTATTTTCAAGAAAGTTATGAGCCACAAGTTTTTTTGAATAGTCATACTCACATACTTCTTCTCAGCAAAAATCCTCAAGAACATAGGCAAGAATCTTGAGATGATCACGTGATTCGATCAAGAACGAAGAACTGATCATGTGAGATGATCAAGATCGAGGTAAACTAATCATGAGAGACATTTAAAAGTGATCAAAAAGCTGTGAAAGTGAGGCGATTGTGTGAAGCAATCAAAGATCAAGGTAGGAAGCCAAAGCCAAAGTCGATCGTATGAGACGATTAAAGCTTATGAAAACCGGTTATGTGAAACAATTAAGAGGTAATCGAAAACTTGAGTGATTTAAGTACCTAACTTGTGTGAAATAGGTTGTAGAGAACTGGTGATCGGTAAACCTAGGCTCCGTGAAGGTGATCAATAAGTTGCATGACTAGAAAAAAATAAAAGAGGATCGTGAAAGACGGAAGAAAGATTCAGTCATGATAGCGATTATCATGATAATGATGAGTGAGATGGGGATGCCAAGTTGGGTGAGTCGATCGAAGAACATGATCATAAAGTAAAGTGAAAGAAAGAATGTGAGGTGAACATGATCGTAAAGTGGAAAAGTTACGAGTCTTGTTGGAAATTCAGGATCTAGGTGACACAAATCAAGAAGAAGGGATAAAATGAAGGTATTAGCTTTATTAATTGTTTATTGGAGTTTGTATCAAACTAGAAGTCATTTATTTATTATTTAATTATTTAATAGAATCTGAGTTGAGTTAGTAGTAATATAGATTTAGTATAAATAAAAGGTTTGAGGGTTTATGTGTTTGTGGTCTTGATATCCATAAAAGTGTTGACTGGTGTTTAGTCAGAATCGTATTTGTTTGTGTTTAAGTTTTATAACATGAATATCCTCAGATCTAACCAAAAATCTCTTCTTTTGACGTCATACGTAACAAAATTCATACCGAAGAGATTACATCTAATAAGAAAACATTTTCATTTAATCTAATCTATCCGATTTTAGTTACCTTTGCAGAGGCGTCATAAAGATGTTTAACTTGCATATTAAAATCACACATGACTATAACATTAATTAAGTATTTATCAAATACTCCATATGTTAGTTAGCTCCTTAGTAAATAATCCAACCATGAACCTTAACAATAACCCACTTCATATCAAATACAACCAGTCGTGTTTGGATGAAATATCTAAAAGTAACGAAAACGTGTGATTAAGTTATTCTCCAAAAAGATATACCGAAATTATAGTGTGACCCGTTTAAAGAGGAAAAAAAATAAGTCTGGTCAATTAAATGGTTTTCATCAACCTTATATATCATGTTCTTTAATAATGATTCTAAGATAAGATCTAAAATAACAAAAAATAAGATACTATATAAACTATAGAATTTTATTACCCATAAAATCAGGATATAAACTCAAACACATGATTTTATGTAATTACAATTCATGGTGCACTTGTTGTTGATGTTTCATCTAAGTCTCCTTCGATATTACGAGTTGTTAGTTCAGCTTCTCGCACGTTGTACTTCCACTTACAAATACATTTATGACTGATACATTTACGAATCGCCTCTGGTGGACAAATTTCTCCAATACAATCTTTGTCGGTCATACAAGGAGTATAATCTATAGCAAGTGAAACTTGTGGGAACTTCATCATTCCTGTCACAAACAACAAATGAAACATAATAAACGACATTGAAGCAATATGTGTATTATTTAACTGGGAGTATATTAAAAGAAATGAGAATAGTTCACCAGAGATGAAAATCAACATGATACATAAGGTTGCTTTTTGAGATGGAGTCGTCATGATTCTTCTATGAAGCTTGGATGTATTTATGTTATGGTATAATTTCATGTTATTCCACGTGATATTTATACACAAAAATGCTCATACAGCATTTAATGATCCCATTGATAAATTGACACCCCCGTATACGTCATGTATGGGTCCATACGCGGCGTATTAGGTTGAATACACTGAAAACGAGAAAAATTCAGGGGATTGTCAGAGAGCTATACGCCCCATATAGCCCTATACGACCCCTCTATACGACACATATAGGGCTATATGACGCGTATGGCAAATTTCGACACTGACTACGAGGAAAAATTCAGGGGGCTGTTAGAGGGGTTATACGCCCCGTATGAGGCTATACAACCCCCTATACAACGCGTATGGGGTTATACGACCCGTATAAAAATTTTGGGGTGTTAATTTATAATTTTGGGGTGCTATATATCCACACCCTAAATAAAAGTCATGCCATAAACCACCACCACATCATAAACCTACCAATAGAAATGTGTCATGTCAAACCATGTCATACTAGACTACACATCCATATTTAGTTGGGGCAACCATGCCACATCACGCCATGCAAAAGTAGTCGTTAAGTTGAATTTTGGAAGCAGCACATGACGACTTCTCGCCGTGAAAACATGTCGTTTATGCACCGCAGGACCGGCACAGTGTAGGGTGCCACGCCAAAACATGCCGGGAGGCCTGGCGTTGGCGCACCCCCTCCCCTAATGTTTCTTAACCTACTAATTGATATCTTTGTAAATGACCCAAGTTCAAGTCTTCCCAACACAAGCATGATAATCGTGGTTATAAAATTATGATCTTTCTAAATACAATTATATTATTTGTTAAAAACTTTAACATATCATTTAATACATGTTTTTCTACTATTAATATTGTCTATTATATGTGCTTAGTTTTAAAGTGTCTTTACAATGATTGAAATCTCTTAAATAAATTTGATTTAAATAACTTGAATAATGATTCAAATATGTTAAAAATACCAAATATTTATGTTATGGTATGATATAATATTGTATATTAACTATATAATATATTATAGAGTAAATTTTATTTTTGGTCCATGTGGTTTAGTCACTTTAGCCTATTTAGTTCAAAAAGAAATCTGTTGTCATATCATGTCCTGTTGTTTAATTTTTATAATGGTTTTGGTCCTTACCATTAACTCTGTTAGTTTTTATTGTTAACTCCAAATACATTTGCTCATATTATATTTAAGGGACTAATTATGTAAATTAGTAAGTTTTTTGCCAATAGCGGAACTTCGAACGACCGAAGCGGAGCGAAGTGAAGCAATTAGAGACGTTTTTAAAATTTGAGGGGTTGTTTGTGTCAACACCACCGCAGGAAATGTTGTCACCACACCACAGGCTTCTCACATCTTCTCTAAAACACAAATCACCATTCCACCATCTCATCACCACCACCACCAAATCCACCACCACCAAATCCACCACCACCACATCCACCACCACCACCATTACACCTCCACCTACAAACAATGAAGTTGCTGCCATCTCCGACTTCTTCCTAAACTCAAACCCACAAACCCTAACCCCCAATTTACAAACAAAATCAATCTCTTGGACACTGGAGCTTGTGAACAAGATACTCAAACACCTATGGACCACGACCCCAAAGCCATCCAATTCTTCAACTTTCTCGAATGCCACCGCACCTACACCACCACCACGTCCACCAACACCACCATTACACCTCCACCTGCAAACAATAAAGCTGCCGCCATCTCCGACCTCCGCCTAAACTCAGACCCACAAACCCTAACCCCCAATTTACAAACAAAATCAATCTCCTGGATCCCGGAGCTTGTGAACAATTCTTTAGCTTTCTTGAACGCCATCGCACCTACACCCACTCCGTCGATTCATTCGACCACACCATCGACGTCGCCACCCAATTGTGCGACTACAAGACCGTGTGGGCGCTCGTCGCCCGAACGCGAAAACGACGGATTGGCCCGTACCCGAAAACATTCCCGATTATCACCGAACGGTATGTATCC
This sequence comes from Flaveria linearis, assembly GCA_024085815.1. Taxonomy (NCBI): domain Eukaryota; kingdom Viridiplantae; phylum Streptophyta; class Magnoliopsida; order Asterales; family Asteraceae; genus Flaveria; species Flaveria linearis. The sequence goes on from CM044004.1 coordinate 88,992,865, forward strand.
GCCGGAAAACCCGCTAAAGATATAGTGATTTTGGATTACTTAGGTGTTAATTCATGAAAATTAGAATCAAGGAGATGGGTGTAGATATGAGATTGGGAAATATTGTAGATTTGAGATTGGGTTGTGGTGGTTTATCAATATTGAAGAAGATGAATGGATATTTTGTCATTTTGTTTATTATTATTTTTCAAGAAAATTACACAAATAGCCCTTTAATTATACCAATTTACATAAACAGTCCTTTAGGTGTAAAAAGACCAAAATACCCTTACAATTAACCTGAAAATTTAACAGAGTTAACATTAAGGACCAAATCATTACAAAATGCAAACCTTAGGGTTTGATATGTCAAAAGATTCCTTTTTACACTGAAATGGTTAAACAGATCTAACCTCAGGGACCAAAACCGAAATTTACTCATATATATTACACCACATTATACGCATTACACCACATTATACGCATTACACCACATTATACGCATTACATCATATTACATGATATTACATAATGTTACATAAGATTTCATGATATTACATCACATTAATTAATATATGCGCTATAATATTATAACAATATTCTTACTAGTAATGATTTATTTTATTTTATTGAAATATTATGTAAGCGTGACATGTATTTTGCTGAAGAATTATGTTGGTGAAATTTATGTTGTCAATCAAATTTTTCGTTCAATATTGCATCTTCAGTTGTGTTTTGGATTTTGTTATTGCCCTAGATCGTCTTTTGAATCGTATAAGGAATTCACTTTCAAATTTAAGCATTTCGTGTCTATATAAAAACAATAATCAGATAATACCTTGAGTATCTTCAATGCAAAGGGTGAAAATGAATTATTCTATGAATATTGCATTAAGAGATTATTTATATCAAACCAAATGAATTCTCTATATAGGGGTTGAACAATTGCAATGAACTGTTGCTACTTTTTATGAAAAAATATAAGATTTAGTAGTTATATTTATCAACGGACTCACGGATACATGAATGGAAAGTCCATTAATAGTAATATAGTTACTATTAGCTTTAGTAAACTCGTGTATTATACGGGTTGAAAAATAAGATATTAAATAAAATAAAAATTATTAATTATAAAACGATATACTAATACATGATATCATTGGAATTACGTGTAAGTAATAACTATAAGTAATAAATAATAATATGAACTTTTTAAATTTTTTTGTTTTCTTCAAAGATAAAGTAAGCATTTTGTTTTAATAATAAAAGTTTTAAAATATTTTAATTTTTTGAAATGTCTTTACTATAACTCCCTGTTTTAATTATTTTTGTTTTATAAAAAAAGTTCATTTAGAAAAAAACAATTTTAAAATATTTTGTAGTTTGATTTTGAGAAAAAAATTATATTTATAAAAAACTATTTCTATAGAAATAAAATTAATAAAAAGATCTCTTTCTTAATTTATTAAAAAACTAATTATAATGTAAAAATATAAAAACAAATAATAATATTATTAATTAATGTAGTTATTTATAGGAGAGAGAAGCGAAAAAATTTGATGAGAATGAATGTGATGCTGACACGTGGCATCCTCATTTACCCTTTTATTAAACTAGAAAGATGACTATGCTACCAGTGAAGATTTGCCCATCACAAGCTACTTAGTTGTTGCCAACCACACTTGTCGTTGATGATTTTATTCCTGCTGATCATCAGCTACTACAAATGCTTGGATTGCTATAATGTTCTTAGTTACTACCAATGATCACGTTGGTGATCATAGTTACTATCGCTAATCAATAGCAACTTACTATAGTTTATTAGTTTTTTTCTAATTTATCAAGTAATACAACTTTTCATTTGTCGAGTAAAACCGAAGCAATTACTACCGCTACTAGGTGTTGTCCTTGGAACCTGCCCGGTGGTCAAGAGAGCTTCAACCTTTTGAACTTTCGTGGTTTCTTTATTTCAAGATTAAAAACATTCTTAAATGAGTGTGTACTCCACCTTAATTGATACTTTTTGTTTGGTCTTAAATTTGACTATCCTTAAATATACCAACACCTTATCGTAGTATGCCTCTCTCTTTACTAAAGGAACAAACCCTAAAGGGTCCTCCTTGGAACTTGGAAGAGAACCAAAGAAAAACTGAAGACTCATGCAGTAAACAAAAAATTAACAACATAATAATTGCTCTAGTAATAGCAAGTTAAAAAGAAAAAGGCATAGTAAAAGCAACAAATCAAGACTGTGAAAACCCACAAATAATAATATAATCATAAAGTGGATTTAAAGTAAAAGTATATTGATAACATGCATGTTAAATTTAAGGGAAAGATTTACAGAATAGCGGATGGGCCAAGTGTATTTTCAATTATAACAATTTGATCAAATTATTTTTAAAGATAATCACCTATCGTCACATGACAATACCAATATATGTGGTATTGCTCACGTGGCAGTTAAAAAAATTATTATTTTTATGTCCGGAGATAAGCCGGTGATACGGGACCATTTGTTTATCGCCAGTTGAAGTTTTTTTTTAAATCAATTTTATTATTTATTTTGGCCAGAGATATGACACCAAGTGTGTATCACTGGTGGTTTTTTATTTTAAAATTATTATTTGTTTATAACTCAATTTCTGAAAATAATATATATTATTTGTTGAAAATTTTAAAATATATTAAAGATATAAACTGTCTTATCGATCACGTAAAAGTACAATTTGGATAACTAGTCACAAGATTTATAAAAAATTGAACAACCATCATCATTCAATATATGAATTAATTAAATTGGTACACATAGATATTCTATAACAAAATCATATAGATTTCTTAAAACCAAATATAACAAAGAAAATATTTTTTTAATTCCTAATATGTAATATTGGCAAATAAATAAATGATTTTTCTGTTACATCTAACTTTTAAGAGTAAATTACCATTTGCATCCCTAACGTTTTCTCATTTTACCACTTGTATCCCTGCAGTTTCAAAGTCTCGATTTTACCCCTAACGTTTCTTTTTTGTTCCCGTTTGAATCCAAATGACTAACTCCGTTAAATTGTTCAGTTAAGTTTTTATAGAATGACTAAATTGTCCTTGAGAATAAAAAATTTAAAAAAAAGATTTGTGGGACCCCCACATCATCTTTTTTCTTCTCTGATCCCAAAACAAACACACACACATTCTTTATCTCTCTCGTCTCTTCATCACCCCACCACCATAAACACCACCACCACCCATCACCACCACCCATCACCACCACCCATCACCACCACCCATCACCACCACCCATCACCACCACAACCTCCCCTAGCAAACGATGAAAAAAATGTGTGCAGTGGTGATGTGATGGTATTCACATCCACATATTGGGGTTCAAATGGGTGCGATTCGCGAGTTGTGAGATTGTTTGAGAGCAACTATGGTGCTCAGATTGAGGAAACGAAGAATTACACTAAGTTTTGGATCGGAACTCACGTTTCTGGGGCCTCGTTTTTGCAAAGGGGCCGAATCGCCGACGACCTCCCCCCACCGGAAAAAGCCCTAACCCTAGTCAAATCCATCGATGTCGACAAGGTCAAGCTCTACGATTCCGACCCCAAAGTCCTCAAAGCTTTCGCCAACACCAACATCGAGTTCATCGTCGGAATCGGCAACGAACACCTTCAACAGCTTCAAGATCCCATCGGAGAGGAATTATGGGTTGTTTAGGTGCGATGGAACTCTGGTGTATGGAATTGGGTTCTCCGGCAGCTCCGGCAGAGGTGATTCCAGAATAGCTCTGGGTCGTTTTCACCACCGATGGGTACATGTCGATCTCGTAGGTGGTATGTTTCTAGTCGGAGTGGTTGAGAAAGAAAAGAGTGAGAGAGAGTGTGTTTATGTTTGAGAGAAAGAGATAGGGAGAGAGATATTAAAGTGTTATGATGGTCAAGATGATGATGTGAGTGGGTGTTATAATTTCTTTTTGTTTTTTTATTTTAAAATGTACTTTAGTCTTTTATACAAAATAGTTAACAGAAAAACTGACACCGTTAGTTATTTATGTCACACCCCAACCTTGACGGCGGAATCGTCGAGGCGTGAGAGTTACGATTGTTCACAGCCACATAACGCTATTGCCTGAAACATGTTAAAAATAAAAGGTCAACATATTGTTGGTGAGCATTCTATAGTTTTGAATACTTAAGTATATAAAAGATGGCAATTCATGTTGTAAATTAGAGAACAAGGTAACTAGGGATGTAAGACAGAATGCACAATCAAACCTTGACAAAGTTTTACAAGTCTCAAACGTTTACAAGTGTACTTGGACCAACCAGTTATAAGTATATACGATTAGCTAAGTGTACTTGGATCAACCAAGCAGGCTTGTTAGGCCCATAGATCTATGAGGTCGCCAGGCTAGCAATAGTTAATGATTGTACATGTATTCGACATTACATGGTAGCTACATGATTCGACTAATCACAACATACAAGTAAATTGCCATAAGTTTACAAGAATCAAACGTTTACAAGTGCAACGGTTAATAAGTTAACATGTTTCACCCCAAAGTGTGAAAATATAAAAAAAGGGTATAGAAATACTCACTTGATACGCGTATTGTGTACTAGAGTTTACTTGAAAGAAAGTGAACACTCAACCTTCAAAGGTTACCTAGATCACGCAAGTACATGAGTTTATGTAAACAGTGAATATGAGAAACCCTAAGTGCACCATAACCAAGGACTCAAGGTTTTAGAGGAATAGACATGTTTGACCCAGTTGACCCGTTTGACCCGTTGGTGACATTATGTGTTGTAAACCATTTAAACAGACATGAGCATATAACATACAAGTCATGTAAGTTCTTAGTATCTAGCATACTCAGTGTGTTCACAACACAACTAGTGTATCATATAACAGGTTAGATCATGTATAACCTACTTATATGACCTATAACCATGAATTAGCATATACAGGTCAAAACAGATAATCTACCAATAATCATCCATACTAATCACAACACATTCAACATGTCCAATTCACAACTTATACCTTCAAAATAAGTTCTAGTAGTACTAACATTACACACAAAAGCCAAGTAAATATGTTACAGGTTGTAGGTATTCGTTTTCCAGAATCTGCGTTTTCGGGCAGATTCTAGGTGTTCGGACGATACGGTCAAACACATAACCAACCAAGGATTTAGGCCAAGGCCAAACTCCAGTAGGCTCTCCTATGAGTCAATTAAGTATGTGAAAAGTTGTTTTAGGTTTTAAGGGCCTGGAGTTACTAGAAAAACTCAAATGTTACAGCAGCTCTCAACCGGAGGGCTGCTGGAGTTAGCTTGCCAAATTGTGCATAACTCCTATTTGAAAATAGCTATTGGGTTAATTCTTTTTCTGGAGTTCAGAGGATTCCAAGGACAAATGTTTGACCATAGGGTTTGGTCTCAGGTTTTATGAAATGAAAATGGCATATCAAACAAGTCAACATATACATTCTGTCCAAGAGGACAGAATTGACCCTTCTAGCCAAAACAGGTAAAACACCAATTTAACCACCTCCAATTGGGGTGTGGTTACACTTTCTGGAAACTAGACTCAGTAACAAACAATTCGGGCACTAGAAACACATCATTTGGACCTGTTATGACCTGTTTGTGGCACATACAAAATGAGACTCAGAATCTGTCAGAAAGTTTGTTTCTGACCACCCTTCACTAAAATGATCATAACTCACGTTTTACACATCCAAATTGGACAAGGTTGAAGGTTTTGAAAACTAGACTCCATTAGGAACATGTTAGACTCAAGAAAACCAGTTTTTTGGATTCGTATTCATTTGGTTATGTCATGATGAAAACAGGGTATGCAATCTGCCAGAAATCGGAACGTGTACACATTTCACATGAAAGCATATACATACGCATATTTCATGTTTCCTAGCATTCATACTAACTAATTAACATCCTAACAACATCAAACAACAATCAATTCCATAAAAGCCCCAAAATTTTCGAATTAGGGTTCATGTTCATCAAGTTTCATAATCAATCAATCAAAAGTGTTGTTTTCTTGCATAATCAACTTTAAATAACATACATACAACCTAACTAACATGTGAACAACATCAAAACATCAAGATTTCAGCTTATTGAACGCTAATTTCGCAGCAGGGTTCGGCCATATCAAGAACACATGGAAAACTCATAAAAATCTAACCTTTAAACTTGTAATAGCTTGCAATTGATGATTCTAACTTGTTTTGTTGTTGAAATCGATCAAAACCAGGTTCTAATGCTTGTTCTTGGCTCAAAATCGCAGAAGAGAGGGAGAGAGAAGTGCAGGTCGATTATGGGGGAAAAGGGTGGGGTTTGGGTTGTTGTATTTTAGCCAAATTTACAAATATACCCCTTTTAAACCCTAGCCTTTTGCATTTTATAAAATTTAACTTTTAAACTCTTTTTAATGTGTTTTAAACATAATAATATGAACATTTAAACTAATGATAACTTTTGTATATTTTATTTTATAAAAACACAAGACATACGAAATAACACGCGCGTTTCTGCGTTACGCGATAAAATTCCCAAATAGTTTTTTTTAAATCGCGTAAACATAAGCATAACACAATAATCATCTAATCAAGTAGATTATTATTAAATTAACATTATTAATTATTATTTAGGTCACCAACGTCAAACGACAACTAGTGTGTGCTTACGACGCGTGTATGTAAAACTTAACGGAACTAACGGAGCTTGGTAACGGAAAATCACCGGATGTTACAATTTAAATTCAAATGGTTATATAATAAAATATTAAAGATGAAAATGGTTAAAAAATTTAAACGTCAGGTAAGCAAATCGAGACTTTAAAAGTATAGGGATGCAAACGATTAAATAGACAAAAATCACGAATGCAAATAATAATTTACTCAACTTTCAAAGATGCATACTCTTTATTTGCATCAACAAACTATCATTTCTCATCACTATATATTAAAATATTAACAGACCTTTTGGGAAAAAAATTGATAGGAAAGAAGAAAAGATGATTTTAGATAGAAAATAATGAATTTGTATTCAGTATTAGCATATTAATATGAGATAATCATTAATTATAAAAATAAAATTTTGTCATAAATAAAGTTATTTGCCAGAATTTAAAAGTGGGTGATACATACGGCGTGTGTATCGCCAGCTGGAGATACAAACAATTAAATAATATTCAATCTTTTAAATAGTTGGTGATACATGGGGGTACGTGTATCGCCAACGATACATGGGGTACGCGTATCGCCGACCAGATATACAACAAATATCATATTTATTTATTTATTCAGAAAAGTAGCGCTATTTAGACATGAAGTATTGTTGGAGAGCAATACCATAATTAATTTCTAATTTTTTTTCCAGTTTCGAGTGTTACCGCATGTTTACGTATCACTGGCTAGCGATATTTGAGCGATACCACGTGGTTACGTATCGCAAGGTAACGATATTTGTACACTTGTCAAAACTTGAATGGATAATATTTTGAAAATTTTAAAAGTCAATGGCTACAAGTCTATAATTGTAAACACACTTGATCAAATGGCTATTCTTGTAATTTTCTCAAATTTAAAATGTTTGGTAGCCGATCACGAGCGACGCACCATCTAGAAATATTACGTTTATCTGCCTATTTTCCTATTTTTTATGGTGTTTAAGACAACTTGTTACGGAAATCTTAAGTAACTAATTAAGACCGTACTAACAACGGGAATCTAAATTCTAACTTGGGCTAGACTTGTGACCTACAAGAGGTATGACATGAAACTCGCGGAAGCTTACCGGTGCAACACCCCTTATAAATATAGCAGTTCATCATTTTCGTAAATACATTGTAACGCTAAAATGTTTTATTTTTAGTGTTTAGATAAAAATGCTAAAGTTAAAGGATTAATCTTTTTTGCTTATGGAACATTAGGGTCACTACTCATTGTGTTTGAAGATTGATGAGGATTGCATTGTATTTTTAAAAAAAGTTTGAAGTATTTAAGTTTAAAGTACGAAATGTCTAAGTTGCATTTAATTTGGGTCTCACGTACATGGCTGTAAGCGAGTCAAGCATATTTTAGTTAAGTGGACCCAGGCTTGACTCGTTTAAAACCAAGCTAATTGGATTCTGTAATCTTAACGAGCTCAAAATAGGGGCTTGGTTTTGGCTTGTTTAAATACAAGCCAGGACTCGTGAACCAATTTGTTAATTTAAAAAAATATAACACACGGCCCCTGGTACCACCAATCTTGTCCGTTTTATCCACGAAAAGCTCACTGATTTACTTTTGGTAGCCCAGGTGAAATCTAGTTCCCTTTGGTTGATTTTAGATCTGAAAATGGTTGATTTCAGATATGGTTGGGCTACGATGGGGTGAAAGATCGAAGGTGGATTAGGATTCAATCGAAGGTTCTTTTTGGGGGTTCTTGGTCACAGGTAGAAAGGTAGCGATGGTGGTTTGTTGGTGGCGATAGAGGTGGTCTTGGGGGGGGGGGGGGGCAGTGGTGTTGGTTTGTGATTTTATGATTTTAGGTTTCAAGTTTCATATTTGGTGGGAAGGTGGTGAGAATGCGGCGATGGTGTTTTAGGGTTGCAAAGTTGTAGAGGCAGTGGTGTTTTAGGTGTGGTTTGGTTGTGGTGGTGTTTGAGCGGTGGTGTTTTGGGGCGTGGTGTTATGGTGGCACTGATGGTGGGAAGCTGGCGCTGTAGTGGTGGTGTTGGATTGTAGCTGTGGCAGTGTTGTGCTGGTTTTGTGGCGGTGGCGGTGGTTGGTGGTGCTGGAGGGAGGGTTATGGCGGGAAGGGAGGGTTGTGGTGGGGGTGGTCATGGATAAGGTTGTGATGAATGTCGGCTTGGTTTGGTTTATATAATTTACAAATTAGTCCTAAGAAATTTACAAAAAGTCCTTATCAGTAAAAAGACGAAAATGCCCTTCTAATTAACGGAAATATTACGGAGTTGGTGCATTAGAATTAACTGAGACAAATTGAACACCATAGGGAGTAAAACAGATTTTTAAACCTTTGGATGAAAAACTTATTTTGAGCAACTACAGGGAGCAAAAATGAGTTTACTAGGAGCATAAATGAAGTTTACTCTTTTTAATATGATCATCCTTTGTATTTTCATACTTCAATTTATTTATTATAAACTGTCAAATTACCATATATCTATAGTTTATGGTATATTTAAATCATGTGACATAATTTGATTTATAACTTATTATTTAGCTTTAATATAAGCGAGTCAACGAACTAGATAACATGCGAGCCACGACCAAGCTAACCTGGCTTGTGGTTGGCTCGTATATAACTGAGCCACGCCAGTTCAACTTGTTTATAAACGTGTTTATTTCGAGCGGACGATTTTCAAGCGAACTATAAGCGATGAGATTTTTGAATAGTGTACTTTTTATCAGCAAATCTTCAAGATCATAAGCAAGAATCTTGAAAAAATCACGTGCTTCCCCTCACCTACCCGTTGGATCTAATAACGTTTATCGTTTTTTTTTTTTTTTGTTTTGTTTTAAGTAAACCTACTAACTATATATCTGATTAACTAAATAAAACAAGAAGCACATTTGATTTTAGCTTTACATTTACTCTTGTTTTTAATGAGTTCAAAGCATTGTTTAGCACGTTGAGAAACACATATTATTAATACGCTAATCAGAAGCTTGAGTTTCATTAATGCAATCTGTCGCCGTAAGATCCATAAAGAAGATGATAAATTTAGCACGTTGGGCTACATATCTGGATCCGAATTTGATTTAAAAGAATCTAATGGGCCACAAATTTTAATCGATCAGTAAACCAAAGAAGTTGGACTTGCCAATTTGGTTTTGTATTTGTGGGCGAGAGGCTTTGTGGCAACGGTGGTCATGTGTTTGAATTTTATGCTTTAATACTTTAAATTTATTAATTTCATATTTTATCTAGTAAAAAATAATATAGAAAAATATACATTTGTTCATATTTAATTATTTCATTGAATACCAAAGGGCAGCCTGTAAACTAATAGTATTGTAGCGTGTAGTGAGGATTACTCCACTAGTGGTTGAAAATTCTAGTTTGATAGTAGATATTGGTATATTATTTTATAACTAATTTTAGAGAGTATGTGAGTTTGTACTCTTAAGGAGATAAAAATTTGTTTCATTAAACTAAAACTATAAGAGGATTATCATCTACCTTTTTTCTATTTTTAAGTATTATCTATTCAAATTTGACATTATATGAGTCAGTTGTTCTAAAAAAAATTAGATTCGAGTTAGCAGACTGTGGTTGGTACCATAGTATTTCAGCAAGATTAGCAAGTATTATTAAACTATCAACATGTTGACAAGGGTAGAGGGTGTGTTATTGTAGTGGTATTGTGGCATATTGTCTTGTGAAGATGCGTGTGTTGTGAGTTCATAAAAATTTCAAATTTATATGTTTAGATCTTTCGAAAGGAAACAAAAGGTGTGATTGTAGGAACCAACAACGGTGATCCTTAGAAAATCTTTCTTTTACAAGTTTTTATCCGTTACATTGTATAATTACACTACTTGAAAAAGATAATTATTCATAAGAGGGAGTGAAGTATCTAGTTTATGTGTGCTTTTCAAGAGTTCACATACAAGTAGGAGTATGCATGGTTTAATTTTTATCACATAAATAATCATAAGTTCATAACCAAATATTCTTGTATCGGATACGTCCAATCATTTGTTCAACTAATTTGGTTTTTGTTACCGGTTAATATACCAAATGATTAGGTAAGTTATTAACCACTAGGCCTTTGTTTTGAGCTTGTCGTTATCTGGTTGGGTGTAACCTTTGATAAAATATTTTTTCAAAAAGTTAATAAATATTTAGATCATTGTTTACCTAAAGATTACAAAAATCCTTACTTGCAAGCAAATAATTATATATAAATAGCCCCAACATTAGCAAAGTATTTTTAGATGTGTACCTAGACTTTAATCAACATGTTTGAATCCGTTTTGTTACACTAGAAATAATTGGATGATTCTAGTCACAAATATTCTACTTAGTCTTCAAATTACTTGTTCCCTCTATTTTTATTTTATTCATGTTAAATGATTGAAGAAACATCTCTCGTTATTCGAAAGGTCGCAGATTTTAGCCTAGAAAAACATAAGCGTGAGCTGTGATTAGACTCGGCATATTATTAGATCTATTTTACTACTCAAGCTAGTCTAGTTTTTCTCTTGCTATGTGTTTATCAAACCAAGTCATTTGAAAGCTAGTTGACGTGCAATAGAATTGTATAATGGTCTTCAAACATAAATATGTGTGATGGCACAATATTTCTACTCATCTGAAAATTATATTTAAAGATGCATTGTCAACACCAATGCCCCTTCACGTGAAGCTAAAGTTTTTGTACCTCTACAAGGACCCTAAAATATTGTTTTGCATTTGAATTTGACCTCAATTGTTTGGAAATCATCCACTATCCGGCAATTAAGGACGTAAATAGTCAAAGTCTTTGATAACCGAAAAATTGCCATCCTAGAGTAATTTGTAATGCATCTTTATTAAAATTCAAAAAACATTATAATATGTAACAATTAACGACACCATGTATATTATTGTCTGATATATACGGTTATATTCCCGTGTAGTTATATACTTAAGTTAAAAGTTTTCATACAACCACAATTAATATACGAGAAGTACGGAAACTCATCAAAATCTTTCATTTTAGTTTTATCTAAGATTTTAACATCCTAGTAAAATAAATTATCTATGTGAAATGTGAATGTACTTGAACTATGTGTGTACATATATTAGGTAAGAATAGAATAACTATAACTAGATTTAAACCGTCACGCGTTGCCGTGACATTACACACGGTGTATAAAATATAGAGTACAATCAACCCGACGTACTTTTCGAACTAAATTTACGTCAAAACGTAGATTAAATTAAATTGTACCTTTCAATGGAAACATATCATATTGACCAAACCTCTTTTTCAAAAAAATATATATATCAAAACGTAAACTAACTCAAAAATATATAAAAAGTCACGTGTTGTGAAATGACATTAGGCTTGATAATATAGATTACAATCATCCCGACTCGTTATCAAACTAATTTACGTCGAAATATAGAATAACCCGGATTTATAAGTCGAATGAAATGTATCATATTTAACCCCTACACGTTTTCAAATAAAACTTACATCTCAATATAAAACAACTTAAAATATACATTAAAACAAACATAAAACATTTATATTTAACCGGACTATTTTATAACTGTTTAAAATTCAGATGAAATCATCTTATGTGATTTATCAAAATATTTTAAAACTAAAATAAAACAAAGAAAGTACCATCATCCATATGAAATCATCTTATGTGATTTATCAAAAAATATTTTAAAACTAAAATAAAACAAGAAGTACCATCATCCCCACTTATTAATTCTCAACCATCCCCACCGAATTCACAAGAGAAGAAAAAACTAGACTTTAGTGGTAATTTGTCAGTTAAAAAACAGTCCGTAAACACCGACCTACAGAATTAATATATACTATAACTTATCTAGTTATTAATAGCTTATCTTGACTTTTCTTCTTGTTAAAAAACATTCCTGTACACCCCGACCTACAGAATAATATATACTATAATAGCTTATCTAGTATTAATAGCTTATATATACTTTTTTTAACGGTTATATTTGTCTACAACTTCAAATGCTTAATATGTTGGTTCGTATACATCTCAATTCATTATCATAGAATGCGTTGGCTTGACAATTCTAATAGTAGATAAGACCCTGCCTATATATTATTATTTTTGTTTAATCTCTATTATCATCGTTGTTGGGGAAACATGATTTTCAAATTCTGAGTTAATTGACAATCAAATTTAGCTAGGAAGTTTGACGTGCGTATTGAGAATAACTTAGAGGACTATATTTGTGAATCATATTATAGATTTATCATACTTATATTTGGTAACCGTTATCAACTACCTAGGAATTGCTCTCTTAATGTAATGGACTATATATGATTGATATTTTAATCTTCATCTTTCTCGTTGTACAATGTAGAGTGTTCTGTATTGTGGTATTTTGTAACTTAAAAGATATAAGATATGTTACACACCCTATAACCCGAGATACTATACAACGATAGTTGAATGAGGACCACTTACGGTCATGCCTATGTGACATTCCACCAGCCGAATGATTCCATCCCACCGATAAGGGAAGAAATTACAAATCAAGGCAAGAATGCTCTTTTGCTGACGTAGTAAACTCTAATAAAATACTACAAAATATATCATGATAAGGTAATATATACATCGAATTTAATTCACTCATACACATTATGATCGCTCTCTTAGTACTTTTCCGCACTTATTCTATTTACACACAAGTACTTATTCTCATGCGAAGGTTGGTCACGTGATGATCCCTCTTTCTTTGACAAAGCTAAGGGTGTTGGTTTGTTGTGACTTTTCTTCTTCAAACGAGGAACATACTAAAACACAAATAGAAATTGCTCATGTTGCCTTTTGCCGAGAAGATCATATTTAGTAATCCAACTCACGACTAATACTTTCTTCTTTATTGGTGACATTCGTGGGACTCGGACCCGACATCTATTATAATATGTCACACCTCAATCTTAACGGCGAAAACGTTGAGATGTGAGGTTAAGATTATTCATGCTACACAACGCTAATTTAAATGACAATATTATTATTTTACAAGTTTCAAGACATAAAATATGGATATACATGAGTTTCAAGCACAACATGAATACAAGCACAAATAACGTCATGTGACAAGTATGTCAATGTATTTTATTTCACTAATTCCAGGTCCTAGATGAAATCAAGTCTTCAAGAGCGCTTAAGCGGTAAAAAGTCCTGAAACATGTTAAAAATAAAGGGTCAACAAAAAGTTGGTGAGCTTTCCATAGTTTTCATACATATATATATATATATATATATATATATATATATATATATATAAAAGTTGGCAATTCAAGTAATAAGTTAGTGAATAAAATAATTAGGGATGTATGAACAAATGTAACAATCAACATGACAGTTTACAAGATTACAAGATTACAAGTATATACGATTAGCTAAGTGTGCTTTGTTCCCATAGTGCTCAAAAATACGACACTAGGGCCACCAAATAGGCTTGTCAGGCCCATAGATCTATGACGTAATCAGGCTAATAATAGTTAAGGATTATACATATAATAGTCATAACATGATAATTACTAAAGTTCAGCTAACCACGACAAACAAGATGAATTGCCCAAGCGTTTACAAGATTCAAACGAGTTTACAAGTGCAATGATCATAAGGTTAACATGTTTCAGCCCAAAGTGTAAAAATAAATAAAGGAGTATGAAAAAACTCACTTGATATATATAAGATGATAATAAGATTAAACGATATTCCAAAGTATTCCTTTACAAGGCACCTAAACGTATATATTGCAAGATTAAGGTTAATAATAAGATTAACGTTCTAACAAGAACTAGGGGTTCAATAGAATTGTGAGGTTTTGTCAAGTAAATAAATTTATATATCGAAATCATTTATATTTTAATTCAATGAAAAATTATTATACCCTCTAAGTGTTTTGATATAGAAAAGATATTAGATATAATATTGATAAGATTTAAATATAAAGTGTAATAAATCTTTATAATCTTTTGAAATAAACATGATTTAACAATGGTTAAAATAACGTATTAACCAATATAATTTATTAATCATAATGTATTGACCATAATAATTTATTAGTCTAAACTATTATTTTAAGTATATTTTATAAGAAATAACCCAAAATGACATTTATAAATAATTTGTGAAATTATGAAATATATATAATTTCTAAAATTATCATGATTAATCCATAACTAAAGATAATATGGTGTCCACTAATAAATTAATGATTTAAATTATTATTTAAAGTCCATTTTTTAAAAATAACTATTTATAACATTTATAAATAATATTTTATAAAAATTGTTAAGGTGTTTAAGTAAATAATTTATAGAAAATAATTAGGTAACTTTTAAAATAAGAAAAGTTTATAAAACTTATTTTTATAATTTTTAAATTTTTTATATATATTTTTAAAGGCTAAAAAGGCCCTAAAAAAATAGTTGAGTGTGCCCGGGTTCGAACCCGGGACCTCAAGGTTTGGGAGTGAGTGTGTAACCAGTAGACCAGGGTCGCAGCCGTGGTAATACCTGGTTTTAAAATCATATAAATACAACATAAGAAAAACCCCAAATCTTATGAACCCTAAAACTGATTTGATCCCAAATTAAACATCAAATTGATGTTGTTAATGAAATCAAGCTTACGGCTTTGATTCCTTATGTAAAACCAAGTGTGTATGAGGGTTTAATTACCTGGGTTTGTTTTGAATTGATATTAAGAACATGAAGAACAAGTCGCGACAGAGGAGAAATCGGTTCAAGTTACAAACGTTGATAATTATCAAATCGGTTGTACTGAAAGCTTCCGATGACCTTGATGAACAAAAACCTTCTGTCAATTTCAGTTGATATCGTCTAATGATGGTGAACACCACAACAGCAGGTCGCGATGAATGAGGAATTCGTTTGGGATGTTTGATGTGTTTCAGGTAAAATTAAGAGTTCTGAACGATTAGATTACTTAGATGATTGTTTAGGTAGTTTAATTAGATTATAATTAGGATTTAGTGCTCGAACGGCTATGGAGTTTAAGGTGTTTCGGTTATGTAATCGATTAGGCTAGTAACCGATGTTTAACTCGATTGTTCGAATCATGTTCTAGAAAGGTTTGGGGACGGTTTTGGATAAAATTCGACGAAATTTGATGGTTTTGGGGGTGGCCGGAGCCGCTGCCGGCGGTGGCCGAGACTTGCTGGAAAACCGAGGAAAGAAAAGGGGCGAGGGGTTGGGTTTGTAAATTAAAATTTACACTTTCGCCCCTGTAGTTTGAATTGTTATTATTTTATGCAAATAACTTTCTTTTAAAGTTTATAAAAATGGCAAAACACCCCCTTAAACTTAATTTAACTTTAAGTTTAACATTAATATAACTTGTTAACTTTTATAACTTATTATTAGTATAGTTATTATTATTTTATTATTATTAATATTAATATTATCATTATTATTAATATTATTATCATTTTTATTATGTTCAATTTAATAATTAAATTATTAACCTTCAAATTAAAGAATTAGTGACAAACTAAGAAATAAGCAAATAACCTATAAGTTTCATAATTGACAACAATGGCCCTTACAAGAATAAACGACGTTAACTTTTATTAACGAAAAATACGAGATGTTACATAATACTAGACCCAATCTTAAGACTGTGTTAACGTTCTTGTACACGTATCATTTCCCGCTTCAAAACTCACCTAATTGTCGTTGTTAATGTAAAAGAAATACAACAATAACTCACTTTATTAATATTATTTTTTGAAAAGCCAACTAATAAAGTCTGGCTACCCGAGGTATCCCAATGGCGAAAAAGCAACCCATATGTTCGTGAGCACAAACAATGTTGGATAGCCCCAACTCATCAACCATCAATTCCGAGAAAAACCAACCACCCAAAGACACATTAAGGTAAAACCAGGCTCACTAATAACACTTTGCTATCGGTAGGACTCAAACTCGGAAAATCAACTAGGGAAAATAATGATGCTACAATTCAACCAAATGGTTGGTGGTTTAATAATGTAAAGTTTAAAACAATAATATAAAGCTCTTCATTATACGATAATTGAAGGGATATAATCAATAATGATTGGATCCTTCCTCATCTTTGAGTGTAATTGCTCTGTAAAGTGCAAAGAGGGGCCATGGCCTAACCTCCATCCCTCCGGTGGTGTTATACCTATTAGCCGACATATTAGTGGAGCATTATTGTCGGTTCCTTGTTTAGTGTATATTAGTGGAGACATAGTTTAGTGGGTTATGGTTGGTAATCATTCCTTGTTTAATGGAATGTAGGATATATATATTCAAGTCTTTTGTATCCTTGCTCATCAGAGGAAATAACGATGATCTTCATGGTAATCAGAGCATAATTTTTTCTTCCCATACCCTACGACTACAACTAGGGTTCCACCGAACCATGACCGATGATGGTGCAGTTCACACCCACCCAACACCAACGACAAAACCCCTTACACCCCGCATACTCTGTCACGAACATCACCACCAAGCTCCGCGTTATCGATGGCCAGAAAGTCACCTACAATGCGTGGGTGAAAATGTTCAAACTTCATCTTCGTGCATACAAGGTTCTCTCCCATATAGATGGCACCGCACCACCCGATGAAAACGATACCAAACCCCGCATGGCAAGAACTAGATGCACTAATCATACAGTGGATCTGCAACTCTATTTCAGACGACCTGCTCGGTCGTATTCTTGATGAAGACATCATGGAGAAAACAGCACGTGATGTATGGCTAAGGATTCAACAAGCATTTCTCACAATAAACATGCTCGGGCCGCCACTTTGGAGCAAAAGTTCATCAACACCACTCTACAATCTTGCAAATCCTTCGATGACTATTGCACCACCATCAAAGATATAGCTAGCCAACTTGCCGACGTAGATCAACCAGTCACGGAAACTCGTCTCGTCATCCAAATGGTTCGTGGCCTACCACCCGAGTACGATACCGTCGGAGCATGATCAACCAAACAAACCCACTTGGGACGACGCTAGGGGATGATCGAATCCGAACAACAAAGACAAGCTACTCGTCTAAGCACTACCCGAGATACGGCCTTCATTCACACCCAAAACGCACCGGCTAACACCACGAACAACAACCCGCAACAGGGCGAGTCCGTCGATCTCTGTACCCAAATGGTTATCGAGGACGAAATTATGATCCGATCAAAGCATCTAGGGGCCGCGGTCCGCCAAACAGAGGCGGTCGCACCATGGGCAGGGGTAACCCATATGGTGGTCGGGGTAACAACGTCAACAAAACAACTTTTGGGGACCGGGCCATAGTTTACAACCTTCTCATCTGGGCCAATATTCACACAAACTCCCAACACTGCAGCCCAAAACTATTATTCCCAAACCCATCACCACACCCATGTGGCAGCCCCTCCATCGCCATATCCATCTAACCCGGCCCTTCGGCCCCTGGCCCAAAATCACCAACAACAGGCCCACCTTGCCTCCAATTTCCACCAGTCTGCTCCTCCGGGTTTGCTTCGTTCAACTACAACAATGCCTTGAACCCGAATGACATTGGTACGGCTCTTGCAAACATGACGATGAGCTACACGGATCCTCAATGGTACATGGACACCGGAGCTACTCTCACATCACTTCTGATCAAGGTAACATCACTATCCCTTCTTGTTTACCTACAAATCCTATATTTGTCGGAAATGGCCAACAATTACCAATACATGGGTCCGGAAATGGTTTTATTACATTTCCCGACAAAACCTATAAACTTAATCAAATCATCCACTCACCCAATGTTATCAAAACCTTATATCCGTCCGACAATTTACCATTGATAACCAAGTTAAAATAGAATTTGATCCTTTTGGTTTTCTTTGAAGGATCTCAAAGATGGACACCTCCTTTCCCGTCACAATAGTCCTGGCGACCTTTACCCGTTCACGCCACCGGAATACAACTTATTATCATCATCAAGTCCAACCCCATGGCATGATCGGCTTGGACATCCTGGACACTCAACTCTTCAATTTTTAAGTCGCGTTTTGTTTGGTTTTTGCAATAAAACAAATGTTTGTTCTTCATGTCAAATTTCAAATAGTAAACGTTTGCCATTTTTAGATTCATTATCTAGAACATTTCAACCGTTTTGACATCATTCATTGCGACCTTTGGACGTCACCCGTTTTGAGTAACTCCGTTACAAATATTATATGGTCTTGATTGATAACTTTAGTCACTATGTTTGGATCTACCCCCTCAATACAAATCCGACACATTCACCTCATTTGTAAAATTCCACAAACTAATTCAAACCCAATTCAACATGTCAATAAAACATTCCAATGCGACTTAGGCGGAGAATTTGACAATAACAATTTTAAAGATTTTGCTAACCAAAATGGCATCCTATTTCGTTTCTCATGTCCCCAAACATCCCAACAAAATGGTAGATCGGAACGTATGATTCGTCGTCTAAACGACAATCATACGTGCCTATTGTTCCATGCTCATCTTCCACCCACCTTTTGGGTTGAAGCCTTACATACCGCCACCTACCTTCACAACATCCTTCCCACCAAGCGTCTCAATTTCCAAACTCCCGCTTTCACCCTTTATTTACGTCACCCCACTTACCATCATCTTCGTGTTTTTGGTTGTGCATGTTACCCAAACATGTCCGCCACCCAAGACCACAAACTTTCTCCTCGCTCAATTCGTTGTGTCTTCTTAGGGTACCCATCCGACTTCCGCGGTTACCGATGTTATGACCCTAAACTGGTAAAGTTTACTTGTCTCGACATGTATTTTTGATGAACAAACATTCCCATTTACAGAATTGTCCACAAATCATACCTATGGTTTTCTTGATGATGATAATGATCACCCTCTACCTTGGTTACCAATTTTTTTCCACACCCACATCTAACCAACCTTATGTTCCCACTCCTCACCTAACACAACCCAACCACACACAAAATAATGCCTTTACCCAGCCCCAACAATCCACGTCCCCCACCACTTCTAAGGCCCAAAACCCCCCCTTTCCAGCAACTTCCTCGGCCCAAACACAACCACAAAATCCCGCCCCATAAACCGGGCCAATAACACACCACCCAACACCACACTAATCAGACCCATATCCCTCCACTTCAATCCGACCATCCCATGCACACCCGTTCCAATCTGGCATTATTAAACCCAACCCCAAATACAACCTCCTCACAACTAACAATATCTCACCTATCCCCACTTCATATAATAAAGCCTTAACGGACCCAAATTGGCTACGTGCCATGAACGATGAATTTAGTGCTTTGCAGGTTAACAATACTTGGGAGCTTGTGCCAAGACCTACTGATCAGCCTGTGATACACTCTATGTGGTTTTTCCGACACAAATTTAAGACCGATGGCACATTAGACAGGTACAAAGCAAGACTTGTGTGCAACGGTAAGTCTCAAACAATTGGCATAGACTGCATGGAAACATTCAGCCCCGTGGTCAAACCGGCCACTATCCGCACCGTTCTTTCATTAGCCGTTTCTCGTCAATGGCCAATACACCACTTGATGTGAAAAATGCGTTTCTTCACGGCCACTTACAAGAAACCGTTTATATGAATCAACCTCCTGGGTTCGTTAATCACCACCTTCCTAATCACGTTTGCAAGCTGAAGAAATCCCTTTACGGCCTTAAACAGGCCCCACGAGCTTGGTACACTCGTTTTTCTGGTTTTATTGCATCCTTGTGGGTTTAAAAACAGCCTTTCTGATACATCACTGTTTATATATCAGCATGGGGAGGATCTTGCATATCTTTTATTGTATGTAGATGATATTGTTCTAACTGCCAACAGGCCCGATATTTTGTCGCGCATTATTACCAGTTTATCATCTGAATTTGCCATGACAGACTTGGGTCCACTACATCATTTTTTGGGTATTACGGTATCTAGGGATCACACATCTCTTTTACTGGGTCAGGAACAATATGCCAGAGACATCCTTCATCGGGCAAATATGTCAAACTGTAAACCGTGTCATACTCCGGTAGATACAAACGCCAAATTAAGTGCGTATGAAGGTGAGTTACTTAGTGATGCTACGTTGTATCGCAGTCTAGCAGGGGCCCTCCAATACTTGACAATCACACGTCCAGACATCTCCTATGCAGTCCAACAAATTTGCTTGTTCATGCATGCTCCTCGAGAACCACACTTCACTTACATGAAGAGGGTTCTTCGATATATTAGTGGGACGTTGCACATGGGGTTACGGATTTCAGCTTCCCCAGATTATACCTTGGTTGCTTACTCCGACGCTGATTGGGGAGGCTGTCCCGATACACGTCGGTCTACATCAGGATATTGCATTTTTCTAGGGGACAATCTTATCTCATGGTCGTCTAAACGACAACCAAACCTCTCGTTCCAGTGCCGAGGCAGAATATCGTGGCGTGGCAAACGCCGTAGCCGAAGCCACATGGATTCGTAACCTACTTCTCGAACTTCGGGTTCCGATTCCACAGGCTACTCTTGTTACTGCGAAATATCTCCGCTATATATCTTTCGGGCAACCCAGTCCAGCATCAACGTACCAAACACGTGGAGATGGATATTCATTTGTTCGAGAAAAGGTTCACATTGGGCAAGTTAGAGTTTTACACGTCCCCTCCGCGCTTCAATATGCTGATATCTTTACCAAAGGTCTCCCACGATATCTCTTTGAAAACTTCAGATCCAGTCTAAACGTCTCAGCCTATCAACGTTCACACTGAGGGGAGTATTAGCCGACATATATTAGTGGAGCATTATTGTCGGTTCCTTGTTTAGTGTATATTAGTGGAGACATAGTTTAGTGGGTTATGGTTGTAATCATTCCTTGTTTAATGGAATGTAGGATATATATATTCAAGTCTTTTGTATCCTTGCTCATCAGAGGAAATAACGATGATCTTCAATACCTTCATTTTTAAGTTTTATTTTTTTATTTTATTTTATACTTTATGTGAAAATAAATATGCATTATTTTAAAATTCTACATTTAATAAATAAATATAAATTTTTATAAATATACTAAAAAATTAGAACTTGTTGTTTATACACATACATAAAATTAGGTTTCTTACATGTTTAAAGGTAACAAAATTTACTTTTTCTACTTGGTATGCTGATAACGAATTCATAATCTCTCATATCCTCTGTAGTGTATGTATCATACAATACATATATCATGGCTTAAACGAACCAAATCAAGCTCAAATTTGACTAAGTTCAAATTATTACTTATATTATGTCTAAACCTTGAGTTCGACTTGTGATAATTTTATAAACTCAAGGAACGGCTTGCTTGTTATTTACTAATCATTTAGTTATTATTATTATTCTGCGATTGTTTAAACATTTTTATATATATTTTGTATATATTTATAATTAAAGATGATAAAGTGTATATTATTTACCTTTTGTTGTTGAATTATATATAATAATACTTATTATATAGTTCATAGTGTTTTATAATATAATAATAGCTTGTTTAGGTTAATCAAATTTGTGCCAGAACTCGTTTATTAAATAACTTCATCAAAATTTAGACTCGAATAGTTTACAAGCGTCTCGACTATTTTACTACGATGTTAAACAACATATAATATGACTATGGAGTCTGGTCAAAGGTGTCTTGGTAAATTGTGAAAATTATTTATTTGTTTTTTCTTCAAACGACAATTACTATTATCAAGAAAACATTCGAACTTAAACACCACAGGATTTAAACCATGATTATTTAGTTGGAAAACACGCTATTTATCGTCAAGTTATTCCTTTGTTAATTTTGATTATGAGGATTATTATTTATGCCTCTTTATCTTGCTAAGGTGTATATGCAAGGGCACTTATCTATGCCGCTTAAATAAACCAAAGAACACGATCACCGTCCTATTATATTGACCGACTTGCTGGTTTGGTGTTTCATCTAACTAAGAAGAGAACATGACTTCAAATATATTATTTTTAATTAAAATTTTCTTAAAATAATTTAAGTCGAATTATTAATGGTGGCTAAGATGATGACAACGAGCAAACTTTCAACTTTCAACTGGAAGCTTACGTTGCAACACCTAAGATGCCCTTTCTCTTAACCTTGGGCTACCCACTTTCTTTACTTTTTTATTTTCATTTTAATATCTTTAGGTTGTTTAAACTTTAACATAATAACTTATTCTCTTATAACCGATTGTTTGTTATCTTAGGTCAAAGTTAAGCTTTTTCATCTCTCCTATGAGCCAACAATTTATGTTCATCTAATGATTAAAAAAATGAGTAAACATAATGCATT
Organism: Flaveria linearis; assembly: GCA_024085815.1. Taxonomy (NCBI): domain Eukaryota; kingdom Viridiplantae; phylum Streptophyta; class Magnoliopsida; order Asterales; family Asteraceae; genus Flaveria; species Flaveria linearis. Next base: position 89,015,941 of record CM044004.1, read on the forward strand.
GTGAATTACTAGTTGTATTTGACTTTTTAGAATATGAGATCAAGATGAATATTCAATTCTATTAATTATTTAATATTAAAATTTGCATAATTGATGTTTTGGCATCAAGTTGCGGTGTTTGAAATTAAAGTTGCTTTTAGTATTCAATTTCTAGTTATTATAATTAATTTCATTAATAAATCCCCAAAGAACAATTTACAAATTTTTAACCAAGAAACTCTAGCTTACGGAAAATTAAAGTATTTAAAACAAAAAAGTCTCAACCTTGGATCTCTTATCGTACATTGAAAATTTCAAGATAATGATGACAACTCGACCATCTCTTGGGAGTTAACGGAGCAAAGAAAGTGTTAATATACATGAAAGTTATATGTAAAACTAAATATTAGAAGAACATACTGTATACATGAAAAAATTATTTTTCAGTCTTTTAAAAATTTAAATGAAGGAAAACAAGAATTCAATTTTATTCATGTTTCGCTAATATAAACAAATTCCTCTAACCTACACATGTATAGGTTATGCAATAGATTACATTACCTGCACATTTGTAGATAAATGATTAAACTTTAAAAGCATTAACAAAATAAGTTTAATGGGTTTTTATGTACAAAAACATTATAATCTGTATGTCAGTAGAGCAAGATTTAATAATATGAAATCACTGACAAAAAATTTAACGGTTTGGATTTATTGTTTATATTCTCGTAGTAATTTGTGTGGGAATATACACACATATATACATACATACATACATATATAAGGGGGTCCCATACATGACGATATACCATTTGTTTTGTATAAAGAGAGTATATTGAGAAGGGTTGTTTATTAAGATTTGAAATGGGTGTCTGCATATCCAAGCATCTCCTGAGATTCATGAGATAGACTATGGCCATGAAAATGTTATTTATTATCAAGACACCATTTCTGATCATAAGATTGGTTCAATCCACACTCATCAAGGATCCAAAGGATTCAACCAAGATGCTGCCATTCTTTACCAGGTTTCTTTCTCATGTCAACCCTTTCTATATTTGGTAACTTTCATACGATTTAGCGCGATCATGTTATGTTTTCAATGTCTTACTGATAATATATGTTTTGTTTTTTTTTGATTTGGTGAAGGATTATGGGATGGAGAATGGAGCATTTGGTGGTGTTTTGATGGGCATGGGAGGAATGGTCAAATAGTGAGTAAGTTTGTGAGGAATAAGTTGCCATCAATAATCATTAACCAAAGAAATGCAAACCATTGCAAAGGGTAAAACGGTATATGAACATGATGATTTTGAGTCCAAAGATTTCCATATATGGAAAGAAGCATGCTTTAGTGCATTTAAAGTGATGGATAAGGAGATTAAGCTTTTGGAGCATATAGATTGTTCTTGTAGTGGTACAACTGCAGTTGTTGTCATCAAACAGGTACCATGGCATAATCTTTGTCTTATGATGAACCATTAGCTTGTATTGTACGCGCTTAACACGCGATATGAAGTGATTGTTTTTCGTTCGACAGGGTGATGATCTGGTTATTGCTAATCTTGGTGATTCAAGAGCAGTGCTTGGAACAATGGCTGATAATGGAATCATGCCTGTGCAGTTGACCACTGATCTCAAACCAAGTGTACCTTGTAAGTCTTGATTTAAAATTTGGGCTCGAGCTTAGGCTCGTGGGATGTGTTTTATATGGACTAATGAATGATTAATGTTTGAGCAGCGGAGGGGGATCGAATAAGGAAGTTAAATGGTAGGGTGATGTCGTTAAAAGATGAGCCACATATAGATCGTGTGTGGTTGCCATATCATGACTCACCGGGCCTAGCCATGTCTCGGGCTTTTGGGGACTTTGTGCTCAAAAGCCACGGGATTATAGCCGTTCCTGATGTCTCCTATCACCGCTTGACGCCTAACGATCAGTTCATTGTTCTTGCAAGTGACGGGGTAAGTCAAACACATATGATCTCAGATTCTCATCATACTACCACAAAGTTTTACCATTAGTCATATAGATGAATTCAGATTATAATTTATTATTAGTGAGTTGCATATTAAACAAAAAGTTAAATGTATCAAGATGAATGGGTAGTTGTATTCGAACCCACGGGCCACGACCTCTTGGTTGTTGGACCCGATATGATTCAAGTTGACCCGTTTGATAGTAAACGGGTCAACCGGGTCAAACCACCCTTTCCACAGTAACTAAATCTTCAAATTTTCAGGTGTGGGATGTGCTTAGCAACAACACAGTAGCATCAATAGTGTGGGGAGCAGAGTCTGAAGAATCAGCAGCAAAAGCAGTCATTGTAGCTGCGATCGCAGCTTGGAAACAGAAGTTCCCGTCATCAAAGCGGGACGATTGCTCCGTTGTCTGCTTATTCTTCAATAAAAAGCAGCAACAAAATTTGTACAGTACAACTGAACACTTGGACTTGTAGCACTCGAACCTTGTTTCACACGCGACAAACAACTTACATCTGTGTTATTTCTTTCATGTATGTTGTGAAAAGATAGGTTTTTGATATGATACTAAAGCTTCAATATGATTGTATTAATAAATACGAAATACAATAGTTCAAAAAATACAAAACAACATCAAAAGATTTCATGATTCAAGAACCTATGAAGTGATTATTTGCAGTGATTTTGGAGTCAAATGGTTAACTACCTAGAATGATCTGTCTCTGTCTTTTTATCGCGATAAATGAAGGTCATGTTAACCGATGAAGTTGTATATCCCCCATCGATAACAAGATTATGGCCTGTTATGAATCCAGATTCATCACTAGCCAAAACAGAACAGCCTGTGCAATATCTTCAACTGATCCACATCTCCCTGTTAATAAACTCGCGTTCTCGCCCATTTTTTGTTGCACTTCTTCGGCTGTTATATCTTTTTGAAAGCCACGGTAGGCGTCCACTAGCATTGGTGATAGCACAGCATGTGGTAAGACACAATTCACACGGATCCCATACGTTCCTAATTCACATGAAGAGCTTCTTGTTAATCCAAGAATTGCCTCTTTGGTTAATGTATACGCGTGTGATCCAAGGCCACCCATGATGGCTGCTGTGCTTGAAGAGTTTATGATGGAACCACCCTTGCCGCCTGAGATCATAGCGCGTGCAGCGTGCTTTGTCCCGTGTATAACTCCATTCATGTTAACTCCAAATATTCTTTGAACCCTTTTCATATCAAGAGTTGTAATGCTTCCTCCTCATCTATGTAACAAGAAGATTTGGGTGAGATATATTGAATCTTCAATAAGCATACAACCATTTTGTGACCTTTAACTAACACATGGGCTGAACCAAGCGGGTCAAGGGGGTCCACTGACTCTCCAATCACCGAATTGTCAAGTTTTTGTAATAAATTTAAGTTTTTTCATTAAGAAAAAGATAAGTTTGACCCATTAACTGTAGTTGGTAAAGAAGAGAGAACTTATGATGCTCATGTCCATGAAGTTCTGGTTCCACCACTGATTTAACACTAGAAAAGACCACAAAAGTTTACCTCCAATTCCGGCATTATTGTACATGATATCGAGTTCCCTTTCCAAGTAATAGCAAGTGAATAGCAGCTTCTACATCAGATTCTACTGAGACATCACAATGTACAAAACGACCGTTGATTGAATTTGCCAGACTAGTTCCCAGATCATCCAATATATCTGCAATGACGACGTGCGCCCCATTCTCCGCCATTAACTTTGCTGTGGCCCCACCTATCCCTCTTGCTCCACCCGTTACCACTGCAACTTTGCCCATTAACCTTGTCACATGAACACAAACAGTCTTTTCAACCAAAAAATGGGAACTGTTTCTACATGAACACGACTTTTTAACTCAAGAATTGGTTCTTCATATGTTTTGATTTTAACAAATTCTTTAAAGTTTGATAATTCACATAATTTAATAAAAAAAAGTTTAATATCTAGATTTGGTAAGAAACATAAAATGCATATTATGCCCAAAGATGGTAAATAAAACCAACCTTTTGTTGAAATGATATGAGCATAACCATTTTGACCATGTTGCTCCATTGTTTTGAGGGTTATTGAGGATCAACAGGGGATATTGCATTATAGACACGAGTAGGGAGGGAGATCGATGGGTTCCCTTTGTATGAATCATGAATGTTTACTTACCATTCTCTTCAACCACTTTCCACCTATCATCTTGCTAATCTTTTCTTTTAACAAACATGTATCATGAAACTTGAAGGACCAACTCACCTCTGGGCCAACCGAAACACTGACTATTTAACGAACAGTCAGCTTTTGACCTGTTAAACCTGTTTGGTGTATGAAGAGGGATGATTTCTTGAAATATAGTTCAAACAAGGGATCAAAAAAGTTTTGAATTGATCATGAAGAACAAAATCAAGATATTGAATATTTGATACAAGTCACTGCAACAATCCTAATTAGAAGAAGGAGAATCAGAACAAACTGAATTATTTGATTAACAAAAAAATTGTCAAAGATTTCAGCAGCAAACAGGTGAAGCAAACCACAGTGCTTTGACAGAGGCAGATGTGCCAGAAAAATAACAAATATTTAGATAACAAAAAGATTTTATTCATATCATGAAACTTATATCGCAAAAATGCTTAAAGTCACTTGATTTAGTCATGATAATTAGTTGTGTAAAATTTGTATTGTAGTATTTGCATTAGAACATGAAGATAAACCGTAATGTTGAATGATCCCACTTGCCCTTTAAGACATCAGCAGCCACTTCTTTTAAGGCTCTGATTGCATTCTGAAACTCTCAAAATCAGTTTTTACGAAAACAGTGAAATCTGTACATTCAGTTCACATATAATGTCCAATTTAGGGGCCAAAATACCAAGTTAAGAATAATCAGTTTCATACCTAAGTAAACCATACATGGTGATGACTTCCATAAACAACAGAACTGAATCAAAGCCACTGCCCACTCCCCACTTTTCCCTGAGCTATTAAGTGAACCATTTGGACTATATGCACCGCGTCCCCGACATAAGACACCAGATCAACAACACCAAGGTAATCAAGCAAAGCAATAACCATTATTGTACTCATAGTTGTAGAATAACCCAAACATGTTTTTGCAACTTCAGGTTGAATTTTGACAATGTTACTGTATTAAAAAGAGTCCACACACCTCAATCCACATACCTCAATCCACATTATAAAAAGAAACAGAACCAACGGTTTCTAGATTTATTAGATGTATTACTGGTTTGATAGTTATGTTAAAGAACACTTTAACAACCACAGAAATGATCTGATGAATACTTTTCAACATCTAAGCATAGCAAAATTTGAATAAAAACAAAAGCAAACATCAAAGTATGCATAACATAATATATCATGTTGACTAATAAGTATCCATACCCAGAAACTCAAGATCAGTAATTTCGCCTAAATCATCGAAGAACGAAGGTACAGACTGCAACTGATAGCGGAAGAAATGCAAGATCGAGATACTTTAACAGAAAACCTGAACAGGGGCAGTAGCTTGTATGTTCAACTCATCATAAAATTATATTTTTATTAATTATACAATTATACATCATAAATAATAGCTAGATTGAAAACATAAAATGTTAAATAGTAAAGTCTTATAATTGAATGTTGTTAATTTTTTTCTTATTTTTTCCAATTTGGATATCGAATGGAAAGCATGATAAATGATTGTTAATAAATATTCATTTTTTTATTTTCACTCTGTTTTATTTTCTTTTATTAAAAAACTACCAAACACATATTTTTACCCCTTTCACTTCTGTTTTAAACAAACTTGGAAACACAACGTAAATGTTAACGTTTAAAGAGAAAAGGAGCATGAGTTTTCATAGCTTCTATGCTATTATTATTTTTTCCTCATCATTTACAGTATTAATATTTAAAAAATAAAATTTATTATTTTTATAGTTATAAAAGGCTGCCTATACGTCGTGATATATCGTTAAATAAAATTTATTATGGGGCTCCCGGTGGTATATGGTTTCCCTCATTAGTAAAGATATACCTCTTGTATGTAACTTGGGTTGTGGAGAGGTAGGTAGTCAATACTCGATGGCCATTTGGTCTGCTAGATCACAAGTTTAAATCTTAGTACTGTCAAAAAATTTATAGTCATTAACAGAGGTTGTCGATGTATAAACATATTTGGTCTATAAAAAAAACATGCCATGATCTCGAATTATTATTTTCGTTCAAAAAAAATAGTTAATAAAGTTCATCAAATATTTGTAAAGAAAATTAGTTAAATGAAAATGGTAATCTCTGAAAAAAAATACTAAAATATACCACGTAACTAGTTTTTTTGATTAAAAAATATCTAAAGGATACATTATTAGAGTCGCAATAATGTGAAAAGATATCATTAGAAAAGCGAAGAATAGAAAACTTTAGACGAAAGATAAAGCTACGGCTAAAAGGAAGAAGTAATGGACTTGAAGAATATCATTTCCGTCACAAAAGATGAATCGTCACGCAATCCTCCTCCTACTCACACCCTTCATCATCACAGTCGTTCACGCTCGTATCACCGCCGACGATTTCATCAGGTTGCCGTCGGAGAAGCGTCACTCCGATGACTCCGTTGGCACCCGATGGGCCGTCTTACTTGCCGGATCTAACGGTTACTGGAATTACAGGCATCAGGTCATCACAAATTTAAACCCTTTTTACGTAATTCTTCATTTGTAGATTAAGTGTTTTAGCTTTCTGTTTGGATCATGATCGTGTTTGGACGAAATTAGCATGTTGTTTGAATTTTGATCTTCTGTCGGTGATTAGGTAGTGAAGTTCTGATGTGTTTTATAATTGTATATAGTGTTTTGGGGGAATTGGATGGTTTTGGATTGTATTATCATTTGTATGAAGTTTTTGAAGTCTGATTGCTTCTTTTTGTTATGCTGAACCAATAGAGTGGGTAGAAGTTAAACCTTATGATTTCATTAAAATTGCATTAGTTGGAAAATCAATTAGTGGAAGGGCTTACATGTTATTAGGGCAATATACCTAAGCAACTTATGAGGATGATAGCAGAGTATGTAGGTCATTTATTTGGGGATGTATATGAGAAGAGGAATTATATGGAGAACATCAAACATACTGCCAGATTCACCATGATTTTTTTGCTAATGGGGTAAACTGGGATATATATAATTTATGAAAGGCAATTTTGGTTAATATCAATAATATGGTGGTTTGTTTGATGGTGTTTTAATAGTATGCCTAACAAAAGAACAATGTTACCTTTGATCATATGAAAATCCTTATGTTTGGATCGTCGTGTTTGTCAATGAATGAAGAAAGATTGAAATATTGATATTCAAGTGTTGTATTAGAAAAGAGAGAATGTATAGAATATAGATGAGTAAAAGCTTGGTGGAACAGAGAAGCAAAACTCAAGTAACTCGAGAAACTAAAAGAGCAATGGAAGTAGTGGCCGTTGCTGGTAGGAATTGTAAAGAAATATACTTAAGCTAAACGACAAGCCCCAAAAGTTGCAGGCCAAATATTGTTACCATCATAATGATGAAGAAAACGTGTTAAAGGGCTTTTACTTTTATGTTCATAATTGATGAGTTTCATTTGCACAATATTAAGTTATGTTCTTAAGAAGTTAGATGTTTTTAGTAAATGATCTAGCTAAAAGCCACTCTTGTTGTTTTGGATGAATGGATTGTTTGTTTCTTTATTAAAATCTTCTTTTTATTTGCTCCAGTCAGATGTATGTCATGCATATCAAATCTTGAAAAATGGCGGCCTCAAGGATGAAAACTAGTGGTTTTCATGTATGATGACATTGCAAATAATGAAGAGAACCCCAGGCCTGGAATTATAATTAATAGCCCAGATGGTGAAGACGTATACCATGGAGTGCCAAAGGTCAACATTTTGACTTGCTCATGTCTAGAAATGTTGAAATATGTGATTCTAATTAATTGCATTTTCACAGGATTACACCGGGGAAGATGTCACTGTTGACAACTTTTTTGCTGTTTGCTTGGAAATAAAACTGCAGTTAAAGGGGGCAGTGGAAAGGTTGTAAATAGCGGTCCTGATGATCACATCTTTATATTTTATTCTGATCATGGTGGTCCTGGTGTGCTTGGTAAGCTACTTTATCCCCTATGATTATTTGTTTAGTTACTGTTTTACAGAAAGATTTGCACTTTCTTAGGACAAGACTTTACAAAAAAAATGTTTTCATATTCTCAGGTATGCCAACAAGTCCTTACTTGTATGCAAATGATCTGATTGATGTTTTGAAGAAAAACATGCATCTGGAACATACAAAAGTTTGGTAATATATCCTATGTTTTGTTGTACTCCCAAATTTATATTGTATATCAACTTTATGGGAACATTATGTTATATTTTAGGTATTTTACCTTGAAGCTTGTGAATCTGGAAGTATTTTCGAGGGTCTTCTTCCGCAAGGTTTAAATATCTATGCTACCACAGCAGCTGCTGCAAATGAGAACAGTTGGGGTACTTACTGTCCTGGAGAATATCCTAGTCCTCCCCAAGAATATGACACGTGTTTGGGTGACTTGTACAGTGTTTCATGGATGGAAGACTGGTAGGTTTCACCATATAATACGGGTTGAACTTTTTAGAAATTCTTTTACTTTTTTATATTTTTTTATATCTTTTCTGAGATGTTTCATCCCCAAAAAGAAACATTTGATTGGATAGATACTATTGGTCACATTTCTAACATGCCCTTAATAAGTAAACAACAAAGAGTAGTTGTGAATGAAAATCAAAGTTACAAATATCAAATAGTGATTTCTAATGAGGTAGAAAATTGAAGTTTTAATGGGAACTCTCAAACTCGCAAGCATTGTATTTTCTTAGTTGAACATAATTATCACATCGCTGTTCTGTTTACTGGTTCTTTTAATGATGACAGTGACGTACACAACCTGCAAACAGAAACAATCCAGCAGCAATATCATCTGGTAAGACTTTTTTATGAATTTTATTGATTTCACTTTCATTCTACAATTTACTAATGAATATCAATTGGATGTTTCTAATCAAATTCATAAACTTGTATATTTTCTAGGCATGTTTCTGGTCATGGATGAGCAATCTAACGAGATGTTGCTCTCCAAATATTTATAGTGTAATTGTGTCTGCATGCACAAAACATGAAACATATAAATTCTTAAGATTGTTTTGAAAGCATGTGCATGCACCGAAACTTTTCAAGTGTTTTGTCATGTAAAAAATAATAATTTTTTTTATCATTTGATTAACGAGGTTCCCCTGGGCAGGTTAAGGAAAGAACATCAAATGGCAATGCTAATTACGGATCCCATGTAATGCAATTTGGAGACTTGCAGCTTAGCAAGGATGAACTCTATCTGTATATGGGTACAAACCCTGCAAATGAGAACTTCACTTTTATCAATAGTAACTCTCTGCGATCATTTTCAACAGCTGTCAACCAACGTGATGCTGATCTGTTACATTTCTGGCATAAGGTTTGTTCAACCTTCTGAAATTGCCACGTGTACTTGTTCATGTGTTTCTTTTACACTGAACTTAACTAAGAACTTATTTTGCTGGACAGTATCAAAAGGCTCCGGAAGGATCTGCCAGAAAGATTGAATCTAGGAAACAGTTTGCTGAAGCAATGGCCCATAGAATGCACATTGACGGTAGTATAAAACTCCTTGGAAAGGTTTTGTTTGGAATAGAAAAGGGTCCCGAAGTGCTGAATGAGGTCCGGCCTGCAGGCCAACCTTTAGTTGATGACTGGGACTGCCTTAAAACATTTGTAAGTCTTGCTATAAATTTCATGTAGAAAAAAGTCAAACTACCCTCTGTCCTATAAAATTATGCATCCACTTTGAATCAAATATCTAAAATGCCTCTTAATAGAAAAATAGTGAAAATGTGTAAACCAGCCTTAATGTCACATATATCCTGTAATGACTGGTAATGGGTGATTAAGTGAACCTTACTAAAAAGAACATTGTGTCATGTACTCTTGTTTTCAGGTGAGGACGTTTGAGACGCATTGTGGGTCCCTATCACAATATGGTATGAAGCACATGCGTTCCATAGCTAACTTCTGCAATGCTGGGATCACTAACGAACAGATGATGGAGGCATCATCACAGGCATGTTCCACCTTTCCATCGAATTCTTGGAGCTCGCTTAACAACGGCTTTAGTGCATAAGGATTTGATTCTATGAGAAACTATACGCTAATTGAGTTCAGACTCTGTTTGCTGTTGGTTTCTTCATACTATCTTTAACAACATATTTCCTTCTGGTATGGTTTAGGTAGATAGAAAGTTTCGAATGACAGCTTTTTCTGTATATAAAACAATGAAAGATCTCCCTCTAACTTCTATGTTGTCTTTGAGTAATGCTTTGCTCCTGTGTGTTTGGATTATTTATTTTTGTGTGTACATATGGGTTATGTTCGTAACAGTTGCATAATGCACTTGAACATACATATGTTAAGTCAACTTTAGGTAGGAACTAGAGAGGGTAAAATGGATTGGTCTAAGTTGTCAACCAAAGAGCTTGTAGCGTAGCGGTATTAACGTGCGTGAAAAATATGTTTCTCTTTAATGGTTAAGTATTCAGGTTTAATGATAGACAAAGACGTAGTCTTATGAGTAGGATTAGAGTGTGTGAGTTAGTCATTCTAAAAAAAAATACAAGTCGTCAATCATGTTTGGGTCAGAAAGGGTAACATTATTACTGGTCATAACAAAATGGTTCGGTTTGGTTAAACTAACATTGAAAGATACCTAACTAATTTTATTTTCCTAAAATATCTTAGTTTAAAATTAGAAAAGTTTATAACCAATGTTATATGTTATATACGGATGCTTTGTAACTACATAATTAAGAAAAGTTGCAGATCAAATCAATGTCATGGATTATGGATGTCTGGTGCAAAATTTTGGATTGAAAAACATTTGAAACATCTTGTTTATAGGGATTATTCAAAATGTGAAGTAAAACATTTTATTTGAGAACGAGGAGTTTCTGCCAAACAATTACTATTCCTGGGTTTCAGAAGTGTAATCTTAATTCATCTATGAATCACTTACTTTAGTCTCTAATTGGCATTTTAGTGGTAAAATGTTATTTTTTATTCAAGAGATTGAGAGTTTAAATTCTGTAAAATGTAAATATATATGGTTAATGAATGTGAATTATATCGTGTTCTTAAGAAAATATAATTTATTTTGGGTTGTGTGTAGTTTTAAGTGTTAAATTATGGAAAACATGAACTGGTGTTTTTGTGTGTAGTTTTAAGTGTTAAATTATGGAAAACATGAACTGGTGTTTTTGTTGTCCTTGCTTGTTAAGAAGATGACTTTGCTTACTCGGTTCTAACTTCTTTCTTTAATTGTGAGAATCAATGATCGCAAAACTCAGGAACCCTACAAATATGTTGTTGTGGGATCGGGAAAACGCAGCTTGTGCTGGCAGTATACCTTCAAGGGAAATACCCGTAGAAGCTGGATTCGAACATAAAAACCCTGCTACAAATACTTAAACGTTTATTACCGTTTCACAAGTAAAACTCAACTCGTAACCTCCTGATTAATAGAAAATGGAAGTCACATTTCATAGAACCCCATGATCCAATGCCTAGAAACGTTTTCCTTTTAATTTTAAATCAAGGCATCACTAAGGAGTTTGCTTTACGTTTTTCTTTTCATAATTTTGATTAAAAAATCTTAAGTTTTTATGACATTTGCCACTTATCTAAACTTCTTTTCAGAAGAATATTTTGTGAAAACTTATTAATTATTGAAAGATTTAACAACATGCAAATCATCGGTATTGCTTGTGTTATGGGCACAATTAGACACATTTAATTTCCATTATTGGACTTGATAGAAAAGTTGCTTAATATGGTAAGTGAGAAACATGTTTTACTTTGTACTTGATCCAGGATTCATGATTTGATAGAAAAAGTCAAGAGGGTGTTATTTATTCACTACATAATTAATTTTAGGAAAACTACAAGTTTGACGAGTTCACTAGTTAACTTTACACATATAGTCATTACTATAAGTTTTATCAGTTTTTCCACCAACCAAAGAACGTCACATCGCCTGATATTGCCAATCTTCATATGCACTAAGTTTATGCTTATATAACGACACTAACCATGGTGGCTAAGGAAATAAGACCCAAGTACCATTTCTATTACAATCACTATATTTGTAGACTCTTCCCATTTCTGTTAATGTATCTTTGTCATGAAATGTTACATGCAGTGTTGCGCTGAAGTAACCATGCAACACGACAAGTAGGATGAGGAGTAGTGCAAGATGATGATGGGCCAAATCCGTGAAGTGTTGTGTAGTTAGAAAAGGAGCAAGGTGCTCACGGCCATACGACGCACCTTGCTCATGGTTGTGGGCATGGCTCACATAAGAGGATGACATGTGACTGATATTTCACGACTACATGAAGGGACAATATTATTCACAACAACTACATCGCCCTCATGTAGATAGTGTCTGGATCAATGTGACAAGAGAAATTATAAAAGATGTCTGATTAGAGAAAAATAAGGTAGTGTGTTAAATTTACAGAGATGATGAATATGTTAGTTTCAAATTTATTTTGATTTTAGACAAAGTTCATTTAGTTCTTAAAAATATCATGTGGATTTAGAGGTATATAACCAGATATCGTAAGAGATGACACTGGAATCGTGGTAGTTGTGATGGATGTTAACAAACACATCTAAAGGTAATTTAACACCCACTTAAAAAAATTAGGTGGGCTCATAAATATATTTATTCTAGCCTTAATTTTTATTGTTAATATTTAGGGGTATAAAGGTAAATGCACACACACTTAACAAGATTTTTATAGACATCCAAGACAAAGACAAAAGATGCAACGTTTTTTTTCATATGGTTATGAATAAATCCATAATTTTTGAAAGATATTGACGAAAGATGCATTTTTTACAAATCCAAAAGACCTCCCGTGTAATTTATCGTTTTATAGCTTAAAGTTATGTTTATTATAATTTTACTCACCTTAAAATTTGCATTATAATTACTAAGGGTGGACATAGTATACAATGGAAGAAGTTGGACTTGGTTGAGGTGGCAGTGTGGCAATTGACATCAGCAGGAACACCGTCTCATGGTCTTCAAGAGGTGGCAATCAGGAACAGAACCGGAAACTACTCAACAATTTGAAGAAAAGTTTGTGAAGAGCGGGATAGCTCGGGAGAGATAAATCTCAGGATAGAGGGGTTTGGGAGTGTGGAAACACCGATTCTCTATTTTAGTACCAGATGCAACTCTGGGCTACGGGAAGGACTCCATCTGTTATAACAAAATCACCAAATACGATAAATTCGATCTCCCTCGTACGACCCTTATAACGACTAAAAACTAGCCAAAACTAAACTTGTAGTCGATAACCTATAGCATCACACGTATAAATCCCTTTGTTTTAACATAAGGTCATTTCCAATTATTTTTGTAACGACAAACGAAGATTCCGTCAAGTTTATCAACAACGTCAACCAAAGAAAAACAAAACAAAAATAGCGATGTGTGTGTGTAACTGTGTTTTGATGGTGAGATGGATGTGTGTATATTGGGGGTAAAAGCAATGCAAGTTTTACACCATACGTAACTGCTGAACGTGTATACACTATCATCCAAGCCGTTGGATCCTAAATCAACGGCCACAGATCGATCTCCTCCTCTGTTCGGGGTGAGATCGATAAACCTGAAGAAGATGGAGCGTGCTATATAAAGGGCCTATAAATGAGAGAGAAACACATATGTCATATGCACAAGAACACCATCTTCTTTCTCGAGACACTATTCCTTTCATAAATTCGAATTCACAGAGAATTGTTTATAGCCAATTTGGTGAGTGAAATGTTGAAGCTTAATTGGATTGTATGGTTGTCGGATTACAGATTAGTGTGTGTTAGTTAATTTTGGGATGATTTGGATTAGGACTAGCAATCGATTTTTGTAGATTTTGATGATTAATCAGATTATCAGAAGATTTGTTTGATTTCATTCGGCTTGTGTTACAGATTGATTATATGAACGGAGAATTTGGTGGAAGTGGATGCAGCTTTGAGCTGCGTGAGTCTGTTCTTGAGGTTTGGATTTGAAATAGGAATGAGAATCGAAGATATTGTAAGGTATGGAGGTTTGTGTTTTACGAATTTCGCGTTTTTTTCTGTTGATGATTCTCTTGTTTGACGAATTAATGGTGCTGTTTGATAAATTTACAGGTTGATTTGAAGAATTGAAGGTGACTGGAGATAAATCCCCTTTGTGAAGAAATCTGGAGATCGAATTTGAAGATGTTCTTCGCTGTGAAATGTTCATCATTCGCCTAAAGTTTTGAGAGTTTCTGCATCTGAAAGTATCAATCGTTATATTTGTTTACTTATCTCAATTGAATCACAACATCACCTGGTGCATCATTAACCCTCTGCAATTCTATATTTCAGTTTCATCGCTCTAATTTTCATCAATTCATCGTTGATATCTCCAATCTTATACCTAGAGGAACACAACAGATTGCAGCTTAAAGGTAATGCTAATCAACTTCACCACAAGCCTGTTTCATCTTCAACCTCATGTCTTCTTCATTTACTTTGAGTTTTGGATCTAAATTCTCATCACTTCGCTTTGCGATTCACAATTTAACGTTGAAAAATTCAACAGTTTATCAAATTCAACACATAATTCATCCGATTAAAGCTGAATTCACACAGTATTGCTCTTTAATCCTCTCGATTCATTCTTCTGCTTCTGAGAAACATCATGAATCCGATCCATTTTTATCAAATCAACAAAAACTAACCATTCAATTACAAATCTTCATACACGCACTCGCATTTCAACAACAAAATTCTCATATTCCGACAAACTTTCCGATCAAATTTGCAGCTATTCATCATGTTCATTTTTCTTCATTCAAATCTAACTACGGTTCAGAAAAAGCGTAGAGTGGTTAAACCTAAACTAACCATGGTTGATGCAACAGGAATATTATTAAAGAGAAAAAAATGGAGAAGAATAATAACTCTACCAGCGATGCGTTATCACTGAGAGATAGATCTAACACCACCACCAATACGACGACGTCTTCATCGTCGGACTTCGTGTTGCAGTGGGGTAACCGTAAACGGTTACGTTGTATGAAGGTGCAGCAGCAACAAGCAAAGGATAAAGAATCAGTGACGGTTTCCGGTACTCCGCCGGTGGGTCAACGGCGAGTTGACCGCCGGATCGTTAGGTCTTCCGGTTATCAAAACAGGGAAGCCGTTAGTGGTACTAACGCCGTTAGTAACGGTCACGGTTACATTAATCTCCGGCAACGATCCTCTTCGCCGGCTCATCGGGTTCTCAGGTAATTTACTTATTGAGTAATTGATTTTCTTAATTTATTTGTTTGGTGGGATTAATACGACGTATATTTAAGAGAAATGATGAATACACAACGTTATTTTATCACACGTATCAATTGGATTTTTTAAAATATTAAAAAAAACATTCTCTGCATTTTTTTTCCTTCTTTTTTGTTGTATTTTAAAGGTTTGTTGCATCATTATTATCAATACTGTTATTGAAGTTTATATTTTTGTATCTAAATATGCGTTACTAAAAGAATAGATAACATATATAACGGTAAATTTAGTCCACTAATACTCTTAAATTACTGCAAACTAACTTATATTATATTTGGGTTTGAACCTGAAACATCCGTTTTAAAAGACAAAGTATGTAACATGTGGGTTAGCGTCATATTGAAGTTTAAAATTTACGTCAATTGATCTTACATTAGGAGAAGACTATAACGAGTTATACTTGCTCAAGGTACTTTTATACAAAGTTCATAAATTAAGTATTAAAATATTTAAAAGATTGTAAAAGAGTAAAATGGATAAAACAAAGAAAAAGACACTGATTTGACATGAGGAAAGGGGTAACTTAACTAGAAAGGGTAGCCAGCAACCTTAATTACTAAATAGTTTTAATATATATAATATAATTTTTAAATGATTTCTTGGATGTATAGAAATCCAAAAATGTCTTCTTTTAGTTTTCAATTTGCCTTTTTCTTTAACTCATTGATCGTGTGTAACCTTCTTATAAATTACATAGCTCTTCTGATTCATGGTAGTATGACTGTATTAGGGATTGTTTGATTACTGCTGCTTAGTAAGATCTGATTGAGTCAGAAACTGATTCAATCTGAAGTTCTGACTGAATCTGTATCTGACTGAAACTTGTCTGTTTGATTCAACATGTGACTGACTTTAGTGAATGATAAAAATAACCTTGCCTCGAAGTTCTAACAAGTTTGCATTTAATTAGTGTTGTGTAATCAATAAAAATGGCCAAATTTTTAAAAATAACATAGTTTACCAGATCTTTTTAATTACCGGATATTTTTGGTTTAGCAATTTGGTCACGTCAACATCTTCATATATTACCTTCATTATTACCCCTCAATTACTTCCTCTTTACTTCAACAATCTTCTTCACTAGATCACATAAAACCCCTTTACAACCCCAACATCTCCACCCAAATCTCAATTTCCATCTCAAGATCATCGATCTATGGCTAGCGGCGGTGGTTACAGTGACCCTAGCCAGAAGATCGACTCCACCATCCACAGCCTCAACGACTACGGCGGAGGGTGCGGGTGAAGGGAGTCACGTCGGAGAGATGGGGATTCACAGTGGGGAGACTGCTGGAGAGATGGGGGTTCGCGAAGGGGTTCGCCGAGTGGTGGAAGACCTCGCGGAGGGGGTCACGCGTGGGAGTTTGGCGGAGGGGAGCGGATTGCGTGGGGTTGGCGAAGGGGAGGGGCTGCCCGTTTTCTTGGTCAGAATCCCCTAATTTAAGGTCCGAGTCTCAGAACCCACGGACCCGGTCAGATCACATAACAGCCACTATTAAACGCGCTGATCGGCTGACCGATCAACCATTCAGCTAGTCAGTCGGGTCAGCGCAAAATCAAACGCCCCCTAGTTTGGTTTCTTTTAGCTAACTCACTCGTTTAATTCTTATTCTAACTTTAGTTTAACTTTAGTTTTTAAATTTTTAATGGGTGTTAAAGACTTTAACCATATAAAAGGAAATCTGTTCTACATAGTTTTAATATCTCTAAAATACATGCTCCAAATAGTATTACTTTGATACTTTTTTTTGTTAAAATATAAAGATACAAACAATTAACTTGTAACCTTTCCTGTCTTGAAAGTCGACAGCTTTCGTATGTGAGATTTTTAATTTACATTTTCTTCTATTAAAATATATTGTATTTCCTTACATTTCGTCTTTTTTCCGTACTTGACTTGGTATTATAATTTCTTTCTTGCAAAATTGGCCAATATGTAATACATATAATCGAATCTCTTAGAGCATTCACAGTCCATTCCTTATCTTTATCCATATAATTACACTAAAAATCACTACTTCTTCTCTCTCCTTTCAATTAAATAATATATTTTATACCTTTTTCATTACCTTTTCTCTCTCCTTCACTCACAACCACTTTCAAAAATATTAAAAAATTTATAAGGATTGTACAGTGATTCTTCAAATATACCAATCCACAATAACATTTTCTCTCTCCTTCACTCACAACCACTTAAAATCATTCCATATAATATACCAAACACACTCACATGATTATAGGGCACGGGTTGTGAATGCTCTTACACGTTATTTGTAGCGTATTACAATAGAGAAGTTGCTAAGAAATTTCTATATTGGTAAAATCATTTTATTTTGTTCTTATTATAGATATAGTTAAGAATTACAGTTTACCACAGAAACTATGTTCCTTTTAAAAAGAAAATATTGAGTATTTAATAAACCAAAACAAATGAATTACTAAAATATTTGATATAAAAGTATTATTTCAGTTTTAGTAGAGTTATTTTGATTTAATACTATTGTTTTTACACTAATTTAATTACTTTTGATGATCAGATATCCAGTAGCTAAATTAAAAAATCATTTTAATTACAAAACAAAAATATTTAGTTTTTTGCATTAAAAAATTGGCCAAGTTACGGGATTTGTTTTTGTTCGTGGCCTTATAGAGTTCACTTAATAATAATGTATTTTTTCAAAATATATATTTTAGATTGAAAGTGATGTGTAAAGCTATTTTTATATTAATGCTATTGAAAGCGACTTAATGTTTGATTTAGCTTAATCCGAGAGTAACAAGTAGATTTAAAAGTCCTAAATTAATTGGATTTGTATTTGAATAATAATTAGATAATTGAATTTAGTGCGTTTAATAAGATTAATCGAATTTGTATATTCGTTGAATATTGTATGGAATTTTATTAAAATAAATGGAAGTTACATCTTAATAGAACAAAACTTAATTGAATCTTGAATTATAATAAAGAAATTACACAAATATTTTCTATTATCATTTCTTTTCGTACAATAAAATTATAAAAGCTAGTATTTCTTCGTTCTTAAAACTTTAAAAACCCGTGTATTCTGAATTTACAAAATCATATTCTAATGTTTTTATTGTTTGGTTAAGTCTCCAATTGAATTTTTTCTTCTGTCTAAGACATGATATGTACTGATTTTGATTATAAACTCGCACTCTTATATCTATTTTTCAACTTTTGTTACCAAAAAAATATCTAATTTCCAATCGTATTTTTTTTTCTTCTATTTGATTTACTCTGAACTCGCCCTTGCTTCTTTTACTAGATCACCGTCGTTGCCCGTTGTTACCACAACCCTCCACCAGACCATCATACTCACTACACTTACGACCCTCAAACCACCAAAAGTTGAAACCTTGTAGATCTTTTCTAATAATTTATCTATTGTCAACCCTTTATCTAGATCCACAAAATCAAGATACTATGTATTGTCAAATTTCAGAACTTTAATGATCTTTTCTATTAGAGTAAATTACTATTTTGGTCCCTGTGGTTTGGTTATTTTAATAATTTGAGTCCAAAAACGAATTTTTTAACAAATCAAGCCCTATGGTTTGCATTCTATAACTATTTCAGTCCAATACACTAACAGAGTTAGATTTTTCAGTTAGTTTTATAAAATGACCAGAATACCCTTGGACTGAAATGGTTATTTTTAATAACCTTAGGGACCAAAAACATAATTTACTCTCTTATAGAGACATATTATATATATATATATATATTATATTTTATAATATATATATATATATATATTATATTTTATAATATATATTAAAATTTTTCAAACTTTTAAAAGTATTTTTTATAATCATTTGGCTTTTTAAATTTATCTTTTAATCGTTCATCTTACTTAAATTTCGCTTTTCAAATGTGAACTTTCGTTCACAACTGCGCTGGTATGATCGCAACCTCTCTAGACACATTGTATAAGCTTTCGTTCATAATTTCGCACGTATCTTTTCTCGCCTAACATTGGGTCATAAGTCATCCTCTACTCCTATTATTGAACTATATACCACGAACCATTATTATTAAACCCATCACCTTATCATAACCCAACCCATCAAACATTTTAAACAAACGTACCAACACCTTCTTAAACACATACCACCATTTAAATCATCATAATCCACCATCCTTAAAATCACCTTGTAATATCATAAAAACATAAATATCATCATTATCGCATAATCATCATCATTATCTTCACCACAAACACTATTATTATGAAACTATTATCGCAACGTCAACCCGTCACCATAAGCCATCGCTACAGCCCCTAACCGCTGATTAACACCACCTAAGAACACCTCGGTGCTTACAACGAGCTATTACAACATCTTTTCATCATTTGTGAGACTTAATCATGACCATCGTGTCACACCCCGACCGACGGCGGAATCATCGGAGCGGACGAGGGAATGATGGATTGTTTATAACACATGGTTGTCTAATAGTGGAAATAATATTAAAATCGGATTACAAGATAATATAAGTTCAACATACACAAATACAACAATTCAAAACCACAATAGTAATTGTCTTTTATTTTAACTAGGTCCGAGTCTTAAATGAGCAGGTAGAAGTCCACTATCTTGCTTAACCTGAAATCATGTGAGAAAATAAAGTCAGCTAACAAGTTAGCTGGTGAGTAATCACAGTTTTGAATATACATATAGATTGATTGATTGATCCATCGATAGTAATTCAATTCACAAGGTAATATTAAGACTTATATGGCAACCGCGAAGCATATAGATAAACCGACACAATATAAACCCCTTGACTTGACACTTGCATATAATAGACTCCACACAAACACCATAGATTGACTAATTGCCTCTGGCATAATCACCACTCGTAAGCCATGTGGGGTGGGTTATTCAAACCAGTAGATCTACCATTGATACCAGGATTGATTGATTGAATTAGGGTTTTACTGTCGTCCAGTTTATCACAGTATGTTCACGTAATTGCAAGTAATAACATAACCTGTCTTGAATTGAATTGAAAATGAAATAACAATAGAATATCATGATAGAATATACTGTATCACATGATTTCCCCCAAATAGGAAATGATATAAAAAGGGGATATGAATACTCACTTGATTGATGAGATTTGAATTTGGACGTGATAGATTAGACACCAACGATTTCCTTATGATTAACCTAAAGAACGGTGTCTCAAATTAGAATAATAATGATTTGGGAATTTGGGAATGTATTAGGATTTCTATGGTAGTTTAAATTGATAAATTTTATTTGGTTTGAAATGTCTTGAAATAAACGAATTTGTTGAAAGTGATTATGTCAAGAATTTTAATAAAAATTTATACGTGTAAGTTATACATTTATACAATTTATTAATAAATTGTATATGTATAATTATATTCATAATTATATATAATCAAGTAATTATATATAATTATATGTATAATTATATACATGATTATATGTATATAATACATTTATACATAAGTAAACATAACTATGTATTGTATGTAAATTATATACATGAGTTATAAATTGTATACGATTATGTAAAATGTAATTTATTCAAATAACAGTTGTTTCGGTAATTGAATAATATATAACTATGTATATATATTGGGTTCAATTTATTTATTGTATAATTATGTATTATACACTAATTATAAATTGGTAGAAACATAATTAGTTATTTATTTATTTAAAATAAATAAAATAAATGAATAAGATATAAAATAAATTTCAGAAAGTAATTAAGTGGTTTTAAAAATTTTTAATGTTTGTAAAATGTTTTTATGATTTTTAGAATTTTTTTCTGAATTTTTTAAAGGCTAAAAAGGCCTAAAAAATAGTGTAGGTGCCCGGGGTCGAACCCGGGACCTTCTGTTTGAGGGGGAAGCATGGAACCAGTGAACCGAAGGCCTAAGCCGCGATAGGAACCGGTTTTAATTGATTTTAAACACAACCCAACAGAACCCCCAAAACCCGAAGAACCCTAGGTTCGAATCTCTTCAAATTGAACCTCGATTCGATTTCAATAGTGATTCAAACCATGGGGCTTTCATTCCTCATGTAACAACGAGTCTATGTGTGTGTTCAATTTCATGTATGATATCGGTTTGAGTATAAACCTGATGAAGAAACAGGTCGCGACCACGTATGAACTTGAATCGAGTGCTAATGATCTCTAAACTCAAATTAAACTGGTAGACAACTTCGGATGATGATCAAGAACAATAGCCCCTTATCAATTTCGATTAAAATTGATTGGAGGTTGGCTATCAATCGAGTTGCAGGTCCTCGATGAAGATGGTGATCGATTTCTGTGTTTGTTGTTGTTTTTGGTAAAATTGGCACTCGAGTTCGATTAGGTGTGTATAAATGACCGTTTTGGTAGCTTTAATTTGTTTATTGTGGTTGTTTGAGTGCATTATCGAGCTGTAACGAATCCGAGATAAAAGTGAGAATTTTAGCCATTTGTTTGACTAATTCAACACGTTTTTTGTGTTGGAATTCCATTTGAATTGGATCCAAGAAACTTTCGGTGTGATTGTGGGGTTCAATTTTGATAATTTGATTGATTTTGGTCGGGAATTTTTGTGATTTCGATGTGAAATCTTTGGATTCGAATTGACCGATGATTAATCGCGTTTAATGGTTGCCTTGAGTTCGAAACTAGTCCACGAGTGTACTGGAACCGATTTTGCGAGTTGAAATGGTGAAATTTTGTTGTTTTCGGCTTCGCCGGAGTTTGGCCGGAGTCTCGCCGGAGACTCGCCGGAAAAACGGGGGGGGGGGGGGGGGGGAGCCGATGGTTTTAAAATGTTACACATTTAGCCCCTGCGGTTTTATATTTTATATTTTATGCTAGAAACTTAATTTTTTTAAGTTTCATAAATTACAAAATACCCCCCTGCACTTGATTTAAAAATATATATTTTTATAAACAATTGTTATTATTATTATTATTATTGTTATTATTTATTATTAATGTTATCTTCATTATTATTGTTATTATTATTATTATTATTATTACTATTATTACTATTATTATTATTATTATTATTATTATAATTTGTAATTATCAACATCGATGAATAAAATCTTTAACTTTTATTGAACAAAATACACGATGTTACACATCGCTACCGGGGCAACTCCGGCCACTTATTTATATCTTTGGCTTCAAACTTTTCTTAACGAGCTTTTGTTTACACAATTGAGAAAACAGGATGTTACAATTAAATACAATAACAGTTAAAAAGACTTTTTGGTCTAAATAAATAAAATAGACTAAAAGGATCAAAGATGTTTAAGTAAATTTAACAGTTTAAATAAGAAGTATAATAAGCCAAACGCTTTTAAATTTTCCGTTAGATAAGATGAATGTTTAAATACGACTTTAAAACCGAGAGATTTAAAATTAAAATTAAAATTTAAAAACTTTAAAAAATAAAAATAAAAACATTTAGTGTATATATATAATACATAATATATATATATATAGATATATATATATATATATAATATGTCTCTGTGAGAGAGTAAATTATGTTTTTGGTTCCTGAGGTTATTAAAATAATCATTTCAGTCCAAGGGTATTATGGTCATTTTATTAAAAACTAACTGAAAAATTTAACTCTGTTAGTGTATTGGACTGAAATAGTTATAGAATGCAAACCATAGGTCTTGATTTGTTAAAAAATTCATTTTTGGACTCAAATGGTTAAAATGACCAAACCACAGGGACCAAAATAGTAATTTACTCTTTCTAATAATTTATCCATACTGAATACGATTAAAGACATCTTTTTTTCTCTTTTTCGGTCTATCACTCCTTTGTTTATTCTCCGAAATAATATTTTCAAGTACTTACCACTTAAGTAATTCTATTATATTACAAACACACCCTTAGATGATCATTTATTATTATTTTATTTAAAGTTCGGGCATGTTCTCTCCATCTAAAAGAGTATGTTTTTTTTAATCTTCTAATCCAGCACCATATTTTTATAATATCGTGTTACCCTTTAGAAGGATATTATTAAATTACCAAACCAAATGAATTGTTATATATTTTATAACAAGAGAACACCATGTAACATGGTTTCAGTTTGTATAAAACTAATTTAACTTTAAAATGATAATATTTTTCCATATAATTAAAGACAATTGTGGTTTTATATAAACAAATTTCTTTTTGTTCCCCACTTTACACATGTTCTTTTTGCAAGTGTAAGAAGGGGGACAATAATCAGGAGAAGTTATCCATCCAACCACGTGTGTCACGACCCACCTCCACTCCCAGTCATCACCCCATTATCCACCGTTAGATCCCCCCTCCCCCTTTACCACGTTCACGATCCCAACACGTGTCCCCAACACACCACACTCCCCTTTGATCGAACGGTCTGATCTCGCCACAAAACCAACGCCACCTTTTCCCTAATACTATCATTGATATCCCTCCTTCCTCCCCTGCGCCGCTGCGCATGTTATCATACTCACCCCAGATCTCCAACCATGAGAACAAATTATAAAAAGAATTAAAAGATTAACCTAAAAAAAAAACAAATAAAACAACCCCCTCTTCTTAAGCCCTGACCCATGAATCCAATATTCAACACCTCCACTCATCTTTCCCATAACATCCCTCAGATTTCCTTCATTTTGTTCTCTGATCCACAACTTCTACAGGGCTATTCCCGTAATTTACCACCTCTTTACCCTTTTATTTTATTTTCTTTTCTTATCTTTTTTTAATATTACTTTTGGAAAGTATATAAATCTACATATTATAATTTATAAAAGTTATAAATAACCATGATCGGTTTTTGATTTTTTTTTATTTTTTATAAACAATTGCAGGAATTCTGAGAGTTCAATTGCTATGAAGGGGCAGACCAACGGTGGTAGAGGAGTTTGTTCACCGGATAGAGGGGGTGTGCAACTGCACGATAAGAGAGGCTCACATCATAACGGGAAGAATAATCATAATAATAATCATATTAATCACGGCGGCGGTGGTGGCGGTGGTGGTGGTGGGTCGGCGTCGTCGGAAACGGCGCATGATAGCAAAAAAGGAGGGGTGTCGGTGGGGAATGAAGCGGTTCCGATGGTGTGGCCACCTAAGTTTGTGATCGGATTGACGAACAAAGAAAAGAAGAAGATTTCTTGGCGATAAAAGGGTCTAAACTTCCTCAAAGACCAAAGAAACGAGCCAAGTTTATCCAACGCACCATCAACGTACGTCTCCGTTTCCCCTTTTTCCTATTCAACATGTTTTTATTTTCATATTATATTTAGTGAATTTTAGGTGTTATGTTGTCACCACATCCGATCGTGTATGCATATAGATTAATTTAATAAATTTGTATTGATGTTTATTTTTAGTAAAACAATAGAGCTGAGTGTATATTTAGGGGTGTATTCGCTGTTAAAGAAGAAGCAAAATGCAGGATTTAGTATTGGTTATAAAAAGTGAAATGAGAAGGAAATGGTTCATATTTTAAATAATGAATTGCGTACAATGGGACCATAGATAATTAAAATACAGTAAAGAAACATTGTTTTTTATGTCGATGTCAACTTTCTTTCTTTCTTTCTTTGTTTTTATTTTATTATTTTTATTTGTTTAAGGGCGTCACAATGGTAATTGGTAAACTAACGTTAAAGCGTTTGGTTTTCGTGAATAGTCGGTTATCCCCGGTGGGTGGCTGTGCGATCTTACCTTGGAACGTTACGAAGTTAGAGAGAAAAAGATAACAAAGAAGGTATCTTTGTCTCTTTTATAACTTAATGTTTGGTATTTAGTTTTATATGTTTATTGATTATATTTAGCGGTCTTATCAAGAATTAATATAAAATCAACAACTTAACTTAATATAATATGGAGTAGTTTGTCTTATTACTTAAAAGATGTTACTTAAAAGATGTTATGTTTTTTTTTATAGAAGTATTTATTTTGGGTCTTGTATTTATATAATACGATACGGTTACAGAGACCGAGAGGATTAAAGGCTATGGGAAGCATGGAGTCTGAGTCGGAATAAAAGGTTTCGCTTTTGTACAATTTACAGACATGAGAACCAATGTCTTGTAGTCTGCTTTTGTACCATGTTATATTTAGACATTTGTTTGCTTTCTTAAGGTGAGAACGATAAGGAGAAATATTGAGGTTTGTATTTACTATTTTCATTAATTTTCTCCTTTTAAAATCAAATTTTGCATCTTTGTATACTTTAGGGTATTCTATATTAACAAAGTAATATCCATTTTCTTTACTTTTACAAGTTTCAATTTGTCTCAGTTGACTCTTGAATAGTTATTTATTGTTTGAATTTAATAAGTAACTAATTTGAAAAGTTTACGCCTACGGTTTTAGTAAATATTTTAATAAAACTAGTGGTGTCCATCGACATGTGTTTCGCGTGTGGTGGCGTGGGCTCGGAACAGGCATTTAGTTGCTACTGCTAATTGCTAATCATAAACGACTATTACACCAAAGCAACCGGCATAAATTGTTGGTGCATCATCACAACTTTGCATTATATTATATGTTAATAGAGTAACAAAATGATTACCCATGTACAACTTTCATGGAATTCGGTATCATATGACAAATAATGATAATGTTGAACATCTATCATCAACCAGAAGTAGATTAGCAAGGTCAATGATGTTCCCAACATCAGCATCATGGCAACAACATGGTAAAGGTAAACATAACCAACACAATGATATGCCCATTAGAAGAATCAACTAAAAAGGCTGACCTTCAAATGAGCAAAGTTGCTTGTCGACACGATGATTTTCCCAACAACAACCTCTACCGAACAACATGATAAAACTAAACATCAACGACCAAGAAAAACCGGAAAAATCAGGTAGAGTTGGCAATTCTGACCCGAAGTCATGAAAATAGGTTGTTATGTGTCATCTCATTAAAAAGTGGGGTTGATTTGGACTCTTTATTTTTTAATCAACCGGTCAGAATGGGTTGAAATTTTTTCATATTAATAGTTAAATAGGTCTAAATGGGCTGAGTTTTAACAAATGGGTAGTTTTCACCCAAAAGAAGCATAACCTTTTATTCCTTTTAAACTTAACTAGGTTTGTTTGTCCGCGCGTTGCGCGGGGATTTCTCACACGATCTCAAATCCAAAATACCTACGGCTCCCGTTTTAATGTTACACTCCATGTGTTGTACCGGAAGGCTCGCCCAAACAAATGCAGCCTATTCGAAAGTTCATTCTGAGTGTCATACACATACATCTGCAGAAAACGTGGTCTTTCATCCTGCAGAGGGCATAATGTTCCAATCCAATGACATACTTGACCTTCTACTCTAAACACATAAGGAGCTGACCCACTATTAATCGAATCATCTACACAGGCTCCAAAAGAAGTCATGGCGAACATTGAATTATACACGCGAATGTTATCAAGAAAATCAGGACGCTGAAACAGTTCTTTGATGATCGTTGGCGGATCCCTAGGCAAAACCAAACGCACACGACCAACCTTGCAACACTGATTGTACCTAGGATTCCTATTTCGTGGGACATAACTCACACGCTTAAGAAACCAAAAAAAGGCTCCACAAAACTCTCGCATGAATATTCAGGGTCACCACAATCAACATACACATACAATCTACCATCTACACTTGAAGAGGAACTCGCAATATTCGACGTACAATCGGATGGCAAGGGAGGTGTAGAAGGTTGACGGCGCCTACGAGTAGCAGTACCTACTTCTACATTACTTGCAGTAAGATTTAAAGCTGTATTGAAGGATGAAGGCATATCATAATTATCCTCTAACGGAACAGAAGATGACATATGCACAACTACAATAGAATATTATCTAAACGTACAGATAGACAACACTAACATGCATGTGTTAAACTTAAATCCGTTAAAACTGTACAAATACGACACTAATATTACAACCTAGAGCACATACCTATCACAAACAATTCTAATTTCATAAAACCAAACAACACATCAAACAAAATAGGTAAACAACCAAAAGCAAAAGAGAAAAAACACACCTGCGATGCAACGTAGTAGCCCAATAATATAATCACGAACTGTAAAATAATTTACTAAAGAAAATCAAGGCTATGTTGTATCAGTTGACTTTTCATGCTTTGTATCACCACATTTATATATTTAACATAATTTTACTATTAAATTATATGTTCAAAACCACTGTAGATTAGGTGATCAAACTATGAGGCAATATTTGTTTTTGTTTAAAAAAATAACATATTTTCAAAAAAATAACATATGATGCTGTAATTAGAGGTGCACTACAAGCTGAGATGCCTAAATTGCTTACTGTTATATTGGCCCAAAGTTTGAATGCAACTACTAAAGTCAAAAGAGAATAGGTAACAAACCTGCAACGCAACACAAAAGCTTGTCTAAAAAACAGAAGCACCTGTAATACAATTAAAAAACCAACTGTAAAACAATGTAATTACAACCCAAATTTCTTAACCATTTGACCCATAACCAATATGAATATTCTATCCATCAACTAAGTAAGATAGCATCAAACTGGTCGGATCCAACGGCCATAAAAACCAGACGACTACCTTCAAATCTTTTACCACAGGATCTACTACAAATTATTTTGACACATTACCTAACCTGAAGACTCACTCATCTTGCCACCTATTACGCTTCCTTTGAGAAGTTATTCTTATAATCCATTAATCCAATGTTGTCTTTTATTCATGTGTTTTCTTTCAACTAAATTTAAATTGTGCCTGTGGGGGTAAGTCTTGTTTAAACAAAAAGTAGCTCAGAAGATAAAGCATTAATAATTATTATTTTTCTTGCAGGTCTACACAAAGCATTGGACTCTTGTCCTACACATTTCTAAGAAGGACTGGAAAGGAAGATATACACAAAGCATTAGTAATTATGAAAACCCCCTATAATAACACAAACATAACAATTTTAAGATATGTAAAACATTAATACCAAGATCAATCGTAAACGGCTTACCTAAAATAATTAAGGACCTCGAGAATTTGATCACAAAGATCCTCCACAGACAGAACAGGATCATCAGGACATATGGCTGCTGCTCCAAACTGCAACAACTCTTGTACAAATCCCAGAAGAGAATATTTATGTTAATGATATATTCTTAAAATTAATAATTATAAATTAACAAACAATCAAACATGTGAGATTTCAAGAAGCACATAAAATTAATGTCTCTTTTTCAACCTAAACTTAGGAAGAAAGTTTACTCTAACTTCACAAAACATCTCCTCCTTTCTCAATTAAAATTTTTTTAGTCATTTTGTCCATTTATTTTTCAACTAACCATAATTGCACAAACTTTCAATATATGTAATCGAACTATTACATCTTTACAAAGCACATCTATAACCCATCTCCTACAACCCATTTAAGTACAATTGAATATCTCAAATCAATTATTAAATATCATGTACTCACAATGAAAATGCACAATGAAACAACTGTTATTACAAATTAGCAGCTTCACAGACCTCGTGCTCAGGTGGGCTGATGTGATATATGCAGAAATTATGAAGGAGCAACGAAGCTGCTTCGGGACAGAAGAATAGTCCTTGAAAACACAACATATCTGTACATGAAACCAAACCTTAATTAGACCAATAAGAAGGGTAAAATAAAATGAAAGAATCAAAAAGTTGCAGTTGCTCACGATTTAAAGCTATATCAAGATACGTAATCAAAGGTGGTTTTTCTTGGTGTCCATAAACGATTATAGACAAGGACCCACGGCCAGTTTGAATAATATGTTCCTGAAAATATATTTTGCAGCACATATTAATTACCAAGATCATAAGATGTATAGTTAAAAGCTATTGAAAACAGATTCTACTATTCTAACAGAAGACGTGAACTTAGTTTTATATGAACAATCATTTGTTTTACGCTTCAAGACGTATATTTGATCATTTTTTATTCCACAATCGAGCACCCAGAATCGAGCACCGAAGTATAGAGCCAATGTTGATACTGTCACACCCCAACCTTGACGGCGGAATCGTCGAGGCGTGAGAGTTACGATTGTTCACAGCCACATAACGCTATTATTAGTTCCAAATATATTAATCAAGATTCAATTGTAACAATACAAGTAAAAGACTCAAACAAAGATACATCCAGATCATTCTTTTATTTCTCTAAGTCCAATCCTAAGTGTGATAAGCTTCAAGGAGTAACCTGAAACATGTTAAAAATAAAAGGTCACATATTGTTGGTGAGCATTCTATAGTTTTTCATACATAAGTATATAAAAGATGGCAATTCATGTTGTAAATTAGAGAACAAGGTAACTAGGGATGTAAGACAGAATGCACAATCAAACCTTGACAAAGTTTTACAAGTCTCAAACGTTTACAAGAATATACGATTAGCTAAGTGTACTTGGATCAACCAAGCAGGCTTGTCAGGCCCATAGATCTATGACGTCGCCAGGCTAGCAATAGTTAATGATTGTACATATATTCGACATTACATGGTAGCTACAAGATTCAACTAATCACAACACACAAACAAATTGCCATAAGTTTACAAGAATCAAACGTATTTACAAGTGTAACGTTTATACGGTAACATGTTTCACCCAAAAGTGTGTGAAATAATAAAATGGGTATAGAAATACTCACTTTGACGTATAGGTGTACAAAGTGATAATACGGATTAAGCGGCGTTCCAACAATTTCTTTTACAAGGCACCTAATTATAAATAAGACAACGCGTTATAATTTGTTTGATGAGTAGTTATGTTTTAGGGTTGTAGGATTTATTAATTACTCGTATTCATTACATGTTAATAATGTGATCGGTTTGATGGAACGAATGGATTTTTATACTTGGTATAATTAATTGTTTGTGCGAAAAAGAAAAGAATATAAGAATGACTTGATTTAATTGTTCATTAAATCGATTTATAAAGATTGTATATAATAATTTTAATAAGTGATTTTAGTCATTAAAAGGAATATATATATATATATTTATAAGTAATTAAACAATTTAATTGTTTGAATATATATATATAAGAACATATATACTAAGCAGTTATAATATTATATGTAATAATTATAATAAGTGATTTAGGTAGTAAAGGAAGTATTTATAAAATATATATATAATATATACCCAAATATTATATTCACATATTTCTTTTGTATTTTTAAATATACAACAATGTATTAATAAATACAAAAGTAGTTTATAAAAATTTACTTAGTCACTAATTAGTTAAACAATAATTTAAATAAATTCTGCAATTTTTAAAATAATTTTAGAAATTTTTCAGAATTTAAAAGGGTTAAATATGTAAATAAAAAAAAATCAGAAAAGAAAAAGAAGGAAAAAGGGGGGGTTGCCGGGGTCGAACCCGGGACCTCCCCTAGCATATGGGGCGCAGGAACCGGTGAACCAAGGCAACTGCCGCGGTTAATAACCCGGTTTCATTTATTTTAAACATAACCCACAATCATAATCCCCAATTATCCGATTCGAGCCCTAGAATCAATTGAGTTCAAATTGATCCCCAATTCGAGTTTGTTAATCCAATTAACATTAGGGCTTTTGTTTCCCACTGTAAACCGAACATGTAGGTGTATTCAATTACCTAAATGGTATTCGATTTGGTGATGAACCTGTTGAAGAACCGGTCGCGACTCACGTGCTAATCGATGGATGATCAAATGGACATGATAATCGAATTAATTTGATATGCAGCTTCGTATGTTGATAGGAAATCAAAGCCCCTTATCAATTTGGTTTAAAATCGATTGTATATGGGTTAAGTGTCGAGTTGCAGGTTCGCGACTTGGAAGATGATTAAATGTGGTGTTTTTGTTGATTTTTGATGCAATTGAGTATGGGTATTGATTATAGATGGATATATACTCGTTCCCATTCAATTAGTTGCATTTTTTTATAAGTTTTAGTGCGATCGATCGAGGTTGGTCGGCCGAAAGTGATTCTTGGATCTAGATCGCACTAAATCGTTTTGATTTTTAAATTGTTTAGGTGGGTTAGGTTCAATCTTGGTCGTGAGGGTGTCGGGACCTTTGATTTGAGTTAAAACCGCGTTTTTTGTTGGTTATTTGGACTTGCCGGAGCTCGCCGGCGGTGGCCGGAAGGCTGGCCGGAGAAACGGGGGCGGTGAGGGGCTGTTTGTGTAATTTTTATAATTACACTTTCAGTCCCTGCGGTTTGAATTTATTTATTTTTAGTTTTAAACTTCTTTTAAAGTTTCGAAAATTGCAATTAACCCCCTAGACCTTATTATTACTATTATTATTATTATCCTTATTATTATTATTCTTATTCTTTTTATTATTATTACTATTGTTATAATTATTATTAGTATCTTTATTATTATAATTATTATGATTATTAGAATTTAAATTAAATTTAATTTTTAAATAAATAATAAATAAATCAATAAATAAATAAATAAATGAATAAATGAATAAGTAAATAATTAAATAAATAGATAATTAAATAGATACAAATAAAATTTATACGAGATGTTACAGTCTCCCCTACTTTAAGAAATTTCGTCCCGAAATTTAATCATGAGAAATAAATTTTAAGATTTATGAGGAGACTTAGATGTCATTTCGTATTCACGAGTGTTTAAATTCAATAAGTTTGACTATGAGTCTTAAGTTCGCTAAGTTTCACCGTTTATAATCTTATATGTTCTAAAGTGTGCATGTTATTCCTTTAAGATTTTTAATTGACAAATGTTTGTATTCCAAACAGTTCAATACGGTTAACAAGAATTTTTGTCATGTGTGAAACACCATACATTAGATCGATACGGGACTCGGCTTATGAGAAGTAAGTTTCAGATGTTTTTGGATGGAATTCATAAGAGCTTCTCAAGCAAATAACTTTAACGGGTTTCTAGGTGATCGATTCTTGTTTACTCATGTCAATGAGGGTTCAAAGTGTTATCAGTGTAACGTTGATACAAGTATCTTGTTTGTTAAGATTAAAGATTAACTTTAGTATGAGGAAAATCGTTGTAATGGGTTTTCAGAATAAATTTGGTTTTAAGGGAAAGAAATTCAGAAAGATTACTAGAGGTTGTTATAAGGAGTTCAAAGATGGTCCAAGAAATGACACAATAATAAGAATTGCATTGATCAACGAAGATAACGTTCCCGATTGGATTAAAATTTAAATAATTCAGGATATTGCGGATAAAGGCAAACACCAGTAGCTTTCCAAGTACGGCTTGCACATGCGGTTCATCAAATTCATAATCACAGCTGAGAAACATTCGTGTGGCTAGGAAGCCATGAACACAAATTAGTAATGTCTTTATTTGGCAGGAAGGTTGTTTAGGAAGCTATCATTACGCAATCAGGTTTTAATGATAACTCAAAATGAAAGTTGATAAGTAGGGAATAAATGGTTCGATGTAGCTAGATCGAGTTAAAATATGAAGATAAAGGAAAGAAATCAATTTAAGAATTCACATGCTTCAAGCTTGGAGTCAAAATCATCTTAAAACAATCGGGTCTCCTTTCAAGTTCAGAGATCATGCTTTGGCTTAATAGGTCAAAACACTAACATTGTTTCACCCGTCAAGTTACTACATGCTTCTCGTCACTTGATTACAACCATGGTAAGTTAAAGATCAAGAAATGAGAATAGTCATCAAGGTGTGGTTTTCACTCCTAACTTGATGGTGTATTTCCAAGATATGACCATTAACTTACCAATCAAAAAGTTCGATCCCAACTCATTGTTAAAGATCCACAGAAATAAGACGAGGTAACTCACTATTAAGGTAAGAAAAATCACTCCTATCTTAACGGTGAAGTTCTTACAAAAACAAATATAACAAAATGAACTTCTTCATCAAAATCCAGAATTCACTCCTACTTTGACGAGATCGTTTCATTTAAGAGTATACAATCCATAAAAATGAAATTATCATCAAGGTATGGAATTCACGCCTATCTTAATGATTGAGCTTCATAATAACAAGGAAACAATCAAAGATTGACAATTGCCACCAAAGTACGGGTTTTCAATCCTATTTTGGTGAGATCATGTCACTTGTGAAATGCCATTTCAAAGAAATACTTGAAGTCAATCCTCAAGATAAGGTAATCACCCTAATCCAGAGGATTAAATTGCATAAAACACACAATTGGAAACCATTTATCGGAACGAATAGAGATTCATCAAAGTAAGGGAATCACCCCTGTTTTGATGAGATAGAATCATTTAGGAGATACGAGTGTTCTTAGTCATAGGCTGACTTGCAAACCCTTGCATTTCCCACGGTGCAGACGGTCCAAAGTTTGACTTAACAACGAAAGGAAAAGGGTATCATTTAGAATTTCAGAAAATTTCAAGTTACATCAATGTAACAAAAGGAAAATCATGCTTACAAAATTTAAGGTCAATGTTCGAGGTAACAGGATTTGTTATGATGTTCAAATCTTGGATGTCTTAAATCAGGAAGACGAAATCAAGGACAAGAATGATTCAACACCATGATGAGATGTGAATATTCGATTCACAATCGAAAGGAAAATACAAGGACTTCCCAAGATATGAGGTCACCCATAGCCTTATTGAAGACACGCGTACTTATAAGTGGTAACAAAGTTATAATTAGTTTATTCGATCATTGAGGTGAGTGACCACTTTAAATTAACAAGGTTAATATTCAATTAGCAAAGTATCCTGAGATGTAGGAATTCCATCTACAGCTTTGCATGTTCTTAGTTATAGGACACATCCTTAAGAAGACTTGAGAACCATAGGTAACGGTTTAAAGTTTTAAAGACATACGGTTTAGATTCCCAATATCTTTGGGTATGTTAAAATCCATGTTCACGTTGGTCAAGGTATAGAAATAGTTACATGAAACGTTGAGTTCAATAACGTTACATGTTACACATTGAGCGTTTAAACGTAAGAGTTGAAATGTAGGATGGGTTTAATATTAACAGGAATATTATTTAGGTTAAGAGTGAGAAAGTATTTAAACTTTGATGATAAACTAGTTCAAGGATTCAAGGATTTTTAAGATACAAAAGGATGGTTCCATTTGGTAACGCATTACCATTTGGAATCGTTGACACGTCAAGGTAAATTGACTCATTTGCCTTAGAGATTTGTGTATTTTGACCATAGTTTATCACTCATCCCAGAAATCCCCAGGTAAGCGTAACGGTTCCCTCAATGAGATTTATACGATACGCTTGCCTTAGCCCGAGGGCTTTTTGCCAGGAAATCCAGAATACAGGTGTCTATGTGTCACACAATATTTCTTAGGTTTATGAAATCAAAACCTTGATGAGATTTTCACAGATTAGACATAGAGTCTAAGAAATTAAACCCACGATGATTGATAAGTGTAGATTCCACATGTCGTTGAGAATAGGTTTAGGAAGTTCATTTGTCGGGGAGAGTTAAAAGTCAAAGTTAAGTTTAAGGAGTCAAGTAACTAAGTTTTAAGCATACATAAGGCATTCCTATGCTAAGGCATCAAGTTGCACAAAAGGCATAGCATTATGTAGCATTTAAACAATATGTAAGCACAAAAATATAGAGGTCTTTCTATGAGGTTCGTGCAACTATAGTCTAGGTCACCATTTCTAATAACCTAAATCCCTATAGTTATGAGCTCTGATACCAATCTGTCACACCCCAACCTTGACGGCGGAATCGTCGAGGCGTGAGAGTTACGATTGTTCACAGCCACATAACGCTATTATTAGTTCCAAATATATTAATCAAGATTCAATTGTAACAATACAAGTAAAAGACTCAAACAAAGATACATCCAGATCATTCTTTTATTTCTCTAAGTCCAATCCTAAGTGTGATAAGCTTCAAGGAGTAACCTGAAACATGTTAAAAATAAAAGGTCAACATATTGTTGGTGAGCATTCTATAGTTTTTCATACATAAGTATATAAAAGATGGCAATTCATGTTGTAAATTAGAGAACAAGGTAACTAGGGATGTAAGACAGAATGCACAATCAAACCTTGACAAAGTTTTACAAGTCTCAAACGTTTACAAGAATATACGATTAGCTAAGTGTACTTGGATCAACCAAGCAGGCTTGTCAGGCCCATAGATCTATGACGTCGCCAGACTAGCAATAGTTAATGATTGTACATATATTCGACATTACATGGTAGCTACAAGATTCAACTAATCACAACACACAAGCAAATTGCCATAAGTTTACAAGAATCAAACGTATTTACAAGTGTAACGTTTATACGGTAACATGTTTCACCCAAAGTGTGTGAAATAATAAAATGGGTATAGAAATACTCACTTTGACGTATAGGTGTACAAAGTGATAATACGGATTAAGCGGCGTTCCAACAATTTCTTTTACAAGGCACCTAATTATAAATAAGACAACGCGTTATAATTTGTTTGATGAGTAGTTATGTTTTAGGGTTGTAGGATTTATTAATTACTCGTATTCATTACATGTTAATAATGTGATCGGTTTGATGGAACGAATGGATTTTTATACTTGGTATAATTAATTGTTTGTGCGAAAAAGAAAAGAATATAAGAATGACTTGATTTAATTGTTCATTAAATCGATTTATAAAGATTGTATATAATAATTTTAATAAGTAATTTTAGTCATTAAAAGGAATATATATATATATATTTATAAGTAATTAAACAATTTAATTGTTTGAATATATATATATAAGAACATATATACTAAGCAGTTATAATATTATATGTAATAATTATAATAAGTGATTTAGGTAGTAAAGGAAGTATTTATAAAATATATATATAAATATATACCCAAATATTATATTCACATATTTCTTTTGTATTTTTAAATATACAACAATGTATTAATAAATACAAAAGTAGTTTATAAAAATTTACTTAGTCACTAATTAGTTAAACAATAATTTAAATAAATTCTGCAATTTTTAAAATAATTTTAGAAATTTTTCAGAATTTAAAAGGGTTAAATATGTAAATAAAAAAAAATCAGAAAAGAAAAAGAAGGAAAAAGGGGGGGTTGCCGGATCGAACCCGGGACCTCCCCTAGCATATGGGGCGCAGGAACCGGTGAACCAAGGCAACTGCCGCGGTTAATAACCCGGTTTCATTTATTTTAAACATAACCCACAATCATAATCCCCAATTATCCGATTCGAGCCCTAGAATCAATTGAGTTCAAATTGATCCCCAATTCGAGTTTGTTAATCCAATTAACATTAGGGCTTTTGTTTCCCACTGTAAACCGAACATGTAGGTGTATTCAATTACCTAAATGGTATTCGATTTGGTGATGAACCTGTTGAAGAACCGGTCGCGACTCACGTGCTAATCGATGGATGATCAAATGGACATGATAATCGAATTAATTTGATATGCAGCTTCGTATGTTGATAGGAAATCAAAGCCCCTTATCAATTTGGTTTAAAATCGATTTTATATGGGTTAAGTGTCGAGTTGCAGGTTCGCGACTTGGAAGATGATTAAATGTGGTGTTTTTGTTGATTTTTGATGCAATTGAGTATGGGTATTGATTATAGATGGATATATACTCGTTCCCATTCAATTAGTTGCATTTTTTTATAAGTTTTAGTGCGATCGATCGAGGTTGGTCGGCCGAAAGTGATTCTTGGATCTAGATCGCACTAAATCGTTTTGATTTTTAAATTGTTTAGGTGGGTTAGGTTCAATCTTGGTCGTGAGGGTGTCGGGACCTTTGATTTGAGTTAAAACCGCGTTTTTTGTTGGTTATTTGGACTTGCCGGAGCTCGCCGGCGGTGGCCGGAAGGCTGGCCGGAGAAACGGGGGCGGTGAGGGGCTGTTTGTGTAATTTTTATAATTACACTTTCAGTCCCTGCGGTTTGAATTTATTTATTTTTAGTTTTAAACTTCTTTTAAAGTTTCGAAAATTGCAATTAACCCCCTAGACCTTATTATTACTATTATTATTATTATCCTTATTATTATTATTCTTATTCTTTTTATTATTATTACTATTGTTATAATTATTATTAGTATCTTTATTATTATAATTATTATGATTATTAGAATTTAAATTAAATTTAATTTTTAAATAAATAATAAATAAATCAATAAATAAATAAATAAATGAATAAATGAATAAGTAAATAATTTAATAAATAGATAATTAAATAGATACAAATAAAATTTATACGAGATGTTACAGATACGACCCTACTCCTCCGCCCCCTACACCACAATCGAGCACCCAGAATCGAGCACCGAAGTATAGAGCCAATGTTGATACGACCCTACTCCTCCGCCCCCTACACCACCGCAGCTCAGCCCTACGCCACCCCAGCCCAACCCTACGGCGCACCACCGCAACCCTACGGTGCAGCAGCATAGCCCTACGGCGCACCCCAGCCCTCGGCCCCATACGGTGCACCACCGCAGACAAAACCCCCCAAAAGACCACAACAAACCCTAATCTTCAACCAAAAACATCAAGCTCAGGAACATACGAACGAAAATGGGTTTAGAAGCGCCGATTGTAATCACACAACAGTCAATCAAACACAAAAGGGGCTGAAATCGCCAAAAAAGAAACCTAAAAACACACCTGTCGCAGCACCAGCAGAAACATTGGACCATGGAGTCGCCCTCCGTGCATCTTTCGGTGGAAGATCGGTATTTTGCATCTCGATCTCTTTTTCGGATTCCTTCCAAACAACAGGTTCTTTCCCTTTTCTCCTCCTACTTCTAGCCTCTGTTCTCCCCTCTCTTCTGTGTTCCTCTATCGAATTGCTCCGACCCCAGTTATGAATCAAATTCTTTCTTCTGTGTTTCTTCTCGGTGGAGTTGGTGATGGAGATTAGGGTTTTATTTAGAGGTCGGTGGCACTGTAGCCACCGACAAAAGCGATTAATTAGAATAGAAATATAAGAGCTCTAATAGTTTAAATTTATGCTTATTACAACCACCACCTCACCGCCATCTTTG
The DNA here is from genome assembly GCA_024085815.1 of Flaveria linearis. NCBI lineage: Eukaryota > Viridiplantae > Streptophyta > Magnoliopsida > Asterales > Asteraceae > Flaveria > Flaveria linearis. The sequence continues at coordinate 89,054,439 of CM044004.1, forward strand.
AGAATTTGACTGCCACCTATCGACCATCGTATGTAAACACCAGCATATAGGCTACCGACTAGCTTCAATTCAACATCTGTCTACTCTTGTAACCACCAAAACCTTTGCCACAACAATCATTGTTGCCACCACCGATCGGCCTCTTGCAATAACCGCCAACCTAAGTTGTTGCCATCACGACCCCTCAATGTCGGCGCAACCACCACCAATCAACCACCACTAGTCAGTGGTCATTGTTGTCGCAACCACCAACCACCATCACCATTATTGCAACCATATCAATACATCACCCATGGACGGATGCAACATGCAACTAGTGGGTGCACATGCCCCCACTCTTATTCTAATTTCAAGCCTAAAATTTATAGCAAATACATGAGTGCACCTAGAAATTTAATAATACTCCCCTAGTAATTTATTTATTAGACCCTCTGGTTTTAATCTAAACTTGAAATTTGTCAATACCAAGATTTTCTACAACCATCGAAACGTTCAGTAGACTTATGCTGTTTGATTGCACTGACCCGTCACTGACAGCTGACTGGCTGACTCGATCAGCCGATCAGCGCGTTTGATGTTCACGGCGGAGCTCACTGACCCGGTCTTTAGGGCTGTCCGAGTCCTAAAAATTTTCATCACTGACCGAGTTGGGGGACAAAGAGGGCGACAGGGGTGGTAGCAGGGGTGGCTCAAAGGGCGGCCGAAGGTGGGGTTTCGATGGAGATAAAAGGGGTGACAGGAGTGGAAGCAGGAGTGGCTCGAAGGACGGTCGAAGGTGAGGTTTCGATGGAGATGAAGGTGGACGATGGTTGTTGCTGCTGGGATCCAGGATATCGTCGGTGGAGATGAAGGTGGACGATGGCTGTGAGTGGTTGTTGCTGCTGTGATTGAGATGGGGAAGGGGAAGGGGAAGGGGAAGGATGAGTTTTATATAAAGGGTTTTAACAATGGTGTTGTTTGGAAGAATGAGTTTTAACAATGGCGTTGTTTGGAAGAATGAGTTTATATAAAGGGGTGTGGGGGAGAAAAGGGTGCAGGAATTTGAGGTTTTGGCTGTTTGATGGAAAAATTGAATCAAACAGTCAAGTTTCAGTCTGACGTAACTCAGTTAAAATTTTTAACTATGTCAGCTTCTGACTCAATCAGATCTTAGAGGCTGTTTGGGAGTGCTTTTTTGCAACTCCTTTTGACTTTTGGAGGGGTGAAAAGACCAAAATGCCCCTCCAAAAGTCACCAGAAGTTAAAATTTTTAACTTCTGGTGACTTTTAGAGGGACATTTTGGTCTTTTTACCTCTTCAAAAATCAAAAGAAGTTGCAAAAAAAGCACTCCCAAAAAGCCCCTTACTATCTAGTATCTATCACATTCAAGCATATTCCATTCCCACCTTTCACTGGCTATTTAATTATAACTATGTAATTAAATTACCTCTCATACTTAGCTTGTCATGCTTAGAAAATATAAGTAGCGTATTTGACTAAATATTAATTTTAACTTAAAGAGAACCATCTGGTTTCTAATATATATGATTAATAGGGTTTAGTAACTAAGCGTGAAAAATAAAATTTACTTTAAAATGTGAATTTTTACATATAAACTAAAACAAAAAGACAAATAATGTATCGAGGATATGTTTTAATAAAAGTATTTGATTATAATAAAAGAATTCCAAACTAACATATGTGAATTTTACCCGACTACCCATTCTGACCGTCCCATTTTAACCAAATACAAATCGACCCGACCCGTCTTTACATGTGTCAATTTTGGCCAAATTTAGACAGATTAAATTAGATCATACTAAGAATTTAGGTTAAAAATACTATCACTTTGACATACTTAAACAGACATCTCAAGTAAGTTCTACTAATCATATTTCTCAAAGAAAATAAAACATCATGCAGGTAATGTATCATATATTGAATTCACCTTATTATAACAGTTTAACAACATCATTTATGATGGGAGCACATGCAGTCATTCATTGTCCAAAGGCCTATAGAGTATGTGAAGATATACGGGCATGGTGCAAGCTGCCCGGGTTTCGGGCGAACAATATTGATAGCCTTTTAGAAGAGATTGAAGGATGGCAAATGCCACTGCAACATAAGGAGATAATAAAATCGGTGTTCTATGCGGCAATATACTTCATCTGGAAAGCAAGGAACAGGAAAATATTCGAAGATAAAACATCCGAACCGGGCGACATGGTTGGTGAAATAAAAGCCTCATCTTTCTTATGGATTAAGCACAAGGGGAAGTTACGAAACTTATTGGGAAACATGGTGTAAATTTCAATTATAAGTTATATTTCCTTCTTGTTTTGTACATCTAGCATCTTGCTATCCTTATTAATATATTTCTTTTTGTCGTTCTAAAAAAATTTATGATGGGAGCATCCAATACGATTTTTCGAAATTTGGGTCAAAGCTCTAATAGTTGAAGCCATGTATTTCTTGGAACAAATGTGAAATTATAAGTAAGATACAACACATTAATAACACCACATATTTCTAAAACTAAAAGGATACACAATAATGTCCAAAGGATATACAATCAGTTCGGTTTGGTTAATTCTATTTGGTTGTGTAAGTTAATTGTTTTTGTTCAGTTAAATAGGTTTAATTTGGTTGTTAAATACATAATCTTTTGCTTAAATTACAAATTTAGTAATATGCAGAAAATATATGCAACTAAGATAGAAAATTGGTCATTAAATACATTAAATAAATGCTTAAATACAAACTCACTAAAATGAAAAAAGTAAAACTTGGCATACGATTTATTAACAAATTAGAAGACGTCATCGTCCGACGCAACATTCTTAATCTCATTAGTTTAGACTTATCACTGTTTAAATCATCTAGATTTATCTAATTTCTTCTAAACTATCATGCAAGAGATCTTTAACAATTCTACATATGTTGTTTCATTGTATTTTTAGAGGCATTTGCCAATACAATGACTATAGGAGGTGAAGTTTTCCGATCATGTATTTCAATTGTCTTTTATAATTATAAAAAACCCAAAACAATAGAAACATATCTAGTTAACTATCACAATTAAAACCATACCAACTCTTTAAAACCCTCAAAAATCTTTTCAATAAGATTTTGTAAAGTACATTATCATATCACCACTACCTTTTATATGTATTTTTAAGACCCAAACCAGTTGCCCCACCCTTGGTCCCACCTTCTTTGTTCTTTGTCGTTCATACACATGAACCAACCATTCATAAATTAACCGACAAGGTGAGGAATGACAAAAATGAGTTTCCAAGGGGTTAAAATTGCCCTATTGTGTAGAGGTGCTCATAGGGTTAGATATTCGAGTTTCGGGTTAATCTATTCCGTTATTCTAAGGAGCTAGAAACGCCCTATTAAGGTCTTATAGCCTTAAAAACTTTCATACCACATAAAACGACTAAGTTTTAGAGACATACCAATTTACGACATTCGTTTTTAAGCTTCAATAATTACAAAAATAATCATTATTCGAAAAGTTGTAACACATTATATTTTTTTGTATAACGAATGTTAGCTTTCTATGTTAAATCAAGTCATGTGCAATGCCCATCAAATATTTTAGTGTTTTTATCATTTTAGTAGGACTGGAAAAGAATAGAGCCTTGTTTATGTTTGTTCATTAAGAATTAAAGGTGTTCATGAATACTTACTGAATGAAAATTCGTGAATACTTACTGAATGAAAATTCGTGTTTCTTTTCGTTCATTAAAAAATTAAACTTGTTCATGAACACATAACCGAAAGGTTCATGAATACAAACCGAACAATTCACCAATACAAACGATCATATACTATTTAAATTTAAGCGCTTGACACAATAATCATATACATGATCATGAACAAACATATTAATAAATGCTTACAAATATAAATAATTATAAAATATAGAGGTTAGGCTATTTAAAAAGTAAAAATTCTAAAGTTCATACGGTTATGTAGATTAATTAATAATAGAAGTTATAAGATATATAAGTTAATATTTAATGAATGAACATGAACAGATATAAATAAACAAACATGAACAAATATAAACAAAAGTAAACGCACACCTTCTTGAACATCTACGAACACAAATGAACAAACTCGGCCTCTGTTAATGTTTGTTTCTTTAGCTAAACTAATTGAATTTCTTGTTTATGTTTGTCCATTTAAAAAATGAACAAACATGAACGGCCAAACGGTTCATGAACTGTTTGATGAACGTTCGATTCGTTTAGCCATACACGGTAAACCCCTCTCTACTCTCCCCCTCTCCCTCCTTTTACTTCAAATGTTAAACTAGTTACCCCCAAATGTTATTCTTCTTTACTTGCAAAATGTTACTCAAAGATCAAATCCAAGATCCAAACGGCTAAAGATCAAACCGAACAACACGATGGATATGGGATTAGACAACTGTCCAAATAAAGTAAATGATCTTACAGATTCTCCACTATCTATCCCACACATTTTCACTTTCACAATTCAAAGTTATTCTTTAAGTCCTCTCCTTGAAACTGATAATGAGGCACTGGTATTGATAGAGAAACACCAATCAGCTCTTTGAGGAAACCAACACAGATAATTTAAATTCCCAAACAAAGTTTATCATTCATAAGTTTCTAGCTTGCCACTGGCTGCCTTTGGCCTCTAGAGCAAAGTATAGAGTCCATAGGCATGAAGAAGCAAACAAAAAGTACATATATACAACACAGAGGCTTTATTGAGACATTTAGATCCACACAACAAAGATGGAATACGCCACTTAAAAGCAAACTCATGTAGACTTATTCAACTTTCAAATTCTCACATGCATATTTAATATTAGCAAACCCATATATATAATCCGTAACCCGTGACCCGACTTGACCCATCAAGATTAATTTCTACAAGCATAATGAAGGGTGGTTCTCAATATTATCATAGAGCTTATAGATGGCCTAAGTGATGTATTTAACGTGATAATTCCTGAGACACGTTTCTCATTGTTGGACGGCACTTTGGATCAGTGAGAACACATGCGACTGCTACATTATAAGCACACAAAATTTTCTTTTCAATCGATCTATCAGTTGGATAGGGGAGTCGTTTGTCCAATATATTTTCCAACGTTGTCCCATGACCAGTTGAATAGTTCAGGTATGAGAGGAGGTCTCCAGGATGCTTTCCTACGATTATTTCTAGCGCCACCACCCCAAAGCTATACACGTCACATTTTTCAGTTGGAACCATGTTATATGCAAGTTCTACATCAATATATACCAAAGGATAATTAGCAGATTCCCAACAACTAATAGATATAAAACCGAGTAAGATTACGTAGAAATACCTGGGGCAATATATCCCAAAGTTCCCATAACTACTGTTTGGTTAGAGGAATCCGGATCAAGCAATCTGGCTGCTCCAAAGTCGGCAACAAATCCTTCCATCTCTGAGTTTAAGAGAATATTGTTGCTTGAGATGTCTCTATGAACAATAGGAGGGCTGCAATCATGATGCATGTATGCCAAAGCATGGGCTACATCTTTGATGATGTTCACCCTCTTGTTCCAGTCCACTTGAACAGCTAATTCACTGAAACTTAAGGCGCAAAATAGGCTCCCTTTTCCATGTATTCATATACAAGGAAGTTGCATGTGTTATGCAAACAAAAACCATAGAGTTTGACAATGTTTTTGTGCCTTAGGTTTGTTAACACTTGGATCTCGTTCTTGAAACTCTGGTTGAATATTGGTTGCTCGGCTTCAAAGCGATGGAGCTTTTTCAAAGCAAACGTTTTACCGTCAGGCAGTTTCGCTTCGTAAACACTACCATAGGCGCCCGTTCCAATGCAGTATTTGAGATCAAAATCCTCTGTTGCAGCGATGAAGTCTTCGTATGCAATTGTTCCATCATAATTCAGTATTGAGCACACATTTCCATGTTTTGTTGTTTCTGGATGGATGTTTTTTGCTATTGCCTCGTGATTTTTGTAACAAATGTAAACAAAAAGCAAGAAACACAGTCCCAAGATGAAAAAGCAAGAAACAGAATTCCACTCAAAGCATTACATGACAAGCCAAATTCTTTATCCTGGATTGACGAACTGTTGGCCATTATTGCAGTCAAATTATTGAGAGACTGGTGAAAAATCTTCAAATACAGGAATGTCAAATTATTGTTAAGTTGTTCTCCAACAAAATGATTACTTCTAAGGTCCAGGCACTCTAAGTCTTTGCAAATATAAAGACTTGTGATAGCTCCGGTCATCTGATTCATCGAGAGGTTAAGACGTTGTAGGTAACATGGATTTTGAAACGACACGTTTCCTGACAACTGGTTTGATGATAAATCAAGGTAAGAAAGGTTTCCAAATTTAGGATGAACATGGCCCACAAGACTATTATTATTAAGGTCGACATGTTTTAAGTACGTCAAATTGGCTAAATCCGGAGGTATGTGGCCACTTATGGCATTCTTGCCAAGGTTTAAATATTGTAACCGGCTTAGGTTACCAAAATTTGAGGGGATTGGGCCGTCAAAATTGTTGTCACCCAGATCCAATTTTTCTAGGTTTTGCAAATGACCAATTTCCTTTGGGATGTTTGCATTGAGATGATTTGTTTTTAAGTATAGGTAAGTGAGGTTGACCATGGAACCATAAGATGATGGGATTGGACCAGTAAGTTGGTTATGACTAAGATAAAGGTCTACTAAATGGGTGAGATTGGCGAGGGAAACCGGCAACTCACCACTAAAATTGTTACTTGAAAGATCAAGGAAATCCAAACCAATTAGATTGTTGAAAGTGATAGGCAACTCACCACTAAAATTGTTACCAGCAAGAATAAGGTATTGTAAATGGGTGAGATTGGTGAGGAAACAGGTAACTCACCACTGAAGTTGTTATCAGAAAGATCAAGGTGTTGTAAATGGGTGAGATTGGTGAGGGAAATAGGTAACTCACCACTGAAGTTGTTATCAGAAAGATAAAGGCTTTCCAACGGATGATATTGGTGAAAGATTCAGGTAAGTTACCACTGAATTTGTTATCAGAAAGATCAAGGAATTCCAAATGGATGAGATTGGTGAAAGAGTTAGGTAAGTTACCTGTGAGTCGATTCCATAAAAGTGAAAGATAGATGAGATTTGACAGCAAACCAATCTGCTCTGGGATGCTTCCTTCACACCACAATGCTCAATAGCAAGGGTAACAGGTTTGGAAATGAAGAGAGGTGAAGACTTTCGAGTCGTCGACCCCCAAGGTAATGATCGTATAAGGATATCCCATTGACACTTCCTGCTTCATTGCAGTCAATTCCTACCCATTTACAGTGATGTGAAGAAGCGTTTACATATGGCCACCAAGCTCGCAAAGCTTTTGCCTCTAATGATTTGTTGAAACCATTAACAGTGGTGGTTTCTGATAAGATGAAAAAGAGCAGAACAACATGAAATAGATGACTGGTGGAAGAAGTAATAATAGTATTCCACATCGTATCGTATAAATATAATATTGTATTGTTTATTTTCAGCAGGCTAAGTGAATAAGTGTGATTTATTTTAATGCTTTCTCAACTGGTGGTAATAATATATATATAAAATATTAGTTCCCAAAGACACGTGAAGTTTAGAAGTCAATGGCCAAAAGAAAACTTTAGTCAACAAAATTATGTCTCTTTCTCTCTTAACTTCTAACCCCTGTTAAGGGTTGGGATATGATTGCTATTCAAGTCAATAATAAAATATAAGCCATTCATTCTTTGCAAAATATCTCTCTTTTTTATTATCATTGTATTTAGAAAAAGTTATATTATTCTCTCTATTTTGTTTCTGTCAAATTTTATTCACTTGATTATTATTATTTCATTCACAGCATTCAATCTCTCCTTCAAGTCATAAAGTAAATTAATTTTTATTAGTAAAATTGAAGTTAATCAATATATGAAGCTTTAGAATGATGCTAATATACACACATATTGAAAAACATTTCCGGTGTAGGTTCTGATTATAGTCATAGTTGATCGTGGAACTTGTAGTATGTTGATTTTTAGTATCTAAAATAACTTTAAGTCTTTTAGGTATATGTATTTAGTAACAATGAAAGTCTAATACTTACTATTTCAATTCAGTTATTTTCTATCTTTGAAATATTTGAAGTAACAAAATATCAAGAAACAATTTACGGATTTTGATCCATCTAACCCAGATTAGAAATCTTGGCTTTTCAAACCGTGTGAAATTTAGTCCACGAGATTCTCTCTTTTTTCCCATAATTTCTAACCCATCTTAAAGGTTGGGATATGATTGGTGGTATCTTAATATCTCATAAATTATCCTTCACGAATGGTTCTACATAAGCGTATTATCCAAGTTAATAATATAAACAAACTATTCATAAATAAGTGTCCTTGTTTTGATATCATTTATATTAAGAAAAATATATATATATATATATATATATATATATATATATTATATATATATATATATATATATATATATATATATATATATATATATATATAAGGTCAAGATTATGAGAACTACAAGAACTAATCCTAACCATTGGTTAATACAAGTCTTAATTTATATTATTTTAATAGTAAAGGGTAAGAAAGTAAATTTAACAAACATATAATTTTTAGTATCTCCTATAATCTCTCCCCATGCTCTGCTACATATTTAAAAATTCAAAATCGTCTTATTATTTTAAACATGCTACATATAAAACAAACATATAATTTTTAGCATCTCCTATAATCTCTTAAAAGGTTCCAAATTTCTTACTTGCAACTTATTCACAGATTCGACATTGGTGATTTGATCAAATATCCATTTACGGTTCTTTGCTGATTCAAATGTGAGCAAACACCATTCATGCATTTCGTAGCATATGGCATGGATCTTTCATTCTTTTTTTCATATAAAGCCACAACCAATCTAATTGAAGCACCAATGTAGTCTCTATGATGATTTGTTTCAATCTATTTTATGTTGAATACTTTTTCTTTATTTATTTTTATCGATTCGACATATTTGCTTCTTAGGCACTTTCAAATTTGTTAAATAGTTAAACAACTTTAATTACATGGTGCACGTAACTGAAAATGTCCAATAAACAAATTTGTCTAATTTTAAACACTGGTTTTAAATATATGCTTTTTGTTATTTACAAATTACGGTAGATTTCATATTAAATTTATATTTTAATATACAAACTTCACTCAATGGTTTGATATTTAAACTTGGCGTTATTATGTTTAAAACTTTAAATTATTGACGTTGTTATTATATGGTGTTACTGATCATGGGTCAAATGATTAGGCAGATTGTAATCATAAAAATATACAATTTCAGTTTCAAAATTTGCTAATTTAAAAAGGTAGATTAAAATCGTAGACCGTTTAAATGAAGATCGTGTCAATCGAGAAATAATCATCTGCTAGTTGTTAAGAATCAACTATGGATCATTCATATAAATCGATTATTGTATCTGGCTAGTATATATTCCTATTTTGTTTACGATGAAGATGAATTGAAGATGAGATGACGACGACGATGAAGAGTTCATGAAGATGACGATGGTGGTGTAAATGGTTTCGGTTTTAATCATTTTAAAGACGAAGATGACGATGAAGATGTTTACTTGAAAAGGTTTTTCTTATGTGTGATTAAGGTTTTGATTATGCATAAAGTATTGAAAATTATAAAGTTGTTCAGCTTACATATATGTATAGAGACTTATGTATACGTAAACGTATGTGTAAGCTTGTTTACGTATTCGTAAACGTATTTGTAAGCTTGTTACCGGTATACGTAAACGTATGTGTAAACTTGTTTACGTATACATAAGCGAAAAGCTTAATTTTTTGATTATGTATATGTAAATCGTAGTTATATCAATAAATTTGGTTATTGTTTTCAGTTTGAGTGTGTAAATTTGTTTGCATATATGTAAATTAGATTATATATATGTAAATTCTATATACTAACTTAAATACATTAGCTAACATACTGTTATTAAATCTCTTTCAGAATATACTAACTGCAGGATCGAATAAGGGTCACTCAACAGATGGTTTTCTCTCAAACTCACCTTGAAACAACACTCAGCAAGTAGTCTATGAAGAGTTGATCACAATATACCAAGTAGCAAGCAGTAAGAAAATAAACACAGCAAGTAAATTTTCAAGGTACTTTTATATATTGCTTCTCAACTCAAAGGATTACAAGACTCTTGGACTCAAATCGCTTATCTAAAGAGTTACATGGAGAAGATATATATAATACTACCTATAACCGGATATACTTTGATACCAGCTGGACACCTCTAACCTTACATCTATACTACAAGACTCTAGGGTGGTGTTTGTTTTTTAGAAAAAGAGCTTCTAAAGCTCTTTTATCTGCGCCAAAAAGAGGCGGGCAGACGTTTGAGATCTGCAGAGCGTTTGTTTTTTTGAATACGTTTCATTAAAAAACGTCTGCGTGACCTCTTCTTGAGAAGAGGTGGACTAATGTCTTCTTACCTCTACAAACCTCTTCTAACTGTGTGAGATGTATATCAACAGATGCAACAACACCACCATTCATGATTTTCAACTTGCAGTGATGGACGGTGCACACACCACGGCGGCCCACGGCGGAGCAGAGCGCCGGAGCTCACCACCGCTGATTCCGGCAATAAACCGAAACTCAATCCTCCGGAGCCGGAGAATGCTGATGATGTCAACGGTCAACGGTCAACATTGGCGCTTGATCTTCATCATTCTTCAAAGCTGCTGCATCTTCATTCTTCAAGCAATCGTCTTTAAACCCCTGCTTCAATAACAACGTCAAATTGGTTGCGAAAAAGAGGGGTTTTGCTTGTTCAGCTCTCTACAGACCTGATGTTCAGATCAAGGAGGAAGGACAACCTGAAACCCTAGATTACAGAGTGTTCTTTGTTGATGGTTCGGGCAAAAAGGTTTTGTTCGTCTCTCGCTTCAAGTTTGTGTTTTTTGAATCGGTTGATGTTGTAAAGATTTGATTTTTTTGTTGGATACATTGGTTTAGGGATTGATTATGTGTTTTTTGAATCGGTTGATGTTGTAAAGATTTGATTTTTTTGGAGGATACATTGGTTTAGGGATTGATTATGTGTTTTCTTGTGGTTGATAATGGTAATTTATTTGAATTCGATTGGCCTACGGCGGAGCAGAGTGCCGGAGCTCACCTCCTGCCAGTACCCTCGTGCCGCAGAGGTTACAAAACAAACAGTCTTCTTAATACAGCTGCAGAGGTTTGGTCCACCTCTTCTTCTACAGATGTCTGCAGATGTGGTCTGCAGACTGCAGATGTTTTACCTCTTCAGAAACAAACAGCACCTAGGTGAGGTCTTTCAGACATTTTGCCTGAGAGTTGGTAGTCAGGACATGTCCCTGACTTACCTTTTGTCACCAACTAAAGTTGGTAACATGTACTAACATAAAAAGGTGAACAGTAGAATAAAGTATGGTCAACAACATGGCTCTTTAGGAAGATGCCATGTTGTATCATAGGTCTGCAGCGGACTGTCAGGGACCATACTTTTATCTGCTGGACATGGCATTGTCTTCCGAAGGATAAAGTGCTTCGGAAGTATAAATTCTTCCGAAGCCACTTATACTTCGGAAGACTGCTTCTTCCGAGGCTTGGAGTCTTCTTTGTCTTCGGAAGCAGACTTTGTCTTCAGCTCTTTCATCAGACTTTGTCTTCGGAAGCTCAGACTTTGTCTTCAGCTCTTTCATCAGATTTTGTCTTCGGAAGCTCTTTCAGACTTTGTCTTCGGAAGCTCTTTCAGACTTTGTCTTCGGAAGCTCTTTCAGACTTTGTCTTCGGAAGCTCTTTCAGACTTTGTCTTCGGAAGCTCTTTCAGACTTTGTCTTCGGAAGCTCTTTCAGACTTTGTCTTCGGAAGCTCTTTCAGACTTTGTCTTCGGAAGCTCTTTCAGACTTTGTCTTCGGCTGTTGTTCTTCAGACTCTCGGAAGATCTCTTGGTTGGCTTCGGAAGCCCTTCAATGTAGCACCAAAAATGACTATGAAGTGGTTTTGGTTGCACCAGCCTCATCATGATCCAACAAACTCCCCCTAGGCTGATGCTACCAAAACTTTACTTCCCTCTTCTTCTCAAAGCTCTCAGCACCATGGAAAGTAGGTGTTTATCAGTGTCTTCATTCTTTCCTGATGTGGTGCTGAGAATCTTGTACAAATCCTTGGTAGACAGAACCTCTACTCTGTCACCTTGGATTATGTGTATCCTCTGTTGTGGCCCTCTGAAAAGAGTTAGTTGATGGGAACTATAGTCATTTTCCCATCTAACTATTGGTTCCAATTCAGGACCTTCCACCATCTGTAGAAAGGCTGTGCCTTTGGTGGTTGTCTTTCCTTGTCTTCCGCTCTTTTCAACTTCAACTCTTCTTCAATCTTGGCTCTTCTACTTAGTTCAGCCAAGTGGAGACCGCTGATATGATTCCTGATGTGTGCAGCAGTCTCAGAGTTGGAGGGATTGGAGAATGGCTTCTCTGCAAGCTCAGCATGGTCGAATCTGCTGAGATGCAATAGAGATGTGGCATTAAGCCTGTTGGTTTCACTATTCTCCCTTTCCACAACAAAGTTGTGAGAAGGTTCGTCGAACCTCCACTGGATTATAGCATTCCTAGGTCTAGGAGATTGACTAGAAATCCTGTCCTCTTTCCTGGTATCCAGCAGAGTCACCAGTCTCCTTCTAAGTCTCTTCTCCTCAGCATTGAGGGTATCGGAGTTGAGACCAAGAAGTCTTGCAGCCTTGCCCAAAGTATCTCTAGGCAACTCAAGAAATTGGCTGAGGGTGAGGGAGCTTGAAGAGTTATCAACATAGGTGATGTTGATAAGCTCTCCCTCACAGGAGATGCTGCTCAAAGTGGTGCAGTTGATGACCCTTGTCTTGAACTCCTTTATCTCCTCAAAAGAGAGATGTTAAGGAGGCTGAGGGGATGGTCTTGGTTTTTGTTAGGTAGGCTTAGGTTTAGTGGTTTTGGGTTGTGTTTTGGGTTTTAGGATAGGTAGTGTGGGTGGTTGAGGTGATGTGATAGGTTTGGGTAGAGTTGTGGGTTAAGGGGTGAAGGTTTCATCAGTGGGTTCGGTTTTGATGGGAAAAGGGATTGGTTCTGGTGTGGGTTGTGGCTGTGGTTGAGTGGCTGAGGTGAAGACCATTCCCTGTCCTCTCCTGTACATCTCCCTTCTTTTCCCCAAACAGATGTCAGCTTTTATTTCACTGACAATCTGCTGGAGTGTCCTTTCAGACATAGGTCCCACCTGCCTACCAGAGAAGCCATGAGCCCGGAGATAGTCTTTCATCCAGGCTTTGTCATTGGACTTCTTGGTGGCAGTGACCCCCTTCTCTTCTTCCCTCCTCTTCTTCTCCCTCAACTTCTCCCTAGCAACCTTCTTCCTTTCCTTCTCCATTTGATCCTGCTCTTTGTTGTGGAGCAGCAGGATCATGTCATCATCATGTGGAGACAGTTCAGGAAGACTAAAGCCTCTTGAGAGTAGGAATTTGATCCTATCCTCTCTCAGCTTCAGGGCTGCCTCCCTTCGCTCTTCTTCTTCTCTTTCCAAGGCCAACCTGGCTTCTTCTTCTTGTTTTAGCCTGGTTGACCTCTCCAAAGTCACCAACTCCTCTAGTGGTAGCAGGAGTATCTCCTCATTGGCAGCACCTAGGCTGATGAGCTGGTCAATGAGTGATGTCCTTCTCTTTTGGTTGATTTCTTCCTGATTGGCTGCAGCTGCCTTAGAACTAGCAGCTAACAGCTTTTCAGTAGGAAACCTACCTTTCTTTTTGAGCTTCTCAATCCTCTCCTCCTCCTGAAGCTCTTTCGCAGTCATTTTCTTTTTCCTTTGTCTTTGGCAGTGCTTGACTGTGGTGGTTCTTGGATGGAGGGTTGTGATTGAGAGAGAAGTTCAGCTGGTGTTTGGGTTAGAGGAATGTCAGAAATGTCCTCCCTGCTCACCTCAGATGCTATTTCAGCAATAACATCTGTGATGGTGAGTTCCTCGGACATCTGAAATAAGCCTTCTGCAGCTTCTATTTCGGCCTTGGAAGACTTGTCTTGTTCTTCCGAGGCTTCCATGTCAGCTTCGGAAGCTTCAGCTTGAGCTTCGGAAGATGAGACTGCTGCAAGTTCTGTCCCATCTGTTTCAGTTGCTGGGCCATCAGTCCCCATTTCCCCATTGAAGCTAATCTCAGGTTCCATGTGGACCTTAGGTTGACCAACTTCTCCACAGTGGTAGAAGGTGCAGTCAGTCTTTGAAGCTCCTCAGCCCCAAAATATATGAGTGTGGTGTCAGGGCTGGGCTGCTCTAAGGAGGATCTCAATACAAACTTTGTGAAAAGTCTATAGAGATCATGAAGCATTTTGAGTCAATCTCTAGAAAGGATTGAGATGACTCAGGTAGTGTGATGAGTTGGGAAGAAATAGATTGGGTCTGTGGTTCCTGTGATGTTTGTCTCTGAACTTTCTCCCCCTTTTTGGTAGCATCATCTTGAGAGCTAGATGAGCTAGAGGAAGAAGTCATTGAGACCTGAATAGGTACATGCCTTACAGACCTCTCCGTCTGTTTCTCAGCTAGTTTAGCCTTGAGAGTGTTAATCTCAAGTTGCTGAGTGGCAGTCCTTGATTCTAAGATCCTCACCTGTGATTCCAGGTTGGAGATCTTAGAAAGCAAGTACTGAAGTGTTAGTTGCATACTTCCCTTATCTTCATGAGAAGAACCACGGGGAGATGAGATAACATACCTAGTATGCTCAGTCTCACCACCAGATGTGGCTTCTTGGCACCCTTGTTTCCTTTGCGCAGAGTCATCTCTTTCAGAGATATCAATAGGCAAAGTTGCCGTAGACTCAGTCCTAATTATGTTACCACTATCCTGAGAGCGAGAGACTCTGAGTAGTGGCAGCTGAGCCTACATGAGTCCCCTCCACATCAGTAGGACTCACCTCAGTAATTGGTTTCTGATGGGGGCTAGAGACAAGAGATCCGTCTTGGCTCTGTTGATCTTTCAGAGGGTGTTGTAGATCAACTTCATGGCCATGGAGAGATGTAATCTCTTCATCAATGCGGAGTAAAAGGTCAGTGAAAGATAGGGTGGTTAAACCTACTGACCTGGGACTTAGATCAATGTCTACAGGCACTGAGCCTATGGTGGGGCTGTCCCTAGAAGGCTGCACAGGGGAGTGTAGAGACTCACCCTGTGGGCTTAAGGCTTGGGGTTTGGGCTCAAGGTTTTGAGACTGAGGAGGCTCAAAACCCATATTGAGGTCAAATATGAAGGATGGTGTGACCTCGGACTGAGTGGGAGCCAATGATTCCACTCTAGTCCTTTTGGTTTGAACTGGAGGAGCTTGTTCAATCAGAGTAGATTGAACAAGGGTTTGTTTGGGACGTCTCTGGTATGTAACTTTGATGGGTAAAGAAAGTTTTGATGGCATTGTGGTGGAGGTTGCTGGTGTGGGTTCATCACCTGTGGGGATAACAGGGATGTCACCAGGAGCTATGCGCTCAGTCATCTCTGGAGGTAATGGAGTGTACCTTCCAGTGAAGTTGGTGGACATCTTCTTCAGTATTTTGAAGATGGTAGGTCTTACTTGGGGAACAGTAAGAGCAGCTGCGCAGACAAGCTTGCTCGGTTCCAGCTCACAGTTGATTATGTGTTGAATAAATCGGGGATACATGAAGAATGTATCCCTGCTCAGATTTCCGATAAGGTTGGTCAACACAATCATGAGTAGTTGAAGCGGAGACCTCTCACCAACCCATGAACTAGGCATCCTAGTTCATATGGGATTTGATCCCAACCTCCTGATTTGTTAGAGAGGCAGTGCAGGATAATGTGCAGCAGGAACTTCCAATGGTAAGAGAAGTTGAACTTGTACACGGTTGATCTGCTGACATCTCCTCCATATCCCATGAGGATATAAGTACCTTTCAAGTCTAGTCAGTTCATCATAAAGCTCGAGATGCTCCCTGATGAGTTGTTCAGAGATGACCAACTCTTGGCCACAAATGCGGGTTCTCAGTACTCGAACCCTATTCAGAACTGCAGTTTGACCGTTGCTCCAGAATTCGGACATGTGGTTGGAGTATACGGTTGGGTTAACTGTAAGTGCAGTGAGGTATGTGGATTCGGTAAGAAAGGTGATGATTTGGGTGAAGTCGGCATCCCTTGACGATCAAGTAATGCGACTTGGTTGTGCTGAGGGTTTAGCGCCATTGAAGAAAAGGTAAGCTTGAAATTTGGGTGAAATTGAAGGTTTGACAGTGAAGGGAATAGTTAGGGTTGTAAAGTGGTAAAAGAAGATGAAATTGATCAGTCAAGATTATTTAAAGGGGATGAATTGGGTAGTGGCGGTAATAGGGTAACTGTTTGGGGTTACTGTGGGTGGTATGGTGGTTTACGGCGGAGAAATGATAGTGGCGGCAAGGGATAATTTTAAATAATCTGACCATCATGAACAAAATCTTTACTTTTTACAGAGTGGGGCCCAAAAGATATCCGTTACATATAAAAACCTTTTCTTCCGAATGTAAAACATTTCCAAAGATAATTTCTTCCGAAGGCAATATCTCTTCCGAAGCAAGGCATTGCTTCCGAAGGTAAAATTGTCTTTTGAAGGCACTTTCTCTTCCGAAGCAAGACATTGTTTCCGAAGGTAAAGTTATCTTTCCGAATGGAGATTTTTATAAGCTTCGGAAGTAGATCTGATGTAGAATCAATCGCTTCTTCCGAGACCAAAAACTCTTCCGAGAAGAAAATTTCCATTGAGGAATTTGGCTTCGGAAGATATTCAAGAATATCTTCCGAGAGTCAATTCCTCTTCGGAAGGAATTTACACTTGGAATAATTCAAAGATCTTTTGTAACAGGGCTTAAATTGTATTGACACAAGACATTACACATTTAAAAAGGTTTTCAAAAGAGGTAGTTAATCAATGTTTATCATCCCAATAGCTGATTTGAGATACTTAAATCTTTGTTCATCAAATGCCTTTGTGAACAAGTCAGCATATTGTTCATTTGAGTCAACTTTGATTAACTTGATCAATGTTTCTCATGAATATCTCTAATGAAATGTTACCTGATATCAATGTGCTTTGTCTTGGAGTGCTTCACCGGATTCTCAGTAATGGAGATAGCACTATTGTTGTCAATATGGATAGGAGTAGTCATGAAGTTGAATCCATAGTCTAACATCTGATTTTGAATCCATAGCAGTTGAGCACAGCAGCTAGCAGCAGCAATGTATTCAGCTTCAGCAGTTGATGTAGAGACACAGGATTGTTTCTTGCATTGCCATGAGATAATCCTTCCACCAAGAAATTGACATCCTCCTGATGTTGATTTCTTGTCAATGTTGCAGCCACCATAGTCACTGTCAGAGTATCCATAGAGATTGAAATCACTATTTTTTGGATACCAGAGACCTAGTTTAGGTGCTCCTTTGAGGTATCTGAGGATTCTCTTTGCAGCAACTAGGTGAGACACCTTTGGAGCAGCCTGATATCTTGCACAAATGCATGTGGCAAACATGATATCTGGTCTACTAGCAGTGAGATACATCAGAGAACCAATGATTGCTCTATACTGATGTTGATCAGTATCCTCCCCCTCAAGGTCAGGGCAAAGATTATGGTTTCTGGGTATGGGTGTCTTGGCTGGTTTACAATCCTTCATTTCAAATCTATCTAAGATGTCTGAGACATACTTAGATTGACTTATGAAGAACCCTTCCTTCATCTGTTTCACCTGAATTCCAAGGAAAAAGTCCATTTTTCCCATAGAACTCATCTCAAACTTCTGCTTCATAATGCTTTCAAAGTCCTTGCACATTTGGTCGTTTGAAGAGCCAAATATGATGTCATCAACATAGACTTATACAAGCAAAATGTCTTCTCCACTCTTTCTGATGAAAAGAGTCTTGTCAATGGTACCTCTAGTGTATCCATTCTTCAAGAGAAACTGAGACAAGGTCTCATACCACAGCCTAGGTGCTTGGTGCAGCCCATATAGAGCTTTATCCAGTTTGCACATATAGTTGGGGTGCTGTGGGTCTTCAAATCCTGGAGGTTGACATACATAGATTTCCCTATCTATGTCCCCATATAGAAAAGCACACTTGACATCAAGTTGGTAGACCGTGAAGTTCTTGGATGCAGCATAAGCAAGGAAGATCCTAACTGCCTCAAGTCTTGCAACAGGTGCAAAGACATCTGTACAATCAATTCCTTCTTCCTGGGTGTACCCTTGAACTACTAGTCTTGCCTTGTTCTTGATAATCAAGCCTCTATCATCTTTCTTGTTCCTGAACGCCATTTAGTGCCTATGGGTACTTGACCAGATGGTAGTGGGCATAGATTCCAGACCTTTTGTCTTCTGAATTGAAGCAGCTCCTCCTGCATCGATTCAATCCAACTACTATCCTTTAAGGCATCTTCTACCTTCTTTGGTTCCATCTGAGACAAGAAGCATGAGTACAAGTAGACATTCCCATGATGAGTTTGTCCTCTTGTTCTCACACCCTCAGAAACATTCCCTATGATGTTCTCAGTTGGATGAGTGTTGTGAATCCTAAGACGAGGAATCACTTCCAGTTGCAGAGATAAGTCTAGGTTAGACATATTCTGATCAAGAACTGGATTACTCTGTCCAACTGCTGTTTCAAAGTCATTCAACGAGGACTGATTGAATGATTGAGAAACATCATCAATGGTTGGTTGTGAAGTAGTATTAACAGTTGCCTGTTCCTTCAGAATACTACTTCCCTTAACCTGGTGTTGTAATGGGTCACTGAAGAACTTTGAGGTTGATCAAGTGATTCCCTTGTTGAAGCTTCACTATTTCTAGAGATAGTCACACTGTCAGATCTGTGAATAGTTGAAGCTTGTTGCCTTTCAGCTCTTGGAGAATTTGAAATAGGTCTGGGAAGCTCAAATAGTTGACCTGCATCAGCATCAGCATCACCTTGAGCACCTGTTCCAGCTGAAACATTCTCACAAGATGGTTTAGAATAGTTTGGAAACAATTCTAAATCAAAGATATACTCAGGTCCATTCCCCCTAACACAAGGAGTGTGCTCGTTAACAACTATATTGGATGACTCCTCAAATTGTTGATTCTTGATGTTGTATACTCTATAAGCTTTGGAGTTAGAAGAGTATCCAACAAAGATAGCATCATCCGACTTCTCAGCAAACTTTGCTAAGTTGTCCTTTGTGTTAAGTATGGTACACCTGCAGCCAAAGGACCTTAGAAAGCCAATGAACGGTGGCTTCTTGTTCCAGAACTCATAAGGGGTTTTTCCATGGGGCTTAACTACAAGAACCCTGTTCTGCACATAGCATGCAGTGCTGACTGCCTCTGCCCAGAATGTTAGAGGCAGCTTTGAATCAGCTAACATGATACGAGCAGCCTCAATAAGTGTCCTATTCCTCCTCTCAGCAACACCGTTTTGTTGAGGAGTTCTGGGAGCACTATATTGTCTGGCAATCCCTTTTGAGTCACAGAATGAATCAAGAACAAAGTTCTTAAACTCAGTCCCTTGATCACTTCTAATGATCTTAACCTTGTGATCAATTTGATTTTCTATTTAAGAATAAAAGATTTTAAAGTTTCAGCAGTTTCATCTTTACTTCTTAAAAAGAATACCCATGTAAATCTTGTAAAATCATCAACAATCACAAGGCAGTATGATTTCCTTCCAATGCTCATTATACTGTGGGACCAAAGAGATCCATGTGCAATAAGTGTAATGGAGTAGTGATAGAATTAACATTTGGATTTATGAGATGATCTGTGTTGTTTCCCTTTCAGGCATGCAACACAGCTATCGTTGCAGAAAAATTCCTTTTTAGGCAAACCATGTACCAAGTTATTTTTAGCCAATTTATTCATTGTTTTAAAATTCACATGACACATGCGTTTATGCCATAGTGTTGACTCATCACTATGAGCTTTGGAAAGAAAGCATGATACTTCACCCATAGGAGAAGCATTGTTCATATCCAGCTTGTACATATCCCCTTTCCTGGGAGATCTAAGAAGCACCAATTCCGGAGGAATTGTCATCCCTGGTTTGAGGATAATGCACTCATGTTCTGTGAAAAGCATCTGATGCTTCTGGTCACACAATTGAGAACCACTTAACAGATTGTGTTCAAGCTGTTTGACAAAGTGAACTTTGTCAATATTTATTCTGCCATTGGATATACTTCCTCTGCCAGAAATATATCCTCCGGCCTCACCTCCAAATTGGACAGGCCCTCCATCAAAGTTCTGGAATTGTTGAAGGAGAGATCTGTTCCCTGTCATGTGCCTGGAGCATCCACTATCTACAATCCAGATATTGTTGTTCTTGTCAAATAGATGTCCCTGCATATAAGATGAGATGGTTAGTTTTGTTTGGAAGCCCAAGCCTTGTAGGTCTTGGGCTCTTCCAAAGATAGTAACATAATTGAACCAAAAGATATGCATTGGGGTTCAATAGAGGTCATTGTTGAAGAAGAGGTTGGGCTGCAGCATCTTCCTTGATCTTCCAATCCATCCCTTGGTTGATCTTGAGGATGAGCTTGTTGAAGCTTTTGCAGCATGGTCTTCTTCCGAAGCTTCTCTCTTTTCGGAAGAAGCCTTCACCACCTTTTCTTCCGAAGTAGTCTTCTTCTGAGATGGTTTCAAGGGAGCCTTCTTGTTCTTCCGAACCTTAGAAGGTTTGGCTTCCGAAGCCATTTTCCCTTCGGAAGGAGTACTTCCTTCCGAAAGCAACTTGGCTTCCGAGACCTGTAGGATTCTATGTGCCCAAGACACTTAGAATATTGATGTGGTTAGTACGTTATGATCCAAGTCGGGTTATACCCAATAACAAGCTTAGCAAACACCAATTAATATTTAATTGATGATATGATCATGCAATTAAATATTTACACCAAATTTAGAAAATGGTTTTCTAAATAAGTTGCATATGAGATGGAACAATTTATTTGGATATTTTGTTCAATAATATTATTTGAAGTGTTATTTAAATTAGTTGTATACACCAAATAATATGAGAGTATACTACTTAAACAATTAAATGGTAATTGTTATAAGACTAGACATGTGTGTATGTGTATGTTTTAATTAAAAGGCAAAAGAAAACCACCTTTGTTTTCTTCTTCAAAACCGTCCTATTGAGGTCTTGCATGTGGGAGACACACATGCAAAGATTCCACAACATTTGCCTTAAAAACATCACACCCACTAACTTGGTCAAAGTGAGCTTTCTCTCCATTCAATCATATATGCATGCAAGACCAATTTTCAGCTCAACATCTCTCTTTCTTCCTCTCATTCCCATGGTTTTGGTACAGCAGAAAAGAAGAGTTTTGAGCTGAGTTTTGAAGCTGAAAAAAATGGTTTTTCAACAAGAAACAAGAGAGGTTCTTGCAATCCATGATGATGACTCTCATATACATGCAACACAACCAAAGAATTCAGCTCTTCCTCTCTCTATTTACGGAAGTAGGCAGCAGCATTAGAGGGTTTTCTTGGAGCAATCTTGTGTTGTTTTGGTGATCATCTTCCTAACAAGAAAGTGTGTTTGCAATGAGGCTTGGGGTATACACACTTGAGGGTTCCTCCTCTTGGAACCTTGGTCAATTTCATCTTCATAAATGATCAAGTTTGCTGCTTGAAGATCACGATCCTGAAGGGTTTTGGCAGCCTTCATTTTGGTGTTTTTGGTGTCCAACTTCAAGCAAGGATGATGCCTACTTAGAGCTTTGTGGGAGTCAACATTTGGGGACATCCAACCATGAAGTTTTGGCCATATTTCAGCCTCTTATCTTCTTTATTTGGTCGATTTTGGGCTGCTGCAGTAAGGTATATCACAGCTCAATGAAGCTGTGATTTTATGTGCATTTTACATATGTTCATAGCTTGCATATTCACATAAATGATCCTTTGTTCTTTGGGTTTGTTTTATACATCAATATGGTCATCTAATGAACATATTTTTCAGCTTATAAACATGGTTATAATGCTATACTTCCGCTGCGTTTTCAGAAAGTTTAAATGGTTAAACTATGATTTTATGTTCTAACAAACCCAACAATGGCATCAAGAGCCGGTTATGTGGATAGCTTGTTTTTCTTGTCCTTTAAAAATTAGTTTTAGAGGATGATTTTAAACTCATAATAGGCTGATTTTGGTTGATTCAATAAACCCCATGTCTTTCAAAGTTATATCTTTATGCTTATGATTAAACTTTGAAAGATAGGAATGTCAATTGGTTGATATATTTGGATGTTGTTTGTTTGGACAAACAAACCCTAATTTTCAGTTTATGTTGGCTGAAAATTTAGGGTTTGATGGGGTTTATTTTGTTTATTGAATAATGTTTATGATTGGTCATATGATAGTGCATAACCTAGCCTTTGGCCCTATGTTATTTGGATAATTGGAATGATTGTTTTAATTCATTCAATTGGGTTGTAATATTTATGTTTATTATTTGGGTTGTAATTATTTATTCATTTGGTTATGTAATAAATAGATTAGATGCATTTCTTTTATTAGAAAAATGTATTAGGATATAATTTTGTAAAGGAAGATGCACAAGATGAAGACCCAAAGATGGACATCAAAGACACAAAAAAGGGACTTGAAGCATATGGATGCAAGTTCAAGTGGGAGTCTAAGAAGACCTCTATTTTGTGTTGTATTCAACCCTTAGGAAAGACCAAATGACCACACTTGTGATGGCGAACAAGTGTGGTCACAATAGTAGCTATGGTTATGCACATTGTGGTTGTTTATGTTATGGCTTGTTTGGTTGTTTGTTGAATGATTGTTGTTTGATATTTGGATATGCATAACAAACTCATTAGCAAACTTAACAAGCTGAAAATTTATGGTTTCTAATCATTAAGTGGTTAATAAAAGGTTATTAAAAGGATTAATGATTTAATAAAAGAGGTTTTATTAAAAATGAACGATAGGATACCTTGTATTTGAAAGCATGCAAATACAAGGTACATAGAGTTTTCAAAACTAGAATTAATGAAAACTAAAAATCCCTTTTTAAACAAGTTTAACACCGTCCTTTTGCACAACACTTAAGTCATTTGGAAACTCTTAATGGGATAAAGGTCACCTAACCATTTTGAGGGAACTTATGACTTAAGGTGGGAATACCACATTGGTGGGATAAAGATCACCTAACCACTTGTGTTGGTAAACTCACATGTGTGTGCAAGTAGGGTAACTTGATTTGCAAACCATGTTGAATGGATCACCTAAAATATGGTTTCCAAATGGTGTTGATGGGATTAACATGCCGACTTTGCATATGATGTTTAAAGTCGATCCCATACCGCTAGAAGTTGCAAAAGGTTGCAATTGTCAAATGTTGACTACCTTGTTAATTTGAATAATGGGATAAAGGTCACCTAACCATTATTTGAATGTAACGTTGGATTCTAGATTTTAATTATTAATTGTCTATGAGACGTAAAGGGTATTAATAATTAAAATAAATTTTAAGAAATACTAAAAAGAACTTTGTAAATTTGTAGAATGGCCGCAAACAATAATGCTACCACCCCGACCGTCCATACCCTATCACTGAGAACTATTTTAGAGAGGGATCGTCTGTACCATAATAACCTTATGGACTGGTCTCGAAACTTGAGAATTGTTCTCAAGCAAGAGCAAAGGCAATGTCCTTGACGATCCTATCCTAACCAACCCGACCCCGACGATGTTGAGGCCGCCTCGAGAGGCTTAGCTGTCCTGTCTCAAGGAGTTGGCCAAGGATTTGATCCTTAATGGCCTAACTAAAAGTTTAAGACATTCATAATGAATTACAATATGAATGGATAGGACAAGAGCATTGGTGAGTTTCGCGCAATGCTCACAACAGCTAAGGCAGGGATGGGTAGAAAGGTTCTACCTATTCTCTAAATCAATAAAGGAGGCAATGGAAAGGCCATACCCGATCCCAAGGCAAATATTGCCAAAGGAGAGGGGCACATCAAAGGCAAAGGGGAAGGGAAGATCAAAGCGGAACCTCCAAAACCTAAGCTTATGAAGCCTAAGGTAACGAAAAACGATCCATGCTTTGAGTATGGTGAGATAGGTTATTTGAAAGGGAATTGTCCAACCTATCTCAAAGAGTTGAGAAATAAGAGGGATGCTGGGCAAACCTCAAGCACAAATTTCATAATCCATATTGACTTAAATGTTATTTCCTCAAAGCACATGGGTAATTGGATACCGTATGTGGAACTCACTTTTGCAATCTGTTGCGAGGGTTCAAAAGAAATAAGCACTTTAAGAAAGGAGACTATGTTTTGAAACTTTTAAAAGGTTTGGAAGTTGTTCTTCAAAACATGTTATATGCTCCTAGTTTGACTAGGAACATGATTTAAGTTTCCCTTTTAAAACGATATGGTTATGATTTAAAGTTTGTAAATGATGGTATTTATGTTGCTATGGATGATGTATATTATTTCAAGGCTATGCCTTCTAATGATATTTATGAATTGGTTTATAAAGACTCATCCTATAATAACACATCATACCCATCATGTACCAAGAGACTTAAAATGGTTTAAGTAACTCTTATCCTTGTCATTGTCATCTTGGTTACATAAACAAGAATCGGACTTAAACACTTTAAAAGAATGGTCTTTTAAAAGCAAATGAAATTGTTCATTTGATAAGTGTGAATCTTGTTTACAAGGTAAGATGACCAACACACCCTTTAGTGGTACTAATGAGAGGGCAAAAGATTTATTAGGAGTCATACATTTGGATGTATGAGGTCTTTTTAAAACAATGACAAGGTATGATGAAACTTACTTCATTACCTTTACAATGATTATAGTCGCTATGGTCATGTGTGCTTGATGGCACATAAACATGAAGAATTTGAAATGTTCAAAACTTCAAGAATGAAGTAGAAAATTAACTCGATAGAACTACCAAAGTTCTCCGTTTAGATAGAGAAGGTGAAATCGAACCCTATTGGATATGGTTCGACCTATGATGGCTATAAGCTCATTACCTCTATCATTTTGGGGTTTCGCACTACTCTCCGAGGCTCGTATTTTGAATATGGCCCAAACCAAGAAAGTGGATTCGACGCTTTTTGAAATATGAAATGGAATAGTTCCATCTCTATCACATTTAAAAGTATGGGTTATGAAGCTCATGTTAAGCTTAACACCCAAACCAACTGAAAGTCGATTCACTAAGTGTATGTTTGTTGGATATCCAAAAGGACTGTATAGGATACTACTTCTTTGATCCAACAGAGCAAAAGGTATTTATTGCTCGAAAGGCAGAGTTCTTGGAAGCCAAGTTCCTTATGGAAGGAATGACGCATTGAACAATGGAATTTGATGAAGATCAAGATCCACAAGCCGATACACGTTTGGTTGACACTAGCTGTCAACAAGAGGTTGTTGATGATGATCAAGAGGTTGATCAATACACACAAAACATTCATAGATCTGGTAGAGTTAGCATTTCACCTGAAATATATGGATTTTTCATGGATGGATGCTATGAGGTTGACTCCGATGAGCCAACTACATACCATGATGCAATGTCCAATTCGGATTGTGACAAATGGCTGGAAGCCATGAATGTAGAGATGCAATCCATGTATGACAACCAAGTTTAGGAATTGGTTGACACTCCACTTAACTCCAAACCGTTGGATGCAAGTGGTTTTCGAGAAGAAAACAAATATGCATGGAAACTTGGATACTGACAAGGCTTGTGTGTATAAAAAGGCTAGTGGGAGTGTAATCACATTCCTAGTATTGTATGTTGATGACATAATACTATATGGAAAACACATTCCAACCATGGAAGGTGTTAAAACCTGGCTTGGAAATTGTTTTTCCCTAAAAGATCTCGGTGAAACCGCTTATATTTTGGGAATAAAGATCTATAGGGATAGATCGAGGTGGTTGATAGGTTTAAACCAAAGTGCATATATTGATAAGATTTTGAAAAGGTTCAAGATGGTAAACTCTAAGAAAGGTATAGTACCTATTCAAAGAGGGACAATATTGAGTGCATCTCAATGTCCAAGCTCAAAGGATGAGCAAGATCGCATGAGGACATCCCATATGCGTCTGCTATAGGATCCATCATGTATGCGATGATATGCACTAGACTGGACATGTCATGCGCGTTAAGCATGACAAGTAGATATCAGCAGAATCCATGTAACACCCATTGGATGGCTGTTGAAAGTATATTGGAATACCTTAGGAGGACTAAGGATATGTTTCTATATACGGATCTGATGAAGAGGAACTAGTTGTAAAGGGTTACACGAATGCTAGTTTCGAAACTAATCGAGATAATCCTCGATCACAATCGGGGTACGTCTCCATTATGAATAGGGTAGCATTGTCCACTACAGAATTCGAATACATAGCCGCCTCATTAGCAGCTTTGGAAGCTGCATGAATAAAAGGTTTATAGCCAATCTAAGGGTGGTCTCTACCATTCAAGACCCCTTAGAAATCTTTTGTGATAACGAGGGTGTGATTGCTCAAATCAAGGAACCCCGTGCACATCAAAAGATTAGGCACAATGAGCGGAGATTCAACTACATAAGGGATGAAGTTGAAAAGGGAAAGATATGTATTCGCAAAGTTCACTTTGATCAAAACATTGCGGATCCACTCATGAAGCTCCTTGAAAGGGCAAAGCATGAAAGTCATACCTATGCCTTAGGACTTCGATATTCTAGTGATTGGACTTGATCAAATTTTGTATTTGAATATGTGGAACTCTTTATTATTTGAGTAAAATTATTTGGTTATAATGTCTCAATTAATGTTCCGATTTAGCATGTTAATCCATGAGTGAATTATTTACTCTAAATGTTCGTAGTCGTTCATACTTGTGGGAACAAGTATGAGGGTAAGACTATTATGAACTTGGATTGGTTGATATTCATAAGGATAAATATAGAGCAATGGGTTGCTACCAAGGTTCATAGATATTTGTGGGATACAAATATTGGACTAACCCGCATCGCATCTCAAATTTTACTACATGGAATCTTATCGATTGATCATAAGTAAATTGAGTAAAGGCGAATATCATTTGGTATCCTCCGACCTGAGATACATATTGGGTTTTGATATTCACCAAGTTTTATACCTTGAGCTAGTTCTTCACTGATATGAAATAATTGTCAGTACATAAGGCTATGTTTAGGTATGACATAAGGTGATTATGAGAAACGTATGTGGTCAAGATGGATTTGTTCCTCTTATTCGTTGAGAGTATGATGTCTAAGGCCTGATTAAGTTAAATCAACAAGGAATGATCATTCTGTGTCCTTGGATTTAACATGACATCTGTAACAAAAGGATAGATGATTGATTCACCTAAATCATTTCAAGTAGGGTACTTGAAAGGGATGATGTTATTGAATGGCCATAAGTCATGCGTATTAAGGGTAGTAAACCGTTGTTAGGCGTTATTTACTGCTTGCATCAATCTTCTATGAATCTTGGGCAAGTGGGAGATTGTAGATTCTATGTGCCCAAGACACTTAGAATATTGATGTGGTTAGTACGTTATGATCCAAGTCGGTTATACCCAATAACAAGCTTAGCAAACACCAATTAATATTTAATTGATGATATGATCATACAATTAAATATTTACACCAATTTAGAAAATGGTTTTCTAAATAAGTTGCATATGAGATGGAACAATTTATTTGGATATTTTGTTCAATAATATTATTTGAAGTGTTATTTAAATTAGTTGTATAACACCAAATAATAATGAGAGTATACTACTTAAACAATTAAATGGTTAATTGTTATAAGACTAGACATGTGTGTATGTGTATGTTTTAATTAAAAGGCAAAAGAAAACCACCTTTGTTTTCTTCTTCAAAACCGTCCCATTGAGGTCTTGCATGTGGGAGACACACATGCAAAGATTCCACAACATTTGCCTTAAAAACATCACACCCACTAACTTGGTCAAAGTGAGCTTTCTCTCCATTCAATCATATATGCATGCAAGACCAATTTTCAGCTCAACATCTCTCTTTCTTCCTCTCATTCCCACGGTTTTGGTACAGCAGAAAAGAAGAGTTTTGAGCTGAGTTTTGAAGCTGAAAAAAATGGTTTTTCAACAAGAAACAAGAGAGGTTCTTGCAATCCATGATGATGACTCTCATATACATGCAACACAACCAAAGAATCAGCTCTTCCTCTCTCTCTATTTACGGAAATAGGCAGCAGCATTAGAGGGTTTTCTTGGAGCAATCTTGTGTTGTTTTGGTGATCATCATCCTAACAAGAAAGTGTGTTTGCAATGAGGCTTGGGTATACACACTTGAGGGTTCCTCCTCTTGGAACCTTGGTCAATTTCATCTTCATAAATAATCAAGTTTGCTGCTTGAAGATCACGATCCTTCAGGGTTTTGGCGGCCTTCATTTTGGTGTTTTTGGTGTCCAACTTCAAGCAAGGATGATGCCTACTTAGAGCTTTGTGGGAGTCAACATTTGGGGACATCCAACCATGAAGTTTGGCCATATTTCAGCCTCTTATCTTCTTTATTTGGTCGATTTTGGGCTGCTGCAGTAAGGTATATCACAGCTCAATGAAGCTGTGATTTTATGTGCATTTACATATGTTCATAGCTTGCATATTCACATAAATGATCCTTTGTTCTTTGGGTTTGTTTTATACATCAATATGGTCATCTAATGAACATATTTTTCAGCTTATAAACATGGTTATAATGCTATACTTCCGCTGCGTTTTCAGAAAGTTTAAATGGTTAAACTATGATTTTATGTTCTAACAAACCCATCCCTTGGTTGATCTTTGAGGATGAGCTTGTTGAAGCTTTTGCAGCATGGTCTTCTTCCGAAGCTTCTCTCTTTTCGGAAGAAGCCTTCACCACCTTTTCTTCCGAAGTAGTCTTCTTCTGAGATGGTTTCAAGGGAGCCTTCTTGTTCTTCCGAACCTTAGAAGGTTTGGCTTCCGAAGCCATTTTCCCTTCGGAAGGAGTACTTCCTTCCGAAAGCAACTTGGCTTCCGAGACCAACTTTCCCTTCTTTATCATTTGAACCGTTTGTGTCACACCCCGCTGATAGCGGAAACACGAGGAATGTGAGCTAGACGGGATCGTCATAACACATGGTATGAATAGAGTAGCAATAATAGTATGATGACAAGCGTGTCATGACGACACCCGAACACAGTTGGAGACTTATGTCATGTATAGTCAAAGTTCACGACAGCATAGCCATAAGTACAACATAAAGGTTCACATAAGCATTAAGGAACAACTGGTAATGTAAATTCCCACAACTCGGGAACAAGTGTACAGAAGAACATGTTCAAGCTTTACAAGGGTAATGGTTACAAAATTCATCCTAGGGTCTCCTCTAAAAGGCAGTACTCCTAGATCTTCAATTACCCTGATCACCTGAAAAAAAATGCTCAAAACAGTCAACATAATTGTTGGTGAGCTTCGCAGGTTTTAAGTAATGAAAGTATTAATGATGAAAACGATAGGTTTAATATGGGTTACCGCGACTACGCTTATGCATAGGCGGTATTACCAGTTATAAATAGTTTATAAAGACGTAGCAAGATCCACACAGCGCATACGTTTAGTTTATAACCAAACCAATCCTTAGGTCCCATTGCCGGGATTAATGGTTACATAAAAAGGTTTTCCATAGCATAATAAGTTTAACTTGACGTAGCAAGATCCACACAGCGCATACGTGTCAAGTTAAACATGACGTGCAAGATCCACACAGCGCATACGTATAGGTTACAAACCAAACCAATCTTTAGGTCCCAATTACCGGGATTAATGGTTGTAATGGATGATCGGCTTAGAAGAACCACACAGAAGATCCACACAGAAGAACCACACAGCCGAGAGCATCCAAGGTCAATGGCATCCACAGGTAATATAAATCAACACATAATCATCAAGTAGTAGTGCATAGTAGGGTGATACCACTAAGTAACATACATAGGGTAACATAGCACATAGTTCAAGTTCACCTAGTAGCAATCAGTCAGGATCATCATGTAACCTGGTTTAAGCACATTCTTAGTGTACCGGGGATGCTATGTATAGGGTCCTCCGCAGCATTCCCACCACACCCGCGATATACATAGAACGATACCCAAGCCAGTTACATGACATCCATTTATCTTTAATATCAATCAACAAGTTTAACAAGGTAAGTTACTCATATAAGTAGCAGCCAACTTCCATTAGGGAAGGTGCCTGAAATCAAGTAAATAAGTGAGCATTCTTTTCCCCCAAGATGAAAACATTTGAAAAGGGTTTTATAAGCGTAAAAAGGGGCCACGAAACTCACAGAACAGATGATAAGCACAATTGATGAGAGATTCCAAGGGTAAGATGCTATGAACCGTCAAACACCTATTGACAGTTACTGACAAGGATAAGTGAGGAGCATAGAACATAATATGATAGTCGATTAGTTCCGGCATTTCGATTCGGTCGTAGGTAGTACACACAAGCAGACGCACACACCTCGGACCTTATGTAGGTACAAGTATTTAAAGATAGCCGTCATTGCTATGACATTCGAGCAATGACATTATTTCTGATATCACTTCATCAACACAAGACACCCAAAGGAAATCACACATACACGCATCGTCAATCACACAACAGGACCTGACGCACGACTAACACTCCATTCACACGAGTGGACTTTCAGTCGTACGAATTAGCTACTTTCGTACAATTGAACCTTCATTCGTGTGACTAAGCCTTCAGTCGTACCATGCAATACCAGTCGCACGACCCAACAGCCAACCACGTGACTCAACGTCGCTTCGCGCGAATCAGCTTTATTCGCGCGAGTGAACCTTCTTTCGCGCGACAGGCATCTGATCGTGCGACTCACACACGATCGCACACACATACAGTCGCATGGCCCAGTCACGCGACAACCCCTGTCGCGTGACAACTCCAGTCGCGTGACAACACCAATCGCGTCCACCGACAGCCGCGCGACACAACCGCGCGACTTACCCAATCGCACAGATAGAATCGCACACCAAACCCAGTCGCATGCCCCAGTCGCGCGACAACCCTATTCGCGCCGACGGGGGTTGCGACTGCAGGAAGTTGGAGGTCGGCCTTCGGCTGCCCGAACATGAGTTTTACCCAACCAGAACCTCCAGAACTCATATTCTAACCTATCTAGACAAGAAGCACACTCAGAAACAAGACATGCAAGCCCACACGACCTCATGTGCTCGGATGAACCCGAGCACCCGAAACCCTAAAACGCAGCAGCTAAATCGAGCTAAAACGAAGTGAGTGAGGTTATCTACCTGCTAAGAACGAGTATACACGATAAAACTCAAGATTTGACGTCAAAAATGCGACAAACGGTTCGATTTTTGGTGTAGGCTAGAGAGAGAGTGAAGAAGATGAAGATGAAGTGGTGAAGGAGGTGAAAAGTGTGAAGAATGGCTGGGAAGGGGTATTTATACCAGCCTAGTTTCTCAAATATCAAGTTAGTCCCCGCACTTTGCCCCCGGGTTCCCAAATTTGTTTTGGTTGAAAACGTTATAATTTAGTATTGTTTTATTGATGTTAAAATGTTATTAATGTTATTTATAAGTTAAAAATGATTTATTTGTGACAATTATTTTATTATAAAAATGATGTGTTTAGTGTTAACGGGGCAATTCTTGGAGAAACGTCTTAAGATAACGACAAGTCAAGCAACGATACCACGCATATAAGGGCAACTAAGTAAAACAAATATGGTATTCACGTAGTTGGTTTATCAAAATAAGGAATGGCTGTTAACAAAGGTTAAGTCAAACACGTTAAATGACGGACCTTTGGTGACGGATGTCACAGTATCCCCAGTTGAGGGAATTTCGTCCCGAAATTCAACTGGTGCTAGGTCTAAGAGCATCATCCTCGAATAGATGTGGATATTTAAGTTTCATCTGATCTTCACGTTCCCATGTAAACTCTGGCCCTCGTTTGGAATTCCATCTCACACAGACGATAGGTATCTTGCTGCGCCTTAACTTTTTGACTTTTCGGTCCATGACCTCAATAGGCTCCTCAATAAAATGAAGCTTTTCGTCGATCTTGATTTCCTCAATTGGTACGTGTAAGGACTCGTCCGCCAAACACTTTTGAGGTTCGACACGTGAAAAGTATCATGCACACCGCTGAGTTCTTGTGGCAACCTCAATCGGTAAGCCACCGGACCGATTCTTTCTGTAATCTCGAATGGTCCTACGTATCGAGGGGCTAACTTCCCTTTCTTCCAAATCGTACGATCCCTTTCCAAGGAGAGACTTTAAGTAAGACATGATCCCCAACCTTGAATTCTAGAGGCTTCCGACGGTTGTCGGCATAGCTCTTTTGGCGATCTCTAGCTGCTTTAAGTCGGTCTTTGATTAGGAAGATCTTATCAGTGGTTTCTTGAATGATCTCTGGGCCCGTAAGCTTGCTTTCACCAACCTCAGCCCAACAAACTGGTGATCTACATTTCCGGCCATACAATGCTTCGAATGGTGCACACCCAATACTAGTATGGTAACTGTTATTATAGGAAAACTCGATCAGTGGTAGATGAATATCCCAACTGCCACCAAAATCAATGACACATGCCCTCAGCATGTCCTCAAGCATTGTATCGTTCGTTCACTTTGACCGTCTGTCTGGGGGTGATAGGCTGTACTCATGTCTAATCGAGTGCCCATCGCTTTCTATAACGTCTGCCAAAAGCGTGAAGTAAATCGACTGTCTCGGTCGGATATGATTGACACCGGCACCCCGTGCCGTGTCACGACCTCTTTGATGTACAACCTTGCCAGCTTATCCATTTTATAGTCTTCTCGAATAGGCAAGAAGTGAGCGGATTTTGTCATTCGATCCACCACGACCCATATCGAGTCGTGCCCACTTGGCGTTCTCGGGAGTTTGGTAATAAAATCCATAGTGATGTTCTCCCATTTCCACTCGGGAATTTCAGGTTGTTGCAATAGTCCCGATGGTTTCTGGTGTTCAGCCTTGACCTTTGAACAAGTCAAGCATTTGCTCACATATATAGCAACATCTTTCTTCATACCTGGCCACTAGTACAGCTCTTTCAGATCGTGGTACATCTTGTCTGCACCAGGATGAACAGAGTATCGAGTCTTGTGTGCTTCATCCAAGACTAGTGTACGTACACCTCCCTATTTGGGGACCCATATACGATCTATGAAGTAATGTACGCCGTCATCCTTGCGAGTCATTTGTTTATCCAACCCTCGGAATTCTTCCCCCGCAAGGTTTTCTTCTTTCAATGCCTCGTTTTGTGCAATTTGAATCTGAGCCTTTAGATTAGTTTGAATAGTCAAACCTAGCGCTCGAGTGCGTAATGGTTTCACGCGTTCTTTGCGGCTTAAAGCATCAGCCACCACGTTAGCTTTCCCCGGATGATACCGGATTTCACAATCGTAGTCACTAAGTATCTCTACCCAGCGTCGCTGTCGCATGTTAAGTTCCTTTTGATTCATGATGTGTTGAAGGCTCTTATGGTCTGTATAGATGATGCATTGGTGCCATATAGGTTATGTCTCCATATCTTGAGTGCAAACACTACGGCACCCAACTCCAAATCATGAGTTGTGTAGTTCTTTTCGTGCACTTGTTTATCTCGCAAGTACACAGCCCAAACCCTGATGTGAAGCATCACAGTACACCACAAAATCTTTAGTTCCGTCTGGGAGGGACAATATTGGCGCGTTGCACAACTTCTCCTTCAATGTTTGGAACGCTTGTTCTTGTGCTTTCCCCAATCGAACTTCTTGTCTTTCTGAGTCAACAAAGTTAACGGTTGGGCAATCTTTGAGAAATTCGCAATGAAGCGACGATAGTATCCGGCCAATCCTAAGAATTGTCGTATCTCTGAAGATGTTTGGGGTGTATCCCACTTCTTCACAGCTTCAATCTTACCGGGGTCCACATGAATTCCATCCTTGTTAACCACATGACCCAAGAACTTGACTTCTCGAAGCCAGAATTCACACTTCGAGAATTTGGCGAAAAGTTTCTCTCCCCGCAACAGTTCTAGAATTGCTCGAAGGTGTTCTTCGTGATCCTCTTTCGAACGAGAGTAGATAAGTATGTCGTCTATGAACACGATCACGAACTTATCAAGGTAAGGTTTGCACACCCGATTCATCAGATCCATAAAGACAGCTGTTGCGTGGTCAATCCGAACGGCATGACCAAGAACTCATAGTACCCGTAACGAGTTCTAAAAGCTGTTTTTGGAATATCATCCTCGAATACCCTTAGTTGGTGATATCCAGATCGAAGGTCGATCTTAGAGAAATACGAGGCTCCTTGCAACTGATCAAACAGGTCGTCGATCCTGGGGAGAGGATACCGATTCTTCACGGTCAGTTTGTTCAGTTCCCTGTAGTCGATACACATACGGAACGACCCATCCTTCTTCTTGACAAACAACACCGGTGCTCCCCATGGTGAATGACTCGGTCGAGTGAAACCCTTCTCCAGTAGTTCCTGTAGTTGGCTGGACAACTCTTGCATCTCGGAGGGTGCTAACCGATACGGTGTCTTTGCTATAGGTGTAGCTCCAGGAACCAGCTCTATATGGAATTCCACCTGTCGTGGAGGAGGCAATCCAGACAAATCATCAGGGAACACCTCCGGATAATCCCGTACAATTGGAATGTCTGCCAATTTTGTCTCTTCTTCTTTTTTTTCTACTATGTGAGCCAGAAAAGTGTAACATTGCTTCCGTAGACTTCGGCGTGCTTTCATGCAAGAAATGAGCTTTAGAGTTCTTCCCGGTCGTTCTCCTTGAATCTTGAGTACCTCCCCGTTTGGCATGGGGATTCGTACTACTTTCTCCCGACAAACAATCTCAGCTCCATGATTTGACAACCAATCCATACCCACTATCACAACGAAGCTGTCTAACTCGAATGGTATTAAATCTATGCTAAAGACCTGATCTTCCAACATTAGGGTGCAATTCTTAATAATCTCGTCTGCTTGTTCAACCCTACCATTAGCCATTTCTACGGAGTAACTAGTTTCTAGCCTACTAGCACTTAAATCAAGCATATGCACAAACTCAGAAGATATAAAACTATTGTCTGCTCCAGTATCAAATAGTATGGATGCGAAATGGTGATTGAGCAAGTACGTACCCGTAACAACGTTCGGTCCTGACGGGCATCATTAGCTCCAATGACGAAGGCACGTCCCCTTGCAGCATTAACTTGGTTTCCTTGGCCTTGAGCAGCCGCTATGGCCAGTATCTGCTGCTGGTTGTTTCCCTGCTGACCCGGTGCCCTATTCAGTCGGGGGCACATGTTTCTGAAGTGATCGAGGCCTCCACATTCGTAGCATGCCCTGGCATTCCCGGCTGGGTTAACCGCGTTGATGGGTGCCACCAGGTTTGGCGCTACTCTACAGTCTCTTGCTTGATGCCCCGGGCGTCTGCAGTTCAAACACACCCGGCACGGCGTTGCTGGAGGATGATGAAGATTGCACCTGTCACATCTCGGGTGCGGTCCAGCATATTCCTTCTTCCCCTGAGTCACGGCCACAAAGTTTCTGGTCGTTTTGACCCTCTTATCTAACTTTCCTGTACCGGACCGGCTTGTTTCCCCAGTTTCTTTCCTTTTCTCCGCTCCCCTACCCAACACTCCTGTTCTTATCATTTCATCGGTGAGAGCGCCAGCTTTCAGAATCACGCGCTGGATTGTAGGAGGAGCAGCTGCAGTTACCATTTCTCGGATTTGAGGCGCGAGTCCTCAAATGTACCTCTCAATCCTCTTAGATTCCGGAGTGACCAGGTGTTGAACTAGCCTAGCCAACTCATGGAACCGTTCAGTATAAGCTGCGTGCCCTACCCCCACCATAGCATGATTCCAGAACTCATGCTCAAGCTTTTGCATCTCGTTGTGAGGGCAGTATTCCTCGGTAATCAAGGCTTTAAATTCATCCCAAGTCATCTGCATCACAGATTCCCTTCCTCTGGCTTGAACCTGGGTGTTCCACCAGGTTAGTGCTCTGCCCTGTAGTGAGCACGTAACATACTTGATCCGTTGCCTGTCGAGGCATTCACTGATGTCGATCACAGCCTCCATCTTCTCAAGCCATCTAATCAGGGCTATCGCCCCACCTTTTCCATCAAAATCCCGGGGCTTACAGGCCACAAATTCCTTGTAAGAACAGCCCCGTTTGGTATTAGCAACCCTAGTTTCATTACCTGCTGTACCACCATTCCCGGTCTCCTGATTGCTTTCATTCCCATTCGGGTTCCCATTACCCTCGTTCTCGTTACCACCATCCCCGTGGGAGTGGTTTTGCTGTTGCAAAGCGTCGCTCACTTGAGCTACAATAGTGGAATCAAGGCAGTCAGTTGTTGAGCAATTAAGGCTGCCATATCAGGGTTTCCAGTCCCTTGAGTATTGCCAATAGGGCCTTCATTTGTTCCTGAAGGTCTACCTCTACCTCTGCCTTTGCCTCTCGGGGCTTCACTTCCGCTACTACTTCTGCGGTTAGATCTTCGAGGCGGCATGTTCTATTCACAAAAGAGGTAACATATAAGCTTTCGTCACCTTAAGATAATCAAGGACTCCACTCATCAAGTTCCAACGTTCGATGCTCCGGTCAGTCAAGATCACCATGCAGCCCATTTCAAGCATATTCTCGGTATACCGGTGATGTTTATATATAGGGTTCCCCGCAGCGTTCCCACCACACCCACGATGTACCGAGAATGATGCCTGATCCGGTTACATGACATCCGACCTTCCTTCACATCATATCCATAATAATCCATCAAGTCAACTGAGAGCCCAACATGTAATCACATATGGTCTGGCGGAGGTTGTCTATCCCACGTCCTTGAAGGACTCAGACATAGCCTCCTCGGGTCGGTCTTAGCATCTGAGGTCAAGCGCAGTGTATGATCTGTGAAGATCTCTTCGGGTCTCAACACCCGAATTTGGTTATGATAACTTGGCGCGCAGAGGGAATGGAAGATCTAATAGGAAGCATCCCATAACGGACGAGCACAAGGGCTCAAGCACAAAGTGAAAGATCATAAGACAAAAGGATAACCAAACATATAAAGAGGAACACCTACACGAGATATATAAATGCACACAAACTTAAGCATGCAAATCTACATGAAGGTTCCTAGGTTATAGTCTAGGTCAAGTGTAATTGCCTAATTCTCTATAACCAATGGCTCTGATACCAGTCTGTCACACCCCCGCTGATAGCGGAAACACGGGGAATGTGAGCTAGACGGGATTGTCATAACACATGGTATGAAATAGAGTAGCAATAATAGTATGATGACAAGCGTGTCATGACGACACCCGAACACAGTTGGAGACTTGTGTCGTATATAGTCAAAGTTCATGACAGCATAGCCATAAGTACAACATAAAGGTTCACATAAGCATTAAGGAACAACTGGTAATGTAAATTCCCACAACTCGGGAACAAGTGTACAGAAGAACATGTTCAAGCTTTACAAGGGTAATGTTTACAAAATGCATCCTAGGGTCTCCTCTAAAAGGCAGTACTCCTAGATCTTCAATTACCCTGATCACCTGAAAAGAAATGCTCAAAACAGTCAACATAATTGTTGGTGAGCTTCGTAGGTTTTAAGTAATGAAAGTATTAATGATGAAAACGATACGTTTAATAAGGGTTACCGCGACTACGCTTATGCATAGGCGGTATTACCAGTTATAAATAGTTTATAAAGACGTAGCAAGATCCACACAGCGCATACGTTTAGTTTTATAACCAAACCAATCCTTAGGT
Source organism: Flaveria linearis (assembly GCA_024085815.1). Lineage (NCBI taxonomy): Eukaryota > Viridiplantae > Streptophyta > Magnoliopsida > Asterales > Asteraceae > Flaveria > Flaveria linearis. The sequence goes on from CM044004.1 coordinate 89,092,357, forward strand.
CCCATTACCGGGATTAATTGTTATATAAAAAGGTTTTCCATAGCATAATAAGTTTAACTTGGCGTAGCAAGATCCATACAGCGCATACGTGTCAAGTTAAACATGACGTGCAAGATCCACACAGCGCATACGTATAGGTTACAACCAAACCAATCTTTAGGTCCCAATTACCGGGATTAATGGTTGTAATGGATGATCGGCTTAGAAGAACCACACAGAAGATCCACACAGAAGAACCACACAGCCGAGAGCATCCAAGGTCAATGGCATCCACAGGTAATATAAATCAACACATAATCATCAAGTAGTAGTGCATAGTAGGGTGATACCACTAAGTAACATACATAGGGTAACATAGCACATAGTTCAAGATCACCTAGTAGAAATCAGTCAGGATCATCAGTAACCCGGTTTAAGCACATTCTTAGTGTACCGGGGATGCTTATGTATAGGGTCCTCCGCAGCATTCCCACCACACCCGCGATATACATAGAACGATACCCAAGCCAGTTACATGACATCCATTTATCTTTAATATCAATCAACAAGTTTAACAAGGTAAGTTACTCATATAAGTAGCAGCCAACTTCCATTAGGGAAGGTGCCTGAAATCAAGTAAATAAGTGAGCATTCTTTTCCCCCAAGATGAAAACATTTGAAAAGGGTTTTATAAGCGTAAAAAGGGGCCACGAAACTCACAGAACAGATGATAAGCACAATTGATGAGATATTCCAAGGGTAAGATGCTATGAACCGTCAAACACCTATCGACAGTTACTGACAAGGATAAGTGAGGAGCATAGAACATAATATGATAGTCGATTAGTTCCGGCATTTCGGTTCGGTCGTGGGTAGTACACACAAGCAGACGCACACACCTCGGACCTTATGTAGGTACAAGTATTTAAAGATAGCCGTCATTGCTATGACATTCGAGCAATGACATTATTTCTGATGTCACTTCATCAACACAAGACACCCAAGGAAATCACACATACACGCATCGTCAATCACACAACAGGACCTGACGCACGACTGACACTCCATTCACACGAGTGGACTTTCAGTCGTACGAATTAGCTACTTTCGTACAATTGAACCTTCATTCGTGTGACTAAGCCTTCAGTCGTACCATGCAATACCAGTCGCACGACCCAACAGCCAACCGCGCGACTCAACGTCGAGTGAACCTTCTTTCGCGCGACAGGCATCTGATCGTGCGACTCACACACGATCGCACACACATACAGTCGCATGGCCCAGTCACGCGACAACCCCTATCGCGTGACAACTCCAGTCGCGTGACAACACCAATCGCGTCCACCGACAGCCGCGCGACACAACCGCGCGACTTACCCAATCGCACAGATAGAATCGCACACCAAACCCAGTCGCATGCCCCCAGTCGCGCGACAACCCTATTCGCGCCGACGGGGGTCGCGACTGTAGGAAGTTGGAGGTCGGCCTTTGGCTGCCCGAACACGAGTTTTTACCCAACCAGAACCTCCAGAACTCATATTCTAACCTATCTAGACAAGAAGCACACTCAGAAACAAGACATGCAAGCCCACACGACCTCATGTGCTCGGATGAACCCGAGCACCCGAAAACCCTAAAACGCTGCAGCTAAATCGAGCTAAAACGAAGTGAGTGAGGTTATTAACCTGCTAAGAACGAGTATACACGATGACACTCAAGATTTGACATCGAAAATGTGACAAACGGTTCGATTTTTGGTGTAGGCTAGAGAGAGAGTGAAGAAGATGAAGATGAAGTGGTGAAGGAGGTGAAAAGTGTGAAGAATGGCTGGGAAGGGGTATTTATACCCAGCCTAGTTTCTCAAAATATCATGTTTAGTCCCCGCACTTTGCCCCCGGTTCCCAAATTTTGTTTTGGTTGAAAACGCTATAATTTAGTCTTGTTTTATTGATGTTAAAATGTTATTAATGTTATTTATAAGTTAAAAATGATTTTATTTGTGACAATTATTTTATTATAAAATGATGTGTTTAGTGTTAACGGGGCAATTCTTGGAGAAACGTCTTAAGATAACGACAAGTCAAGCAACGATACCACGCATATAAGGGCAACTAAGTAAAACAAATATGGTATTCACGTAGTTGGTTTATCAAAATGAGGAATGGCTGTTAACAAAGGTTAAGTCAAACACGTTAAATGACGGACCTTTGGTGACGGATGTCACAGTTTGAGATGGTCCAACTGAGAAACCTTCTCTGACTCCTTCTCTTCTAACATTATTTGCATAATGTGTGCTTGCTGGATTGTAGTAACAATATTTAGCCATGTGGTTGTGCAGACCACACATTATGCATGCAATGTTAGTCTTCTGGGAACTTGCAGGTTGTTGTTTCTTGGGTTTCTTCTCTTCATCAGCAACTTTCCCTTTCAACTTCTGATCCTTCAGTAGGACAGGAGTGCTGGTATTACACTCCTTTCCTGAATCAGAAGTACCTACCACTTGAAATCAGGCAGAAATGAAGACACCCCTTTGGTTAGGGTCAATCTTAAGCTTGGACTCTGCAACCTTCTTGGCAGTCCTTCTAGCAGCTTTAGCTCTGCTTCTTCTTGCCTTGGTGATTAGGATTTGGTCTTCACAGGTGGAGATGGGTGTATCCTCCTGTTTCTCCCCTGTGGTGGCCACTATTTTTGCCTCATCCTCTAGTTCCAATGGAGAAGGGTCAGCAGTTGGAACCTCTTGCTCTTCAGTACCACATCTAGGTAGTCTAATAGACTCATAAGAGTGTGGTGGAGCTATTTCATTGGTTCCTAACCCTTCTTTGTTTTGATAAAACATTTTGGAATGAGAGGTTGATGCAAGAATAGTTTGGAAGCTTTGCTCAGCAATAGCTTGCTTCCTGCCCTGAGCCTCAGCAGTGACTAACTGGGCTTGAACTTCAGATAGTTTGGATTTCAGATCTTTAATTTGAGTCTTATAATTAGTCTTTTCATGTTTTAAAAGAGACACAGCTTTCTCTAACTCCTCAATTTTATTTTGATAGTCAGATTCAGCTCTCTTAAAATCAGATTTTAGCACATTTAAAGACTCAACCTCAGATCTGATTTCCGAAGTGTAATCCTTATATAGTTTAACTCTAGCAATACAGGCAGCAATACAAAGATGTTCATATACCTGATCATCATCTGTTCCGGCCATGAGTGCTTGAGCGGGAGTCACATCCTGTACCATGAAGCTCTAGTCAACTTCTTGAGCAACAGCAGCTGTTTCAGTTGACTTCTCTTCATGTTTTGAAGTAGTAGGATGTGTGGAGGCCTGTGGGGTTCCCGGGTTGTTCTTGGGAGCCTTGCATTCCCTAGCAAAGTGACCAAGTTGGTTGTAGTTGTAACACTTTGCTTTGCTCTTATCAAACCCAAACTTGCTGTTGACTGGGTTTTGAGGGAATTGCCTTCCAGTTCTCTTGAAGAACTTCTTCGCTCTGTAAGTTAAAAGAGCCATCTGTTGGACAATGTCCACATACTCCACATCATCTGGACTGAAGCACTCAAGATCATCAAAGCAGTATTGAAAATCACCAGAGTGTCCACTTCCAGAGACAAAGGCACAACTATCTTGAAAGGAGTTGTGTTGAACCTTTTGAGACTTTGGAGTCTTAGGTAGAGTAATGTAGGGTCCACTATGTGAGTTGTCAGGGTAACACAGCAACTGATGTTGTGGTTCTATGATTTCCCTTTCAACCACATGAAGGGCTAAACTCAGTTGGTTATTGGAGTGATCAGAGGAGTTCTGCATGTTCATCTCCATCTGGAATGCACTTAGGATACCATACAACTCTGTGAGAGTAAGAGTCTTAAGGTCCGAAGTTCTCTTGATGACAACACAGTAGTGAGTCCATAGTTTAGGAAGGGAAGACATGAACTTCCTTACTATGTCTCTGTTCTCAAGAGCTACTCTAATATCCACCAGAGTATCTACTATCTCAACATACCTGAAGTATTGTTGAGTCAAGGTCTCACCAGCCTTGAAAGTAAAGTTCTCAAACTGCTGCTTCAAGAGATCCTTCTTGTTCTCTTGGGTTTCTTGGATCCTTCATACATCAGCTTCAATGCTTCCCATAAATCTTTAGCAGTCTTGCACTTCTTGAAGCGTCTGTAGACGGAGTTGGGGAGAGCAGTTTGGAGAGAAGTCATAGCCCTTTGATCTAGCTCTATTCTCTTCCTGTCTTCCTCTGAGTAATCATCCACATCTTTTGGAATGATGCGATTACCAGTGGCAGATGTAATGCTTGGTATGAAAGGACCATTGACAATGGAGTCCCACATCCTTGAATCTTGACACTTGATGAAGCCTTCCATTCTGATACACCATGTGTCAAAGTCTTCAGGGGTGATCATTGGGGACTTGGTCATGGTACCGGTTTCCATATCAGCCTTGGAGAGAGCGGCCATTTGAGTGAGTGGATTGTGGTGAGGAGTGAAAAACAGGTTGATTTGAATGGTAAGATCTCACAATCAAGAGCCTGGAGCTCTGATACCAATTGCAGGATCGAATAAGGGTCACTCAACAGATGGTTTTCTCTCAAACTCACCTTGAAACAACACTCAGCAAGTAGTCTATGAAGAGTTGATCATAATATAGCAAGTAGCAAGCAGTAAGAAAATAAACACAGCAAGTAAATTTTCAAGGTACTTTTATATATTGCTTCTCAACTCAAAGGATTACAAGACTCTTGGACTCAAATCGCTTATCTAAAGAGTTACATGGAGAAGATATATATAATACTACCTACAGCCGGTTATACTTTGATTCCAGCTGGACATCTCTAACCTTACATCTATACTACAAGACTCTAGGTGAGGTCTTTCAGACATTTTGCCTGAGAGTTGGTAGTCAGGACATGTCCCTGACTTACCTTTTGTCACCAACTAAAGTTGGTAACATGTACTAACATAAAAAGGTGAACAGTAGAATAAAGTATGGTCAACAACATGGCTGTTTAGGAAGATGCCATGTTGTATAAGAGGTCTGTAGCGGACTGTCAGGGACCATACTTTTATCTGCTGGACATAGCATTGTCTTCCGAAGGATAAAGTGCTTCGGAAGTATAACTTCTTCTGAAGCCACCTATACTTCGGAAGACTGCTTCTTCCGAGGCTTGGAGTCTTCTTTGTCTTCGGAAGCAGACTTTGTCTTCAACTCTTTCATCAGACTTTGTCTTCGGAAGCTCAGACTTTGTCTTCAGCTTTTTCATCAGATTTTGTCTTCGGAAGCTCTTTCAGACTTTGTCTTCGGAAGCTCTTTCAGACTTTGTCTTCGGAAGCTCTTTCAGACTTTGTCTTCGGAAGTTCTTTCAGACTTTGTCTTCGGAAGCTCTTTCAGACTTTGTCTTCGGAAGCTCTTTCAGACTTTGTCTTCGGCTGTTGTTCTTCAGACTCTCGGAAGATCTCTTGGTTGGCTTCGGAAGCCCTTCAATGTAGCACCAAAAATGACTATGAAGTGGTTTTGGTTGCACCAGCCTCATCATGATCCAACACTAACTTACATATATGTTAACTGCTTTAGTTCGTACAATATCCACAAAACTGACATATACGTAATATGTTAATATCTTTGTAACATAATCTACAATATTTGTTGTTTATTTATGACATACTTATTTGTTTATTCATTGACAAATTATTATGATTTTAACACTTTTACACAAATCTAAATATTATATTACGTATTCAATGGACACAACATCAATTAGTCAAGAATTCTAGTTTTCTTGATTTAAATTAGTGATTAACCAATATTTGTACACACGTAAACCTTTTCAATAGATACAAATAATCTTTCTCCATACATGTGTTCGCCTCAAATCAAAATTATATTTTGCTTTCTTCTTTAGTCGCTGGGCATGAGTATAAACGTTAGTTTCTTTTATAATTCTATTGGTTTTAAATAGGAAATAATTGTTTTGACATGTATTACATATAATCATAACAATCCGGGATTTTACATATATTTAGTGGGTTTCCAAAAATGAATTTGTGTGTTATTTACTTATATGCCCCTTATGCTTTCATTAAATAATTAATTAATTTACTAATTTATATTATTACCATTTCTAATCTCAACCATTGATTATTACAATCAATGGTTGATATAAGTTCCTCAAGTTCTCATTTTAAGAAGAGTTTTATAAAGAACCTACCTCATATATATATATATATATATATATATATATATATATATATATATATATATATATAGGATCAGGATCATTACAGAACCATTTTTTATTTTCAGAACCAAAAGAACCATTGACTTACGTAAATGTAAATTATAAACCATTGGTTTACATATATGTAAGTTAAATCCGGTGATTTTTAGTTATTTTTTTACAGTTTATTGTTCATGTCTGATATACACATATGTAAAACAGGTCAAGTATTACCAGACTTAATATACATTTATGTAAATCAATAGTTCTGTAGTTCTGAAAATAAAAAGTGGTTTTGTAATGATCCTAACCCTATATGTAATATATATATATATATATATATATATATATATATATATATATATATATATATATGTGTGTATGTATATATATATATTCTTGTTGTACTTATATATTTTATCTTTTTTTGCATTTATAAACGCATGCCTTCATCTTTTCTTTCCTTTTAATTATAAAACCTGTGCAATCTCCCGTTCAGATTTATAAGCTTAATCATTTTTATTAGTGAAATATACTATTGAAGTTAATTAAGATAGTATGTTTCTAATATATTATATACTAGCTTTAGTAAACCATTGCATTATACAGGTTGAATAAACAAAATATTAAACAGAATAAAAATCGTTAATTATAAACGATATACTAAAAGATGATACGATTGGAGTTACGTATGAGGAATAACTATAAGTAATAAAACAATCATATAAACTTTTTAAATTTTTTTATTTTTTCAAAGATAAAGTAACATTTTGTTTCAAAATAACGTTTAATTTACTTTTTTAAAAATTTCCTTACCACAACTTCCTATTTTAATTATCTTGTAATAAAAAATTTTCTTTAAAAAAACCAATTTTAAAATATAGTACATAAAAAGAGTTTGATTTTTTAGGAAAAATTCTTTTTATAAAAACCTATTTCCTAGATTTAAAATTAATAAAAAGATATCTTTCTTAATTTATTAAAAAACTAAATATAATATAAAAATAAATAAATAATATTATTAGTAATTAATGTAGTTATTTAATAGTATAGAGAAGCGAAAAAGTTTGATTAGAATGATTGTTGTGCTGACACGTGACATCCCCAATACACATTAAAGAATATTTTTCAAGTAAGTCTTAATTGCAGTCATATTTAGTCGTTGATCGTGTCATATGTTGATTTTGAGGATCTTTCATATTAGCTTATAGTATATGTATAGGAAGTCTAATACTTATTACTTTAATTCAACTGTTTTCTATCCTTAAAATATTTTAAAACTAGTCGTTAAATTAAATTAAAGGTTGTGATTAACTTTCATGGCAAGACACTATGGATGTTACATAAAGGATAATTTGTTTGCATGATTCCAGAATATTGGAATTTTTGTTAATTGCTAGTTAAACAATAACTATAAAACTTGTTTCACATTGACAGAAAAATAGATTTATAGAAGGTGCTTCAACGAAATATACATACGAAGTTAGTGGCTTAATAAAACAAATTGTTTGGGTTAAAGGATTAAAACAAATGGGCCTCACAATCTGTACTACAAATTAACAAAATGAAGAAATCGGTTAGGCCGTTAGGCCGTTAGGGGTTATGGTCGGTGGTCAATTTAACTAGAATCAGCCATAATCACCATTTAAGAACTTGACGAAAGTTTTTACTAAAAAACATGTTTAAACATTATAAAGGTCTTTCAAAACAGCTGGTAAACTTCGGTGCTCTTTAAAACAAAACTTCTTAGTCAAATAAAGGGTCTAGGATTTTACTAATTTAACGCAAGAGTGTAAACGAACCAAACAGTCAACGAACAGTTCGTGAACCGTTCGGTGGGAAGTCCATTTATGTTTTTTCGTTTAATAAATGAACGATACGAACAAGAAAATTCTATTCGTTTAGTTAAATAAACGAACATAAACAGAGTTCGTATTCGTTCATTTATGTTCATGAATGTTCGATAATGTGTTCGTTAACATTCATTTGTGTTTGTTCATTTAAAAGTTATGTTTGTGATAATTATGTTAAGTATTTATTTATATTTGGTGGATATTACATAATGTTTGTGATTTTAGTTATAAAATCGATATATGACGGTTTGTACTTATAAACTTAACAGTCATTTGCGTAGCTTCCCGATGGTATCACCCACCTTGGCTCGGACATCTGATCATACACCCTGCAGGCTGCAGCGATGATCAGTGGATGCACCGGTTCATGCCAGAAACTTTGACGGTATAAGCCATTCACCATGACAATATAAGTCGTTCACCATGATCGGTGATTCACCGATATAAGCAATTTTGACAATATGAAAATATAAGTAAAAGGAATATATTATTTCTTTAAGAAACCTATTAATGCAACACTCAATTTCCGAACCCACTGCATCATACAAACCCACACCACCTCTTCCTCTGTCTTCTCTTTTATGTTTCAGTTTCCCTATAAACTACACAATCAATGAACCCTTCAGCAAAGAAGTTTCTTTATTCAATAAATGAAAGAAGATGAACAAAAAATTGGCTCACTTAGTTTAACGAACGACACAAGCACATGTCCAGTTCGCTCATCTATGTTTGTGAACGCTATATTCATTCAATTAATTTAGGACATTACCTTATTAGTCAAATTTTATTAGAAGTGTTGACTCATTCTCTTTAGGCCCATCAGCTTATTAATTTGAAGTCAACCCATTCGTTAAGTGTTCAAGTTCTTCGTTGCTTCGTTTAAAGTTAAACGAACCAGAACACGAACAAGGCTCCATTGGTGTTCACAGGTTGCTAGCATGGTAGTTGTACCTATATTTTAACCGAAATAAGTACATAATAACCTATATGTACAGCCTAAAAAGTTATATGTACAACATCCTGAATTCCTGATGCACAAGCCCACCTTTGCGCCTCGTGACTGGGCTCAGACGCGTTTTTTAAAACCCAGGTTGCTACCAATCGCCTATAGCCCAACTAATTCCTATCAGCTTCTACACCAAGGCTGCATTGTATGTCTAAATGTTTATAGTTTTCGTCTTTCAAACATAGATCCAGCATAAACAATATACAATCTATAACCATGAAAACCTACAGAATCTCTAACTTCTACAACCTTGCTAAAACATATAAGAGGGTGCGAATGAAGTGCGTACTTTCAAAGAGCAGGTGCCATCTTGTTGCCTATATTTAATTGGCGACAACACTCTGGTGGGGTTCAAAGGGCGACAACCCTAGTGGCGATCGAGCTGTTAGCATGAAGAATTTTTTTTTTGACATGTGTGATTTTGATGACCTGAAAGAACCGATACCAAAGTAGTAGGTTGCTATCAATCATCAACAACAACTTTGGTTTTTTAGTAGTAGCTAATGCATCTGTTAATAGCACCAATAGTAATTATGATCACAATAGTAGTGTGGCTTCAATATCAGATACGAACCTTAGTAGCAAATAAGGTAGTTTGTAGTAAATTAATGACAAGTGGTAAAAGAAGTTACTAATAATAGTTGATAACAACTGAACAATCAGCTATCATGTCTTTTTATGTAGGCTCATGAGATTTCATATGATCTGAAATTGGGTTATGACCACCGCCACCCCTAATCGTCGATTGCCACCGACCGTCGTTGCTGAACCGTGTCTCGACGACGGGCGTTATCGGTTGGTGGCGGTCGATCGGCGGCGGGGGTCGGTTTTCGGCAACGGGCGCGGTTGGTGGTCGCGGTAGATTGTCGACGGTGACGGCGGCGGCAGTCGGTGGTATGTAGCGGCGATGATCGGTGATCATTGAGGTAGTGGCGGTTTGCAACGGGTGATAAATTCCAATTCCTTTCTAATGTATTGGCACTGAAAATGCATTTAGAATTTAAATTCCCTTTATAATTCCAATTCCTTTGAATTCCAAATCATTTGGAAAATATTGAATTCCAAATGCAGTTCCTTTGAATTACAATTCAAATTCCAATTCTAATTCTAATTCCAACAAATTTCGCGAATCAAACGCCCTAGGGATCTAAGATGTATAAAAGAAAATTATAATATTCTAGATATGTGTTATGAAGATCAACAAAATATAAAGTTTCTACTTCTATGATGTTATCAGTTTGACACATGTATACCCACTACGTGAGGTGTGACATGTTCACGTGTGGTATTCAGATTGACTCATTCATTAAACAATTAAACAATTATGTTTAAGTTAACTTATTTAACAATCAATATCTTTATCAACCTAAAATCTTATTATTTTTATATAGTGTTGATTTTTTTTTGTCGTGTTAGGAATCTAACGCCACTATTGAGTTGTGTTTGGAATTGAATTGAGTGGAGCCAGAAGACTCCACCAATGCCCTTCACCTATTGCAAGTCCCTTGATGAAAGGTTCTTAAATAAATTATATTATATTTTAGATATGGACTAATGCAATGTTGTTATTAACTTTCTAAAGTTGTAGTTGATGTGATCATTTGTGAAAAGCAAGTGTATTTCATAAATATTGAAATTTAAAGAGAAAATGTTTTATATGTCTTGTTTATTTAGTTTGGTGATGTTTGTTGGTGTTATGAAATGAACGCATGAATTTGATTTATGTATATAGTGTTTGGTTAATGCCAGTGAGTTTAAACTTTGGGTGTCAAACTCAAAATCTAGGTATGACCTAAAGTATAAGAGCATTCACAATTTATTCTTCATCATCATTCGTATAATTATATTAAAAATTATTATTTTTTCCCACTACAAGTTAGTAACTAAAAGGGTAAACCCCCATCTACTCTCGTTGTCTCTCTCCTTTTACTTCTAATGTTAAACTAGTTACCCCAAATGTTATTCTTCTTTATTTGTAATTTGTTACTCAAAGATCAAATCCAACATCCAAACGTTTAAAGATTAAACCGATTAACACGATAGATTTGGGATTAGACAAGTGTCGAGTTAGTTATTATATGAAAGAGAAAGTTCACAACTACATGAATCAAATAAAGTAAATGATCTTATTAATTCTGCACTATCTATCACACGCATTTCACCTTCACAATTCAAAGTTATGCTTTAGAATATCTCATGAAAACAAATAATGAGGTACTATTATTGATAAAGAAACACTAATCAGCTCTTTGACGGAAACAACATAGATAATTTAAGTGCATAAACAAAGTTTATCATTCATAATTTTTTAGCTTGTCACTAGTTGCCTTTGCCCAGTAGAGAAAAGTATAAAGTCCATGGGCATGAAAAAGCTAAAAAAAGTACATACAATACGGAGGCTTTAGTTAGACATTTAGATCCACACTACAAACACTCTGAAAGTTTATGTTTATAGCTTTAGTTATTGGTGACGCAAGTATAATAAAGGGTGGTTCTCTATATTATCATAGAGCTTATAGATGGCCTAAGTGATGTATTTAACGTGATAATTCCTGAGACACGTTTCTCATTGTTGGACGACACTTTGGATCAGTGAGAACACATGCGACTGCTACATTATAAGCACACATAATTTTCTTTTCAATCGACCTATCAGTTGGATAGGGGAGTCGTTTGTCCAATATATTTTCCAGCTTTGTCCCATGACCAGTCGAATAGTTCAGGGATGAGAGGAGGTCTCCAGGATGCTTTCCTACGATTATTTCAAGCGCCACCACCCCAAAGCTATACACGTCACATTTTTCAGTTGGAACCATGTTATATGCAAGTTCTACATCAATATATACCAAAGGATAATTAGCAGATTCCCAACAACTAATAGATATAAAACCGAGTAAGATTACGTAGAAATACCTGGGGCAATATATCCCAAAGTTCCCATAACTACTGTTTGGTTAGAGGAATCCGGATCAAGCAATCTGGCTGCTCCAAAGTCGGCAACAAATCCTTCCATCTCTGAGTTTAAGAGAATATTGTTGCTTGAGATGTCTCTATGAACAATAGGAGGGCTGCAATCATGATGCATGTATGCCAAAGCATGGGCTACATCTTTGATGATGTTCACCCTCTTGTTCCAGTCCACTTGAACAGCTAATTCACTGAAACTTAAGGCGCAAAATAGGCTCCCTTTTTCCATGTATTCATATACAAGGAAGTTGCATGTGTTATGCAAACAAAAACCATAGAGTTTGACAACGTTTTTGTGCCTTAGGTTTGTTAACACTTGGATCTCGTTCTTGAAACTCTGGTTGAATAATGGTTGCTCGGCTTCAAAGCGATGAAGTTTTTTCAAAGCAAATGTTTTACCGTCAGGCAGTTTCGCTTCGTAAACACTACCATAGGCGCCCGTTCCAATGCAGTATTTGAGATCAAAATCCTCTGTTGCAGCGATGAAGTCTTCGTATGCAATTGTTCCATCATAATTCAGTATTGAGCACACATTTCCATGTTTTGTTGTTTCTGGATGGATGTTTTTTGCTATTGCCTTGCGATTTTTGTAACACATGTAAACAAAAAGCAAGAAATAGAGTCCCAAGATGAGGGGAAGAAAAATGGCCAAAAGAAGAACCAACTTGTTTTTTTTAAAATGATCTTCACATATTTGTCCCCTTAAAGCATTGCATGAAAAGCCAAATTCTTTATTTGCAGTCAAATTATTGAGAGATTGGTGCAAGAACTTCAAATACTTGAACTTCAAATTGTTAAGTTGTTCTCCAACAAAATGATTACTTCTAAGGTCCAGGTACTCTAAGTCTTTGCAAATATAAAGACTTGTGATAGCTCCGGTCATCTGATTCATCGAGAGGTGAAGATTTCGTAGGTGACATGGATTTTGAAACGACACGTTTCCTGACAACTGGTTTGATGATAAATCAAGGTAAGAAAGGTTTCCAAATTTAGGATGAACAGGACCCACAAGACTATTATTATTAAAGTCGACATGCATTAAGTAAGTCAAATTGGCTAAATCCGGAGGTATGTGGCCACTTATGGCATTCTTGCCAAGGTTTAAATATTCTAACCGGCTTAGGTTACCAAAATTTGAGGGGATTGGGCCGTCAAAATTGTTGTCACCCAGATCCAATGATTGTAGGTTTTGCAAATGACCAATTTCCTTTGGGATGTTTGCATTGAGATGATTTGTGCTTAAGGATAAGTATACGAGGTTGACCATGGAACCATACGATGATGGGAGTGGACCTGTAAGTTGGTTATGACGAAGAGAAAGGACTGTTAAATTAGTGAGATTGGCGAGGGAAACCGGCAACTTACCGCTAAAATTGTTATAAGAAAGAACCAGATATTCCAAACTAATGAGATTGTTGAAAGTGATAGGCAACTCACCACTAAAATTGTTATAAGAAAGAGATAGGTATAGTAAATGGGTGAGATTGGTGAAAGAGTGGGGTAAGTTACCACTAAAATTATTATAAGAAAGAGATAGGTATAGTAAATGGGTGAGATTGGTGAGGGAAACAGGTAACTCACCACTGAAGTTGTTACCAGAAAGATAAAGGTTTTCCAAACGGATGAGATTGGTGAAAGAGTCAGGTAAGTTACCACTGAAATTATTATCAAAAAGATCAAGGTCTTTCAAATTTGTGAGATTGTCGAGCGAAACAGGTAATTCACCACTGAAGTTGTTACTAGAAAGATCAAGGTATAGTAAATGGGTGAGATTGGTGAGGGAAACAGGAAACTCACCACTGAAATTGTTATTAAAAAGATCAAGGTATTCCAAATGGATGAGATTGGTGAAAGAGTAAGGTAAGTTACCACTGAATATGTTCCAAGAAAGACCAAGGTGTTGTAAATGGGTGAGATAGGTGAGGGAAACAGGAAACTCACCACTGAAATTGTTACTAGAAAGATCAAGGTATTCCAAACGGATGAGATTTGTGAAGGAAACAGGTGGTAAGTTACCTGTGAGTCGATTCATGGAAAGTGAAAGATAGGTGAGATTTGACAGCAAACCAATCTGCTCTGGGATGCTTCCTTCAACACCACAACCATCAATAGTAAGACGAACAAGGTTTGGAAATGAAGAGAGGTGAAGACTTTCGAGTCTTCGACCAACAAGGTAATGACCGGATAAGAATATCCCATTGACACTTCCTGCTTCATTGCAGTCAATTCCTACCCATTTACAGTGATGTGAAGAAGCGTTTGCATATGGCCACCAAGCTCGCAAAGCTTTTTCCTCTAATGATTTGTTGAAACCATTAGCAATGGTGGTTTCTGATAAGATGAAAAAGAGCAGAACAACATGAAATAGATGACTGGTGGAAGAAGTAATAATAGTATTCCACATCCTATCGTATAAATATAATATTGTATTGTTTATTTTCAGCAGGCTAAGTGAATAAGTGTGATTTATTTTAATGCTTTCTCAACTGGTGGTAATTATATATATATAAAAATATTAGTTCCCAAGACGTGTGAAGTTTAGAAGTCAATGGCCAAGAGGAAACTTTAGTCAACAAAATTATGTCTCTTTCTCTTAAATTCTAACCCCTGTTAAGGGTTGGGATATGATTGCTATTCAAGTCAATAATGAAATATAAGCCACTCATTCTTTGCAAAATATCTCTCTTTTTTATTATCATTATCCTATATGTTTATAAAGCAAGTGAAAGAAGCAGTAATATTGGTTTTATTTGGGTTTGGCCACAGTAGTTATCTGATTTTACGTTTTGAACCCTCCTCAAAGGAGTTTATAGAGAGATTAGAGGGGAAAATAAGAGAAGACTCGTAGGCCTCTTATCTGGTTCATTGGTAAAGAGAGAGAGAGAGGGGAGCAACTCCACGGTCGTTTACTTCATGAACCGCCTTCGACTGTAGCATGCACCGCCTCCGCTGAGGAAAAAAATCTGGGCTGCGGTTGAGTCATTGTTGTGACGGTGACGATGGTGATGGTGGTAGGGACGTGGATGGTCGCCCTTTCATTTCCCGCTAGATCGTCGCAATGGAGGCGGTGACGCTCCGGAAACAACCCGATTTCTTACCTCCAGTGACGGGTGCCCCTGTTTCCAATGATCAGGAGTCGGCCGCCACGTCGGGCGATGTTGTCGACCTTCGTGATGGCGGCGATGACCTTGGAGATAACCAACGCTCGGCCTCCCGTTTTCGGTAGAGGTATGGCTACGGTCGTTTTCTTGCCGGTCATGTGTCAATGGTGAACGTTGGACAGCCGTGGTGGCCCCTGTTTCACCGTCTCTCTCTCTGATTCCCTCTTGTAACATCTCGTATTTTCCGTTAATTGAAAATTTACGTCGTTAATTTTTGTAAGGACCATTGTTGGCAATTATGAAACTTATGGATTATTCATGCTTATTTCTTTGTTGTCTTTATTTTATATATATATATATATATATATATATGAAAGTAATAATCAAACTAATAAATATAATAATAATAACACTACTAAAAATAATAACAATAATAATAACTAGGATAATACCAATAATAATGAAAATCTTATAATAATTTATTATTAACTTAAAAAGTGTTTAAAACTTAAAGTAATTAAGTTGAGGGAGTTGTTTGTCAAATTATAAACTTCAAAAGAAAGTTTAAGCATAAAATGTTAACAAATGAAACAACAGGGACCCTTTGTGTAAATTAATAAAGAGAATTCAGGTTTCTCCTTTTCTCCCCGTATTTCCGGCGCCGGCCCGGCAACTCTCCGGCCGAGCTCCGGCAATCTCCAAAACGCCATTAAAACAGCGAATTAAATCTCAAAACCGGTCCAAATCGATTCGTGAACCCACTTCGAACCTGAATGAAGGCATTAATTCGGTTTTAATCAAGTTAATGATGGTATTTAATGGTGAAACCGAACTAACAAACACCGATCGAGTGAAACATATACAATCAGGTGCATTTATACGAATTAATACCACCATATGGATGTTCTAAAACTGTTGTCGAACTCAATTTCATCTGCAACACAACCACACACCACCATCAATCCTACTCTTCTTTGCGGACCTGCAACTTAGTCAAACTCCACCATGTGGGCATTTTAACCAAAATTGATCAAGGTCTTTGAATCATAAACCACTTTAGAAGCTTCCTACAAAATGAATTGGTTTATCATTACCATTTGCATCTCAAATCGGATTCAATATTTCCGCGGTTATATCTGTTCTTGCTATCATCGGGTTCGACTTCAAATCAGGTAATAAAGCATACAATCATATTCGTATGTTCTCAACAAACGAAAACCCTAATTTAATTTCATTAATACAGTGCTATTGATGTTCAATTTGGATCCAAATCGTTCTAGGGTTCATATGGATTTGGGGGTTAATTTTTAATGTTTTAAAAATTTAAAAGGAAGCTTTTAAACAGATGTGGGCTGTAGCCCACCTGGTAACACGCGGCCACCATGAGCAGGAGGTCCCGGGTTCAAACCGGGCCTCTGCCACTTTTGTGTTTATTAGTTTTTTTGTATATTTTATAATTCAGAAAATTAGTATTACCTTATTAAATCAAAATAAAAATTATTTTGTTAACTAAAACAATTTCAGAAATTATCAAATAAATTTTAAGGGTTTTTAAAACTTATTTTTTTAGATTAACTCAAATTATAAAATAAACATTATTAATTATTTTATGCAATTTAAATGCTATAAATTTATTATAGCACAAATTTAGATTATTTCAGAACATTTTAAATCCACCATTATTGTAAATGATTTATTATTCACATAATTATTTAAATCATAATATAAATAATTATTTATTCAATTATTCATTTAACCATGATATCATGAATAGTTAATCATTTAAATGACTAATTATTTAACTATGTTGTAACGTAAATAATTATTAAATTAGTTACTTCTTTACATAATATATACTTAACATTTATTAAACCAATTATTATAAATTAAATTATTTGATTTCATTAATCATTCATGTTCGTACTCAAGTATAAATGATTTATTTTATCTTTATTGAATCTAAATATAATTGATTACAGTATCTTATCTTATTATCATAATTATCAAAACCCCAAATTCCAATTACAACCCTAATTCATATCAAGTCATTAATCTTAACTTTATTCTAATCCTAAGACACGAAATCTTAGGTTGAATCATGAAGGAATCGTTGGAACCATCTTATTTTGTTATTATTATCATCCTACATCTAGTGAGTTTTCCTTGCCCCTTTTTACTTTATTTCACACTATTTTGGGGTGAAACATGATACTTATACAACTTACACTTATAAACGTTTGAGACTCGTAAAGCACTTGCAATTCATCTTTATATTTTGTCATGGTTATTTGTATGTTGTAAGTGATTATATGAGATACATAGTTTGTTTACAATCATTAACTATTGCTAGCCTGGCGACGTCTTAGATCTTTGGGCCTGACAAGCCTATTTGGTGCTAAAGTCGATGTATTGCCGACTCCTAGGAGCCGTATGCTTGTGCACTAGGGAACCAAATACACTTAGCCAATCTTATATACTTGTAATCAAGTCGAGGTTTGGTTGTAACGATATGTGTTCTATAACCTTACTAACTTATAACCTATGACATGAATTGCTACTTGTAATCTTTTCATATTATGTATGAAAACCTTGGAAACTCACCAACTATTTATAGTTGACCTTTTATTTTTATCATGTTTCAGAAAAACCCCCAAGCTTGAAGTGCACTTATGTTGCTGGCATAATCTAGGACTTGGACCTAGTTAATAAAATCAATTGATTGTACTTTGTTATGTCTTGTCAAATATTAGTTCATTGTTGAAACTTATGAATGTAATATTACCTTTGAAACTTATGAATAATATATTTGGATTTAATAATAGCGTTATGTGGCTGTGAACGATCTTAACTCTCACACCTCGACGTTTCCGCCGTCAAGGTTGGGGTGTGACAGATTGGTATCAGAGCTCATAACTATAGGGATTTAGGTTATTAGAAATGGTGACCTAGACTATAGGCTATGCATGAACCTCATAGGAAAATCCTTATAATCTTGTGTATACTTATTGTTGCATGTCACATGATGCTATCTATTTAGGGATGCCTTTTGTGCAACTTGATGCTTTAGCATAGGATTGCCTTTTAAATGTTTAAAACTTAGTTACTTGTCTCCCTAAACTTAACTTTGACTCTTTGACTCTCCCCGACAAATGAACTTCCTAAACCTATTCTCAACGACATGTGGAATCTACACTTATCATCGTGGGATTAATTCCTTAGACTCTATGTCTAATCTATGAAAATCTCATCAAGGTTTTGATTTCATGAACCTAAGAAATTTGTGTGACACATAGACACCTGTATTCTGGATTTCCTGGCAAAAGGCCTTCGGGCTAAGGCAAGCATATCGTATAAATCTCATTGCGAGACCAGTTATGCTTACCTGGGGATTTCTGGGATGAGTGATAAACTATGGTTAACATACACAAGTTTCTAAGGCCAATGAGTCAATTTACCTTGACATGTCAACGATTCCAAATGGTAATGCGTTACCAAATGGGACCATTCTCTTTGTATCTTAAAAATCTTTGATTCCTTGAACTGGTTTCTTCTCATTCTTATCATACATAATGTTCCTGTGATATTGAACTCGTCTTACCTTTCAACACCTACGTTTAAACATCGTTACACGTTAGGCGTTTCATGTAGCTATTTCTATACCTTGATCAACGTGTACATGACTCTTGTTATACCCAAAGATATTGGGAATCTAAACCGAATGATCTTTAAAACTTTAAATCGTTACTTATGGTTTTCAAATCTTCCTAAGGGTGTGTCCCATAACTAAAGACATTCAATGTTGTAGGTGAAATTCCTACATCTCGGGATACTCTGCTAATTGAATGTTAATTTTGTTAACTCAAATATTATAAGTGGTCACTCACCTCAATGATCGAATAAACTAATTATAACTTTGTTACCACTTATAAGTACGCGTGTCTTCAATATGGCTGACCTCATAATTTGAGAAGTCCATGTATTCCCTTCGATTGTGAATCGAATGTTCACATCTCATTATGATGTCGAATCATTCTTGTCCTTGATCTTGTCTTCCTGATTTAAATTATTCAAGATTTGAACACCATCATAACAAATTCTGCTATCTTGAACTTTGATCTTAGGCTTGTAAACATGATTTTCTCTTTTGTTACATTGATGTAACTTGAAATTTCCTGAATTTCTAATTGATATTCTTTTTCTTTTCGCTGTTATGTCAAACTTCATACCGTTTGCACCATGGGAGATGCAAGAGTTTGTAAGTCAAGCTATGATTAAGAACATTCGTATCTCCTAAATGATTTTAACTCATCAAAACAGGGGTGATTCCCTTACTTTGATGATTCCCTATTCGTTTTGATAAATGGTTTCCAATCGTGTGTTTTATGAAATTTCATCCTCTGGATTGGGGTGATTACCTTATCTTGAGGATTGACTTCAATTATTTTCTTTGGAACTTACATTTCACAAATGACATGATCTCACCAAAATAGGGTTGAAACCCGTACTTTGGTGACAAATGTCAATTCTCGATTGTTTTCTTGTTATTATAAAGCTCAATCATCAAGATAGGCGTGAATTCCACACCTTGATGATAATTTCATTGATTGTATTTTCTCAAAGGAAACGACCTCATCAAAGTAGAAGTGAATTCTGGATTTTGATGAAGAAGTTTATCTTGTTATATTTTATTTTTGTAAAACTTCACCGTTAAGATAGGAGTGATGTCCCTTACCTTAATGGTGAGTTACCTCATCTTATTTCTGTGGATCCTCAATAATGAGTTAGGATCGAGCTTTTTGATTGGTAACTTAGAGGTCATACCTTGGGAATATACCATCAAGTTAGGAGTGAAAACCACACCTTGATGACTATTCTCATTTCTTGATCTTCAACTTACCAAGGTTGTAATCAAGTGGCGAGAAGCATGTAGTAACTTGAAGGGTGAAACAATGTTAGTGTTTTGACCTATCAAGCCAAAGCATGATCTCCGAACTTGAAAAGAGACCCGATCACTTTAGGTTGATTTTGATTCCGAGCTTGGAGTATGTAAATTCTTAAATCGATTTCTTTTCCTTTATCTTCATGTTTTGATTTGATCTAGCTATATGAAACCATTTATTCCTTATTCAACGACTTTCATTTTGAGTTGTCATCAAAACCTGATTACGCGATGGTAGCCTTCCTAAACAATATTTCGCCTAAAGACATTATCAAATTATGTTCATGTCTTTCTAGTCATACAAATGTTCTCAGTTGTGCTTATGGTTTGTTGAACTGCATATGTAAACTGTACTTAGAGATTGCTACCGTGCAAAACATGTTTACAAATACCTTTCTTATTGTTTGCGTCATTACTTGAATCGCTTTTGAATCCTTAACCTTGGAAATCTTTAAAACTCTACTTGATTTCGATCAACGAGACTCGTTATTACCTACATTATGACGTGGAGATACATAAACCTTCGTAACTTGTAGTCATGGGTTTGACATAAAGGAAAAGATATAACTTGGTATGTGTCCAAGTGTCTTACCTTCACATATGACAAGACCTAACATTCGTGATCCTATGGATCTCCTGTTTAACTTTTTTTTCAACTGAAATGCTTCTTATCTTAGAGGTTATGACGACAATTGGTGCATTAGAGACCGATTGTCTAATCTCATATTAACTCATGTGAGATAATAAGTCGAGAAATTGACTTGTATCTATCTCAAATAGTCGTATACCATGGTATGTCGTTAAACACCGATCGTTGATTTTGAAGATCGATTCATCTTCTTGCATTTAGCAATGTTCCTAACCATCGTCGTGAACTCATCCCAAAATCTTCGCATATCGTATTATTCTTAGACCGATGGTTGGTCAAAGGAGGAATACATATTCACAAGATATGCGTTAATGTCGTTTCATATGGTGACGTTTGGGATTCTTAAATTCTGACGGTTAACCTTTCTTATCATTGTTGGTCTTTTATTGATTTCTAGACATCACCTTACCACGAAATTATATTCTGAAATTATGATTTATAAGTCCAACATACCATGGTAACTCGTCATCATTTTCTAACTTTTCAACTCAAAACGTCTCGTATTTCACTGGAAGAGTTCAAGTTGGCATATATTATGTCAAGAATCTTGTAAGATTCCATAAAGTGAAACATCTCACCCGTAATCAAACGCTAACCACAGTCCGTTAGTAGACTTATCTTTCATCATAAGTCTTCTGTTCGTTTAAGTTTCATTCTTAATTTCGGGACGAAATTCTTAAAAGTTGGGGAGACTGTAACATCTCGTATTTTCCGTTAATTGAAAATTTACGTCGTTAATTTTTGTAAGGACCATTGTTGGCAATTATGAAACCTATGGATTATTCATGCTTATTTCTTTGTTGTCTTTATTTTTTTTATATATATATATGAAAGTAATAATCAAACTAATAAATATAATAATAATAACACTACTAAAAATAATAACAATAATAATAACTAGGATAATAGCAATAATAATGAAAATCTTATAATAATTTATTATTAACTTAAAAAGTGTTTAAAACTTAAAGTAATTAAGTTGAGGGAGTTGTTTGTCAAATTATAAACTTCAAAAGAAAGTTTAAGCATAAAATGTTAACAAATGAAACAACAGGGACCCTTTGTGTAAATTAATAAAGAGAATTCAGGTTTCTCCTTTTCTCCACGTATTTCCGGCGCCGGCCCGGCAACTCTCCGGCCGAGCTCCGGCAATCTCCAAAACGCCATTAAAACAGCGAATTAAATCTCAAAACCGGTCCAAATCGATTCGTGAACCCACTTCGAACCTGAATGAAGGCATTAATTCGGTTTTAATCAAGTTAATGATGGTATTTAATGGTGAAACCGAACTAACAAACACCGATCGAGTGAAACATATACAATCAGGTGCATTTATACGAATTAATACCACCATATGGATGTTCTAAAACTGTTGTCGAACTCAATTTCATCTGCAACACAACCACACACCACCATCAATCCTACTCTTCTTTGCGGACCTGCAACTTAGTCAAACTCCACCATGTGGGCATTTTAACTAAAATTGATCAAGGTCTTTGAATCATAAACCACTTTAGAAGCTTCCTACAAAATGAATTGGTTTATCATTACCATTTGCATCTCAAATCGGATTCAATATTGCCGCGGTTGTATCTGTTCTTGCTATCATCGGGTTCGACTTCAAATCAGGTAATAAAGCATACAATCATATTCGTATGTTCTCAACAAACGAAAACCCTAATTTAATTTCATTAATATAGTGCTATTGATGTTCAATTTGGATCCAAATCGTTCTAGGATTCATATGGATTTGGGGGTTAATTTTTAATGTTTTAAAATTTTAAAAGGAAGCTTTTAAACAGATGTGGGCTGTAGCCCACCTGGTAACACGCGGCCACCATGAGCAGGAGGTCCCGGGTTCAAACCGGGCCTCTGCCACTTTTGTGTTTATTAGTTTTTTTGTATATTTTATAATTCAGAAAATTAGTATTACCTTATTAAATCAAAATAAAAATTATTTTGTTAACTAAAACAATTTCAGAAATTATCAAATAAATTTTAAGGGTTTTTAAAACTTATTTTTTAGATTAACTCAAATTATAAAATAAACATTATTAATTATTTTATGCAATTTAAATGCTATAAATTTATTATAGCACAAATTTAGATTATTTCAGAACATTTTAAATCCACCATTATTGTAAATGATTATTATTCACATAATTATTTAAATCATAATATAAATAATTATTTATTCAATTATTCATTTAACCATGATATCATGAATAGTTAATCATTTAAATGACTAATTATTTAACTATGTTGTAACGTAAATAATTATTAAATTAGTTACTTCTTTACATAATATATACTTAACATTTATTAAACCAATTATTATAAATTAAATTATTTGATTTCATTAATCATTCATGTTCGTACTCAAGTATAAATGATTTATTTTATCTTTATTGAATCTAAATATAATTGATTACAGTATCTTATCTTATTATCATAATTATCAAAACCCCAAATTCCAATTACAACCCTAATTCATATCAAGTCATTAATCTTAACTTTATTCTAATCCTAAGACACGAAATCTTAGGTTGAATCATGAAGGAATCGTTGGAACCATCTTATTTTGTTATTATTATCATCCTACATCTAGTGAGTTTTCCTTGCCCCGTTTTACTTTATTTCACACTATTTTGGGGTGAAACATGATATTTATACAACTTACACTTATAAACGTTTGAGACTTGTAAAGCACTTGCAATTCATCTTTATATTTTGTCATGGTTATTTGTGTGTTGTAAGTGATTATATGAGATACATAGTTTGTTTACAATCATTAACTATTGCTAGCCTGGCGACGTCTTAGATCTTTGGGCCTGACAAGCCTATTTGGTGCTAAAGTCGATGTATTGCCGACTCCTAGGAGCCGTATGCTTATGCACTAGGGAACCAAATACACTTAGCCAATCTTATATACTTGTAATCAAGTCGAGGTTTGGTTGTAACGATATGTGTTCTATAACCTTACTAACTTATAACCTATGACATGAATTGCTACTTGTAATCTTTTCATATTATGTATGAAACCTTAGAAACTCACCAACTATTTATAGTTGACCTTTTATTTTTATCATGTTTCAGGAAAACCCCCAAGCTTGAAGTGCACTTATGTTGCTGGCATAATCTAGGACTTGGACCTAGTTAATAAAATCAATTGATTGTACTTTGTTATGTCTTGTCAAATATTAGTTCATTGTTGAAACTTATGAATGTAATGTTACCTTTGAAACTTATGAATAATATATTTGGATTTAATAATAGCGTTATGTGGCTGTGAACGATCTTAACTCTTACACCTCGACGTTTCCGCCGTCAAGGTTAGGGTGTGACACCTCTTTTTTAGATTGAAACATTAGGGTTTTTTGATTCAAGGATTTTGATGTTGGTTTCATCTGCTGTTTTTATTTGTTGGGTGGATTTATGTTGAATTATTTTCTTTGATTAATGGATGGTTAAGAATCACAGTTGCACATTTGATGTTTGGTTTTACCATGTTGTTGAGTGAACACTATTCTCCTTATTTGAAGAACTGTCAAAATTGCTTTGTTGCTTTGGTGTGTTTCTATTGGTCTTTTTGTTAGTTGGGGTTTTCTTATGAATATCTCCTGTCTAAACTCTGATTTTATGTTGATAATGTTGATGGTGGTCACATTTGTTATATGTAGTCCTATTAGAACTGGTTTATTGCGTTTGTAGTGGATTTTCGGGCATGCCAACGCTCAGGAATACCTCTGATCTGGATGGTGTTCCTTTGATGTTGGTTTGATGATAGTTGAGCTTAAGCGTAATTCACCTGCCTGTTTTATTTAGCATTGTTCTGTTGATGTTGTTTTCTCCATTGTGGTATGACACTGATGATTGTAAGTTTGGGAATTGTTTTAATACGATCTAGCTTTTTCATTTGGCACATATGGATAGGCGATGAAAGTATAACAAACGACGTGGTGTTCAATGTTTTGGCGTGGTGAACACGTTGTTTGCAGCCACAATGAACCGTCCCCTCTAAGCCTATGAATATAATGTATAATCGTTATTTAAGTGTGCCAAAAAATGTTGGTTAGTGTCGGTTGACGCCCGCTGCGAAGCGCGGCCTGTTTTCCACTAGTTTTATTAAAATTATAATAAACGGAGATGAGTAAAATGAGTAACAAAAAAAACTTAATAAACTGAAACTCTCTATTGTTTAAAATAAAAGGTATGTAATCCCAACAAAAGTTCAAATAGGTTTTATATTTTATAAATATTTTTTGATTGTAAATAATTTAATTTTTATTTTATAAGTTTGTTTTCAAAAAATATTTTTTCTATTGGAAACTAAAATGAGGTGGGATTTATTTAAAAACTAGGTAGCTACATTTGAGGGCTCTTATTTTAAGTCAAATAGATGAATTCATTTTTTAAGTTGTATTTAAAAAAAAGTTATATTAATCTCTCTATTTTGTTTCTGTCAAATTTTATTCACTTGATTATTATTATTTCATTCACAGCATTCAATCTCTCCTTCAAGTCATAAAGTAAATTAATTTTTATTAGTAAAATTGAAGTTAATCAATATCAAAAGTTTTAGAATGATGCTAATATACACACATATTGAAAAACATTTCCGGTGTAGGTTCTGATTGTAGTCATAGTTGATCGTGGAACTTGTAGTATGTTGATTTTAAGGATCTAAAATAATAGCTTTAAGTCTTTTAAGTATATGTATTTAGTAACAATGAAAGTCTAATACATACTGTTTTAATTCAATTATTCTCTATCTTTAAAATATTTGAAGTTACAAAACATCAAGAAACAGTTAACCGGTTGTGATCCATCTAACCCAGATTAGAAATTTTAGTTTTTCAAGCCCCGTGAAATTTAGTCCACAAGATTCTCTCTTTTTTCCCATAATTTCTAACCAGTGTTGTTGAGACCGGATCGGACCGGCCGGTTCGACCGGTTCGACCGCGAATCGGTGGCTGGTCCGGTCCGGTCGAGGGTGATTCGTTTTTGATCATTTGAACCGGCCGGTCCGAACCGAACCGGCGGTTGGACCGGCGAACAGGCCCGGTTCCGACCGGTTTTCTGATTTTTTTTTTATTTTAGTGGGTAAAAACGGGATGTTAAACCATAAATTAGTACGTAGGATATAGAAATATAGTTAAGTTTTATATATAACTATAAAATATATGTATAAATCATATATAAATTACTTATATTTAATTACATATATAAATATAATTAAAATATAGTTAAATCCGGTCTATCCGGTCCGACCACCAAACCAGTAAGGCGTCCGGTTCGACGTTCGGTTCGACGTTCGATCCGGTTCTGAAAACATTGTTTCTAACCATCTTAGAGGTTGGGATATGATTGGTGGTATCTTAGTATCTCATAAATTATCCTTCACGAATGGTTCTACATAAGCGTATTATACAAGTTAATAATATAAAACAAACTATTCATAAATAAGTGTCCTTGTTTTGATATCATTTATATTAAGAATATATATATATATATATATATATATATATATATATATATATATATATAATATATATATTCTTGTTGTACTTATATATTTTATTTTATTTTTGCATTTATAGACGCATGCCTTCATCTTTTCTTTCCTTTTAATTTATGCCTTCATATTGCATTTATTTTTGCCAATCTCCCGTTCAGAGTTATAAGCTTAATCATTTTTATTAGTGAAATATACTATTGAAGTTAATTAAGATAGTATGTTTCTAATATATTATATACTAGCTTTAGTAAACATGTGTATTATACGGGTTGAATAAATAAAATATTAAAAAGAATAAAAATTGTTAATTATAAAAAAATATACTAAGACATGATACGATTGGAATTACGTATGAGGAATAACTATAAGTAATAAAACAATCATATAAACTTTTTAATTTTTTTTATTTTTTCAAAGATAAAGTAAACATTTTGTATCAAAATAACATTTTAAAAAAATTACATTTTTTAAAATTTCCTTACTACAACTTCCTATTTTAATTATCTTGTAATAAAAAATTTACTTTAAAAAAACCAATTTTAAATTATATTACGTAAAAAGAGTTTGATTTTTTAGGAAAAATTGTTTTTATAAAAAAACTATTTCTATAGATTTAAAATTAATAAAAGATCTCTTTCTTAATTTACTAAAAAACTAAATATAATGTAAAAATAAAGAAATAATATTATTAGTAATTAACGTAGTTATTTAATAGGATAGAGAAGCGGAAAAAGTTTGATTAGAATTATTGTTGTGTCGACACGTGACACCCTCATTTACCCTTTTATTAGTTTAGTAAGATAAGATACACATTAAAGAATGTTTTTCAAGTAAGTTTTAATTGCAGTCATATTTGGTCGTTGATCGTGTCATATGTTGATTTTGAGGATCTTTCATATTAGCTTACAGTATATGTATAGGAAGTCGAATACTTATTACTTTAATTCAACTGTTTTCTATCCTTAGAAGATTTTAAAACTGGTAGTTTAATTAAATTAAAGGTTGTGCTTAACTTTCATGGCAAGACACTATGGATGTTATATAAAGGATAATTTTGTTTGCATGATTACAGAAATATTGGAATTTTTGTTAATTGCAAGTTAAATAATAACTATAAAACTTGTTTCACATTGACAGAAAAATAGATTTATAGAAGGTGCTTCAACGAAATATACATACGAAGTTAGTGGGCTTAATAAAATAAATTGTTTGGGTTAAGGGATTAAAACAAATGGGCCTCACAATCTGTACTATAAATTAACAAAATGAAGAAATCGGTTAGGCCGTTAGGGTTTGTGGTCAGTGGTCAATCTAACTAGAATCAGCCACAATCACCATGTTTAAAACATTATAAAGGTCATTCAAAAAAGGTGGTAAACTTCGGTGTTCTTCAAAACAAAACTTCTTAGTCAAATAAAGGGTCTAGAATTTTACTAATTTGACGTAAGACTGTAAACGAACCGGACGTTCAACGAACAGTTCGTGAACCGTTCAGTGGGAAGTCCGTTTATGTTCTTTCGTTATATAAATGAACGAATACGAATAAGAAAATTCTATTTGTTTAATTAAATGAATGAACATAAAAAGGAGTTTGTGCTCGTTCATTTATGTTCATGAATGTTCAATAATATGTTCGTTAACATTCGTTTGTGTTCGTTCATTTAAAAGTTATGTTTGTGATAATTATGTTAAATACTTATTTATATTTAGTGGATATTGCATAATGTTTGTGATTTTAGTTATAAAATCAATGTATGACGGGTTTTTTTCTTCGTTTTAGGAAATTTCATTTGCATTCATGAATATTTGTGTGTGTTTGCTTGCCTTCGTTTGTGTTCGTTTATTTTCGTGAACATTTCATGAAAAGATTCATTTACTTAATGAACGAACACGAACAAGAAATCTTATTCGGCAAGCCTTCGTGAACAGTTCTCGAACAACTTATTTTTTTAATAAACAAACACGAACAAAGTTATTTTCGTGAATAGCTCATGAACAAATTTATTTCCTTAATGAACAAACACGAACAAAGTGATGTTCGTATTCATTCGGTAAGTTTACAGCCCTAATTTGATGGGACATTTGATCCACCATAAACCAACCATGCATGAAAGGTATTTTGAGAAAACTCTATCTTTAAAGTTTTAAACAAACATTATTCTCTCTAACTATATCACAACTCTTTCAAATGTTTTTCATCATTGTTTCTCCATTACACCTTAAATCTTTTTAATTTTATTTGTTGATTCTCAATTGTTTCGACTATTTAGGCGGTCTTTGACTTCAAATGTTTTTCTAAAATATAGTTTTCTCATTTTCATTGCACAATATTAATATTTTGACTTTTATTCATCACGTTTTAAGAAAACACGTATGTACGCATACTTAAGTAGTGTTTATAGTAACAGTCATTTTGTACTTATAAACTTAACCGGCAACAAATAAGCACTTAATGTTATCAGCAGACATTTTAAGTGGTGTGCTTTACAATTAAAATATTAATTATCCTACAAAATCTAAGAATTATTGTTAAAAAAACACTAAATAGAGAATTTTAGAGTATCAATAACGGTTTGTGAAGAAACCTTTATCAAGTCTGTACACAAACAAAGATGCACAAACAAACATTTTTGGGTGTCTTTATTCAATTCATTAACAAAAGCAATAAAAGTCATAATAGCAGATTGACAAAACATACAAAAACTATTTTTGAGGTGTCTCATCATTGCTCTCAACATATATGAATACATAAGCATGATGAGCAAATATATGACAAACACCAGTTCCATAAAACACGGTGCAAGTTTCACTTGGTCCGCCAGTGAAGAAAGTCTTAATTTACGCCTGTTGATCTTTTTCTGCAGCGAAGAAGCCTGTATAAAACTGTCAGGGGGTAACTAGGGACATAAATGTAAACTGGTACAATCCTATCGCAACCCCTAACAAAGGAGTACGAGTAGTGGTAGTATCCACCGCCATTTCGCAGCTTCCCATTAATATCACCCACCTTGGCTCGGGCATCTGGTCATACACCCTGCAACAATGATCAGTGGATGCACCGGTTCAAGCCAGCAAATTTAACGGTATAAGCCATTCACCATGCGAATATAAGTCGTTCACCATGATCTATGATTTCACATCGCGATATAAACAATTTTGATAATATAAAACAATAAGTAAAAGAAATATATTATTTCTTGAAGATACCTATTAATGCAACACTCAATTTCCGAATCTTTCTTGCTCAGATTATCTCTTGACCCGATTAATATTAACCCAACATTCACCCCTTAATCTTGATCTCGATTCTCGGTTCTCTTCTTTCTTTCTTGCTTATCTTGCTCTTTCTTTCTTTACCCGGTTCCGGTTTTCTTCCTAAACTTGCTACTTTCTTTCTTGATTCGAATCTTTCTTGCTTGTTTACTTCGAATCATCTTGCTTGCTAACTTGTTTACCTTCTTACTCGCTTCCTTTCTCTTGCTACTCTATACATGTCCGATGTTACTTCTTGCTATACAAACCGAACATGTTAGATTTCCTGCTTTAATTATTCACGTGCTAACAACTTAATTACCTGCTTTCTTCCTTGAATTAATTGAGGTGCTAGCCTGCTTGTTTCTTTCTTTCTTTTTCTTTTTATAATGGACGACTTTTTCCACCTTTATACTTCATTTCATGCTTCTGTAATTAATTCACAAGAAGCTTCCTCAGATGGTTAATTCAACAACATGCTAGAATGCTTTCTTGTTTTTCGTCCCCCTAGAAAACAACAACCGCCTCCCATATCTAATTCACCTGCAAAATTATGTATTTGATTCTTTCTTTTTCTTCAATCAATTACAACAGTCGCCGCCTTTTCACCGCTCCTAATTGCCGTGTGAAACCGTACTGCCTTGCGGATGGAACCTTTCCTTTCTTCTTTCTCCTTCGATGGTGACCTACAGATGCAATCGTATCTGCCTCCTTCTTCGTACAATTGCTTTCAGTCGAGAATTAATTCACGTGTATCCTTCACTTGCTAGCTTGTTTCCCTTCTTCTTCAGCCTTGCAGCCAAGGGCGGCCTCCTCCTATCGGAACCGACTCTCAAACCTGCTTTCTTGTCTAACCTTGTGCAACTAATGAAAAAGTATGAGTTTGTCTTGGGCTTGAAACCAACATTTGGTATCAGAGCACAAGGTTAGAAAAGAAAGCTGTTTTGAGAGTCAGTTCCGGTAAGAGGACCAGCCCTTGGCTGCAGGGCTGAGGACGATGAAGAAGCAGACAAGTAATACGTAGCAAGATAAAAGAAATGGTCATAAGGTGAAGGTATCATTGGAAACAACAATTGGAACGGTGGAAAGTTTTAATTGTTTTAATCGGTCAAAGAGGGAAGCAATTAGTAAGCAGAAAGAACAAAATCAATTGAATGAAGAGCAAGCACCCATGTAGGCATGTACTTAAATTATTTTGTGGTTTATGTCGTGGAGAAATTAGCAGAAAAGAAAGCAAGAAGCAAGTAGCAAGAAACCGGAACCGTATGGTTCGTATAGTAAGAGGAAGATCCAAATAATATGTCATGTGTTGATTAAATTTGGCACATGCATACGTATGGTTTAGTTAGAGTAAAGTTGAATTAGTCCAAGTTGCATGTTTAGGATTTACTTAAACTAGAAATAAATTCCCGCGTTGCCGCGGGAACATGAAAAAAATTAGGGGTCGAGATGTCACAGAAAAATTATAGTGGGCGTTTTACAATTCACCAGATGAAAATCAACTTCAAATTAAAAAAATTGGAATAAATGGCTACATAACTACAAAATTCACTGAGTAATAAAAAATATGCAACATTTTCTTTCTACATGTTTATCATGAGCTTCGACTTCAGCTAGGAAGAAAAAGCTATCAAACTGCAACCTGACACATTGTCGAAGTAAGATCCTTCTTTATTAGTTTTGCCACATTTCTTTAATATAGCAAAAGAGGAAAGACAATGATATATAGCAAAAGAATACTCTGAAGATGAAAATCGCCTAACATTGCTAAGTATTTTTTCAATAACCAAAAAGTCCAATTAAATAAGCAATAACTAAATATCCATACATTACCATTTGACTTTGCAAGCTGAATCTACTTAACTCCAAAAATTCAAAATCAAAGATTTGGTACAAATCCATAAACTAAAGAATCATTAAAGCTAATAACCTAATAAGGCACACACATAAACAAAAAAAATGAACGATGCAGAAAGTAACTAAATATATAAATTCAAAAGCATATGTAGAAAGGAAAAGATGCATGGGAACAATACACACTAAAAAACACAAATCTTTTGGTTGAACAATTCTAGAAGTTAACCCTAACACTTCAATACTTCCACTTCTAGTAGCATACAAATGAAGTTTGTACAAGCAAACTATTTAGCATATTTACATGTGATGCTTCATAACCATTTATGAAGATAAACTTGAAGTAATTACATCAAAGTTACCTTGTGGTTAATGGAATAAGGACATTTCAAGATCTAGAGCAATAAATCACCATGACTAAAACTAAAATCTCAATCACCAAATGGAGTATTATAAGTGCTAATTTTACAGATTCTAAAGATCTTTCTCCCCTTACAAATATAAATAGGGGTATAACTTAATATCAAAAATAATTATTGGTTGAGAAAGAAAATATTAGTGTTGTTAGTTCTACCTCGTCTAACCGCATAGGGTTATGCTCTTGCTTATAGATTTTGTAAGGCATGGAGTATGCACTTGTAAAAAGCATCCTAAAATGCCTACAAACCTCCACACAAGAATTGAAATTATGTAAACTGTAATATTAATATAAGAACTCATCGTAGGGGGGAAAGAACATATATAAAGAAAGAGAGTTAAGAAACAATATTATTAAGATAATCAAAATAGATGTTTGGAAGTAATTAAAGCTCTGATAAGGTTAAAGACATGGTGGATTGGAACTGTTAAAGACATATCTAATACAACATCAATAACACATGGTTTAACTGAGCAAGAAATGACAATAAGGAATACCTCTTTTGATCCCTACACTTTTGCATAAGAAATCCCCGGCTTGAATTACAACATAGACAATTTCACTAACCATTGTTCAATCAAATCACCATCAGATCAAATGTTTATGAAGAACTAAAACAAATAAGAACCATTTGGATAGCTCAAAACCCAAAAGCATTAAATTTACAAATGAATTAATCAAGAGACAAATAAAATACCACATGACCAACCACATGGCTACATTGCCATGAACCAAGCTTAATCAAGGAAAACAACATTGTTGGATGCCATGGAACCATTCATACAGTTGACATGAACAATTATACTTACAGTGTGTATGATTCATATGTGTTGTGACTGGATACGATGTTAGGGGCTTTTTGTTTCTACCCTGGGGTCAATCATTGACGGACAAACACACCTAATTTAGTCATATATGTTATTGAAAACATCTGTGAAATGCAAAAAACTACAAAATTAACTTTTATTTTCAAAATCAAATAAAGAAAACAAAATCCCATGAATCAAAAGCTAGTAAACAAACTTTAAGGTTGCAAAAAGATGAAGAAATTTTATATCCACACACTAAAAGCTAGGTCAAAATCAAGGTTAACAATCTAAACTTAGGGTACATATCATGAAAATCCCTTACCCTTGATACGTCTACCGTCTCCATCGGCGGCAATACGCGTTAGCCGTCCGTGTCTTCTGCATTCACAACCTTCATCTTTGTGGTCTAGCTCAACAACCATACATCCTCTTTTTCAACCATCACTATCGATTTCAAACACATGGGTTAAAAAATGAATACGCAAGGCTCACCTCTTGCTTGACCCTCACCGGAATTGAGTCACTACTACTGGAAAAGGACCACCGAACAAAACCCTAAAAATGACTACTGACCTTCTGTTGTCTTGGGGACGCAAGAAGGGCTACCGTCAACACCACCACCGAAATGTCACCACCATCTCCATCATCGGTCTCAACTCACTTTCTAAACTCTCCGTAGTCTATTTGTGTCTACTTGATCTCTCTATTGTTTGATGGTGGAATGGAGTCGGAAGAAAGGTACACGTATCACAAGAAGAGTACACATGTATGGAGGAGAAATCAGGTGCTGACAACATGGGCTCTTTTTGCAAATTATGGTAGTTTGTTGGCCAAATAATGAAACCACAAATCAACACTGTACTTACCCGACCAAATATTTTAATATATAGTATAATTTGTTCAAGGTTGTTCACGGGTCTCCAGGAAGTAGTTAGATAGCTCCTACTTTTGGGTGTACGTTAGAGTGTGCAGCCTATTTATATTTTGTCATTCAATAAAGTACAAAGCTTTCTGCATAAAATCGATATATAGATTCTTTTTTCTTTTCAATACTATCAAGTAAACCTTTATATACGTAAGTTCTTTTATATATTGAGTATGATCTTAGGTTTGAAACCAACATTTGGTATCAGAGCCCTAGGCTCATACCATCCTGGGGTTCGTAAGAAACAAGTGCAACCCCGTTTCCATGTAAGCAGGCTGCAAGAAAGATAGCAAGTAGCAAGCAATTCGATTGGTGAAAACCGATCGATAGTAGCAAGTTGAAGCAAGACATAGCAAGGTAAAGCAAGAGGTGCCAAGATTAAAGCAAGAGCAGCAAGTTCTCGGTTATTCTCTATTATTGCGTTGTATTCCGAGATACGAATCCTATACATAATCTCCCATTCTGCAGCACATACGCTTCGGTTAAAAATCCAAAGATTACTTAATGTTGGCATCGGATAATCTCCTTCTAACTTAACGTGGACGAAATGATTATTGTTGACATGAACAATCGACACGACATGATGAGGCATGACAGTTTTCGGATTAGCCCATAATGGGAAAAATGTTTGACAACCATTATTGCTTAGTAAATGAAGAATAACCCCAAACTTTTGAGCAACCACTATTCCCGTATACGGCATTATCATCCAATGTTCTTCTGGTGCAGGTTCCACACTTTGCCAATCAATGGTGTGACGTAATTCGTTATACTGTCCGGGGTACAAAGTATCGAAAACTTCTCTGTACTCCAATTCATGTCTATCCAACTCTTCTAAAAGTTGTGTCCGCACATACATCCACTTATTTTCGTCAAACCCTAAGCCTAAAGCTATAGATCGAAAACCACAATTCCCATCGGGTCGGACATCTCGTATACGTGAAATATACTGATGAAAGATTGATGGAATCCAATTTTTTAACCTGTTTATATTGTTTAATTGGCGATCTCCGACAATCGATGAAAACTCATTAGTACCCTGTGATACTTTAGAAGATGTTGAACGACTACGTTGCATGGCAGGCTTCTGAGGCTTTACAGCTGAACTTGTTCTTCCGGAAATGTGAGACGCAATAAACGAGCTATGTCTCGGCATGTCGCACGTACTTTGTTGAGTGTCATACTTTTGTTGTTGAACCTTTAACGTTGGACGACCGCGAATATCTGTTTGAACAACAGGCGCTTTTTTGTTATTTTTCCATGGATAAACAATTTTTTTTATTTTTTCCACCAAACTAAATTTTACAGCTGTGGGTTGTGTCATTATTTGTTGTTTCACCCGTTCCATTTCTTCTTCAACATCAACTTTTTCATCCACCATATATGATGGTTTAATTTTATCAAGCTTCGTCCAAAATACGTCAATTGCATCTAATGGAATTTTAGTGCCTGCATTAAAATGTATAAATTAATATATAATTTGTTACTTTAATAGAAAAATGATAATGATAGAGCGGCTATTACCAGAATGTTCATATTTTTCCAGCCAACAAGCACAAGGCAAGCCACAACTAGTGAAAAGATGACAACCACATGTTGCATTTGCAGAGCGCATCACACGCAATTTAGTGTTTTCGGCAACTAATAAATCAAGAGCTATGTGTGAAACCTTGCCTCTTAAGTAATCAAATAGCGGAAGTTTATAATGATTCATGGTTTTAATTTTGCTTGTCTCAAAGCTTTCTTTTAAATTTACCTCTTGTGCGTTCACCAATTGATCTACAAACTCCACAAGTCTATCCAGTGAGCTATATGTTGATTTAAGATATCTTTTTAAATTTGCATGCTGACTCTCCACCCTATTTGTTGTGTGTTGGCCAAAATTGCGGTTCGAGTTAGTCTAGGCAGATACAAACATTTCTTTGTAACTCTCTAACCAGTTTTTGTTAAATTATCAGTTTATGTTTGTCTTATGTATGTGTGTATGTATGTGTGTATGTATGTGGTATGTATGTGTGTATGTATGTGTTTATGTATGTATGTATGTATGTATGTATGTATGCATGTATGTGTGCATGTATGTGTGTATGTATGTGTGCATGTATGTGTGTATGTATGTGTGTATGTATGTGGTATGTATGTGTTTATGTATGTATGTATGTATGTATGTATGTATGTATGTATGTATGTATGTATGTATGTATGTATGTATGTAGTATGTATGTATGTATGTATGTATGTATGTATGTATGTGTGTAGGTATGTATGTGTGTTGTATATGTGTAAAGATTTTTGCGTATAAACATATAAGACAAACATAAAATGGTAATAAACATATAAGATAAACATAAACTGATAATATAAATAACAAAGTGTAAGGCCCCGCTCACCGGGCTCCCTACTGTTGGTTATCATCACACGTAAAACGTACATTTAATACATGATCATAAAATACGCAGCGGAATTAATAAAACATGCATTCTCATTTCATCATAAAAGCTTTTACATCATTGTCTTGATTACAAAATACAAGCTTTGTGTACATTGCTTAACTATACTATGATTGCTGCTGATGCTTAAGAAAACGAGGATAATCTCGTTTATTCGAATCCTCAGCAATCATAGGGTCATACAGCGACCTCTACCGAAAGAAAATAAATAAAAAGAAAACATATTCTTCTTCATATAGAAGATATTATGTTCAAAAATATATTTTCTTTCATAAGCAAGATTTCTTAAATAATCATGTTTATCAGGATTATCAAGAAATCTTGCACTTGCATGCAACATAATGTGTTGCGCGCATTACGGGCCCACAACGCATGACGTTGCATCATTATTAAATGGAGAATGCCATCCCAAAAGAGCTGAGTAGCCGCCTCGTGCCATCCTCAGCAACACTACCTGCGAACTGGAAAACACATAAAAGTCAGCGTTGCTGAGTGAGTTCTAGTTTTATAATAAAACATACTTTCATTCTCATTAACTGCTCTTTTCATACATGTGTTCACACATCATACGTACACGTAGATAATATTATTATTATCCCATCATTCGTTACTTACTTTCATCCGTGTACACTTCATCATTCTCATTACTTTCATACATACATACTTTACATACTTTACATACTTTCGTATGTCTTACTTTCGTTCATACTTTACATACTTTCGTATGTCTTTACTTTCGTTCATACTTTACATACTTTCGTATGCCTTTACTTTCCTTCATACTTTCACTTCATACGTTCGAACCTTCATTTTATTCATTCATTCATTTATTACTTTCGTTCGAACGTTCATTACATTCGGTGACATGTACAATACCCCCGTTCATCATACATACTATTGGTGCTGGACCTGTGGTGGTTAGCCACGAACGTTGTGCACAAAGCTGATCCAGTCACCTGGGGTAGATACATGTACCACTTAACTTTCACTTTACTACTAACATACGTTAGCCGAGTCTCTTGCAGTGCGACTGCTCACCTCAGTGACAATCTTATGATTGCCTGCTAACCGAGTCTCTTGCAA
The DNA here is from genome assembly GCA_024085815.1 of Flaveria linearis. Lineage (NCBI taxonomy): Eukaryota > Viridiplantae > Streptophyta > Magnoliopsida > Asterales > Asteraceae > Flaveria > Flaveria linearis. The sequence goes on from CM044004.1 coordinate 89,129,363, forward strand.
CACGAAGTTGCTCACCTCATTATCAATCTCAATGATTGACCCGATGTACATCCTTCGGGGTAGCTAACCCGTACACCGTTGAGCTAACACCTGCCAGGGGTGTGCACCTCCTTCAATTGCTTGCAAGCCTTTCTTACTCTCTTTCATTAATGCATGCATTTATTCATCATGTTCCTTCTTTCATTATCTTTCACTTTACGTTCTTAATACATTCATTTCTTTCGTTCATTCGTTCACGTAAAGTTATAGAAGATAAAACACATATACGTAAGGAACATACATACTTACATATCATCAGTATTCACCATTTATCATGGCAACATCATACTAACATACATACATCCTAACATTCATTCATCATCCTACAAGGCATCATTCATGTATGGCATACAACAGGTACAACCGTACAACATCATCATCACTATCATGCCTACGTTACTCATTTTCCTCAAAGTAATCAGATCTACTAAACCTGATCTGCAGTTCACCTTCGGGTTCATCCGCATTAGTCTGTTCATCCGCATTAGTCAATGCGGATGAGTAATACCTTATCCGCATTAATTTGCCTCATCCGCATTAGTCAATGCGGATGAGGAATAACTTACCGCATTTCCTGAGTTGGCCTCCCGCATGGGTTAATGAGGTTTACTGCCTTAACTGCATATCGAATGTACCCGTATTGGGTCAATGCGGATGAAGGAAGGCCTTGACCGCATTTGCTTGGTCATCCGCATTAGTCAATGCGGTTGCCTGATGTCTTAGCCGCACTTTCCCTGGTCATCCGCATTAGTTAATGCGGTTGACCACAACCACATTTACTCTGGCTGTCCGCATTTGGACAATGCGGTTGAGTAAGGCAACCTGCAACTTAACCTGTTCCATTTCTACAATCCACACATCATCTCAATCATACATTAACACTGATTTATCATATCAGCTGCTTAGAATTAACTAAACATCATGCATATCATAGGGAGGATTCCTAAAACATACATTCGGCAGTACTCACATGGTCAACATGCTGAAATTCATCTACCTGCCCTAGGAATCTTACATACACTAGGCATAGCAGTCCAATCGGACCATACACATCTTCATACTCATACATACATACACAGATTGAGCGCTCACCGCTCGAAAACAGTTTTAATATGTGTTCCAGCCCCAAAAATCGTTCAAAATACTTAAAAGAAAGGGGTCTTAGAACTCACGTTGTGCTGCTGGGTATGACTCCTTCGAAATCAGTAGCCGTAGAACCCAGTACCTCGAACTCGTCTTCCTCTTCTTCTTGTTCTTCCTTCAAACTCGTAGTCTGCTCTCTTTCTCTCTCTAAAGTTCTCGCTGATTTGGGGGTTGTGAGAAAGGAAATGGGCAGCCATCCCTATGTATATCAGATATTTCTCCTTTCTTGTACTTTTACACAAAACCCCCTTCTACTTTCTCTTTCTTTTCCTTTTCCTCCAAAGTTCTTTCTTTTCTTTTCTCTTTATTATTTCCCTTTGTCCAATCAAAATTGCGGGTGTTACAAGTCCACCCCCCTTATTTTAGGTTTCGTCCCCGAAACCTGTCATTCCTCGAACAGTCGTGGGTAATGCTGCCTCATTTCTTCTTCAGTTTCCCACGTCGACTCGGATCCCTTCCTGTGCCGCCACTGTACACGCACAAGGGGAACCACTTTATTTCTCAACCTCTTTTCTTTGCGATCTATGATCGCCACTGGTTGCTCTACATAATTGAGCTTTTCGTCTACTTCTATATCATCCAGTGGAACGACCATGTCTTCATCCGCTAGACACTTCCTCAGATGAGATACGTGGAAAGTCGGGTGGATTCCACTTAGTTCATCTGGCAAATCTAACCTATAGGCCACCTCCCCTACTCGAGCAACAATTCGGAAAGGGCCTATATATCGCGGACTCAACTTGCCCCGCTTCCGGAATCGAATGATCCCTTTCCAAGGTGAGACCTTCAACATAACACGATCTCCCACCTGGAACTCAATCGGTCTGCGTCGTTTGTCGGCATACGATTTCTGTCGGTCTTTGGCAGCTTTCATATACGCTTTAATTCTTTCGAGCTTTTCAGTCGTAGCCTCTACCACTTCGACGCTTCCAATTCTTTCTGACCAATGTCACCCCAACAGACGGGGGTCCTGCATCTTCTACCGTATAACATCTCGTAGGGTGGCATGCCAATACTAGCATGATAACTGTTGTTGTACGAGAACTCAGCTAACGGTAGATGGTCATCCCAACTTCCTCCGAAATCAATAACACATGCCCGAAGCATGTCCTCCAAGGTCTGAATGGTCCTTTCTGACTGACCATCAGTTTGAGGATGATACGCCGTGCTAATATGTAACCTCGTTCCCATGGCATCGTGGAATTTCTTCCAGAATTTGGATGTAAACCGGGTGTCGCGATCAGACACAATCGACACCGGTACACCGTGACGAGTCACAATTTCTTTGATGAAAAGATCAGCCAACTTCTCGGACGAATATGTCTCCCGCATCGGTAAGAAGTGAGCACTCTTCGTCAATCGATCCACAATCACCCAGATCGTATCATACCCTTTAGAGGTACGTGGCAGCTTTGTGATGAAATCCATGGTGATGTGTTCCCACTTCCATTCCGGGATGTCCAAAGGTTGAATCTTTCCATACGGCTTCTGGTGCTCCGCCTTCACTTGCAAACACGTGAGGCATTTACTCACATACTCCACCACATCGCGTTTCATACCCGGCCACCAATAATCTTTCTTCATATCTTGGTACATCTTGGTGGCACCGGGATGAATGGAGTATCGAGATTTATGAGCTTCATCCATGATCTTCACTCGTAGATCCCCAAGACGAGGAATCCACATACGCCCAAACCGGGTTTTAACGCCCGTCGCGTTTTCTACTAGCTCTGCTACCAGTCCTCTCATTCGTTCAGAGTTAAGATGTTCATCTTTCAACGCTTCATCCTGGAATTCTCTGACTTGTTTCATCATGTCTGAGGTCATGATTAGCTGGTACGCCTTCACCCGAATCGGCTCGGGCCTCTCCTTTCGGCTAAGGGCATCTGCCACCACGTTAGCTTTGCCCGGGTGGTAATGGATTTCACAATCGTAGTCTTTTATTAGTTCCAACCACCGTCTCTGCCTCATATTCAGATCTTTCTGCTCGAAGAAGTACTTCAAGCTTTTGTGGTCTGTGAAGATGGTGCACTTCGTCCCGTATAAATAGTGTCGCCAGATCTTCAACGCGAAAACCACCACTGCTAGCTCCAAGTCATGAGTAGGATAATTGACCTCATGAACTTTCAGCTGTCGGGATGCATAGGCTATCACCTTTCCCCTCTGCATTAATACACATCCCAACCCCGAGTAGGAGGCATCAGAATAAACTACTAAGTCTTCACTCCCATCGGGCAGTGCCAATACTGGAGCTTAGGTCAATCTTGTCTTCAGTTCTTCGAATGCCTTCTCTTGTGCTTGACCCCATTCAAACTTCACATCTTTCCGGGTCAATTTGGTCAGTGGAGAAGCAATTTTGGAAAAGTCTTGGATGAACCTTCGGTAGTAACCCGCCAAACCCAAGAAACTACGGATCTCGGACGGCGTCTTCGGAGGCTTCCATTGCATTACTGCTTCCACTTTCGCCGGATCAACCATAATCCCATCCGGATTTACTACATGACCCAAGAATTGAACTTCACGCAACCAGAATGCGCACTTGGAGAATTTAGCATACAACTTCTCCCTTCTCAACGTCTCCAAAACTTCACGAATGTGACCGGCATGCTCAGTCTCACTCCTTGAATAAATCAAGATGTCATCAATGAATACAATCACTGATTTATCCAACATCGGCCGGCACACCCTATTCATCAGGTCCATAAAAGCAGCTGGCGCGTTGGTCAAACCAAATGACATAACGAGGAACTCATAATGGCCGTAGCGCGTACGAAAAGCTGTTTTAGGGATATCCTGCTCCTTCACCTTCAGTTGATGGTAGCCTGATCGGAGATCTATACGTGAAAACCAACTAGCACCCTGAAGTTGATCAAACAAGTCATCGATCCTTGGCAAGGGGTATCTGTTCTTCACTGTCAGCTTATTCAACTCGCGGTAGTCGATGCACATCCTCATGCTACCGTCCTTCTTCTTTACAAACAGGACCGGAGCACCCCAAGGTGAGATACTCGGTCTGATAAACCCCTTATCCAGTAGCTCTTGTAACTGCTCCATCAACTCTTTCATCTCTGTCGGGGCCAATCGGTATGGTGCCTTGGCAACAGGTTGGGCGCCTGGTACTAAATCAATTTGGAACTCGATCTCTCTGTCAGGTGGCAATCCCGATAAGTCTTCCGGGAACACGTCTGGGAACTCACACACAACTGGAACATCAGACAGTTGTGGTGCTGGCTTCTCTACATCCTTCACATAACATAAATAGGCGTTACATCCACGCCTCATACATTTCCCCGCCACTGCCATTGAGATCACTTTCGGAATCGTAGTAACCCGATCCCCATAAACCGTCACTGGACTACCGTCAGGCGCTGTCAAACTGATCATCTTCTTGCGACACACAATGTTCGCCTCGAAATCTGCCAACCAATCCATTCCAAGCACCAAATCGAAACCTCCTAACGTCATCGCAAAGGGTTTAACTGGGAATTTGTGACCCTCCAGTTCTACATCGCAACCCTCAATTAGCTCAGAAATCCTGGTGGTTTTACCTATAGCGGTCTCTACATCAAACGGCACATCCACACGCCTACTACTAACAGGCAATTTGGCACTAAAAGCAGCAGAAATAAAACTCCTACTGGCACCTGAATCAAATAATACTGAGGCTAGAGTTTGGTTCACCAGAAACGTACCGGACACTACATCAGGGTCCGTCCTCGCCTCTTCCTGCGTCATCGTGAATGCTCTGGCGCTCGCTTTCGACCCTTCACCCCTGTCTTCTTCACGCCGGAACCCTCAGATCTCGGCTTCTTGCAGTCTTTATTCATATGACCACTTTCCCCGCAGTTGTAACACCTCATCGCTTTACACTCTTTGGCCATATGTCCGGACTTTCCACACTTGAAACATACATTCAGCCCCCATCTGCACTCACCACCGTGCTCTCGCCCACATTTCCCACACTTTCTCGATCCTGCACTTGTCACTACCACACGACGATCATCAACCCGTGCCTTCTTACTACTTGTCGAAGTATCACCCGACCAAACCTCTTTCCCTGCCACTTCCTCTCATCACTTCCCTTCTTGCTGCCCTCAGATTTCACCATCGCAGCCCGTTCATCGTACAACCTCCCAGCTAAATCCACCGCCGACCTGAAGGTACTTGGTCGGGCGGAAATCAAATGCCAACGAATTTCGGCTGGCAACCCCTGAATATACCGGTTAATCTTGCGAGACACCGGCGTCACTTGCTCTGGCACCAACCGTGCCATGTCGTTGAACTTGGTCGTGTATTGTTGGTGGGTCATCGTTCCCGCTTCCAACTGTAGGAACTCTCTCTCAACTCTGTCCATCTCTCGATGAGGACTAAACTCCTCGATCACCATCCTCTTCAACTCAGACCACTTCAATTTCCCAATGGCCCTGCTACCCTCGGCCTGGACGATATTGTCCCACCAGCACAATGCCGTTCCCGTAAACGAGTGGGTAGCAAACTTTACCTTCTTATCCTCCCGGCAGTCACTAATATCAAGGACCGCCTCCATCTCTCTCACCCATTGGTGAGCATCAGCAGCCGTACCCGAACCATCAAAAGTCGGAGGCTTGCACCTCATAAATTTCCCGTAGTCACAACCCCGGGCTGTCTCCCGTACCTGTTCCTCCTCCTCTTCCTCTTCATCATCAGACAATAATGTTTCCACCCCTGCCTGTTGTTGCCTACCCGAGGACCGATTCCTCCCTCGTCTATCCTCCTCACGTACTGCCTTTATCGCTTCGGTCATTACAGTCGGTAGGATTGTCTGCATAACCTGGTGCACTTCCTCTATCACTGCCTCTTTTACCGAGGCTCTCAACTTGGCACTTTCGTCCGTTTCTTCCTGGTGAGGAATCTCGTTCTCCTCACGAACGACTTTCTCTTTCCTAAGTCTTCCTCGCGTGATACGCGGCTCATCACCACGTTCACCATCACGGGAAGCATCAGATGATCTATCACCGACCATCTTCTATCACACTGAAAGATTAAAACACCAACACGGTCATTCAAGGAATAGCTCAGTTTATGTTAAGTACAGTAAGTCCCTAATTACAGTGGCCAGTTGTGATTAGCCACTTACTCTACTCTTCGTACCCCGAGCATCACCTATCCTGACTACATCAGTATCTCAGTCTAACAGTACACGTCATTCACATAACAAGCGCACATAATACCAGTTAATCTTTAAGAAAATACCTGATGGCACGCGACTACTCAGATGGCATTCTCATTCTCCCTGTCCCATTCTCAGTTTAAGTTTAGGTTTATTATGAAAATTTACCCATTTTACTTAAACTCTTGCTCTGATACCAACTTGTAAGGCCCCGCTCACCGGGCTCCTACTGTTGGTTATCATCACACGTAAAACGTACATTTAATACATGATCATAAAATACGCAGCGGAATTAATAAAACATGCATTCTCATTTCATCATAAAAGCTTTACATCATTGTCTTGATTACAAAATACAAGCTTTGTGTACATTGCTTAACTATACTATGATTGCTGCTGATGCTTAAGAAAACGAGGATAATCTCGTTTATTCGAATCCTCAGCAATCATAGGGTCATACAGCGACCTCTACCGAAAGAAAATAAATAAAAAGAAAACATATTCTTCTTCATATAGAAGATATTATGTTCAAAAATATATTTTCTTTCATAAGCAAGATTTCTTAAATAATCATGTTTATCAGGATTATCAAGAAATCTTGCACTTGCATGCAACATAATGTGTTGCGCGCATTACGGGCCCACAACGCATGACATTGCATCATTATTAAATGGAGAATGCCATCCCAAAAGAGCTGAGTAGCCGCCTCGTGCCATCCTCAGCAACACTACCTGCGAACTGGAAAACACATAAAAGTCAGCGTTGCTGAGTGAGTTCTAGTTTTATAATAAAACATACTTTCATTCTTATTAACTGCTCTTTTCATACATGTGTTCACACATCATACGTACACGTAGATAATATTATTATTATCCCATCATTCGTTACTTACTTTCATCCGTGTACACTTCATCATTCTCATTACTTTCATACATACATACTTTACATACTTTACATACTTTCGTATGTCTTTACTTTCGTTCATACTTTACATACTTTCGTATGTCTTTACTTTCGTTCATACTTTACATACTTTCGTATGCCTTTACTTTCCTTCATACTTTCACTTCATACGTTCGAACCTTCATTTTATTCATTCATTCATTTATTACTTTCGTTCGAACGTTCATTACATTCGGTGACATGTACAATACCCCGTTCATCATACATACTATTGGTGCTGGACCTGTGGTGGTTAGCCACGAACGTTGTGCACAAAGCTGATCCAGTCACCTGGGGTAGATACATGTACCACTTAACTTTCACTTTACTACTAACATACGTTAGCCGAGTCTCTTGCAGTGCGACTGCTCACCTCAGTGACAATCTTATGATTGCCTGCTAACCGAGTCTCTTGCAACACGAAGTTGCTCACCTCATTATCAATCTCAATGATTGACCCGATGTACATCCTTCGGGGTAGCTAACCCGTACACCGTTGAGCTAACACCTGCCAGGGGTGTGCACCTCCTTCAATTGCTTGCAAGCCTTTCTTACTCTCTTTCATTAATGCATGCATTTATTCATCATGTTCCTTCTTTCATTATCTTTCACTTTACGTTCTTAATACATTCATTTCTTTCGTTCATTCGTTCACGTAAAGTTATAGAAGATAAAACACATATACGTAAGGAACATACATACTTACATATCATCAGTATTCACCATTTATCATGGCAACATCATACTAACATACATACATCCTAACATTCATTCATCATCCTACAAGGCATCATTCATGTATGGCATACAACAGGTACAACCGTACAACATCATCATCACTATCATGCCTACGTTACTCATTTTCCTCAAAGTAATCAGATCTTACTAAACCTGATCTGCAGTTCACCTTCGGGTTCATCCGCATTAGTCTGTTCATCCGCATTAGTCAATGCGGATGAGTAATACCTTATCCGCATTAATTTGCCTCATCCGCATTAGTCAATGCGGATGAGGAATAACTTACCGCATTTCCTGAGTTGGCCTCCCGCATGGGTTAATGAGGTTTACTGCCTTAACTGCATATCGAATGTACCCGTATTGGGTCAATGCGGATGAAGGAAGGCCTTGACCGCATTTGCTTGGTCATCCGCATTAGTCAATGCGGTTGCCTGATGTCTTAGTCGCACTTTCCCTGGTCATCCGCATTAGTTAATGCGGTTGACCACAACCACATTTACTCTGGCTGTCCGCATTTGGACAATGCGGTTGAGTAAGGCAACCTGCAACTTAACCTGTTCCATTTCTACAATCCACACATCATCTCAATCATACATTAACACTGATTTATCATATCAGCTGCTTAGAATTAACTAAACATCATGCATATCATAGGGAGGATTCCTAAAACATACATTCGGCAGTACTCACATGGTCAACATGCTGAAATTCATCTACCTGCCCTAGGAATCTTACATACACTAGGCATAGCAGTCCAATCGGACCATACACATCTTCATACTCATACATACATACACAGATGAGCGCTCACCGCTCGAAAACAGTTTTAATATGTGTTCCAGCCCCAAAAAATCGTTCAAAATACTTAAAAGAAAGGGGTCTTAGAACTCACGTTGTGCTGCTGGGCATGACTCCTTCGAAATCAGTAGCCGTAGAACCCAGTACCTCGAACTCGTCTTCCTTCTTCTTGTTCTTCCTTCAAACTCGTAGTCTGCTCTCTTTCTCTCTCTAAAGTTCTCGCTGATTTGGGGGTTGTGAGAAAGGAAATGGGCAGCCATCCCTATGTATATCAGATATTTCTCCTTTCTTGTACTTTTACACAAAACCCCCTTCTACTTTCTCTTTCTTTTCCTTTTCCTCCAAAGTTCTTTCTTTTCTTTTCTCTTTATTATTTCCCTTTGTCCAATCAAAATTGCGGGTGTTACACAAAGTTTTTAAATTACATAACAAAATAAAAATTGCAATGCTATCAAAACTACGGCGAGTCAGGGTAATGTCGAGGCGGTGGCAACGGCGGAGGATCAATACCAGCAGCACGGGCTCGCGCAATCTCTAGCTGAACGTGCCACTCCATCAGATCCTCAACTCGATCGAGCCGTCGACTCTGCTGCCGTAAACTCCTAGAAATATCCTGCATAAATGTCTCCATACGTGTAGGCAGCCTCACATCTATATAAATATGTCGCGGGAACTGAGGCTGAGGAGGCAGCTGATGTGGCTGAGGTGGCGGCTGATCATGTGGCTGCTCGTCGGGTGGTGGCTGATCATGCGGCTGCCGTGCTGCTGCTGTGGATCGGCAATGCCAAGCTGCTGAACTGGTGCAGGCTGCCAGATCTCCCCGGGTCGAAGAGAGAATCGTATGCCACCCGGAAACTGGCGTATAATACACATGTCGAATAACGTACGACGATCTAATCTCACCGGCTCGATCGGCGGAGACACGTCACCAAGATGCCGAGGAAGATAAGCCAAAGATCGGGCAATCAACGTGATGTACGCGCCGCCGTACACTGCTCCTCGCTCCTGCGATGATAATACGACGCAAAATACTCCGCCAAACATCTCGCCAGGTTACACCTGGTCCCCGTAATCAAACAGTATAAGTAAAATAAGTCGGGAATGGTACACCACTCCCGACTCTTGCCACGTCCCGTGATGGACGTGACGATCATACGATGCAGATAACGGATGAGAGGATCTCGTATGCCGGTGACCCTGCCTTTAGTCTTCTGAAATGGACCTCCGGCAATCTGAGGCCACCACTCTCTCAATCTACCCTCCGCCATCTCAGTAATACCCTCGGTGAACAGAGGGGTAACAGTCTCCGGCTCAAAATAAAGCCCCGAGACAACTGCAAACTGCTCAATGGACATCTGATGTGCATGTCCATAAAGCATAAAAGAAATCTCCAA